>OX336400.1:162935042-164323542 GCA_946902985.2 Meconema thalassinum
CCCCAAACCACTGAGCCGTATTCCAAGATTGGCCTCACCAGGGTCAAATATCCTAATTCTTTCGCGGTAGAGCTGCTGCCTTTTAATACCCGCTTTACAAAATGAAGTGATGTGTAGGCTTTGGAGACGACACAACCCACATGGTTACTCCATTTCATATCATTCCTTGCATGGATGCCCAAGTATTTGCACGAGTCTTTTGGACATAAAGATGGCTACACACGTAACTGCAAGCTTGACAAGCATGCATGATCAATCTTGTTGTGCAGGCAGGCTTTAGCATCTGTAGGAGAATTTTGCACAATCATTTTAATTGTACAAGCAGCTTGAGGATGGATTGAATTGAAATTCTGCAAACCTGTACAAGCCGCATTTGCCCAAGCGAAACGGAGCGTGTGTACCAAGGATGTGCTAGCTTGTGCAAGCAAATGTCAGTCGTGAGTGAGCTCTACAGGTGGTGAAATCATTTGGACCATGTCTAGTGATCTAAAGAAAGTCAACCGTGAATTGCTGGAAGATGTCATTCGAGCATACCAAAGTCAACCATGTCTTTGGCATATTAAATCTGAAGATAATCACGATAAGGCGAAGAAGGATGCAGAGTACGTTATGTTGTTAAATAAATATAGATTAATTGACAAAACTGCCGATAAGAACGCCATTGTTAAGAAAATAAATACCTTGAGTACTAATTATGGAAGGGAAAGAAAAACTTGGAAGCATTTCGTCACACTGGTGCGGGTACAGATGACATATACGAGCCTTCACTTTGGTACTACCACTTGTTTGGTTTTTTGGCAGATCAAGAGAATCAAAGAAGTTCTTCGTCCAACTTTAATAAATAAGAGGTGAGTTTTATCAACTGTTTTATATAACCACAAAGAAAGCCCTTCAGTCACATTAGGCGGGAAACAAGTATGTTTCAAGTTTCAGCGATGTCTAATTTAGTTTGTAATACTTTGTGACAAGAGTTTCGCCACTGTTTTTCTTTTCTTGTATCTCTCATGTAAACCTTTTAAGGGTTAATAAATTATTTCACTTACCTTCAAGTAATCCCTTTTTAGCACCTCGTAAATAGTATGACAGGTTTCTGGAACTATGTAACTCAGAGCCTGTGGTGAAATGATAGTTGAATATTTGAGGTCTTCATAACTCCTTCCGGTCGCGAGAAATCGCAATGTTGCTGTTAATCTCTTGTGGGGTGTTATGGCTTCTCTCATGATCGTATTCTTCTTCTTAATTAAAGGTCTTACGAGTGACAAATGGTTCAAATAAGTTTCTTCATTCATTCTGAGATAATTACGCCAATCATGCGGATATACAGGGTGTATCTTAATTATACCGACAACAAAATCAGGGACGCTCTGCGTGTTATGTAAAAGACGATGCCGCAATCGGATGGCGGAGAAAATTTTTCCCTCCGAGAAAATGAGGTTATTCTGTTACTTCCGGGCGCGCGATTTAAATCTACGAACTCGCCGTATTTGCTGAGCCAGGCAGCAAGCCGCTGGCCACTACTGTGCTTGAGGCAAGGGAAGGGAGTGTGATAGAAGGAGAAAGAGATATGCTGGCGGGCATGCGGCAAGCCGAGGCGATCGAGGAAACTTGCGCATGCCCGCCAGCATATCTCTGTCACCTATCACACTCCCTTCCCTTGCTTGAAGCACAGCGGTGGCCAGCGGTTTGCTCTCTAGCTCAGCAAATACGGCGAGTTCGTAGATTTGAATCGCGCGCCCGGAAGTAACAAAGTAGCCTCATTTTCTCGGAGGGAAAAAATTTCTCCACAATCCGATTGCAGCATCGTCTTTTACATAACACGCAGAGCGTCCCTGATTTTTTTTTTTGTCGGTATAAGTAAGATACACCCTGTATATTCAATTCACTCAGTAAATTAACGTGGGAATAGGTGAATAACCACTCTTTGCACCACATATCACGCTTCTTGTGGACAAGGCAAACAGAAGCCAAGGGGAGAGCATCGTCATAGTGCAAATGGCGCTTGTGCCGTGTGGTGTCGTAGGGAAATTGTGCATAACTGTACAAAAATATTGATCATGCATGCTTGTCAAGCTTGCAGTTACGTGTGTAGCCACCTTAAGACTTGAGAATTTGGATGTACGTGAATGTTGATAACTTATTATATCCTTAGTGCCGGCCCCGTCGTGTTGGAGTAGCGCGGCTGCCTCTCACCCGAAGGCCCCGGGTTCGATTCCCGGCTCCATCAGGGTTTTTAGAAACTGACGTGAGGGCTGGAACGGGGTGCACTCATTCTCGTGAGGACAATTGAGTAGTCTGACAGTGAGGCAGCGCCCCTATCACGAAAACCAAGATTAGCGGCCGAGGGCACCCGATGCACTGATCACGCTTCACCCCAGTATCTCCAGGCCAAATGGCTCGGCAGCGGTCGCTTGGTAGGCCTAGGCCCTTCACGGGCTGTAGTGCCAGGGGTTATTTTTATTTATTTATTTATTTATTTATTTATATTCCATCTAAAACACTACACCCCGTAATTTATGATCCACTTCATTTTCAGTACAGTCACATAAAACTACAAGCTTGCTTTTATTATTCTTGCTTGTGGAGGCCGAGAGTGTCAGATATTAAGCTGCTGGCTATCAAAGCTCTGACCCAGTTATATCGTGTCTGATGTGCAGGAACTACGTAAACGTGCTATAAACATTCGTTATTGATTCTTTACACAACCCAATATTTATTCAGAGTTTCTTTGGCTGGATAATGTAAACACCTGCTTGGTATTTCTCACACCAGCCCATTGAAGGCTGATGACTACAGCCTAGACTTATGGATATTAAATTAACAAACCCAAAGCGGATTCATCGTAACCACAGCTGCTCAAACTCTGAATGAACTCAATCTTGGTAACTGTGTTGGATTGTTGCATGATGACTTGCAGTCTGTCAACACGAGTATGTACCAAAGAGGAGAGGAGAGGAGAGGGAAGGGAAGGGAAGGGAAGGGAAGGGAAGGGAAGGGAAAGAAAGAAAGAAAGGGAAGGAAGGGAAGAAAGAAAGATGGCAGGAAAGAAAGAAAGAAAGAAAGAAAGAAAGAAGGAAAGAAAGAAAGAAGGAAAGAAAGGAAGGAAGGAAGAAAGAAGGAAAGATAGAAAGAAAGGGAAGGAAAGAAAGAAAGAAAGAAAGAAAGAAAGAAAGAAAGGGAAGTAAAATAAATTAAAATACAGTAAACTACAGTAAGGTAAGGTAGGAAAAGAAAGGGAAAGAAACAAAGAAAGACATAAGGAAAGGGAAGAAAAAGAAAAAATAAAGAGAAGAGAAAGAAAAACGAAGCAAAGAGAAGAGAAAGAAAAAATAAAGAGAAGAGAAAGAAAAAAGAAAGAGAAATAAAAAGGAAAGAGAAGGAAAAATGGGAAAGGAAAAAAGGAAAATAGAAAAAAGAGAGAATAAAACAGAGAAAAAAGAGAAGAAAAAGAGAAAAAACGGGAAAAAGGGAAAAGGGAAAAAGAGGGGAAGAGAAGAGAAGGACAAGAGAAGAGAGGGGATGGGAAGGGTAAAAGTGTAAAGTGTAAAGTAAAGAATGTACACCGGATATCAGAGATATTTTACACACACCCACAGTACAGCCCCTAAACTAATGAACCAACCAGGAACCAACTAGTCTTATTATCAGCCTCTAATGAAATGAATGGCAACGAAAATGGTTACGAAAACTTACATGTAACCTATTTCTAGAAGAAGTGGATAAAGGAATAAAGCAAATAATGGACAAGGAAAAGAAATGCCAGCAATCCTCGAATAATTGAGAATTGAGGGTCTTGGAGGGAAGGAGAGCCATGGAAAGTTAGAGAAATGATAGGGGAAAGGGTTCTCCACAGATATACTGGAAAAGGGGGAAGAACCAGACCCAGCTCAGGAATACCTCAGGGTCACCAACTCCTGCACTTGAGAGTGTAGCACTTTCGAGGGTGTACCTAGAGGCCTTGAGTAGAAGACAAGAGATACCATGAAAGGAAAAGAAGAGGTCTCACCCCTTGAAGAATGAGGGTATCAGGATAGATGGTTGGTTGGTTGGTTCCTCAGTTTAGGGGCTGCGACAACGCGGTCATGTAGCCCCGTGTACTTTGGGTGTGTGTAGAAACTGTCTGATAACCTGTGTTAATTGTGATGGCTGTATTAGTGTGTGTTATCTGTTTTTTAATTCAAGTATGACTGCAAGTTTGAATTTTTCAAATAGTTCCTACTTTTGCTGCCAAACGCCACCGTCAACGACTACTAGGCCTAGTTCAGAACTTAGCTACTAGTCGCCACCGCAGTCGGCTCTTAGCAACGAACGTAGGAACCTAAGAGCGTTGTTTACATTCTTAACCTATACAATTTAGCTTCACACAGGTGTAATTGGTGGAAGGTTCTTTAACATGTCATAAATCTATGACATGGGACCACGAGCTCTACTTCCCCTCCGAAGGAAGGCATACTGAGGGATTTTTAACGCTCATAAAAAAATCCAACGGCTTTGGCCGGGTTTGAACCCGCTATCTTGGGCATAGAAGGTCAGCATGCTACCGACTACGCCACCGAAGCCGCCTGAGGATAGATGAAACAAGGGCCAATTTAGGTGATAAAATAAAATACATCCTAGGCCTCGGATACCCTAATGCCGTCGGGGTAGGAAGAGAACAGATGATGAAGGAAGGCTGACAAGGAAGAAGAAATAGGGGAGTCCAGCACAAGTAAGTAAGTGGAAGCAATGCCGGACTTAGCTGGGGTTCCGTGGTTGCTAACACAGGTCCCACTAGTTGTGAGCCCCTAGGATTACTTGTTACGTGTGTCAAATGAAAATTATCAGATTCAGGTCAATCAATTTGTCATTATTATTATACAATACCAGACACTATTATACTACCGACAGCGGTGACTGCGCTCGCTAACGCGCAGGGTTAAGTCATGGGGCCAAGTTTTCTGCTGACTCACGTGGATTCGAGCCCCACCGTCGGCCGTCCTTGAAATGGTATTCCGTGGTTTTTCCAGTTTCAACACCAGGCAAATACTGGGACGGTACCTTCTGACAGGCCACGGCCGCTTCCTTCCACATCCTTGCGCAGATTCATTCATCTTCATCCATTCCATCTCTCATCCCGGCGCTCAGGTCGCCCACGGGCGTTGACTAGAAAGACCTGCACTCGGCCACTTAGGAGGCCCCACAAATATATATATATATATATATATATATATTGAAGTCAGTCATCTTACAAGGGAACTTTTTCTGACCATCACCCACTTTCAAGATTTATAATTTGTTTTCGCCCACTTCATTTCAAAAAACGCACACATTACTAACACATACATTCAAATACCTATATATAAGTTCAGAGATGAGGATTTTTACGGACATTTTTCTTAATAGGTACATCATGTTTATTTAGGTATAATTATGTACATTAAACATTTATAAATAATAGGTATAAGAAAGGAATAACAAAATGAAATTAATTAAAGAAAAAAATAAAATAAAACTCCATGAATTTTAAAATTTCGCACAGCCGCCATCTTGTGGTTATGTAAACAATTGAACTAAATTAGATGCCAGTGCATTACAATATGTAAAATCATTTACTGTACCGTACCACATTTCACTGCGCTCAGAGAGTTAAATCACGAGAAACGTCTATTAAAATGTTTCAACTTCGCTTGGCCGCCATGTTCGTTATGTACTTTACAGGTTCATGAAAGTTACATAGATAAACTTGTACCTGTACCCTTTATCACCGTACAACACTTCAGGGTGATATCTGTAATAATTTCGGAGATCTAGAATGTCAGTGAAATATTTCGCACAGCCGCGATTTTGAGATTAAGATTAAGATTATGTAAACAATTTAACTAAATTAGACTCCAGTACATTACAATGTGTATAGACATTTGCTGTACCAAGTTTCATTAAGTTTGGATAGTTAAATCGCGAGAAAAGTCTATTTAAAAGTCTCAACTTTGCTTGGCCGCCATGTTGGTTTTGTAGTCACCAGGTTTTTGAAAGTCTCATAGGTGAACTTCTAGTAGTGCCCTTTATCACTGTAAAAACATTCAGGGTGATATCAGTAATAGTTTCGGAGATACTGAATGCCATGTTGGATTGGTGAGAGACGGTCGGGTTTGGCCAGAATAGTGCTATGATATTACAGAGTTTCGTCGAAATCGCTCCAGCCGTTTAGACGTTATTGGGGGGGGGAAACACACACACACCATCACACACACACGCGGACAAAGGGTGATCTCATAAGCCTATTTTTTTTTATAAAATGAAAATAGGCTAAAATGAATTATTTGCCCACCACTTTTTTTCAAATCGCCCATCGAATTCACATTCTGTCAGTTTCGCCCACTGGCGCGCTAAAATCGCCCAGTTTGGGAATCTCTGGTATAGAGTCACCTCCCAAGAGTATCCTCTGCTAATTACAATCCGATCGGGGGGAAGTAGGGAGGGGGTAGACGCTACCAGAATTCCTTTCTTAGTTTAAATAAAGAAAAACAAGAAGTTCCGTGAAAAACTATACAGCCTACTTTTCATGCCAATGATTATTCTACAGAATATGAACCTATCTAGAATAATGACCAAATTAAGTTGGTAATATCGAAATATCAAATTAGTTCAAAATATACCTGGTATAATGTAGCCTAATAGAGCACTACAGTTGGCAGCCCTGGTGACTGAATATATTCTTAGTTCCATCTCTTAAGGTACAGAATACAAAATTAGGTTGAAGTCCAATGGGCGTTACATGCAGTTAGACACTGGATCTATCAGCACGCGTAAAAGCATGTTGCCAACAATACCATGCGTGTGCTGGTCAGACATAATCTGAAATATTTTGATATCTTGTTGTGCCAATTTTGGATGAAATCCATTTGTTAGTATAGAAGTTACATGTATTTTAAAATTGGACATATCAGCAGACATATAATCATGTTGGCAGCACTGCCTTGTATTAATTACTCCAAATTAATCTAGAATGTCAGGTGCTATACGTGTGCAAAGTATAGAGCTGTTGGCTTGCATACTTTCTGATATATTGATATTAGGGTAAAAAAAATATATACAGCATTTATTAACAGTTGGCAGCCCTGATTGCTCATAACAATACTTACAGTCATATCTGTTATGGTACACATAGCACATACGAAATTTGGTTGAAATCCAACTGATAGTATAGAAGTTACATGTATTTAAAAATTGGTACTATCAGCAGGCTTATAATTATGTTGGTAGAACTGACGTATATAGTTACTCCAAATTAATCTAAAATGTCAGAATATACGTGTGCATAGTTTAAAGCTGTTGGCTAGCATACTTTCTGATATATTGGTATTTGGATAAAAAAAATAGAGAGGGCAATTATTAACAGTTGGCAGCCCTGGTGGCTCTTAAGAATACGCTCAATCATATATGTTTATGTATAGATATTACATACAAAATTTGGTTGAAATCCAATTTATAGTGTAGATGTTATATGCATTTAAACATTGGACCTATCAGAAGGCTTAAAATTATTTTGGCAACACTATCATTATTGGCCTCCTGGAAATTAAACTGAAATAGTATTATCTGCATGTGTACCAATTTTGTAATAGCTCCCATGCATATCTTGCGAGATATCCAACATGGAGCTCAAATTTCTAGTGCGTTTTTTCAGCAGTTGGTAGCACTGACATTTTCAAATATGGACGTGAGATATTCCGGTGCACATCTTTACTCATACTAAATTTGGTTTTGATTGCTGCAGCCGTTTAGGAGTTGATAGGGGGGGGGGACACACACACAGCCAGACAGACAGACACACATTTTCCCGGATCGATCTCATAAGTCTACTTTTTCCTCATTTTTGCAAAATGTGAAAAGTAGGCTAAAAATTAGTCTGTCAACAAAAATCATTGTGCCCAATTACGTTGGTCGGGAAAGCAAGAATTTACAGTGAAACCTCTATTAAGAGACCATTGACGGTTCCATGGAAAACTGGTCTTTTAGAGGGGTGGTCTCTTAATAGGGGTAGGCATTAAAAATAATTTTACACTGCATTATTAATAAAGTACAGTTGGAACACTGCATTGGTTCACATTTAGTACAAATTAATTACAATTAGTTATTTTCTGAGCTATGCCATTTAAAAAAAGTCACGAATTGATCTCTGTTTCAGATTAGCACATCTTTTTTTTAAACAATTTCACTTTCTAGAATAGCTCTGAGTGAGTTCGAAAGTCCATTAATTTGTTCTGGGTTCGAACAATCTTCTAGGAGAGCCGTTTTTTGTACTTTATATACGTTACAGAACACTTTTTCTAATGACATTGTATGATGATGCAGTTCTGTGCCAACAGAACCATTGTTTTCATCATCACCCTCATCACCATCTCCAATGGGAAGAAAGTCGAGAAGTGGTCTTTTGAAAGAGGTCAGACTGAGAAAATGCCTGGTCTTTGGTTGGGGAGAGGGGTGGTCCTTAAATGAAAATGAAAATCCACAGCCTGCTTCCAGTCTCCGACCGGGTCAGGAATGAAATGAATGAAGCCCCCATCTAGCGGCGAGGAGATGAATTGTGCCGGCTGCCGAGGCCTGACGCACTCCTCTGGAGGGGTGGTCCTTAAATAGAGGTAACAAATACATTGACCTTATGAGGTTTTAAATCGGTTCCAAGAAAAATCGGTCTTTAAGAGGGTTGGTATTTTAATAGGGGTGGTCTTTTAGAGAAGTTTCACTGTATATGCTAGTTAATTAATTATTGTTGTTTTAAGGGGCGAAACTACGAGGCCATCTGCCCCTCTTAACACAGATTAGAGTATACAAATGTGGAATTGAATTTAAAATTTAGAGGTGGACACCTACATTTGAAAAGACCGAAAATTGAGCAAACAAAAAATTAAATAAAAACTAATAATTGTAAGGACTGCAGACGATAATTTCAAGTAGTTTCTACTTTTGCTACCAAATGGTACCGTCCACGACACCTAGCATGCGGGCTTGGCTACTAGATGCCATCGCAGCCATCACCTGGCGTAGAATGTTGGAACTAATACCACGTTAACAATTCTCACCTACAAATTTTGGCTTCACACAAGTGTAGTTAGTGGAAGGCATGCCATAAATCTATGACATGAGACCACTGGCTTTAATTAGACCAGAAATATAAGGTGCGTTCAAAAAGTAACGAGCCGGAGGCTGGAATGCGCAAACCGGTGACGATATCGGCTAATCGTGGCGTGTGTAACGAGGTGTGGTTCCAACCAGAGCGTGTAAAGTCACAGCCCGTCGCTAGAGGGCACGCGTGCACGTCACGTGACGATACAAAGCGAGCAGCAGCATGCATCAATCGTCCAACGCTGCCAATCGTATTGCAAACAGTGACATGGAGGCGTCAACCGAAGAGCAAAGAGGTGTTTTCGGTTTCTGACAGCGGAAGGAGTACGGGGAATGGGCATTCATCGCCGAATGTCACAAGTGTACGGCGAACACTGCATGTCCCTTGCAAAGGTCAAGGCATGGCACAAGCGCTTCAGGGAAGGACGGGTGTTGTTAGCCGATGATGCCCGGTCTGGGGTACCCCTCTGCATTACCGATGATAACGTCCAGCTGGTTGATGCACTCATTACCCAGGACCACCGAGTGAACGCCATAGCCGCTGTGGTTGCTCCACGACAATGCACGACCTCATACGGCCAACACAGTCGCGGCACTCCTGCAGAAATTCGAATGGGAGGTTCTCGGCCACCCTCCATACAGTCCAGACCTCTCTTCCTGTGATTACGCCATGTTTGGTCCCCTGAAAAGGGCTCTGCGGGGCCAGCGATTCACCTCCAGCTGTATGTGCGGAACTGGTTCACATCGCAGCCCAGGGAATTTTATGAGACAGCCATTCACCGGCTCGTGTCACAGTGGGACAAGTGCCTCAACAGCCAGGGCCAATACTTCTAACATACAGGTACTGATTTCTGTAAGTATGCCTCCGGCTCGTTACTTTTTGAACGCACCTTATATATTTCTTGGAGAGCCGGTATTCGGGTCCGTACCTACGGGGCGACAGTTAAGAATGCAAGCCGCTACTCCACCAAGAGGTGATCTATTTGTGTATGGGGAACAGAATTGGGTGAGAGATGACCGTGGCATTAATTTAGATACATACTATATCTGCGTACCTCCGTGGCTTAGGCTGCTGCACGCCAGCCTCTCACCGCTGGGTCCTTTGTTCAAATCCCGGTCACTCCATGTGAGATCTGAGCTGGTCAAAACGGAGGCAGTCAGCTTTTTCTCCGGGTACTCCGGTTTTCCCTGTCAATAATTTAATTCCAGCAACACTCTCCACTATCATTTAATTTCATCTGTCAATTATTGACTCAGAGGAGTGTGACAGGCTTCGGCAGCCGGGACAGTTCATATCCTCGCCGCTGGATGGGGCGGTCGGTCGACTGGAAGCAGGCTGTGGATTTTCATTTTCACTATCCCTGCCTATGCCTGGGAAAGGTAGAGGAGAGGAGGCGTGATTCCACAGTGGTCAAACTGCTTGCTTTTCACCAAGGCAGAACGGCTTTGATACCCAGTTAATGAATTTGGGGATTTCAAGGTGAAATATCACATCCACTGTTTCGAATTCCACACAAAGAGGAAGGTATGAAGGAAGTTCGCAGTTTTGCTCGGCCGTTAATCTCGCGATAATGAGCCACGGGACCTCTTTTTCACGTGGAATATGAACCACAGGTTCACTTTGAAAATCTCACTTGCATTGACCGGGAATCAAACCCAGCCCACCTAGGTGAGAAGCCAACAGCTGCGCACCACACCCCAACACAAAGAGGAGGTCACGCAGTTTATAACTCCGAGATTATCAGCTACGTGAAATTACAGGCTTCCTTCCTTTCCCCTCTCTTCCTTCATTTTAAGTGGGAAACCACTTCCCGGATGATTCAGGTGGGAATCGAACCAACCTAATCTCATATTTCCCTCAGTAGCCTAGCTGTAAACATTACTTCAACCTTAAAACCATTATTCAATTTCTTGGCAAAGCCGGATATCGAACTCGAACCTCCCGGACCTAGAATGCTAGCCACTACTCCACAAGTTGGACGAGCATTAATGTTGGATATCATCTGACTCCCGAGTGACCTTCTCCAGTGTTTTCCCTCGGAGGTTTCATAATCAGCAGAAGTATTCAAGCTGCCCTACTATCTCTACACAAAAAGAAGTCAATACTGAATCCCATATATCACATGAATATTACAAAAAAAAAAAATGAAAAGCTACTGCACACGATATTGGATTTCTGTTGAATTATTGCCAAGTCCTGATTTTTAAATAGTGCACTCCTATCTGAACCGCCTCTCCGTGAATATAATATTCCCTCTTGAAGACTGGGAAGCCCACTTGGCGCGATATGTGAGAAAAACAGAACGCTTTAGATCTGGGGTGCTGACCTGAGGATCATAGGATAGCCGCGAGTGAACTGAGGTTTCCGAGAGAGCCGTGGGTATTGCTAGAGGAAGGGGTTTTGAACTGAGGTTCTCAAGAGAGACGTGTGTGTTGCTAGAGTAACGGGTCAAAACAAAAGTTTGGTGCTTTTCAGTCGGTCAACTGAAAAGCACCAAACTTTTGTTTACTTAGGCAACACTGAAAAATGGCTTCAAACCTCACAAAGAGTAATGGGTACTGAACTGAGGTTTTCAAGAGAGCGGTGAGTGTTGCTAGAGTAAAGGGTTCTGAATGAGGTTCTCAAGACTGCCGTGAGTGTTGCTAGAGCAAGGGGGCTGAACTGAGGTTCTCAAGAGAGCCGTGAGTGTTGCTAGAGTAAAGGGCTCTGAACTGAGGTTTCAGAGAGAACCATGAGTGTTGCTAGCGGAAGGGGTCTGAACTGAGGTTCTCAAGAGAGCCGTACGTGTTGTTAGAGTAAAGGGTTATGAACTCAGGTTTCCGAGAGATCCGAGAGTGTTGTTAGACTAAAGGGTTATGAACTGAGGTTTCCGAGAGATCCGAGAGTGTTGCTAGAGTAAGGGGTTCTGAACTGAGGTTCTCAAGAGAGACGTGGGTGTTGCTAGAGTAAGGGGTTCTGAACTGAGTTTCTCAAGAGAGCCGTGAGTGTTGCTAGAGAAATGGGTTCTGAACTGAGGTTCTCAAGAGAGCCGTGAATGTTGCTAGATTAAGGGGTCTGAACTGAGGTTCTCAAGAGAGCCGTGGGTGTTGCTAGATTAAGGGGTCTGAACTGAGGTTCTCAAGAGAGCCGTGAGTGTTGCTAGAGTAAGGGGTTCTGAACTGAGGCTCTCAAGAGAGCCGTAAGTGTTACTAGAGTAAGGGGTTCTGAACTGAGGCTCTCAAGAGAGCCGTAAGTGTTGCTAGAGTAAGGGGTTCTGAACTGAGGTTCCCAAGAGAGCCGTGAGTGTTGCTAGAGTAAGGGGTTCTGAACTGAAGTTCTCAAGAGATCCGTGAGAGTTGCTAGAGAAAGGGGTTCTGACTGAGGTTCTCAAGAGAGCCATGAGAGTTGCTAAAGTAAGGGGTTCTGAACTGAGGTATCCGGAAGAGCCGTAAGTGTTGCTAGAGTAAGGGGTTCTGAACTGAGGTTCTCAAGAGAGCCGTGAGTATTGCTAGAGTAAGGGGTTCTGAACTGACGCTCTCAAGAGAGCCGTAAGTGTTGCTAGAGTAAGGGGTTCTGAACTGAGGTTGTCAAGAGAGCTGTGAGTGTTGCTAGAGTAAGGGGTTCTGAACTGAGGCTCTCAAGAGAGCCTTAAGTGTTGCTAGAGTAAGGGGTTCTGAACTGAGGTTGTCAAGAGAGCTGTGAGTGATGCTAGAGTAAGGGGTTCTGAACTGAGGTATCCGGAAGAGCCGTGAGTGTTGCTAAAATAAGCGAGGTTGATCTGAGGTTCCCGAGAAATGAAAAACATATTTTCAACCTTGAAAAAATGTTGTATCATTTCTATTGCGTTGAATCCACTCGATGGGTTTTGTTTATATTTCTCTGCTTAGTGCATTTCAACAACCATGACTGACTTTATAGACCTTTGATTTAGTACGTACAGAATTTTTGCCGTCATGCAGTCCCCCGGAGAGTTCTATCCACTTCATTGACCCGGATTTTTCATGAGTGACGTCTGTATCAATGTATGACAAGGTTGAAAAGGAGGGGACTAAGTATCAAGCCCTAGGATCTTCTGACCTCAATTCTATATTTTTATTTTTTTTACAAAAAAGTGAAAATTAATCTAATAAGGGACAAATCTGGCGAGAGTTTATCTTTAAAAATATTTCTTTTAATTCAATTTATTTAAATAAAGGGAACAATAGACTACTAAGGAAAAAATCTGGTGAGAGTTTATCCTTAAAAATACTTTCAATTTTTATTTAAACTTATTGAATTAAAGGTAATAATAATAATGTTATTGGTTTTACGTCCCTTTTAACTACTGTGGCTTTTAGAGACGCCGCGGGGTGCCGGAATTTTTCCCCGAAGGGGATCTTTAACGTGCCAGTAAATCTACTGACACGGCTCCCTCGCATTCACCACCCTCCAATGCCAGCTGACTGCGCCAGGATACGAACCTGTAACCTTGGGCCCATCAAGCAAAACGTTACCGCTCAGCCACCCAGCCAGTCAATAAGAGGCGAAATTAGGCTAATAATGAAGAATTCTGGCAAGAGAAATACTTTCAATTTCCTTTTCGCATATGCCCAACTTTCGAATTGAGTTAATAACGCAAATGACATAAGCAATATGGTTTAAGTATAAAATTGCACCTTGATAAGCAATTCCTGAACACCCAAACGTCACTACAGATTATCTTTTATGAGTGTTGCTAGGCAACGAAGTTGTATCTCCCTGTTCTATGTAGCTGTAGAGAGGTAGGAACCACTAACAAGATACGTATATATAATGTAAGTCTCCCTTCCAAAGATCAATCTTGTCGATGTGACAGCTGATTATATCTGTCTATCAGCGTCATGGAATTACCTTATCTCTTCCACCACATGGAGGCAGATCAATGCCATCTAGATTCATGGTCCTTGGAGCTGGTAGGCTTGAAGAGAGTGACTATACAAACAGACGTCCTGAATTATGTCAAGACTGGCGGACCCGTGCGAGAAATCTCGCATGTTCATAAACCACACCTTTCCCCACTAGGTTTATAATGAGACACTTAAGGAGAAAGGTTGTTTTTATTTCAACCAAATGATTATTGAACACTATTTACATTTCAGTTAAAACTCCAAGTTCTACGTTCCCTAACTTAAGAAGGCAGTCACTGAAAATTGGATCATCATAACTGACCCGTTAATAAATATTAACGTGCATTCCAGTGAGCCGGCAACCTTCAGCGTGTCTGTCTTGTCGATGGCTCGCTCGTGTGGCTAATGTTGGCACTTAAGTTTTGAGAACTCGAGGTCTCACGATCGGCTCCGTTCGAGCCCGAACGGCGGCCATTTTGTTCTGGTTGTTGAGATAAACAAATGAAGTTGAAGGAATTCTTGCAAGAAGGAAAGATGTGAGAACTAAATCTCTGGTGTAAAACGGGGATTATCTGGCCTTAGGCCAGGTAAACTCCCTTTCCCCGATATTATTTCATCTCTACGTGATTTACATTTACCGCCCACCGTTGAGAAATCTCTGTCATCGGATTAAATATGTAGACATGAAGAAAACGCAATGTATGAAGTTTGGCTACAGGAATACATCTCTTTATTAAGGTTTGTTTGTGTTAAAAGTTATTGGAACTATTTGTGACCTGAAAATGTGAATTGGTCGTCGATACGAGTATTTGTGTTGGTGTTATTCTACATATTTTATATGTTGCAGTCTTGAGCTGTTGAATAATTATCTTAGCGCAGTTGGCATTTATTTTGCCGTTAGTAAGTCACTTGGTTTGTAGAACCGAGTAGGCCTAAGCATGAAGAGAAAGTTCCAATACCTTATTTTTAACTTGATGTAATACACTTATTTATATGTATTTTGGGAGGGTTGTGTTTTATCTTTTTTCTGACGTGCCGTGCTGTGTAATGTTCAGATCTCATTTTGTTTTGAGCGAGGAATTTTCCTAACCTTAATTTTTTTTTCCGTAACAGTTAATTTTCCTTTTCCTCGTCTCGTTAGCGTGGTCTCTTAAAGACTCTGTTTAAAATATCACCACTTATGATATGTATTTTTATTTTTTCCATGGTCCGTTGCCTGGATACTCTCCGGGATTGTTATCCGATCTCGTTTTTCTCGGAAACAATGTAATTAATTTTTCATGTCGACTTGAGGTCATTCATATTGGATTTTCATGCCGTACGCACGTATCTTACCTTTGCTCCTGAGTAACTAAAAGATTTCAAGAATTATCTTTTTAATTTCCAAGAGATATCTTCTTGGTGGTTTGAACTTGTCATTCTTCGAACCTATACGATGATAATGTATATTTTTTCTTCGGAATCTAATTCTACTGATGTAGGGTATAATTGGTTCTCGCATAATTGAACTTCTTCATTGAAATTGGGTAATTAAATTCCATCTCCTTCTTAATTTTATTGGTTCCTTGCTTCTTGATTATTATTTTGTTTGTTCTATTTTTTACCTTTTATGTTACATCTTTTTCTTTAACATGCATGTAAGATGTTCTTTCCTTCAATTATATTTAATGTTATGAAATGTGATTCGTGTTTTCTTCAAGTTTAGTTTTAGTGCTCTTCTCTCAATTTAAATGCAACCTGGGTATGGTAATTTGTCCAGCCGTTCCACACACATACCCTAGTTGCTCTCTTTTTTTTTATCGTTTTTCTGTTTGTGTTTCTGAAGGTAACTTGGGGGTTCATATTTTGGTACCTAGTCGCGTGGTTTTGTTTCCACCTTGTATTTTGTTGAGAGAATGTGTACTGGGTTTGACTTGGAGAAAGCATAGGCATAAAAGGGTTACTTATTCTGAAAAAAACTTGTATTAATCCTATGTGATTTTATGTTTCATGTCGACTATAAATGGAGCAACGGAATCTTAGGGCAGCTTACAGTTTGACCAAAGAAGAAATTATCTATGAACTTCTGATTAGAGGTTCTACTTCCTCTGGAAATAGGGAAAGGGATCTGATATTACTGAATGCAGTTTCGGATAATCCTGTACGTGTACCAAACTGGAGGAAATTTGACTGGACGTTAGGTAAGTCCCTTATTGTACCATCTGTTGAAAGTTTAATTGTGGTTTTTCATTCGTTAAACTCTGACTGTGCTCCGTCTAGTTCTCAACTTATCAGATTTAAGGTCCGCTGTTCACATTGGTACCATCGCCTTCGTGATTTAATAGAAGTTTGGCAGGATAGAGATCCTGAATTCCATTTAAAATTAATTTCTCTGCGTGCTAAACTTGTTGATTGCTTTTTTGCGTTATTCCCAAATAATAGTGAGAGTGCGAGTGTTAACCCTGGTGTGTGTGCAAATGAAGGGGTTCCTTCTATTAGTGGATTGAACGAATTGGTGCATAATATCAGTGTTGAAAGCAATTTAGGAAGTTTTGGTGGATCTTTGTCGAATCATAGTGAACCTGCAACTATGTATAATCAGGAAAACTATCCTAGTGCGTGCAGAATATCTGAGGTTAGGTCTGAGTGTAGCAATGTCAGAACAGGGTCGACCTCATCACGTCATAACCTTGAGAATGTTGATGATATAAATGTTTCCTTTGCTAATGTGTCCATTTCTGGTGCTGCGAGCAACCAGGTTAGGGGTAATTTATCAAATGCTAGGTCGAATGATGAAAGATTATCGCCCCTATGTTCTGAAAATCCTATTAATTTAGAACATGTGTCATCCAATGTAAATAATAATCCTCGTGGGGAGTTTAAAATGGGAATTAAGTTTGGTAGTGTACCTCATCCTTTAAATGCTTGCATCCAAAATCTAGAGATGTGCAACGGTAACGATGCTAACCTGTTAATAAAATTTTTAAAGCAGTTTATTGACCTTGCTGACAATGCTGTAAGATTTGGGTGTCCTGATAGTCAAATTTTCAACCTGATCTTTCCTTATACCTCTGGTTTATTGAGAGAAAAGTTAATTGTAGCCATGGAAGGTTGTTATTCCATTGATCGATTTCATCGTGAAATATTAAGTTCATTTATTCCTAGTCGTGCTTTGAGTATGCTGATGCATAATTTTTTCTATAGAGTTCAGAGATTCGAAGAGTCTTTAAATGATTATGTAACTGATATCAAGTCTTATGCTAGAGTTTTTTCTGTACAATTAAGTGAACAACAAATTGTGGCTTCTATATTGGAAGGGATTAATCCAGAAAGCAGGTCATACTTGACAACATGCAGTATTCCCGTAAATTTCTCTGATCTAAACAGATTTGTGTTGAATTCGGGTATTATCAAACATTCCGATTCCTTGAGAGTTGCCAATGTTCCTCCACCTAATTTTAATTCTAATCTATCTCAGAATTCTGGAAATCCTATCTGTTATGATAGCTCGCAAGGCCCTCGTTTCCGAAATAGAAATTCCTTCGATTCGGGTAATCGCACGTCGAATAACAGGAGAAGATGTGATAATTGTGGATCATTTCAACATATTGCTAAATGGTGTACGAGGAGACCTAAACATAACCTATGACTAAATCGTAAGGAGACTTCTTCGGATTGCCATGCGTCAAATAGTTCTAAAATAAATTCTATGGAGGTAAATAATTATTTTGATGATGTCAGAAGTCTTAAACCTAAAGTGAGGTTATGTAGTCGCATTTCTGAAGTTTCTAAACATTGTTCCCCATTTATTGATATTTGGGTAAATAACGAACCTGTTACTGCTCTGATCGATTCGGGTAGTGTGAAATCATTTTTAAGTAAAAACTGGTTTGAAAATATGAGGTCAGTATGCAAATTTGGAAAACTTATTAAAGAACCGAACAATTTTGTGTCAGCGAACTGTTCTAGTCTTGAAGTTGTAGGATTGGTAAACTTAAAGATCCGCATTTTAAATTTCACTTGGAGATATGATTTTTGGGTTGCAAATAATTTATCTTGCGATGCCATTATGGGTGCTGATTTTTTGTCTCATGTTGGGTTGTTACTAGACCTTAGAAACAGGTCATGTTGGTTTCGTTTTAAGCCTAATTTAAAATTAAACTTCAAGCCTTGTCTTAGTTTTTCCGGAGTGAATTCCTCCAAAGTTATATCTGGTTCTGACACCATTGAGGAGTTTAATTTTGAAAATCTTAAACCTGACCAAGCTGATAAACTTCGTGAACTGTGTTCATCCTTCCCTGAGGTTTTGACGAATAAGTTAGGGGTGACCAATCTATTGGAATACAAGATTGTCGTTTCTGATTATATTCCAGTCAGTTCGCCACCGTATAGACTAGCCCCTCCCAAGATGAAAATCTTGAAAGAGATAATCGACGAGATGTTAGATGAAGGGATCATTAGTAAGTCTACTTCCTCGTATTCGTCACCTATTTTCTTGGTGCCTAAATCTGACGGTAAATTTCGCCCAGTTGTTGATTATCGAGCTCTTAATAAAAAGGTTATTCAGCAGTCCATCCCGCTTCCTGATCTGAGATCTTGCTTTGCATGGTTTAGGGGTGCTAACTGGTATACGATTTTAGATCTGAATCGCGCGTACTTTCAGATTCCATTAACTGAAGATTCTAAACATCTAACAGCCTTCTCCACTGACTGGAATCTCTTTCATTTTAACCGTTTACCATTTGGGATCTCCACGGGTGCGGCCATCCTAAGCCGATTGCTAGATATGGTATTTGATGGAATCAAGTTCAAGTTTGTGTATCATTATTTAGACGACGTAGTCATATTCAGTGAGAACTTTGATGATCATCTGGAACATATTGGTGAGGTTATGTCTCGTCTAAAGAAAGCTGGTCTTACCGTAAAACCATCTAAAGTTTCCTTTGCTAAACCCAAGATTTCATTTTTGGGACATATCGTAACATCGTCTGGAATTTCTGTGGATCATTCGAGAACCCAAGCGATTCGTGACTTTAAGCCCCCTAAGAATGTTAAAGGTGTATCAAGGTTCATCGGTATGATGAACTATTTCCGTAAGTTCATTAACAATTTCGCTCAGCGTGCTGCTCCTATAAATATGTTGAGGAAGAAGGGAGTTAATTTTGTTTGGGGTCCTTCGCAAGAAGCAGCATTTGAAGATTTGAAATTAGCTTTGATAAATGCACCTATTTTGTCCATCCCTGATTTCTCCAAAACCTTTATTGTGCAAACTGATGCCTCCAATAGTGCTGTTGGTGCAGTGTTACTACAAGACCATGGAAAAGGTCGATTACCTATTGCATACACTTCCCGCACTCTGAATGATGCAGAAAGAAATTACTCTGTTTATGAACTCGAAGGTTTGGCCGTCATGGATGCTCTTGAAAACTTCAAGTTGTATATCGAACATGTACCCTTCGAGTTAGAAACAGATAACCAAGCCTTGAGTTGGGTTCTTGGCAGACCTAGGAAAACTGGTCGAATAGCTCGTTGGGCCACTCGAATTTCTTCCTTTAAGTTCTCTGTACGTCACATCCGAGGGAGTGAAAATGTCATCGCTGATTGTTTAAGTCGGATGTATGGTGACACTAATGTTGAGGTTGAGGAAAATGTGAAGTGTAACGCAATTTTGGAACATAACATGTCAAACGTAATTCTGTCTAACTGTCCCATGTTGTTTCGGGATGTATCTGAATATCAAAAGGAAGATCCAGTTCTAAGTGAGATTATAAGAAAATTAGAGGTTGGTGAAGTTGTAAAACCATATTCATTAAGGAATGGCATCTTGTGTTGTTTGGCCCGTTCTGATAGAACACCTAAGATTGTTCTTCCCACTGTTTTAGTAGGCGAGATCTTTAAATACTTTCATGAGTCTCCTATCGGTGGACATTTAGGAGTATATAAGACTAGATTAAAGGTGAGGCAAAATTTTATCTGGAAGGGTATGGATGGTGACATCAGAAGACTGGTAAATAATTGTACAACATGTAAATTGGCAAAACCATCTCCTAACACTAAGGTTGGAATGTTATCGTCTCAACTTTCCGATAAACCAATGGAAAGATTGTTTGTAGATTTTGTCGGCCCGATGCCGCTGTCGAAGCTGGGTAACCGTTTTGTACTGGTTTGTACGGATGGCTTCAGTCGTTTTAACTGGTTGTTCCCAACTCGCTCAGCTACCACTGAAACGGTAATTAAATGTCTTAACCATATTTTTGCTGTTTTTGGCCCCTGCCAATTTCTGGTATCAGACAACGCGAAATGCTTTACATCACATGTTTTCCGCAATTTTTGTTTCGAGTTATCCATTTCCCATGTGACATCTTCTATCTATTATCCTAAAGGATCGTATGCTGAGAGGGTGAACAGGAATCTTCGAGCTGCGTTAATTGCTTACCATCATAAGGACCATAGATTATGGGACAGTTGCATTCCTTGGTTAACTTATTCTTTCAACACGGCGGTGCATGAATCTCATCGTACCACCCCTTTCAATTTAATGTTCTCCTTCGTCCCAAATTCCCCTATATCTAATTTGTGGACTATTAATCAATTGTTGCCTGATAAAGTCATGAATGAGAACGTACGTTCTATTTGGAAAAAGGCCAAAACATATATGAAGGTGGCACACGAGAAACTACAGCAGAGGTATAATAAAGGACGTAAACCTACGTCACTTCAGATTGGGGACATGGTTTTTGTCAAGAATTTTTCTGTTAAGGAAGTTGGTTCTAGAGAATCTGGCAAGCTAGTCACAAGATTCCGTGGCCCTTGTGAAATTATAAGTTTTATCACTCCGGTGACATTACTTGTAAAGGACCCTCAGAAAAAGAAAATATTTAGGGTGCATATGTCTCATGTTAAGAGAGGTTGTGATGTTTCAAATTAATGATCATAAAGTTGTATTTTAAATTTGTAAAAGCAAGGAATCTCAAAAATTTGATGGGGAAACCTTAGTTATAACTTAGTTATGTATATTCTGTAGCCAAAATTTTTCCTAAATCATGTTTAAACTATGGACTTGTCGTAACTGATGTTAATCAAATAGTGTGATGAAGAAAGAAATGGACCATTGCTGTCGGAGTACGATTTGATTTCAGATCAAATGTTGGTGATATCGTCATCCTGTTTGAAGAGCGTTGTGACTGTCGCGAATGTCCAGGGCCCGGACGTCGTGATGCTAAGCCGTGACCTCAGCACTGAGAATGACCGAGTCTCCTCCATCCTATGAAGACTTGTTTCTGTATTTTATTGTATCCAAAAAAGATTGTACTACTGCCAAGTAAGAGTTGGAATTTTACGCATGTTGGTGATTTTCAGATGCATGAAAAAACTTGGGTGTATCTAATCATGGAACGATCAGTTTGGTGTACTAGGTATTGTGAGAACTGATGTATGTTTTCAGGTCATATTTTCTCGGTGTATCTTTTACCCCCAACCATAAACTTGTGAACAATTGTTGCCTATTGTCCAGCATTGTGTGGGGGAGAGATGACCCGTTAATAAATATTAACGTGCATTCCAGTGAGCCGGCAACCTTCAGCGTGTCTGTCTTGTCGATGGCTCGCTCGTGTGGCTAATGTTGGCACTTAAGTTTTGAGAACTCGAGGTCTCACGATCGGCTCCGTTCGAGCCCGAACGGCGGCCATTTTGTTCTGGTTGTTGAGATAAACAAATGAAGTTGAAGGAATTCTTGCAAGAAGGAAAGATGTGAGAACTAAATCTCTGGTGTAAAACGGGGATTATCTGGCCTTAGGCCAGGTAAACTCCCTTTCCCCGATATTATTTCATCTCTACGTGATTTACATTTACCGCCCACCGTTGAGAAATCTCTGTCATCGGATTAAATATGTAGACATGAAGAAAACGCAATGTATGAAGTTTGGCTACAGGAATACATCTCTTTATTAAGGTTTGTTTGTGTTAAAAGTTATTGGAACTATTTGTGACCTGAAAATGTGAATTGGTCGTCGATACGAGTATTTGTGTTGGTGTTATTCTACATATTTTATATGTTGCAGTCTTGAGCTGTTGAATAATTATCTTAGCGCAGTTGGCATTTATTTTGCCGTTAGTAAGTCACTTGGTTTGTAGAACCGAGTAGGCCTAAGCATGAAGAGAAAGTTCCAATACCTTATTTTTAACTTGATGTAATACACTTATTTATATGTATTTTGGGAGGGTTGTGTTTTATCTTTTTTCTGACGTGCCGTGCTGTGTAATGTTCAGATCTCATTTTGTTTTGAGCGAGGAATTTCCCTAACCTTAATTTTTTTTTTCCGTAACAGTTAATTTTCCTTTTCCTCGTCTCGTTAGCGTGGTCTCTTAAAGACTCTGTTTAAAATATCACCACTTATGATATGTATTTTTATTTTTTCCATGGTCCGTTGCCTGGATACTCTCCGGGATTGTTATCCGATCTCGTTTTTCTCGGAAACAATGTAATTAATTTTTCATGTCGACTTGAGGTCATTCATATTGGATTTTCATGCCGTACGCACGTATCTTACCTTTGCTCCTGAGTAACTAAAAGATTTCAAGAATTATCTTTTTAATTTCCAAGAGATATCTTCTTGGTGGTTTGAACTTGTCATTCTTCGAACCTATACGATGATAATGTATATTTTTTCTTCGGAATCTAATTCTACTGATGTAGGGTATAATTGGTTCTCGCATAATTGAACTTCTTCATTGAAATTGGGTAATTAAATTCCATCTCCTTCTTAATTTTATTGGTTCCTTGCTTCTTGATTATTATTTTGTTTGTTCTATTTTTTACCTTTTATGTTACATCTTTTTCTTTAACATGCATGTAAGATGTTCTTTCCTTCAATTATATTTAATGTTATGAAATGTGATTCGTGTTTTCTTCAAGTTTAGTTTTAGTGCTCTTCTCTCAATTTAAATGCAACCTGGGTATGGTAATTTGTCCAGCCGTTCCACACACATACCCTAGTTGCTCTCTTTTTTTTTATCGTTTTTCTGTTTGTGTTTCTGAAGGTAACTTGTGGGTTCAATAACACTCGCCGGTTATTCGATATTTATGAAATTATACAGTACGATTTGAGTACTCATTCCTTTGATCTAGTGTTTTGAAATCCATGCAAAATGATAATGGAAAGACCTCAGAATGTTGAAATGACATGAAACAGGCGTCACAGCGGCCAAAATGTGAAGTGGACAGCAATTATGGAGCGAATATTTTCCTACAGCAACAGTATCTGCAAATCGCACATTTCGTACATTTTTTAAAAGTCAGTTTTTAAAGAAATTTTAGATATTTATGAAATTTGAGTGCAATTCGTCTCTGCTGATGTCTATTCTGTTGTATTTGAATGCTCATTTGTAACGATTGGTCGCTTATGAGCGCCTCAGGAGGGATCCATACTACTGATATATTATATATGATCACATCATAAATAGTATATACTTTATTATCATATACAACGCTAAGGTGTGTGTTTTCCAAAACTCAAGCTATTAATCCAGGATGTCTTAAATAATAATAAAAAAAAATGATACCCCACATAAATTTCAGGGTCAACAATAAATACTTAAAATATTGGTTGGTTCCTCTGTTTAGGGGCTGCAACAACGGGGTCTGATAACCGGTGTTAATTGTGATGGCTGTATTAGTGTGTGTTATCTGTAATTCAGGTAAGGACTGCATGGATCAACTTCAAGTAGTTCCCACTTTTGCTACCATATGCTACCGTCAATGACACCTAGCTGTGAACTTGGCTGCTAGATACCACCGCAACCGGCACCTTGCGACGAACGTTGGAACATAATAGAGCGTTATTCAAATCTTACCTACAAATTTAGCTTCAATTTTAGTTAGTGTGAAGCCTCCGTGGCTTAGGCGGCAGCACGCCGGCCTCTCACCGCTGGGTCCGTGGTTCAAATCCCGGTCACTCCATGTGAGATCTGTGCTGGACAAAACGGAGGCAGACAGGTTTTTCTCCGGGTACTCCGGTTTTCCCTGTCAACAATTCATTCCATCAACACTCTCCACTATCATTTCATTTCATCTGTCATTCATTTAATCATTGCCACAGAGGAGTGCGTCAGGCCTCGGCAACCGGCACAGTTCATATCCTCGCCGCTAGATGGGGGCTTCATTCATTCCATTCCTGACCCGGTCGATGACTGGAAACAGGCTGTGGATTTTCATTTCAATTTTAGTTAGTGTAAGTTTCTTTTACGAGCTATAAGTCTAACATGGGCCCGCCGGCTTTACTTCCCCTCCGAAAGAACGCATACTGAGGCATTTTTAACGCTCTTAAAATACCCGACGACTTCGGCCATGTCTGAACCCACGATCTTGGTCTTGAAGCTCAGCATGCTACCAACTACCCCACCGAAGCCACCACTTAATTAGTTACTTGATTCATGTTACTTCATAAGTGTTATTGGCCTATTTTCATGTTTGAAACAAGATGTTCAGTAAAGGACATAGTGCCTACTTCCTCCTAAATGCATGGTTATTGTTATAACTCTTAAATACAACGTGCTATACGGATATTAAACATGAATATGAGGTGTCCTTTGCTAGTGCTACCTCTGTAAACAATTTCATTCAATTCAGTTTCACCATGTTTGAACTGACATGGAGAATCGATTTGCACACATACATGGCCGCTATCTGCAAACTATTGGGCTGATGACCTTATAGTTCAGTCAAAAGATGCTTCCCACAAAAAAGGTATGTTGTTGCAAAATTTAGTAGAGATAAGATGATTAGGTTGGTCGTAATTTGATTTAAGCTTTTAACATTTGGGTGGCCACCATTCCGTTTCCGTCAAGATGGCGGCGATATAAAACAAGACACTGAGGTGCCCTTTGCTACTGCTACCTCTGTACCAAATTTTATTCAATTCGGTTTTACTGTGTTTGAATTGATAGAGGGAATCGATTTGCACACATACATGGCCGCCATCCGCACATTATTGGGCTGATGATCTTGTAGTTTGGTCAAAAGATTTTTTTTTATACATAAAGGTATAAAGTTACAAAATTTGGAAGAGATCAGATGATTAGGTTGGTCGTAATTTGATTTAAGCTTTTAACATTTGGGTGGCTGCCATTACGTTTTTGTCAAGATGGCGGCAATATAAAACATGACACTGGAGTGCCCATTGCTAGTGCTACCTTTGTACCAAATTTCGTTCAATTCGGTTTGACCGTGTTTGAATAGATAGGGGGAATCGATTTGAACACAAACATGGCCGCCATCTGCAAACTATTGGGCTGATGATCTTGTAGTTTGGTCAAAATATGCTTCCAACATAAAGGTATGTTGTTGCAAAATTTGGCAGATATCAGATGATTAGGTTAGTCTTAATTGGATTTAAGCTTTGAACATTTGGGTGGCCGCCATTACGTTACCGTCAAGATGGCGGTGATATAAAACATGGCACTGAGGTGCCCTTTGCATGTTCTACCTCTGTACCAAATTTTGTTCATTTCGGTTTCACCGTGTTTGAAGTGAAAGGGGGGGGGGGGGGACAGAATTCAGAGTACACACACAGACTCACAGACAGACACACATTTTTAGCCTACTTTCGATTTTTGCAAAAAATGAAAGTAGACTTATGACATCACTACAGGGCGTAAAAAAGTGTGTCTGTCTGTGTTTGTGTATGTGTGTGTGTGTGAGTCTGTGTGTGTGTGTGTGTGAGTGTGTACTCTGAATGTCTGCCCCCCCCCCCTAACAATTCGAACACGGTGAGCGCAAATTGAACGAAATTTGGTACAAAGGTAGCACTAGCAAAGGACACCTCAGTGTCATGTTTTATATCGCCGCCATCTTGACGGAAACGTAATGGCGGCCACACAAATGTTCAAAGCTTAAATCAAATTACGACTAACCTAATCATCCGATCTCTACCAAATTTTGCAACAACATACCTTTATGGGGGCAGCATCCTTTGACCAAACTAGTAGGTCATCAGTCAAATAGTTTGCGGAAGGCGGCCATCTTTGTGTGAAAGTCGATTGCCCCTATTAATTCGAACACTGTGAAACCGAATGGAACGAAATTTGGTACAGAGGTAGCACTAGCAAAGGGCACCTCAGTGTCATGTTTTATATCGCCGCCATCTTGACGGAAACGTAATGGCGGCCACACAAATATTCAAAGCTTAAATCAAATTACGATTAACCTAATCATCCGATCTCTACCAAATTTTGCATCAACATACCATTATGGAGGGAGCATCCTTTGACCAAACTAATAGGTCATTAGCCTAATATTTTGCGGATGGCGGCCATCTTTGTGTGAAAATCGATTCCCCCTATTAATTCGAACACGGTGAAACCGAATGGAATGACATTTGGTACAGAGGTAGCACTAGCAATGGGCACCTCAGTGTCATGTTTTATATCGCCGCCATCTTGACGGAAACGTAATGGCGGCCACACAAATATGCAAAGCTTAAATCAAATTACGATTAACCTAATCATCCGATCTCTACCAAATTTTGCATCAACATACCATTATGGAGGGAGCATCCTTTGACCAAACTAATAGGTCATTAGCCTAATATTTTGCGGATGGCGGCCATCTTTGTGTGAAAATCGATTCCCCCTATTAATTCGAACACGGTGAAACCGAATGGAACGAAATTTGGTACAGAGGTAGCACTAGAAAAGGCCACCTCAGTGTCATGTTTTATATCACCGCCATCTTGACGGAAACGTAATCGCGGCCACCCAAATGTTAAAGGCTAAAATGTAATTACGACCAACCTAATAATCTAGTCTCTACCAAATTTTGCAACAACAAATCTTTATGTGGGAAGCATATTCTGACCAAACTGCTAGATCATCAGCCCAATAGTTTGCAGATGGTGGCCAAGTACGTGTGCAAATCGATTCCCCCTATCAATTCAAACACGGTGAAACCGAATTGAACGAAATTTGGTACAGAGGTAGCACTAGCAAAAGGCACCTCAGTGTCATGTTTTATATTGCCGCCATCTTGACGGAAACGGAATGACGGCCACCCAAATGTTAAAAGCTTAAATCAAATTTCGACCATCCTAATAATTTGATCTCTACCGTATTTTGCAACAACATGCCTTTTTGTGGAAAGCATCTTATGACTGACTACAAGGTCATCAGCCCAATAGTTTGCAAATAGCGGCCATGTATGTGTGCAAATCCATTCCCCAGATCAATTCAAACACGGTGAAACCGAATTGAATGTTTTTTTTTTACAGAGGTAGCACTAGCCAAGGGCACCTCATATTCATGTTTAATATCCCTATAGCACGTTGTATTTCAACAAGCTACTACAACCAACATTCAATTATACTCCTTGAAAAGGACAAAGAGTTATAACAATACCCATGCTTTTAGGAGAAAGTAGGCTATATGTTCTTTACTGAACATCTTGTTTGGCCCTGTGTAGATCTCATAAGTCTACTTGCATTTTTTGCAAAAATCGAAAGTAGGCTAAAAATAGGCTTTCGAGATCACTTTTTGTCCGTGTGTGTATGCCCCAATAAAATCCAAACGGCTGGAGCGATATTAATGTAATTCAGTAAGGACATAGTACTATTTTGTTCAACTCCGACTGTGCCCTTCAAATTGTAATACGTGTCATCAATCCAACATGGCGGCTGTGCGAAATATTTCACCGGCATTCTATATTTCCTAAACTACAACTCATATCACCCTGAAATTGTGTACGGCGATAAAGGGCACCACTAGAAATTCTCCTATGTGGCTTTCAGAAACATGTTAATTAAAAAACGAACATGGTGGTCAAGCGAAGTTGGAACATTTAAATAGACTTTTCTCGCGAGTTAACCATTCGAGCACAGTGAAACTTGTTACAGCAAATGATTATACACATTCTAATTATCGAGTATAGCAGACGTCATAGCAACGAACTCTACCTGCACATTGAGAGGATAACAGACACCATTCGGAAAGGGAGGATTCAATTTTATGGCCACATAACACGCATGAACTCGCAGAGACAGACCAGCGAGATATTTTCCTACTTTGTTAACGAGAAAACCAAGGGACCCTGGTTTATCAAAGTTGAAAAGATCTTCGAGAAGTAGGAATCACTCTTGAAAACATCCAGGAACGTGCACCTCTCCAGAGAAGATTTCGAGCATACAAGAGATTTCAAGAAAAGCCAAAATTGAAAACCGGCAAGAAGTGGACTGATGAAAGAAAAGAGGCTCACAGAAGTTTTTAAAAGATTCGATTACAAGCAAGGATATGCACCATTAAACCTTGCTTCTCATCATCATCATCATCTTGTACAGTTTCCAGCCCCAGGCTGGGTCTGTTTGGAACATAAGTCTCGCCACTTAGTCCTTTCTTCCCACCACCTCTGCGTTGTCACTCTGATCCAGTCTTCGCCTCTCTTCTTGACACATTCCTTCACTCCTTTCAGCCATCTATCTCTTGGTCTTCCCCTTGATCGTTTCTTTTGCATCTGCATCTCATGTATCTTCTTGGGAATTTTCTTCTCTTCCATTCTCTTTAAGTGTCCATACCACCTCAGCCTTGATGTCTCGATCCTACCTTGCAAGGGCTCCTCTTTCACTATTTCCCTGAACTTTTCATTCCTCACCCTGTCTCTTCTTGTTATTCCGATCTTACTTCGCGGGAACTTCATTTCAATTGCCTGTATTCTGCGTATGTCTCTTTTTTTCTTTATCCAAGATTCTGATGCATAGGTCAGTATCGGGATATGGTAGCTTCTGTATAACACTTCTTTGCTTTTTTGTGGTACATCTTTATTCCACACTAAGCTCCTAATGCTTCTCAGAAATGCTTCTGCCACGTTCCGTAATCTCTTTGTCATTTCTCCCATTTTCCTCCCCTATACTTCCCATGTACTTGAGACTTTCCACCTTCTTCAGGTGTCCACCTCCAAGTGTTATCCCACTCATTGGTCTGTCCTTTTTCCTGGTCGTTAACAGGATCTCACATTTACTGATGTTGAACTTCCATCCGTACTCTCCCACTCTTTCTTCCCAAGCCTTCAGTTGCTCCTGATTTTCCTCCTTCTTGTTTCCCCAGACCATGAGATCATCTGCAAACACCATTGCTTTCATCTTATCTTCTCCTATCTTTCCTGCTACCCGTGTCATTACCTCGTCCATAACCACAATAAAGAGAAGGGGTGACAGTACACTACCCTGTTTCAGGCCACTCATTTGACTGAACCAGTCTGTTTCTTACCCTCCAACTTTCACACAATTCGCACTTCCACAATACATCTCCTTCACTCTGCCTACAGTCTCTTTTATCATTTTAAATGATCTTGTCGACTTCATCGTTACGCTGAGGTCTGGCGTTACGTTACGGTGACGGGACGAAATGTACAGAGAATGCACTGAGGTGTGTGACGTCATAGTACCGCTTGAGCTTCCTCCTTTCCCCGCGCACTCCGGTGAGCGTGACGTCATCCAGCCAGCTACCTCCTTTGACCTTGGTTTGCACTTGCTAATGGACTTTGAGTTCATGCAGTTCGCTGCATGATCATGAGGCTTTCACCCAGCATTTTTCAGCATTTGTAGCATTTAAAATTATATAAACTCCAGTCTCTCAGACTGACTGTCACCGGTTTTTTTTTTTCCACTACCATGTTTTCCATTGCTTCCCAAACCTTCTCCCTACACACGCTTCTCACTTAATAGAAATTTTACTTTCAACACTTTCAGTTATATCGAACAATAAACTAAATATAACTTAGCACAGGTAAAAGTAACTTAATTCTTAGAAAAAGTGTCTCTATCACACGCAGTCGACTGGTGTCGTGTTGAATTCTGGAAAGAGAAAGGGGTAATGTGAAAAGGTTTCATGTTTAGCATCTGAATGTGAATAATGGCGTGGCGCGCTACGGCGATAGGTCCTGTCACAGAGAGAGTGGAGTGGGGGGTGGTGGGTGGGGGGTGGTGGGTGGGGGGTGGGGGGTTTACATGCAGAGCGGATATTGGCTTGGGAGGGAGACGGATAACGAATACAGAAATATCGTATTCTTACGGTAACTTGTATAGCGCATGGATAAAGTTGCAGCAATATTCAATTTTTTTCTTCTTTATTTTCTTGTGCGCTATTGAGTTACCGCAACATTCCTCAATACTTACCTCGTCTCCGTATCTCGAAGCGTCTGGAGTGAAAGGCACGCGCTTGGCTGGAACAGAGTTGCTGAGGTGGATCTTAATCCACAAATATGTCAGAATTCAAAGAAGTAGAAGAAAGAAGAAAGGAAGAAAAAGAACAAAAAGAAAAACGAAATAAAGAAGAACTACGAAAGAAGGAATAAGGGAAAAGGGATAAGAAGTAAGAAATAGAAACAAGAAGAAGAAGAAGGATAAGAAGAAGAAGAACAGTTTAAGTTCATCGAATCATGGATATGTTATTATTATTATTATTATTATTATTTTATTTTTATTTTTAGCCTATTTTCAATTTTGAAAAAATAGGCTTATGAGATCACCTTTTGTCCGTGTGTGTGTGTGTGTCCCCTAATAACTTCTAAACGGCTGGAGCGATTTCAATGAAACTCGGTAGGTTCATTGCACTATTCCGGACGATCCCGACCGTGCCCTTCAAATTTTGTTACGTCTCACCAATCCAACATGGCGGCTGTGCGAAATATTTCACCAGCATTCAATATCTCCGAAACTATTACCGATATCACCATGGAATTTTTTACGGTGATAACGTGAAATACTAGAAGTTCACCTATGTAACTTTTGAATACCCGGTAACTACAAAACCAATATGTCGACCAAGCGAAGTTGCGACATTTAAATAGACGTTTCTCGCGATTTAACCAACCAAACACAATAAAACTTGGTACAGTATTTGCTTATACACATTGTAATGCACCGACATCCAACTTCGTTCAATTAACCTAAAGATGGCGGCTGTGCGAAATATTTCACCGGCATTTTATATCTCTGAAACTATTACCGGTATCACCTTGAAATTTTGTAGGGAGATAAAGAGCACTACTGGAAGTTCATCTATGAGACTTTCAAAAATCGGTTAATTACAAAACGAACATGGTGGCCAAGCGAATTTGAAGGATTTAAATTGACTTATCTCGCGATTTAATGATCCAAATGCAATGAAACTTGGTACAGCAAATGTTTATACACATTGTAATGCACTGGTATCTAATTTAGTTCAATTGTTTACATAACATCAAGATGGTGGCTGTGCGAATTTTAAAATCTCGTTTTTACTTCTTGTGTACTAATCATGCGATTGAGGTTTGAATACTACACGTTGTCAATAATCGTCATGTAGACTAACAGTACATAACTCTTAAGACCTACATATATAAAAATCCAACATGGCGATCATCCACAATATTTAGTCGGTTCTCAATATCTACGAATCTATTACAGCATTCAAACTGAAATGTTGTATGTTGATAGTGGCAATTAACATAAGTAGGATATGTGAAAATAGGCTTTAGTCCTTCACGGAACTACTTGTATTATTCCAAATGAATACATTATTATTATTATTATTATTATTATTATTACTGTTTTTAATTATTATTTATCTATTTAATCTTAAGCGTATTCTCCCAATAAACGGAAGACGTTAGGCAAATAACTTAATCGTGATTCTTCTCGTTTCCTTTCCACAACCTAAGAAGAAGTTCCGTGAAGAACTATACAGCCTACTTTTCATGCCAATGATTATTCTACAGTATATGAACCTATCTAGAATAATGACAAAATTAAGTTGGTAATATCGAAATATCAAATTAGTTCAAAATATACCTGGTATAATGTAGCCTAATAGAGCACTACAGTTGGCAGCCCTGGTGTCTGAATATATTCTTAGTTCCATCTCTTAAGGTACAGAATACAAAATTAGGTTGAAGTCCAATGGACGTTACATGCAGCTAGACACTGGATCTATCAGCACGCGTAAAAGCATGTTGCCAACAATACCATGCGTGTGCTGGTCAGAAATAATCTGAAATATTATGATATCTTGTTGTGCCAATTTTGGATGAAATCCATTTGTTAGTATAGAAGTTACATGTATTTTAAAATTGAACATATCAGCAGGCATAGAATCGTGTTGGCAGCACTGCCTTGTATTAATTACTCCAAATTAATCTACAATGTCAGGTGCTATACGTGTGCAAAGTATAGAGCTGTTGGCTTGCATACTTTCTGATATATTGATATTAGGGTAAAATATAGACAGCATTTATTAACAGTTGGCAGCCCTGATTGCTCTTAACAATACTTACAGTCATATCTGTTATGGTACACATAGCACATACGAAATTTGGTTGAAATCGAACTGATAGTAAAGAAGTTACATGTGTTTAAAAATTGGTACTATCAGCAGGCTTATAATCATGTTGGTAGAACTGAAGTATATAAGTTACTCCAAATTAATCTAAAATGTCAGAATATACGTGTGCATCGATTAAAGCTGTTGGCTTGCATACTTTCTGATATATTGGTATTTGGATAAAAACAATAAAAATAGAGAGAGCAATTATTAACAGTTGGCAGCCCTGGTGGCTCCTAAGAATACGCTCAATAATATCTGTGTATGTACAGATATTACGTACAAAATTTGGTTGAAAACCAATTGATAGTGTAGAAGTTATATGCATTTAAACATTGGACCTATCAGAAGGCTTAATATTATTTTGGCAACACTGACATTGTTGGCCTCCTGGAAATTAAACTGAAATAGTATTATCTGCATGTGTACCAATTTTGGAATAGCTCCCATGCATACCTTGCGAGATATCCAACATGGAGATCAAATTTCTAGTGCGTTTTTTCAGCAGTTGGTAGCACTGACATCATTTTCAAATATGGACGTGAGATATTCCGGTGCACAACTTTACTCATACTAAATTTGGTTTTGATTGCTGCAGCCGTTTAGGAGTTGATAGGGGGGGGGGGGACACACACACACTCACAGCCAGACAGCCAGCCAGACAGACAGACACACATTTTCCCGGATCGATCTCATAAGTCTACTTTTTCCTCATTTTTGCAAAGTGTGAAAAGTAGGCTAAAAATCACGGTGCCTGGTTGTTGTCGTTTCATTCGAAGGGCTTCGTCACAGTGGGCATTTAGCCCCTTGTATTGCGTGTGTTTGTGGCCATATATATGTAGTATTTTTCTGATAACCTCTGTTATTGTGAAGGCTGTAGTACTGTGTGTATTTGTAATTCATGTGAGAAATGGGAAAGAGGCAGCCATTGCCATAAACTAGTAACCATCCCGACGCTTGTCTGGGGTAGAAGTGGGAAAGCACGAAAAGCCACGTTCAGAATGGCTGAGGGGGGGGGGGGGGGGGGGGGGGGGGGTGTAGAATTTATCTCTTCTCACGTTTGCCAATTTCAACCCACATACCCGAATTAAATTTCTTTGAAAAATTGGGTATCGAATCCAGATCTCCACGGTGACAGTCGAGAATAGTGAGCACTACAGCACGAGGTGTTGTTTTTTTTTCTCCTTGTGTAAGGACTTTCAGCGAGAATATAGCTGTGCTCTGCAGCCGGAACGTTAGAAAATTTGCACTTTTCTTTCCTACCACCTTCTGCTCAAGGCCCTAAAGGACGCAAGGGTGTGTGTAGCCCCACCCTGGATAGTGCTACACCCTCAAGGGCTCACGGAGGGCTCTCCTTCCTTCCAAGTCAGTTAATCTTCATTCTTCGAGGGTTGAGGGCTTTTCTTTTCGTCCCCCCAGGGGCTCACATCTTGTGGGACGTGGGTTGGCGACCACGGGGCCCCAGCTGAGTCTGGCATTGCTTCCACTTACTTGCGCCGCGCTCCTCTCCGTCGTCTTTCCTGTCGACCTCACTTGGTCAACTCTTGTTCTCTTCCGACCCCGACGGTATTAGGGTAACCGAGGCCTAGGGAGTCTCTTCCTTTCCCGCCGTAATTGGCTCTCGTCACATCTTTTCTGATACACTCCTTCTGCGAGGGGTCAGCCTTCTTTTTCTTTTCATGTTATCTTCTGCCTTCTGCTCAAGGCCCTCAAGGAGGTAGGGTGTATGTAGCCCCACCACTTCTGGTGCACCCTGGATATTGCTACACCCTCAGGGGCTCACGGCTGGTGAGTTCGGGAGTAGGCGACCCCGAGGAATTCCTCAGCTGGGTCCGGTTTCCCCCTTCTATCCATTACCTCTGGGACGGACCCACTCCTCTTTCACTTTCCTATCTGCCTTTCATACGTCTCCTTCCTTCCAAGTCCCTCAATCCGCATTCTTCGAGGGTTGAGGGCATTTTTTTCTCTCCTGTCCTTTATTTGCCTTATTCTCCTTTTGTTTTCCATTTCTTCTTCTAGTATATAAGTTAGTAGTTAGTTTTAGTTATAGTTTACATTTCATTATCATCTTCACGATCACCCAAACCATTAGAGGCCGATAACTTAGTTGTTAGGCCCCTTAAAACAGCGATTATCACCACCATCATCATCATCATCATCATCACTTATAATATGAACTAGGTCACCATTAATAATAGTACATTATGCAACGAGCCTATAATGGCAATAATTAAGACACGAGTATGTTTATAAAACGAGCAAAGCGAGTTTTTATAATTTACATACGAGTGTCTTAATTATCATTATAGACCAGTTGCATACGACTGTTTACGTTCGACGATAATTATAACTATTTTATGTTCGAACATAAATATTCATATATATCTGTCGAGATTTTGCCAGTTTTATGTACTGAACAGAGCGCATGGGACACAGAGAATACCCTGTATTTGACTATGGCCTCCTCAATTACCCCCACTATGACACTATCCACGCAGTGAAGTTAAAAAATAGGAGGACGTGGAAGTCAGCGCACTTGCGATGCTATCCTTACCTAATTGGTCACACAACTGTTTCTTGAGCTCTGATTGGTGGGAGAAACTACAGTATTTCATAATGAAAAATAGTGTTATAATGAGCCTCATTATGATACAGTTTTCTGACATATAATATTTACATTTCGACATCGTCGAACATAAAATGGATATCCTTACGATACATTTTAAAAAAGTTCTAAATACTTAAATAAACATTTTCAAACACTGAAAAGTGAACCTTCTCTGCCTTGGTGACGGGCAAACAGCTTGACCAGTGTGCCATCACGGCCACTGAGGGGATCACCGACTCGGAGAGTTCTCGTAATGGCTATCTCTTGCTTATTTAAACATTAACGCCACCATTCATGACATGGCCTTGCTGACATGTCACAGATAGGGGGTGGGTGCAGCTCTTGTCGCTTGTCACAACGGATGGCATCATTAAGAATTTAAATACCAGCGAAACGAGTCTAGCAGGAGAAGCGTGGAAAATGAACGGAACGCGGAAAACATCAGCCGTAAAGGACGGGAAGAATTTATTAGGACGCGGTGAACATTCCTGCACGGCTGGGTCGAGTCTTGCCTTGGGTCATGCATATCGCTGACCAGACATGTACAGCACGTACAGCACAGTGACCCCAAAATGTTCAAATACAACAGAGAGGTGTGCAAATTATTAGAATCAAATGTGTTGTTTGTTTGAGTCTTTAGTCTTTTGACTGGTTTGATGCAGCTCTCCGTGTCTCCCTGTCCGCAGCAAATCGTTTCGTCTCTACATAGCTACGAGGGCAGATCAAAAAATAAGTTGCACTTCCCAGTTATGGCCATTTATTACACCACCTAGCCTATACAACAGCAACACGCCTATAACGACATACGATGCAACGTCACTTTTCCACATAGTTTCCAAGAGACTCCAAACATTTCTGCGAACGCACAACCAACTTGTCGATGCCGGATGCATAGAAAGTTCCTCCAGCGTTCTGAAACCACACGGAGACAGCGGCCTTCACCTCCTCATCGGTCTGGAAACGTCGACCACAGAGCTCCGTTTTGAGCTTACCGAACAGATGAAAGTCATATGGCACTAGGTCGGGACTGTAGGGTGGATGTTGCCAGACCTCCCACTTGAAACGCTGCAGCAGTTCGCTCGTTTGGCGGGCCTTGTGAGGTGTTGCTTTATCGTGCAACAAAATCAATCCGGTGCTCAATTTCCCCCGGTGATTCACGTAACCGGTGCAACGTTTGGCAATATGACGCCGCGTTGATCGTCGTTCCTTTCGGCATGAATTCCACGTGCAGCAAAGCCGGGAAATGGCCCGCTTCCCATACACAGCACTAATTTCACGATGAATGTCCGTGTAATTCTTCCTTTTGGCCCATAGGAATCGGATTGTCGCACGCACCTCATATTTGGAGTGAACGTCCAGTCGACGTGCCATTGCATTTGGCCGCTATTCACTCCATACAAGACGAGACACCATAGCGACCTGCCTAACAGACGTGTGGGCAGTGTCTGTCCCTTTGTCCGTTGTGCCCAAGTTTGCGAAACACAGTGCGCTGCTGCAGTGCGTTAGTGCAACTAACTTTTTGATCCACCTTCATACCACACCCTATATCCGAGAAAATCTGTTTAACATATTCTAACCTTGGTCTACCCCTACAGTTCTTGTCCTCGACCCTTCCTTCCATAACTAAGCTTGCTATTCCTGGGTGTCTTAGTATGTGTCCTACAAAACCTATCTCTTCTCTTCATTAGCAGTCGCCAGAAACATCTCTCCTTTCCCACTCGTCTTAATACCTCTTCGTTTGTAACCCTATCTACCCATCTGATCTTCATCATTCTCCTGTAACACCACATTTCAAACGCTTCAATTCTCCTCATTTCTGCTGCACCAAGAGTCCAAGTTTCACTTCGAAAAAGCGCCATGCTCCAGGCAATGGCTTTCAAAAATGACTTCTTAATACCAGAATCTATATTCGATGTCCTTTTATGTAGAAATGCTTTCCTCACCTGAGCCAACCTACTTTTAGGTAGATTTCATTAGAAAGCTAACTATTGCAATGGGTACCATGTTTCGACTTCCGGAAAATGTCGACATATCTTCCGAGTTTCACATCCCCCAGACCCCAAAACCACCGTCAGTTCAAAAGTTTATATATATATATATATATATATATATATGTATCTCAGTTTCTTGTGGACACGATAACTGCCGTAATTTTGCACCAATCACTTTGAATTTTGTACATCATATGTATCCCTGTAGAATCTCGGTCGAGTTCGTTAATGGGCAAAATCGGTCGAAGGGGGTGAGAATGAGGGGCTTTTTTTTCGAAAAAGTGAAATATCACTATAACTCTCTTAATATGTGAAATATCGAATCCCCTTCAAAGTTCATATTATGTGTGGGATAAGTGCCAAAAATTTATGTTTAAAATGTTTTTTGATAGCACCAACCATTGACCAATGGGGTGGAAAAAAGTGGGTTTTTCGGGAAACATTAATCATATCTCTCTTAATAGGCACAATATCAAAACCGTACAAAATGGATGATATTCCCCTAATAATTACCTAAAACTTTTGTCTGAATGAATTTTTGATACAACCCACCATTACGCCAAGGGATGAGAAAAATGATTTCGGAATTAGAAGAAAATGCCAAGAGCCATCAGAGGTTACCATGACAACGCTTCTAAATTGATGAGGGATGAGCTATCAGAGGTTGCCATGACAACGAGATCACATTCAGTTTTCCATCTGACTATGTGGGAAGCGGCTTCGGTGACGTAGCCTAGCTGGTAGCATGCTGAACTTCTATGCACAAGGTCGCAGGTTCAAAGCCGGCCGAAGTCGTCGGATTTTCAAAGAGCGCTGAAAATCCCTCAGTATGCTTTCCTTCATAGGGGAAGTTCAACGTTCGTTGCAAGTTACTGGTTGCGGTGGCATCTAGTAGCCAAGTTCACAGCTAGGTGTCATTGACGGTATATTTGGTACCAACATTAGGAACTACTACTTGAAATTGACCGTCTGCAGTCCTTACCTGAATTACAGACTAATACAGCCATCACAATTAACACCGTTTATCAGACAGATTCTACACACACCCAAAGTACACGGGGTTACATGACCGCGTTGTCGCAGCCCTAAACTGAGGAATCAACCAACATCTCTGCGGGAGATAAAATTTGACGTGAAGAAGTAACAGACTATTAGATAGTTACACTTCAGTTCCAAACCTTGCATAAGGACGGTGTTACCACAAGTATAAAAATGGACCCCAAATGACAAGAAGGTTACCGTCCCCCTAAGACAATAAAATGTTAAAAATATGCATAGTAATACGAAAGAAAAGTTAATTGAGCTCCAATTTCATTGTAAAATACTTTCTCGCAATAAATGAGGTCTGATCCTTCTACGAAAACCTGCATATTTTGCCTATTATAGCCTATCCCCTAGTTTGCCAGGTGAAATCTACATCCACCTTCCGGCGTGCCGAGAGGATTTTTTATATCCTCTTTGCTTCGTCCATCGCTGGTTATCAAATGAAAATCCACAGCCTGCTTCCAGTCTCCGACCGGGTCAGGAATGGAATGAATGAAGCCCCCATCTAGCGGCGAGGATATGAACTGTGCCGGCTGCCGAGGCCTGACGCACTCCTCTGGGGCAATGATTAAATGAATGACAGATGAAATGAAATGATAGTGGAGAGTGTTGCTGGAATGACATTTTGACAGGGAAAACCGGAGTACCCGGAGAAAAACCTGTCTGCCTCCGTTTTGTCCAGCACAGATCTCACATGGAGTGACCGGGATTTGAACCACGGACCCAGCGGTGAGAGGCCGGCGTGCTGCCGCCTAAGCCACGGTTCAGTCACAATCTATATATATAACGCACAAAGTTTGTCTGTCTGTCTGTCTGTCTGTCTGTCTGTCTGTCTGTCTGTTATGTATACAAATCTACACCGTTTCACCGATCTGAACCAAAATTTGTATACTTACCCTTTGGAACCCTGCGGGTAACCCTGTCAACATTAAATTTCGGACAGACCACCCCATGCCCTGCATTTAGGCCCTTTTGCACAAATCTACACAGTTTCACCGATCTGAACCAAAAGTTGTATATTTAACCTTTGGAACCCTGCGAGTAACACTGTCCACTTGAAATTTCGGACAGACCATCCCATTCCCTGCATTTAGGCCCTTTGGTCCAAATCCACACCGTTTCACCGATCAGAACCAAAATTCGTATTCTTACCCTTTGGTGCCCTGCGAGTAACACTGTCTGCTTGAAATTTCGGACAGACCACGCCATTCCCTGCATTTAGGCCCTTTGGCCCAAATCTACACCGTTCCACCGATCTCAACCAAAATTTGTATATTTACCCTTTGGAACACTGCGACTACCACTGTCTGCTTGAAATTGCGGAGAGGCTACTCCATCCCCTGCATTTAGGCCCTTTGGCACAAATCTACACCGTTTCACCGATCTGAACCAAACTTTGTATACTTACCCTTTGGAACCCTGCGAGTAACACTGTCCACTTAAAATTTCGGACAGACCACCCCATTCCCTGCATTTAGGCACTTTGGCACAAATCTACACCGTTTCACCGATAAGAACCAATATTCGGAAACTTACCCTTTGGTACCCAGCGAGTAACACTGTCTGCTTGAAATTGCGGACAGACCACTCCATTCCCTGCATTTAGTCCCTTTGTCCCAAATCTACACCGTTTCACCGATCTCAACCAAAATTTGTATATTTACCCTTTGGAACACTGCGACTAACACTGTCTGCTTGAAATTGCGGCGAGGCCACTCCATCCCTCGCATTTAGGCTGTTTGGCACAAATCTACACCGTTTCACCGATATGACCCCAATTTTATATGCTTACCCGTAGAACCCGACAAGTAACACTGTTCACTATAAATTTCGGACAGACCACACTATTCTCTGCTTTTTGGCCCTTTGGCAGAAAACTACACCGTTTCACCGATCTCAACCAGATTTTACATAATTACGCTTTGGAACTCGACGAGTAACACTGTCCACTCGAAATTTCGGACAGACCACTCCATTTCACGCATTTAGGCCCTTTGGCACAAATCTACATCGTTCACCGATCGAAAACAAAGTGTGTATACTTACTTACCCTTTGGAACCCGATGCGTAACACTGTCCACTTGAAATTTCTGACATAGGCCTACCACTCCATTCCCTGCATGTAGCTCAGGAATTCCTCGGGGTTGCCAGCTTCCTAACTCACCAGTCATGAGCCCTTGAGGGTGTACCAGAAGTGGTGGGTCTACACACACCCTGCCTCTTTGAGGGCCTTGAGCAGAAGACAGGAGATATTATGAAAAGGAAAAGAAGGCAGACCCCTCGAAGAATGAGGGTATCAGGAAAGATGAGACAAAGCCAATTAAGGCGGGAAATTGAAAGACTCCCTAGCCCTCGGATACCCTAATACAGTCTGGGTCGGAAGACAACAAGAGTTGACCAAGGGAGGCCGACAGGAAAGAGAACTGAAATGAGCCAGGCACCAGGAAGTAGAAGCGATGCCAGACTCAGCTGGGGTTCCGTAGTCGCCAACCCACGTCCCACAAGTTGTGAGACCCTGAGGGGGGGGGGTCAGTTGTGAGAATAGCTTGCTGATTCATCGCGAGGTGACTTGAGTGTACTTTCCGGAGCCCGCCGTGTTATCTCCTGCTGTCTATGCTGATGCCAGCACAGGGCCGTTGCGAAACAGTGAGTGATTCCCGGTCAATCTGTATAGGACGGGGAACCCCGAACGTGTGTCATCATATTTCGTCATCATTTGCGATCATCTCAGGTTCGTGCAACTTGGACCTATATTCTTTGTCTTTGCCGAGCAGTACGCTCTTTCACTAGACGCATCCAGTACAGGCCTAAGCCAGAAAATAAGGTTGAGACTTTGGAAGACATCGAAGCTAGACACCTGAATTACCTATATCAGTTTTAAAATAGCACCATGTTCGTTTAGTAGTCATTTTTTCATTACCTTATTATTATCATCATAAGTGCAAATGACCTAGATGTTACGCGCATCATACCAATAATCACCGCCGCATAAAGTCTTTCTCGACTGTGATTTTTAAAATATTTATTTTTGGTTGGTTGGTTCTTAAGTTTAGGGGCTGCGACAACGCGGTCATGTAGCCCCGTGTACTTTGGGTGTGTGTAGAATCTGTCTGATAACCGGTGTTAATTGTGATGACTGTATTAGTGTGTGTTATCTGTTTTTTAATTTAAGTACAAACTGCAACTTAGAATTCTTCAAATAGTTCGTACTTTTGCCGCCAAGCGCCACCGTCAACGACTACTAGGCCAAGTTCGGAACTTAGCTACTAGGCGCCACAGCAGTCGGCTCTTGGCAACGGACGTAGACATCTATGCGCGTTGTTTACCTATCCAATTTAGCTTCACACAGGTGTAATTAGTGGAAGGTTCTTTAACATGCCATAAATCTGACATGGGACCGCCGGCTTTACTTCCCCTCCGAAGAAAGGCATACTGACGGATTTTTAACGCTCTTAAAATATCCGACGGCTTCGGCCGGGTTTGAACCCGCTATCTTGGGCATAGAAGCTCAGCATGCTACCAAATACGCTACCGAAGCCGCCATATAGTTATTTTTATTACAGTACATTGTGGACATTATACGTTGAAGTGTCAATTCAATACCGGTAGTAGTTTCCCTTATCATCCTCATCATAAGAGCAAATGACCTACAGTAGATGTTACGCCCATTACACCATTAATCACCAGACACAATAAGTCTTCCTCGCCTGTGAATTTTGAAATATGTATTTCTATTACGGTAGTTTGTAAGTTTGACGTGTCAATTCAACAGTAGTTTTTATTATCATCCTTATCAAAAGGGCAAATGACCTAGATATTACTCCCTCATTGTCTTTGGGGGCAAATGACTTAGATTTTAAGTCCATTATATTTCTAACGAGACCTTAAAACATTATCATCATTCCACCGGGCGAAGCCGGGTACTACTGCTAGTATGTTAATAAAAATCATTTTATCGATTGTCTGCTGGGATATTTAATTTGTAACCCTACTTAGTAATGTTTTCTCCATTATCGACTTGCACCTTTTCCCATAAGGAATTGTGTCTGGAAACTTTGAAAATTGGGTATTCCGAGGGATACCCGAGCTGGGTCCGTTTTCTAATTTTTGATTGATTTTGGAATATACCCTCTAAGTCAGGTGATTTGAATCCATAGTTTATATGAATCATTGAATTGTCAAGAGCGGATCGTCAGTAAAATGACTCCATAATCCTCAGCTCTAAATTCACAAAGAAAGTAGAGTGAAGTAATCAAAACAACACTTGTGAAATGTTGCATTAGCAAAGCTCCTCTGTTAGTGAAAATTCTAAAATATCATTTTACGTTGAGTTTCTTAAAATAAAATGTAATTAATGCTCTTGGTTAAACATTGTAAGTAATTCCACCGCCTTGCAAACATATTTAGTGCATTTATCTGTTGTTTTTTTTTAAGTTTTTTAGCGTATGGCTTTTAATGCCGGGAGTGTCCGAGGACATGTTCGGCTCGCCAGTTTTTTAGCGTCTTCGAGGCGGACACCCAAAGGGTGACCTACACGTACCGACGCGTGTAGAGTGTTTTCTGGGGAGGAAAGTTTGAATGTAAGGTCGAGGAGTTGGAAGGTAGCGGTTGTGGCCTATAGTTAAGGACCAACCCCGGCATTTGCCTGGAAGGAAGATGGGAAAACAAAGAAGACCATCTTCAAGGTTGCCAGCGGGGGATTCAAGCCTCCTCGCCTCCCGGATGTGAGCGACTGCCAGCAGTCATGCCGGAACGACCACGGCTAACTCACCCAGTCATTAAGCTGTGCAAAGTATAAATGTTATTTTGGGAAACTGGCCTCGAGTCTAGTGATTTGCACCCCTGTGTAGAATAATTTTACTGTTATTAGTTTCATTTCTTACTTGCTTCGTGATATTTATTATTTGGCTGCTCTGAAACCGCTGGGTACATTATCTTTATATTCGACGATGTCGAAATGTAAATATTATAAGTCAGAAAACTGTATCATTTTTCATTATGAAACAGTTTCTCCCACCAATCAGATCTCGAGAAACAGTTGTGTGACCAATTAAGTAAGAATAGCATCGCACCTGCGCTGACTTCCACGGCTCCCCATTTTAAATTTCACTGCGTGGCTCGTTTCATAGTGGGGTATTTGAGGAGGCCATGGTCAAATACAAGGTATTCTCTGCGTCCCATGCGCTCTCTTCAGTACATAAAACTGGCGAAATCTCGACAGATATTTATGAATATTTATGTTCGGACATAAAATACGGTAGTTATAATTATCGTCGAACATAAACAGTCGTATGCAACTCGCCTATAATGGTAATTAAGACACTCGTATGGAAATTATATAACTCTCTTCGCTCGTTTTATACATATTCTTCTTCTTCTTCTTCTTTATGTGCTATCTCCTCTCAGGAGGTTGGCAACCATCATATAGACTCTTGCTTTAGATGATGCAGCTCGAAACAGCTAAATAGCGGAACAATTGAACCAAGTTTTCAGATTATCGATCCAAGAAATGCGTCATCTTCCTGGTCTTATTTTGCCTTGTAGCTTCCCTTGAATGACCAACTGCAGCGGATGATATTTCTCTCCTCTCATCACATGACCCAGATACTGCAGTTTTCTAATTTTGACAGTATCTAATATTTCCTTTCCCTTTCCCATCCGCCTAATCACCTCATCGTTGGTGACCTTATCTTTCCAACTCAGCCTCAGTATCCTTCTGTACGTCCATAGCTCAAATGCCTCCAATCTGTCCATTTCTCTTTTCTTTATGGTCCAGGTCTCAACTCCATACAACAAGGTGGAGAAGATATACATCTCAGAAGTCTAATTTTTTGATGTAAATTAAGGTCTCTGCTACAGAACACTCTCCTCATTTAATTGAATGCATTTCTGGCTTGACCGATCCTGGACTTTATCTCCTCAGTACAGTCAATGTAGCAGTTCACATTTGTTCCTAAATACTTGTACTTTGTCACTTGCTGTACTGTCTCCTCATTGATTATCAAGCTCTCTTGATGTTGTGTTCGTGATACTACCATAAAACGTGTCTTACTGACATTAAGTGTTAATCCCCATTGTTCACTTGCCTGCACGACTTTGTTAGTCAGTCGCTGTAAAACTTGTAGACCTTCTGCGAATAACAACGTGTCATCTGCAAATCTTAAGTTGTATATTATTCTTTCATTAACTTTAATTCCTGCTGTTTCTTCCTCGTGTCTTAATTATTGCCATTATAGGCTCGTTGCATAATGTACTATTATGTTCGACCCTCACTATTATGTATCAGAAAACGGTGTCATAATGATGGTCATTATAACACTTATTTTCATTATGATACAGTTTCTCCAGCCAATCAGAGCTCGTTCATTGACCAATTAGGTAACGATACCTTCGCGCATGCGCTCAAAATCCAACATGTCGGACATAAACACAACATCGAACTATAATAAATTACCGACATGGAATACGCACCGTCCATATGTTCGCGTAAATAAACTGGCGAATATGAAACAAGAAATAGCACTGTACCTTAAAATCACCAACACTAATTTCTACACAGCGCATTCAAACGAATCCGGTGACAATATTACTGAGGGACGGCAGATTTAAACATATGGCTTGCATATGGCATTGCAACCACACAGAGCGCATGCGTCGGTCGTTCAAAGATCTTCTAAGACAGAGAGATGTCTCGCGCTCGCTCTCCGATAACAAAATTCTTTTGGCTGACTCTCAACAGATATTTATGAATATTTATGTTAAAACATATAATAAAATTATAATTATCGTCGAACATAAACAGTCGTATGCATCTCGCCTATAATGGTAATTAAGACACTCGTATGGAAATTATAAAACTCGCATACGCTCGTTTTATAAAAAATACTCGTGTCTTAATTATAGCCATTATAGGCTCGTTGCATACTGTACTATTATGCCATGAATGGAAGGAATAGTTTTTTTCAGCTGAAAGTTTTTGTGCATAGAAAATCGCCTTTCTATGTGAATTATCGTCATAATATTAATTTCTTAAAAACAGGTAAAAAGTATTGTCATTTAGACTTTCACGGCCCGTGTAATTATTCATAATGTTGAATTTTGGGCTTATGCCGTGTTTTATTATATTGCAATTCGACGCGTTTCGAAAGAAACCATGTCTTTCATCGTCAGGAATAATCTGGAATACGACAATGTTGCTAAGAGAAAGCAACGAAGAACATATAGAAGGTGCCCAAAGATGGACGCCATTATAGCCCCATGTTAGGGACAACGGAAAGCAGCAGTGAATTACTTTCTCAGGGTTCTGATAATAGGTAGCCAGGATTCACTGAGATTGTAGCCGGTGTCGCGGTTGAAATTATCTGGGTGTTTACGTATTTCAACCGCCTCCCTGATGATTCTGGGACGATATTGCTTTATAGCAAGGCTTTGATTTCTACGGTTCTGAAACCAACAAATAATAATAGGACGTCAGTTGAGAAAAGAGATGTAAGAGGAACTGCTTACCTTCCGTACATACATAACACAACGGATCGTATTGCTAAAATCCTACGTCGATACAACATACGGACTGTATTTGGAACTTCTGTTAAGATTAGGCAACTCCTGCGACCAACTAAGGACAGTTTGCCTAAATTGCAACAACCGGGTATCTACAGAGTTCCCTGTACTTGTGGCAAGGTTTACATCGGGCAGACTTCGAGAACAATATGCACTCGCATTAAGGAACATAATAGATGTATCAGGCTCATTCAACCTGATAAATCAGCTGTTGCCGATCATGCTTTAACACCTGGCCATGATGTCATGTTCCAAGGGGTGGATGTTCTTGCCCGTATAAAGCAATATCGTCCCAGAATCATCAGGGAGGCGGTTGAAATACGTAAACACCCAGATAATTTCAACCGCGACACCGGCTACAATCTCAGTGAATCCTGGCTACCTATTATCAGAACCCTGAGAAAGTAATTCACTGCTGCTTTCCGTTGTCCCTAACATGGGGCTATAATGGCGTCCATCTTTGGGCACCTTCTATATGTTCTTCGTTGCTTTCTCTTAGCAACATTGTCGTATTCCAGATTATTCCTGACGATGAAAGACATGGTTTCTTTCGAAACGCGTCGAATTGCAATATAATAAAACACGGCATAAGCCCAAAATTCAACATTATGAATAGGTAAAAAGTAGTTGTAACACCATGTATCGACGTTTTCTCCTGATTCTTAATCACTAAATACATATGTAGATATCGAAAAGGAAAACTGAGAAGCGTGTCTCCAAATTTTGGCGGCCATATTGATTACGTCACCAACACAGCTCGAGGGTCAGAAAAATTTGTGTCCCGGGCTTTTCATACACGTCTACCCATGTACTATCTGAATCCAAAAGGGCGCATTGGTTGCGAGATGTGAAACTTTTTTTAGCTAACTCACCCCACTATGAAGTTCCTGCGTACTATTCTCCAGAAGACCAGGGAATACAAGATCAGGAATGATACAATCAGAGAAGAGGTATAATAATAATAATATCGCATGGCCTCGGGTGCAGGGTGCAAGCTTTGTTATTTGCACCCAGAGGGTAGCTTGGATGTCGAAATTTGTTGTTCCTTGAAGCACTATGAAAGTCAAGGAGAGGGGCGGATGACCTCGTAGTTCCGCACGCCCCTTAAAGCAACACTCAATAACTAACCAACTAAAGACAAGGAGGTTAGATATCTAAGCTCCTTGAACACTATAGCGCTTTCTAGGAGAGAAATGAGGAACTTTGTGTTTGCGGAAACTCCCGAGATTAATTTTGCCATTATGAACATGGCCTATTGAATTCAAATGGGTTCTTCGACAGGCGAACATCGTTTGACATGGTGTCGGTAATTTTTGCCGCCTTTCAAAAAAAAAAATCTCTGCCACGGCCAGGAGCGAACCTGCAAGCTTGAGGTTATTAGACCGACACGTTAACTATTGATGATGATGATAATTGTTGTTTTAAAGGGCCTAACATCTAGGTTATCGTCCCCTAATGGTTTGGGTGATCGTGAAGATGAAAATGAAATGCAAACTATATCTAAAAACTAACTACGTACTTATATACTCGAAGAAAACAAAACTAAAATAAGGCAAATAAAGGACAGTAGGAAAAGAAATGCCCTCAACCCTCGAAGAATGCGGATTGAGGGACTTGGAGAGCCATGAAAGGCAGATAGGAAAATGAAAGAGGAGAGGGGTCCCCCCCCCCACCCAGGTAAGGGACAAAAGGGGAAAACCGGACCCAGCTCAGGAATCCCTCGGGGTCGCCAACTCTCGAACTCACCAGCCGTGAGGCCCTGAGGGTGTAGCAATATCCAGGGTGCACCAGAAGTGGTGGGGCTACATACACCCTGCCTCCTTGAGGGCCTTGAGCAGAAGGCAGGAGATAATAGGAAAAGAAAAAGAAGGCTGACCCCTCGCAGAAGGAAGGTATCAGGAAAGATGAGACAAGAGCCAATTAAGGCGGGAAAGGAAGAGACTCCGTAGGCCTCGGATACCGTAATACCGTCAGGGTCGAAAGGGAACACGAGTTGACCAAGTGAGGTCGACAGGAAAGAAGACTGAGAGGAGCCCGGCACAAGTAAGTGGAAGCAATGCCGGATTCAGCTGGGGCCCCGTGGTCGCCAACCCACGTCCCACTAGATGTGAGTCCTTGGGGGGACGTTAACCATTGTATCACCGTGGCAAGCTAGAGAAGGGGTGAGAATAGAAGACTCCCACAAGATCCAGAAGGCTAGAATGTAGTGGTTCGGTCACGTGAAGAGAATGAGTGCCAATAAAATTGCAAGAAGGGAGTAAGAAAGAGTCCTAGGAGGAAGGAGACCAGTTGGCAGACCTAGAAAACAAATAACAGATCTGGTAAAGAAGAATGTACAGGAGGGAGGCCAGGATAGGGAGAGGATTGTGAACGAAGAATGGTTCATGGTTCGACAGAGATAGGGGGGATGGGGGGTCGCTCGTCTACCACACCCGGGAAACTGGAGTTGGTCAACGATGAAATTACTGAGATAAATAAAACTGTTGAATTATCCCTTCATCCAAGTCAGTTAACTATCAGTAACTTCATTTTACGAAATAAACTGGTGTGTTAATGAATGCTCGAATTATTCTGGGGATTCCAGGGGGGGGGGGGGGCACGGTCCCTCCTTGCCCAATCCCCCTCCCCACCAGCGGGTGCCAGGCGTGGATCTAGAGTTTGGCTTTGGAGGAGGGGGGGGGGGGTCAGAGAATCGAAATTGTTAAGAAAAATGGTATCACTAAAAACGCAATCACAAAATAACCAAACGTACAAAACTAGACCAATTTTTTTGCAAGCTACATGGATAGAAATTTGATGCGTTTAGCGCACCAAAAATATTCGTACACATTGAAAGGCGTGATCTGCGACTTTTACATCGAGCTTCCAGAAAAGTATCAAGGTACGTTACAGTTTCGGCAAGTCGAGTTGGTACCGACAAAGGCAGAAAGTCACAGCTTAAATTGCCAACCAAGCTTGCAGTTTGGACGTCGGCAAAATGTTTTGGAGCGAAAACAAAGCCCCAAATTCCTATCCGTGCATTGCTGCACATTCATCGTGACATCACTATAAACATAGATTCGGTAATCACAAGGTTTACCAAACAAAATAGATGAGTTGATTTTGTTATATAAATACTCGTTTTTATATAACAGGTATGAAGTTGTAAATATGTACAGTTGTAAAAGAACATAATAATTGCAATATTGTACAGTTGTACTGTAATAGAAATAATAATTGCAATAAAGATATTTACAGTAATGAATAAAATGAAAAAAAAACTGTTTTTCAGTTAAAATTCGTTAAGTTTTATTTGTCTGGTTATTGTGTTTTCTTTTTTTGAGTTTGGAAAAAAATTTGGTCTCCGTTGGGGGGGGGGGGTTCAAGACCCCCGTGACCCCCTCCCCTTGAATCCGCGCCTGGTGGGTGCCCATGACAGGTTGCAATGTGAATGTGTCCGTATACACAAGCTGTGATTATTAATGTATTAGAACCTTTTTTCAGTATTTCCTAGTAATCTATTGTTGTTGTTGTTGTTTGAGTCTTCAGTCTTTTGAATGCATTGATGCAGCTTTCCTAGTCTCCCTGTCTTGAGCTAATCGTTTCATCTCTACATAGCTACCACGCCTTACCATCCGAGGCAATCTGTTTAACTTATTCTAACCTTGGTCTACCCATGCAGTTCTTTCCTCAACCCTTCCTTCAAGAACTAAATTTGCTATTCATGGGTGTCTTAGTATGTGTCCTACCAACCTATCTCTTCTATTCGTTAGAAGTCGCAAGATAAATATCTCCTACCATTCGTCATATCTCTTCATTTGTAACTCTATCTACCCATCATTCTCCTGTTAACACCAAATTTCAAGTACTTCTCTTTTCTGCTACGCCAACAGTCCAAGTTTCACTTCCATACAGCGCCACGCTCCAAACAAAGGCTTTCAAAAATGACTTTCTAATACTCAAATTTATATTTGATATAAACAGATAGGCTATATAGCCTAGTTCTTCACGGAACTACTTGTTGTAAATTGCATTTTTTTTCACAGTCTAGACTCTCACTATTGTAGCAATAATGAATAAAGTTTCTTTTTGTTCCATTTTTTGACATTTTATTTTAATGCAAACACTGTAAATAATATAATAATGGTATTTATACCAAAATAAAAGAGTGTAGGTATTCGAATTATATATTCTATTAACAGAAAGAGTAATCTCCATGAATATTGGTATCAAGTAAGGCAATATCCACCAAACCCATACAAGTGTGTGTGTAACAAAAGGGACAATTTCTAAAATAAAAGTCAAAATATCTCATAAACTTCATATGATCGGTTCCTTGGATATTCGCATACAAGTAATTGCCTATATATACAGGATGTTCGCAGCAAGCCCTCCTTAGTGCTGTAACTCATTTGTTTTCCAAGATATTTTAATTTTAACACTTGCTTTGGAAAGTACCTTTCAAGCTCTAAAACTTTTGTGTCGTTGCTTTTTTTTTAGTGAAGTTCGCGCATAACGCGCAAATCAACTCTTTGTGGCACGGTTTTGGCACTTTTTTTTTTGCCCAAATCGGTTTTTGACATCACCTATCAAAAGAGCGACATCGAATTAGTCGAATTATCCACCAAAATATCAGTGTTTGGCCAAATCAAACTCGATAAATGCGAGTTTGTGTTTAAATTTTCGTCCGCTTAAAGCATGCGGCCTGCCTCTGCCCCGCCCGGTCGAACCAATCTAAACACAAACACGCATTTTTCGAGTTTGATTTGGTCGAAAACTGATATTTTGGTGGCTTATTCGACTAATTCAATGTCGCTCTTTCGATAGGTGATGTCAAAAAACCGATTTGGGCAAAAAAAGTGCCAAAACCGTGCCATAAAAAGTTGATTTGCGCGTTATACGTGTACTTCCCACAAACAGCAAACAAACAAAAGTTTTAGAGCTTGAAAAGTGCTTTCCAAAGCAAGTGTTAAAATTAAAATATCTTGAAAACAAATGAGTTACAGCACTAAGTAGGGCTTGCTGCGAACACGCTGTATATATATATTACACACATATCATCCATATAGAACAAAGAGAAATGCATTAGATACAAATCTATCCCTACTGTAAAATGTAGGAAAGTGGAGATTGTTCCCTTTGATACAAATAGCCTCAGTATGAATTGGAAATTAAGATATCATTCACCCTGTAAAAGGATCTCTCTTTTCATGGAATTTGCGATCCTCTACAAATGTGGTTGGTTGGTTCCTCAGTTTAGGGGCTGCGGCAACGCGGTCATGTAGCCCCGTGTACTTTGGGTCTGTGTAGAATCTGTCTGATAAACGGTGTTAATTGTGATGGCTGTATTGGTGTGTGTTTATCAGTTTTTAATTCAACAAAGGACTGCAGACATTCAATTTTCAAGTAGTTCCAACTTTGTCTACCAAATACCACCGTCAACGACAAACTAGTTCTGAAGTTGGTTACTAGATGCCACCGCAGTCGGTTTCTGGCGACGAACGTTGAAACCTAAGAGCGTTAGTCAAATCTAACCTATAATTTAGCTTCACACAAGCGTAATTAGTGTAATGACATGGGACCGCCGGCTTTACTTCCCCTCCGAAGGAAGGCATACTGAGGGATTTTTAACGCTCTTAAAAAATCCGACGACTTCGGCCGGGTTTGAACCCGCAACATTGGGCATAGAAGAATCCTTTACAACCAGAAATGTGCTGACGACCGGGCATATACAGTCTTTGAGATGGATTAAGAAAATAATAGGAAATGGGAATGGTTTAGGATATCAGAAGGTAGAGAAATGCGGTACTCATACGATTACAACAGCATAAACATGTAGCCTACGTGATTACTGATTATAATAATCTGGCTAGCTACTGTACAGCAAGTCCACCAATACATCGGATGACCTTCTTCTGCCCCTTCAATACGGTGTGGACACCATTTTAGCATTAATCATGTGAGAACGAATAATTTCAAATCTGCTTATTACATCACCGGTGCTTCATTCACGCTTACGGCTAACGTATAGGCCTATGTGAGGTATGGATTGTGCGGTGTAATGACATTCGGAACGCAGCTAAAGTCTGTGGATGCTTTGGAAGGTCATAATATGTGACTCTGCATCGAAATGCAAGTGTATTAATTTCCGTTTTGAGAGAGAGAGAGAACGTTCATTGATTCACTTGGCAATTCAAATGAACATAAATAAAGCTCAGGGACAAACTATAGAACGTATTGGTTTTATATGCCACAACCAGTGTTTAACCGTGTTTGAATAATACAATGGTAAATTTCAGGCGGCCAACACGAATATATATGCCAAAATAAATTGGGTAGTACATATATAATTCCACCTGAAAATATCTGAATATGATAATTATTTATTAATTACACTGAATACAAAGGGAGGGAGCGTGTGTTTCTAATCGGTGCCAAAAATAATCACATAGGCTATACATTTTTAGCCTTTTTTTCATTTATGAAACAGGTTGTTCAGTAAAGAACATATAGCCTACTTTCTCCTAAAAGCATGGGTATTGTTATAACTCTTTGTCCTTTTCAAGGAGTGTAATTGAATGTTGGTTGTAGTAGCTTGTTGAAATACAACGTGTTATACGGATATTAAACATGAATATGAGGTGCCCTTTGCTAGTGCTACCTCTGTACAAAATTCCATTCAATTCAGTTTCACCGTGTTTGAATAGATATGGTGAATCGATTTGCACACATACATGACCGCTATCTGCAAACTATTGGGCTGATGACCTTGTATTTCAGTCACAAGATGCGCCCCACATAAAGGTATGTTGTTGCAAAATTTGGTAGGTTGGTCGTAATTTGATTTAATCTTTTAACCTTTAGGTGGCCGCCATTACGTTTCGGTCAAGATGGCGACGATATAAAACATGATACTGAGTTGCCTTTTGCAAGAGCTACCTCTGTACTAAATTTCGTTCAATTCGGTTTCACCGTGTCTGAATTGATCGGGGGAATCGATTTGCACACATGCATGGCCTCTATCTGTAAACTATTGGGCCGATGACCTTTTCATTTGGTCATAAGATGCTTACCACATAAAGGTATGCTGTTGTAAGATTTATTAGAGATCTGATGATTAGGGTGGTCGTAATTTGATTTAAGCTTTCAAGATTTGGGTGGTCGCTATTACGTTTTCGTCAATATGGTGGCGATATAAAACATGACACTGAGGTGGCCCAAAATGTAGGTTAGGTTCAAAATACGTACAAAATGCAACGTATAGTCGAAATACACACAAAATGTAAGTGAAATCAAAATACTTACAAAATTCAAATGAGATTGAAAATACATACAAAATGTAATTTAGATTTAAAATACCCACAAAATGCAATTGAGAATTAACTCCTTGCAAAAAGCGGTTTAGGTTGAAAATACAAAATGCAATTGAAATTGCTTACAAAATGCATGGTAGATTCAAACTTCTCATTTGGATGGACTATACTTACAAAATGCAATTTAGATTGAAAATACTACAAAATGTAATTTCGATTCAAAATACCCACAAAAATGCAATTGAGATTTAACTACTTGCAAAAAGCGGTTTAGGATGAAAATACAAAATGCAATTGAAATTCAAAATACTCACAAAAGGTCCACCCCCTATATTGAAAGACTTACTAAAAAGCAATTTAGATTGTCAATCCTTACAAAATGCAATCGAGGTTGAAAAACACTCACAAAATGCAACGTAGATCGAAAAGACTTACAAAATGCAACGGAGATTGAAAACACCCACAAAATGGAGTGGAGAGGCAAAAATAACAGTGCGGGAATCTTAAAGGGAAAAGGAAATATAATGAAAAGAAAAACAACAGGAAAGTGAAAGAGGAGAGGGTCCGTCCCACAGGTAAGGGACAAAAGGGGGAAACCGGACCCAGCTCAGGAATCCCTTGGGATCGCCAACTCCCGAACTCAACAGCCGTGAGCCCCTGAGGGTGTAGCAATATCCAGGGTGCACCAGAAGTGGTGGGGCTACATACTCCCTACCTCCTTGAGGGCCTTGAGCAGAAGGCAGGAGATAACAGGAAAAGAAAAAGAAGGCTGACCCCTTCCAGAAGGAGGGGATCAGGAAAGATGAGACAAGGGCCAATTAAGGCGGGAAAGGAAGAGACTCCCTAGGCCTCGGATACCCTAATACCATCGGGGTCGGAAAAGAACAAGAGTTGACCAAGGGAGGTCGACAGGAAAGAAGACGGAGAGGAGCCCGGCACAAGTACGTGGAAGCAATGCCGGACTCTGCTGAAGTCCCGTGGTCGCCAACCCACGTCCCACTAAATGCGAGCCCCTGGGGATTAGTTAAAAGAGAAGCCAAGGGAGGTGTAGAGCCAAGATTAGAGGGAAGAGTCCAGTGTAAATGAGTTGAAGAACGTCCTACAAGTTGTGAGCCCATGGGGGTGAAATGGATTGCAGCGTGAACCCTAGTTTGAACCCCTACCGTCGCGCCAGTTGGGTGGGTAAATCATAGCGGGGTGTGTGACATCACAGGCAATTTAATCCTATATTATCAGTTTCATTTTAATCTGCGGCCAGACCTCATTATCCTCTTCCCTCCTTAATGACTGCCTTCTCCTTGTCTAATTAGTCCCTGCCTGTCGTGTTGCCTTCTCTTTGACTCTCGCAGACGTGACACACAGCAGTAGTGGTAGAGTATCTACAATCAGCGTCCTTTTGACTATCGCAAATACCACCTAGTAGTGGGAGATGTTACAGTTTATTCACGGACACCACATACTAGTGGGGTATCTATAATCTACGTCTCTTTGATTCTCACAATGTGCAATACCAAGACCATCATATCATTAAAACTATCAACATTAATGAGACTGTTCGCCCCCATCGCTAAATACGGGATTGAACTCATAAGGGACAAAATGAAAATCAGTGACCTGAAAAAATCGAAATCGTGAAAGCAAGATATATTGTAAGGGCCATAGGACCAAGCAAGTACAGGGTCTTTCATATAAAATAAGAACGGCGAGCGGCGGCTTTGTTATCCGCTGCTGCAGTAAACTTAGCCGAGCTTGTGGCGTGCCACGGCCCCCTGCTGTAGTATTGAAAGCGCGCGCATAGGCACATATACAGTACTTTACCTTGCAATAAACGTGCAGGTGTTCAGTCGCCAGTCTGAAACTCAGATGTTAACATGAGGCAGTTATCATTTCAACATCGTATTTTTGTATGTAAAACTTATTTTAAGTACGAGTCAGCTCGGCGGGTACGTGATGCATTTGTTCAGCAATTTCCTTCACTAGCACAGATTCACGTAATTGTAAATAAGTTTGACACTACTGACTCAGTGCTCAATGAAAAGCATAACATTTAAAATCAGAAACATTACAGTGGCAGAACTCACTCGCGTCAGCCAGAATGAGGTTACCAGATACAATGCCTGTATAACCCAGGAAGGACGACACTTCTAGCATCTTTTATACGGTAATATTTCATACAGGATTGTACACACGCTTAAAGCAGGGGGCCGTGGCGCTCCACAAGCCCGGCCAAGGCCACTGCAGCAGCGGATAGCAAAACCGCCGCTTGCCGTTCTTACTTTATATGAAAGACCCTGTATGCACCAAACAGAATGGCATATATCCTTTATCCCTGGAAGACATAAGGCTCAAGGAATCACTCTTACAAAATAAATAATAGAAAGAAGGAAACAGTTGGAGGTTGGTTGGTTGGTTCCTTAGTTTAGGGGCTGCGACAACGCGGTCATGTAGCTCCGTGTACTTTGGATGTGTGTAGAATCTGTCTGTGATGGCTGTATTAGTCTGTAATTCAGGTAAGGCCTTCAGACGATTCATTTAAAGTAGTTCCTACTTTCACTACCAAATGCTACCGTCAACGACACCTAGCCGCTAACATCGCTACTAGATGCCACTGCAACCGGCACCTACAAATTTAGCTTCACACAAATGTATTGTCGTTAGTGGAAAGCATATTATGTTCCTATAATGACATATGCAGCAGGAACTTGGACAATGACTAAGAGGGATGAGAGCAGAGTACAGGCAGCTGAGATGAGATTCCTGAGAAGTATGGTCCAGAAAACGGGGCGAGACAGAGTGAGAATTGAAGATATATGGAAAGAACTGGGAGTACAGAATCTAAATTACTAACTGGGGCAAAACAGATTGAGATGGTTTGGACATGTCAAACGGATGAATGAAGTAAGGCTACCAAGACGGATGACAGGGAAGAGAGGACGAGGAAGACCAAGAATGCGTTGGATGGACTCGGTGAAGAATAGCATTAGTAAACGGAACCTGAATTGGAACACCGTGTCGGAAGAGGAATGGTGGAACGACAGAACAAAGTGGAGAGGAACCATTTTTGTCCCCACCCAGTGTCAGCTGGAAAAGGGGAAATTAAGATGATGATGATGATGATGATGATGATGAGTGGAAGGTTCTTTTACATGCCATAAATCTATGACATGAGCCCACTGACTTTACTTCCCCTCCGAAGAAAGGCATACTGAGGGATTTTAACGCTCTTAAAAAATCCAACGACTTTGGCGGGTTTGAGACCGCGATCTTGGCCATAGTAGCTCAGCATGCTACCAACTACGTCACCGAAGTCGCCTTAGAAAACAGAAGGAGAAAGAGATAGATACCAACTTCTTCGGAACGGACGCCATGATAAATAGGCAATGGACCAACAGTAATCAGACACAAGGGTATGCAATCACAGGACTTGAGATTCTCGCATTCCACCATAAAATCTCTACTCTCTACTAACGAAGTCCCCGATTCTTCAGGGCTTCCCTCCACTCACTCGTCCAAAAATAGTGAAATAGTGAGTGGTTTTTCTTGAAAAAAGTGAAAAAGGTGAGTTTTTGTATGAGTAAATAGTGAGCAAATTCGTAGCATTATTCGTATTTATGGCCGTGTATCTGGTTCATAATTTTAATGTTTGTTGATATCTGTAGGCGCCATTAGAGGGAGGGGGGGGGGGAGGGCTTGGGTGACTTAGCTCCCCAAAACCGACCATAGCCCCCCCAAAATGTGACAAAACTGTATTGAAATAGACAAATTTTTTAAGAATGTGTATCTGAAAAACAAATTAGCCCCCAAAAAATGTCAACCAAATTGCGCCTATGTTAATATCTCTGAGTACTGTTTGTGATTTTTCATGTAGTTAGCGGACTCTTGGAAATAATTGGAAATACGTCAAGAAATTTAAATTTAAATCGTAAAACAAAAATATAAATTTGAACTTTTGTTAAAATTATCGGCGATTTCTGCACAGCTCCGGCTGTGGTATTGCACTATGGAAGCTTTTAAAGCTTTCTGGCCGCCTGGCTCGCTGCCGACAGCGCGCTCAGGCACCGGTGGCAGAAAAATGAACTACCCATTCATGGGTATATTTTGGGTCGTTTCTAACAATCTGAATGTGCATGTGGCCATTTTTAACGCAGAATGCGACAAGTTTTGTAAAAAAAAAAGTGAGAATAGTGAGTCGCTGGAAGCCCTGCGATTCTTGGATGTCACGGGTAACCTCGAGAACCGCTGGATGGATTTTTATGCGGTTTTCAACATTCTGTAAAGGATATCTCAAGGAAGAATTCTGTAGAAAATAATTTATTTATGATGAAAGGAAGCTAAGCAGTAACGATTTCAGTGAAAAAGTCGAGAAGAACCTGGCAACCATGAGCTTTTTAAGCTTATGCTGGGTGAACCGTTAAAAATATCAATATATTTTGTAACCTTCCCAGTTTACAAAGGAATTGAATCCTTACTTTTGGGAGGTGCAATTTTATTAATCATGTGTATATTTTTATTTTGATGCATTTTTTATGTCTTAGAATTATTTATTAGAGTGTATAATTATGATGACGCGATTGATTTCCAATTAATTTGTTTAGATTTTAAGTATTGTAATTTAGCAGGATCTGAATCTAGGGATAGTTGTATATTTTAACATTGGGATAATGTAAAGTTTTGAATCCTGGAATTGTGCACGAACAAGGATGTAGTCTTGTTGTTGATGCGGTGTTATTCCCGAGCGCCGAGCGGAGGGTGAGTCACCTCTGGTGAGACGTGACAACCTTGTCTTGGTGATGTATTCAGGGTATTTGGAGACGAGGAGGGTTGTTCCTCATTTGGTCATATTGTAATTCTTCTGTTGTGATTGGCTGGATCCCGTGGATGAAGCCAGGTAAACCAGTGATTGTGGAGGGGGATGATGACTGTTACTTAGATCTGTGGAGGCAAGTGAGAGACACTCAATTTAGAACTCCGGACGGGAGCGGAACTTGATTTCTGGATCCCTTGAGGATCGGTACCCAATCTTCGGTACTCCACGAGGGAGAAGGACTTGTCTTTTGGTATTGTGTGTTTTTGTTGGTCGAGGAGGAAGTATTACGAGTAACACTAGTGGTGTTTAAGATACAATAACTGAGTTGCTGGCAATAAGTTCTTTAGTGAATGATGAGCCTAGTTTTAATTATATCGCCAAGGTTATTTATCTCGAACAGCACAAAGTATTGTGATCTGATATCTGTACATCAGTATTCCGAAACTATAGCGGCAAATTATTCTTCAACGAATGCTAGTCAAATATGCTAGACATTAGTAAATTCATGAGCGGAATAAATGCGAAGATCCAACACACGGATTCTAAGCATGTAAATTTAATCAGACCCACGAAGCAGTTTGAATCGTTGGATGCTGACCATCAAAGTAACATACCACATACATATTCTTTACTAGCTGTACCCGGCATGCGTTGCAATGCCAATCAAAGAAAGTGTTGGCATTGTAACTTTGTATGTTGAAGTGCTTTTGGATTCCCAATATTGTTTTTCTTTTTCCGTTAACTACCTCTAAACTATTGTAAAATTGATTTACTATCTCAAAAAAATCATGGGAACGTGCTCAACAACTCACCAAATTTTCATCGTAATGAAATGAATGGTATATGAACGCATACGGGACTTTGTTGAAACGATTCGAGCGCCGTCACCCATTTGTTGAATATACTCGTACGCTACCTATTGTAAAATGGATTTACTAAGTGAAAACCTTCCCTGGCGTGTACACAACAACTCATGAAAGTTTCATCGCAATCGGATGAAGGGCATATGAACGCATACGGGTTTTTGCTTAAACGATTCGCGCGACGACACTCAATTGTTGAATCTACTTGTGCGCCACCCATTGAAAAACGGATTTACTAATTCATACACCTTCGCAGGACTGTGCTCAACTCCCCAAAGTTTTATGATAATCGGATGGATGTTATATGAACGCATACGGGACTTGGTTAAAACGATTCACGCGCTGTCGCCCATTAATTGAATCTAATCGTGCGCTATCAATTGTAAAATGGATTTACTAAATCTGAAATCTTTGCGGGAGTGGAAACAACATTTCTCCAAAATTCATTGCAATTGCATGAATGGTAGGCTATATGAACGCATACGGATTTTTTTTAAACGATACACATGCCGTTACACATTTGTTGAATCTACTTGTGCGATACCTATTGTAAAGTGGATGCACTAAGCCAGAAACCTTCCCTGAAGTGTACACAACATCTCACCCAAGTTTCATCGCTTTCGGACAAATGGTATATGAACGCATACGGGACTTTTTTGATACGCTTCGCGCGCCTTCGTTCATATGTTGATCTACTTGAGCGCTGCCTATTTTAAAATGGATTAACTAAGCCTGAAACTTTCCCTGGAGTGTACACAACAACTCACCCAAGTTTAGTCGCAATCAGACGAATGGTATATGAACGTATACGGGACTTTGTTGAAACGTTTCGCCCGTCGTCGCTCATTTCTTGAGTATACTCGTGCGCTACCTATTGTTAAGTGGATTTACTAAGCCAGGCACCTTCCCTGAAGTGTACACAACATCTCACCCAAGTTTCATCACGATCAGACGAATAGTATATGAACGAATACGGGACTTTGTTAAAACGCTTCGCTCGTCGTCGCTCATTTGTTGAATCTACTCGTGCGCTACCTATTATAACATGGATTTACTAAGCCAGACACCTTGCCTGTAATGTATACAACCTCTCACCCAAGTTTCATCGCTATCGGACGAATGGTATGTGAACGCATACAGGACTTTGTTGAAACGCTTCGCCCGTCGTCGCACATTTGTTGAATCTACTCGTGCGCTACCTATTGTTAAGTGGATTTACTAAGCCAGAAACCTTACATGAAGTGTACACAACATCTCACCCAAGTTTCATCACTATCAGACGAATAGTATATGAACGCATACGGGACTTAGTTGAAACGCTTCGCTCGTCGTCGCTTATTTGTTGAATTTACTCGTGCGCTACCTATTATAACATGGATTTACTAAGCCAGAAACCTTGCCTGTAGTGTACAAAACCTCTCCCCCAAGTTTTATCGCTATCGGACGAATAGTATGTGGACGCATACAGGACTTTTTTGAAACGCTTCGGCCGTCGTCGCTCATTTGTTGAATCAACTCGTGCGCTACCTATTGTAAAAAGGATTTACTAAGTCAGAAACCTTTCCTGGAGTGTGCACAATAATACAACCAAAGTTTAATAGCAATCGGATGAATGGTATATCAACGCATACGGGACTTTGTTTAAGCGATTCGCGTGCCGTCACTCATTGGTTGAATCTACTCGTGCGCTACAACTTTCATATTTATTCACCTTTTAAACCTTCTCTGGACTTCCACAAATAATTCAAGTCCAAAATTAGCCAAATCGGTCCAGCCGTTCTCGAGTTTTAGCGAGACTAACGAACAGCAATTCATTACTATATATATATTTATATATAGATAATTACAAAGCTGGCGTGTGAAACAAATTTAATTTGTGCTGCGAGTATATAGGACTAATTCTTTGGGAGAACCTACCCCAAAATTAGTAGAGTAAGGTCGCCACTGCTGAAACTAACATCTGTAAGTACCAGTCAACATTATTCCCGAGGGTCATCTGTATTATGTCATATGTGAATCTGTGTAACTACGATAGGGAGTGTAATTAATCTGTACGATGAGGATCCTGCGAATGTTTGTTATATGTTTGGTATGATAATACATGATCGCTTTTACCAGAATTTCAAGTGCTTATCAAGTTAGTTAGGTGTGCATGTTTATTGCTGTTGATTATATCGTACAGGTGTTTAACCCCCACGCACCCCGTATATATAAGTATTGAGAGGCGAGTAAGTTACAACTTATACTATGAGTGTAAGAATTGTTCAGCATGAAAAGTTCTACAAAAGAGTCTCTGAGAGCATATCTCTATCTTCAATACATCGCCCACTATAAGTGATTTTACGTTTAATTTCTTCCAACCATGTCCATTCAATTACTGAAGTGGCAGTTTTTGAGCTAGCTAGGGGCGAGTCTATCACCCCAATTACATCCTAGCTAGCGGGCGAGCCTACAGATACAGCCAGCACCAAACTGTCGAGTCGTGTTGAGTTAGAACTTCAGATAAGAGTGGTTGTGTTTGGAGTTTCCTTGGAAGTGCATCTCAGCTTTTCTTCATTTCGCCTGTGAACTTTTCGATCCGCAAAATACACAGTCAAGGTAAGCTTGGACGGAAGGGGGATATCTGTTTCATGCACCTCGCCATTCTTAAATTACTTCTGAAAAGAATTCGTTGCACATGCATCTCCATGATAATATAATTAATAGTCCAGTCAGGGATTTTTAACCCATCATGCCAAGACTTGTAATGGATATAGGTCGTAGTTCATTGACATTGAAAAAAGAAACAGCGCTTATCATTTAATGCATTCATAACTGTTCGCGGGCGAAGCCGGGGCGGGTTGCTTGTGTGTGTAGACACAAAATATCATCAAGCAAATTAACAGTGCGTTTGCAAAAAGGGCGAAGTTTACCACTTGAATCAGTGCAAAAGCAAGACATGGTCTTTAAATGAACTTATATAAAAGCAAAACAAGTAGACTGCTATGGAATGCTCATTCGACCAATAAAATAAGAGGAGTATGGAAAATTGCACCAGCGAATTATTCGCTGAGATCAGAAATGCATTTAATTGAAATAAACAATCATGGTATAGCCTACTTTCAACTCAGCAATTTTTCTAGGTTTATACCGTGTCTTGTGAGGGGTTTTACCTAGGAACACTAACGAGGGAAATATTCCAGCTCGAACGACGAAAACCAACTGAAAGTGGGTTTAAAGTATACAGTTGTACCTATGTCAATAGCAATCAATGCCATTCATCTGTAAAAGTACGTGTTCGATCGCCAGAGACATCTGAGTATGTGATAATGTGATCACCGTGGCATTTGAGTTTGGACTATTGCAATGCAGGAACATTGTAAATAATGGAGTATATCTACATGTTGCCCTTGTTAAGGGTACGTACTGTTCCATTCCGCTGTTTTTAATCACTTCATTGCAACTCCACATTTACACTTCGACGTCGAATGAAGGACAACACAGTATCTTCTATTATGGGAAAGATGACTATGTCAACACGGTACTGCATGTGTTTAAGATTTCTTGTTGCAAGCAAGTGTTCAACCTTTAGCCAGATGATACTGCACCACATCTGTTTCTTGTTAACATAATGGTCCGAATTGCCCGTTGTACGGTAGTTTGTGCAGCGAATTGTGTTTCTGCAATCTTTGGACGCCGTAACTTCCAAACATTGATTGTTCACTAATGCGGGGTTTTACAGATAAATGCCTGTGATGGGTAGTAGAACAGACATATCTTCGTATGTTAAGCGCACTGCAAGTCGGTTTTAGCCGTTGGAGCTGGGGTACTTCCCTCGTAAGATAGGCTCATCAGCGGGCCTTTGGTGTCCGTACCTTGACCCCACAGGAGTAGCTAACTGCGCACTACCTCCCGTATTACGAAGCGCATCTTCTTATGACACGGAATAAACCTAGAAAAAATGCTTACAATGAGTTTTAATTCCATGGCCGCGAAAGTCAATATACCATCTTTATGTTAAACTTTCGCTCTTTCAGTCAAAAAACCCTTTCCCTTTGCCCCTTAATGTTAATCCCAGTAAATGCAGTCATCCCACCCTACGACTCCTTACCTCTCTTCATCTCGCCTTGGGAGAGCGAGGTGTCTCTGCATACCACACCCACACCGGCAGAAACAGATGAAGAATGGTTTCCTTTGATTCAAGTGGGCGTCGAGTCAATACGATAGAGTGCGTTCTCTCTCCCCACCTCTCCTGGGGCATCGTCATGTCTTTGAAGTTGAACCTCTCTGACCTAATTTCCCGATAATCAGAGCGCTGATTAAATGAGCATATGTCTTTGTGTGTGTCCGCCCTTCTAAATTGCAGGGCTACTAATACTGTAGAAGGTGCTATGGCCAAGCTTCGTGTAAAATATTACTTCCTCCAAACGCCACCTCCAGCTCAACAGCTTAGATGCAGATGACCTCAAAGTTTTGCCCCTTTAAACGACAACCGCCGCTGCCACCATTTTTGGCATATTTTCAATTCTGAAACAAGATGTTCAGTAAAGAACATATAGCCTACTTTCTCCTAAATGCATGGGTATTGTTATAACTCTTTGTCCTTTTCAAGGAGTATGATTGAATGTTGGTTGTAGTAGCCTGTTGAAATACAACGTGCTATAGGGATATTAAACATGAATATGAGGTGCCCTTTGCTAGTGCTACCTCTGTACCAAATTTCGTTCAATTCGGTTTCACCGTGTTTCAATTGATAGGAGGAATTGATTTGCACACATACTTGGCCACCATCTGCAAACTATTGGGCTGATGTTCTTGCTGTTTGGTCTGAATATGTTTCCCACATAAAGATATGGTGTTGCAAAATTTGGTAGAGACTAGATTATTAGGTTGGTCGTAATTACATTTTAGCTTTTAACATTTGGGTGGCCGCGATTACGTTTCCGTCAAGATAGCGGTGATATAAAACATGACACTGAGGTGCCCTTTGCTAGTGCTACCTCTGTACCAAATTTCGTTCCATTCGGTTTCACCGTGTTCGAATTGATAAGGGGAATCGATTTTCACACAAAGATGGCCGCCATCCGCAAAATATTAGGCTGATGACATATTAGTTTGGTCAAAGGATGCTCCCTCCATAAAGGTATGTTGTTGCTAAATTTGCTAGAGATCGGATGATTAGGCTAATCGTAATTTGATTTAAGCATTGAACATTTGTGTGGCCGCCATTACGTTTCTGTCAATATGGCGGCGATATAAATCATGACACTGAGATGCCCTTTGCTAGTGCTATCTCTGTACCAAATTTCGTTCCATTCGGTTTCACCGTGTTTGAATTAATAGGGAGAATCGATTTTGACACAAAGATGGCCGCCATCCGCAAACTATTAGGCGAATGACCTATTAGATTGGTCAAAGGATGCTCCCTCCATACAGGTATGTAGTTGCAAAATTTGGTAGAGATCGGATGATTAGGTTAATCGTAATTTGATTTAAGCTTTGAACATTCGTGTGGCCGCCATTAAGTTTCAGTCAAGATGGTGGCGATATAAAACATGACACTGAGGTGCCCTTTGCTAGTGCTACCTCTGTAGCAAATTTCGTTCCATTCGGTTCCACCGTGTTCGAATTAATAGGGGGAATCAATTTTGACATAAAGATGGCCGCCACCCGCAAACTATTAGGCTAATAACCTATTAGATTGGTCAAAGGATGCTCCCTCCATAAAGGTATGTAGTTGCAAAATTTGGTAGAGATCGGATGATTAGGTTAATCGTAATTTGATTTAAGCTTTGAACATTCGTGTGGCCGCCATTACGTTTCTGTCAAGATGGCGGCGATATAAAACATGACACTGAGATGCCCTTTGCTAGTGCTACCTCTGTACCAAATTTCGTTCCATTTGGTTTCACCGTGTTTGATTAATAGGGGGAATTGATTTTCACACAAAGATGGCCGCCATCCGCAAACTATTAGGCTAATGACCTAGTTATTTGGTCAAAGGATGCTTCCTCTATAAAGGTATGTTATTGCAAAATTTGGTAGAGATCGGATGATTAGGTTAGTCATAATTTGATTTAAGCTTTGAACATTTGTGTGGCCGCCATTACGTTTCCGTCAAGATGGCGGCGATATAAAACATGACACTGAGGTGCCTTTTGTTAGTACTACCTCTGTACCAAATTTCGTTCCATTCGGTTGCACCATGTTCGAATTAATAGGGGGAATCGATTTTCACACAAAGATGGCCGCCATCCGCAAACTATTACGCTGATGACTTATTAGTTTGGTCAAAGGATGCTCCCCCCATAAAGGTATGTTGTTGCAAAATTTGGTAGAGATCGGATGATTAGATTAGTCGTAATTTGATTTAAGCTTTGAACATTTGTGTGGCCGCCATTACGTTTCCGTCAAGATGGCGGCGATATAAAACATGACACTGAGGTGTCCTTTGCTAGTGCTACCTTTGTACCAAATTTCGTTCAATTCGCATTCACCGTGTTCGAATTGATAGGGGGGGACAGACATTCAGAGTACACACACTCACACACACACAGACACACAGACACACACACACACAGACTCACACACACACATACACACACACAGACAGACACACTTTTTTCGCCCTGTGTTGATCTCATAAGTCTACTTTCATTTCTTGCAAAAATCGAAAGTAGGCTAAAAATAGGCTTACGAGATCACCTTTTGTCCGGTGTGTGTGTCCCCCTAATAACATCTAAACGGGTGGAGCGATTTCAATGAAACTTGGTAAGTTCATAGCACTATTCCGGACGACCTCGACCGTGCCCTTTAAATTTTGTTACGTCTCACCAATCCAATATGGCGACTGTGCGAAATATTTCACCAGCATTCAATATCTCCGAAACTATTCCCGTTATCACCCTAGAATTTTTACGGTGATAAAGGGAACTACTAGAAGTTCAGCTATGTGACCTTTGAAAAACTGGTAACTACAAAACCAACATGGCAGCCACGCGAATTTGAGACTTTTAAATAGACGTTTCTCGCGATTTAACCAACCAAACGCAATAAAACTTGGTACAGTATATATTAATACACATTGTAATGCACCGACATCTAACTTGGTTCAATATTGTTTACATAACCACATGATGGCGGATGTGCGAAATATTTCACCGGCATTCTATATTTCAGAAACTATTAGCGGTATCACCCTGAAATTTTGTACGGAGATAAAGGGCACTACTGGAAGTACATCTATAAGACTTTCAAAAACCAGTTAACTACAAAACGAACATGGCGGCCAAGCGAATTTAAAAATTTTAAATAGACCTTTCTCGCGATTTAATGTTCCAACCGCAATGAAATCTGGTAGAGGAAATGTTTATACACATTGTAATACACTGGTATTTAATTTAGTTCAATTGTTTACATAACCTCAAGATGGCGGGTTTGCGAATTTTATAATTAAGGTTTTATTTCTTGTGTCGTAATCATGCGATCGATGTGAAAGTTTGAATAATGAACCTACGTAATAATTTTCCTTTAATGGTACATGACTCTATGGCCTATTCATTTAACAATCCAACATGGCAACCATCCGAAATATTTAGATGGCTCTGAATATCTATTATATCAATCAAACTGATTTTCTTTATGTTCATAGGGGATATGAACTTATGTTCACCTATAGGATTTTAAATAACATGATGATCACACATCCAACATGGCGGCGACGCGAAGTATAAATATTCACATGGACGTTTCTCGCAAGTTAACCATCCGAGTGCAGTGAAACTTGGTACAGTGAATCCTTATACGAATGTTAATCCACTGGCATCTGATTTATTTCAATTGTTTCCATAACCACCAGATGGCAGCTGTACGAAATTTTTTACTTCTTGTGTCCTAATCATGCGATTGATGTTTGAATGCTACACGTACACAATAATCTTCATATAACAGTACATAACTATAGGACCTACATATATAAAATCCAACATGGCGACCATCCGAAATATTTAGTCGGTTCTCAATATCTACTAATCTTTTACAGCAATCAAACTGAAATTTGTATGTAGATAGAGGCAATTAACATAAGTAGGATATATTAAAATAGGCCGTATATTTCTTCACGGAACTGCTTGTTTTAATATTTTATTTATCGTATGGCTTTTAGAGCCGGGAGTGTCCAAGGACATGTTCGGCTCGCCAGAGGCTGTAGCTGCTTCAACCGAACACCCATAGGGAGAGCTACCGGTTCCGTTCAATTTCAAATTTTGCTACCAGATGTCACTGATACCTATTGATGAACGTTGGAACTTTGATAAAGCGTTCCAACGAAATCTAACCTAGAAATTTAGCTTCAAACAAGTTTTTGTCTGTTAAAGGATCTTTTACATGCCATAAATCTATGACATGGGACCGCCGGCTTTACTTCCCCTCCGAAGGAAGGCATACTGAAGGATTTTAACGCTCTTAACAAATCCGACGACTTCGGCCGGGTTCGAACCCGCTATCTTGGGCACAGCAGTTCACCATGCTACCAACTGCACCACCATAACCCCCAGTATTGGATCAGCTTCCAATGTAACTGCAGTGGCTATTTCATAGACCTTTATACTTCGTTTTTGGTGCTTAGGACATTCCTGGACATCAGCCCTTTGTAGTTGGATAAGTTTTCATTTTGTTTGATAACCTGTGTTTCTGCGGTGACTGTAGTACAGTGTGTAGCTGTAATTATTAGGGCTGAGAATAGGATAGATGTGGCAAGATTTGAAAAAAGGTTATTATCCCGGCATACTCCCCAATGAGGGGTAAACCATACTCAAGATGGACACGTTTGAAATGTACCAACGGTCAAAATCATCTGCGGATTACACATCACTAGTGGAATTCCCTGCAGAGATGCCAACCTAGGGGTGTGATAAACCCCTAAATTCCCTACATCTTCCCCTGAAAATCCATAAGGCCCTCACATTTCCCCCAGGTTAGAATTTCGGCACTCTCTTTGACGTCACGAATGGAATTCCCCTAGTGACGCCGCATGACCTTAGTCACGTGATCGGCTGCCAACTTGGCCACGTGATGGAGGATTCTTTTGAGTGATTCCGATGTGAAAAATATTTCCTAGCAGACAACGTAAGGGTTTAGCAAAAACGTAATATTAAGCAATTTTCTTAATTGAATCAGTGTTTCTTAAAAGGGCGTAGGTGAACGAAAGGAAAGTGTGGAAACTAAATAAAACCTCCCCAAAGGCTCAATTTTGCATTTAATTTTTCTTTTAATGAATTTTGTGACTAACATGCTTTTATGGAACATGTTCCACTCGCTAAAATAATTTTATAAATTTTTGTCCGGAAGATACTGTATTTGCAAACGAAAATCTTGGAACTACGCCCATACAAAAAATTGAACACAAAATATAATGGATCATTGTTACATATCAGTTTATGACTTACATTGGAATGATTTTGCAATACTAAGAAATTAGTGCAAATCTAAAGCACAGGCATTGTGTTCAGATGGAATGGGTTTGCTAGACACAAAAATTGCAACAAATCTGAAGCACAGGGAAATACTTACACCATAAGATAGTCATTGTTGGTTGGTTGGTTCCTTAGTTTAGGGGCTACGACAACGCGGTCATGTAGTCCCGTGTACTTTGGGTGTGACGCACGCCCGCCCTTTCAAAAAAATCAATATTTATGAAAATGAGTTTTATACGGAAAGAACGCTTGCACAAGCGTCCTTTCAAAGGAAACAGATGGCTCTATCCAAAAGGAAAGCAAAACGCTAAAAAAATTAAAATGTCAAAAGAAGTCTATTACGCCCTTTCAAAGAACACCGATTCAATTGTACCAAAAATTGAAGGGCTAAAGGGCCCGGAAAAGTTTCAAATTGTGAGTCTTGGAAAGCACATTCAAACAAAAATTAATAATTTTGAAAATCACTTCCGGGCTAAATCTAGTTCCATAAAAACAACCTAAAACCACTTTGTTTCTTTCCTAGCCAAATTAACTTAATGTGTTCCTTGGTTCAATAACCTCAGGCGATTTTTTTTTGAAAAATCTTCACACCGGAATTAGTTACAAGGGCTTAAGTGAAGCTCTGCATTTACTCACATTAGCGCGATTTTAGTGGTAGAAAAGGCAAAATGCTGATCTAATCGAGCAGATATGGTTGTGTTTCCAGTTAACAATCATCAGTCTACCGCGTGTCATCATGCCAGTACCTCATAAGGAACGTTGAGTGTGTTCTTTACGTTTGGAAAAGTGGAGAAAACAACTAAAATTAATTACAAATGCAGCAACAATAAGATTCAGCGATGACCTGGGTTCGAGGCGGCAATCGGACAAAAAGAAGTAAGTTAATAGGAGGTTTTCAACATTGAGTTGCCTACCTGATCTTTTCTGAGCTTGATATAAAAAAAGTATTCCATTACTCAAGTAAATGTTACATTTTAAACGATTCTTATTGCTAAATGTTATCTGTTCACGATTATTATTATTATTATTATTATTATTATTCTTTCTTCTTTCTTCGTTTAGACCAGCTATGAACCACGTCATTTCAACTGCTCCCGTCTTTGGGCCTTGATCTTAGCCCAGTGTTCACGCATTAGATGCCTGTGGGACTATTTTTTTTTCTTTCATCAGACCACTTCTTGCCGGTTTTTAATTTCGCTTTTTCTAGGAATTGGTAGTGTGCTCCAAGCTTTTCCTTCAAAAGATCACGTTCCATAATGTCTGCGTGGGTGATCCCTACTTCTTGAAAATCCTTGCCTACCTCACAAAACCAGGGACCCCTGGTTTTTCTGTTAAGAAAATAGGTAAATATCCGACTGGCGATTCTCTCGGGTTTCATACGAGTGGCCATAGAAAGATATTCTTCTCTTCCGAATTACTTGAGATATCCTTTCTACATGATGGTACAGCTCATTGTTATGCCGTCTCCTGTATTCACCATCGTCTCTCAACGGCCCTAAGATCTTCCTCAGGATCTTCCTTTCCTTGCCTTCCAATTTCTCAACCAGACCCATCCTATTCATTGCCAGGCATTCTGCTGCGTACAGCGCCTCAGGTCGGATAACTGTACGATAGTGTCTTAGTTTGGCATTGTGGGACACTGTTCGCTTGTTGTACACTCCTTACGTTAGCTGGTAGGCCACTTCCATCTTGTTCATTCTTGATGTGAAGGCTTCCATCTCTGATATGTTGGTCTCGATCCACTCCCCTAGGTGCTTGAACTTTTTTACCTGACGGATCTTTCCAGGTTCAACATTTAATTCTTCTTCTTCTTCTTCTTCTCCTTCGTCTCCTTGTTGTTCTTCTTCTTATTCTTCTTATTATTATATTCGTTCAGCCCCCTAAGGAGAACGTGGAACCATTAAATAGCACTGGAATTCTTCATCTTTTAGAACTTCGTATTCGCCCAAAATTTCTTCATCCTTTCACTCTGGGCCTACCGTCTTTCTTGTGTCCATGAGTTTTGGAGTTTCAAGCTTTTCTCGGATGGATTCTAGGGTGAAAATTTGTAGGTGTTGATCTTTTGTCTGTATGCAGTCCTTGTTGTAGCCATTGGATCAATGTCGACTTCAGTAAGGTCCAATTGTGTATCTAATAGCCAGCGAATTTTGGTTTGTCGGTTCCCATTGATAATAAGACATATTGTCTTAGTCAAACGTGAATCATCCATTCATGTTAAATACCCATAAAATTTCATACTCCGTTTGCGTTCGACTGAAGAGAATCGTTCAGTTAATGCATAGAGTTCTTCCGAGCTTTTTCGCATCCATATACCCTCTTGAAACTTGGGCCCAAATATCTTCCTTAGTATCTGTCGTTCAATTTTCTCGATGTCCTTGATGTGAACTATGAGTGACGATGTCTCAGTGGCGTAGAGTTCCTCTGGTAGGACAACAATGTTCACAATATTATTGAAAAAATAATTGTCATTGTGTTAAGAAATCCTTATTTTCTGTATTCGTAATTTGAAACAATGTTTAGAATTTTCAGTTAGGCCTACTGCTAATTTAAAAATTCTCCACTACATTTTAACAATTTTGACTGCCGGGAATTTTTGGGGAAACATATTCGATGACAAACTGACCCGGGAAATTTGCCCCCCAGTAGTCGCAACTGTCCAGATGCCACCCTCCTCGATGCGTTGGTGTGGTATGCGAGACGACACCTCTCACGAGTGCCAACAAACTGACATTTAAGTGGCTCAACACGAGGACGATCGTCTGACGAAATTGAGAGGGATGGAAAGCATCAAACTAACTCGTTCTCTTCGATGGATCGATAATATCCGAGCTGTGGCCTATGTGCCGGGAACCCTGCCCCGTGCTATCCTACCCTACACGATTACTTTTTATTTTATTTTGAAGGGAAACGAGTCACTCATTGAGTGATTGAATGAAAAACAAAAAAACAAAACAAGCCACGAAATACTATTCTCTTCTTTTTGTTCTATTTGAACCTAGCGTCACAAACGAATAGCTTTAGTGAATGGAACTTTTTTCAATTCGGCCTGTACTCTTCTGTTGGAATTCATTGTCAATGCTTCAGGACATGATCTGTCTATATATATATGCGGACGACATGGTCCTAGGATCACCAAATAAGGAAGAACTCCAACACGCCTTCTCAGCACTGGTAGAATGGGCAGGAAATAACAGTCTGAAAATAAACTGGACAAAAACCCAACAGATGGTTTTTCGGAAAGGTGGGCGTGTAGCAGCAAACGACAACTTGCAATATGAAGAGGTCAAAGTGGAAATAGTAAATGCAGTTAAATACCTTGGGATCACTTTACAGACTACCGGAACATTCAGACTACACATCCAAGACAGAGCAGTGGCTTGGTTGAAAGCCATGTACGACATTATCAATCTACAGCAGCTATCCTTAAAAACAGCTATGCATCTGTTTGACGCAAAGATCCTACAAATTCTCACGTACGGGATCCACTTGATATGGGACCGACTAACGAAGAGAGATCTGGCCACCATCGAAAGAGTTAAAGCCCAATTCCTGAAAACCTTAATGGGCATCTCAAAAATACACGCGCTCCCGCCTAACATATGAATTAGCACGGGAACCCTTCCTCGTCGAAGAAATAGGAACAAAATTACAGCTTCCATCAACAAAGAATGCTGAAGCGCACCTAGCAGAGAGAAGGCATTCCGCTAGAATTTTACAGCACGGATGCCATGATCAACCGGAACTGGACCAGCGCCAATCAGAAACTAAGACATGTGGTGATAAAGTTAGCAGTGCATGGGTACCACCATAAAATATGTAAAAACATGTCCTACCACGCCCCAAATGAACTCTGCGTGTGCTCGTTATGTGACCAGTTCTGTGACACATATCACATCACACGATGTAAAAATAACCAGAAATCACTCCGTGATTATAGCAAGGACTAACATTTAAAATGAACAAAGCATCATACAGTGTTGCTCTATTTCACAAATAACATTCAATTCACAATATAATGACTGGTCATGAATGAATGCTTTAATGCACACATTCCTGATTGATTACTGGATCATGATGTTTTTCACATCTATTAACTCTTTTGTAACATGTTTGTTTCACTAATGTAAATCTATGTTATGCACATTCGTGCGCTTTTCTGTTAATAAATAAATATAAGGGGAAGTGAAATGAAAATTGGTCATTACGATTAGAACTGTTGTTATCGAATCATTGTAAGGAATTGGGATATTTTGATCTTCATCGCTGTGTATTTGGGTGTAAGCGTTGAATTTCTCTGATAGGCAGTGTTTCTGAGGTAACAGTAATCATGTGCGAAAAAATATTTATTGAATTAAATATCCTCAATTTCCGAAGTTTTGGATTTTAAAAATAATAATAATTATTAATATAATAATAATGTCGCCTCCGTAGCGTAGCGGTCAGCATGGTTAGCTGCCGCCCCGGAGGTCCTGGGTTCGATTCCCGGCTCTGCCACGAAATTTGAAAAGTGGTATGAGGACTTGAACGGGGTCTACTCAGCCTCGGGTGGCCGAAATGAGTAGAGGGGGTTCGATTCCCACCTCAGCCATCCTCGAAGTGGTTTTCCGTGGGTTCCCACTTCGTCTTCGGGCAAATGCCGGGATGGTTCCTACTGTAAGGTCACGGCCGCCTCCTTCCCACTTCCTTGCCTAACCGTCCCACTCTTCCCATCCCTTCATCAGGCCCCCCTGTTCGCTTTGCAGATGAGGCCGCCTGGGCGTAGTGATGGTCACACACCCCAGTTGTATCCCTGACTCAGAGTCTCAAGCTCCAGGACACTGCCCTCAGTGGCGGTAGAGGTGGGATCCCTCGCTTCGTCCGTGGGAAAAGCCAACCATTAACGAAACAAGTAGTTCTGTGACGAACTGAAGAGCCTACTTTTCTTAACATTTAAGATTCATGCCAATCTATATAGACCTATCTACAATAATGACGAAATCAAGTTGGCAATACCAACATTTCTCAGTACTGCAGTTTGAAATACACCTCAAATAGTGTAGCCTAATAGAGTAACTTACTACAGTTGGCAACCCTGGTGACTCTGAATATATTCTTAGTTCCAACTCTTAAGGTATAGAATGCACATACAAAATTTGGTGGAAGTCTAATGGATAGTATGGACGTTGCATGCAGTTGGATATTGGATTAATCAGTCCACGTAAAAACATGTTGGGAACAATGTCATGTATGTGATGCTCAGAATTAATCTGAAATATTATGATCTATTATAGTGCCAGTTTTGGATAAAATCCATTTGTTAGTATCGCGTGGCCTCCGGAGAGACCGAGTGCAGGTCTTTCTAGTTGACGCCCGTGGGCGACCTGCACGTCGTAATGAGGATGAAGTGAGGATGAAGACGTCACATACATCCAGTCCCCGAGCCACGGGAATTAACCCCAGGAGATTAAAATCCCTGATGGCTCGGCCGGGAATCAAACCCGGGGCACTTAAGGCCAATGTCTAGCACGCTAACCATTTAGCCACGGAGCCAGACATTTGTTGGTATAGAAGTTAAATGTACTTAAAATTGAAACTATCAGGAAGCTTATAATCATGTTGGCAGCACTGAGATGTATTAGTTACTCCAAATTAATCTAGAATGTCAGGTACTACACGTATACAAAGTTCAGAGCTGATGGCCTGCATAATTTCTGATATATTGATATTAGGATTAAACAAATAGAGAGTGCATTTATTAACAGTTAAGCAGCCCTGGTGGTTCTTACGAATACGCATAGTCATAACTGTTTATGGTACACAAGTACAGACGAAATTTGGTTGGAATCCATTAGTTAGTATAGAAGTAATGTGCATTTAAAAACTGGACCTATCAGCAGACTTAGAACCTTGTTGGCAGCACTGATGTACATAAGTTACACCAAACTAAGCTAGAATGTTAGGTACTATACGTGTGCAAAATTTAGAGCCGTTGGCTTGCATGCTTTCTGATATATTGCGGTTAAAACATGGAGAGCGTATTTATTAACAGTTGGCAGCCCTGATGGCTCTTTAGAATACGCACAGTCATATATGTTGCAGTACTCATAGGACATACGGAATTTGGTGGAAATCCAATCGATAGTATAGAAGTTATATGCATTTAGAAATTGTATCAATCGGCAGGCTTAGAATCACGTTGGCAACACAGGCATATATGGACTTCTGAAAATTAATTTGGAATGTTATTATCTATGCCGAGTTTGTCATAGTTCACACGCATAATTTCTGAGATATCAACATAGAGATGAAAATCCACAGCCTGCTTCCAGTCACCGACCGGGTCAGGAATGGAATGAATGAAGCCCCCATCTAGCGGCGAGGATATGAAATGTGCCGGCTGCCGAAGCCTGTCACACTCCTCTGGGGCAATGATTAAATGAATGACAGATGAAATGAAATGATAGTGGAGAGTGTTGCTGGAATGACATTTCGACAGGGAAAACCGGAGTACCCGGAGAAAAACCTGTCTGCCTCCGTTTTGTCCAGCACAGATCTCACATGGAGTGACCGGGATTTGAACCACGGACTCAGCGGTGAGAGGCCGGCGTGCTGCCGCATAAGCCACGGAGGCTTCCCAACATAGAGATAAAAATTTCAAAGGCGATGTTTTAGCAGTTGGTAGCACTGACGTCAATTTCAAATATGGCCGTGAGATATTCAGGTATACAGTAGATCTTATTTCTTACCAAATTTGGTTAGAGGAGGGGGGGGGGGGCAGCGGGGACACACAGGCAGACATTTTCCCGGATCGATATCATAAGTCTACTTTTTCCTCATTTTTTTTTTTGCAAAATGAGAAAAGTATTCTAAAAATAAAGCACTACAATGCTGTGGTAAAACCGGTGATACTACAGTGAGTCCGAGAATGTTCTCCGCAGCGCCTACATGCGTCTGCGAGAGCTAGCTACAGCAGTTACGTTGGTAGCACGGCTGCCGCTTGCATCATGACAAATAAACAGTAAACTTTGTACTCACCACAGCCATTCATAACAAATGCTGGAACCATTCACAGTACATCACTCTTTTTTCGTAATCAGTTTGTCTTAATTCATGAACCACGGTAACTTTATAAGGGAACAACTGAAGCTTGTCTCTTACGGCTTTATGTGCTGTCGACTTAGAGATTCCTGTTTGTGGAGCTAACTTTCGTGTTGATTTACTTGGACTACGCAGCATTATATCGGAGATTTCATCAAGTTTTTCGTCTGTTAAAAGCGTAGGCCTGCGTGATACCGGTACATCGTGAACTGAGCCAGTCACACGAAATTTACTTACCAAATCCCGAACGGTATCACGGTTTGGACACTTTGAATTAGGAACCCGCGCCTCAAATCCTCATTTAAAATTTTCTGTAAACTGATCGCCTTCGCGAAAAACGTATTCCACCAAATAAACTCCCTCTTCAGCAGTAAACATTACCGCCTGTATACTGTTGCACTCTTCCAATAATCTATCTGAACGCTCGCTTACTGCGATACACACTGAAGACATACAGGCTCGCTCGCTTATCGCAATACACACTGACAGCCCACACGCGGGAGTCCCCCTTTCAAGGACACAGTGCAGCCAACTAAACTTAAGACTTGACCACTCGCAGCTGCACGTACCCACTGCGGAGAACATTCTCGGGCGTGGTGTGGAAACGGCCTATCTGACGAGCTTGGAAAAGCTTCTGAAGATTGAAAGGAGAATACTGACTAGGATTTACGACGCAAGAATGGTACAGGGGAACTACAGAGTAAGACCAAACACGGATTTATACGAAGGCGTGGAAGGCCTGGAAACAACGACCAGGAAAAGACAACTGAGTTTCTATGGACACATGGTCAAAATGGATCCAGCAAGAATGAATAAACATTTTTTTAAATAAAATATACAATCTGAGGAGCCAAGTGGGCTACACCAAGCTGATGAAGGAGGCTAGGAATCACAGATGAAGGCAGAAAACAATTATTCTATCATAAAGGTTCTTGTGGAAGAAAAGTGAGAGAGCGCAGGGGAGGAGGATAGACAGAAGAGAGAAAGGCACAACACTCTGAAAGAATAAAGGAAATATGGAGGAAGAGAAAGGAAGAAAGAACGAAGAGAAGAAAATGAAAAAAAAAAAAAACAATTTCAATTTATTTATTTATTAAATGCTATTATTTATTTATTTATCGTATTGCTTTTAGTTCCGGGAGTGCCCCAGACATGTTTGGCTCGCCTGAGTCTGTAGCTGCTTCCAGCGGACACCCTTAAGAGTGAGCTACAACGTCCGTTCAATTTCAACTTTCGCTAGAACGTTAGAATTTTGATAGAGCGTTCCGACGAAATATAACCTAACAATTTAATTTCACACAAGTTTAGTCTGTGGAATGCTTTTACATGGCATAAATCTCTGACATGGGACCGCCGGATTTACTTCCCCTGCGAAGGAAGGCGTACTGAAGGATTTTTAACGATCTTAAAAAATCCGACGACATCGGCCGGGTTTGAACCCGCTATCTTGGGAACAGCAGTTCAGCACGCACCAACTACGCCACCGAAGCTATTGATATTACATTACCGTGATGTGTCTCACAAATCTGATGGCAAATGCAGTACAGATTATATGTGGGACATATTAATTATTTTTTACAACACATTACAGAATTCAACAAAAGAGTGCGTGCAAAAGAGATGTTAATGATCTTTTAAATTATATTGGTACCTGGTGTAGCCTATATCAATATATATATACTGTATTTATTTATTTATTATTATTACTAGCAGAAGTACCCGTTCTTCGAACGGTGTTCGGTGTTAACACCAGACATTATAATAATAATAATAATAATAATAATGTTATTGGTGTTACGTCCCTTTTAAGTACTGTTGCTTTTAGAGACGCACCAGACATTATCAATTGAGCTACTGTTGCAATGGTTAGCGGCTTGTCATTCCTTCATAAGTTTATCAAAACGAAGTTAGTTTTCTGGGAATATCACACACACACTGTTAATTTAAGGGCCTTATAATGTGGTTTTCGGAGACCCTTTATAGACTCGCGAATTTTGTGTCTCACATTGAGAAGTGCAACATATGCTTTGGTCGTCCTTCTAGGATAATTTTTATATTTCGCCTATTTTAGCATGTATTTTGAGAAGTTTTTCCCTATATCCACCCTTCTACTGTATGAAATGAACGGTGAAGAGTTTTATAAATGATTGGTGTATTGACTCATGTTTACCATACCTAATTTTACGATGCACCAAGCATCCGAACATGAGTCATAGGCGTACATAAGGATACACAGAAAGACAGACAGACAATACTATTGTCTACAACATATCACCCAGAAATCCAAATATGGGTATATCTACCACACAGTATCAAAGAAAATCATCCTTACGATGAACCCGTATGTCGACAAAAAAAAAAAAGATTAGTTGAAATGTGCTCTTAAACTAAATTCACCTGACGTGTACTTCCTGACATGAAATAGAATTGAAAGCCTTGTAGATGAAACGCAATACACGTCACATAAAATCTGACCCTCTACGTTGTGTTGGGTCCCCATACACAGGAAGACCTCTTTCATAAATTATAAAAGCTTGTGGTGCATGAAAATTCAGGTTCTTTAGTCTCAAATGGCCCAAATTCCTAAAAGCCGCAAAAAATGCTGATTCAATTCAGGAATTTTTGAAAATAATGTTGTTGTTTGGAGATATAATAGACCTTCTGCACTATATGTCGCACGTGAAAATTGCATGAAAAAATCCTGGGTTACCCCTTGACCCCCTTAATTGCATTGATGAATTATACAGTCTACGTTGGTTCCGTGATAACCTTATATTTGCAAACTTTCACAGAAATGTAATGAAATGAAATGTAATAAATGTAATAAATTGCTTCTTACTGAAATAGATGGAAAGTTGGATGCCACCCCTTGAGATAATGTTGTCATGGTTACCTATTTGCATTCCTTCATTAGTTTGCTAAATTAAACTTAATTAGTTTTCTGGGAATGTTTCAGAAACTGTTGGTTTTAGAGCCTTATAATGTAGTTTTCGAGGACCCTCGAGTTTTATTTCTGGCACCGAGGGGCTTTGTCTCGTCGTTGTACGCCATAATATAATACTACTAATAATAATATAACATATGAATAGGAATATAATAGACCTGCCACACCACACCCGCAGATGTAAATCGCGTGAAAAAAATCTAGACTACCCCTTGACCCCTTAAGCGCATTTTACGTATTGATGAAATTTACAGCTTAATTTGGCTCCATAATAACCATCTAACCGTTTGCAAACTTTCACACTAATGTAATTAATGGAATTGTATTGCGTCTTACAGCAATAGATGGATCTCTGAGAATCTGTTGCCATGGTTATCGGCTTGCATTCGTTCATAGTTTATTAAATTAAATTAGTTTTCTGGGAATATCTCAAAAACGGTTGGACGTAGGACCTTAAAATGTGCTTTTAGGGCCCCCGAGTTTTGTCTCTCACATTGAGGGGCTGAAAATGAGCTTTGTCTCGTCCTTCTACTCCTATTTCAGCATGTATTTTAAGGGGGTATGCCCCCTTTTATGAGAGGTATAGAGAAGAGTTACATCAATGATTAGTGTCGTGTCTCTGATGGATATCTGTACCAAATTTTACGTTGATACACCCAGCCGTTCTCGAGTTATATGGGAACAAAGTTGTCCACAGACAATCAAGCAAACAGACAGACAGATCAAAACATTATTTTCGCGCGCATCTATCATAAAACAGTCTGAAACGTGTAAATAACTCAAATTTCCGTAGAAATTCAAAAAAAACAGACAAATTTTCTTTTTTATATATGTAGAGATATACTGCACCGCTCGATGTGACCGTGTTTTATTGCACAAATTTAGGTTTTACTCGCTAACCGTCGGAGATTCACGAAAAGTGATAAGAACCTTTTGGATAGAAAATTAAATGCTAAAGCTCGTGTATACCATCAAAAGTTTGCTATTTCTTAGCGTTCTCTTTTTATTTGATATGGAAATATGAAATTTTGAAACCAAAGGGTGTAGTGACGTCACTAAAATGGTCGCCATTTCTTAATAGTGCAAAATATCGAAATTAAAAGTATTCTATATGTAAACCTGGTATTTCAGCTACATCCATGCAAAATTTCATTTAAATCGGACCAGTGGTTCTTGCGTTATTAGTTAACAGACAGACAGACAGACAGACAGACACACACCATCTCATTTTTAGCCTATTTTCAATTTTGAAAAAATAGGCTTATGAGATCACCTTTTGTCCGTGTGTGTGTGCGTGTGGGTGTGTGTGTGTGTGATTCGTGTGTGTGTCCCCCCCTAATAAAATCTAAACGGCTGGAGCGATTTCAATGAAACTCGGTAAGTTCATTGCACTATTCTCTGCGACCCCGACCGTGCCCTTCAAATTTTGTTACGACTCACCAATCCAACATGGCAGCTGTGCGAAATATTTCACAAGCATTCAATATCTCCGAAACTATTAGCGATATTACCCTGACATTTTGTATGGTGATAAAGGGAACAACTATAAGTTCACTTATGTGACCTTTGAAAACCTGGTAACAACAAAACGAACATGGCGGCCAAGCGAAGTTGCGACTTTTAAATAGACGTTTCTCGCGATTTAACCAACCAAACGCAATGAAACTTGGTACAGAATATATGTATATATACACTGTAATCACCGACATCTAACTTCGTTCAATTGTTTACATAACCACAAGATGGCGGATGTGCGAAATATTTCACCGGCATTCCATATCTGTGAAACTATTAGCGGTATCTCCCTGAAATCTTTTACGGAGATAAAGGGCACTACGGAAGTCCATCTATAAGACTTTCAGAAACCGGTTAACTACAAAACGAACATGGCAGCCAAGCGAAGTTGAAATTTTTAAATAGACCTTTCTCGCGATTTAATGTTCCAAACGCACTGAAATCTGGTACAGGAAATATTTATACACATTGTAATGCACTGGTATCTAATTTAGTTCAATTGCTTACATAACCTCAAGATGGCGGATGTGCGAATTTTAAAATTAAGTTTTTATTTCTTGTGATATAGTCATACGATCGAATTGAAAGTTTGAATATTGAACCTACGCAATAATTTTCCTTTAACGGTACATGACTCTATGGCCTATACATTTAACAATTCAACATGGCGACCATCCAAAATATTTAGTCGGCTCTGAATATCTACGAATCTATTATAGCAATCAAACTGAATTTCTTAATGTTCATAGGGGCTATGAGCTTAAGTTCACCTATAGGACTTTAAATAACTTGGTGTTCATAAATCCAACATGGAGGCGACGCGAAATATAAAAATTCACATGGACATTTCTCGCAATTTAACCATCCGAGTGTAGTGAAACTTGGAACAGTAAATCCTTATACGAATGGTAATCCACTGGCATCTAATTTATTTCAATTGTTTCCATAACCTCAAGATGGCAGCTGTGCGAAATTTTAAAATCTCCTTGTTACTTCTTGTGTCCTAATTATGCGATTGTAGTTTGAATACTACACGTACACAATAATATGCATGTAACAGTACATAACTCTAGGACCTACATATATAAAATCCAACATGGCGACCATCCGAAATTTATAGTCGGTTCTCAGTATCTACGAATCTATTACAGCAATCAAACTGAAATTGTTTATGTTGCTAGAGGTAATTAACATAAGTAGGATATATGAAAATAGGCTGTATAGTTCTTCACGGAACTACTTGTTATATATTAGTATGATTATGTGCGTATGGACCGTATTGGATCATGCATTACATTTATGATTTGCCTTTCTAACAGACCATATTGCTTTCATTCTTTCACTGTGCGCTTGTATCCTTTCTTCTGACCACTTAGTCCCCGATCTTCTGGGGACTTCATTCTCTGGCTGTACCACCCATTTATTTATCTTCTGACGGTAGACATTTCTGTCTAGTATTTCTGACGTTTCTATCCGGGCCTTTTCCAGGTCATTTTTAACATCTTGTATCCAAGATACGTTCTTATTTATTTATTTATTTATTTATGTATTTATTTATTTATTTATTTATTTATTTATTTATTTATTTATTTATTTTAGAGGCCACGTTGGCAGAGAGCGCTAACGCACTACCTCATTCCTCACCTGGGTAGAGCGTGGGTTCAAATCCCAAATCCGCTGTCCTAAAAATGGGTTTCGTGGTTTCCCATTTTCACCACCAGGCAAATGCCGGGACGGTTGCTTTCAATAGGCCACGGCTGATATCCTTCTGAAATTCCTTGCCGGACCCGTCCCGAAAATACATGTACATGGCCATTGGCTGAATTTGCTGACGACGACGCGACGTAGCGTTGTTTGCTAAATCAGAACAAGGAGAACAACAGTTAAAAGAAACGGTGGAGAAAGCGGGCTTACAGATTTCGTTGGTATAAACAGAGATGATGACAAGTGATCAGAAATACACCAAGAGAATGATAAAAACAAATTATGGGAGCATCAGGGTCACTGACCGATTTAAATATCTTGGAGAAATAATTAGTAGCAATGGGACGGATAAATTGGCAATTGAGAACAAAAAAGGGAAATTGGAAAGATTACATTTTTGTGAAAAAAAAAATATATATATACAACATAAAGAAACTGTCTATCAATGCCAAATTACGACATTCTAATACAGATGTTAGACCAGTCATCTTGTACGGCATGGAAACTACAAATATAACTGGAATGAAGAATTTGCTCAAGATAGAAAGAAGAATTTTAGGAAGGATTTATGGTCCTAGGAAAACACAGGAAGGTTATAGACTGAGATCCAATGCAGTAATTTATAGTAAAATCGACAACTTTGAAGTGATGATCAGAAAACGGCGACTTCAGATCTACGGACAAATGGTCCGCATGGATTGCTCAAGGTTAAACGAACACATTTTTGATAAAATCTGGAACTATAAAGGGCAAGGAGGCTATGTAAAACAAATGAAAGAAGAACTTCAAAAATTCAAAATTACTGAAGAAGATTGTCTAAATCGAACTGAGTACAGAAAAAAAATTGGCCTCAAAATTCTTGTCGGGGGGGAAGATGAATCTCAAGAGGAGAATGGACTGCTGAAAGAAGAGCTGCGAAGTCGACCAGGATGAAAGACTTCTGGAAGAGAAAGAAGGAAACTAGACCTATAAAGAAGTGATATTTGCGTGGTCCTTGTTGGCCTGTCCACCGTGTATATATATAATTCGACTCCTTTTCCCTTTTCCTTCCCCTCTTCCCCCCCCCCCCCCCATTTTCCTTTTCTTTCTTTCTTTCTTTCTTTCTTTCTTTCTTTCTTTCTTTCTTTAGGAGAAGATGTCCTCACTGTTCCGCCCCTTAAGACAAGATTAACTAACTAAGCATGCACAGTAGAAGTTAAAGGTTGTTGACTCTAGGCTAGAGTAGCCAACATCTGCAGGGACTGTACTAGTGGTGATGTATCAACAGGTGCGGTGAAGGCCGATAATGAGACAAGTTGCTTTGATGGAGTCTCTTCCTCTGTCCAGACCCGAGTGAAGTTACAGAGCTCTTTGGAAGAAGAGATTCATCTTATTCCGTTACAAACCCTTTCGTAATTTAGATTCTCTACGCGCACGGGAAGACATTTTCTCTAGTTAGTATCGGGTGCTTTTGAAACTAGTTTCTTCTTAACGTTACGCATGACTGACTTTCTGAGATAATGAAAAATACCATTTTTTGTTGTTATTTAGATATAAAATAAGCCAGTTTTCACATCTTTAAGGTGAACTATGACTGAAAGTTTGAGAATTTCAATCGATTTTTTTAAAATTATTATTAACTAGCCGAAGTACCCGTTCTTCGAACGGCTTTTAGTACTTGCTGGCCTTAATCTTTAATATATATAATCACACATTCGTAATGTAGTTATGTTATTTCCATGTTACCAACTACATGTGTAGACTACATGCATTTTCACTCACCAAATAATTAGTCAGAGTTAGGAAAGTGAAAATCCTTAGCCTGCTTTCAGTCGACCGACCGGGTCAGGGAATGGAATGAATGCCGAAGCCTGTCGCACTCCCCTGGGGCAATGATTAATTGAATGACGCATGAAATGAAATGATAGTGGAGATTGTTGCTGGAATGAAATTGTGACAGGGAAAACCGGAGTACCCGGAGAAAAGCCTGTTGCCTCCGCTTTGTAGGTGAGAAAGTGCGTTTAAATATTGGAAATAAATATCAGCTTCTATGCAGTAAAAGTTAAATAACCTTTCTTAAATATTGAACGTCTTCATACTATATTTAAACATATAAACATTATGCTAAAAATACATCAAACTTGATAGCAATTATCATATCCGCAATAAGTAATATTGAGGAAAGTACGTACCATGTCATGATAAAGAGTAACAGAAACGGAACAAACTTCAATCATCCCACGTAATAATAACAAAAACAAATTAATCACAGAAAATTTTTCTAAGTTTATGCCGTGTCTTGTGCGAGATTACGCCTAGTAACTCCGAGATGGTTCATCAGCCGGCTCTTGTGGTCTATTTTTGCGGACTACCAAAGGAGTGGCAAACTGTGCGATACCTCAATTCTTATTTAGAACACCTCAGCTACTTTACTGCGAGTGCTAAAGGTTAAAACAGTCTTTCACCTCCCTATAAAGGCTTCAAAAATGATTGTATATTCAATTTCTGGGCCAAGCAATTAAAACTCAGCTACTTTTCTAGGTTTACGCCGTCTTTCGTGCGGGTTTTTTTAATGGCCGCGAAAGTCAAAATACCTACTTTATTGAAATAAATTTGCACAGTTCTGCAGTAAGATTAATATGAACACTAAATAAACTAATGTGACAGTCGATAGTCTTCGACACATTCGTCTGTGAATTTGGGTTTCTGATCATGGTAAAAACGACAAAAAGCATATAAATATTGGCCAACTGAAATATTCATTTAACGAAAAACAAATCGATAAAAAGGATGACAGCATACCGTGCAAAGTACAAAGCCCTATAACATTGTGAAACAGCGTAAAGATCCAAATACTCACATACAATAACTGGCACAAAGAGTATAAAATGAGACTCAAAATCACGTCTAGTTTCGGATCCCACAAACTACCTCTATAAATAAAACAGTTCATGTAGAGACTAACATAGACTAACATCGCTCGACGTTGACCGTGTTTTGTAAGACACATTTACGTTTTACTCGCTAACCGTCGGAGATACACGAAAATTGATAAGGACCTTTCGGATAGAAAATTAAATTTTAAAGCTCGCAGTGCCTTCAAAAGTTTGCTATTTCTTAGCGTTCTCTTTTTATTTGAAATTGAAATATGAAAATAGTCGCCATTTTTAAATAGTGCAAAATATCGAAATCAAAAGTAGCCTATATGTAAGCCTGATAAAACAGCTACGTCCATGCAAAATTTCATTTAAATCGAACCAGTGGTTCTCGTGATATTGAGTAACACACAGACAGACACACACCATCTCATTTTTAGCCTATTTTCAATTTTGAAAAAAAAAAAAAATAGGCTTATGAGATCACCTTTTGTGTGTGTGTGTGCGCGTGTGTGTGTGTGTGTGTGTGTGTGTGTGTGTGTGTGTGGTGTGTGTGTCCCTAATTAAATCTAAACGGCTGGAGCGATTTCAATGAAACTCGGTAAGTTCATGGCGCTATTCCCGGCGACCTCGACCGTGTCCTTCAAATTTTGTTACGTCTCACCAATCCAACATGGCGGCTGTGCGAAATATTTCACTAGAATTCAATATCTCCGAAACAATTACCGATATCGCCCTGAAATTGTGTACGGTGATAAAGGGCACTGCTAGAAGTTTACCTATGAGACTTTCAAAAACCTGGTGACTACAAAACCAACATGGCGGCCAAGCGAAGTTGAGACTTTTAAATATACTTTTCTCGCGATTTAACTACCCAAACGTAATGAAACTGGGTACAGCAATTGTTTATACACATTGTAAAGCACTGGAGTCTAATTTAGTTCAATTGTTTACATAACCTCAAAATGGCGGCTGTGCGAAATATTTCACTGACATTCTATATCTCCGAAACTATTACAGATATCACCCTGCAATTTTGTACAGTGATAAAGCGTACTAATACAAGTTTACCTACGTATATTTCATAAACCTGTAAAGTACAAAACGAACATGGCGACCAAGCGAATTTGAAATATTTTAATACACTTTTCTCGTGATTTAACTCTCTGAGCGCAGTGAAATGTGGTACAGTAAATGATTTTGCAGATTTTAATGCTCTGCCATCTAATTTAATTCAATTGTTTACATAACCTCAAGATGGCGGCTGTGCGAAATTTTAAAATTATGTTTTTATTTCTTGTGTCGTAATCATGCAATCGAAGTGAAAGTTTGAATAATGAACTAGGAAATAATTGTCCTTGAATGGTACATAACTCTATGGCCTATACATATAACAATCCTAAATGGCGAGCTTCCGAAATATTTAGACGGTTCTCAATATCTATGAATCTTTTACAGCAACCAAACAGATTTTTTTAAATGTTCATAGAGACCATGAACATATGTTCACCTATAGGACTTTGAGTAACCTGGTGAGCACAAATCCAACATGGCGGCGACGCGAAGTATAAATATTTAAATGGACGTTTCTCGCGAATTAACTATCCGAGTGCCGTGAAACGTTGCACGTTAAATGCTTATACAAATGTTGATCCACTGGCATCTAATTTATTTCAATTGTTTGCATAATCACAAGATGGCTGCTGTGCGTAATTTTAAAATCTCGTTTTTACTTCTTGTGTTCTAATCATGCGATTGAAGTTTGAATACCACATGTACACAATAATCTTAATGTAATAGTACAAAAATAACAAGATGTTCAGTAAAGAACATATAGCCTACTTTCTCCTAAATGTATGAGTATAGTTATAACTCGTTATTATCAAAGAGTATAATAGAACTATTCTTTGTTGAAGACCTTAGAAACGATTTACCTCTACCAAACGCCACAACCTAGATAAAAACTGCTACCATCATTGAAGAAAGAAAGATAAGAAGTATATCAAGAATGTTATGGATCTGGAGACATAATCGACCGGACTGGCGGCGTGGCTCAGCGGTAACGTTCTCGCTTGCTGGGCCCTAGGTTGCAGGTTCGTATCCTGGTGCAGTCAGCTGGCATTTGAGGGTGCACAAATGCGAGGGAGCCGTGTCAGTACATTTACTGGCACGTTAAAGATCCCCTTCGGGCCAAAATTCCGGCACCCCGGTGTCTCTAAAATCAGCAGTAGTTAAAAGGGATGTAAAACCAATAACATTATTATTATTATTATTACGACCTGCCGTGGGCAACATCCAACTTTGAGTTGAGGCATGTCTTTACACGTCTGGTTGTGCATGGCTTTCACAACCCTAATTGAATTAACAAATCTTTCCATGACTCTACAGAGACGTGTGTATACAAACTATGTGGATATTTTCGATAATATAATCCTAACAGAGCGAGTGCATTCTAGCGGCCAGAAGAAGAAACTTTTCAATAAAATCTGGAAGTTACCTTTTTGGCAGCTAGATGTCTCGAGTAAATCTGCTGGCGAATTATGTTTTAATTAAATATATATTTTACACCATAATGTGCACAATATAACGCTTAATAACATTTTCAAGTAACGCAAAATAGGCTGTTACAAACCCTTTAAAATAAAAAGTAAAAATGTATCGTAGTATCATCTTGTCATTCTTCAAATTCGATGCGCATAGAATGATAATGGTATAGTAATCAATGGATCCCCACGTAGACTAGTCGTGACATCTATTGGTGAAATATCGAACAATATAATCCTAACAGAGCGAGTGCATTCTAGCGGCCAGAAGAAGAAACTTTTCAATAAAATCTGGAAGTTACCTTTTTGGCAGCTAGATGTCCCGAATAAATCTGCTGGCGAATTATGTTTTAATTAAATATATATTTTACACCATAATATGCACAATATAACGCTTAATTTTAAAACATCTGAGTCATTACAAAACAATAAACATATAACATTTCAAGCAAAAAACCTAGCTCTGATCGGGTTTGAACCATAGGCATTTGAACGATAGGCTAACGCTCTACCACTGAGCTAATTGTGTCAACGAATATCTTTCTATTTAAAATGACTTACATAGAACTTGTTAGCAAATAATGATTTATACTAAACGATTTCATCACTGGAGTATATTATTTATATATAAAGCATTTCATACAAAGTTTATTTATTTTTTATCAGTACGCTATATTGCATGCAATACTCAAATTAGTGAAATATAAGTCCGGCACAAGATATCCGCTGCCATCTTGTCTTATTACTGAATCAGTTCAGCTTTTTAAAATCACGTCTGCACTATAGTATTACAAAATTAACTTTTAATTTCGAACGTGCCTCTTCCTTTAGAACAGTTAAAACGATTCTCGGCTCGATAATCGGAACTGGTGGGTCCCATGATATGGATTATAAAGTTTGCATAATTCGCACGGCCGCCATCCTGAAATGGTATGGCGGACGACCTTGTAATTTGGTCACAAGACGCATCCTATACGAAGGTATGTTGTTACCAAATTTGGTAGAGATCGGATGATTTGGTTAGTCGTTATTTGATTTTACGTTTTGAACGTTTGAGTGGCCGCCATTCAGTTTTAGTAAAGATGGCGGCGATATAAAACATGACACTGAGGTGTCCTTTGCTAGTGCTACCTTTGTACCAAATTTCGTTCAATTTGCATTCACCGTGTTCGAATTGATAGGGGGGGACAGACATTCAGAGTACACACACTCACACACACACAGACACACACACACACACACACACACACAGACTCACACACACACATACACACACACACACAGACTCACACACACACATACACACACACAGACAGACACACTTTTTTCGCCCTGTGTTGATCTCATAAGTCTACTTTCATTTTTTGCAAAAATCGAAAGTAGGCTAAAAATCCAACCTGGCGACCATTTGAAATATTTAGACGGTTCTCAATATCTACGAATCTGTTACAGCAATTAAACTGAAATTTTGTATGTTGATAGAGACAATTAACATGAGCAGGATATATGAAAATAGGCTGTATAGTTCTTCACGGAACTACTTGTTATATATTAGTATGATTGATTTAAACCCACTAAGGAACGCTTATGACTAGTTATTCTTTGATACTCTGTTTCGTTCCCAATATCTCTTTCTTGATCTCCTGTGAGAGGAGTTTCCAACAGTTAGGGTGTTGGGACCAAGAATTAACCATATCTCAAAATTTGGAACGATCTTGGACATCAAGGTCAGAAATACCAGCGGATTAAAAATCTGTTTTACTTCGTTAAGCCACAGGTTTATAGATTTTATCTCCTAGTGCAGGAGTGGTCAGCTGGGCGCCCAATTACCTGGCTCAGTACAGCCGGGCAGGCGTGACGTAAATGCATATAACTACCTCAAAACTAATTGACCCTCGTGAAAATCTAGTAGGAAGCTGAAGAGAGAGTCTGCTTTTCTTAGCCTGCTGGGTGCTGTCCGCTGCGTCACCCGTCAGTCGTCGGAAGTACACTCTGTTCACGCAGCAACTGTCACTCACTCACTCACACGATAACAACCATTATTTATTTCACTCGTTACAAACTGTATTAGAGGTGATTGGAATAATTAAATGGCACTAATACGTGTAATGGAATAATATTGCAACGAAAATGTCATGACTATATAGTTCAGCACTGTACTATTAATAATCAACCATTCTTTCTGCGTGTTGTGGTACGATGCGTTATCAATAACAAGCACTGAGTTGCGTTCCAAATTAAGGATCAACTTTTCTTTTAACCAACGAATATAATATTCACTGTTCATATCTTTGTGATAGTCCTCACTTCTTTTATGTGACTGGTAAATAAGTAGCATGTTGGGAACAACTAGCTGACTGTACCTATCTGTTATAAAACTGTCACAAGAAGCAGCCTTTCTTCGTTCACCCACTCTCGCCCCTTCCCAACCCTCTTCTGCATTGCATTGAACTTGAGGTAGGCCCGGTGGCCAGCTTCAGTTTCTAACTCACGGGCCAATTTGTTCCGAGGGATTCATAGTAAGGGCAATCAAGCCTGAAGGAGTGAGGGGAAAAAAGTAATGCTACTACAAAATGCAGTCACCAAGAGATTGAGGAATTTGCTCCTTATGATGCATATAATATCTGGGATTGTAAATGTTTTCTTTCCAGCAAACAAACAAGCAGACAGACAGACAAATAAATAAATAAGTAAATAAATACGCCAAAATAAAGCACTACGACACTGTAGTCAAAACAGAATGCCTGTACGCCTGTGAATGCCTTTCAATGGACTACAGGGTAGAGAAGTTGGAGGTCCTGGAAAGGAGAATCCTGCGGAAAATCATGTGCCCAATCCAGACGGAAATCGGATGGAAACTTTGGAGCAACGCCGAAGTCTACCAGAATGTAGAAAAAAATCTCTGCGACCATGAGGAAACGGAGGCTTAATTTCTTGGGCACATGTACAGATTGGACAAATCCAGATCAACCAAGCAGTTATTTGACTACTTCTGGAACAACAACAACAACAACAACAACAAAAAACAACTATATGATGGATTGATGAAACTCGGAAAGACCTTGAAAGATCTAACATCCCAGAGGTCGAAATGTTGAAAAGGGATAAGTTTCAAAACAGTATACACAATTTGGAAGGGTTTCATGACGAGAGACGAGCTACAAAGACCGGAAGAGCTTCGACGGCCGAACAACGGCAGCAGCACAGCGATCGTATGAAGGAGTACTGGAGGCAGAGGAAATTACAACAGAAGTAGTGAAATTGTAGCGTGATCCTAATTGGTAAATTCGCAAGTAAAAAATAAACAAATAAATGACAGTCTCTTTTCGGTAAGCCGTGTTATGAGAGAACGTCAAGTTATTCACCGAGTTTAGGCGGGAATCACAGCACTGACGTAGTGTACGCTAGTTCGAATCTGTGGCTGATTGTGTGTTGACAGTCCCAACGAAGTCATCTTTACAAGTAAATTACAGATTTGGATCATTCGGGTGCTGAGAGAATCTAATATCTGGTTAATATTTAACCCCCCGAGGATAATATTATTATTATTACTGGCCTGTGTAAAAGGTAGACGTAGGGACAGCTCCAAACTTCCAAAGTAGGCTGAACAAAGGGAGGGCGGTCTTATCAATATATTGAATATTCTTTTAATATTTTACTAAGTCCACTAATTAGGAACGTCACGACCATCCCCACCTACATCACGGAATGAAATAGTACGGTATTATTTTCCCTTAATTAAAAGAGAAAATAACCACGCATAGTCTATTGCTGTGTGTCGAGTTTATGTGAGACACAAAGGATTACACATAGGAATATCAACTATCAGACGACAACGAAATGGATACTGTCTCCATAATTATCATTTTACTGTACTCCATAGTACAATAGTATAATATGTCCTGTTGCTGTACGTGCGAACATGATGCTCGAAGCGCCACCGTTTCCCAAGTCCGCCACGAACAGCTGAAAGGCAACGCAGCGATTGCACTGCATATCTCTATCGTTCTAAGGAAAATTAAGTACTTTCGGGGCTACATACACCTTGCCTTCTTTAGGGCATTTTATAGAAGGCAGGAGATGACATGAAAAAAAAGAAAGAAAAAAAAGAGGTCTGACCCCTCGAACAATGAGGGTATCAGTAAAGTGAGACAAGGGCCAATTAAGGCGGGAAAGTGAAAGACTTTTTAGTTTTCGGATACCCTAATACAGTCTGGGTCGGAAGAGAACACGAGTTGTCCAAGGAAGGTCGACAGGAAAGATGATAAGAGAGGAGCCCGGCCCAAGTAAGTGGAAGCAATGCCGGATTCAGCTGGGGTCCCGTGGTCGCCAACTCACGTCTCACAAGTTGTGAGCTCCTGGGGGAAAAGGAAAGCGAAAGAGAAATAGGAAAAGAAAAGGGAAAAGAAGATAAAAAGAATTACAAGATGAGATAGAAAGAAAGAAAGAAAGAACATAAGGAAAGAAACAAAAAAAAGAAAGACATTACGACATAAAGAAAGAAAGAAAGAGAGAAAAGAAAGAAAGAGGAGAAAGAAAGAAAAGAAAGAAAAGAAAGGAAGAAAGAAAGAAAGAAAAGAAAGGAAAGAAAGAAAAGAAAGAAAAGAAAGAAAAGAAAGAAAGAAAGAAAGAAAGAAAGAAAAGAAAAGAAAGAAAGAAAGAAAAGAAAGAAAGAAAGAAAAGAAAAGAAAGAAAGAAAGAAAGAAAGAAAGAAAGAAAGAAAGAAATAAAAGAAAGATAAGAAAGGAAAGAAAGAAAAGGAAGGAAAGAAAGAAAAGGAAGGAAAGAAAGAAAAGGAAGGAAGACAGAAAACATTAAGAGAAAAGGACAGAAAAATTAAAAAAGTCCAAAAAGAAAGAAAGAAAGAAAGAAAGAAAGAAGGGCAGAAAGAAAGAAAGAAAGAAAGAAAGAAAGAATGAAAGGAAGGAAGAAAGATAGATAGACAAGAAAGAGAGAAAGGAACTACTACTACTAGTAGTAGTAGTAGTAGTAGTAGTAGATTCACTTAAGGGGCTTGGGCATCGTGGTCATTTAGCCCCGTGTACTTAGGTGTGTATTGATTTTGTGCGATAACTTGGAAGGGAAGCGACCGCTGCCTTAAGTTAGAAACCATCCCGGCATTTGCCTGGAGTAAACGTGGGTAAACACACAAAAACACTTCCAGGTTAACTGAGTGGGAATTGAACCCGTCTCTTCTCAGGTTCGCTTCACGGGACTTCCCGTTCTTGGCAGAGCCATGAATCGATCCAGGATCTCCGAGGCGACAGCCATAAGTGCTAGCCACTATGAAACAAGGTGGTCTGAACGAAAAAAATGAATAAAGAAAGAAAGAAATGAAGCTTTTAGCTTTAAGTGGTTAATCTCGCTGTCAAAAATCAGGGGACCTCCTTTTAACGTGGAGTTGGAAACAATTAAGGTAACATTTTACCTGGAATATCCCATATGCATTAACCGGTAATCGAACCGGGCCCACCCTGACGAGAGGCAAGCAATATGAACTCTACACAACCATGCATGCCCCCAATAGTTGGGGAATGACATGTTGAAACAATTCCATTATGAGCACATGCAGTACAGTAATTCAACTTATGTTTAAATTATACCGGACTTGCTCTAGGGGGCGCAACATATCCAGCCAACTCTTTGATAAATATTCCATATAACAGAAAATAGGTTTGTGGGCTATATTACAAGTTGATGCATGAATAATGTTTTGTCATTCATGAGATAACAAGGAAGGTTCGGCAACGTACAAATGGTTTATTCTGTTGTGGTCACGTCCATTATATAGCTTTCAATATTCATCCACCTCGAAAAGCACAATGTGATTCAGTTAATGCTACGCGTAGATTCTGTCAAAAGTTAAGCAGTCTTTAAATGAAGGTACATTAGCTGATTTAAATCCAACATAATCCATAGAATTGTCGTCGCCTTGTCACTGGAATGAGTTTTTTGTGTATTGCAAATTTAAAATCTTGAACATAATAATAATAGTAATAATAATAATAATAATAATATAATAATAGTACATTATGCAACGAGCCTATAATGGCAATAATTAAGACACGAGTATGTTTATAAAACGAACGAAGCGAGTTTTATAATTTCCATACGAGTGTCTTAATTGCCATTATATGCGAGTTGCATACGACTGTTTATGTTCGAAGATAATTATAACTATTCAATGTTCGAACATAAATATTCATAAATATCTGTCGAGATTTCGCCAGCTTTATGAGATATGTATCCCGTCCAGGGTCGAACCCCAGACTCCATTCTAAACTAGAGGTTATGGTCATTCGTCCTATAGAAGGAACGTCATTGCCCAATTTATTCCTCAATATGCTGTTATCAACGTGTTTACTGGAACAATGCTCATTCTTGGAAACAAGGAAATGCTTCCTTCACAAACATGTTATCTTCAATACATTTACTTTACTATCTATACATTATTATTTATCAAATACTTCCTAGAAGGACTAAGGAAATGACCCTGTACATTTACTCATATGATTATTCAATATTTTATTTCAGATGTATTGACTACAACAGCTGTGAGTGATCAAATTCACGGAACTGTTATCAAAGACATGAGTCCATATCCTGTAAGATATATATTTCCACATACTTGTTATCGAGTGCGCCCCTCTACTGTGACGCACTTTGTTATGAAGGGATTTTGTATAAAAGACCTGGGCTCAGAAGCAAAGGCCTCTTCCAGTTACAGCAGCAACTAAACAGGTCGACTGTCTGGTGTTAACTTGTATATATTGGATTGTCAAAGATTAATAAATACATCTACAAACTAACCAACGAGTTCTCATTCATAGAAAGCAGATACTACTCATCAGAAGTAAGAACCACGATACCTACTGACTTAGCAGTAGCAACGACTTCTTAGTACATCACTAAAGAAGACTGTTAAGCGACAAACTTAACTTATGTACTGAACAGAGCGCATGGGACGCAGAGAATACCATGGCCTCCTGGAATACCGCACTATGACTCTAGAAGCCATGCAGTGAAATTTTAAATAGAAGGCCGTGGAAGTCAGCGCAGGTGCTATGGTATCCTTACCTAATTGGTCACACAACTGTTCCTTGAGCTCTGATTGGTGGGAGAAACTGTTTCATAATGAAAAATAGTGTTATAATGGCAATGACCCTCATAATGATAGGGTTTTCTGACATATAATATTTACATTTCGACATCGTCGAATATAAACATCTTTATATAGTTAAGGCAAATGTACAGGATGATAAATGCCGAAGATGTAAACTAGAACCGGAAACAATCCAAAATATCACAGGAGGCTGCCAAGCAATCCCCTGGACTGATTACATGAAGTGGCCAAAATAGTGCACCTACACCTTGCACAAAAATACTTATTGACTAAAAATACGTTACCTTACTCTCAGTATGTTCCTGAGGCCGTTTTGGAAAATCCTACTCACAAGGTGATATGGGACCGGTCGCTTATTACTGATAAAACTATACCAGCAAACCGGCCAGATATCGTTCTTGTGGACACAGTGCGGAAGAGAACCTTTCTCATTGATATCGCAGTGCCCAATTCACATAATCTGCAAGAAACCTGCTGTGAGAAGATCACTAAGTATCTGTCCCAGGCAGAGGAAATACGGCAAATGTGGAGACAGGAAAGTGCAGTGGTTCTGCCCATAGACATTTCTTCTACCGGCATCATCCTTACGTCATTGGCTCGAAATCTCGAAATATTGGGAATACATCCTGATCTACGTATCACCATGAAGAAGGCCGTCATCTTGGAGACCTGTTCCATTGTTCGTTCGTTTCTCAATGTACCAAGTTGTCATACCGTCTTGCAAACAAGCCGAAAAAGGCAAGGCCATCATCACGAGTGCAGGAAAGGTAATGCTGACGTTCTTCTTTGACCAAGATGGCCCCCTTCTGATACACTCCATGCCGCACGGGACAACAGTGAATGCCCAGCGTTACTCGCAAACCTTGACCACCCTTCGCCAAGCGATCAAAACAAAACGACCAGGCAATCTCACCCGTGGGGTCATTCTGCTCAACGACAATGCACGACCTCATACGGCCAACACAGTCGCGGCACTCCTGCAGAAATTCAAATGGGAGGTTCTCGGCCACCCTCCATACAGTTCAGACCTCTCTCTGTGATTACACCATGTTTGGTCCCCTGAAAAGGGATCTGCGGGACCAACGTTTCACCTCGGACGTCGACGTCCAACTGTACGTGCGGAACTGGTTCACATCGCAGCCCAGGGAATTTTATGAGACAGCCATTCACCGCCTCGTGTCACAGTGGGACAAGTGCCTCAACAGCCCGGGCCAATACTTCTAACATACAGGTACTGGTTTCTGTAATTATGCCTCCGACTCTTTACTTTTTGAACGCACCTTATAATTTTAGAAAATGTAAACCAGAAGCAATGGGTAAAAGCAATTACGAGTATATCGCTTGTTGGCGCGATGAGGATATAATTACAGGGGATGTGGTGATCTGGTTCTGAGGTGCTGGACCAATATCAGCCACCAGGCTGTGCGGCCTCATTGGCTATTCGCATCATTGCTCCGCAAACTCAAGCAATACCATTCCTGCTCATGCAATTCTAACCATTATTATTTGCATTTATATGGCGACGGGGGTGAGGGAAGATGCGTTTATGTGGAGGATGGTTTCACGGCATGACATCCTTTCTGACACCAGTCGGCAATTCTTCGGGAGTGATTAACGTGGATCCTACACTTGCAGCCGCAATAAATCAGAAACCTCTATGGACATCAAATTGATAGGGAAGAAACTAAAGGAAGTAGGAGACTTCTGTTACTTAGGAAGCAAAATAACCAGTGATGGACGAAGCAAAGAGGATATAAAAAGTAGGTTGGCTCAGGCAAGGAAAGCATTGCTACAGAAAAGGAATCGACATCGAATATAGATTTAGGTATTAGGAAGATATTTTTGAAAACCTTTGTCTGGAGCGTCGCACTCTATGGAAGTAAAACTTGGACTGTTGATGCAGAAAAACAGAGGGGAATTGAAGCGTTTGAAATGTGGTGTTACAGGAGAATGATGAAGATCAGATGGGTAGATAGGGTTACAAACGAAGATGTATTAAGACGAGTGGGAGAGGAGAGATGTTTCTGGCGAATACTAATGAAGAGAAGAGATAGGTTGGTAGGACACATACTAAGACACCCAAGAATAGCAAGCTTAGTTATGGAAGGAAGGGTCAAGGACAAGAACTGTAGGGGTAGACCAAGGTTAGAATATGTTTAACAGATTGCCTCGGATGTAGGGTGTGGTAGCTATGTAGAGATGAAACGATTAGCTCAGGACAGGGAAGCATGGAGATGATGATGATGATGATAATTGTTGTTTTAAGGGACCTAACATCTAGGTTATCGGCCCCTAATGGTTTGGGTGATCGTGAAGATGAAAATAAAATGCAAACTTAAAATTAAAACTAACTACCAACCCACATACTAGAAGAAGAAATGGAAAACTGAAGGAGAATAAGGCAAATAAAGGACTGGAGGAAAAGAAATGCCCTCAACCCTCGAAGAATGTGGATTGAGGGACTTGGAAGGAAGGAGAGCCATGAAAGGCAGACAGGAAAGTGGAAGAGGAGAGGGTCCGCCCCACAGGTAAGGGACAAAAGGGGGAAACCGGACCCAGCTCAGGAATCCCTCGGGGTCGCCAATTCCCGTACTCACCAGCCGTGAGCCCCTGAGGGTGCACCAAAAGTGGTGGGGCTACATACACCCGGCTTCCTTGAGAGCCTTGAGCAGAAGGCAGGAGATAACATGAAAAGAAAAGGAAGGCTGACCCCTCGCAGAAGGAGGGAATCAGAAAAGATGAGACAAGGGCCAACTAAGGAGGGAAATGAAGAGACTCCCTTGGCCTCGGATACCCTAATACCGTCGGGTTCGGAAGAGAACAAGAGTTGACCAAGTCAGGTCGAAAGGAAAGAAGACAGAGAGGAGGTCGGCACAAGTAAGTGGAAGCAATGCCGGACTCAGTTGGGGCCCCGTGGTCGCCAACCCACGTCCCACTAGATGTGATCCCCTGGGGGGCATGGAGAGCTGCATCAAACCAGTCAAAATACTGAAGACTCAACCAACACTTGCTCTTAGCTAATATAATTTATTTTAATGATTTCCCTACTTTATTTGATACCAATTGTGATTACTGTCCATTATCACTAAACATTTTTAAAGGAGGGGATATTGAACTTACGTACAACAATATGATATATTACCATACTAGCAGATTACCTCGTTGTTTTCTCCTTAAAACAACAATAACTAACAAACCGTCTGGCTTTAGTAGAAGATAAAATGCCCTACCACGTGACTCGCTGGAGAGCGTGGGTTTAAGTCCCACCTCGGCCGTACTGAAAATCGTTTTCCATGGTTTTCCATTTTCACCCCCTTTTCACGGTTCCTTTCGACAGGTCCACGGCTGACTTCATTCACACTCCTTTCCCTAACCGTTCCTTAATATTAGAACCCAAGTTAAAGGTCGCCTGTCACCATCCCCAGTTGTATCTGCTGACAAAGTGTGTTCAGCTCCAAGACTGAAAACAATTATGATTTATTAAATCTTTCTACTTGCTGTGTTCTTATTTAATGTAAGAAGCTACTGTTCGCCAAAATACGGCACTATGCGTAATGTATATAGCATACGGTTTACCTCAAGGTTTGGAGGCACCATTACAGATATTCCTACAATAAATCATCTTCAAACTGTCGCTCTTTGGTGTGAAAATATTCATTATATCATATTTGCTGAAAGGATTTGTCACTGGAGTTTTATAAGTAGTTATTGCAGAAATAATAGTAATGAGAACTTACCGATGGTAATAACAGGAAGGAATGCTTCATGTTTGCTGGCACAAGGTAGCACTGTCCTTGCGACGGTAGAGGAATGATTCCTCTCAGAGTCCGTGGGTGAAGGAGAGTTTGGAAGATACATTTTAAAAAAATATTGGGTGTGCCGCAACTACGATGCGCGACGATATTTGAGCGTATTCTCGGACTGATTTGTTTAAACTGACGCTCTTGCGAAATTTCAGATTCGTACTGTATATTTTAAAATTATGTATTTTTCAGAACGAAAATTTCACAGGCGAAATGAAGAAAAGCCCAGTTGCATTTCCAGGGAAACTCCAAACAAAACCACTCTTCTCTGAAGTTTTAACTAAACGCGACTCGACAGTTTGCTGCTGGCTGTATCTGGGGTAATATGTTTTCCCGCTAGCTAGGCTGTAACTGGAGTGATAGGCTGGCCCATAGCCAGCTCGTAAACTGTCGCCTCAGTATTTTAATGGAGATTGTAGGAAGAAATGAAAACGTTAAAACACTTACAGAGGGCGATGTATTGAATATAGAGGTATACTCTCCCGCACCTTTTTGTAGAGCGTCTCATGGTGAACAATTCTTACACTCATAGTATATAGATATTTTAACGGTTTGCCCAGCGTAAGAGTAAAAATCGCACGGACGCCATGTGTTTTCTTCGACGTTTTCACTGAAACCGTTACTGCTCGGCTTCCTTTAATCATAATTGAATTATTTTCTACAGAAATCTTCCTCAAAATATTCTTTACTGAATGGTGAAAACCGCATTAAAATCCACCCAGAAGTTCACCCGTGACATCCAAAAACGACAGTAGCGACACTCCAGCGCAGCAACTGATGAGAGAGAGAGAGAGCGCGTTGCAGCAGAAGAGAGATGAAATAGACTATCATCACCTTTCACTGTAACACTTTTTCACGAACGTCACTGTATTACAACAATCTATTTGACGTTGTCACGTCAATAAATAAATAAATACATAAATAAATAAATAAATAAATAAATAAATTGTGAAATATAAATGGGGACTTACAGAAAATTATTCCCGTTTTCTAAAAGAGTGTTGATTCAGAAACAAACGATCGAAAAACATACATTATTACAGACGTCACAATAACACAGATAAGACAGATTACACACACACACACACACACACACACACACACACACACACACACACACACACACACACACACACACACACACACACACACTCGACCCTAAACACAGCACTTGCCAGTCGATTAAAAAAAAGATAGATTAATCGATGTGGAAATATGAGTTGTGCTGGATGTACTGTTAATTTCCTAAGAATTTCTCGAATTAAATGTTTTTGTTTTTTTTGGAAATGTAAGCCACAAGCACTGGGCAAATGTAATTACGAATGTATCGCTCGTGGGCGCGTTCAGGATGTAATTATAGCTGCGTGGGTGACCTGGTTCTCGGCTGCTGGACCATTATCGGCCGCCATCGTGCGGTCAATCTTATTGGCTATCAATACATAGAGTAGTACGACAAAATCAAGAATTACTATACCGTTACCATATTAATTCTATTATGAAATGGCCCTTGAAGCTGATAATTGTTACTTATACAGACAGGGTCATAGAAAAATAATGCCTAGATTTTAAATAATTGCTATAAAAACACTATTACAGGTAATGTAATGATTTTAGCCTTAAAATGCGTCGAATAGGCCTATATAATATTTTTAGCCTACTTTTCGCATTGTGTAAAAATGAGGAAAACGTGGACTTATGAGGTCGATCCAGAAAAATGTGTGTCTGTCTCTCTGTCTGTCTGTGTGGCCTGTATGTCTGCAAGTGTGTGTGTCCCCCCTATCAACTCCTAAACGGCTGCAGCTATCAACACCAAATTTGGTATCAGTATAGATCTATACCTGAATATCTCCCGTCCATATTTGAAAATGACATCAGTGCTACCAACTGCTAAAGAATCACAATTGAAATTTGAGCTCTATGTTGGATATCACGGAAATTATGCATGCAAATTGTTCCGAATTGGCACACACAGAGATAATAACAGTCCAGATTAATTTTCAGTTTCGCTTCCATAGAGTGCCACGCTCCAGATTACGGCTTTCATAATGACTTCCTAATACCTAAATCTATATTCGAAATCAACAAATTCCTTTTTTGTAGGAATGCTTTCCTTGCCTGAGCCAACCTACTTTTTATATCCTCTTTACTTCGTCTCTCACTGGTTATTTTGCTTCCTAAGTAACAGAAGTCTCCTACTTCCTTTAGCTTTTCACCTGCCAATTTGATGTCAATAGAGATTTCTGATTTATTTCGGCTGCATTCCAATACTTTTGTTTTACATTTATTAATTTTCATCATGAATTCCTTCCTCAAGACGTAGTCCCTATTTTTCAAAAACTCATTCAAGTCCTCTGGCCTGTCGGCCAAGATGTCTATGCCATCAGCAAATCTCAGAGTTGAAATAATTTCTCCTAGGTCTTGATTGTGTGATTTTCCAGAGGATACACTCCAAAAGCGTAAATACTGATGATGATAATGATGATGATAATTGTTGTTTTAAGGGGCCTTTAGGCAGAGGGTAAATCTGTACGGACTGTACCGTAGCTATCAAATGTACACCATAGTGTTAGACATACAAATCTCGCCATCACAATTATTCCCATCATTCGTATGTAACAACATTTTGTTCTCAGTGGACGGACACAGTGCGATATGTATCACTGCAGGTGACCTGGTGCTAAGTGAAGAAGCGAATCACGCACGCACCCTCACTTACCGGCACGCCACTGTAATTATAGGGTTGTCATCAGTCAGTGCTGCCACCACCACGGCTATTATTATTATTACGAGACACGCGAGAGAATTAGCATTGCAACACACTTAGGGACACGCACACTACGACCTGCCAACTGTACAGGACGAATAGTGATATTATGTTCTTTCTTTCGCTGGAATCAGTAGAGTTGTAGCATTCAAAATGGTATTGTTGTTGTTGTTGTTGTTGTTGTCTCATAACAAGTGCCTGTCAGAAATCAAGAAAATAATAGTGGTAGCAAAACAAGCCTTCCGAAATAAAAGGGACTTATTGCTAAATAATCACCTCAGTATATATAACCGGGTGAGTTAGCCGTGGTCGTTACGGCATGACTGCTGGCAGTCGCTCACATCCGGGAGGCGAGGAGGTTCGAATCCCCCCGCCGGCAACCTAGAAGATGATCTTCTGTGGTTTCCCATCTTTCTTCCAGGCAAATGCCGGGGTTGGTCCCTAACTATAGGCCACAGCCGCTACCTTCCAACTCCTCGTCCTTACATTCCAACTTTCCTCCCCAACGGTACTTGTAGCTCACCCATTGGGTGTCCGTCTCGAAGCAGCTACAAAACTGGCGAGCCGAACATGTCCTCGGACACTCCCGGCACTAAAAGCCATACGCTTAAAAAAACAAAACTAAAAAAACTCAGTATAAACCGACAGCAGTGGCTACGCAGGCTAAAGTGCAGCTTTAGGTCATTGGGCTAAGCTCTCTGCTGACTCGGTAGACGCGTGGGTTCGAGCCCCACCGTCAGCCATCCTTGAAATGGGTTTCCGTGGTTTCCCCATTTTCAACACCAAGCAAATGATGATGAAGATGATGATGATGATAATTGTTCTTTTAAGGGGCCTAACATCTAGGTTATCGGCCCCCTAATGGTTTGGGTGATCGTGAAGATGATAATGAAATGTAAACTATAACTAAAACTAACTACTAACTTATATACTAGAAGAAGAAATGAGTAAAAAGGAGAATAAGGCAAATAAAGGACAGGAGGAAAGAAATGCCCTCAACCCTCGAAGAATGCGGATTGAGGGACTTGGAAGGAAGGAGAGTCATGAAAGGCAGATAGGAAAGTGAAAGAGGAGAGGGTTCGCCGCAGAGGTGAACCAGGCAAATGCTGGGACGGTACCTTCTCACAGGGCACGGCTGCTTCCTTCCACATCCTTGCCCAGTTTCATTCATCTTCATCCATTCCATCTCTCATCCCGACACGCAAGTCGCCCACGTCGACTTGAAAGACTTGCACTCGGCCTCTCAAGAGGCCACACGACAAAAGAAGAGAAAACCTCAGTATAAGAACTAGAAAGCCATTTCTCAAGACCATTGTTTGGAGCGTCTTACTGTATGGATGCGAACTCAGGACATTAGGGGAACTGGAGGAACAAAAGGCTGCAAAAATGTGGTTTTGGAGAAGAATGAGAAGAACAATTTGGATGGTGAGGAAAACAAATTATCTTCTTCTTCAGGAGGATCGATGTTTATTAAAACAATAAAGAAGACGAAAACAAGGTTCCTTGGACATGTTTTTTCAAGCGTATGGCTTTTAGTGCCGGGAGTGTCCGAGGACATGTTCGGCTCGCCATTTTGTAGCTGCTTCTAGGCGGACATCCTTGGGGTGAGCTACAAGTGCCGTCACGTGTGAAGAGTTGTCTGGGGAGGAATCTTTTGAATGTAAGGACGAGGAGTTGGACGGTAGCGGCTGTGGCCTATAGTTAGGGACCAACCCCGGCATTTGCCTGGAAGGAAGATGGGAAACCACAGAAGACCATCTTCAAGGTTGCCGGCGGGGGGATTCGAACCTCCTCGCCTCCCGGATGTGAGCGACTGTCAGCAGCCACGCCGTAACGACACGGCTAACTCACCCGGTCGTGGACATGTACAGGGTCTTTCATATAAAGTAAGAACGGTGAGCGGCGGTTTTGTCATTCGCTGCTGAAGCCGGCTTGGCCGAGCTTGTGACGCACCACGGCCCCCTGCTGTAGTATTGAAAGCGCGCGCATAGTACAAACTTGACCTTGCAATAAGCGTGCAGGTGTTGTCAGTCGCCAGTCTGAACCACAGCTGCTAACATGGTGAGACAGTTATCATTACAACATCGTATTTTTGTATGTTAAAATTATTTCAATTACGATTCGGCTCGGCGGGTACGTGATGCATTTGTTCAGCAATTTCCTGATGAAGTGCCGCCTTCACTAGCACAGATTCACGTAATTGTAAATAACTTTGACACTACTGGTTCAGTGCTCAATAAAAAACACAAAATAAAAAATCAGTAAAAATACAGTGGCATGACTCACTCGCGTCAGCCAAAATGTGGTTACTAGATACAATGCCTGTATAACCCAGGAAGGACGACACTTCCAGCAACTTTTATAAGGTAATATTTCATGGAGGATTGTACACACGCTTAGAGCAGGGGGCCACGGCTCGCCACAAGCTCGGTCAAGGCCACCACACTAGCGGATAACAAACCCGCCGCTTGGCGTTCTTACTTTATATGACAGACACTGTATTCAGGCACGACTCTTCTCCATCGAGGGCAAGTATGGGGAACAAAACCTAGGGGACGTCCAAGGAGTCTTACTCAAGAACTCCATTGGAGAACTGTGGCATGTGGTTCTTATGGCAGCAAGAAGAGACTAGCAGAAAACCGTCAAATGTGACTGCAGCGACAAGGCTTTGCCATTAGTAAATGATTATGATGAGGCATCGTGGTTATTTAAGCCCCATGTACTTTGATTGTGTGTGTACTTTTGTCTGATAACCTGCGTTATAGAGATGACTGTATTAATGTGTGTATTTGTGAGAATGGGGAACGAGACGACCGCGTGGCATAACTTAGAAACCATCCCGGCATTTGCCTGGAGTAGAAGTGAAAATACAAATACATATTATTAGGCGGCTTCGGTGGCGTAGTTGGTAGCATGCTGAGCTTCCATGCCCAAGATCACGGGTTCAAACCTGGCCAAAGTCATCAGATTTTTAAGAGCATTAAAAATTCCTCAGTGTGCCTTCCTTCGGAGGGGAAGTAAAGCTGATCCCATGTCATGGATTTATGGCATGAAAAAGAACCTTCCACTAACTATACCTATCGAAGCTAACATTTGTAGGTTAATTTGATAACGCACCTCAGTGTCATGTTTTATATCGCCGCCATCTTGACGGAAACGTAATGGCGGCCACCCAAATGTTAAAAGCTTAAATCAAATTACGACCATCCTAATCATCTGATCTCTACCAATTTTCGCAACATTATACCTTTATGCACAAATAATCTTTTGACCAAACAACAAGGCCATCAGCCCAAACATTTGAGGATGGCGGCCATGTTTGTGTGCAAATCGATTCCCCCTATCTATTCAAACACGGTAAAACCGAAATGAACAAAATTTGGTAGAGAGTTAGCACTAGCAAAGGGCACCTTATGTCATGTTTTATATCGCCGCCATCTTGACGAAAACATAATGGCGGCCACCCAAATGTTAAAAGCTTAAATCAAATTACGACCAACCTAATCATCCGATCTCTACTAAATTTTTCAACAATATACCATCATGTACTAAGCATCTTTTGACCAAACGATAAGGTCATCTGCCCAATATTTTGCAGATAGTGGCCATGTATGTGAGCAAATTGATTCACCATATCAATTCAAACAGGGTGAAACCGAATTGAATGCAATTATTGTACAGAGGTAGCACTATCAAAGGGCACCTCATATTCATGTTTAATATCCGTATAACACGTTGTATTTCAACAAGCTACTACAACAAACATTATACTCCTTGAAAAGGACAAAGAGTTATAACAATACCACGCGTTTAGGAGAAAGTAGGCTGAACATCTTGTTTACATTTATTAATTCTTCATCATGAATTCTTTCCTCATTCTTTTCATAAATGAATATAGGCTAAAAATATGTTTACCGTTAAAAAGTCAAAATATGGTATTAAAGCAACATTTTGACAATTCTGGAGCCCCTTAATTTAATTAGTAATATCGTTACACCATCGTTATCGTGAAAATTATCAGTTACTGATAATGCCGTGGCCAGTAACATGTAACTTCCCAACTCTGGCAGCTGGGCTACTTTTAGTTAAATGTAAAAGCCACATTGAAATCCGGCCTTGTTGATACATTGCTGTGCCGCGCTGTGCTGCTCGAATGATATTCCATTGATTGAAAATATAACATACGCATCGGAAAAAAAAAGATAGAAATCAAATGTAAATGAAGTAGAGTGAAAAACTGATCCATAGAACATGGAGAGAGGTGGAGAACTGATAATGATGCATGTAGCAATTATGGTAATGCTACAATCAGTAGTAACAGGCTGGCTGACGTCCATCTGGGATACTCTCACTGTTGCAAACTTTCAATATATTGTACCAGGCATACAGAAGTGAGCCTGTGTCCCTGATGGAACTGACAAAGCTATGCCCCCCACCATCCAACTGCATGTTACTTTATCGTTAATCTTTCATCCCCTCAACAATTCATCCCCCTCCCCACCCCCTTCCGAAAAAAAAACAGGGCGGCTTGGGTGGCGTAGTTAGGTGGAACAGTACGTACCCTTAACAAGAGCAACTTGTAGACAAACTCCATTATTTACAATGTTCCCGCATTGCAATAGTCCAAAATCAAATGCCACGGTGATCACATTATCACATACTCACATGGCGCTGGCGACCAGACACGTACTTTTACAGATGAATGGCATTGATAGCTATTGACATAGGTACAACTGTATACTTTAAACCCACTTTCAGTTGGCTTTCGTCGTTCGAGCTGGAATACTTCCCTCGTAAGAAACTATTGTTGCGTGCCACCCCCTAGTGACACCTTTGTTAACTGGATTACGGAGGGTATAAAGCACAACACCAATTACTGCTTAAAGAAATAATTAATTTTATTGCAGCCAGAAAAATACACTACTCAACAGCAATCATTACCTTACTCCAGTTTCCTCACGTCGAGAATACTTTCCCTTTCACTTGTCAACAGACCACAGTTAATCCTCTTCGCTAATGAGTTCGGTCCCGTACGCTCGCTGGAAATAGCTGCACTAGGTCTGTCACTGTACTATACACTGTTTCACAAGCACCACAATCACTTCCTCGGTGTCAAGAGAATCAGCTTCACTAGGGGTTTCCCAAGTCACCACACTTCTGTCGCTCAGAATAATCGCTCACACTAGCTCGTAAAACACAACAACCAATGCTTGACAGGTCGCACTTATATAGCAGGCCGGTGACTCAATAAATGCTTCTAGATCCATCCAGGGTTCACGGCTTCTCGAGGTTTCCATCGCTGGTCCAGTCACGAATATTCTGGACTATCCCTTTGTCCTAGTAGCCCTGTTGCATAAGGCGCACGCAATACAGGAGGCAGGCCACAGCCCAGCCCTGGGGCAGTTGTGACTCATGCGGCGAGCGATGACACAAACTCACAGCCGTAACACCACCCCCTTCCTAAAAAGGCTGATCGTCCCGATCAATCATTGGTCCGTCTGTGTCCCTCCGTAGGCTGCCAGGCGATCTCGGTGCACGATCTTCATCTTCGCCCTCGGGCTCCGCTGGATCCTGTAGACGACATCGTTGATCCGTTTCACGACTCGGTACGGGCCCTCCCAGGACTTCTGCAGTTTGGGTGACAGGCCTTTCTTCCGTAATGGGTTGAAGAGCCAGACCAGGTCGTCCTCGTGGAATCCGCCGGCATCCATCTGCTGGTCGTATCGGGTCTTCATTCGGTCGGTCTCGATCCGCAGTTTCCTCCTCGCGAACGCGTGCACGTCCTCCAGTTGGTCGACCAGTTCTTGACAATACTGGCTTACCGGGATCGGATCACTCCCAGGTCGGCCGAAGGCAAGATCGACAGGTAGACGGAGCTCCCTCCCAAACATGGCCCGTGCTGGTGTGCACCCGGTGGCTTCATGCACGGCGGCACGGTAGGCCAGGAGAAATAGTGGAAGATGTTTGTCCCAATCCCTCTGGTGCTCGCTAACGACTATTCGGAGATGGTTCTCGATGGTGCGATTGAATCGCTCTACCATCCCGTCGGACTGAGGGGGTAGCGACGTTGTCCTCGTCTTCCGGATTCCCAGCAGCTGGCATAGGTTCTGGAACACCTGCGACTCGAAGTTCCTCCCTTGGTCGGAGTGCAGCTCCAGGGGTACTCCGTACCGGCTGACGAATTCCTTCACCAGGGTCTCTGCAATCGTCGCGGCTTCTTGGTTAGGGAGCGCATACGCCTCCGGCCATTTGGTAAAGTAGTCGCTGACGACTAATATGTATCGGTTCCCTGCCTCGCTTAGCGGTAATGGCCCAGCAACATCGATGGCCACTCTCTCCATGGGGCCGCCCACGTTGTAGGTCTTCAGTGGACCCCGTCGTTTTCGTCCTGGGCCCTTGCTGGCTGCGCAATCGTGGCACCTCGCGCAGTGGTTCTCCACGTCAGTTCGGCATCCGATCCAGTAGAACCGCTCTCTCAGCTTCTCCAGGGTCTTCTTTATCCCTAGGTGTCCACCAGACGATCCTCCATGGACTTCCTTCAGGACTTCCTCCGTCATAGCCTTTGGAACGACGACTTGTTCCCGAGATGTCTTCCCGTCGGTGCTCTCCCAGGCACGGCAGATGAGGCCATCCCTTACAATCAGCGAGTCCCACTGTGCCCAGTAGGACTTGAACTTTGGGCTGTAGTCACTCGCAATGTTCCGCCCGGGTCTGGGGACACAGGCCCTCTTCCATTCGGCTATCAGTCCCAGGTCATCATCTTCTGCTTGTGCCCGCATGAAAGATTCGCGGCTCCAGCTCCCCTGAAGTTCCACGGTAGTCCTTCGGCACTGTATCCCAGTGTTCTCCTCCCTTCGGGCACAGAAGGCGCAGTCTTCGGGGCACGGTGTTTGTGACAGGGCGTCGGCGTTAGAATGCAGTTGGCCTTTCCTGTGCTGGATCTCCAAGTTGTACTGTTGAAGCCTCTCTAACCACCGTGCGAGTTGACCCTCGGGCTGCTTGAAGTTCAGGAGCCACCGCAGGGATGCATGGTCGGTCCTGATGAGAAATTCTTGCCCGTACAGGTACTTGTGGAAGTGTTCAATGGTCTTCACGATGGCGAGCAGCTCCTTCCTGGTGACGCAGTAGTTCCTTTCTGGCTTTGACAAGACCTTGCTGAAGTAGGCCACTACTCTCTCCTTGCCGTCCACTACTTGCGACAGGATTCCCCCTATGCCAAAGTCGCTGGCATCGGTATCGACGATGAACCTTGTTCCAGGTCTGGGGTAGGCCAGAATAAGTGCGGTGCACAGAGCCTGCTTGAGTTGTTCGAAGGCACTGTGGCATTCTGCTGTCCACGTGAAGAGTTGGTCCTTCTCAGTCAGTCGATGTAAAGGTTTGGCGATGTCGGCGAATCCTCTCACGAAGCGACGGTAGTAAGTGCAGAGTCCCAGGAAGCTTCGTAGCTGGGACTTGTCCTTCGGAACTGGCCACACCCTCACAGCTGCGGTCTGCTCTGGGTCGGTGCGCACCCCTTCCTCGGAGACGATATGCCCAAGGTACTGGACCCGCTTCTGGAAGAGCTGACACTTCTTGGGGCTCAACTTCAGCTGGGCAGCCCGTAGCTTCAACAAGATCTCCTTCAGGTTGCTGTAGTGCTCCTCGAAGCTCCTCCCCAGAACGATGACGTCGTCTAGGTATACCAGGCAGGTCTTCCAGTGTAGTCCCCTCAGAATGGACTCCATTAGTCTTTCGAAGGTCGCAGGGGCGTTGCACAGACCGAATGGCATGACGGTGAACTGCCAGAGCCCGCTGCCCACAGAGAACGCCGTTTTCTCGCGGTCCTTAGGGTGGACCTCCACCTGCCAGTAGCCACTCTTCAAATCCAAGGTGGAGAACCATCTTGACCCTGATATGGTGTCCAGCGTGTCGTCGATCCGGGGTAGAGGGTAGTTGTCCTTCTTCGTGACGTCGTTCACCCGCCTGTAGTCCACGCAGAACCTGGTGGAACCGTCCTTCTTCTTCACAAGCACGACCGGAGAACTCCAAGGACTATGTGATGGCTCGATCACCCCTTGCTCCTTCATCTCTTCTACCATCCGATCGACTTCGGCTTGCTTGGCGAGCGGGACACGTCGGAATGGGGCCCTAATCGGTGCGCTGTCCCCAACGTCGATTCTGTGCTGGACCAAGCTTGTACTGCCGAAGTCTTTGCTCCCCACGGAGAAGACATCCTGGAATTCGCGTAGCAGGTCCTGAAGTTGGCGTGATTGCTCTTCGTCTAAATGGTCCTGGGATCCTTGGTACAGCTTCTGTACAGCTTCTGTAGTTCTTCTGGCAGGGCGCGTCTTCTTCGGTTGTCCGTCTGCAGGTGTCCGTCCGTCGTTTCTGTGATGCGGGCAATCCAGGTAACGGGCTCGCAGACTCCTAGGTTGGTGTCCCGGTGAACCGTAATATCGTAGTCGTTCAGGTTGGACAGGCGGACGTACGGCCGAGGCGTCGTGTTGATGAGGGTCTTGGCAACTAGCAATCCTTTTGTCTGGATGTCCTCATATTTTGGCTCGATGACAGCCGCCACTCCCTCAGGAGTTCCGTCGACAATTACGGCGGCGCTGACCTCCGTCCTGGCAGGAACGATGACGTCCTCTTTCAGCCTTACTCGTCGTGCGGTGACGGCCTCGTGTGCTGGTTGCAAAGCAAGTTCCTCACCTCCGAAGTGCAGAGTGTTGGTACTCACGTCCAAGATGATGTTGTTCTGGTCCAGGAAGTCCAGTCCGATGATCACTTCGTTTGATACGTCAGCCACAAGCACTGGATGCTTCACCACCCGTCGACCAATGACGAGCTCCAGTGATGCTTCGCCATGTACCGGTGCGGTCTCTCCGGTCGCGGTTATTAGCTGGAGGTTCCTTTGTGTGGGTTGCACTCTCCACTTCAGGATCACGGTGGGATTGACGATGGTCCTCGACGCTCCCGTGTCGATCAGCATGGGCCAGCTCACTCCGTTGACGACTCCGTCGACCATCAGGCTGCTATTGTCCCTCCGTAACTTCGTCACACGCACTTAGACTGCTGGGGCTTGACGACTGTCACAAGCCAACCTTTGCCCCCCTAGGCTGGCTGATACTTGCTTTCCTGGGCCGCGCGGTTTCCCTACGACTGACTGTCCCGACGGAAACCCTTGGCGGCGGCGATCACCGCAGTCCTTGCTCAGGTGGCCTTTCTTACCGCAGGTCCAGCAAGTCGGTAGACCTCTTCCGGGCCGCCTCTCCGGTTGCCTTCCGGCTGTGTCGTTGCTGGTGGTGCCGCGACTATCGAAGAAACGGCTTAGCGCCTCCATTAATTCGTCGGCCAGGGGCTTGGTCTCGTTGGTTTTTACTGGTTCGTCGACGTCCACTTGACGCACCCGCGCGTGCATTCTGGATGCCTGTTTTGCCGTCTCGAACTCAAGTGCGTGGCTCAGCGCATCTGCCAGGGTCTTATTGCGCGCGAGTCGCAGCGCCTGTTGAGTGTCCGAGTCCCGTAGCCCGTCGGTGAAAGTCTGCGTCGCTATCTGCACCAGAAAGTCGGCCGGCGCTGTTGGGTAGGCGAGCCTTACGAGACGTGCGATGTCCATCTCGAACTCCTGCAGGGTTTCCGCGTTCTTCTGTACCCGGGTCCGGAGCTGCATCTGATAGGCCTGCTGAAGATGACTATCTCCATATCGGGACTCCATATGGGCGATCAGGAAAGCGTAGTCCTGGGATCCAGTCGGGATGGCCTGAAGGGCGTCACCTCTCAGCGCTACAATGAGAGCTGTAGCCTTTTCTGTGTTGTTCCAGTTATTTATGGAACAGGCCGCCTCGAACTGACGTAAGTAGGTGCTCCACGGGTTCTTTCCGTCGAAGGTTCGGGGCGTCACTTTGCTATGTCCCGTTCCTGATATTCCCGGTGTAACGGTGGGCGGGCGTTGGCGCAGCTCGGCAACTTCCTCTCGTAGAGCGTTGAATTTCTCTTCCACCCCCGTCAGTGGGCGTTGGCGCAGCTCGGCAACTTCCTTTTGTAAGACGTTGAATTTCTCCTCCACCCCCATCAGCGGGCGTTGGCGCAGCTCGGCAACTTCCACTTGTAAGGCGTCGAACTTCTTTTCCACTGCCGTGACTTCCTCACGCAGACCCAGTTCTAATTTCTTCAGGTCCTGTGTCAACTTATTCTGACCGTCTTCCATCTTCTTCTGGCCGTCCTCTATCCTCTTCAGGTCCTCCGCTAGCTTCTTCTGGCCGTCTTCTAGTTTGGCAGTTAGGTCCTCGGCTAACTTCTTCTGGCCGTCCTCCATCTTCTTCTGGCCGTCCTCCATCTTCTTCAGGTCCTCCGCTAACTTATTTTGACCGTCATCCATCTTCTTCTGGCCGTCTTCTAATTTGGCAGTTAGCTCCTTGGTTAAATTCTTCTGGCCGTCCTCCATCTTGGTTTCCATGCCATTTAACTTTTCTAGCAATGCTGCCAATTTCTCCTCCATTTTAGTTGTTTGTCTTGTAAAGGGCATGCACTCACAGGAAAATTAGAGAAAAATGACCTGCTCGGGTTTTGAAACCAGGACCGTCAGGTGTTGTGCTTGAGTTCGTAATCCGGCTTCTGACACCAGTTGTTGCGTGCCACCCCCTAGTGGCACCTTTGTTAACTGGATTACGGAGGGTATAAAGCACAACACCAATTACTGCTTAAAGAAATAATTAATTTTATTGCATCCAGAAAAATTCACCAATCAACAGCAATCATTACCTTACTCCAGTTTCCTCACGTCGAGAATACTTTCCCTTTCACTTGTCAACAGACCACAGTTAATCCTCTTCGCTAATGAGTCCGGTCCCGTACGCTCGCTGGAAATAGCTGCACTAGGTCTGTCACTGTACTATACGCTGTTTCACAAGCACCACAATCACTTCCTCGGTGTCAAGAGAATCAGCTTCACTAGGGGTTTCGCAAGTCACCATACTTCTGTCGCTCAGAATAATCGCTCACACTAGCTCGTAAAACACAACAACCAATGCTTGACAGGTCGCACTTATATAGCAGGCCGGTGACTCAATAAATGCTTCTAGATCCATCCAGGGTTCACGGCTTCTCGAGGTTTCCATCGCAGGTCCAGTCACGAATATTCTGGACTATCCCTTTGTCCTAGTAGCCCTGTTGCATAAGGTGCACGCAATACAGGAGGCAGGCCACAGCCCAGCCCTGGGGCAGTTGTGACTCATGCGGCGAGCGATGACACAAACTCACAGCCGTAACACTATGTTTTTTCAGTAGCTGGCATATTAATATCTTCCTAGTGACTAAGGAAATGCTCGAAAAGACTACCCAGAAATAACCCTGACTGACTGTTGCGTAGATGGAAACTGTTCGGCAAATCTTCAAATCCTTCACTGAGCCATAATTATCCCCCTTTGCAAATCGAGTAATTTGATAAGTTGATGCCGTGAAGATAATGTGCCAAAACGTAATATTCTTTCTTCGGGGCAAATAATATTATCATAGTGAACCCTTTATCCTCTGATGGATAAATGATTCGATGTTTTATTTCTTCAATTAATTAATATTTCCACCAGCGTCATAAAATAGCCAGACGAAGATGAGGAAATTTCAAGCATTCGTTGGAGACAGTTGGGACATACCTGCAGCAGTTTGACAATAGGCTAGATACTTAAGGATTGTGAAAAGAAATAGGATAGCAATGATTCAGAATGACAGATGGTGGCCACCTCAAAATAAAAGGGACGCGTGGTGAGACACGCTTATGGCATGTGCATTGTACTATTCGCGCCTAGAAAAAATATAATGCAGTAACGTGAGTGGTTGATGGTACCACTGGACACTCCTACGAGGCCGATGTCTGATAAAACCGCGAAGTTAACAGAAAATGTGGAACCAATGCGAGATGAATGCTTACGAGCGCGCCAAGTCTAGCTTGGGCACGCGATATCTAGCATTAACGCGGGAGATCGGCTAGACAACATCTCTACGATCGATTCTTGAAGTAATGGGCATATTCTTGACCTGCGCAAGTTTACGAGTTCAGTGATATTTGTTTCATTCCTGTACCACCATTATTTTGAGAAATTTTTATATAATTTCCCCCTCTATCGATACCTAGGGCCAGTTCATTTATAAGTGGCGTGAAGAGCCAAGAACGGGATGATTATATTGTGTGTGTCGGAGGACACAGGTTACTAAGACTGATTATATTTTGTGCGTCCGAGAGACTTCTAATGATTACTTTTGCGCGTCCAAGGACGTAGGCACTTGTACTTTGCGTGTCATGAGGACACAGATTTTTATTAATACTAAAGTGTGTTAAAATCAGTGTGATAGATGGTCACTGTACTATTTTTGTAGGGACAGTATCTTCGACAATTCGCCAACAGACTGTTTCTGGGGAACTAAGTACCTAGAACGGCGAATTTAGTAGTCAGATATCGAGTGTATAATAATCTATAACTTTTTACATCAGCACGAGAGATGACATCACTGACCATGGAAGAAGTTTGGAACCGACAACACTCCGTCGAAATGTGTGAGACGAGCTAAACAGCATCAAGTTGGGAAATGGCTGCAGATGTCCGTTGACGGTGATTGGCTGAGGATGAGTACTGAATAATATTGTTATTATCTGATAAATTAACTTATGGTATATGGGACAATTAGTTTTTGTAAATATCTTGCTTGTGTTGATTAACGTAGTGTATTTAGTTTCGGTCTGACACACCTTTTGCATGGAAACAGCTCGTACAATTTTATTTAGTTATAGTTTCTTGTTTTTTTTTTTTTTTAACTAACGTGACTATGTGGACGACCGTGTTCGCATATGTTTACGTAATGCGGTTGAGAAAAGTCTCTCGGAGATATGTTGTGTTTCAGAAGTAGGACTGAATTAGTATAATCATGCAGTAGATTGGAGGGTAAATTAATCTTTGTAATGTTTATTTTTGATCAGATTCAGTGAAGTTATTGCCGTTGGAGCAATGTGATTTGTGGCGAGGAGCAGTCAGCTCTCTCGTAGGTTTTAATATTTTCTTAATTAGTTTGTGAGAATCTTATTCAACCGACCTGTGTGAAAAGTGTTATGTCATTTCCAGCAGTGTGTGTGTGTGTGATTTTATTGGTCATTACAAGCGGGAATTTCAGCGTAGACTGATTTCTGTCAGCTTGGTGCCAGGTCCATATGGTTACCTTGCGAGGACATATGTGGCTATTTCGATTAATGTCTTACCATATGTTTATGTGGTTGAGATTTGTTGCTGTTGATTCTACGAGATAACGGGACAGTTGGTCTGGTTATTTTTACACACTGGGCTGGATGATGACAGGTGTTGTGGTAGGGGGTAGCTGGTTTCACAAGGCGGGCTGAAAGGATTGCAGCAAGGTCATTAGGGAGTGCTTTGGCTCCGTAAAGTTACTTGAAATACAGAATAAGAACTGGTCAATGGTAAAAATTGTTTAAATAAATGGGAGTTGCCTACGAATCACTATAATCTCCGAAGCGTTAGCTTAACGTGCATGTTTGTTCATATAAGGTAATCTCAGCCGTTGAGGCTTTTGTTGTTGTTGGTTTAATTCCATATTTATGTTTCATAGTTGTGACCCGTGTAGTCACGTGCGATGCTGTCTTTCCTTGTTTGTGTATTGAGCAATTGGCCGGGTTGGCAGCTCATTTGTAAGATGCGTCACCGCATTGAAGGAGGGTCTCGAGGGAGATTCCTGTAAATAGTAGATTTTAGATTGTGTGTCAGCATTAATTTTTAAGGGTTTTTTATTAGTGTTGTGTCCCATATCCGTAAACGTCGATTTACGAGATGATTGATCGTAAGCATCGTGGCTGTTACCCGATGTAAACTAACAGTCATCCAAAGTACTCATTCCTCGTAGTTAGTCATTATGCGTACATGAAATCCCAATGCAAGTTAGTGGAACTTGGATCCACATTTTTATAAGGGGGAGATCCGTCTGACTCCTCAACAAATAGATATTTTGTCATGGGAAGATTCAGGGAGGAATTTTATTATTGTTATTGTTAATATTCATTTCATTTGTGCACAAATAGTCATTAAATTATGTAATTATTTTACGTCTTGTCACTTCTTTCTTAATTATAGTTTTAATCCTATGACCCTTGCCTCAGTAGAGCACGTTGTTTAGGCGAACGTAAACATCACACTATGAACTGAGCGCGACCCCTTGATTTTGATTCTTGTTTATAAACACTGCAATACTAAAGGGTTCAATAGAAAACACTGATTTCAATCAACAATATGAAGATAAAATTCCGTCAAAGAAAACTGCCCCTTTCATGGCGTAAGAGTGTTCCTCATATGATCACAATTCTTGGGCGTGGCTAATAATTTACAGCCACATAATGAAATACTTCTTGCACATGTAATAATACTGACCAGTTCCAGAGAAAATTATTCTGTTAAATGATATTTCCACTGTAATGCTTTATGGTAAGCGTTATTTTTTGTTTGATTACCTGGCACGTAAACAAACACTGTGCCACTACAAATATTATAGTACTAGCAGACCCGTGCGAGAACTCTCGCATAGTGGTTTGTGTGCGCCCCATGTGTACAGACTACCCACCTAGCTCTAGTGCTATGTGGTCTGTACGCGAAACAGATCTGCCTGGGACTATCTTCTTGTTTATTTGTTTAAAAGCACTTTATAAACAAATACATATACAGGGTGTTCGCAGCAAGCCCTACTTTGTGCTGTAACTCGTTTGTTTTTCAAGAGATTTTAATTTTGACACCTGATTTTGAAAGAACTTTTCAAGCTCTAAAACTTTTGTTTCGTTGGTTTTTGTGTGAAGTTCGCGCATAACGCGCAAATCAACTTTTTGTGGCACGGTTTTGGCACTTTATTGCCCAAATCGGTTTTTTTGGCATCACCTGTCGAAAGAACGACATTGAATCAGTCGAATAAGCCACCAAAATGTCAGTTTTTGCCCAAATCAAACTCTCAAAATGCGATTTTGTGTTTAGATTGGTTCGACCGGGCCTAGCAGAGGCAGGCCGCATGCTTTGAGCGGACGAAAATTTAACACACAAACACGCATTTTTCGAGTTTGATTTGGGCAGAAACTGATATTTTGGTGGCTAATTCGACTAATTCCATGTCTCACTTTCGATAGGTGATGTCAAAAAACCGATTTGGGCAAAAAAGTGCCAAAATCGTGCCACAAAAAATTGATTTGCGCGTTATGCGCGAACTACACACAAAAACCAACGAAACGTTTTAGAGCTTGAAAAGTACTTTCCAAAGAAAGTGTCAAAATTTAAATATCTTGATAAACAAACGAGTTACAGCACAAAGTAAGGCTTGCTGCGAACACCCTGTATATTACCGTTGACTTTTCAAGAAATGCACGATTTTTCCTGATTTGGAAGATTTTGGTACAAACCACACCTTCTAACTCCCTCTGGTTTAGGAGCTTGAGTTTTGTGAAACATACACCTTAGCGTATTAAAGAATATGATGATGATAATTGTTGTTTTAAGGGGCTTAACATCTAGGTTATCGGCCCCTAATGGTCTGGGTGACAGCGAAAATGACAATGAAATGGAAGTCATAATGAAAATTAGGTGAGACTGAAAATACTTACAAAATGCAACTTAGATTGAAACTACTCACAAAATGGAGAGCGGTAATACTTACAAAAGGGAATTTAGAACAAAAATACTCACAATAGGAATAGATTCAACAAGTAGTTCCATGAAGAACTATACAGCCTATTTTCATATATCCTAAACTTGGATGGTTAAATCGCGGGAAACATCCATTTAAATATGTATACATCGCGTCGCCGCCATGTTGGATTTGTGCTCATCAGGTTACTGAAAGTCCTGTAGGTGAAAATAAAAAATATCAGTTTGATTGCTGTAAAATATTCGTAGATATTGAGAATCGTCAACATATTTCGGATGCTCGCCATTTTGGATAGTTATATGTATAGGCCGTAGGGTTATGTACCATTAAAGAAAAATTATAGCGTAGCTTCACTATTCAAACTTTCACTTTCGATCGCATGATTACGACACAAGAAATAATAACTTAATTTTAAAATTTCGCACAGCCGCCATCTTGAGGTTATGTAAACAATTGAACTAAATTCGATGCAGTGCATTACAATATGTATAATCATTTACTGTACCACATTTCACTGCGCTCAGAGGGTTAAATCACGAGAAAAGTCTATTAAAATGTTTCAACTTAGCTTGGCCGCCATGTTCGTTTTGTACTTTACAGGTTTTTGAATGTTACATAGATAAACTTGTAGCAGAGCCCTTTATCAACGTACAAAATTTCAGGGTGATATCCTTAATAGTTTCGGAGATATAGAATGCCAGTGAAATATTTCGCACAGCCGCCATTTTGAGGTTATGTAAACAATTGAACTAAATTAGACGCCAGTGCATTATAATGTGTATAAATATTTTCTGTACCAAGTTTCATTACGTTTGGATGGTTAAATCGCGAGAAAAGTCTATTTAAAGTCTCAACTTCGCTTGGCAGTCATGTTGGTTTTGTAGTTTCCAGGTTTTTGAAGGTTTCTTAGGTGAACGTCTAGTAGTGCTCTTTATCACCGTACAAAATTTCAGGGTGATATCTGTAATAGTTTCGGAGATACTGAATGCTGAAGAAATAATTCGCACAGCCGCCATGTTGGATTGGTGAGACAGAATAAAATTTCAAGGAAACGGTCGATGTCGGCCAGAATGGGGCTATGATCTTACCGAGTTTCATTGAAATTGCTCCAGCCGTTCAAAAGTTATTAGGGGGACACACCCACACACACACACACACACACACACACACGCGCGCGCGCGCGCACACACACGGACAAAAGGTGATCTCATAAGCCTATTTTTTCAAAATTGAAAATAGGCTAAAAATACGCACAAAATGCAGGTTTGGTTCAAAATACGTATAAAATGCAATGTAGAGTCGAACTTACTTACAAAATGCAATTGATATTCAAAATACTTAAAAAATGCAAATGAGATTGAAAATACGTACAAAATGCAATTGAGGTTCAAAATGCTTAAAAAATGCAATTGAAATTGAAAATACACAATGCAATTCAGATTTTAAAAACTCCCATTTCAGATCCAAAATACTCACAAAGTGCAATAATTGATATTCAAAATGCTTACAAAATGCAATTGAAATTGAAAATGCTTACAAAATGTACTGTAGATTCAAACTACTCATTTGGATGGACAATACTTATAAAATGCAATTTCGATTGAAAATACTTGACAAAATGTAATTTAGATTCATAATACCCATAAAATGCAATTGAGAATCAAAATACTTGCAAAATGCCCACCACACAAAATGCAATTGACATTCAAAATACTCACAAAAGTTCTATATTGAAATACTTACTAAAAAGCAATATAGATTGTCAATCCTTACAAAATGCAATTGAGGTTGAAAACACTCGCAAAATTAGATTTAGATCGAAAAGACTTACAAAATGCAACGTAGACTGAAAACACCTACAAAATGAAGTGTAGACGCAAAAACAAAATCGCTAAATGGAATTTAGATACACGGGTAGACAATTAACAAAAACAGTGCGGGAATCTTAAAGAGAAAAGGATATATAATGAAAAGAAAACAAGAGGTCTGACCCCTCGAAGAAGGAGGGATCAGGAAAGATGAGACAAGGGCCAATTAAGGCAGGAAAGTGAAAGACCTAGGCCTCGGATACCCTAATACCGTCGGGGTCGGAAAAGAACAAGAGTTGACCAAGGGAGGTCGACTGGAACGAAGACGGAGAGGAGGCCGCCACAAGTAAGTGGAAGCAATGCCAGACTCAGCTGAGGTCCCGTGGTCGCCAACCCACGTACCACTAGATGTGAGCCCCTGGGGGGGGGGGATATTATACTGTATAATAGATTGTATGAATACCACAGTGATCGTATACTGACAATGGTTCATGAATTATATGTTTGCATTGTGCATTCAGTTGCTCAGGCTGGACACAAAAGAGAGATATACAGTATTGCATGGAGAACACACCCACACACACACACATATCTCCACTTCAATCAGATTCCACCACGAATTTAGTCTCCACGTGCGATGTGAATATATGTGGTGCATACAAAACACATGTTATGTGACATGGCTAACGATCCGATATAGCTTAAAGGGGTGGCTTGCGCTTTATCCATGCTAATTACATCGTTCATTCGCCACACGAGAACATACCTAGCATGTTACATTTTAGATATTATATACAGATCCATAGATTTTCTAGGATTATTTACATTATTACTGGAGCCTCCGTGGCTTAGGCGACAGCACGCTGGCCTCTCACCGCTGGGTCCGTGGTTCAAATCCCGGTCACTCCATGTGAGAACTGTGCTGGACAAAGCGGAGGCAGACAGGGTTTTCTCCTGGTACTCCGGTTTTACCTGTCAACATTTCATTGCAGCAACTCTCTCCAGTATCATTTCATTTCATCTGTCATTTTGCCACAGAGGAGTGCGACAGGCTTCGGCAGCCGGCACAATTCATATCCTCGCCGATAGATGGGGGCTTCATTCATTCCTTCCCTGAACCGGTCGGTCGACAAGTAGCAGGCTGTGGATTTTCATTTTCGTTTACATTATTACTAACTAGAGTCGCCTCCGTGGTTTAATGGTCAGCGTGCTTAGCTGCCACCCCGGAGGTCTGAGTTTCGAATTCCGGCTCTGCCACGAAATTTGAAAACTGGTATGAGGACTGGAACGGGGTCTACTCGGGCTCGGGTGGTCCAAATGAGTTGAGGGGGTTCAATTGCCACCTCAGCCATCCTCGAAGTGGATTTCCGTAGTTTTTCCACTTAGGGTCCGGGCAAATGACGCGATGGTACCTAACATAAGACCACGGCCGCCTCCTTCTCTCTTTTTGGTCTATCCCTCACATTCTTCCCATCCCTTCCCATCCCATCCCACATAAGGCCCCTGCTCACTTTGCAGGTGAGGCCGCCTGGGCGAGGTGCTCGTCCCACCTCCCCAGTTGTATCCCCCGACCCGTTGTTTCAAGCTCCAGGACACTGCCCTGGAGGTGGTCAAGGTGGGATCCCTTGCCGAGTCCGAGGGAATGCCTACCCTGCAGGGTAAACCGACTAAAGAAAAAAAGAAACTACTGTAACCAGATACCCACCCGGGCTTCTCACGGGAACAGTTTACAGCTTCTTTTAGAGTAAAATGTAATGTTGACTGGTTTGATGCAGCCATCCATGTCTCCCTGTTCTGAGCTAATCTTTTCATCTCTACATAGCTAGCACACTAACATCCGACGCAATCTGTTGAACATATTCTCACCTTGGTCTATCCCTTCAGTTTTTGTCCTCGATCCTTCCTTCCATAACTAAGTTTTTATTCCAAAGTGTCTTAGTATATGTCCTACCAACCTATCTCTTCCCTTCATTAGCAAACAATTAGAGGCCGATAACCCATATGTTAGGCCCCTTAAATCCACAATATTATCGTCATCATCATCATCATCACCATCATTATAAGGAACTAGCTAAAGTACCCGTGCTTCGCTACGAGTCATAAATGAATTAAAATGTGAAGGTGGCAGTTAAAACAGGGGATAGGCGAGGTGCTGCTCGGAGGGAGAGTAAGGATGGAACATTTTGTCCAACTACACCGCTCGACGTTCACCGTGTTTTATAGCACATATTTAGGTTTTACTCACTAACCGTTGGAGATACACGAAAAGTGATAAGGACCTTTCGGATAGAAAATTAAATGTTAAACCTCGTATATGCCATCAAAAGACTTCTATTCGTAGCGTTATCTTTTCATTTGAAACTATCAACCCGACCCTGCTTCGCCCGGGAACAGTTATGAATGCATTACGTGATAAGCGTTTTTTTTTTCAATGTCAATGAACAACGACCAATATCCGTTTTATCTTTCGGCATGATGGGTTAAAATCACTGACTGGACTATTAATTATATTATCAAGGAGATGCATGTGCAACAAATTCTTGTCAGACGTAATTTAAGAATGGCGAGGTGCATAAACACAAATCCCCCTTCCGTCCAGTCTTAACTTGACTGTGTTTCACAGGCGAAATGTAGAAACCCCGATTTGCACTTCCAGGGAAACTCCAAACACAACCACCCTTCTCAGAAGTCTTAACTCAACATACTCAACGTTTTGCTGCTGGCTGTATCTGGGGCAATAGGTTCGCCCCCTAGCTAGGCTGTAACAGGGATGATAGACTCGCCCTTGGCTAGCTCGTAAACTGTCGCCTCAGTAGTTGAATGGACATGGTTGAAAGAAATTAAAACGTAAAAACACTATAGTGGGTGATGTATTGAAGAAAGAGATATGCTCTCGCGGACTTTTTTGTAGAACTTTTCATGCTGAACAATTCTTACACTCGTAGTATTTAGATATTTTTAACGGTTTGCCCAGCGTAAGCTTACAAAGCGCTCGGACGCCAGTTTTTTTTTCGACTTTTCCACTGAAATCGTTACTGCTCGGCTTCCTTTGATCATTAATAAATTATTTTCTACAAAAATCATCCTCGAGATATCCTTTAGAGAATGGTGAAAACCGCATCAAAATCCATTCAGAGGTTCTCGAGTTTACCTGTAACATCCAAGAATCGGGGACTCTGTTTTATACTAAGTAGAGATGTTTGTATAGATAATAACATCAACAGAATGGGGATTTATGAATATATACTTTAATAATTGCTCATGGATAATGTTCATCTGCTATATTTGTTTTAGCTAATATTTCCTATGAACGATTGGGGAGATGAAGTTTATTAATTAATAAGGATTTAATACATTTTCTGCCTTCTATAAATAGTGTGAGACGCTTGGAAAATGAGACTCAGGAATTACAATGCTCTCTGTATATTAGAGGGTAACTTGGCATACAACTTTACATTTGCCTCCCTTCTTGTCTCTCAAAATAAACTTGAGTAGACGTAATTCCCTTTGATGAAAGAAACCTCACATCTGTGGCCCTCCAGCGCGACGTCAGAATTGTTAAATCTTGAGACAAAGGAGTTCTCCAAATGAACGGGCTCATTCGGGAGACAGGTCACGTATTCTGATGGTAGTATTCGAGTTAAGACCGGCGAGATCCCGAGGGCATGGAGATACATCATGTTCTAGAGCAGTGTCCTTGTTTATTAGTTCATTGCAACCGTTGTCCATTGTTTGCATTTCAAGATGACTTGCTGTAGTGAGCAATATAGTAGCTTTTCAGTCGGTCAACACTAGTGTATACTCAAATTAGATTGGGCGAGCCGCCACGTTGCATAGTGGTTAGCATTCTTGGCTACCATCGCAAAGGCCTGGATTCGATTCCCAGCTCTGCCAAGAAGTGTAATTCTGATCTGATGATGATGATGATGATGATGAAGATGATAATTGTTTTAAGAGGCCTAACATCTAGGTTATCGACCCCTAATGGTTTGGTTGTTCGTGAAGATGATAATGAAATGTAAACTATAGGCTAACTAAAAGTAACTAACTTATATGCTAGAAGAAGAAATGGAAAACAAAAGGAGAATAAGGCAAATAAAGGACATTAGGAAAAGAAATGCCCTCAACCCTCGAAGAATGCAGATTGAGGGACTTGGAAGGAAGGAGAACCATAAAAGGTAGATAGGAAAGTGAAAGAAGAAGAATAAAGGGTCCTCCCCACAGGTAATTGATAAAAGGGGGAAAACCGGACCCAGCTCAGGAATCCCTCGGGGTCGCCAACTCCCGAACTCGCCAGCCGTGAGCCCCTGAGGGTGAAGCAATTTCTAGGGTGCACCAGAAGTGGTGGGGCTACATACACCCTGCCTCCTTGAGGGCCTTGAGCAGAAGGCAGGAGATAACATGAAAATAAAAAGAAGGCTGACCCATCACAGAAGGAGGTTATCAGAAAAGATGAGACAAGGCCCAATTAATGCGGGAAAGGAAGAGACTCCCTAGGCCTCGGATACCCTAATACCGTCGCGGTCGGAAGAGAACAAGAGTTGACCAAGTGAGGTCGACAGGGAAGAAGGCACAAGTAAGTGGAAGCAATACCGGGAGAGCCCCTGGGGGGTAATTCTGATCTGAGGGCTGGACCACGGTACACTCAGCCTCGTGAGGCAAAACTTAGAAGAGGTGGGTTTGATTCCTACCTCAGCCAATCTAAAAGTGGTTTTCCGTGGTTTCCCCACTTCTACACCAGGCAAATGCCGGGATGGAACCTAACGTACGGCCACGGCCGCTTCCTACCCAAATTCTACCTTAATTACAAATACACATACTAGTACAGGCATTTGAACATTTCAAATTCATAGGAGTCATGATTGATGAACATAATCACAGAGAAAGGGAAATTAAAGTTAGAATACAGAATGCTAACAAAGTGTATTTTGGTTGCTGAAAGCAAGGAAGAGCTCGAGGATATCTTTATGAAAGTTAAAGGACAGAGTGAAACCATGGGCTTGTACTTGAATATCAGCAAGACTAAAATAATGACAACAGGTTTACCATCAAACATTATGACAGATAATAAGTTAATCGCAGAGGTGAATAGTTTCGGTTTGTTGGGATCAACCATTAGTAGTAGTGGCTCATGCAGTCAAGAGATTTGCCGAAGACTTGCCCTAGGAAGAGCAGCTTTTAAAGGCCTGGATAAGATCTTCAAGTGTTCAGCTGTATCTTTGCCTACTAAAATTAGAATGTTTAAGGCACTAGTCTTTCCCATAGCTACATATGGTTGCGAAAGCTGGACCATAAAGAAACGAGATAAGAAGTATATTGATGCTTTTGAACTCTGATGTTGGAGAAGGATACTGCGTATTCTTTGGACAGCCAAGAAGACAAATATATGGGTGATTCAAAAAATCAAACCAGATCTTTCCCTTGAAGCATTGATAACACGATTACAGCTGTCATATTTTGGCCCTTCCACCTTATAAAGTCCACAGCCGAAAATACCATGACAAAATAAGACCACAAGCAATAATGTCCACGAAACCAAAATGTCCAGAGAGACAAAATGTCCAGGAATATATGCACCCCGTTCAAAATGACCACAATTAATGATGTCCAGAGTGTCAAAATGACAGGGAATGTTTGCACCTCGTCCAAAATAACCACAAATAATGATGTCCAGGGAAACAAAATGTGATGTCCAGGGAAACAAAATGTCCAGGAATATTTAAATCCAGTTCAAAATGTGTTCAAATATTGATGTTCATTAAGACGGGATTCTTATCTTTTTCAACTCTTTCTTAACTATTCTTTTTTGAAATGGAATTTAAAATGTCCAGACTGAGCATTTATGTAGGTGCTTGTCGCTGCCATCAACGAAAGCGACTGCAGCATTGCATATTCTTCTTAAACTGCAGCTCCAGTAATTTTTTTTTCTTATTGAAATCGTGCTAGTGATATAGAAATTTCCGAAATGAAAGTAGTGGTTTCCCCTTTTGTGAATCAATGATTTCTGGAATAGCCACGTGATGTTTTAAGTCCTGGACGTTTTTCACTTTAGACATCTTGTACTCAGGACATTTCCCACTTTGAACGTTTGGCACTCTGGACATTTTGACCTTCGGCCGTTTAGTACTCTGGACATTTTGACATGGAGACCAAAAACCAATGGACCAAAAAACCTGGCCATTTAAGACCTGGACCAAAAGGCGTGGACTTCCTTGTACCTGGACATTCTAATCGTGGACACCATGTCTGGTAACCTATTTTGGACACATCATAAGACTTTCTGATTCGTTGGAAATGCTTGGAAAGGTGGAAGGGTCTCGGAGACGAGGGCGACCAACATTGAAATGGATCGACTCCATCAAATCCAACATGAATATGTTAGTGAAGGATCTGAAGTATATGGCTGAAGACTGAATCATATGGAGACAGTCCATCCATGCAGTCGCTAGGAGTCGACTTGATGGCACCTGATCATCATCATCAACAAATTGTACTACTCTCTACAGTTTTTATTGGGATCCAAGTTTTTGATGGGAAATACAAAAATGAAAACATACAATACCATCATCAGGCCAGTTTTTACTTATGGTGCAGAATCATGGAGTTTACCAAAACAGGAAGAACACCAGTTAGAGATTTTCAAAAATAAAATGTATAGGGAAATTTTGGACCAGTTATTGACTCCGCGTCTCAAAGCTGAAAAAATAGATCAAATAAAGAAATACACTCACTATCACAACAAGCACCAACACTCAACCAGAAGACTTCAATGGGCTGGTCATTTACTAAGGATGGTCTTACAAATCTTTAAAGAAGAACCGCGGCAGGGGTTTATACCGTGTGATTGTGGACAAGTATATATTGGAACAACGAAAAGATGTATTGCCACTCGCCTCAAGCAGCACGAACGACACAGCCGGCTGGGACAAACAGATAAATCCACTGTAGCAGCACACTCGCTACTCGCAGGTCACGACATAAGATATGGAGACACCGAAGTTCTGTCCACCACTGTGTCTTATCATGCCAGGCTACAAAGGGAGGCCATTGAAATCCTGAAGCATACTAACAGCTTCAATCTTAAGGAGGAAGCAGAACGTGTGAACAGAGCTTGGCTTCCAGTCCTTAATCCCCTCAAGCCTGCCCTCATTGACCCTCGTAAACGAGAAGATTCAACAGACGAGCAGCCCTGTCCTTGATGCATTACTTTTATGTGGTACGGCGTTGCTATGGTAGCCTCTGTGTGTGGGTTGTTGACTATTTATATATCTTCTGTTTACTTGTTTTACCTCGCTTAATTTAACCTGTGAACATGCTGAAAGCAGTATTCAGCGAAACGTCAGGACGACAAAATGTCCTTGGAACACGGCCTATAAGCCCGCGAAACAGAGATTCTTATTTCATCGCCGGTCGTGAAAGTCTAAATTTTTACTCTCCTGAAGATCTGGAAAACCATTCAGAAGAACCCCCAGCTACCCATACATACTGATGTAGGAAAAGCAGGTAATCAACGGTTGACGTCAAGAAAACCACCTTGGCGCTCTGCAGTACTTCTTGAAGACTCTTCATTTAACATCTCAGAAGCATGGACAGCTATGTGGGAAGAATCATCAGTATGTAATGCACATCTGATTGAAATCCCTTCCAACCGGATAGAAGGTTTCCAACTCCCAAGACGCCAATGGAGAATCATTAACCGGATCCGTACAGGACAAGGCAAATGTGGATTCCTGCTTCACAAATGGGGTTGGGTTACTTCTGCTAACTGCAATTGTGGAGCTTGACTGCAAACCATCGAACATATTGTTGGTGAATGTCCGCAACGAGCGTTCCAAGGATCAGTAGGTGACATTCATCATGCATCTTCTGAGGCACTTCAATGGATTGATGGCCTGGATTTAGAAGTTTAAAGCAAGAACTTGCGTTTATGATTATGTATATAACTGTATATATAACGTTATATGTAGTGTATATAACTTTTATTTTAACTCTGTAACCCGGTAAATAAATAAATAACATCATATTGTAAAACAATGACTGAAATGCTGTTACATTAGATATAAATGTGCATCGAACGAAATGTAGGCTTGTCCCTAAACTATCTGCAAGTATTGTACAAAACCTAAAATGTTTCTTCCCCATAAATTTCAATGTTACATTTTTATTACCTTCATTAACGGAATTACTACATCTCTTGATATTAATTCTCTTTCCTGTATTCAGTAATTATTCTTAATACATTTGTCTTGTCGGTGCAATATTGGGCAAATATATTAAAAGAAATGGCCATGGGGTAATATAATTTTATTATTTTAAGTGGTTTCAATGAATCATAATTTATGACTTCAGTTGCAGATAAATCCGGCATAGCATAGCAAAATTTTACTCATGAAATTAAATTACGTTAACCCAGAAGTGTATCATCCACGGTAAAGTTGACGGAAAACGGCCGAGGGGACGTGCCCCGAACCGATACCTTGACCAGATAAAGAGTCTCACTAATCTGCCACTTCAGAAATTAATGCATACAACAGAAGACCGCGGTGTATGGCGGGATATTGTTAACTGAATGGCGTGAAATCCAACTACAAGCAGAAGAAGATTATTTTCTTTTACCATTTGTTGGCTTGTTTCTTTTCCAAACGAATACCAATTGGTATTTAATAAATTTATGACACCTTACAAGGGAATTCTCTGAACCGGGGAATCGCGGATCCTGCTGGAACTTAGCAGATACGTTGCTTGAGCCCAACTAGGCAGAATCGTGAAGAAAAATCTTTCGGAAATTAACTCCTACCCACCGTAGATGGCACTAAATACAACAATTTTGAACTGTGAGCGCTGGTCAAGAGGGAGTGTGCCTCGCGCTTGATTGGTGGCTCAAATGATCACGTACGAAACGACAGCCCTCCCGTACTCGCGTTCACAAGCTGCGCTGCGGCATGGGACATTAATGCTGCATCTTTACAATATATAAGTGTCCACGTTCACAGTACTGTTTTCTATACAACCAGTTGTGATTCCTGTAAATATCAATAAGCACAACAAATAAACACATTTTTTACAAGAGACGAACGCCAGAAAACCAGATGGGCACAAAACCATCAACATACCATCCAAACTGTCCAATAGGTCCTGTTCTTGAATGCTGAGAGACCTTTCGATACATTTTCCATACTTTTCCTCCGGTCAACATATAACTTTTCCATTGTTACCATTCATCATGCAATGCATGAGGCACTCACCGTCTGTTGCCTCTCATTCGGTGATTGTACGCCGTAGGCCATAAACCATAGTACGGTTGGGAAGCAACCTCTGACGCAGCCAATGAAGCTCATGCCGCGCCGCTGGCGCGCCAATTTAAATCTGTACATTTTATTTTTCATCTAGTGCAAGGGGAAGTTAATTTCCGAAAGATTTTTCTTCACGGTTCTGCCTAGTTGGGCTCACGCAACGTATCTGAAAATTTCCAGCAGGATCCGTGATTCCTCGGTTCAGAGACTTCCCTTGTTAGTCAAAATAATTCAGTTAATACAAATTAATTAAGAATATGTACCAGTTTCGGCCATAATATGGCCTTCTTCAGCGGTGTTGTTATAATAGTACAGTGAGTCCCTCTCACGACTCGGCCGGCCGGCCGGCCTGCGCGCCCAGCGTATCTGCCTCCCGTTGACGTATCACTCCCCGCTCGGCATAGCATAGCAGTAAGAACAGAACAACAGCACTTGGCTCACTTTATCCGTGCATGGCATGAGATACCAATTAAAATTTAGAACGTAAGAATTAATAAACTAAGGTCGTACCTTATGACAGGAGATGTTGGAAATGTTCTCCTCCTACATCCACACATTTCTGGCATCGTCTTAGGAAACTTCGATTCACACGCATAAGTTAGTTTTCGGTAATTGAGGCTATTTCTCTCCGGATATGTTCTGAGGATTTCATTTACTTTTTCCTCGTTAAGTACACGTTTATTAACACTTCGCTTCTTATCGAGTCGAGAACCAGTTCCCCTCAATTTGTTTACGAGCTTCCGCACACCTGGAAAATGTGTTATGAAACGTTTAACGACTTCCCTGCAAGACTCTGTTTTCACATAGGCTAATTATCGTACATAAATACCCTTTCCTCTACCGTGTACACACGTGGAGGCATTATGAGAATTGTACCCAAAAGTAACACTTCACAACTTGAGAATAGTTGGAGCGGCAGATGAACACTAAATACACGTTATAAGCATGGACCAGAACTGCGAAGTGCGCGCTGTGTAACAGGAAGTGATCAGTCAACGGGAGGCAGATAAGCTTGGTGCGCAGGCCGGCCGAGTCGTGAGAGAGACTCACTGTACATTATGCAACGAGCTTATAATGGCAATAATTACATACGAGTGTCTTAATTACCATTATAGGCGAGTTGCATACGACCGTTTATGTTCAACGATAATTATTATAACTATTTTATATTCGAACATAAATATTCATAAATATCTGTCGAGATTTCGCTAGTTTTATGTACTGAACAGAGCGCATGAGACGCAGTGAATGCCTTGTATTTGACCATGGCCTCCTCGATTACCCTACTATGACACTAGGCCAGGCAATGACATTTAAATTAGAAGGCCGTGGAACTCAGCGCATCTAATTATCTAATTGGTCAAACAACTGTTTCTTGAGCTCTGATTGGTGGGAGAAACTGTTTCATAATGAAAAATAGTGTTATAATGAGCCTCATTATAGTACAGTTTTCTGACATATAATAGTCAGGGTTGAACATAAAGAAACTAAAATAATTGTGAGCAAAGTTTTGTTGTTTATATTTCACTTTAGTTTTAAAATCAAAACATCCAAGAAATTAATTCTAATCATTAGTTGCCACAGCTACTCAGTTATACGGACCAGCTGTACGTACAGTATTTTTTGAAGACAAAAGTCGAGGTATAGGCATCAAGTATTCTCGCCCCTTCCCCGACCAGAGCAATTAGCTTCCCGGCGCAGACAATAGAGGCTTACAACACAATGTATAAGAAAGCTGGAACTGACAGCACAACAAGCCTCCAAATAATGAGCAAGGTTCTTTCTGATGAGAATATATCGAGTGTTCTACTGTCGTCCTTTCTCTAGAGATTCTGAACAGTTTTACAATTGCGATTTCTTTAAATACCGGTACTAGCTTTGATCGATATTCATTGACGGGTTCATAGAGTGAAGAAATTTAATAGACAACGAAAAAATACCTTCATCAGCAAATGTAATTGAAAATCCACAGCCTGCTTCCAGTCTCCGACCGGGTCAGGAATGGAATGAGTGAAGCCCCCATCTAGCGGCGAGGATATGGACTGTGCCGGCTGCCGAGGCCTGACGCACTCCTCCGGGGCAATGATTAAATGAATGACAGATGAAATGAAATGATAGTGGAGAGTGTTGCTGGAATGAAATTTTGACAGGGAAAACCGGAGTACCCGGAGAAAAACCTGTCTGCCTCCGTTTTGTCCAGCACAGATCTCACATGGAGTGACCGGGATTTGAACCACGGACCCAGCGGTGAGAGGCCAGCGTGCTGCCGCCTAAGCCACGGAGGCTTTCCAGCAAATGTAATTACTATTTATAAATAGAAACAAAAATGAAGTTGCAAGTTTGTGAGATAATATGATAAAGATAAAACAATCTTATAAGTGTTTCTAAAAACTTTCAACAAGTAATAATTCAATTTATAACAAGGTTAGGTTCAAATTAAAAAAAAACAACAAGAAGTTCCGTGACGAACTAAAGAGCCTACTTTTCTTAAAATTAAGATTCATGCCAATGATTAATCTACAGTATATGAACCTATCTAGAATAATGACGAAATTAAGTTGGTAATATCGAAATGTATAATTAGATCGAAATATAGCTGGTATAATGTAGCCCAATAGAGCACTATAGTTGGCAACCCTGGTGACAGAATATATTCTTAGTTCCATCCCTTAAGGTACTGAATGCAACATTTGGTTGAATTCCAATGGACGTTACATGCAGTCAGACATTGGATCTATCATCACGCGTAAAAGCATGTTGGCAACAATGTCATGCGTGTGCTGGTCAGAAATAATCTGAAATATTATGATATCTTATTGTGCCAATTTTGGATAAAATCCATTTGTTAGTAGAGAGCAAGCCTCCGTGGCTTAGGCAGCAGCACGCCGGCCTCTCACCGCTGGGTCCGTAGTTCAAATCCCGGTCACTCCATGTGAGATCTGTGCTGGACAAAACGGAGGCAGACAGGTTTTTCTCCGGGTACTCCGGTTTTCCCTGTCAAAAATTTCATTCCAGCAACACTCTCCACTATCATTTCATTTCATCTGTCATTCATTTAATCATTGCCCCAGAGGAGTGCGTCAGGCCTCGGCAGCCGGCACAGTTCATATCCTCGCCGCTAGTTGGGGGCTTCATTCATTCCATTCCTGACCCGGTCGGAGACTGGAAGCAGGCTGTGGGTCTTCATTTCAGTAGAGAAGTTACATGTGTTTTAAAATTGGAACTATCAGCAGGAATAGAATCATGTCGGCAGCACTGACGTATATTAATTACTCCAAATTAATCTAGAATGTCAGGTTCTATACGTGTGCAAAGTATAGAGCTGTTGGCTTGCATACTTCCTGTTATATTGATACTAGGGTAAAAAAATTTAGGCAGCATTTATTAACAGTTGGTAGGCCTGGTGGCTCTTACGAATACGCTCAGTCATATCTCTTTATGTACACACATTACATACAAAATTTGGTTGAAATCCAATTGATAGTGTAGAAGTTATATGCATTTAAAAATTGGACCAATCAGAAGGCTTAAAATTATATGGGCAACCCTGTCATGAATGGCCTCCAGGAAATTAAAATGAAGTAGTATTATCTACATGTGCGACAATTTTGGAATAGCTCCCATGCATACCTTCCAAGATATCCAACATGGAGCTGAAATTTCTAGTGCGTTTTTTCCAGCAGTTGGTAGCACTGTCATAATTTTCAAATATGGGATTGAGATATTCCGGTATACATCTTTACTCATATTAAATTTGGTTCCGATTGCTGCAGCGGTTTAGGAGTTGATAGGGGGGAGGGGGGGCACACACACAGCCAGCCAGACAGACAGACAGAAGGCCAGACAGACAGACACACATTTTCCCGGATCGATCTCATAAGTCTACTTTTTCCTCATTTTTGCAAAATGTGAAAAGTAGGCTAATAATAATAAAACCAGATCTGTTACAAGGAGCTCGACGTAGGAAATACCAACGTTCTAAAAATATAAGATTGTAATGAGATAAAGTTTTGTAATAAATACCAGATCGAAAAATGAAAATAGTTGACATTAAACAATTACGTGGGCACGATGTATAGGTAGACTACAGTGAAAATTTTGACTTTTCGATTTGATATTTATTACAAACCATTAACTTTTACAATCTTATCTTTTTAGAATATTGGTCGAGCTGCTTTGGAAGAAATATTTTCTCCTTATTAATCAAAATTGTAACAGATCTGGTTTTATTAGTTTTTTAGTATTTTTTAAATAATCTAGATAACTTAGTTAAAAGTTTTAGAAATAGTTTTGAAAAATGCGTATACGTTAACGTACCAGTTTTATCCGCATTGACTAATGGTAATATGTAATTGTGTAATCCGTCTTGGCAATACTATGAAATGATGAAAATGAAAATCCACAGCCTGCTTCCAGTCTCCGACCGGGTCAGGAATGGAATGAATGAAGCCCCCATCTAGCGGCGAGGATATGAACTGTGCCGGCTGCCGTGGCCTGACGCACTCCTCTGGGGCAATGATTAAATGAATGACAGATGAAATGAAATGATAGTGGAGAGTGTTGCTGGAATGAAATTTTGACAGGGAAAACCGGAGTACCCGGAGAAAAACCTGTCTGCCTCCGTTTTGTCCAGCACAGATCTCACATGGAGTGACCGGGATTTGAACCACGGACCCAGTGGTGAGAGGCCGGCGTGCTGCCGCCTAAGCCACGGAGGCTTGCCACTATGAAATGATGATTAATAAAATATTTCAAACGTGAATGTTTCGATATGACAATGATATCTTCATCAGCGTTGATAGTTTAAGAGTTTAACATGATAAAGTAAAATGGATATCCTAACAAAATTTTGATTTAAAATAAAATAAAACGTTCACACACAAATTAAATTTTACACACAAAAATAAAGATGTGTCACTAAAAATGACTTTACGAATAATAGTCTACTTGTGAAATGTATAAATGTTTTTATTTAATTATTTGAACTTTACCTTTATCACATTACCTTAAAAACTTCATGTTTTGTTTCTATTTATAAATATCAATTATCAATTTGCTGATAGACTAAAGGATAGACTAAAGGTCATAATGTGACCGAAACCAGTACCGAAACTATATAAATAATAATTTTATTGACTAATGGTACATTTTCGTTGCCTATTAAACTTTGTCAGCAAGGATCACTTTCTAGACATGGCTATTTTCATGTCTCTTCGTAAACAAATGCAGTTAAAGAGGACAACGTCTTAGTCATACCCACCTCACCGAAAGGAATGAAAAATAGTTTCCAATTTTCACCACCTATAAATTGCCGGGACGGTTCCTTTCAACAGATCCACGGCCAACTTCCATCCAAAATGTCTTCCCTGACCCTTTGTTAATTAAACCAAAGTTAATAATAATAATAATAATAATGTTATTGGTTTTGCGTCCCTTTTAACTACTGTGGCTTTTAGAGTTGCCGGGGTGCCAAATTTTTGCCTCAAAGGGGATCTTTAACGTGCCCTCCCATTTACGCACCCTGCAACCTTGAGCACATCAGCCAAGAACGTTACCGCTGAGCCACGCAGCCAGTCAAACCCAAGTTAGCTCTCGCTTGGGCCCACCATCGACCTGTCACCATCCCCAGTTGTATCTGCTGACAAAGTGTATTCAGCTCCAAGACACCGTATTAGCGACGGTAGAGGAATGATCCCTCGTCGAGTCCGTGGGTGAAGCCGAGCTGGGAGGAAAAGCGATTACAAAAAATACTTTCTAAGCTCAAAGGAAAAAAAAGTATCACCATTAATCCCCATTAATCTCTCTCATTGACAGACTTGGATTGAAGAGAATCTGTCATATTTTTGGATTTCTAATTTGAAAACCCTTCTTTCAATCAATCGATATCTACACCATACTAGATTAGCTAAAAACTTACAACTCAGGGGAGTAATGATGATAATTGTTGTTTTAAGGGGCCTAACATCTAGGTAATCGGCCCCTAATGGTTTGGATGATCGTGAAGATGGAAATGAAATGTAAACTATAACTAATACTAACTACTAACTTAGATACTAGAAGAAGAAATAGAAAACAAAATGAGAATAAGGCAAATAAAGGACAGGAGGAAAAGAAATGCCCTCAACCCTCGAAGAATGCGAATTGAGGGACTTGGAAAGAAGGGAATCCCTGAAAGGCAGATAGGAAATTGAAACAGGATAGGATCCGCCCCAGAGGTAATGGATAAATGGGGAAAGCCGGACCCAACTCAGGAATCCCTCGGGGTCGCCAACTTCCAAACTCACCAGCCGTGAGCCCCTGAGGGTGTAGCAATATCCAGGGTGCACCAGAAGTGGTGGGGCTACATACACCCTGCCTCCTTGAGGGCCTTGAGCAGAAGGCAGGAGATAACATGAAAATAAAAGAAGGCTGACCCCTCACACAAGGAGGGTATCAGAAAAGATGAGACAAGGGCCAATTAAGGTGGGAAAGAAAGAGACTCCCTAGGCCTCGGTTACCGTAATACCTTCGGGGTCGGAAGAGAACAAGAGTTGACCAAGTGAGGTCGACAGGAAAGAAGACGGAGAGGAGCCCGGCACAAGTAAGTGGATGCAATGCCGGACTCAGCTGGGGCCCCGTGGTCGCGAACCCACGTCCCACTAGATGTGAGCCTCTGGGGGGTCACGGGAGTAAGATATCAAGAAACTGAAAAACGACGTAAGATGTTAGCTTTGCAATATGTTCGCCTGTCGCTTGGAATGCCAGGTGACGCTCGCTCACGGCTTGTATATTTATCGCCGCTGTTTACAGAACTCCAAGGTAAACTTTTCAATATAGATCTATTCCTCCAAGTGCCAGCCCGTATTAGATTAACTTTTCTTCCCAAGCATTGTACGCCTGTTCAGTATCTTATTATATATTTTATATCAAACTGCGTTGAAAGAACGTGAAAAGATTTGAATAATATAGTTGATGTAGATTTTTTTAGGGCTTGAGACATCTTGGGTCATTCAGTCCCGTGTACTTACGTAATTACTATAGACCAGGGTTTTAGTTTTGTTTAAATTGTATTTTAGATTTTCAAAGATATAAAATGTTTTCTTTTATAGGTTTTCAATAGGCAGAATAGGTTTTTAAGTAGGTTTATATGTTTACCCCTTTATAGGGCAAAACTATTTTTTTATTTTTTGTGTTTTTACATTTTAATTTATTTTAATTATTATTATTATTAATGTTGTTTCTCTAATTTTAATGTTTATATATTTATTTTTAATTCTTAATTTATGTTCTTAAAGATGTGTTATGTTTTATTCTTTTATTTAATTAATTATTTCTGAATTGATTTTTACAATTATTTTCATAATAAATAATATCGTAATATTTATTATTATAATTTGCATATTTCGTTTATTATTGTAATTTTATTTTTATGCTTTATTTCTATATTTAGGTTCTATTGTTACTCTTTAATTGTTAATGTTTTAGTTTTACTTTTTAAATATTTATCCAACACATTACGTCAAGTAGATACGTATATAATATTTTTAGCCTACTTTCGATTTTTGCAAAAAATGAAAGTAGACTTATGAGATCAACACAGGGCGAAAAAAGTGTGTCTGTCTGTGTGTGTGTATGTGTGTGTGTGAGTCTGTGTGTGTGTGTGTATGTGTGTGTGTGAGTCTGTGTGTGTGTGTGTGTCTGTGTGTGTGTGTGTGAGTGTGTGTACTCTGAATGTCTGTCCCCCCCTATCAATTCGAACACGGTGAATGCGAATTGAACGAAATTTGGTACAAAGGTAGCACTAGCAAAGGACACCTCAGTGTCATGTTTTATATCGCCGCCATCTTGACGGAAACGTAATGGCGGCCACACAAATGTTCAAAGCTTAAATCAAATTACGACTAACCTAATCATCCGATCTCTACCAAATTTTGCAACAACATACCTTTATGGGGGGAGCATCCTTTGACCAAACCAATAGGTCATCAGCGTAATAGTTTGCGGATGGCGGCCATCTTTGTGTGAAAATCGATTCTCCCTATTAATTCGAACACGGTGCAACCGAATGGAACGAAATTTGGTACAGAGGTTGTACTAACAAAAGGCACCTCAGAGTCATGTTTTACATCGCCGCCATCTTGACGGAAACGTAATGGCGGCCACACAAATGTTCAAAGCTTAAATCAAATTACGACTAACCTAATCATCCGATCTCTACCAAATTTTGCAACAACATACCTTTATTGGGGGAGCATAATTTGACCAAACTAATAGGTCATCAGCCTAATAGTTTGCGGATGGCGGCCATCTTTGTGTGAAAATCGATTCCCCCTATTAATTCGAACACGGTGCAACCGAATGGAACGAAATTTGGTACAGAGGTAGTACAAACAAAAGGCACCTCAGTGTCATGTTTTACATTGCCGCCATCTTGACGGAAACGTAATGGCGGCCACACAAATGTTCAAAGCTTAAATCAAATTACGATTAACCTAATCATCCGATCTCTACCAAATTTTGCAGCAACATACCCTTATAGAGGAAGCATCCTTTGACCAATTGAATAGGTCATTAGCCTAATAGTTTGCTGATGGCGGCCATATTTGTGTGAAAATCAATTCCCCCTATTAATTCAAACACGGTGAAACCGAATGGAACAAAATTTGGTACAGAGGTAGCACTAACAAAGGGTATCTCAGTGTCATGTCTTATATCGCCGCCATATTGACAGAAACGTAATGGCGGCCACACAAATGTTCAAAGCTTAAGTTAAATTACGACTAACATAACCGTCCGATCTCTACCAAACTTTGCAACAACATACCTTTATGGAGGGAGCATCCTTTGACCAATCTAATAGGTTATTAGCCTAATAGTTTGCGGATGGCGGCCATCTTTATGTCAAAATTGATTCCCCCTATTAATTCGAACACGGTGGAACCGAATGAACGAAATTTGGTACAGAGGTAGCACTAGCAAAGGGCACCTCAGTGTCATGTTTTATATCGCCGCCATCTTGACTGAAACGTAATGGCGGCCACACGAATGTTCAAAGCTTAAATCAAATTACGATTAACCTTATCATCCGATCTCTACCAAATTTTGCAACTACATACCATTATGGAGGGAGCATCCTTTGACCAATCTAATAGGTCATCAGCGTAATAGTTTGCGGATGGCGGCCATCTTTGTGTGAAAATCGATTCCCGTATTAATTCGAACACGGTGCAACCGAATGGAACGAAATTCGGTACAGAGGTAGTACTAACAAAAGGCACCTCAGTGTCATGTTTTATATCGCCGCCATCTTGACGGAAACGTAATGGCGGTCACACGAATGTTCAAAGCTTAAATCAAATTACGATTAACCTAATCATCCGATCTCTACCAAATTTTTCAACTACATACCTTTATGGAGGGAGCATCCTTTGACGAATCTAATAGGTCATTAGCGTAATAGTTTGCGAATGGCGGCCATCTTTGTGTGAAAATCGATTCCCCTTATTAATTCGAACACGGTGCAACCGAATGGAACGAAATTCGGTACAGAGGTAGTACTAGCAAAAGGCACCTCAGTGTCATGTTTTATATCGCCGCCATCTTGACGGAAACGTAATGGCGGCCACACAAATGTTCAAAGCTTAAATCAAATTACGATTAACCTAATCATCCGATCTCTACCAAATTTTGAAACAACATACCCTTACAGAGGAAGCATCCTTTGACCAAATGAATAGGTCATTAGCCTAATAGTTTGCGGATGGCGGCCATCTTTGTGTCAGAATCGATTCCCCCTATTAATTCAAACACGGCGTAACCGAATGGAACGAAATTTGGTACAGAGATAGCACTAGCAAAGGGCATCTCAGTGTCATGATTAATATCGCCGCCGTCTTGACGGAAACGTAATGGCGGCCACACAAATGTTCAATGCTTAAATCAAATTACGACTAACATAACCATCCGATTCCTACCAAACTTTGCAACAACATACCTTTATGGAGGGAGCATCCTTTGACCAATCTAATATGTCATTAGCCTAATAGTTTGCGGATGGCGGCCATCTTTATGTCAAAATTGATTCCCCCTATTAATTCGAACACGGTGGAACCGAATGAACGAAATTTGGTACAGAGGTAGCACTAGCAAAGGGCACCTCAGTGTCATGTTTTATATCACCGCTATCTTGACGGAAACGTAATCGCGGCCACCCAAATGTTAAAAGCTAAAATGTAATTACGACCAACCTAATAATCTAGTCTCTACCAAATTTTGCAACACCATATCTTTATGTGGGAAACATATTCTGACCAAACTGCAAGAACATCAGCCCAATAGTTTGCAGATGGTGGCCAAGTATGTGTGCAAATCGATTCCCCCTATCAATTCAAACACGGTGAAACCGAATTGAACGAAATTTGGTACAGAGGTAGCACTAGCAAAGAGCACCTCATATTCATGTTTAATATCCCTATAACACGTTGTATTTCAACAAGCTACTACAACCAACATTCAATCATACTCCTTGAAAAGGACAAAGAGTTATAACAATACCCATGGATTTAGGAGAAAGTAGGCTATATGTTCTTTACTGAACATCTTGTTTTAAAAGAAATACTAACACTTCGGATTGAAAATTCTCCGAAATTCGGCTGAAAGATTCAACTGTCAGCATCTTTGAAAGCATAAACTGTCCTTATGATAGGCGTTTAATATAGTGACCACTAACCCGTAAAGGGTTAAAGTGTAGCAGAAGTGGACAGAAAATGCGCAAAGCTTACAATTAATGCCTAATTGTAAGTAGAAAATCTGATTTTAACGAGAGTGTAAATATATTACATAATCATACGTCATCAAATTAACACAGACACTTTCACACTTCTAGGCAATATTTCCTCTCCTTGAATATGTTAATTATCCAAATTCAATAAAACAAAGGATGTCACAGGCGATTTTTACACTCTAGCCTGTTTAACTGATCTAAATATTAGGCCTCTGTTTATACAAATATACACCGTTTCTCCAATCTGAACCAAATGTTATGTACTTACCTTTTGGAATACTGCGAGTTACACTGCATACAAGAAATTTAGACAGCCCTCTTTATCCCTAGATGAAGGCCGTTTGGAGCATGGCCAAATTATCGAATTTGTCGTAGAAGGACCAATCCATGCTCATTTTAAGCGTCGCAATGCATGCAACATAATTTGCGAATTAAAATTTGACATAATTCGCTGAACTGTTTAGATTTGCATAAATAACAGACAGACAAGTGGGACCGAAAACCACGTTTTATGAGCCAAGAACCAACCGTGCCGGAAGTATTTCGGTGTTGCAGTAGGGGTCCATAGATGCTGGGAATTGAAGTGTAACTGTATGAATATGTAAATGAGTCCATTGTTGGCTGGTAATGCAGGCTGCATTATGCTGTCCCTACCAGTGTTCTGGTGCAGAATTCCGAAAATAGTTACATCTTGCGCTGCTTACAAATTGTAGTCACGGGGAGTAATTAGTGCAAGAAGATTTCTTTCTTAGGCCCCTTAAAACATTATCGTCATAATGAAAATATTAGGCCTCTCTATAAGTACGATGGTGTTAGTGTAGTACATTGAGGTTATCAGCTGCATTAAGTTTTGGTGCTTTCAAATTTTCTTTCATGTACCGTACTCCAATTATTATCCTACAGCGCCATGTGGCGATAAATGACACTATTGCTACCTCGGGATCTTGGGACAGCCGAAGTTTTCCGAAGTGCTCTGATTATTTTCCTACGACGCTATGCGGCAAAAGACGACACTATTGCTCTCCACTTTTATAACAGCCAATGAGATATAGGCCCTGGGCAGTGTCTTATTTCACTTACTCCTCTTTCTAATCGTTTTCTTCAATTTGTTTGTAAATTACATGTATCAGTATTGTAGTTAGTAAATAGCAGTTTCCCTGTTTATTATTATTATTATTATTATTATCATCATTAGGAGAAAATTACCTGAATGTTACGTCCATTATACTGTAAGTTACTACTTATTACCCCCACCACCACCACCACAAAAAGTTATATATATTTTTTTTCTGTTAGTTAAGTTTCATATGTCAGTTCAGTGGTAGTATTCATTATCATTCACAAATCACACGAATTCCACCGGGCGATGCCGGGCACTACTGCTAGTTTAAAATATTTAAAAGAAAATGAAAAGATCTCAAGTGTAATCCGGAAACGGAGAATAACATTCTATGCCCACCTCCTCAGAATACCAGTCAGTAGATTCTCCAAGCGTCTATTATCATACTTGCGAGGTTTAAAAGGTGACGCCTCTTTGGCTGGTGGAAGTGGGTAAGGACTTAAGTTTGAAATTTCTGAATCAGATATCTTGCTCAGAACCCCATTGAAACAAATACTCCGTCAGATTCATCAAGAGAAAGTAAAATCCAGCAAGGGATATGTTCACTCGGATTAATGGAAGAAATCCCATTCCGAAATGATGAAGGCTTGGTGGGCTAACAAGAAGAACAGTTCAGATCTCGCGGTCCCTAGGGGCCACAACGAAAAAACAACAACTAAAATAAATAAATAAATAAATAAAAGATAAGAATTTATTACTTAAATAATTATTGGAACTGGCAACATACTGTAATTACATAAAAAAGTAAATAAATAAATTTCAGTGTGACCTGTCTATCGGAAGATTATATAATCAAATAACCCCTGGCACTACTGTCCATTAAAGGCCTAGACCTACCAAGTGACCGCTGCCCAGCCATTTGGCCTGCAGATATTGGAGTGACGCGTGGTCAGCGCATCGGGTCCCCTCGGCCGTTATCTTGGATTTCGTGACTGGGGTGCTGTCTCACTGTCAGACAGCTACTCAATTGTTCTCACGAGGCTGAGTGCACCCCGTTCCAGCCCTCACGTAAGTTTCTAAAATCCCTGACGGAGTCGGGAATCGAGCCCGGGGCTTCCGGGTGAGAGGCAGGCACGCTAACCCCCCAACACCACGGGGCTGGCTCGGAAGATTAAAGGTTTGGATACATTTTCTGAGCTCTTCTGTAGTTCACTTTGAGATATCCAGTGAATATCAAATATTTTATTTTCTTTCTTTACGATGTTAAGTCATTCTCTACTTTTGTTGATTGCTGTTTCGAACGTTAAACTAGTAATTCACTTTTATTATTCGCCTAAGGAATGGAACTCCAGAACTATCAAATGTAAGCAGATGTGAACAATATAAAGACTCGAGATGCAAATTAAATGTGTTGCCATTTCATAAGTTATCGCCTTACAGAGGTCTGGTCAGCAAGAAAAAGCTCCAATGTTTGATGAATAATGTGAACCCCGAGTTCACCTTGGGCTGCTGAATCACTGTGTGGGGTTACATTCTCTCATTTCCCCTATCGAGATAGAAAGTCACTTCATCTCAGTAACAACAATAACATAGGTTGGAACTTAACTAGTGGCTAGGGTGACCAACTATTTTTTGAAGAAAATAAGGGAGATTTCTTCATTAATATACACTGCTGAACAAAAGTTTGGACTATCATAGATTTTACTACAATGACTTCTTATAGTAACCCGTTGAGGTTTATGGAATAACTTATTGAAAATCCACAGCTTGCTTCCGGTCGACAGACCGGGTCAGGGAATGGAATGAATTAAGCCCCCATCCGGCGGCGAGGATATGAACTGTGCCGGCTGCCGAAGCCTGTCATGCTCCCCTGGGGCAATGATTAAATGAATGACAGATGAAATGAAATGAAAATGGAGAGTGTTGCTGGAATGAAATTGTGACAGGGAAAACCGGAGTACCCGGAGAAAACCCTGTCTGCCTCCGCTTTGTCCAGCACAAATCCTACATGGATTGACCGGGATTTGAACCACGGATCCAGCGGTGAGAGCCGGCGTACTGCCACCTAAGCCATGGAGGCTCTTTATACAATAACTTATTAACAAATTTAATATCAATCCTTCTGAAAACAATAAGAATCGTGGTCAGATAACAATGAAACGGTCCAAAAACAAAGCGAACTCGCTTCTAAGTGTCACTTTTGAAAACAAAAACATTGAAAATCTGTATCTCATCACTAGGGCGGATTTATAAGAGAAGTCATATTTTTCCCCTTAACATTGTATGTTATAGTCTTGTATTTTCAACACGTTTCCAAGCATGATAACCAAAATTAAACAGGTTTTATTGGGCATATAAATGCATATTTAGGCTTTCTTAAGTTTTATGGCATATTTTGAACAAAATATCATTATATACGGCATATTTTGGTAATTTTCAGTTGAATTTCGTTTCATAAACATTAGAATAAGCTCTAGAAATTATTGTTCAGGATAGACTGGAATACACTACTGATGAACCATTCTAAAGTAGTGTATGGAATGTTTCTAACAGGAAGGAGCTATTGTTTGCTAGCTGGGTCAATTCCTGGAAACCGGGCTATTGTTTACACGGAAGCAGAGGTAATTCCGCAGTTATTTGTCATCGTTCTTATCTCTCTCCTTCCCCCTTCCCTCTTCCATCTTCAACACACTGAATGACCTTGGTCACTCATTAGGGAGCTTCAGTCATTCAGTTCATTTCAATATGCCTAAAACGAAAGTCTCAATTTGTGGGAAGTTGCGAAGTTTTGTTCACGAGTGAGGTGAAAACATATTCAGTTCGGATGTAGTAATAAAAGTGTTTCTATGTAACGTAGATGCTATTTATTAAGTCATATTTTGAATTTTATAGGTCATATTTTTATGTTTTTAGGTAATAAATGTATACATATTTCATACATTTTTAGGTCATAGAAATCCGCTCCCTACTCATCACTTATGGACCACGATTGTCTACCCGCCACCCCAATCTCACTGCTACCCATTCATTTCATTGAAATAGAATCGAAAGGAGAAAGGGGAACCAGACATCGAATTGCAAACTTTATTTTTACTCAAACATAAGGGAGGAAGGATGCGTCAATTACGGAATAAGTGATGATGCTGATTCGTCATATCTCACTATCACTTGTAAACACACCAGAGCACGTAGTATTCACACTACAAGTACAGTCGGGTCACATTAACGCAGACAGTTCTTGTAACATATGAAATGTTTTTTGAGTAAAAGCAAAGCAGTAGACGGAACCACGTACAACACGAGGCCGCAAACACCACTTCGAAACGCAATCCAAAGAATGCCAACAACTCCCGCCGATCGGTTTGGAGCGAGCGTTGATCAGTGCTAACTTCGGAACCTTGGTACCAAAATGAATTCTTCAGTCGTTTGCTGACCTGATAGAACGCCTTTGAGGAAGGAACGGAAGGAGATGCCTTTGCTGCGCTGCCTAGTGCAAGCTGCTGAAGCCATACGGCACGCGCCCTTTGGTAGCAAGGAAATGGCTGTTCCTATGTAGCCCAGGCATTTAAGTCAAAATATCACCTTAACCTAAAAAAAATGTTATAAAGCTAATTTTTTCAGAATCTATTAATTCGATCCTAGGGAACAACATATCAAAATACTCGGCCGTACATGTGCCGGCTTCCTTGATTTCCAGGCCTGAAAACCTGGAATTCCAGGAATTTTTTTTATCACTGTCCTGGAACGCCCCAAAAAAACGAACGACTCGGCCTAGGTAGACAAAAGTGGTGTCAAATGTAAGAGAAAAGCATGCAGACCCCATGTATAAGGCTTTAGGGACTGTTTTTCTCATTTCGGGGGTAGATTGCAACGAAAAAACCGCGCGAAATTCAAACTTTTTGTAAGTTTGAATTCACTTGCACGTTTACTAGAGACTAAGACGGCAGCTCATGAAAAGAATGCACCTGAAATAAGAAAGAGCATCGTTTTAGCTTTACATATGTGGTCTTATTTTTGTTTTACGTCTAATAATTCAACAGTTACAGACGAAACTAATTTAACCCGAAGGTAAGTTGGTATTACCGGACGGGAGTAAACACCAAACAACTCAGCATAGGTAAACAAAAGTGGTATCAAATGAACGATAAAAGCATGCAGATTCCATAAATAGTACGATAACCAATGTTTTCTCTGCTTTCGGGGTACATTGTAACAAAAAACTCGAGTCTGCTATTTATGAGAATAGTGTGTGTTTTAAAACACGAAACTGAAAAAGCGTAGTACTTTCATTATGAGCTGGCGCCAACTCCACCCTCTCTTTTTGATGGATGTTGAATGCGCAAAACGGAAAAGTCAGCGTTCGCGTCTCTCTTTAAGCACTCAGAAATTGGCGATCAACTTTGTCCAGAGACTACGTATGTCATTGACGGAGGCTATCTCATGTACGCTGTTAGTTGGTCTCGACTGGCAACATACGGAGAAATTTGCGACTATTACGCCAGACACGTTATGACTTGATACCCATCTGCAGTTGTTTTCGACGGATACAATGGTGAGCCAACTACGAAAGAAGCGGAGCAAAGGCGACGCGCTGCAAGAAGGATCTGTTTAGATATCGATTTTACCGAACATTCGACATCGACAATATCACAGGCGGACTTTCTGACGAAGAGGAGAAACTTGTTTCAAGATTTGAAGCTGTAAACGTTCGAGTATACCAGGCAACTGGGGACGCCGATCCTCTCATCGTGCACACTGCTTTGGAGATAGAGAGCTTGGGGAAGTCTGTAGTTGTAGTCGGCAACGATACCGATCTTCTGGCAATGATGATTGCTAGGCGTCAGACGAGAGATGTCTTCATGCTGCCCCCAGGGACTTCCTAGTGCTCCAGAAAGCTTTACGATATTGGTGCTATTCAAGATAAAATAGGTGACATGAAGAGCTGCGTGCTGTACTCCCATGCTGTCTCAGGTGGTGATAAAACATCTGAAATCTACGGGAAGGGGAAGAATAAGGCTTACAAATTGCTTCAAAAAAGTGTGGATCTTCGGGAAGATTTTGTCAAAACATACACAAATCCATCTGCGAATCGCGAAGAAGTTTGCACTGTTGAAGAAAAGTTCACAAGGGCACTGTATCCTGGAGGAATTGAATTGGAGAATATCCATTATCTTCGACATCGTCTGTACCAGATGACCATTGCGCGCCAAGTTCTGATTCTCAGTTTGAACTTGCGACTCTTCCTCAAACAAGGGAAGCTCTACGGCAGCACTCGATGCGGACTTCCTTGCAGGTAACTCTTTCATTGTTTTCCTTTACACTACACGTATACAATATGTTTCTAGTATTTCTCAGGAGAGTTAAATATGTTGAGTTTGATTTTAGGTTCAAGAATGACTGGGAAGAAACCTCAATCCAACAGAGTGGGGCTGGCAAGCCATTGACAACTCTCTTTTGCCCGTTCCCACAACCCTGCCACCAGCTCCTGACCCTTCTCCGCCTAATTGCCTGCGATTGCAAGACGGACTGCGGAGTGCGTTGTGGATGTAGACGATCCGGCCAAGAGTGCTCAGAAATGTGCTCTCATGTCACGGACAAAATTGTGATAACGCAGTACATCGTTATGAAATAGATCGGGATCTAGATACACCCGATGTCACTTAAACTACCAGTTTCCTGTATTACACCTTTTCATCCAATGCCCTTTTCCTATGATTTCGAAGGCTTAACTCATACTTAATTATTATATGTGTAAATAAAAATTTCATCTTGTGTTGCTTCCGTAGAAAAAAAATATAGCTCAACCTTTACTTTCCAGGTGCTAATCGAATTGGCTAAACCCCCGACGACACAACGCAATCCTGCACTGTCAACTGACAGCTACTACACGTTTAATTTTCGCTATAACTTTTCAATAATAAACGTGAAGCAAACATGACAGATGGTCTGAAAAGCTAAAAATGTGGTCTTTCTTATATCATTTTCAGTCGTTGCAGCGAAAAACAAACCAAAAACATTTTGAATTTCGCGCGTTTTATTTGTTACAATCTACCCCGAAAGGAGAAAAATATTGCCCAAAGTCTTATATATGGAATCTGCATGCATGTTTCTTTCATTTGATACTACTTTTGTCTACCTAGGCCGAGTCGTTCGGTTTTTACGGGCGTTCCAGGACGGCGATGAAGAATTCCTGGAATTCCAGGTTTCCAGGCCTGGAAATCAAGGAAGCCGGCACATGTACGCCCGAGTATTTTGATAGGTTGTTCCCTAGGGTCGAATTAATGGGTCCTGAAAAAAAATTAGCTTTATAACATTTCTTTGGACCTAAAAACCTTATTTTCCTGGGCTAATGCTTAAAGCCGTAAATCACTCCAACTAATCTTGGATTTTAGTGACAAAACTGCAATGAAAAGTCAAGATCTTTTCTTGGATAGGCAGAATACACTCCATACATCACGGTACTTGGCACAAATAATCTGCGCTATCGTTTTAAAAGCCAATTTCAATAGAAATATGAGACCACCTACGCTAGGCTAGTTTTGTAAGAAAGACGCGCCAAAACGTAATAATACGCTGAAACACTGATTAAATTGAATACAGGTGTCTGAAGGTGCGAGTTATACCAAATAAGGAACATCTTGGGAACTATCATAATGATGCCGAACCAATCTCGGTATTTACACCAAATTGATTTTTAAGTTCTTACACAAGTTAAGGTTACGCCACTTCGGTCGCAGTGCTTGGCTTCACTCAAACGACCTCAGGGCATCTCCTCTTATTCTTTCCTCCATGGCCGATAGCCTAGATGTTAGGCCCCTTAAAACAACAACATCTTTCCTCCATGCAATACGCAGCTTTACAGCAACCCATTCGCTCCCTATTAACGGTCATCCCCCTGGGTTGTCACATGTATTGGAAAATGGCTGTTCATGAAGAGTTTCGAGGAAATCACAACCAGAATGTGTACTACCCGATACCATATAAACGCCACTCCTTCTAGTAAGACGTCCACGTCAAAACATCATCAAGCATTCATTCATAAAACAAAGAAATAAATCCACCGGGCGAAGCCGGGCTCTACTGCTAGTTTAAAATATTTAAAGAAAATGAAATGTAAAATAAGAATTACTTAAAAATTAATGGAACTGGCATCATACTGTAATTACAACAAAAATGCAATTTCAGTGCGACCATTCTTTCGGAACATTAAAGGTTTGGATACATTTTCTGAGCTCTTCTGTAGTTCACTTTGAAATATCCAGTGAATATCAAATATTTTATTTTCTTTCTTTACGTGGTTAAGTCCTTTTCTTCTTTTCTTGATTGCTGTTTCGATCGTTAAACTAGTAATTCACTTCCTTTATCCGCCTATGGAATGAAACTCCAGAACTATCAAATGTAAGCAGATGTGAACAATGTAAAGTCACGAGATGCAAATTAAATGTGTTGCCACGCCTTACTGAGTCCTGGTCAGCGAGGAAAAGCTCCAGTGTGTGATGAAGAATGCGAATCCCGAGTTCACCCTGGGCTGCTGAATCACTGTCTTGTGTTGGGTTACGTTCTTTCATTTCAAACAACGAATGGTTACACAATATAACAAAGCACTCGTACTGGAAAGTGAAGGTTGTACTCACCGGAGCAGGCTTGTGGAGGCAGCGGGAAAATGAGCGTGGTGGAACTCTTTCTGCGTGCGACTGCGCAACCCAAGCTCTGTGGCTTGAAGCTGCGCAGCTGCTGCATGAAGTCGGAGCACTCCATGAGTGCGACGTCAGCGAAGTGAAGGTCGCACAGGATCTGGTTCTTGAAGCGGCGGGCGCGCTTCTGGTTGGGCCCCGTCAGGTTCAAGCCACACGAGTTGCACCGTAGACATTCCTCGTGGTAATGGTTGTTGTCGTACAACAGCGAGGGCTCTGCAACAAGAGAAGAAAGCACCTGGTCAGATTCTACAGTACTCAGGAACACACACTTCAGTAAAACCCCTTTTATACGCGCCCGTTTCCTACGCTTTCCTGTGTGGTACGTTTCCCATAGATCTAACTTATTTAAATTATTCTCTTTTAGACATAATATACAGGTGTACTCGGGATAATTAGAACATTATCCAATACATTTTGTCAACCATAACAAAAATGGTACTAAAATATAACTAGTTGTAAATAGGGCAAAATACTTGTTGAACATTTATTTATTTATTTATTTATTTATTTAGCGTATGGCTTTTAGTGCCCGGAGAGTTCGAGGACATGTTCGGCTCGCCAGAGCCTGTAGCTGCTTCAAGCCAACACCAGTGGGGTGAGCTACAAGTTCCGTTCAATTTCAAGTAGTTCCAACTTTAACTACTGACTCCTAGTGGTGAACGTTGGAACTTTGAAACAGCGTTACAACGAAATCTAACCTAGAAATTTAGCTTCATACAAGTTTACTCAGTGGCAGGATATTTTACATTGCCATAGATCTATTACATGGACCGCCGGCTTTACTTCACCTCCGAAGGAAGGTTTACTGAAGGATTTTAACGCTCTTAAGAAATCCGACAACTTCGGCTGGGTTTGAACCCGGATTGTTGGGCACAGCAGTTCAGCATGCTACCAACTACGCCACTGAACAAAGTGAGTGACGTGATTAAAACTCCAATGTATAAATACCATTAGCTACTTTTAGGCCAAAATATGAACAACTATACGTTCCGTAACATTGAATACTGATATACGTATTCCTAACAACCTTAATATCTATACCCCAAGGGCTCACATCTAGTGGGACGTGGGTAGGCGACCACGGGGCCCCAGCTGAGTCCGGCATTGCTTCCACTTACTTGTGCCGGGCTCCTCTCCGTCTTATTTTCTGTCGACCTCACTTGGTCAACTCTTGTTCTCTTCCAACCCCGACGGTATTAGGGTATCCGAGGCCTAGGGAGCCTCTTCCTTTCCCGCCTTAATTGGCCCTTGTCTCATCTTTTCTGATACCCTCCTTCTGCGAGGGGTCGGCCTCCTTTTTCCATTTCCTATTACCTCCTGCCTCCTGCTCAAGGCCCTCAAGGAGGGCCCACCACTTCTGGTGCACCCTAGATATTGCTATACTCTCAGGGGTTCACAGCTGGTGAGTTCGGGAGATGGCGACCCCGAGGGATTCCTGAGCTGGGTCCGGTTTCCCCCTTTTATCCATTACCTGTGGGGCTGATCCTCTCCTCTTTCACTTTCCTATCTGCCTTTTATGGCACTCCTTCGTTCCAAGTCCCTCAATCCACATTCTTGAGGGAATTTCTTTTCCTCCTGTCCTTTATTTGCCTTATTCTCCTTTTGTTTTCCATTTCTTCTTCTAGTATATAAGTTGGTTATCTTTAGTTATAGTTTACATTTCATTATCATTTTCACGATCACCCAAACAATCAGGGACCGATAACCTAGATGTTAGCCCCCTTAAAACAACAACAATTATCATCATATTATCATCATAATATCTATCTAAACATAGTGCAGTTCACGCCACGGTTTCTAATCGGTCAATCGCGGTTTCAAAGTCGTATAGAGGACAGTCGGTGAGCCTCAGGCATGTGCAATTGATACTTGAGTTTTCAGTTGCGCGGAAAGCAATTTCATATCAATTGCACATGTCTGAGGCTCGTCACCTGTCCTCTTGACGACTGTGAAACCGGAGCTCTCCGGCCAAAAACCGTGACGTGAACTGAATAAAGCAAAGTCGGTCAGTTTTCTCTCTCTCTCTCTCTGTTTGAAATCGCTAATCTCAGGTGGTAATGAACGTATTTTATTCCTTCCTTCATAATAATAATGATAATATCGTATGGGATCGGGTACTGGGTGCAAGCTTTGTTATTTGACACCCAAAGGTTAGCTTGCATGCCGAATTTCGTTGTTCCTTGAAGCACTATGAAAGTCAAGGAGGTTAGATATCTAAGTTCCTTGAACACTATAGCGCTGACTTTTGTCATTATTCTAGATTTTCCCGTATTGATGATATATTACACCAATATCCACTTTGCAATACAAAAATGTTTTTATACGATGTCCTCTTTGATACATGTCTCGGCTCTCTGAGCCTTCTTCAGTCAAACACATTAATGATTCTCATATGTCAGTCTATGTGTTGCTCTTATTAAGAAACTTAAAAATAATCTTTTTACAATCGTCAAAGTTATTTAAAAACTTTTTTTTTAAGTTTCTTAGCAAAGACTGTCATATGAGAATCATTAATGTGTTTGACTGAAGAAGGCTCACAGAGCCGAAACATGTAGTCTATCAAACAGTGTAAGGACATTGTATAAAAACCATTTTTGTATTGTAAAGTGGATATTGGAGTAATACACTATAGCGCTTTCTAGTAGAGAAATGAGGAACTTTGGGTTGACGGAAACTCCCGAGATTAATTTTGTCATTATGAACACGGCCTATTGAATTCAAATGGGTTCTTTGACATTCCAACATCGTATGACATGGTGTCGTAATTTTTGCCGCCTTTCAAAAATCACTTACAACGGCCCGGAGTGAACCTGCAAGCTTGGGGTTAGTAGACCGACACGTTGACCACTCACCCACCGTGGCAAGCATGACAACGCACGACCTCATTCTGCCCAGAAGACCACCACGCTGTTGAAGTTGTTCGATGGGACATAATATACCACTCTCTGTACAGCCAGGACCTCGCTTCAAGAAACTTTCACCCGTTTCCTCACTTGATGGAGCTCCTAGGTCGACGACATGCTTCAGGCGAGGAAGTTAAACACTTCGCTACTACGTGACAGAACACGCAAGGAAATGGTGTGGGAATATTCAAACTCGTCCCACGAAGTGACAAGTGCTGACTGAACAGAGCGCATGCGTGGGTCAAAGAATTTCGAAAGGAGAGACCTTTTACTTTGTTTGGCAATGCTATTGTTTACAGCCTGCATGACGTCTAGTGCCGATCAGAACTACCATTAACTAATATTGTCACCGAACTCGTTTGAAAGCAATGCGCTATGTAGAAATTGGAGTTGGGGATATTAAGGTACAGTGCTATTTCTTGTCTCATATTCGCCAGTTTATTTACGCGAACATATGGGACGGTGCACTTTTCATGTTGGTGATTTATATAGAAAGATGCTGTGTTCCTAACTTCGGGACGTAGATTCATAAATTTCTTGCATATGTCAGAGTATTTTCTTGTTACCGTAAAGGTTCGTGCTGATTTTGTCTTTGTGTTTGGGATTGTATCTACAATGGTTGATCCGATGTCCAATTTGAAGTTTCAAATCATGTAATTCATGTCCGACATGTTCGATTTTGAGCGCATGCGCGAAGCTATCCTTACCTAATTTGTCAATGAATGAGCTCTGATTGGCTGGAGAAGCTGTCTCATAATGAAGAATAGCACTCACTATAATTACCCTCATATGATACTGTTACGGCTGTGAGTTTGTGTCATCACTCGCCGCATGAGTCACAACTGCCCCAGGGCTGGGCTGTGGCCTGCCTCCTGTATTGCGTGTGCCTTATGCAACAGGGCTACTAGGACAAAGGGGTAGTCCAGAATATTCGTGACTGGACCAGCGATGGAAACCTCGAGAAGCCGTGAACCCTGGATGGATCTAGAAGCATTTATTGAGTCACCGGCCTGCTATATAAGTGCGACCTATCTAGCAGTTGTTGTTGTTGTGTTTTACGAGCTAGTGCGAGCGATTATCTTGTGCGACAGAAGTGTGGTGACGAAGTGCTGTGCGAGTTACGAAATCCAGTGACATTGTTTCTCCAGCTTGTGGACAGCGAAATAGCCTGCAGCAAGTGATCGTAAGTAATTGGGGTCGGTGAACATAAAGGAGAGGAGCAGATAGTTTCTGTCAAGGCCACCGTACTCATTAAGACGGTTTAACTTCTGTGGTCTGTTGACAAGTGGAAGTGCCAAGAGCGCTCAAGGAAGAGACTTGAGGAAACTGGAGTAAGGCTCCTAATTGCTTGTATTTGCTGATTAGTGTAATTTTCTGGCCACAATAAAGTTAATTATTTCTTTAAGCAGTAATTGGTGTTGTGCTTTGTACCCCCACCGTAATCCAGTTAACAAAAATGCCACTAGGGGGTGGCACGTAACAATACAGTTTTCTGACGTATAATATTTACATTTCGACATCGTCGAACATAAAATGTACAAGTTTCACTGCTGGCTTTGTTACCTTAGTTTCTGATCACCCCTCGTATTTCCCTCTGTTTTCGGTATGTTTCAATTTTTCTTATTACCAATATAAGCTACTGAATACCATTTGACGTTCGACAGATCAACCACTCCACAACACAGTGGTGGCAGTACGGGAGGGAGTGAAGGAAAAGTGAGCGATAGGGAGACATGTCTTTCATATAAAGTAAGAACGGCAAGCGGCTGTTTTGTTATTCGCTGGTGCGGTGGCCTTGGCCGAGCTTGCGGCGCGCCATGGCCCCCTGCTGTACTATTGAAAGCGCGCGCATAGTACATACGAGGGCTGGTTTTTTTTTTCAAGTTCCAATGGACTGTATAAAAATAACAGATTGACATTACCAAACTGATTTTACTACTAAATGTTTGCATATTTTATTCGTATGTCTCAACATAATCGCCAAAACGATTGAAACATTTGTCGTATCGTTACATCAGCTTTCGAATGCCCTCGGCAAAATATTCTGCCGACACTGAGGGGGGTACGTCTGGAAAGCCTCCTGAAGTTTTTCCTTTTTGGCTAAGAGTTGCCGCCCAACCATACCTTGAATTATCGAATAAGGTGAAAATCATTCACGACCACACTGTGCCAACGTTACGATAGACTTTTACAAAGAATTCAAGTGGAAAGTTTAGGACCATCTGCCGTTTAGTCCAAACCAGCACTGAATGATTTTTACCTTTTTTTTTTTTTTTTTTCGAGAATTGAAGGTATGGTTGGGCGGCAACGCCTCGTCAAAAAGGAAACACTTCAGGATACTGTCCAGACGTACCCCCCTCAGTGGCGGCAGAATATTTTGCCGAGGGCATTGGAAAGCTGGTGTAACGGTACGACAAATGTGTCAATCGTTTTGGCGATTATGTTGAGACATACGAATAAAACAAGCAAACTTTTAGAAGTAAAATCAGTTTGGTAAGTCAATCTGTTATTTTTATACAGTCCATCGGAACTTGGAAAGAAAAACAAAAAAAACAAAAACAGCCCTCGTATGAACTATGCGCGCGCTTCCACGAGTACAGCAGGGGGCCATGGCGCGCCACAAGCTCGGCCAAGGCCACCGCACCAGCGAATAACAAAACTGCCGTTTGCCGTTCTTACTTTATACGAAAGACCCTGTATACTGTCCGACTCCCAGCTCATGATCCCTGGCAGGAGGGGAAGGTTGAGGGAGGGAAAGTAGAGTGGAGTGAGTGTGTGAGGGAGAGAGCTACTGAGTGCCAGACAAGGAAACGTTTCCGAATGCTGTTATGATAGCATTCGGCGCGCAGGTGACATTGTATGTACCAATATACACCGGCAGTGAATCGAGTGATAGTGCTGTTTCAAGTTCTTCTGACAACACGGTTTCCAATAAAGCTGAATCTGGATGTGAGTCTGAACTAGCAACTTCTCTGTGAAGTACATAAGTAAATAGTAAATGTTTCCTGTACCGTTAGTAGTAGTGTTAGCCTCTGTCAGGCTGTCCGCTGATGTGACGCAGGTGGTGCGGCCAAATTCCTTGCAGGGATCACGACCTCAGAGCCGTACTGTAGGTTTCCCCCGTAGCTGAGCTTCTATGCCCAAGTTTGCGGGTTCAAACCCGGCCGAAGTAATCGGATTTTTTTTTAATACCGTTAAAAATCTCGCAGTATGCCTTCCTTAGGAGGGGAAGTAAAGCCGGTGGGCCCGTGTCAAGTTTATGGCATTTAAAAGAACGTTCCATGAACTACAATCGTATGATGCTAAATTTGTAGGTTAGATTTGATTACCGCTCTATTATGTCCCAACGTTCGCCGCAAGGTGCCGGTTGTGGTGCCATCTAGTAGCCACGTTCACAGCTAGGTGTCGATGGTAGCATTTGGTAGCAAAAGTAGGAAATAATTGGAATTGATCGTCTGCAGTCCTTACCTGAATTGCAGATAGCACACACTAATACAGTCATCACAACTAACACCGGTTATCAGACAGATTCAACACACACCCAAAGTACACGGAGCTACATGACCAGGTTGTCACAGCCCCTAAACTGAGGAACCAACCGACAACCATCCATAGTGTTCCCCCACCCACGCCAGGAGCACGCCGGCGTGCTGTATGGACACCTCTGATGTAAGGAGTCCACATCTTTCAGACAGTTTTCTCTGTGCATGATTAGCTGGGATATGCTGGAACGGTGAAAATTGACTACATGATTTTTCACCCATTGTGCTCGTAAACATTTCTGAAAGGCAACATTTCGTCACGAAGCTTAAATCTCCAATATTGACCAAGATGTACAAGATAAGAATTTTATTGCACCCTTTATGATGGTTCTAATTTTTATTTCTAAAATTCACTAGCCACTAAAGTACTATTTTATAAAATACCATCTAGAAATGCAGTAGTAATAAAGCCTATTCTATTTCTTCACTAAACTACATTACATTGTGATGCATATGTGCAAATTATCATTGCTGGACTAGTAATGCCATTACGCTACACATGCACGCTAATAAATCAATGTGGGGATAAAATGGCACAGTGCACTCCTATAAAACCTTTATAAATGATTCGCTATACATTGGTAGACTTTGCTCGATACATCTGCCTCTTTGTATACAGTAGCCTACAAGGTATTTCTTAATTCTTACCATTCCAAAGGCTGCTATCGTTATTGTTCTTTGCGGTTGCAAAAAAGATTGTTCTACTACGCTTTGTAAATGCCGTAAGACTAAGTTAATTTGTGCCTCAATGTGTTTCTGTTCCAGATCTTGTACAAACTCGAAAAAAGATGATGAGGATGATGATTAAATTATTAATGTAATTTTCAAAAGTAGTTTTTTTTGTTGTCGTGTCACCTACTCTGAGGCCGAGTGCAGGTCTTTCTAGTCGACGCCCGTGGGCGACCTGCGCGTCGGGATGAGAGATGGAATGGATGAAGATGAATGAATTTGGGAAGGATGTGGAAGGAAGCGGCCGTGGCCTGTCCGAAGGTACCGTCCCAGCATTTGCCTGGTGTTGAAAATGGGAAACCACGGAAAACAATTTCAAGGACGGCCGACGGTGGGGCTCGAACCCACGCGTCTACCGAGTCAGCAGAGAGCTTGGCCCCATGACCTAATGCTGCGCTTTAGCCAGCGTAGCCACTGCTGTCGGCAAAAAAAAAAGTAGTATAATTACTATAAATATGCCATTCGTCATTGCCTTCGGGAAGCGTGGTTTACTTATTCTTGCGACACATGTAGTATTTTATTGCGTTTAACCACAAATTAATAAATAGCCTCAACAACCTTGTTTCACTCATTAAACGCCTAACTAAACGCCAAAACAGACATATCGGCAAAAATATACAATAAAAAGAAAAATAATGCCTATGCAATATCAAATCAAGACATGAACTTTGCCAAATGCAAAGTCAATCCACTCGAAATAATTTCAAGTTTTCTCAGTGTTTTTTCGTTCTAAAACGGTCAACTGGTTGCTTTGACACTCTGAAACAATTAGAATAGTATTCTTATACAAAAATAACCAAATTAACAGTCTTAAAATGTAAAAAGTTTGCCCCGAGTCGTGAAGTTGAGAAAATGTCCACCATCTTGGACACCATCTTGAATTCTGAGCTTCCAGCCAAGGCTAAATAATTGCTTGCACAATCTGTTATACAGTTACTATCGCATTCTACTACACAAATAATCCAAAAATGGTCTTTAGATGAAGAAATTCGTCCTCGGGAGTGGAAATATCGTACTAGTAAGAAAACGTCCACCATGTTTGGCCCCATCTCGAATTCTGAGCTCCCGGTCGAAATTCGGGAGTCCCAACATCGAAATTCGTGTTCAGCAGGTCCAAATTAGTATTAAAACACCTTTGGCAAAATGTTACCCAAAATGGCGCTAGAATTGCAACCGGTCGAAAAGTGGACCAGTCTATTCCCATTACAGACTTTCAGGGCTTGTAGTGGGCCATAAAGCACATGAAGTTCTCAGCCATGGCGGTACATATGGAAGAAACGGGACATAAGTTCACGGACATAAATAATGATGTCAAAATTTTGCATTACGCATCGAAAGGCAGGTATATGAATGTTTTGGAAAATATTCATATCAACACTTATCAGAGATCTAATGAATGCAATAATCTGAACGAGATTAACTTTGAGACTAACGTATTATTTGATACATTAGCAGATCATTTAAATAACAAAAAAAAAGAAAACTGCCTCCTCAACCCCCGCCGTAATAGATTAATTCCTACATATATCCTGACTTGATCAAAATTTCTTGACACCACACCCAATCATCCTTACAAGGAATAAATATTTTACGTTCCACGTAACTCATTCATCACTTCAAATAATAAGTGCTTATTCCATGGTTGACATTAATATGTCTAATGACACAGGCTCAACAAATGAAGAACAAGAGAAAAGGTACGAACTGTATTTTTATTTTTGGTTAGGATTTCGATGTCATATGATGTTTCACACCAACATATGGGCTGAAGAAGGAAACATATCAAGTTTCCGAAACATGTACCTATAGTATTTTTTAGTAAAGTAAAGTATTGATTTGGCGAGTTAAATTGTGTTATACATCTTGTAGTGGTGACCAATACGGTTCAGTTTAGCATAGGAACTTGTGTCCGGAAACGTACCTTCTTCCTGCTACCCGCAAAAATCCATCACAGCACTCGTTCAAATCTCCCGCATTTTCCGCGCTCTGTCCAACTCCTGTTGCTCTGTTTCTGGTACTCGTAGTGTCCTCCTCTTCCACTGCGTGGAGTACAGAGTCTTCAAACTCGGGTGTGCGTCGCCGCCGTGGAGCATCATAGTCGTCTCTGTTGGTGGTGAATCTACCCATCTCTGAAGCTCGCTGATGCATTTTAGCAAAGAGGGCGTGCGAAGATGTCCGGCGGTGTGGACAGGCGCGGATTCAAGGGGGGGGGGGGGGGGGGGGGTCACGGGGGTTATGACCCCCCCCCCCAAACGGAGACCAAATTTTTTTGCAAACTCAAAAAACGAAAACACAATTACCAGACAAATAAAACTTAACGAATTTTAACTGAAAAACAGGTTGTTTTTTTTTTCATTTTATTCAATACTGAATTATCTTTATTGCAATTATTATGTTCTGTTACTACTGTACATATTTACAACTTCAAACCTCTTGTATAAAAACTATTAGTTATACAACAAAATCAACTCGTCTATTTTGTTTAGCAAACCTTGTGATTACCGAATCGATATTTATAGTGATGTCACGATGAATGTGCAACAATGCACGGATAGGAAACTGGGGCTTTTATCGCACCAACAATTTTTGCCGACGTCCAAACTGCAAGCTTGGTTGGCAATTTAAGCTGTGACTTTCTCCCTTTGTCGGTATCAACTCGACTTGCCGAAACTGTAACGTACCTTGATCCTTTTCTCGAAGCTCGATGTAAAAGTCGCAAAACACGCCGTTGCAATTTGTACGAATATTTTTGGTGCGCTAAACGCATCAAATTTCTATCCATGAAGCTTGCAAAACAAATTGGTCTGGTTTTGTACGTTTGGTTATTTTGTGATTGCGTTTTTAGTGATACCATTTTTCTTAACAATTTCGATTCGCTGACCCCCCCCCCCCCCCCCCCCAAAGCCAAACTCTAGATCCGCGCCTGGGTGTGGAAAACGCTCCCCAAAATTGACGAGCATCTCTCCCATTATACCGCACTTAGCCGTACAATATCAACCCCATGGTCAACAGCAAAACTCGACCATTGAAGTAAGTACTACCCTACCAGCGCATTGTTATCGGTGGCGGAAATCGGAACTAATACGCTCCGCCCAGCCACACGCCTGCGATAGATGTCCAGTCATCGCCAGCGAAACCTCATCGCATGTCATTTGTGAGCATGATTCGAGCTGGGTCGTGCGCTGTGTGGTGTGTTCTCATTGTATGCTTGCACATCCGTTTCCCCTCTTGCTACTAGCGCTTAGTGACAGCCCAGCGGGGCGAACGAAGTGACCCGAATGCTCACGAATATAACCGATCAGCCAACCTCTTCCACTTCCAAGACAGACCAAGCGGGGCAGCCATTTTTCTTACGTTTATCGACGAGCTATTTGTTCTGTGAATAATCGCTTGATTTGTTGTTCTGTGCGTTAATTCTTTGAGTCTCAGGCACTCACTGGACAACTGAAATACACTAAAATCGAGCCGCTGAGTCTCCGGCAGGGTGTCCATCCCCTTATCTCCTCTAATATCTTCCCTGGCCATTTCTCAGCAGCTTATGAATTGCTTGGAAAATCCGTTTCATTTACCTGAGTTTATAATGAACAAATATATTTCACATGCGAAAAAAGAATTTTTATTTTACAGTAAGAGACTGAATATGTAATTTTAAATAAATCAAGCAAAGTTATGTTAAAAAAAAATGTCATTTTGATCAAATATGTAAAATAAAAACACAAATATTAGGCCTAATTTTAAAGTAGAAATATCTAAAACAAATGTCATTATGATCAAATATGTAAAATATGTAACAATAAAATATAATTATATGATAGCTAAGGTTCTAATTCATGGACATTTACCGTTCTTAGTTATGTATAAGCAAAGGAAAAGGGTATATATTTATATAAAAATCCTAGCCCAATGATCGGTCTAGGTTGTAAAGTTTCGGGTACGTTCGGTTTGCACCTCTGCGCTGGTCTGTCTCGGTGCGTGTCATAAGATCGTGAAGGGGGATGGATGATCGGTTGCGGTCGTGAGTATTCGGGTCGTTTCGTTAGCCCCGCTGGGCTGTCTCTAAGCGCTAGTCTCTTGCTCCGCTCCCCCCGCGGCAGCCATAACGAGGCGAACTGACGTAATGTATACACTACAGGCCCGCTCCACCTCTAGCGGTAACAATTCCCTGGAGGGGGTAGTATGTACAGCTTACTGCTGTGTAATGAAGAATTACTACTGTACCGTAGTATGAACGAAGGTCACACGCGCAACAGCAGGTACAATGCGTCTCCGTGCGGATTACACACTGAACAGAATGGCATGGAATGTCAACAAACCTGTAGGAGATATGGGCATGGGGGGACAAACTGGGCAATTGCCCAGGCCGGCATGTTTTAGGGGCGGTAAATGTTCTTGAAAACTGTACAAAACCACTTGGGCATTAAACGTCAAGTAGCCTAATTAAAGTTAAACCCCCACACAAGGGAATACCCAATAGCAATGCTGATTTTATAATTATTAATAATTATAATTATAATAATTTTATTAATGCAGACAGCATAACAATGAGCTGTACCATTATGTAGAAAGGATACCTCAAGTAATTCGGAAGAGAAGAATATCGTTCTATGGCCACTTAACCCGTATGCAACCCGAGAGTATCACCAATCGGACATTTACCTACTTTCTTAACAAAAAGACCAAGGGCCCCTGGTTTTGTGAGGTAGACAAGGATTTACACGAAGTAGGGATCACCCACGCAGACATTATGGAACGTGACCTTTTGAAGGGAAAGCTTGGAGCACACCACCAATTCCAAGAAAAAGCGAAATTAAAAACCGGCAAGAAGTGGTATGAAGAAAGAAAGGAGTCTCTCAGGCAGCGAATGCGTGAACACTGGGCTAAGATCAAGGCCCAAAGACGGAAGCAGTTGAAATGACGTGGTCCATAGCTGGCCTGAACGAAGAAAGAAGAAGAATTTTATTAATGCAGCCAATGGCCATGTACTTTTCTTTTCGGGACGGTTCAGGGAAGGGATATTGGAAGGAAATCGGCCGTGGATCTATTGTAAGGTACCGTCCCGGCATTTGCCTGGTGGTGAAAATGGGAAACCACGAAAACCATTTTTAGGACGGCTGAGGTGGGATTCGAACCCACGCTCTCCTGATGGCAGCAAGGCACGAGGTAGCTCGTTTGTGCCTTCAGCCACAGCGACCGGTAGTGCTGATTTTTAAGGGCATAAAAAGAAGGATCGTCTTAAGTCATCTTGCTGTTGAATCTGACTTGAAAGTGAAATTGTTCTAATGAAGAAATCATAAACCTGTTTGCAAATGATAAGGTAACATATTTATGTACATCCTCAGATGAAGAAACGGCCCCATATGTTAAGGAAACTTTAATAAATCTACATATACGAAATCGGGGTGAGCAGTGGATTTTCTTTTTCTTTTCCTCAGGGATGCCAGGAGCCCTAAATATGGGTCTGGATGTGGGGCATCAGGTGATCGTTCAATGACGTATGTATTCTCGTCAGCGGCACCGAAAATGCGGAAGTTTTGAACGTGTGCTGTAGTGGTGGTATGCGGGTAGCGGGAAGACTGACACAAGTTCCTATGTTACACAAATATCCACTTTACAATACAAAATGTTTTATATATATCACTCGATATCAAAATACACTTTGAGACATGTTTTGGCTCTGTGAGCCTCCTTCAGTCAAACACACTAAAAATTCTCCTAAAACAGTCTAATGTTTGGTCAATCAATAACAATTTTTGTTAAAATTTTTACAACGTCATGATGATTAAAACAAATGAATATAAAATGCTTAAAGAATTAAACTATGTACAAAAATTCGAATCGTGGGCCCATCGTCGTTGATCAATTTTCAAACGGGGGACCTGGAACTATAACAAGTAGTTCCGTGAAGAACTATACAGCCTATTTTCATATATCCCTAATGTTAATTACCTCTATCAACATACAAAATTTCAGTTTAATTGCTGTAACAGATTCGTAGATATTGAGAACTGTCTAAATATTTCAGATGGTCGCCAGGATGGGTTTTTATTTTTGTACTATTTCATTAAGATTATTGTGTACGTGTGGTATTCAAACTTAAATCGCATGATTAGAACACAAGAAGTAAAAACGAGATTTTAAAATTACGCACAGCAGCCATCTTGTGATTATGCAAACAATTGAAATAAATTAGATGCCAGTGGATCAACATTTGTATAAGCATTTAACGTGCAACGTTTCACGGCACTCGGATTCTTAATTCGCGAGAAACGTCCATTTAAATATATATACTTCGCGTCGCCGCCATGTTGGATTTGTGCTCACCAGGTTACTGAAAGTCCTATAGGTGAACATATGTTCATAGTCTCTATGAACATTTAAAAAAATCAGTTTGTTTGCTGTAAAAGATTCATAGATATTGAGAACCGTCTAAATATTTCGGAAGCTCGCCATTTAGGATTGTTATATGTATAGGCCATAGAGTTATGTACCATTCAAGGACAATTATTGCCTAGGTTCATTATTCAAACTTTCACTTCGATCGCATGATTACGACACAAGAAATAAAAACTTAATTTTAAAATTTCGCACAGCCGCCATCTTGAGGTTATGTAAACAATTGAATTAAATTAGATGGCAGTGCATTACAAGCTGCAAATTCATTTACTGTACCACATTTCACTGCGCTCAGAGAGTTAAATCACGAGGAAAGTCTATTAAAATATTTTAAATTCGCTTGGTCGCCATGTTCGTTGTGTACTTTACAGGTTTATGAAATATACATAGGTAAACTTGTATCAGTACCCTTTATCACCATACAAAATTGCAGGCCGATATCTGTAATAGTTTCGGAGATATAGAATGTCAGTGAAATATTTCGCACAGCCGCCATTTTGAGGTTATGTAATCAGTTGAACTAAATTAGACTCCAGTGCATTACAATGTGTATAAACATTTGCTGTACCAAGTTTCATTACATTTGGATAGTTAAATCGCGAGGAAAGCCTATTTAAAAGTCTCAACTTCGCTTGGCCGCCATGTTGGTTTTGTAGTTACCAGGTTTTCAAAAGTCACATAAGTGAACTTATAGCAGTTCCCTCTATCACCATAGAAAATGTCAGGGTAATATCGGTAATAGTTTCGGAGATATTGAATGCTGGTGAAATATTTCGCACAGCCGCCATGTTGGATTGGTGAGTCGTAACAAAATTTGAAGGGCACGGTCGAGGTCGCCGGGAGTAGTGCTATGAACTTTCCGAGTTTCATTGAAATCGCTCTAGCCGTTTAGATTTTATTAGGGGGACACACACACACGAATCACACACACACACACACACACACACACGGACAAAAGGTGATCTCATAAGCCTATTTTTTCAAAATTGAAAATAGGCTAATAAAAAATTACCTGACAATCTACGTTTCCTACTTGGAAACCTGAACTGATGATTCTGATTGGGCAAAAAAAAACTTACCCCATTGTACAAGCGTCTTGAAAAAGGATCGTGTATAAGTAGTCCATGGGGGCGTGGTGGCCCAGCGATCAAGCTGTTGTCCTCTCACCAAGGCGGACCGGGTTCGATTCCCGGTCTATGCATGTGAGATTTTCGAAGTGAAATGCCATGTCCTGTGGTTCGGATTCCACGTGAAAAGGAGGTCTCGTGGCTCATGATCGCATGATTAACGGTCACGTAAAACTAAAAGCTTCCTTCCTTTTCCTTAAGTAGTCCATGTAGCAACAGGTAAACGAAAGTTGTTTATTTAATGAAAATGAAAATTCTCAGCCTGCTTCCAGTCTCCGACCGGGTCAGGAATGGAATGAATGAATGAAGCCCCCAACTTGCGGCGAGGATATGGACTGCGCCGGCTGCCGAGGCCTGACGCACCCCTCTGGGGCGATGATTAAATGAATGATAGTGGAGAGTGTTGCTGGAATGAAATGTTGACAGGGAAAACCGGACTACCCGGAGAAAAAAACTGTCTGGCTCCGTTTTGTCCAGCACAGATCTCACATGGAGTGACCGGGATTTGAACCACGGACCCAGCGGTGAGAGGCCGGCGTGCTGCCGCCTAAGCCACGGAGGCTTCTGTTCATTTAAGGCTTTTGCAAATTGTTTTCAACAACCTGTAAAGCGGGAAAATAATTGAAAATAGGAAAAGGTAAACAATAACATAAACGACGTATAAATGACGTTCCTATGCTAAACTTTACCGTCCTCACTTAAAGTCCTGTAAGTCCGTGATAGGAATTTAGAGACGAGTGTTGCCAACATCTTCAATCTCCTTGAGAAATAGTAGCAGCTCGTGCTTAAATTGTCTGGCTAGACTAATTAGGCCTATGAATAGTACAGGCTTACCGACATAATACACAGTTCAAAACTAGCGGCTTCGATGGTGTAGTTAGTAGCATGCTGAGTTTCTATGCCCAAGGTCGCGTGTTCAAATCCAGCCGTAGTCGTCGGATTTTTATGAGCGTTAAAAATCCCTCAGTATGCCTTCCTTCGGAGGGGAAGTAAAGCTGGCGGTCCCATGTCATTGATTTATGGCATGTAAAACAACCTTCCACTAATTACACTCGTGTGAAGCTAAATTACAGGTTAGATTTGACTAACGCTCTTAGGTTCCAACGTTCGTCACCAGGAGCCGACTGCGGTGGCATCTAGTAACCAAGTTTAGAACTAGTGTTCGTTAACGGTGGCATTTGGTAACAAAAGTAGGAACTACTTGAAAATTGAATGTCTGCAGTCCTTACTGGAATTAAAAACAGATAACACACACTAATACAGTCATCACAATTAACACCGGTTATCAGACAGATTCTACACACACCCGAAAGTACACGGGGCTACATAACTGCGTTGTCGCAGCCCCTAAACTGATGAACCAACCAACCAACAGTTCAAAACTCATAGAGCATAAATAGCTCATTAATCTACCGTCGGGCGCGCACATCTGTGAGATTAACTTTTTCTAGCCCAGGCTTATGTTTTTGCATATAAAAGCGTGTGCGTCGCAATAGCTTCCGTTCTCCCCGCCATTTGCGTGACGATGAGGTCGCACTTGTTTCAGTGCCTTTCGCTACGTCTTAGTGAACCGAATCATATTGTTACTGTTGTTGCTTATTTTAGGGCTCATACATAACATCAGATGGAGACACATTAAGAGAAGTACAAATGCGAACAAATACAGCATGGGCTAAATGGCGACAGGTGACAGGAGTTTTATGTGATCGCAATATTCCTGTACAGCTGAAGTCAAAACTATATCGCACTGTGATCAGACCTGTGGCATTGTATGGACCCGAGTGCAGGTGCGGATTCAAGGGGGGGGGGGGGGGTCACGGGGGGTCATGACCCCCCCCCCCCCCAACGGAGACCAATTTTTTGCAACTCAAAAAACGAAAACACAATTACCAGACAAATAAAACTTAACGAATTTTAACTGAAAAACAGTTTTTTTTTTCTTCATTTTATTCAATACTGAAATATCTTTATTCGAATTATTATGTTCTGTTACAACTGTACATATTTACAACTTCAAACCTCTCATATAAAAACGATTATTTATACAAGAAAATCAACTCGTCTACTTTGTTTAGCAAACCTTGTGATTACCGAATCGAAGTTTATAGTGATGTCATGATGAATGTGCAGCAATGCACGGATAGGAATTTTGGGCTTTTTTCGCATCAAACGTTTTTGCCGACGTCCAAATTGCAAGCTTGGTTGGCAATTTGAGCTGTGACTTTCTCCCTTTGTCGGTACCAACTCGACTTGCCGAAACTGTAACGTACCTTGATACTTTTCTCGAAGCTCGATGTAAAAGTCGCAAAACACGCCGTTGCAATTTGTACGAATATTTTTGGTTCGCTAAACGCATCAAATTTCTATCCATGAAGCTTGCAAAAAAATTGGTCTGGTTTTGTACGTTTGGTTATTTTGTGATTGTGTTTTTAGTGATACCATTTTTCTTAACAATTTCGATTTGCTGACCCAAAGCCAAACTCTAGATCGATTCCCTGACCCCCCCCCCACAAAAAAAAACCTCTAGATCCGCGCCTGCCTGAGTGTTGGCCAGTAACCAACAGATGTGAGCAAGTGCTGCACTCCATGGAGATGAGAATGCTGCGCTGATCAATTGGCCTAACAAGACTGGATCATGTCACCAATGTCCATGTAAGAGGCACCCTTGGTGTCGCACCGATTCCTGACAAGATGCCGGAAGCTCGCCTGCGTTGGTACGGACATATACTACGGAGTTACGAGGACACAGTGGCAAAAAGAGCACTACAATTAGATGTAGTAGGCAAGCGACCACAAGGAAGGCCCAAGAAGCGGTGGCTTGACCAAATAACGGAGGACATAAGAGCAGCCAATGTTGAGGAGAAAGAAGCTGCAGACCGTGCAAGATGGAGGCAATTGTGCAGAAGAGCCGACCCTGCTCTGTGGGACAAAGGCTAGAAGAAGAAGAAGTTGCATATTTTAGGGGCTGTGACATCGTGGTCGTCTAGTCTTGTGTATTTGGGTGTGTGTGGGAATTGTGTGATAACGTGTGATATTTTTATGGCTGAACCGGTGTCCGTCTGAAGTACCTAGGCCTACCAAGCGACTGCTGCTCACCCATTTGGCCTGCACATTTTGAGGCGAAGCGTCGTCTTCGTCAGCGCGTTTGGCCACCTCGGCTGTTAATCTCCGTTTTCGTGACCGGAGAGCTGTCTCACTGTCAGGACAGCTACTCAGTTGTCCTCATGAGGCTGAGTTCACCCATACGTGACGGAGCCGGGAATCAAATCCGGGGCCTCCGGCTGAGAGCCAAGCATGCTACCCAAACACTATACAGCCGGCACATTTATATGAGATCTTCCGAAATTTCAGGAGGTATGGCAACATTGCACCGAATGGCTACGACCAGGTAACTATCAAATATCCCAAGTGTCACACTGGTGTGAACGTTGTTGTTGTTGTTGTTGTTGATTCTTTAGGGGTTTTGGGACATCGTGGACATGTAGCCCCGTTCACTTGGGTGTGTGTATTAGTAATAATAATATCGTATGGCCTAATGCCGGGTGCAAGCTTTTTTTTATTTTTTAAATTGCACCCAGAGGGCAGCTTGCGTGTCGAATTTAATGCTCCTTGGAGCGCTATGAATGTCAAGGAGGTTAGATACCTTAGCTCCTGGACGCTATACCGCTTTCTAGGAACTTTGTGGCAGCGGTAAATCCCGAGATTAATTTTGCCATTATGAACACGGCCTACTGAATTCAAATGGGTTCTTTAACATGCCAACAACGTATGACATGCGTGTCGTGATTTTTGTCGCCTTTCAAAAATCACTTACCATGGCCAGGAGCGAACCTGCAATCTTGGGGTTGGTAGTCCGACACTATAACCACACACCCACCGTGGCAAGCTTGTGTATTAGTAATTGAGGTAGGATTTGGGTAGAAACCACGGCAAACCATTTCCAGGATGGCAGAGGTAGGAATCGAAGCCGCATCTTCTCAGTTTTACCTCACGAGGCTGAGTGTACCAGTCCACAGACCAGAATTCAATTTCTTGACAGAGCCGGGATCGAAGAATGCTAGCCACTACACAAGGAGGTGGACTCTGGTGTGAACAGTACACTCTATAAATAGCGACTTTTGTCCCGATCGGAATATCACGCCTGTGTGTGTGTGGGAGCCTAACTTTCGCAATTTCTGAGCTCAAAATTAGTGATGTTGTCTTAGATCGTTCCTTGCCTCGCGCAGCGTCGTAACGTCGAGGCAAGAGGCTCTATAAACTAAGAGTCATAAACTAAAGGTAGTAACACCTTATTGAACCGATGGAGCAGAGCGTCGTAATCCTGGCTGGCTGTCTTATTGCTAGATACAACAACAGTATATAGCTCGATTATATTGAGTTTTATCTTTATAATATACAGTCACGTCTAACAAAGATTGAACACACAATCTTAGTAATTGTTTTGCCCAATAAACACAAGACAAGCGGCTTCGGTGGCATAGTTTGTAGCATGTTGAGTTTCTATGCCCAAGATCGCGGCTTCAAACCCGGCCGAAGTCGTCGGATTTTTTAAGAACATTAAAAATCCCCCAGTATTGTGCCCGTTTAGACCAGAGTCCGCACGACCACATATGCATTTTACCAAGAATCAGTCAGCACGAGAGTCAAAATATCCCGGAGCGCCAGATGGGTTAAAGCTAATCGCAAAAAAAAAAAAAACGACATCAAATTTAAAAAAAAATGCTTTACTGATTTTTGGCTCAATGCAACAATAAGGATAGAAGGAGATTCAACTGGGCATAACACAACATGTAAAATTATCTCATTTTATTTTAAATTTTAAAATTGACTGCAAAATGATGCTCAAGGTAACATCATTCCAGCGCGACGGCACACACTACTATTTACACAAAGTACAGAAATTTTCCAACACATTGAACAATTGTCTTTGGAGACACAAGTCTGATTATCAGTCCTGTAGACTGTGTTCCAAAATTATATCAATTATTTACGATGAAATCCAGTTCAAATTAAATTGTCTTTACTGGAAATATTGTAGTTCACTGGTTGAATTTCTAACATGATATTAACACTCGTAGAAATTCTCACTGTTTATAATTGTTTATATAATTTTTTAACTTCCACTTATTTTTCCAGTTTCAAAAATATTGTCAAAAATATTATCTTTGACCCAACACTAATTATGTACACATATTAATAACAACATCTGAAAAGTATTTGACCCTTGAGCATAGCATCGAAGAACTGTGCGAAGCACAACAAAATTTATTATTCTTCCAAAATTAAACATTTCGAGAAGTGACTCGATTATGAACTTCAAATTCCAAAGAAATATGATTTCTGAATCATCAGCTTGATCAAAAAAAAAATTGTTGAACCATTCAACTATCCGATTTTCCACTTGGAATTATTATTAAGAAAAATATTTATATTTGTTGCTATTTTAGTAACTTTCACAACTTGCAATTCTTGAACAGAATGCGGAAATAAAAATTGTAGCTTTATAATAAAATCATTTAGTTCATGACAATAGGATTGAAAACATCCTTTAAGTAATTCGTGGATACAGAATTATTTTTTAATTGGCAGAGGCCCATTCAATTATTTGTGTAAGAACACAATATCCCAACAACAACGGCAAAGGTCTTCCTCTGAAGAAGAATAAAATTTTATCATGACAAAACCGGGTTCTAGCAAATCCAAAGTATTAATGGAATACGTAAACAAGTTTGAAATAATTACTGATGGTTTGGTCATTCATTCGACGAAATGTGTGGTTCCAATACTCCTCCTATAAACCTGAGCCATCGAACCTGCTATTTGATTGATGCTAAAAAAAAAAAAAAAAAAAAAAAAAACTCCTCATTCCTGCGACTTAAACATGCGCACCTGGGAATGGCATTTCAACTACTCCACACACATAAATTTTCTTCCCAAAATTTATACAATAAATCAAGCCTCTGCTTGTTATCAAAACTGGAAGATCTAGAAACTTACAAGTTTATTTTATTTTACCATTCAGTTCAAACCGTGAAGTTACCACACTTGTGATATTCTCTATTTCACTTTCGAATGTGTGCCTACGTCATGATTTTATATTAACACAAAAAAAAAATCCTAATTGATACAAATATCATTGGCTTCCTGTTTCATGCCTTTCCGTGTTATCTGAAAAATATACTTTGCTCAATGCAAATATTAACTGTTCAACCAGAACTATAATGTTGGTGGAATACGGCTTGCGCTATCCACTAGCTTTCGGAAAATCACCTGTTCCAAACTAGGAATGATTAAACTAATCCTTAAGCTCTCTCTCAACGAATGTGATTATTAATTATTTAGAAAAATTATGAAAATTATTATTATTATTGGATTATTATTATTATTATTTCCTTAAATATGTTTAATTATTATTTCCTTATGTGAAAAAACCACATGTTCGACTCTTCGAATATGGACAAAATATCCATTCCTCAACAAAAATAAATATTAACTTCTACAGTTATATCGGCTGATTACCGTGATTCTCAAACAAAATGAACATTCAAATAAATGCTCGGTATGCTCGGTCATCGATCCTAAACTGTTCTGAGTGCTGAAAATACTCAGAATAACCCTAATGTGTCTTGCGTAAATCAATGCAAGATTTAAATACGAAGAAAAATAAATGTGTTGGTCATCTGCAGAAAATGAGTTTGTTCCAATTAGCTAGGCATAATATAAAAGTCAAATGTGGCTTATATTTCTCGTTGGTCTTGAAGCGTAGTGAACCTGGTCTGTACCAGATTTATCCAGATACATGCCCTATTGGACACGCACGTCTAATCCTTGTATGGGCCGCCATTATAGACCCACAATCAGTCTAACACGACATAGTGGAAATATTTCTTGAAGTTTGAAGTAACTGCTGATCCATTTTAATATTGACTTCAATTAAATCCATAGCAGTTCGCTTAAATGGGGTCAGATCCAAATGATCTCTTCTCAAAAGCGTCAGTTGTAACATAACTCACGGTAATCTTTTCAGTACAGGAAAACACTGATAGTCTAAAACAATCAACGGCTGTTCTGAAGATCGTTCCCTGGGCATGGCTTCACACCATCTATCATGCGCGAAGCAACATATAGTTTCCCTTTGTCGGCTAATGAACAACACCGTGATAGACTGGCCTTCAATATACTGAAAGATCTGAGTGGTTATTTAGTTACAATTTGTGAAACTGACAAGTTGGATTAAAATATCCAAGTATTGAATTATTGTTACTGGACTGTGACAGAATAATATCTAGACAAAGTCTAGCATATGTCCATATAGAAACAAAGTGTTTCACCAATGTCCGTAAAAAATAACAATCACCTTAGTGATTCCCTCTACCGGAAACTTACTACGTTCCCCACGTGTCGTAGCACTTTTGTGACTATCACAATTCAAAGATATCTTCTGCGTAGATTCGGCAACCATGTGCCTTGGCTCGACGTAGCAGCAGCACCTTGTCCTACGAGAGCTTGGTTTGAAGTGAGCTGCTTATGCTTGGGCCAAGCGGCTTTTATACAAAACGGTCGGCTCCACGCTGGATCACGCTGAAATCTGTAAATCCTCATATCTCCTGTGTCTCTGGTCTCATTCACTTGAGACTAAGTGCATCCTCTTTCATTTGGCCGTGCCAGTAATCTGATCCAAGTATCAAGTCTCTACTCCATGGCTAAGTATTTAATCACCAAATAGTCTCGACCTCTGCTACTATTTGCCACGTCACTTAACATCTTCTTGGCTGCATAAAGTTTCCATTTCAATCTAGAAGGAAAGGAGCGCGATATTCAAATATCTCAACTTTCAAAAGCGGCTGTTGCCTTTCCCTTGATACCTAGGTGTCTGAATCTTGGAATACCCATTCCTAGAATTGGGCACAGTATGTCTTCCTTCGGAGGGGAAGTAAAGCCGGCGGTCCCATGCCGGAGATTTATGGCATGTTAAAGAACCTTCCACTAATTACACCTATGTGAAGCTAAATTAATATAGCTCATCACACTGTACGTTTACAGTAGTGGTCGTAGTTTCCGATAATCACGAATGAGAGTTTCAAAATGAGACCAAGTTGCCTGCTGTACGTTTATCCGGGGCTGAGAAAACGTTACATCAGAAAAAGTATAAGAACTTTTTATTGGGTAGTTGAAAAAAATTGAAACTTGAGATTTGCACTACCAATACTTGTGCCTATCACATATAAAAATTGCATTACCCTCAGCCAAGTAGTTTTCCATGTATATAGTAGGCCTATATAGTTTTAAGTGAGCGGTTCCAAGAAAAGACGTTAAAAACACGGACAATTTTTCATACAACCACAAATAAATAAATAATTTATAAACTTGAAAATAACTGGCTTATATAGTCTAACGTTTTTCAATAGGTCTGTTGGTTTGGTTGTAAGTAAGGCCTAAACTCGAGTATCCATATTAAAAAATCCGATAATAAGTTCCTACGTTCGTCGTCAGGAGCCGACTGCGGTGGCATCTGGTAACTAATTTCTGAACTAGTTGGTCGTTGACGGTGGTGTTTGGCGGCAACTACTTGAAAATTGATCGTCTGCAGTCCTTACTTGAATTAAAACAGATAACACACACATCACAATTAACACCGATTATCAGACAGATTCTACACACACCCAAAGTACACGGGGCTACATGATAAGTTGTGAATGTTCTCGCCTGCTGTTCCCAAGGTTGCCGAATCGAATCCCGGTGCAGTCAGTTGGCATTTGATGGTTGGTTGGTTCTTAAGTTTAGGGCTGCGACAACGCGGTCATATAGCCCCGTGTACTTTGGGTGTGTGTAGAATCTGTCTGATAACCGGTGTTAATTGTGATGACTGTATTAGTGTGTGTTATTTGTGTTTTTAATTTAAGAACAGACTGCAACTTTAGAATTTTTCAAATAGTTCCTACTTTTGCTGCCAAGCGCCACCGTCAACGACTACTAGGCCAAGTTCAGAACTTAGCTACTAGACGCCATCGCAGTCGGCTCTTGGCAACGAACGTAGTAACCTAAGAGCGTTGTTTACATTCTTCACCTATCCAATTTAGCTTCACACAGGGGTAATTATTGGAAGGTTCTTTAACATGCCATAACTCTATGACATGGGACCGCCAGCTTTACTTCCCCTCCGAAGGAAGGCATACTGAGGGATTTTTAACGCCGTTGGCATTTGAGAGTGAGCAAATGCGTGGGAACCGTGTCAGTCACGTTGAAAATCCCCTTTGAGGAAAAATGCGCCAACCCCGGCGTCTCTAAAAGCTTCAGTACTTAAAAAGGACGAAATAATATCTTCTGACGTCTGTTCTGTCGTGCGGAGTCCATTATTTGGAATAATTACACTGAGATGGCTTCGGTTGCGTAGTTGCGTAGTTGCATGCGAAGCGTCTATGCCCAAGATCACGGGTTCAAAACTGGCAAAAGTCGTCGGATTTTATAAGAACATTAAAAATCTCTCAGTATGACTTCCTTCGGAGGAGAAGTAAAGCCAGCGGGCCCATGTCATGGCATGTAAAAGAACGTTCCACTAACTACAATTGTGTGAAGCTAAATTTGTAGGTTAGATAGCTTGCCACGGTGGGTGAGATGATAGCGTGTCGGTCTACTAACCCAAGATTGCAGGTTCGCTCCTGGCCGTGGTAAGGGATTTTTTTTGAAAGGCGGAAACACTTCGATGTCGTCTAGTAGCTAAGTTCTGAACTTGGCCTAGTAGTCGTTGACGGTGGCGCTTGGCGGCAAAAGTAGGAACTATTTGAAAAATTCTAAGTTCAGTCTGTACTTAAATTAAAATAAAATAAAAAAAACAGATAACACACACTAATACAGTCATCACAATTAACACCGGTTATCAGACAGATTCTACACACACCCAAAGTACACGGGGCTACATGACCGCGTTGTCGCAGGCTCTAAACTTAAGAACCAACCAACCAAAGGAGGCAAAAATACGACACGCATGTCATACGATGTTGGGATGTCAAAGAACCCATTTGAATTCAGTAGGCCGTGTTCATAATGGCAAAATTAATCTCGGGAGTTTCCGCCAACACAAAGTTCCTCATTTCTCTACTAGAAAGCGCTATAGTGTTCAAGGGGCTTAGATATCTAACCTCCTTGACTTTCATAGTGATTCAAGGAACAACGAAAATTCGACATGCAAGCTACCCTCTGGGTGTCAAATTATAAAAGCTTGCATCCGGCATCCGAGGCCATACGATATTATTATTATTATTATTATTATTATTATTATTATTATTATGTAGCTTAGATTGGGTAAACTCTCTATTTCGTTCCAATGTTCGCCACCAGGTGCCAGTTATGGTGGCATCTAGTAGCCAAGTTGGCATCTAGATGTCGTTGACGGTAGCATTTGGCAGCAAAAGTATGAACTACTTGAAATTGATCGTCTGCAGTCCTTACCTGAATTACAGATAACACAAAGACATCACAACTAACACCGGTTATCAGACAGATTCTACACATACTACATTACCACGTTGTCGCACCCCTAAGCTGAGGAACCAACCATAATTACACTGAAAGCGAAATTGAAAGATGAACTTTCGTAGGAAATAAAATTCTCTCTAGACACGAGCCTGAAATAATATTGAGCTTGGAGCCTTTGTTAATATTTTGTTCCCGGCCTGGTTTTCATAGAATGTGCAGCGCTGTGCAATCTTTAAGCACAAAGCAGTCTTTGTTCATCTAATTAGTGAGCACGGTGTTTTAGTTTATCTAACATCAGCTGTGGAGATGAAATTAAATCTGTCACAGCTTGGTGGGGAACAGCGGGACAGAATGAAAGTGCTTTAACATGATATTCTAGGATCAGAAACTAAGGTTACAGCGAAACTTGTACATATTATTTCACACAACCGCCAACTGATAGTACATGCATCAGGTTATTAGCCTATTTCCATTTTATGAAAATAAAAAAAAAATAAAAAAAAAGGCTTATGAGATCACCTTTTGTGCGTGTGTTTGTGTCCCCTAATAACTTCTAAACGGCTGTAGCGATTTCAATGAAACTCGGTAAGATCATAGCACCACTCTAGCCGACCCCGTCAGTGCCCTTCAAATTTTATTCTGTTGCACCAATCCAACATGGCGGCTGTGAGAAATATTTCACCATCATTCAGTATCTCCGAAATTATTATCGATATCACCCTGAAATTTTGTACAGTGATGAAGGGCACTACTAGAAGTTTGCCTATGAGACGTTCAAAAACCTGGTAACTACAACACCACCATGGCGGCCAAGCGAATTTGCGACTTTTAAATAAGCTTTTCTCGCGATTTAACCAACCAAACGTAATGCAACTTGGTATAGCAAATGTCTATACACATTGTAATGCAATGGCGTCTAATTTAGTTCAATTGTTTACATAACCTCAAAATGGCGGCTGTGCGAAACATTTAACTGGCATTCAATATCTCCGAAACTATTTATGATATCACCCTGAAATTCTGTACGGTGATAAAGGGCACTGCCACAAGGTTATCTATGTAACTTTCAAAAACCTGGCGGCCAAGCGAATTTGAAACATTTTAATGGACTTTTCTCAACATTTAACCATCTGAGCCCAGTGAAATGTGGTTCAGTAAATGATTATACATATTGTAATGTACTGGCATCTAATTTAGTTCAATTGTTTACATAACCTCAAGATGGCGGCTGTGCGAATTTTAAAATTAAGTTTTTATTTCTTATATCATAATGATGCGATAGAAGTGTAAGTTTGAATAATGAACCTACGCAATAATTTTCCTTTAATGGTTCATGACTCTATGGCCTATACATATAACAATCCAACATGGCGACCATCTGAAATATTTAGACGGTTCTCAATATCTACCAATCTATCACAACAATCAAACTGAAATTTTGAATGTTGATAGAGGCAATTAACATGCGTAGGATATATGAAAATAGGCTGTCTAGTACAGGCTTCGTGGGACGAGTTTGAATATTTCCTCATAGAATGACATAAAATTACCATGACAGCCCGATTCCTTATCGACGTATTAATTATAATAAACTTCTAGTTGATTCCCGTAAAAACATGACGGTCATTGGGAAAATATTTACTGAAGGATTCTCTTATACAGTAAGCATTTTTTGAACGATTAACTTTTGACACAGTTGCAACTTTAAGGGCGTCGAAAGATCGACTTCGTAACACATAACTGAAACCTTGATGAGGCAAATAGAGACCTACACGTTCTAGAGTTTCCCCTTGAGCTTTATTGATTGTGATAAAGTACGCCAAGCGAATTGGAAATTGGAAAAAGGAAGTGTTTTATCGGAAGATGTTAAATCAAGTCAAAGGATTATAGCTCTCTGCCCATTAAGTGATTTGCCTCCACATATACCTACATACTCTAAAAGTTTTGGCCATAGAGCCACAACAATTCCAGGGTTATTCAAAATGATTGTCGGGGTTACAAAAATTCATAACATACAGTGCAATTGACGTAGGAAGATGAATCGTGTTTTAATGTGTACTGTAACTCAAAAAGTTTTTTTTACATGCATTCCAAATGCTCGATATGCGCGCCTCTGGTCACTCTACACACATCAAGTCGTAAGTCCAACTCTTCCCACACACGCCCCAACAAGTCAGTGGTGATGGTGACGAAGATAGCTCAGATATGCTGCTTCAGTTGCAGAAAATTCGCTGGTAGAGGAGGAACAAATACCTGATCTTTGACATACCCCCACAGGAAGAAGTCACACGGTGTTTAGTCTGGTGACCTTGGTGGCCAGGATAAGAGCATCTGATCATGTCCCATTCCACGTCCAATCCACCGTCTTGGAAGTTATTGATTTAAAAATGCTCTAACATGCAGTTCCCTGCTGCCTCTTGTAGTCGATTTCTTAGGACTACGGATATAAACATTCCTGATCCGATTCACGTCTGCTTCTGACACGCAACAAGCAACCGGAACCGGTATTCATGAATTGCGCATACCATCTGCGAATAGAGTTGTCTGAGGGAGGGTCTTTCCCGAAAGTCGTAGGAAAATGGCGCTGGACTCTGGTAACGGACCGGTTTGATGAAATTCGTGAGTACAAAATGCCTTCTCTTTACCGCTGACCGCCATTTTGTCAAATACTACTGTTACTGCTATCTGGTGGTTATAGATGGCACTAAATCGATGTAGAACAAAACTTTGAGAGTTAGTGTAACAGTTACTCCAACAATAACAATGGTATGTTGTCCACCGTTTCTACAGAAAAAAAAATCACGAAACGCCGACAATCATTTTGAATAACCCTGTATTTCCTTCATTTTTTAATTCTCATAAACAAAGATCTGAGTAAGACGCGGCTGGAACCACCATTTCTCTGGTGGAATAGAGCCATTGTGCGCAAGCACGGGAGCGACAAATTTTACATTTTTCTTTAATAATTTAAAATATACCCTAATATATATTTTCCTTTTAAAAGACACTCTGAAAATATACATCCCAAGATCTCTTATTAGAATGCATTATGAAGCCAATCGGTTAAGACATTATCTCAATCTCACGGTAACAAAAAATAACCTCAATGTTTTAAATATATACATGGGTTGGTTTTTTAGTGTTGGCACCTTAGTTATAACTGGATTAATAACTAGCTTAGATGGTTCCAAGTATCACAGGCACTCGATGTAGTCCCCACCGTTGCGTACGTGTTCCCAGCGATGCGGAAATCGTTGGATCCCGTCGGCACTGCCTAATCTATTGATGGTACGAAGAGAGCGCTCGGCAGCCTGCTTAACGTCTTCAATGGTACGGAAGCGCTGCTATACTGTTCCCCGAGGGCAAACCGTTAATGCGGCGTACTATTGTTCGTTTCTGCAAAACCATCTCCGAGGAGCTCTGAGAAGGAAACGGAGCCACCACATGGTTACCGCCCATCGTTCTGCATGACAATGCTAGGGCACACACAGCAGGCGTTGTGTCGGCATTGTTGGATCGCTGGGGCTGGGAGGTCCTCCATCACCCCCCATATTCTCCCGACATCAGTCCCTGCGACTATGATCTCATCCCGAAGATGAAGATGACACTGCGCGGGAAGCAGGCTGCCGAGCGCTCTCTTCGTACCATCAATAGATTGGGGATCCAACGACTTCCGCATCGCTGTGAACACGTTGTACGCAACGGTGGGGACTACGTCGAGGGCCTGTGAAACTTGGAACCATCTAAGTGAATTATTAATCTAGTTATAACTAAGGTGCCAAAACTAAAAAAACAGCCTATGTAGATTTATTACCTAAAGTCAATATTTAGTACATTGAAACATTGTGACCTTCTTCAGCGTGGTATAGGACAAGTAACTGTCCAGTAACTTACAACTTATAAAAATAATAACAGTTATAGTCAGTCTGAAAGACTAGACTTTATATCACTTTAAATGCTACAAATGCTACAAATGCTGAAAAATGCTTGGTGGAAGCCTCATGACCATGCAGCAAACTGCGTGAACTCAAAGTCCATTAGCAAGTGCAAATCAAGGTCAAAGGAGGTAGCTGGCTGGATGACGTCACGCTCACCGGAGCGCGTGGGGGAAAGGAGGAAGCTCAAGCGGTACTATGACGTCACACACCTCAGTGCATTCTCGGTACATTTCGTCCCGTCGCCGTAACGTAACACCAGACCTCAGCGTAACGGTGAAGTCGACAGCGTAACGATGAAGTCGACAAGATCATTTAAAATGATAAAATCTTTGGATAAAACAGCGTTGAATTGAAGAGATGTGTATGTAATATATATATGCTGAATAAGTTAGGTTATAAATGATGGTTGATGTGTATTTGCCAGGTAGAGAGAACTTTGGAAATTCATTCATTCATTCATTTATTTGCAATTGGGGGTGTGTCCCCCGGTGGAAAATTGGATATACATAACAAATAAATAATTAAACATAACAATTCAATAACAATTAAATAACAATTAAACTGGAGTATTTACACAAATAGTCAGTCTTTTCTTAAACACACCTATATGTTTGGGAAAAGGCTCTAAGACTGCGGCAGGTAGAGAGTTCCAGTTTTCAATGGCACGGTTTACAAAAGAATATTTACCATAATTTTGTTCGCTGTGGTCGGCCCTTAACTTTGAAAGGGTGATCGCTCCTACCCATGTAAGTGGGCTTTCCCATTCGTTTGCTAAGCCCACCCCATGCTGGTTGATTTGTATACGTGTTGTACATAGCGCAGTCTAAATTTCATCCTCCTAGCCTCCAGTGATTCCCACCCAAGTTTCTTTAACATACGGCTCACACTGCTCCTGGGATTAAAGTCACTGAGCACAAATCTAGTGGCCTTTCTCTGTACCATTTCCAACTCATTGATGAGCCCTACTTGATATGAATCCCAAACCACCGAGGCATATTCCAGAATAGGTCTTACAAGTGACAAATAGCCTAATTCTTTAGCAGAGGTACTACTTCCTTTTAATACCCTCATTACAAAGTGCAGGGATTTGTAAGCTTTAGAAACTACACATCCTACATGACTACTCCATTTCATATCATTCCTTACGTGAACGCCCAAATATTTGCAAGAATCTGCTTCTACAAGTATTTCCGAGCCAATATTATATTGAAAATCCTGCCTTCACACTTTCCCTATTTTTAAGAGGCTACATTTTCATGTGTTTATTTTCATTTTATTTACCACCGCCCACTTATAGATCAGGTTCAGGTCCTCTTGAAGCACTGCGTTGTCTTGTGAGTCATGTATCTTTCTATATATTACACAATCATCCGCAAACAATCGACAGTCACTGCGAATCCCATTTGGTAAGTCATTTATAAACACCAAAAATAACAAAGTTCCGATTACGCTGCCCTGAGGGATACCCGACGTAACGGTAATTTCATCCGAGAATATGCCTTCGACTTTCACTTTCAGGGAACGACCCGTCAAAAATTCTTGGATCCCTAAAATTACTTTTCTATCAATCTTAGTCGAAGCTAATTTATGGAGTAGCATGTCATGCGGCACGACATCAAATGCCTTCGCAAAATCTATAACTACGGCGTCGATTGAAACTCCATGATCTAACGATTCGCTAATTTCTTGAAAGAGTGATAGCATCTGGCTCTCGCATGAGTAACCTTTCCGAAATCCTTGTTGCCTATCATTAAACCATGATAATGTTTCCCACTGTTCCCTCAAGTAGTCGCAAATGAGATGCTCCATCTGTTTACAAACGATGGACGTAAGGCTAACCGGTCTGTAGTTGCCCAATTCAAGTCTGCTCCCTCCCTTAAATATTGGGACTACCGTAGCTTTTTTCCAGTCATCTGGGATTTGCGCCTTGTTTATGGACACATTAAACATCACCTCCAAGTATCGTGCCACGGCCCTACCTCCTAGTTTAAGAACTTCACTAACAATATTATCAGGACCCTTTGATACATTGAAACGTAGTTTTTGTATTAGCTTTACAATTGCTGACTGGTTCATTTGGAACAGGGGAGCCCCTGATTCGTCGTTAAGGTCCAACACACAGCTATTGGATTTATTGAACACACTACCGTAAAAGACATTTAATTCATTAGCAATGGCCTGTTTCTCAGTAATTAATTTACCGTCACCGGACATTATCATCGACAAATTATTGGAATTTCCCTTCTTCTCCTAACATAACTGCGAATTTTTTTTTCCACCCATCACCTCCCGTACCAAGTAAACCTTGCATATAACTGTCATGAGAAGCCCTCTTTTTAAGACGAGCTCTCTTGATAAGGACTTAAATTTCAACATATACTTGTCACTATCATGTCTTTTATTGTAGAATTTCCTAATTTTCCGTTTTAGACTCCTAATTTCTCGTGTGTAATACTCTGGATCTGGGTTTTGTTTCAGCAATTTAAATGGGACAAATTTATCAACAGCGCTATTTAAAATTTTCAATAAGTTAGTCCTCAGGATATTAATGTGATTTCCTTCCGATGTCCATCCTACAAATAGCTCATTCAAATACCCCTGAAACTTGCCCTGATCCGCCCTGCGATACTGGAATATGATCTTTTTTGCTACATCAGAGTCTAATTTCGTAATGTCACCATATCTAATATTTAATTCAACTCCAGAATGGTCACTAATTCCTGGTACTTTCAGACAGTTAATATACCGCTCTACAGGCCTTACGAGATAAACATCTAAGGTATTATTGTCTCTAGTTGGGAAGTCAACCACTTGGGAAAATCCCCTCTCCCTTAAGAATGTATTTGCAGCGCTTTGAGCTTGACTACAGCTAGTTGACTCACCAGACCAGTCTACTTTGGGGAGGTTTAAATCTCCAGAAATTATTATGCTCTTTTTCATAGCATTACCCGTACACGTTTTATCATACAGTGTTTCGAGGAGAGAAAAGTTATCTTTCGGTGCTCTATACGCCCCTATCACCTGAAGAGGGAATTTATTTCCTTTATCCGAAATGTGTACACATAACATTTCATGATCCATATCAGCCCACTTTAAGAAACTAGCTATATTTTTGCGCACACAAATAAATAGCCCACCTCCTCGCTTCCTCCGATCCCTTCTGTACATTTCGTAGGTCCCTTGAATTATTTCGCTACTATTTATGTCCTCATATAACCAAGATTCAGTTGCAATGACAATGTCCGGAGAATACGTCTCTACAAGATTCCAAAATTCAATTAATTTATTTCCTAAACCCTGACAATTAACCTGCAGCAATCTTAGAGTCTTACCTCCGCAGCAAATATCTCGAAATAGCTCCTTCTGTTCCCATCGGCTGGCAACCTCTGGACCTGCTCCTCCTCACAAAAACCGGCACGAACCGAGGTTGAAAGAGCCCTGTCGATTTAGATGCAACCCGTCTCGGGCGAAGTCACGGCCACCAATCCAGCAGTCAGCTTCTACGTACACTAATCCCAGTTGTGCACATACCCAGTCCATGCGGTCATTTACAGTCTTAACTCGCCTTAACGGAACATCTCCCCGCCGAACAATGCCACTCATTATAATTTTTGCATTTCTAAACTTGCTTTTAGCTTTTCTGCCTAGTTCGTAGAGCTCCCCCATGATGTAATCAGCTGTAGCCCTCTTCTTCAAATCGTTCGTCCCAACATGGACCAACAACACTTTAACTTTGTCACAGTCCTCTACATTTGATTCTTCCACTTGTTGGGCAAGCTGGTCAATTTTAATCCCCGGATAACACCGCACTTTCGCACCTGATTTCCTCGAGATATTCGCACTCCATCGTATCATAGAATCAACCATTATGATAACGTCATCCTCAGTTTGCTCCTTCACGCCCTCTTCCACATTGATCCCAGTAGAAAGCCGTTCAGTCACATCCTTCACCGTTTCCTCTGATTCACGAAGCTTTGTTCTAAGTTCCTGTATTATTTGATCCCTTGCTTTGATTTGCACCCTCAAACAGTCCGGCGTATCACATACTTTACAAAACCAATTTCCGACATCACAATCCTCTTGCTTGACCTTAATACAGCCGAAGTGAAACCATTTCTCACATAGTCCACACTCAACACCATTCTTCAATGTTTTACTGCACGTCGAACACTTTAAAGCTGCCACTGGATCATTTACCTGATTCACATTTGGAGTAACAGGCCCTGGATTCACTTCCACTCCACCAATAACTAGCAATGCAGCTATCACTAGGGCTATGAACCATAAGTTGCTAGGTCCCGTACGCACACACAAACACGGGAAATTCCGACTACCGCTCGCATACTACAGTCCGTTCCTCGCGCGATAACACTCCAGAGAACAACCCATTTCAGCACACCTGAGAGCTCGGGAAAAACACGACCTTTCACTTTGACTGCCAACTGACAGGTGTGACGAAGTTATTATGAAATGGTAAGAAATGTATTGGTTATATAGTTTTATCAAGACTTTTTTATGCTTTATTAACAAATTCTTTGTAAATATCTGGTTTTTGAAATTTTACTCTGTGAGCTCTTGGAACAAAAATATTTATAGTATCCTCTATTATGACAAAAAACTGTATTAAGTTGTATGTTAGTGCACAGTTAGGCTACTTACATAGGTATCCCATACCGGTACCACGATGAAGGAGGTCACAATATGACCGAACACGGTAAGGTTTTAATGTACTAAATATTGACTTAAGGTAGACTAATACATACAGGAGGCTAGTTTATTGTAATACGAAGGTGGATCAAAAAGTTAGTTGCACTAACGCGCTGCAGCAGCGCGCTGTGTGTCGCAAATGTGGGCACAGCGGAGAAAGCCACAGACACTGCCCACACGTCTGTTAGGCAGGTCGCTGTGGTGTCTCGTCTTGTATGGTGTGAATAGCGGCCAAATGCAATGGCGCGTTGACTGGACGTTCACTCCAAATGTAAAGTGCGTGCGACAATCCGATTCCTATAGGCCAAAAGGAAGAATTGCACGATTAAAGAGAAGCGCCGGGGGAAATTGAGCGCCGGTGTGATTTTGTTGCACGATAACGCAACACCTCACAAGGCCCGCCAAACGAGCGAACTGCTGCAGCGTTTCAAGTGGGAGGTCTGGCAAAATCCACCCTACAGTCCCGACCTAGCACCATGTGACTTTCATCTGTTCGGTAAGCTCAAAACGGAGCTCGGTGGTCGACGTTTCCAGACCGATGAGGAGGTGAAGGCCGCTGTCTCCGTGTGGTTGCAGAACGCAGCAGGAACTTTCTATGCATCCGGCATCGACAAGTTGGTTGTGCGTTCGCAGAAATGTTTGGAGTCTCTTGGAAACTATGTGGAAAAGTGACGTTACATTGTATGTCGTTATAGGCGTGTTGCTGTTGTGTAGGTGGTGTAATAAATGGCCATAACTGGGAAGTGCAACTTATACTTTGATCTGCCCTCGTATTCCCTCATGGTATAAATCCTGTCCTCGCGTGTTCAGCCACGTTGCCGAGAAGTGTTTCACCTCCTCGTGTTAAGCACATCGTCGACTTCCTGGTTGCTCCTTCAAGTGAGGAAACAAGTGAAAATCGCTTGGAGCGAGGTCGGGACTGTAGGGAGGGTAGTCAATGATGTGTCATCTAAACCACTTCAACAGTGTGATGGTCTTCCGGACTGCATGTGGTCGCGCGTTGTCATGAAGGAAGATGACTCCCTTGGTGAAAAGTCCTGGCCACGGTTACACGTTTCGCCCACAGAAATCGAATAACTGAGCGGATCTTTTAGCGAGACCAGTTTTCCAAACAAGTCGCTATTAGTTTTTTTGCGTATGGCTTTTAGTGCCGGGAGTGTCCGAGGACATGTTCGGCTCGCCAGGTTTTGTAGCTGCTTCGAGGTGGACACCCAATGGGTAAGCTACACGTACCGCCGCGTGTGGAGTGTTGTCTGGGGAAGAAAGTTTGAATGTAAGGACAAGGAGTTGGAAGGTAGCGGCTGTGGCCTATAGTTAGGGACCAACCCAGGCAAAACCCAGGCATTTGCCTGGAAGGAAGATGGGAAACCACAGAAGACGATCTTCAAGCTTGCCGGCGGGGGGATTCGAACCTCCTCCCGGATGTGAGTGACTGCCAGCAGTCATGCCGTAACGACCACGGCTAACTCACCCGGTGCCATTAGTTGTTTACCTACAACTAGCGGTGAAGGTGGTGGGTTGCTAAAAATCTGCAGAGTTACCAACCGTATGTATTCGAATTACCCTATAATTTCTCTATAACAGACGCAACCTTAGTTTCTGATCACCTACATTCGTAATTTTTGTCCATATTCATTGATTACAATATGTTTATTTTTTCACTGTCTAATACCAATTTTATACACTTCCACTATGTTATTGGTACATGTTTTAGCATTTTAAATGATTATGTCGACTTCGCTGGGGTCTGGCGTTACGTTACGGTGACGGGACGAAATGTACCGAGAATGCACCGAGGTGTGTGACATCATAGTACTGCTTGCGCTTCCTCCTTTCCCCGCGCGCCCCGGTGAGCGTGACGTCATCCAGCCAGTTACCTCCTTTGACCTTGGTTTGCACTTGATATCGGACTTTGAGTTCACGTAGCATTTGTAGCATTTAAAATTATATTAATTCTAGTCTTTCAGACTGACTATCAGTGTTTTGGTCCGTATTTGACATTCCTCAAACAAAATGCAGCAATCTCTCACTTTGAATTTTTTTTGCAACTTATATAAGTCTTGACATAATGCAACATTTCTATTAAAATACCTATATTTAAAATTCCTTAAAAAAATGAAAAAATAAAATGGCTTTCTTTGGAGAAAGTTTTTTTCTGTGTCTGTGATTATTTTATTTCTAAAGTTGTGTACCGGTATACTAAAATAGTTTTTATTATTCAATTTCAATTCCGACCAATATAATTATTGAACGCCCGAAGCGTCCGGTCCCTATGAATTCAATCCCTGTTCAATTTCAAGTAGTTTCAACTGTGGCTACCAGAGATGCCACTGTCACTGATATAAGGTGCGTTCAAAAAGTAACGAGCCGGAGGTTGTAATGCGCAAACCGGTGACGACATCGGCTAATCGTGGCGTGTGTAACGAGTTGTGGTTCCGACCAGAGCGTGGAAGGTCGTCAATCGTCCAATTGCGCCAGTCGCATTGCAAACAGTGCGTCAAACGAAGAGCAAAAGAGGCGGTGTTCGGTTTCTGACAGCGGAAAGAGTAGGGGGAGGGGACATTCATCGCCGAATGTCACAAGTGTACGGCGAACACTGCAAGCCCCTTGCAAGGGTCAAGGCGTGGCACAAGCGCTTCAGGGAAGGACGGGTGTCGTTAGCCGATGATGCCCGGTCTGGGGCACTCCACTGCATTACCAATGACAACGTCCAGCTGGTTGATGCACTCATTACCCAGGACCGCCGAGTGACAGTGAACGCCATAGCCGCCGTGGTCTGATTGAGCGTCGGAAGTGTGCACACCATCATGAAGGAACGACTGCACTTGCGGAAAGTGTGTGCATGGGTGCCCCGCAGTCTTCAAACACACCAGGAAGCATGTCGAATGGCCTACTGACGTGGTCTTGGTTGGACGATTAAGGCATGCTGCTGCTCGCTTTGTATCGTTACGTGAAGTGAACGCGTGCCCCCTAGTGACGGGCTGTAACCTTCCACGCTCTGGTCGGAACCACACCTCGTTACACACGCCACGATTAGCCCATGTCGTCACCGGTTTGCGCATTACAGCCTCCGGCTCGTTACATTTTGAACGCACCTTGTACCATAAATCTATGGCATATGCCCTCTGAAGGAAGGCATACTGAAGGATTTTAACGCTCTTAAAAATCCGACGAGTTCGGCCGGGTTTGAACCCCGATCTTGAGCATGCTACCGATTACACCACTTAGTCCTAAGCCGTATTAAAATTGTTTTTAATACGCCTCAAATCCAGGTCTTGTCTGTACTAAAATTGAAAATCCATTTCTGATATTCTACGACCGTCACCGGATGGAATGTTAATGATATTGTTACGGCTGTGAGTTTGTTTTATCGCCTCGCCGCGTTGAGTCACAGCTGGCCCTGGCTGTGTGTGCTCTGCCTCAGTGTATTACGTGCGCGTTACGCAACGGGCTGCGAAGTGAAAGGGATGGTCCAGAATATTCGTGACTGGGCCAGTGAAGGAAGCCTCGAGAAGCCGTGAACCCTGGATGGGTCTAGAAGCATTTATTGAGTCACCGGCCTGCTAAATAAGAGAGACCTGTCAAGAAGTTGTTGTGTTTTTATGAGCTAGTGCGAGCGTTTATCCTGAGCGACAGAAGTGTGGTGACTTGCGAAACCCCTAGTGAAGCTGATTCTCTTGACAGCGAGGAAGTGAGAAGCCTACAGAGGAACTGTGTCTTGAACGAGTGTGTTTTTCGAGTGCGACATAAGTGATTGTGGTGCATTGTGAAACAGTGTGTAGTACGGTGACAGGCTGAGTGCAGATATTTCCAGCCAACGCACGGGGCCACCTCATTACGAGGGATTAACTTCTGTGGCCCATTGACAAGTGAAAGGGTGAGTCAAGCCCCATGCTGAGGGGGCTTCTGTAAGACAGCTAATTGTTTCTGCCTGTCTATTGTACGGTGTAGATTTCTGACCTGCAAGCAATAAAGCTAATTTTTCTTTAAAGCAGTAATTGGTGTTGTGCTTTCTATCCACCGTAATCCAGTTAACAAAAGTGCCACAAGGGGGTGGCACGTAACAACTGGTGTCAGAAGCCGGATTACGAGCCCAAGCACTACACCTGACGGTCCTGGTTTCAAAACCCGAGCAGGTCATTTTTCTCTAATTTTCCTGTGAGTGCATGCCCTTAACAAGACAAACAACTAAAATGGAGGCGCAATTGGCAGCATTGCTAGAAAAGTTAAGTGGCATGGAAGCCAAGATGGAAGACGGCCAGAAGAAGATGGAGAACGGCCAGAAGGACCAGAAGGATGACCTGAAGAAGATGGAAGACGGCCAGAAGAAGATGGAGGATGGCCAGAAGAAGTTAGCAGAGGACCTGAAGGACGGCCAGAATAAGTTAGCAGAGGACCTAACCGCCAAATTTCTGGATGGCCAGAAAAATCGGGAAGAGTGTCTGCTGACGAAATTAGAGGAGAGCCAAAGTAAATTAGAACAGGGCCTACGTGAGGAAGTCGCAGCAGTGGAAAAGAAGTTCGACGCCTTACAAGTGGAAGTTGCCTAGCTGCGCCAAAGCCCGCTGATGGGGGTGGAGGAGTAATTCAACGCCTTTCAAGTGGAAGTTGCCGAGCTATGCCAACGTCCGCTGATGGGGGTGGAGGAGAAATTCAACGCCTTACAAAAGGAAGTTGCCGAGCTGCGCCAACGCCCACTGACGGGGGTGGATGAGAAATTCAACGCTCTACGAGAGGAAGTTGCCGAGCTGCGCCAACGCCCGCCCACCGTTACACCGGGAATATCAGGAACGGGACATAGCAGAGTGACGCCCCCAACCTTTGACGGAAAGGTCCCGTGGAGCACCTACTTACGTCAGTTCGAGGCGGCCTGTTCCATAAATAACTGGAATAACACAGAAAAGGCTACAGCTCTCATTGTGGCGCTGAGAGGTGACGCCCTTAACGTCCTTCAGGCCATCCCGACTGGATCCCAGGACTACGCTTCACTGATCGCCCATATGGAGTCCCGATATGGAGATAGCCATCTTCAGCAGGCCTACCAGATGCAGCTCCGGACCCGGGTACAGAAGAACGCGGAAACCCTGCAGGAGTTCGAGATGGACATCGCACGCCTCGTAAGGCTCGCCTATCCAACAGCGCCGGCCAACTTTCTGGAACAGATTGCGACGCAGACCTTCACCGACGGGCTACGGGACTCGGACACTCAACAGGCACTGCGAGTCGAGCGCAATAAGACCCTGGCAGATGCGCTGAGCCACGCACTTGAGTTCGAGCCGGCAAAACAGGCATCTAGAATGCACGCGCGGGTGCGTCAAGTGGACGTCGACGAACCAGTAAAAACCAACGAGACCAAGCCCCTGGCCGACGAATTGATGGAGGCGCTAAGCCGTTTCTTCGTTGGTCGCGGCACTACCATCAACGACACAGCCGGAAGACAACCGGAGAGGCGGCCCGGAAGAGGACTACCGACCTGCTGGGCCTGCGGTAAGAAAGGCCACCTGAGCAAGGACTGCGGTGATCGCGGCCGCCGTGGGTATCCGACGGGAAATCAGTCGTCTGAAAACCGCGCCGCCCAGGGAAACGAGCATTAGCCAGCCTTGGTGGGCAAAGGTTGGCTTGTGACAGTCGTCAAGCCCCGGCAGTCCAAGTGCGTGTGACGAAGTTACGGAGGGACAATAGCAGCCTGATGGTCGACGGAGTCGTCAACGGAGTGAGCTGGCCCATGCTGATCGACACGGGAGCGTCGAGGACCATCGTCAATCCCACCGTGATTCCGAAGTGGAGAGTGCAACCCACACAAAGGAACCTCCAGCTAATAACCGCGACCGGAGAGACCGCACCGGTACATGGCGAAGCATCACTGGCGTTCGTCATTGGTCGACGGGCGGTGAAGCATCCAGTGTTTGTGGCTGACGTATCAAACGAAGTGATCATCGGACTGGACTTCCTGGACCAGAACAACATCATCTTGGACCTGAGTACCAACACTCTGCACTTCAGGAGTGAGGAACTTGCTTTGCAACCAGCACACGAGGCCGTCACCGCACGACGAGTAAGGCTGAGAGAGGACGTCATCGTTCCCGCCAGGACGGAAGTCAGCGCCGCCGTAATTGTCGACGGAACAGCTGGGGGAGTGACGGCTGTCATCGAGCCAAAATATGAGGACATCCAGACAAAAGGATTGCTAGTTGCCAAGACCCTCATCAACACGACGTTTCGGCCGTACGTCCGCCTGTCCAACCTGAACGACTACGACATTACGGTTCACCGGGACTCCAACCTAGGAGTCTGCGAGCCCGTTACCTGGATTGCCCGCATCACAGATACGACGGACGGACATCTGCAGACGAACAACCGAAAAAGACGCGCACTGCCAGAAGAACTACAGAAGGTGTACCAAGGATCCCAGGACCATTTAGAAGAGGAACAATCACGCCAATTTCAGGAACTGCTACGCGAATTCCAGGACGTCTTCTCCGTGGGGAGCAAAGACTTCAGCAGGACAAGCTTGGTCCAGCACAGAATCGACGTTGGGGACAGCGCACCGATTAGGGCCCCATTCCGACGTGTCCCGCTCGCCAAGCAAGCCGAAGTCGACCGGATGGTAGAAGAGATGAAGGAGCAAGGGGTGATCGAGCCATCACATAGTCCTTGGAGTTCTCCGGTCGTGCTTGTGAAGAAGAACGACGGTTCCACCAGGTTCTGCGTGGACTACAGGCGGGTGAACGACGTCACGAAGAAGGACAGCTACCCTCTACCCCGGATCGACGACACGCTGGACACCATATCAGGGTCAAGATGGTTCTCCACCTTGGATTTGAAGAGTGGCTACTGGCAGGTGGAGGTCCACCCTAAGGACCGCGAGAAAACGGCGTTCTCTGCGGGCAGCGGGCTCTGGCAGTTCACCGTCATGCCATTCGGTCTGTGCAACGCCCCTGCGACCTTCGAAAGGCTAATGGAGTCCATTCTGAGGGGACTACACTGGAAGACCTGCCTGGTCTACCTAGACGACGTCATCGTTCTGGGGAGAAGCTTCGAGGAGCACTACAGCAACCTGAAGGAGATCTTGATGAAGCTATGGGCTGCCCAGCTGAAGTTGAGCCCCAAGAAGTGTCAGCTCTTCCAGAAGCAGGTCCAGTACCTTGGGCATATCGTCTCCGAGGAGGGGGTGCGCACCGACCCAGAGAAGACCGCAGCTGTGAGGGAGTGGCCATTTCCGAAGGACAAGTCCCAACTACGAAGCTTCCTGGGATTCTGCACTTATTACCGTAGCTTCGTGAAAGGATTCGCCGACATCGCCAAACCTTTACATCGACTGACTCAGGAGGACCAACTCTTCACGTGGACAGCAGAATGCCACAGTGCCTTCGAACAACTCAAGCAGGCTCTGTGCACCGCGCCTATTCTGGCCTACCCTAGACCTGGAACAAGGTTCATCGTCGATACCGATGCCAGTGACTTTGGCATAGGGGGAATCCTGTCGCAAAGAGTGGACGGCGAGGAGAGAGTAGTGGCCTACTTCAGCAAGGCCTTGTCAAAGCCAGAAAGGAACTACTGCGTCACCAGGAAGGAGCTGCTCGCCATCGTGAAGACCATTGAACACTTCCACAAGTACCTGTACGGGCAAGAATTTCTCATCAGGACCGACCATGCATCCCTGCGGTGGCTCCTGAACTTCAAGCAGCCCGAGGGTCAACTCGCACGGTGGTTAGAGAGGCTTCAACAGTACAACTTTGAGATTCAGCACAGGAAAGGCCAACTGCATTCTAACGCCGACGCCCTGTCACAAACACCGTGCCCCGAAGACTGCGCCTTCTGTGCCCGAAGGGAGGAGAACACCGGGATACAGTGCCGAAGGACTACCGTGGAACTTCAGGGGAGCTGGAGCCGCGAATCTTTCATGCGGGCACAAGCAGAAGATGATGACCTGGGACTGATAGCCGAATGGAAGAGGGCCTGTGTCCCCAGACCCGGGCGGAACATTGCGTGTGACTACAGCCCAAAGTTTAAGTCCTACTGGGCACAGTGGGACTCGCTGATTGTAAGGGATGGCCTCATCTGTCGCGCCTGGGAGAGCACCGACGGGAAGACATCTCGGGAACAAGTCGTCGTTCCAAAGGCTATGACGGGGGAAGTCCTGAAGGAAGTCCATGGAGGATCGTCTGGTGGACACCTAGGGATAAAGAAGACCCTGGAGAAGCTGAGAGAGCGGTTCTACTGGATCGGATGCCGAACTGACGTGGAGAACCACTGCGCGAGGTGCCACGATTGCGCAGCCAGCAAGGGCCCTGGACGAAGACGACGGGGTCCACTGAAGACCTACAACGTGGGCGGCCCCATGGAGAGAGTGGCCATCGATGTTGCTGGGCCATTACCGCTAAGCGAGGCAGGGAACCGATACATATTGGTCGTCAGCGACTACTTTACCAAATGGCCGGAGGCGTATGCACTCCCTAACCAAGAAGCCGCGACGATCGCAGAGACCCTGGTGAAGGAATTCGTCAGCCGGTATGGAGTACCCCTGGAGCTGCACTCCGACCAAGGGAGGAACTTCGAGTCGCAGGTGTTCCAGAACCTATGCCAGCTGCTGGGAATCCGGAAGACAAAGACAACGCCGCTACACCCTCAGTCCGACGGGATGGTAGAACGATTCAATCGCACCATCGAGAACCATCTCCGAATAGTCGTCAGCGAGCACCAGAGGGATTGGGACAAACATCTTCCACTATTTCTCCTGGCCTATCGCGCCGCCGTCCATGAAGCCACCGGGTGCACACCAGCCCGGGCCATGTTTGGGAGGGAGCTCCGTCTACCTGTCGATCTTGCCTTCGGCCGGCCTGGGAATGATCCGGTCCCGGTAAGCCAGTATTGTCAAGAACTGGTCGACCAACTGTAGGACGTGCACGCGTTCGCGAGGAGGAATCTGCGGATCGAGACCGACCGAATGAAGACCCGATACGACCAACAGACGGATGCCGGCGGATTCCACGAGGACGACCTGGTCTGGCTCTTCAACCCATTACGGAAAAAAGGCCTGTCACCCAAACTGCAGAAGTCCTGGGAGGGCCCGTACCGAGTCGTGAAACGGATCAACGATGTCGTCTACAGGATCCATCGGAGCCCGAGGGCGAAGATGAAGATCGTGCACCGAGATCGCCTGGCAGCCTACGGAGGGACACAGACGGACCAATGATTGATCGGGACGATCAGCCTTTTTAGGAAGGGGGTGGTGTTACGGCTGTGAGTTTGTTTTGTCGCCTCGCCGCGTTGAGTCACAGCTGGCCCAGGCTGTGTGTGCTCTGCCTCAGTGTATTACACGCGCGTTACGCAACGGGCTGCGAAGTGAAAGGGATGGTCCAGAATATTCGTGACTGGGCCAGTGAAGGAAGCCTCGAGAAGCCGTGAACCCTGGATGGGTCTAGAAGCATTTATTGAGTCACCGGCCTGCTATATAAGAGCGACCTGTCAAGCAGTTGTCTTGTTTTTATGAGCTAGTGCGAGCGTTTATCCTGAGCGACAGAAGTGTTGTGACTTGCGAAACCCCTAGTGAAGCTGATTCTCTTGACAGCGAGGAAGTGAGAAGCCTACAGGGGAACTGTGTCTTGAACGTGTGTGTTTTTCGAGTGCGACATAAGTGATTGTGGTTCATTGTGAAGTGTGTAGTACGGTGACAGGCTGAGTGCAGATATTTCCAGCCAACGCACGGGGCCACCTCATTACGAGGGTTTAACTTCTGTGGCCCATTGACAAGTGAAAGGGTGAGTCAAGCCCCATGCTGAGGGGGCTTCTGTAAGACAGCTAATTGTTTCTGCCTGTCTATTGTACGGTGTAGATTTCTGACCTGCAAGCAATAAAGCTAATTTTTCTTTAAAGCAGTAATTGGTGTTGTGCTTTCTACCCACCGTAATCCAGTTAACAAAAGTGCCACAAGGGGGTGGCACGTAACAATATCAATGTTGTTTTCTTGAGACATCAGTGCTAGACTGGTTTAATGCAGCCATTCACTTCTTGGAACTTGACATCATCGCCAGGTGTTACAGCATGATCAGCAACAGCTGATTTATAAGGCTGAATGAGCCTGATACATCTATTATGTTCCTTAATGGGAGTTCATGTTCCAAGGAGTGGATGTTCTTGCCCGTATAAAGCAATATCGTCCCAGAATCATCAGGGAGGCGGTTAAAATACGTAAACACCCAGGTAATTTCAACCGCGACACCAGCTACAATCTCAGTGAGTCCTGGCTACCTATTATCAGAACCCTCAGAAAGTAATACACTGCTGCTTTTCGTTGTCCCTGAAATGGGGCTAAAATGGCGTCCATCTTTGGGCACCTTTCTTAGTTTCTTTGTTGCTTTCTCTTAGCAACAATTTAGTCATATTTCCGTTTATTCCAGATGAAGAAAGACATGGTTTCTTTCGAAATGCGTCGAGTTTGATTAAATAAAACACTGCACAAGCCCAAAATTTTACATTATGGATAAAATACCAATGCCATCAGTAAATCTCAGAATAGTAATTATTTCCCCTTGAATCTTTACTCCTGCTTTAAAATTTTCTCTAATTTCTTTCATTGCCTGTTCAATGCATAGATTAAAACATATAGGTGATAAGTTGCAGCCTTGCCTTACACCTTTCTGAATATCAGCTTCTCTTTCATGTCATTCGGCACAAAAACTGCCGTCTGGTTTCTGTATAGATTGTAGATCACCCTCCTATCCCTATTATGGCACTATGACTGATCCAAAAATGTGTCATACAATGCTCGTGTATATCAACGTCCTGGTACATAGATCAGTTGGTGCCTCATAGCGTTCATTGCAAATAACTAGTACATTCCGTTATATAGTCTTAGTTCTACCCTACATCACCTATTCTTATCTCAACGGCTGAGCGGGGCTGACATATCGTAGACGGTACACGGATTCCATCATCTCATCTGCGTGAACACATCATACCATGAGCCAGCCGAGACGTGTGAGTGCAACTTATGCGGACAAATATGTGAACGCTACCAGGGACGGATTTAAGAGTATGCCGCTTATAGACTAAAGTCCATTTGCCGCCCCCTCAATAGTTCATATTTGCTTAATACATTTGTTTTATACAACAAAAGGATAGAGTTCATTGGCATTTTCGCCTTTTTTAAACATAAAGTTCATTTAGTTTAGATAAAACTACAAATTTAATGGCTTACATAATAAATGTTATAATGAGATTAGTTATCTACTTCTTTTTACTTCTTTTAAGATTCGTAAAAAGAATGAAATGGGTTTCGAACTTAATTAATTAATTTGTTCTTGGAGTTCAGTGATCACTATTTTACACATATTTTTATATTTTAATGCTAATAACTATCTTTTGCGTAATTTTAGAATTGTGTTCAATTTGAATTAAGTTGTCCTAAATGGTGAAATGAAATTACACAAAATGTAGTTAATTACTGGGTTATTTGATGAAAAATATACAAACTTCTCTAAAGCAACTCACCCCACGTAATCTTCGTGTTCAAATTTACATAGCTTTCTTACGAGATTTCTCAATGGCAAACTCGTTAATGCCCTCATATGAAAGTGTTTTTGTTGTATTTGCCTCAATACAAAGTAATGAAAGTGAGTTTAACCATATTTCAGAAATACTAGTTCGCAGATAGTTCTTAACTCTTCTAAGGCAGTAAGAACTGTACAAGGACTAAAACATATTTTTAAGTAACTTCTATTCTTAAATTCGTACGAAAAATATTATTAACGTCTGAAATACTTCATTTTAGCTTTTGAACGAGTTGCCAAACTGCCACCCCTGAAACTTTGCCGCTCTAGGCTGCAGCCTACTTAGCCTATTTAGATATTCGGCCCTGAACGCTACGACATAGAATTGTGCAAAAAAAAGAACCCAATCAATTACGGAGTATACAAACCAAGGCACCAGAACGCAAACTTGAAATTACTTGAATAATTTGTATTGTAATGTTTTTTTTTTGTATGGCCATTTGACTGCAATAAAAGTATTATATAGTAGAAAATGGCCGCTCATGAAGTACTTCGAGTAAATCACCACCAGAATGCGTTCTGACCGATAACATGTATTGCATGCTAGAAAATCAGAAGGCACTGCTGGAGATTTCGATCTAGTTGGCAGTGGCAGTGCAGTGACTTATCTTTTGTTACAAAACCAATTTGCTCTTTGAAAGTTAGGCTAATGCATGGATGTCAGAATTAAATTAATTAGGCCAGGTTAACATTCTCTGGCAATGAAGTATGTTTTAACAACGTTAATGTATGAAGTATACACACAAAACTAGGAAGCAAAGATGTGTTTATACGATCTGGTGATATCAAGGCTGGAGAAGACTGTGTGTTGTTCGAATCCTCGAGTCAGTACAATTACGGCAGGAATCAAAGGACTCCTGGTAAGCGTTGTGCTTGCTTGCCTTTTGGCCGAGCTAATTTATTACGAAACCAAACGGGAACATATTGGCGAGATGATGTTGAGAACATATTATTTTGCTGCTCTCATTATTTCATCAGTTGCTGTGTTCGATATCCTCCTCTTAATAGGTGTATGTACAAATATAGGGGTACTCGTCTTGATATGGATGCCTGCAATGGTCATTATACAAACGACGGCTTTCATACCATTACTTGTCAACCTCGGTTTGTGTGTTATTAATGAGTACACTTACTTGTACGCATTCGGAATAATTCTTACTTGTGTCTACATATTTGTCTATGTTGATATGTGGAAGAGGGAACTTCCCGCAGTCAATAGATATTACCGCATTCTTACTATGCGTGCCAAAGGTGAACATTTTCCAACGTCTGCATCATTACCAGAGTCATCCATAACATAATCATCGCCATTTATTGCATTTGACAGGCCATTAAGGCCCAGGGCAGAAAACAAGAGAATAAAAACTTAAAAAAAAATGAACAGTAAGAGTAGAGTTTACATGAACCGAAGTAAGAAATTCTTAAACTACTGAAATTAGCCAAAATGCCTGTAGTAATGATATCTGGAGATTATATAGTAATAGAGGTTTACTCCTCCGCTGTCTGTAACCCACCCAGCCATCTGAAATAGGATCATGACTAAAGCTCTACCCACAATGCGCTGTCGGCAGACGGTAGTGGGCAGTCGGCAGACTGTAGTTGAAGGCTGACTCGTGTTCTCTTATGGCGTCATTCACAATGTGAAGTTGCTTGTCGGTAGTAGATAGTTGACAATCGACAGCGTGTAGTCGGCTGTCGCCAATTTTATCTTTGACAGCCAACTGCATATTTGAGAGCCAATGAGAAAAGATCACAAGATGGCGTCACTTTGTCGTCATCAGCTGTGTAGTTGACTAGTTGTATTCGCGGTATATTCTTCGCGTAATTACAGTATATAAAAATATGATGACTGGGATAGAAGATATATTAATTGATCTTTTGAGGGAACGCCGTCGTTGGATGTATGACATGAGTGAGCCCAAGTATCTAAAAGGAAACTGTTCATTGATTATGTTTTCCTTTGTAGCAAATGTAATGCAGCGGAAGGTAACGCTGAATGAGGGCTCATCGTACGAAAACATTTTCTAAAGTAGGGCCTACCGGTACTGAAATTAGCCAAAATACATTTTGTAATGACGAAAAATAAATTAGGAAATGATGTAGTAATAGACTGAACGTGTTGGGAGCCCTCGGGCGTTCAATCAGAAATGACCAGCCACACAAAAACAATTCTGTTCAAAAAACAGTAGGCCTAATTCAGAGTTGGATTTGTTATTAATTATTTACAAGAGGGGATACTGGATGTACGAGTATTTTTCCTCAATTTTAACAATGCTGTACCAGTTAGCAGCAATAAAAATAAACCGTACCGCTCCAAGTCACGCATCCTTGCAAATTTTAGGTTAGGTTGTCGACAATGACAACCTTCTCAAGGAATAAATGAAAGTCAAGTTATTATTTACTCCTAGCATTTTAACGACTGCGCATTGTGGGTGGCTATGTTGTGAACTACCGACTTCTGACTTCATCTGCCGGCTACCGTCTGCCCACTACACCGTCTACCGACAGCGCATTGTGGGTAGACCTTTATATAGATGAAATTCCAGCTGACTCCACCATTTTTAGCATCATGTACAGTATTGCCAACCCCACGCATTTGGTACTATATCTCATCCGGCAGACCAATGGTTTTTGCCTAGACCAATAATTGTTAAGATGGCGTGGCCCTGTGGGCCGCGTTAGATAGCCTACTATAAAGGTCTCGCCAGACAGAACGCGGCCTAACGCCGCGGCCTGACTTTGCGACTGTGTTGAACAGTATTGCATCATCCACGACAAACAAAGAGCGGCCTGACGCGTCGGCCTGAGTCAGGCCGCTTCAGTTTGTGTTGCAGCACAGTTTGAACGCGTCGGTCAGCGATATTCACACCAAAATGGATACCGGGAAACTTCAAGAGGAAGTTAAGAACTATGCTTTACTCTTTGATACGGGTCATCCAGACTATAAAAATGCGGTGAAGAAGATGGAGTCATGGAGAGATATTGGTGTTGAATTAAATTTATGTTTCACGTTTACTATTAATTTCGTGAACCTATTTCCTCCTACGGGATTTTTTAATAATTGCAAATAACTGCAGCAGCTCTTCATCAGAATCAGACATCATAAATTTACAGCACTGGCATGAAACCGCGAACAATTCAGAATAACTAGGTTGACTAGCCGTTGTTTTAAGCCACCCTCTGTCTGACATCTCCAGGCCGTTGTGAAGAGCTGCTGTACGCGACAGCCTGTCCGCGGCTCCAGGTCGCGTTCCGCCTGGCGAGACCTTAAACACCCTGGTTTTTCTCACGCACAGTGGGAGTAGTCACGCATCAATAGTCTTCATCCAGGCCAATGGTTTTGCCAATTATTTCTTTTTTCACATAATTACAAAGTTACGCGTTTCGTGTGGTGTATTTTGTATAGGGCATGTTGGCAACACAATATGACGTCAATGTGTCGGCCACAAACATCTGCCGTTGTTTAAGTTACAAATAAAGACCTTCATTTAAGCAACATTAGTGATATTTGACAGTATATTAGTGATATTTGACTGTGTAATGTGCAGCAGTGATATTTGACAGTATTTTCAATTCCTTATAATGACTCCCAGAATGGTATGTGAATTATATACAGGTATGTTCAATAATCTACCACGTTCTGGTTTGGTTCCGGTTCTGGTAAACTTCACAATTAACAAATGACCGCAGGTATTAATTACAACAAGAGGGTCTAAGACTTGTGCACAAGTATTGGTAACAGATGTTCTTCGACCTCCCCCGGTCCCTTGCATCTTCCACTGTTGCTGATGGTGCCACATTATCGTCCGATCCTTCCATCTTGTTCTAGGGTGGCCTTTCGGGTATCTCCCTGTTGGTGCCGAGTTGATAACAAAATTGGATATGGAATCCTCCGCTCTGATGTCATAATCCAACCACTGCAACCTCCTCATCTCGAGAATTCGGTTGATGTTTGTCTTTACAAAGCGTTGATACAGGCCTTCTGAGGGCTTCTTTCCCACCTTCCGGTTGTAAGTAAGTGAAAAAGCATTAATTGGCAAAACGATTGGTCTGGATAAAGATTATTGATGCGTGAGTACTCCCACTGCACGTGACAAAACCCAGGGGTGCATATATGGCGGGCCACGCTACATAGGAATTATTGGACTAGACCAGGGGTGCACAATCTTTTTAAAAATGGGGGCCAAGTTTATTTTTACACAATAAGTGGCGAGCCGCAAGTTACCTTTCCACATAGGCACTTTCAAAACTCTACCGCTAAAGCTAATTTTACTATTATCTGAATAACCAATTTTACAAGCAGACAAAAAATGTGTTTCAATACCATTTTTGTGTCCTCTTAATGGTTTAAATCCATTTTTTTAATTTTTTTAAAAGTTAAATTGCGTTATTACGTTATCAAATGACTGATTTACAATCAACTTACTCGTAATTCGAAAAGGTTTAGGGGTATATAAAATAATACCATCACAAGGTTGTAAAATATTAATTTTTACAAAAAAAAAAAATCTTAACATCGAAGTACATAAAAAATGAAAATCAATATATCGTCAAACTGGCCATCAAATCAAGCAGTAGCCTAATGCTCCTAATGTGATGCTTGGTACTTCAAGGTCAGACAGCGGCCTAATCCTCCCCTACCGCACAACGACGAGTCGGTGTGTCAGACACTTGTATTGCAAGAGTGACTCACAGTCAGTCTGAAACTCGCAGCAGTCTGGTTATGCAAAACTTGAAATCTGTCCAATAATTGTTTACTTTTTAATTTATTTTTACGAAACATTTTTATAATTTCCTTATTTCAACTAATAGCCTCCGTAGCTTAGGCGGCAGCACGCCTGCCACTCACCGCTGGGTCCGTGGATCAAATCCCGGTCACTCCATGTGAGATTTGTGCTGGACAAAGCGGAGGCAGGCAGGTTTTTCTCCGGGTACTCCGGTTTTCCCTGTCACAAATTTCATTCCAGCAACACTCGCCACCATCATTTCATTTCATCGGTCATTCATTTAATCATTGCCCCAGGGGAGTGCGACAAGCTTCGGCAGCCGGCACAGTTCATATCCTCGCCGCTAGATGGGGGCTTCATTCATTCCATTCCCTGGCCCGGTCGGTTGACTGGAAGCAGGCTGTGGATTTTCTTATTTCAACTAGGGGCTACAATAATGAGAAACATCTCCTCATTCACAATATATAAACAGGGTGTCTCTTATTAACGTTTAAAACTCTCTATAGCGACGTAGATGGCATTGAGACAAGTAATTTGATATGGGACACTTAGGGTCGCAAGTGTCCAGAAATACCTTAAAAGTGAACAACAACAGTACGTTAAAAATATGACGTCATCAGGCGACGGCTGATCTCGAGCAGTCTGGCCCGTGCTCTCTTACGCACACCAAAGCATTCAAAGCAAACGTTGAATGTCATATCAGTCTGGTTCCGAGTCTGCGTGTGCGATTCACGCGCGTGGAGTTCGAGGTTTCTATTTATCAACGATATTTTCGATTCAAAGGGCTTTGAGCAACGGTCCAACCCTTGCTTGGACAATTATGATATCCCGGGCCTAGCTTTTGCTGATGACATCCTTCTGCTTGCTCTAACACCCTATAATATGCAATATAGTATTGGCGATATTGTGAGATACTGTGAGGACTGGAACTTAAAAATTAACCCGAGTAAGACCAAAGTTATGGTCTGCAAAAAAGGAGTTAAACTGGCTAAGAACGAAAAGTGGGTCATGTATGGGTCGCAGTTAGAGACGGTGAAAAAACTTGAGTATCTAGGGACGATAATGGCGAGTAATGGTAAATGGACCGAACAAATTAAAAGGGCAAGATCTAAAGGGCTAGCGGCATTGGCGAATGTTAAAGTGTTAGAGCGTAGGTTACCGAATCTTGACTACAAAGTGTATAAGAATGTGTTCAACGCACTCATCGTTTCAAGAGCACTCTATGGAGTGGAAGTATGGGGTTTAGAGGAAGGAACGAAAACCCTGGACATTATTGTAAGTAGGTTTGCCAAGATAATTTTGGGGCTACCTAGTTGCACGGCGAATTGTGGAGCGAGAATGTTGTGTGAGGATGTAAGCATTAGACAACATATCATAAAAAAGGTCATAAAGTCTTGGATTCGTTTAAAAGCAGGTGGAGGGGGGGAAATGCTTAAGGTAGCCTACCTGCACCAAATGAAGCATCAGTAAGAGGGCTACTGGGTGGACGGGGTAAGAAGTGTACTGGAAAGATTAGGAATGGGTTATCTATGGGATAGGGACTTACAAAGAGAGGAAGGTAGGGTGTGCAAAAAAGTGTGTAGGAGGGTTAATGACGTAGAGTTGCAGGTGCTAAGAGAAGAGTGCACCAGTAGGAGAACCTTAACGGAGTTCTGCGAAATAAGGAACTTTATGAGCATAAAGCCTCAATGCCTAATGAAAAGAGAAATGAGAGGGATAATTTGGTGGTTAATGGGGGTGTATAAGAACAAAGCGTTGAGAGAAGTAGGAAAAGAGGACATTTGCCTGTTTTGTGGGAAGGTTATGGGTGCAGCGCACCTGATCAGGGAATGTAAGGAAATTAAAATGATAAGAGAAAAGTTTGTAGACAAAGCAGATCTAAACAGAATAGAAAATGAAAATTAGTGTGTAGAGACGGTGAAAAAACTTTAATTAAATTACTAAAAAGGGAATGGGGGAAAGTCAAGTGCAGGAGACGGCTTTCTAAGCTATAAATCTTGTTAAAGCCTAGGAAAGCCTATCTGTATTAACTAGGTAGCCTATACGATTACTACAGTACAGCCACATAATGCTGTCTGTAGATTTTTCCTGTGAGTTTGATGGTTTTTTTTTTCCTTACTACAAAACTTATCAGACTCTTACATTCAGTAAGGGCTCGATAGGGAAATAAAAGTAATTCTTTCTGTGATGTGTCTCCCATGGAGAACTGTCTAAAAATGAAGAACACTGTGTCCACATTTATGATTAAGAAAGAACTTTGTGCAGTCTCCATCAGAAAAGTTGCCCAGTGATATTGTGAATGAAGATAACTACTGCAAAGCATTATTAAGTTTTGAAATAACGAGGAAGCTATGAAATGCCGAATGAACATTTGGTTTAATTATCTAACGCCATACTGTAAATTTATGTTATATATGTGTTTATTGTCTGTATGTCACGATATGACTCTCTGAGTTAAAGTGACAATTAACAAGTAGATTTGGAGTTCGAGGTTCAAATCCGAGGCCTATCCATCAGTTTTCTTTGCTCTCTCTTTTCTCCTTTCAAGTGGATGCAGATTGTTTGTTGACATTAAGACACGGATCCAAAGTGATATGATATTCAACGTTTGCTTTGATGTGCGTAAGGGAGCTCGGACCTAACCGCTCGAGCTGAGCTGTCACCTGATGACGTCATATGTTTAACAATTGTGGTTCATTTTTAAGGTATTTACGGACACTTGCGACCCAAGTGTCCTATGTCAAATTACATGTCTCAATGCCATCCACATCGCTATAAAGAGTTTTAAACTTTAGTAAGAGACACCCTGAATTCACGTTTTCAATAGTATAAAATATTTATCCCCGGTGAGAATAAACTGACTTTGATGGCGGCAAGCGGCCCGCGGGCCGTGGGTTGTGCACATCTGGCTAGACAAACCCCTCGTTTTTGTTGTTGTTGTTGCAAGAAGTGGGCTTCAGTACCATATACGTGAGGTTAGCAATACTCTATTTGTCCCATAATTCACCAGGAACTGGCGGACACAGCTGGAATTTACTATATAAGGGGATCGTGGCTGGGTTCTAGACAGCGGAGTAGAAAACATCTACTACATCATTTCTGGAATTATAACATATGCAACATGACAAAAGGTATTTCTGGTAATTTCAATAGTGTAGAACAATTTTACAGTACAGTATGTTATCATCTCCTTTAGTGTTAAAATAATTTTATTATATCATTTAACTAGCTTCACCCGGTATCGATAACGGGGTACCCAGTGTAAGCTTAAAAGGTGCACGGATGGCAGGTCCCAGACGCAATTCAGAAAAGCCGAGGTGAACAGCGAAACTCCAAACATTCTCTTCTGTGAAGAGTTAACTCGACACGACTCGACAGTTTGATGCTGGCTGAAGCTGGGGTGATACAGTAGGTTTGCTCCCTAGCTCTTCAACAGGCTCCGCTGCTAGTAATTAAAAAATTTCCACGAAATGGAGATTGTTGGAAGAAATGAAACGTAATGGGTGGTGATGTATTAAATATAGGCCTAGAGATATGCTGTCGCAGATATTTTGTAGAACGTTTCATGCGGAACAATCTTACACTCATTGTATATAGATATTATTAACGGTTTACCCAGCACAAGCTTAAAAGGCGCATGGACGACAGTTTTTTTTCGACTCGATTCACTTAAATCGTTACTTCTCGGCTTCCCTTGTTCATAAATGAATATTTTTCTACAGAATCCTTGATCGAGAAATCCTCTACAGATTGGTGAAAACCGCGTCAAAATACATCCATTGGTTCTCGATATTACCGGTTACATCCAAGAATCGGGGACTCTGTTTCATACTATGTATGCATTAACAATGATGCTAAAACCATTTGTTAGGTCCGGTGGATACTAAAATTATTGATCTATCGAGTTTCAAATATGCGGAGCAAGTGAAGGAATTGGGAAGTTAAATCATTTTAGGGGCTTGGGACATCTTGGTCATCATCTCCATGCAGCTCAGTGTGTGTTGATCTTTTTCATTCATTCATTTATTTGCAATTGGGGGTGTGTCCCCTGGTGGCAAATTGAATATACATTACAAATACATAATTATACATAACAATTCAATAACAATTAAACTGGAGTATTTACACAAATCGTCAGTCTTTTCTTACTGTAAACACACCTATATGTTTGGGAAAAGGCTCTAAGACTGCGGCAGGTAGAGAGTTCCAATTATCAATGGCACGGTTTACGAAAGAATATTTACCATAATTTGTACGCTGTGGTCGGCCCTTAACTTTGAAAGGATGATCGCTCCTACTCATGTAAGTGAGCTTTCCCATACGTTTGCTAAGCTCACCCCATGCTGGTTGATTTGTATAAATGTTGTACAAAGCGCAGAGTCTAGATTTCATCCTCCTAGCCTCCAGTGTGTAACGTAATCTTGATTACGGTACAAATTATTATTATTATTATTATTATTGAAATATCAAAGTTATATAGTTTTATTCACCCATTAATATCAAGGGAGGGGCCATACCATATTCACGTCATTACCATAGTCATATATAATATTGTCAAATGCTTAGATTAAGAAACAGGGTTTTTATAGAGGTCTAGGGCTGTTTTATTAGTTAAATTGTAAAGACAGGACGGGCATGGTTGGAAGAAGTTACGGACGGTGAAGCAACATATTGCAAGAAAATGTATTTCTGGAACGAAGCCACGCTGACTGGAGACAAGGGCTTGGAGAAAGATTTCGGCGGAATATATAAATGCGCAACGAGAGGAATAGCGGGTTCTGAGTGGAATATTTGAAGTACGCGGGCCTGTATTCCCGCTCGGAGAAGTTTTAGCGTCGCTTGAGGACTGAGAAATGCTTTGCTATAATTGGTCTGATGGGTCGCGGGCAAATTTATGCCGCGAAACATCGGGACCATTCAGAGTGTATAAAAGCCCAGCGCGACTTCAGCACTGGCTATTCTATAGATTCTATTCTGTCATTCACATATTCGATCACGCACTCACTCACTGACTTTGTGAGTCGTAGACTCTGCCAGTCCCTCAGTAAGATGGGACTTAGTGAATTCAATTAGCCTGGTTTGTTCAAATTTGCTTACCATGGTGATCAAACTCAGAAACAAGCAGCAGCAGCAGCAACAACAACAACAACAACAACGAGAAGAAGAAAACATATGTTTTCAAAGGTCAATAAACGTGTGTTGGCGTAAGATCTCAAATTAGACTGCAAGCAGACCAACGAGATGGACTTTGAACCACAAGGCACCAGGTATGTGGACCGAGTTATTATCAACACAGAAGATCAGCGCTAGCGAGAAGACAGTCAATATTGCCCCGCAATTAGGGAATATTAATGCACATATTGTACACAGCTCGAAACCTCAGATCAAATGTTAATAATTTTGTTGTTAATAAACCAGTATTAGTTAAAATGTCTTGTTCATTGGGAGTTGAATATATAGGATAGTTGGAATGCAAAGAGTATCTCATAGAGCAAGTTTATTGCCCTACGCTCCGATGATAGATCTTGGCTCAAGGAAGGGAGCGGCCGTGGCTAAATAAAATTTTAATGTGTTATCTCTACGATAACTGGCGCCCAGTAAATCTAAATTAATAAAGTGTATGTCGTCTGTCTAGACAGGCCAATGCTAAATAAGAACGATGAGGTGGTTTTAAGGAGTCTTGAGTGTAATATCTGTAGAAACGTTATAAATGATCGCCCAACTTGTAGAGCGATATCCAACGACAAAGGTAGCCGTTACAAATGGCACAACCAATGTGGGGCTACGAAATATCGTACTGAAGTGAATGGATATTATGTATAAATCCAGTTTATTTCAAGTATGTTAAAGTTTAAAGTTGTTTTCATGTACGATATAAACGAGTACTCTTTGCATTCATTCCGAGTTTTTCAATAAAGAGGCATATATCAAGTTAGGGAACTACGGTTATAAATTAGTAGTGTTCTTTTGATGAGTTGTTTTTTTGAGTAATGAGTAACAGGGATAATTTGGGGAACATAAATTTGAGAAACCGTAGTATTATAAGATCAGTTAAAATGTCGAAATTAGATGTGCAGGGTACCAATGATGAGATGTCAAAAGTAAGCGATAATCAGGAAACTGAGGAAAATAAACAAGACGGGGCTACAAACATCCAGAGTAATGAGGGGGAGAATCCTTCCTGGCTTCGAAACCTGACGATGCTGATAACAGAACAGAGTAAGAACAGGAGGAACAGAACAGAAACATAGGTATTAAGTTAGAGGAACAGAGTAAGAAGCTAGCTGAACAGAGTAAGAAGCAAGAGGAACAAAGTAAGAAATTTGACGTGCGTAGTGATCAATTAGAAAAAGCAATAGATCTTAAGTTCACTGAGCATAGTAAGAAGCTTGATGAACAACGTAAGAAGTTTGATGAAGCTACAGAGAATTTCAATAGACAAATTAAAGAAGTAGGCCGAGAATTCCACAATAAGTTAGAAAACAGGATTACTGAGGTGGAGGAATCATGGTCACTTAAGGTTGACGCCAGAATGCAACAAGTGTCGGAGCGAGTTGACAAAATTGACGAGGAAGTGAAAATTAAATGTAGTAAGGTTAGGGTTGACTTAGAAGGAGAAGTCAACAGTATGAAGGTCAAGTGTGATAATAATATTGCTAAAATAGGTAATTTAGAAAATAAACTAGAGAGCGATAATCAAGAAATTAGGGAAGAGGTTAACAGTAAATTTAACAGTATCAGTGAAGAAGTAGCGAGTAAAACAGATAAAATGGAGGAGAAATTGCAGAGATGTCAGAAGCTAATAGCAACAAATAGCGGTAATGTACAAATAGGAAATTTAAGTAGATTTCTAACTAAAGAGGCAGATTTGCCAGTATTCACAGGCAAGGCATATAACCCAATGGAATTCTTAAAAACAGTAGAAAAGAAGTTCGCTAAAGATTTAGAAGAGGGGATCGTTCAATGGGAACAAGTACTTGAGATGCTAGATAAATCTTTTGTTAGGGATTCAAGGTCATGGTTCAGTGTGTATAAATACCAGATGACTAGTTTTAGAAAATTTAAAGAGAAGTTCATAGCCAAGTACTGGAATGAAAATGTGCAAGAAAGAGAAAGATGTAACATTATTTTGGAAAGTACCAAAGGAGAGATGGTGTTTCGTACACAGAGTATTTCTTAGCGCATGTACTTATATGCCAGAATTTAGAAGGTTTAGAGACTGAATCACAGGTAATTAAAACATTATTAAGGCATTTTCCTGATATAATTAAAGAAGCATTCTTCATGCAGAATATTACTACTATTGACGGATTCGAGAAGCTATTGGAAAACTTTGACTCTCTTGAAAATAGTAGGACCGAACGCAAGCCAATAAGTCGAGGAGATAATTTCGGGCAGGGTGAGAGAGAGAGGGGAAGAGAACAAGGCAGGAATGCGAATTACGAAAGACGACTTGACAATGGGGGACGCACAGCAAATACGAGGAACGAGAATTTGAACAGAGTAGGGGAAGGTACTAGGCCAGACAGACGTACAGGTCAACAACAACAATCTACACCAGGGACAGGTAGGCCTAATTTAAACGAATAACGGGTTGCAGTGAGGTCAACAGACAGCCCGAAGTGATTGCAGTTCAATGTCCTAGGAATATTGAGTATTTAGGAGATTTTAATATAGATGTTAGAGAAGAACTGCTTTATGACCTAAATGTGTGGGGTAAAGAAGTTGATGTTTTATTGGACAGTGGAAGCGAAAACTCTTGTATAAATTTAAGATTTTTGGAAGATGTAATGAGAGAAGGTATTCATGTTGATATAATTCCAGTTAAGTCCACTTTCATTGTCACAGCTGTAGGTAGTAGGTCTCAGAAAATATCTAAGCAAGTCGCAGTTCCAATTAACATTAGTGAGTTAGTTAAATTTCAGCCCTGTTTGGCAGTTCCAAATTTAGTATATCCGGTGATTCTCGGTGCGGAATGGTTATCATTATATCAAGTTAAATTAGATTTTCATTTTGGCAGGATATGTTTATTTTGGCAGGATAAAGAAGTTCAGGTTACGTATAAGGTGTCTAAGACTGACAAACAGATGAAAGTGTGTATGTTTGAGGAAGAAAGCAACGTGGTTGTGAGTGATGAGTTTCCTGAAGTAAATGAGGTAGACCGCGGAGATGCTAGTGAGAGCAAAGTTTTTAAGGTGTGTCAGGTTGCAATGGAGTCTGAACTTGAGAGTAGGATCCATGATGCATTGTCACAGTGTAAGCTGGATGATGAGCAGGTCATCAGTTACATGAGGTATTAATAAAATATAAGGAAATTTTCAGCTCAAAACCCGGAGCAACACACTTATATGAGCATAGTTTTGTCGTTAAAGACACAAGTAGTTTCGTAGGGCCTAGGTATCCTGTCGCAACTAAATATATGAAAGCCGTCGAAGAACAGATAGAATTAATGTTGGAAAACGACATAATTGAGCCTCCAGCTAGCCATTGTTTAAATCCATTAGTAGTAGTAGCCAAGAAAGACAATTCAGTGAGACTATGCATTGACGGCAGAATGTTAAATACTAGGGTCGAAAGCGACCAGCTGAGAACTGAAGCAGTGGAGGATTTAGTTCAACGTTTTCAGGAGCGGAAGTGGTTCTCAACAGTAGACTTTAGTAGTAGTTGCTCATCGTTAGTTAGGAAATTAGGTAGGACACTAGGTAGTTGTTTCAGGTATGTTTTGTTGACTCATGTGACGTTATTCAGGCTAGCCAGTGTTTTGTTGAGAGGTAGGAAGTACATGGAAGTTTGTAGCAACGATTGTTACGTAAGCCGTTGCCATCTTGTGCATTGGAAGGGAAAATGTCAAAGCTGTTTTTATTGTTTACTGGACCTTATGTCGTTTCGAAGAGGATAGGAAAGAATGCCTACTTATTGAAAGATCAGGAAAATTGTGTCATTGGTACATATAACATTTTCAATCTGAGGAAATATCATAGAAAAGAGCAAGTGCTGCAAGAAGGGCAGACTGCCGTGTGTTTATAATTAGAGTCGTGTCGTGGCTCTAAGGAATTGGTGGAAGTGAGATAAATCACTTGTGTTGCGTGAAACAAGAAGCAATATATATATTGTGTTCTGTTATTGTAAGGGACTACAAGAACAAATGTAGCATGTAAATCCTGTATGACTGCACAGGACAATCAGAATGTTTATGTAACATTGCAAGAAGAGTGCAGATCAATCAAGGAAAATGAAAAGGGTATAATCATTATGTATGTAATTTGAAGGGTCATATATGTATATTCAGTGTATTTCCTGTTAAGTTTTAAAGGGAAGATTTGTGATTTCATCATTCATTACATTCTTTATGAAACCATGGGGACGTTTTGTAACGTAATCTTGATTACGGTACAAATTATTATTATTATTATTGAAATATCAAAGTTATATAGTTTTATTCACCCATTAATATCAAGGGAGGGGCCATACCATATTCACGTCATTACCATAGTCATATATAATATTGTCAAATGCTTAGATTAAGAAACAGGGTTTTTATAGAGGTCTAGGGCTGTTTTATTAGTTAAATTGTAAAGACAGGACGGGCATGGTTGGAAGAAGTTACGGACGGTGAAGCAACATATTGCAAGAAAATGTATTTCTGGAACGAAGCCACGCTGACTGGAGACAAGGGCTTGGAGAAAGATTTCGGCGGAATATATAAATGCGCAACGAGAGGAATAGCGGGTTCTGAGTGGAATATTTGAAGTACGCGGGCCTGTATTCCCGCTCGGAGAAGTTTTAGCGTCGCTTGAGGACTGAGAAATGCTTTGCTATAATTGGTCTGATGGGTCGCGGGCAAATTTATGCCGCGAAACATCGGGACCATTCAGAGTGTATAAAAGCCCAGCGCGACTTCAGCACTGGCTATTCTATAGATTCTATTCTGTCATTCACATATTCGATCACGCACTCACTCACTGACTTTGTGAGTCGTAGACTCTGCCAGTCCCTCAGTAAGATGGGACTTAGTGAATTCAATTAGCCTGGTTTGTTCAAATTTGCTTACCATGGTGATCAAACTCAGAAACAAGCAGCAGCAGCAGCAGCAACAACAACAACAACAACAACGAGAAGAAGAAAACATATGTTTTCAAAGGTCAATAAACGTGTGTTGGCGTAAGATCTCAAATTAGACTGCAAGCAGACCAACGAGATGGACTTTGAACCACAAGGCACCAGGTATGTGGACCGAGTTATTATCAACACAGAAGATCAGCGCTAGCGAGAAGACAGTCAATATTGCCCCGCAATTAGGGAATATTAATGCACATATTGTACACAGCTCGAAACCTCAGATCAAATGTTAATAATTTTGTTGTTAATAAACCAGTATTAGTTAAAATGTCTTGTTCATTGGGAGTTGAATATATAGGATAGTTGGAATGCAAAGAGTATCTCATAGAGCAAGTTTATTGCCCTACGCTCCGATGATAGATCTTGGCTCAAGGAAGGGAGCGGCCGTGGCTAAATAAAATTTTAATGTGTTATCTCTACGATAACTGGCGCCCAGTAAATCTAAATTAATAAAGTGTATGTCGTCTGTCTAGACAGGCCAATGCTAAATAAGAACGATGAGGTGGTTTTAAGGAGTCTTGAGTGTAATATCTGTAGAAACGTTATAAATGATCGCCCAACTTGTAGAGCGATATCCAACGACAAAGGTAGCCGTTACAAGTGATTCCCACCCAAGTTTCTTTAACATACGGCTCACACTGCTCCTGGGATTAAAGTCACTGAGCACAAATCTAGCGGCCTTTCTTTGTACCATTTCCGACACATTGATGAGCCCTAATTGATATGAATCCCAAACCGCCGAGAAGTATTCCAGAATAGGTCTTACAAGTGACAAATATCCTAATTCTTTAGCAGAGGTACTACTTCCTTTTAATACCCTCATTACAAAGTGCAGGGATTTGTAAGCTTTAGAAACCACACATTCTACAAGACTACTCCATTTCATATAATTCCTCACGTGAACGCCCAAATATTTGCAATATTTGCAAGAATCTTGCCATGTAACCTGTATTAATGTGATGCCTGTAGTAGTGTGTGTAACTGGGGTGAGGTAGGTGCCCCGGGACTTGAAATAAGGCTGGAGGAATGTGGAAAAACCTGAAAAGAAAAAAAAGAAGAAACCCACACTCAGTAGAGCCACTGTCAGCACCGGGATTTAATCCTACGATCTCGGCACTTCCTGCAGCTGCCCTCGCGGCCGTGGTGCATGATGTAACGAGCACGGGCGTTGCGGGCTCAAGTATGTTCGAAATTGAAACCCTAACCACTATTGTCCAAGCATAAAACATGTTCAATGTTTCAGAGATAAAATTGACGGCTTCGGTGGCGTAGTTGGTAGCATGCTGAATTTCTATGCCCAATTTCACGGGTTCAAACCCGGCTGAAGTCGTCGGATTTTTAAGAGCGTTAACAATCCCTCAGTCTGCCTTCCTTCGGAGGGGAAGTAAGGCCGGCGGTCCCATGCCATAGATTTATGGCATGAAAAAGAACTTTCCACTAACTACACTTGTGGAAGCTAAATTTTGTGGGTTAGTTTGATAAAGCTATATTAGTTCCAATGTTCGTCGCCATGTGCTGGCTGCGATGGCATCTATTAGCCAGTCCGCAGTTAGGTGTTGTGGACGGTAGCATTTGGTAGCAAACGTAGGAACTATTTGAAAAATTGATCGTCTGCAGTCCTTCTACCTGAATCACAGATAACACACACTAATACAGCCATCACAATTAACAGCGGATCAGACACAGGCGTGGATTCAAGGGGGGGGGGGGGTCACGGGGGTCATGACCCCCCCCCCCAAACGGAGACCATTTTTGTAAACTCAAAAAACGAAAACACTTAACGAATTTTAACTGAAAAACAGTTTTTTTTATTTTATTCAATACTGAAAATATCTTTATTGCAATTATTATGTTCTGTTATAACTGTACATATTTACAACTTCATACCTGTTATATAAAAACGATTATTTATATAACGAAATCAACTCGTCTATTTGGTTTATCAAACCTTGTGATTACCGAATCGATGTGTATAGTGATGTCACGATAATGTGCAGCAATGCACGGATAGGAATTTGGGGCTTTTTTTTTCGCACCAAAAAATTTTGCCGACGTCCAAACTGCAAGCTTGGTTGGCAATTTAAGCTGTGACTTTCTCCCTTTGTCGGTACCAACTGTAACGTACCTTGATACTTTTCTCGAAGCTCGATGTAAAAGTCGCAAAACACGCCGTTGCAATTTGTACGAATATTTTTGGTGCGCTATACGCATCAAATTTCTATCCATGTAGCTTGTAAAAAAATTGGTCTGGTTTCGTACGTTTGTTTAATTTGTGATTGCGTTTATAGTGATACCATTTTTCTTAATTTCGATTCTCTGACCCCCCCCCCCTCCCCCCTCAAAGCCAAACTCTAGATACGCGCCTGATCAGACAGTTTCTACATACACCCAAAGTTCACGGGGCTATATGACCGCGTTGTCGTAGCCCCTAAACTGAGGAACCAACCATCTTTCTCAGGCAGACTCGACTCGTCTCGTGCTGTTAATTATGTCTCCATGGCAACGCGAGGTCACTTTGTTTACCCTCCAGTGACACGTTCCCATCCCCCAAATTATATTTGCTTCACCTCACCTCACCTCACCTCACCCCACCACACCACACCTCACCTCACCGTGACCTACAACAACATTCAACACCCCCACGTGCAGTGACTGCAAAAATAATTACATTTAAACAAGCCCAGCTGCATCGCTTCGAGCATTATACAGGATGTGTTAAATTTATGCATCTTCTTTTAGAGACTCTTTCAGTCTTGTCAGGCGACTTCGGTGGTGTAGTAGGTAGCATGCTGAGCTTCTATGCCCAAGGTCGCGGGTTCAAACCCAGCCGAAGTCATCTGATTTTTAAGAGCGGTAATAATAATAATAATAATAATGATAATAATAATAATAATAATATCGTATGGCCTCGTGGCCGGGTGCAAGCTTTGTAATTTGACACCCAGGGGGTAGCTTGCATGTCGAATTTCGTTGTTCCTTGAATCACTATGAAAGTCAAGTAGGTTAGATATCTAAGCTCCTTGAACACTCGCGCTTTCTAGTAGAGAAATGAGGAACTTTGTGTTGGCGGAAACTCCCGGGATTAATTTTGCCATTATGAACACGGCCTACTGAATTCAAATGGGTTCTTTGACATGCCAACATCGTATGACATGCGTGTCGTATTTTTTCCGCCTTAAAAAAAAATCACTTACCACGGCCAGGAGCGAACCTGCAATCTTGGGGTTAGTTGACCGACACGCTATCCACTCACCCACTGTGGCGAGCTTTTAAGAGCGTTAAATACCCTCAGTATGCCTTCCTTCGGAGGGGAAGTAAAGCCGGCAGTCCCAGGACATAGATTTATGGCATGAAAAAGAACCTTCCTCTAACTACACTTGTGTGAAGCCAAAATTTGTAGGTCAGGTTTGATTATTGCACTTAAGTTCCAACGTTCGTCACCGACCACTGGTTGCGATGGCATCTAGTAGCAGCGAAGTTCACAGCTAGGTGTTGTGGACGGTAGCATTTGTGGCGAAAGTAGGAACTACTTGAAACATTCAATGTCTGCAGTCCTTACTTGAATTAAAAACAGATAACACACACTAATACAGCCATCACAATTAACACCGGTTATCAGACAGATTCTACACACACCCAAAGTACACGGGCCTTCATGGTCGCGTTGTCGCAGCCCCTAAACTAAGGAACCAACCAACCATCAGTCTTGTCGGTTTAGAAAACATTATTAAACTTTAAGTTAATTGCTGAAATTATAATAATGATGATTCAATCAGAAAGTTTCCTACATTGTCATCATGTGGCCCCGTGTACTTGGGCGTGTGCAAAATATGTCTGATAACCAGCATCACTGTAATGTCTATACTAGTGTGTGCATTATTTTGCAATCGAGATAAGATTTCGGTAGGAAGCGGCCGTGGCCTCAAGCTACTGTAGATACTAGTCCGGCATTTGCCTGGAGTAGAATTGGGAGAACCACGGAAATCCACTTCCAGGATGACTGAGTTAAGCATTGAATCCACATCAGTTTTGCCTCTCGAGGCTGACTGTAGCCCGCTTCAATCCTCGGAACAGAATTAAATTTCCTTGGCAGAGCCGGGAATCGAACCCGGGCCTCTGTGGTGACAGAAAGGAAAGAAGAGAAAGAGAGAAAAACGAGAGAGCATACGAACGAATAAATGAATAAATTACGGGAAGTAGAGAAATGAATCGAGGGAAAGAAATAAGGAGTAAAGTGGAAAAAATGAAGAAAAAAGAAGGGAAGAAAGAAAGAAGGCAAGAAAGAAAGAAAGAAAGGATACGAGGAAGGAAGAATTGAAGCAAGGAAGAAAAAAGAAGGAAAGGGAGGAAGGAAGAAAGAAAAAAAAAGAAAGGAAGAAAAGGGAAAAAAGAAAGAAAAAAATAAAGGAAGGAAGAATAAAAGAAAGGAAATAAGAAAAAAAAGAACGAAAAAAGAATGAAAAAATCAAAGTAAGGAAGAAAGAAAGAAAGTTTTGGGCAAGGAAGAAAGAAAGAAATAAAGAAAAGAAAAGAAAAAAGGAAGAAAGGATGGAAAGAAGAAAAAAGCAAGGAAGGGAGGAAAGGAAATAAAGAAAGGAAGAAAAGGAGAAGGTAAGGAGGATAATAGAAAGTAATGAGGAAACAAAATAAGGAAGGAAGCAAGATAGAAAATTTAAAGCAAGTAAGGAAGGAAGATAGGAAAGGAGGAAGGAAGGAAAGAAGCAGGGAAGGAAGGAAGGATTGTTCAATGTCAATAATCTCAAATTATAAAAGACACGGATAGTCAGTCTAGAAGACTGGACTTAGTATCAATTTTAATGCTAGCAGCCGAGTACCAAGAAGGCAGTGCGAGTATAGCGTTTCAAGATTCTATTTTGTTTCTTCACTGCCTACTTGATTGTTCTCGCACTGCCTTCTAGGTACTCGGCTGCTACATCGTACTATGACGTCACGCACGTCAGTGCATTCTCGGTACATTTCGTCCCGTCACCGTAACGTATCGCCAGTCCTCAGCGTAACGACGAAGTCGACAAGATCATTTAAAATGATAGAATCCGCCTTATAATTTGAGATTAATATCAGTCAACACGGATATAATTTAGTTGTTGTTTTAAGGGGTGGAACTACGAGGTCATCTGCCCCTGGATAATACTTAAAACCATCTTAATAATGGTTAATGTCTACGCATTCTATGTCAATAGCTGTGTAATACGCGATACCGCACCAGATTGCTGCTGCCCCCTAAGTCCTGTGACAGATCTGTTGCCTTGTATTTTTGCGCCCTGCTCTGCAATACGAGATGATTGGGAGAACATTAGTGTTTATCGGCCGTGGATAGGATCGTATTACATGGCCAGCAGAACCAATTTGAAACGGATTAGACAGTGATAGAGGCAATGAGCGGTTAATGACAATCAAATATTCATCTATTGGTAATGAAGATATTGATTAATGAGCAATGGACAGCTGGAAGTCATACCCGTGATTATATCGCACTGCTGTCGTATGTTTGTTCAGCTGGAGGGGAAAAACAATTCGTACGAGAGTGATACAAAATAATTCGCAATTTCAAGGCGGTGGTCACTGATGTTTTAAGGTGTGTACACACAGCATACCACGTCCAAAAAATCATATTTTAGAAATTAATATGCTCCTATTTTGACAAAATAATAATATATAGGCGGCTTCGGTGGCGTAGTTGGTAGCATGCTAATCTTCTATGCCCAAGGTTGCGGGTTCAAACCCAGCCGAAGTCGTCGGATTTTTTAGGAGCGTTAAAATCCCTCAGCATGCCTTCCTTGAAGAGGTGAAGTATAGCCGGCGGTCTCATGCCATAGATTTATGGCACGATAAAGAACTTTCCACTAATTGCACTTTTGTGAAGCTAAATTATAGGTTATATTTGACTAACGTCTTCTCACCGATGATCACAAGGGACAACGTTTCCAATCCTTCCTGTCAGTTTTGCAACGCTAAGCCGCAGACGGCAATGGGTTTCTGCGGCGAATCGTCACAGGCGATGAAACGTGGGTCCTCCACTTCACCCCCGAAACAAAGAGAACATCAATGCAATGGGTGCACCCATCATCACCACAACGAAAGAAGACGAAGGTTCAACCTTCAGCCGGTAAGGTTATGGCGACAGTGTTCTTTGACATGGAGGGTTTGTTGGACGTGGAATTCATGCCGAAAGGAACGACGATCAACGCGGCGTCGTATTGTCAAACGTGCACCGGTTACGTAAAGCGAGTAAAAAGAAGCGCCGGGGGAAATTGAGCGCCTGTGTGATTTTGTTGCACGATAACGCAACACCTCACAAGGCCCGCCAAACGAGCGAACTGCTGCAGCGTTTCAAGTGGGAGATCTGGCAACATCCACCCTACAGTCCCGACCTAGCGCCATGTGACTTTCATCTGTTCGGTAAGCTCAAAACGGAGCTCGGTTGTCGACGTTTCCAGACCGATGAGGAGGTGAAGGCCGCTGTCTCCGTGTGGTTGCAGAACGCTGGAGGAACTTTCTATGCATCCGGCATCGACAAGTTGGTTGTGCGTTCGCAGAAATGTTTGGAGTCTTTTGGAAACTATGTGGTAAAGTGACGTTACATTGTATGTCGTTATAGGCGTGTTGCTGTCGTATAGGTGGTGTAATAAATGGCCATAACTGGGAAGTGCAACTTATTTTTTGATCTGCCCTCGTATATGATAATTGTTTTACGTCCCTTTTAACTACTGCGGCTTTTAGAGACGCTGGGGTGCCAGAATTTTGCCCCGAAGGGGATCTTTAACGTTCCAGTAAATCTACTGACACGACTCTCTCGCATTTGCGCTCCCTAAAATGCCAGCCGACTGCGCCAGGATTCAATCCTGCAAATTTGGGAATAGCAGGCGAGAACATTAGACTACCGCTGAGCCACGCAACCAATCTATAGTAACTTTGAGGCGGTTTGTTATTTCTTCAGGGACTTTGCGACATCGTGGTCATGTAGCCCTGTGTACTTGGGTGCGTGCAGAAGTTATTTGCTAACCCGTGTCAGTGTGATGTCTGTACCAGTGTGTGCACTTGTAATTGAGGTGGGGTTTGGGTAGGAAGCGGCCATGGCCTAAAGTTAAGTACCATCCCAGCATCCGAGCAGAAGTGAGGATCTACGGAAAACCACTCCCTGCACGGCTGAGGGAGGAATCAAACCTACTTCCTCTCAGTTTTGCCTCACGGGACTGAGTGTACCCCGTTTCATCAATTTTGAAAAATTGCTATAATCAGTTTCTAACATCATCGCATCTATTGTTCATTATCTTTGTAAAAATGTTCTATAACTTTATATATGTTACATTATAACCTTAATATACTTCGGTGAAATTGGGTTCCCTCTTAGTTGGTTGGTTCCTTAGTTTAGGGGCTGCGACAATGCGGTCATGAGTAGCCCCGTGTACTTAGTGTGTGTGTGATGACTTTATTAGTGTGTGTTAGACTGTTTTTAATTCAAGTAAGGACTGCAGACGATAATTTCAAGTAGTTCCTACTTTCGCTACCAAAATGCTACCGTCCACGACACCTAGCTGTGAACTTGGCAACTACTAGATGCCATCACTACCAGTGCCTGGTGATGAACGTTGGAACTTAAAGAGCATTAATCAAACCTAATCTATACATTTTACTTCACACAAGTTTAGTATCTGGAAGGTCCTTTTACATGCCATAAATCTATGACATGGGCCCGCCGGATTTACTTCTCCTTCGAAGGAAGATATACTGAGGGATTTTTAACGCCCTTAAAAATTCCGACGGCTCCGGCCAGGTTTGAACCCGCGATCTAGGGCATACAAGCTCAGCATGCTACCAACTATGCTACCGAAGCCGCAGGGTTCCCTCTGTAATGGATATTAAATAAAGCTGTACTAATAAGTATTAGGCTAATCTTGAAAGGCAGAATAAGGTAACATAACATAGCGTTCATGGTATTTGTATATTTAGAAAAGACTTTTGATAATGTTGGTTGGAATAAGTTATTTGACATTTTGAGAAGGATTGGAATAAAGTACCGGCACAGGAGGGTGCTCTACAATCTGTACAAAAACTAGACGGCAGTTATTCGAGCCGAAGGTAATGAGGCAGAAGCTGGTATTCAGAAAAGTTTAAGGCAAGGCTTCAACTGTAATCACCCGTACTTTTCAATCTGTACATTTAACAAGCAATGAAGGGGGGAAGGGGGGGGGGGGGGGGGGGGGGGGGGGGGGAGGAGGAGTGAAGATTCAAGGAGAAATAATTTCTGCTCTGAGATTTTCTGATGTCATTGTCATCTTAGCCGGATCATCAGAGGATTTGAACAAATTGCTGCTACTTAGGAAGAGAAATCAGTGATGGACGAAGCAAAGAAGATATGAAATGTAGGTTGACTCAGGCAAGGAAAGAAGAGATATCTGTTGACATCAAATGCAGATTTAGGTATTTGGAAGTCATTTTTGAAAGTCTTTGTCTGGAGCGTGGCGCTATGGAAGTGAAACTTTTGTTGGAGCAGCAGAAATGACGAGAATAGAAGCGTTTAAAATGTGGTGTTAAAGGAGAATGAAGATCAGATGAGAGAGAGAGAGGGGGGGGGGGGGGAGGGAGATGTTTCTGGTGACTGCCAATGTAGAGAAGAGATAAGTTTGTAGGACACAACTAACACGTCCAGCAAACTCAGTTATGGAAGGAAGGGTCAAGGACATTAATCGTAGGGGTAGACCAAGTTTAGAATATTTTTAACAGATTGCTTTGGATGTAAGGTGTGGTAGCTATGCAGAGATGAAACGATTAACTCAGGACAGGGAGGCATGAAGAATTGCATCAAACCAGTCAAATGACTGAAGACTCAAACAGCAACAATAAATAAATACATTTTCTGAAGAAAATTCTGAGACCCAAGAAAGCAACAACAAATGAGTTTACCTTCCGTTTGAGATCAAATCAAGAGCTGTGCGAGAACATTTCAACCTCGGTGAGAGAAAGGAGACTGACTTTCTATGGACACCTGAGAAGAATGGGATCGGATCGCCTAGCAAATAAGTTCCTGATCTTCCAAGAAAGGAGAAAGACTCTAGTTGCATGGCTGAAAGAAGTTCATCAGGATCTTTAAAAATATGTGGCATTGAGGAGAGAGATATTGCAAACAGAACAGAGTTCAGAAGCAAAATTGCGGAGGTGACGGATCTGTTCGTAGAGAAACCCAGGAGTCTGCTTCGGTGGCGTAGTTGTTAGCATGCTGAGCCCCTATGCCCAAGATCGCGGGTTCAAATACGGCCGAAGTCGTCGGATTTTTTAAGAGCGATAAAACTCCCTCAGTATGCCTTCCTTCGGAGGGGAAGCCGGCGTTCCCATGTCATAGATTTATGGCATGTCAAGGAACCTTCCACTAATTACACCTGAGTGAAGATTAATTATATAGGTTAAGTTTAAACAACGCTCTTAGGTTCCTACGTTCGTCGCCAGGAACCGACTGCGGTGGCGTCTAGTAGTCAAGTTCTGCACTAGTAGTCGTTGACGGTGGCGTTTGGCGGCAAAATTAGGAACTACTTGAAAAATTCAATGTCTGCAAACAGATAACACACACTAATACAGTCATCACAATTAACACCGGTTATCAGACAGATTCTACACACACCCAAAGTACACGGGGCTACATTACCGCGTTGTCGCAGCCCCTAAACTGAGGAACCAACCAACCAGAGAAACCCAGAAGAACAAGAAGGGTGTTTTCGGATGAGGAACGACTAGGAGCGAGCCAGAGAATGAAGGAGTATTGGCGTAAAAAGAAAGAACATCAACAGTTAAGGAAGTTGTGTAACCATAAACCATAAGAGGTTGGAACGAACCTAAATCTATCTATGGCTACGCGTTTTTAGTCCCGTTTCCAACGGGGTCGGGGATGAAATGCGATGGCATTCCACGTGGCTGATGGTTTCTACGACCAGATGCCCTTCCTGACGCAAACCTCACGAGAGAGTTATTGAAAGATGAAGATGAATGAAAGTTCTATTATTTAGCTCCAACTTTGGCTACCAGACGTCACTGACACCCAGCGGCGTACGTTGGTACTTTATAGAGCGTTTCTAGCCAAATAACCTACAAATTTAGCTACACACTTCCAATTGTAGTGGTAGGTTCTTTTATGTTCGACCCCGGCGAAATGTAAATATTATGGTTGGTTGGTTCCTTAGTTTAGGGACTGCGACAACGCGGTCATGTAGCCCCGTGTACTTTGGGTGTGTGTAGAATCTGTCTGATAACCGGTGTTAATTGTGATGGCTGCATTAGTGTGTGATATCTGTTTTTAATTCATGTAAGGACTGCAGACATTGAATTTGAAGTAGTTCCTACTTTTTCCGACAAACGCCACCGTCAACAACTACTAGTACGGAACTTGGCTAATAGACGCCACCGCAGTCAGCAACTGGTGACGAACGTAGGAACCCTGAGAGCATTGTTTTACCTATAATTAATTTAGCTTCACACAGGTATAATTAGTGGAAGGTTCTTTAACATGCCATAAATCTATGACATGGGACCGCTGGCTTTACTTCCCCTCCGAAGGAAGGCATACTGAGGGATTTTTAATGCTCTTAAAAATCCAACTACTTCGGCCGGGTTTGAACCCGCTATCTTGGGCATAGAAGCTCAGCATGCTACTAACTACGCCACCGAAGCCGCTATGTATATATTATACGTCAGAAAACTGTACTATAATGAGGCTCATTATAGTAAAAGTTTCCATTAGGATGCAGTTTCTCCCACCAATCAGAGCTCAAGAAACATCTGTGTGACCAATTAGGTGAGGATAGCATCGCTTCTGCGCTCACTTCCATGGCCCCCTAATTTAAATTTCACTGCGTGGCGAGTGTCATAGTGAGGTATTCCAGGAGGCCATGGCCAAATACAAGCTATTCACTGCGTCATATGCGCTCTGTTCAGTATAAACAACTGGTGAAATCTCGACAGATATTTATGAATATTTATGTTCGAACATAAAATAGTTATATTTATCGTCGAACATAAACAGTCGTATGCAACTCGCCTATAATGGTAATTAAGACACTCGTATGGAAATTATAAAACTCGCTACGCTCGTTTTATAAACGTACTCGTGTCTTAATTATTGCCATTATAGCCTCGTTGCATAATGTACTATTACATGCCATAAATCTATGATATGGGACCGCCGTGGCCGGATTGAGCGTCGGAAGTTTGCACACCATAATGAAGGAACGACTGCACTTGCGCAAAGTATGTGCGCAATGGGTGCCCCACAGTCTTCAACCACACCAGGAAGCATGTCGAATGGCCCACTGTCTTGGTCATCTGCAGCTCAGCCTGCTACCGACAACGCCACTGAAGCAGACTACACGGTTATAAATAAATAAATTAAATAAATACATTATTTTTATTTATTTAGCGTTTGTATTTTAGTGCTGGGAGTGTCCGAGGACATGTTCGGCTCACCAGAGGCTGTAGCTGCTTCAATGCGGACACTCATGGGGTGAGCTACAAGTTCCGTTCAATTTCAAGTAGTTCCAATTTTCGCGGCCAGATTTCATCGTGGGGACAGATGACCTCGTAGTTTCGCCCCTTAAAACATCAATAGCTAACTAGATGTCACCGACACCTACTGTCGACCAAAGTATTATGTGTACTCGAGTTTGAAGGTTGTTTGTGACGTAACCAATAGACCTACATAAAATCCAATAACATCATCATTTTCGTCGTTCTATTTTACGTGAGTTCATGTAGGTTTGGACTTTTTAGTTTATATTTTAATATTTTTTATCGCAGTTGAAACACAAAAAGTGCCCGTTTTTAAGCGTGTTTCAACCATGCGTCACATTTGAGAATTATTATCTCAAAAATCAGTCATCAGATTGAATCCAAATTTTAACACAATATACACTGGAATGTCGTACAGCAGGTTTATTAATTTTAAAATTTTGCCTATCCAAGAAACAAAGTTGTTATCATTTTCGTAAGGTAACATTTTCTCGGCTTTGGGTGGTTGGAATATGTAGTTCTTGGTCGCGTTGTAAGCCTTATGCATCAAAAAGTTATGGTGTATGACTTTAAAATACGTAAATTAATTCACTTATTTTATATCGGTTTGTATTTGAACGGGGAAATAAGACCTCGCCTCGCTCGGCAGTGATGGCCTCCATCTCAGCAACGCTGTACAGCTTACCCCGGAGTGGCTAGCTGGTGGATCATGCCTCATTTCCACGAACAAATACAAACCGATATAAAATAAGAGAATTAATTTACGTATTTCACAGTCATAACTTCTTGATGTATAAGGATTACAACGCGACCAAGAACTATATTTTCCAACCACCCCGAGCCGAGAAAAAGTTACCTTACAAAAATGATAACAACTTTGTTTCTTGGACACACAAAATTTTGAAATTAATAAACTAGTTATACAACTTTCCAATGTATATTGTGTTAAAATTTGCATTCGATCTGATGACGGGTTTATGAGATAATAGTTCTTAAATGTGACGCATGGTTGAAACACGCTTAAAAACGGGCACATTTTGTGTTCCAACTGCGATAAAAAATAATAAGATATAAATTAAAAATTCTAAACCTACATGAACTAACGTAAAATAGAACGACAAAAACGATGATGTGATTGGATTTTATGTAGGTCTATTGGTTACATCACAAACAACCTTCAAACTCGAGTGCACATAATACTTTGGTCGACAGTAGTGGTGAAGTTCGAACTTTGATAGAGAGTTTCAACGAAATCCTACCTTCAAATTTAGCTTCACACAAGATTAATTAGTGGAAAGTTCTTTTACAGGCCCTAAATCTATGACATGGGACCGCTGGCTTTTCTTCCCCTCCGAAGGAAGGTATACTGAGGAATCCTAACGCTCTTAAAAATCCGACGACTTCGGTCGGGTTTGAACCCGCAATCTTGGGCATAGAAGCTCAGCATGCTACCGACTACGCCACCGAAACCGCTAATAAATATAAGGTGCGCTCAAAAAGTAACGAGCCGGAGGCTGAAATTCGCAAACCGGTGACGACATTGGCTAATCGTGGCGTGTGTAACGAGGCGTGGTTCCGACCAGAGCGTGGATGCTCACAGCCCGTCGCGAGAGGGCACGCGTGCACGTCAGGTGACGATACAAAGCGAGCAGAAGCATGCATCAATCGTCCAACGCTGTCAGTCGCTATGCAAACAGTGGCATGGAGGCGTCAAACGAAGAGCAAAGAGGTGTTGTTCGGTTTCTGACAGCGAAAGGAGTAGGGAGAACGGATATTCAAGCCGAATGTCACAAGTGTACGGCGAACACTGCATGTCCCTGGCAAGATCCAAAGCGTGGCACAAGCGCTTCAGGGAAGGACGGGTGTCGTTAGCCGATGATGCCCGGTCTGGGGCACCCCCCCTCCCCCCCTGCATTACCGATGACAACGTCCAGCTAGTTGATGCACTCTACCCAGGACCGCCGAGTGACAGTGAACGCATAGCCGCCGTGGCCGGATTGAGCGTTGGAAGTTTGCACACCATAATGAAGGAACGACTGCACTTGCGCAAAGTATGTGCGCAATGGGTGCCCCACAGTCTTCAACCACACCAGGAAGCATGTCGAATGGCCCACTGTCTTGGTCATCTGCAGCGCTATGCGAGGGAAGGGAATGGGTTCCTGGCACGAGTGGTGGCTGAAGATGAGTCATGGTGTCATCACTTCGAACCAGAATGCAAACGACAAAGCCTCCAGTGGAAGCATCCAGGGTCACAACCACTCAAAAAAAAAAAAAAGGCAAGGCCATTCACACGAGTGCAGGAAAGGTAATGCTGACGTTCTTCCTTGACCAAGATGCCCCCCTTCTGCTACACTTCATGCCGCACGGCACAACGGTGAATGCCCAGCGTTACCCGCAAACCTTGACCACCCTTCGCCAAGCGATCAAAACAAAACGACCAGGCAATCTCACCCGTGGGGTCTTTCTGCTCTACGACAATGCACGACCTCATACGGCCAACACAGTCTCGACACTCTTGCAGAGATTCAAATGGGAGGTTCTCGGCCACCCTCCATACAGTCCCAACCTCTCTCCCTGTGATTACGCCATGTTTGGTGCCCTGAAAAGGGCTCTGCGGGGCCAACGATTCACCTCGGACGTCGACGTCCAGCTGTACGTGCGGAACTGGTTCACATCGCAGCCCAGGGAATTTTATGAGACAGCCAGTCACCGCCTCGTGTCACAGTGAGACAAGTGCCTCAACAGCCAGGGCCAATACTTCTAACATACAGGTACTGGGGTAATTATGCCTCCGGCTCGTTACTTTTGGAACGCACCTTATAAATAAAATAAATAAACATTTTCAATTTTTTTTTCTGACTTCGAGTAAGTGGTAATTCGGTCTTCCCACATAATTGCACTAAATGTGTTAGACACAAAAAGAAAATGTTTGAAAAAGTCAGAGCAGAGTAGAGCAGTTGAAGCATTCTGATGGAGTGAGGTTAGAGTTAGAGGATGTGACTTCTCACGTTTGGACCCTCCATCAATCACCAGCTTATCTCACAACGTGCCCTGGCTAGAGCTAAAGGAGTAAAAAAAAAAAATAGAAGCAAGCGTGCCAACATTAACACCCTTGCAGTTAATCTTTCTTAATGGACACTTCCTGGGCGACACGTGTGAGGGTGGGGTGGGGTTCGCTAGTAGTGGTCATGTTTTACAGTTACCATGACAACACAGGACATTAGAATGTGGCTAAATGGAGTAAGATACCAACCGAACCAAAGCCGGTGCGACGGAAAGTAATTTTCGTTTACCGCGTTCATTGTGGAACGACCAAAATAACATTCATATCTGTGGTGTCACTCCGCCAGATGATTTGTTTATAATCCACAGAAACGTTGAAATAACCTCGTATGAGTGAGGGATGAAAAATATAATCCCCTATCTGTTGTCCACAAGAGCTCTTAAAAATGTTTATAGCCTTTGTGAATTTACGTACACAGATTTAAAAATTAAACAAAAAGAGTGCTATGGCACAGTGACATGGCTGCTCGTCTTTCATTTGAACGAGCTATGTTTGGGACCCAGTGACTTTGACGTGGAATATTCAACTGAAAAATTGAGTAGTAACAGGAAGAGAATCAGGCCATTAATTCCCGGCCAAAACACAAATGAAGTTGACTCCAAAGGCCCCAAACGACTGGGTCAAGTACAGGAAATAAATAATTTAAATAAATACCAATAAAGTCTACACGAATATAGAAAAGAACTCTCTGAGACCATGTGGAAACAGAGGTTAATTTTTTTTTTGACTCAATCTAAATTTTCCAATTTACTGGTACATTGACTGAAAAACTTGTTCTTTTACAAATTCTGATTTTTTTTGCTTTTCCTAATTTAGTGTTTGTTTTCATAATTATTAGTTTTGTTTTCTTTTCAATTACTTTTCTATCATTTATTATTTAGGTGTCCACCTCTAAATTCCTAATGACCTCGTAGTTACGCCCCTTAAAACCTCAATAACTAACTATTTTTTGGACACATCTACAGAAAATCCATATTAGCCAAACCGTTATTTGACTACTTCTGGAGCAAGAAGACCACTGCTTCATGGATTAAAGAAACTCGGAAAGACCTTGAAAGATCTAACATCGCAGAGGCCTGGGTTCAAACCCGGCCGAAGCCGTCAGATTTTTTAAGAGCGTTAAAAATCCCTCAGTATGCCTTCCTTCGGAGGGGAAGTAAAGCCGGCGGTCCCATGTCATAGATGTATGGCATGTTATAGAACCTTCCACTAATTACACCTGTGTGAAGCTAAATTGTATAGGTTAAGAATGTTAACAACGCTCTTAGGTTTCTACGTTCGTTGCCAAGAGCCGATTGCGGTGGCGTCTAGTAGCTAAGTTCTGAACTAGGCCTAGTAGTCGTTGACGGTGGCGTTTGGCGGCAAAAGTAGGAACTATTTGAAAAATTCAAAGTTGCAGTCCTTACTTGAATTAAAAAACAGATACACACACCAATACAGCCATCACAATTAACACCGGTTATCAGACAGATTCTACACACACCCAAAGTACACGAGGCTACATGACCGCGTTGTCGCAGCCCCTACACTGAGGAACCAACCAACTATCCCGGAGGCCCAAATTTTAGAAAGATATACGTTTCGAAACAGTAGGCTTAGTTATACACGATCCGGAAGGGGTTGAGGAAATTACTTACAAAGCACAAATAGTGAAATTGTAGCGTGAACCTACTGTCGACCAAAGTATTATGTGCACTCGAGTTTGAACGATGTTTGTGAAGTAACCAATAGACCTACATAAAATCCAATAACACCATCATTTTCGTCGTTCTATTTTACGTTAGTTCATGTAGGTTTGGAATTTTTAATTCATATTTTAATATTTTTTATCGCAGTTTGAACACAAAATGAGCCCGTTTTTAAGCGTGTTTCAACCATGCGTCACATTTAAGAATTATTATCTCAAAACTCCGTCATCAGATAGAATGCAAATTTTAACACAATATACATTGGAATGTTGTATAACTGGTTTATTAATTTCAAAATTTTGTTTGTCCAAGAAACAAAGTTGTTATCATTTTTGTATGGTAACTTTTTCTCGGCTCGGGGTGGTTGGAAAATATAGCTCTTGGTCGCATTGTAATCCTTATACATTAAAAGGTTATGCTGTATGACTGTGAAATATGTAAATTAATTCACTTATTTTATATCGGTTTGTATTTTTTCGTGGAAATAAGGCATGATTCACCAGCCAGCCGCTCCGGGGTAAGCTGTACAGCGTTGCTGAGATGGAGCCCATCACTGCCGAGCGAGGCGAGGTCTTATTTCCCGGTTCAAATATAAACCGATATAAAATAAGTGAAATAATTTACGTATTTTAAAGTCATACAGCATAACGTTTTGATGTAGAAGGATTACAACGCGACCAAGAACTATATTTTCCAACCACCCCAAGCCGAGAAAACGTTACCTCACACAAATGATAACAACTTTCTTTCTTGGACACGCAAAATTTTGAAATTAATAAACCAGTTATACAACATTTCAGTGTATATTGTGTTAAAATTTGGATTCGATCTGATGACGGGTTTGTGAGATAATAATTCTTAAATGTGACGCATGGTTAAAACACGCTTAAAAACGGGCACTTTTTGTGTTCCAACTGCGATAAAAAATATTAAAATATAAACTAAAAATTCCAAACCTACATGAACTCACGTAAAATAGAACGACAAAAATGATTCTGTTATTGGATTTTATGTATGTCTATTGGTTCCGTCACAAACAACCTTCAAACTCGAGTACACATAATACTTTGGTCGACAGTAAGTGGTCATTCGCAAATAAAAGATAAATAATTAATTAAATGAATCAACAAATAAATAAAAATAAATAAAAAATAAAATTTTAATAATAATAAAAAAAAACGACCCTTACAGTAGTCGCATATGATGTGTAACATCTGACATAGAAGAAACCTCACGTGAAATTGTTGATACACCGGTATTTTATAGTATTATTGGGACAGATATTAATCTATTGTAAAAGGGAGTGTTTTACAGATATTGTAGTTTATAATACGGAACTCATTTTATTAGATGATTTGTAGTTTCCACCAGCACTAGCCTAAATAAAGAATACGATATGGATCAACTAGATTAATAGACGCGACACCGCTCATAACCTTAAATTCCTTATAAACAGGTCCTCTTGTTTCACAGACCAACACGTAATTTCATATGGATTCTGTTAAAATGAGTCATATTGATATGATAAATATCGTTTAAAATGATAATCTGGTAGCAAAAATATCTACCCCGCCCAGCATTCGAACCCAAGATCTCTAGATTCACAATCATACGCAATAACCCCACGGCTATTTCGACTACGCAAATATTGTGCACAAGATGGTGACTTAGTTCCACGTTCCAATAATACTGCATTACGGAATTAAGTTTCATTTATATTTTGCTTGTTTCGATAATGTTCCTGAGTGACATTGAGTTTAAAATGCCTTATGCCAATGCAATGCCGACTACTTACAATGTTTGATATTAAGGCATTTTACCATTTAAATACTGATACGAAGACTTCGAACATGTACCATATCATTTGTTTAAATCACTTGACACCAGAGTTCGCATCAGCGTTTTCCGTTCAGTATGTCATATACATTCCACATGGCCGAGAGTGCGTCATGGTATCAATTTTCGACACCGCGCGCTGATTGTTTCTCCTACCAGTGCCAGATGGATCGATCGATCGAGTTGGCAGTGCGTCTTATATTTCCGTTCGATCCACCACTGCCAGCTAGTTCACTTCCGTTTGATCGACCGACCGGGTCAGGGAATGGAATAAATGAAGCCCCTATCTAGTGGCGAGGATATGAACTGTGCCGGCTGGCGAAGCCTGTTGCACTTCCCTGGAGCAATGATTAAATGAATAACAGATGAAATGAAAGTGTTGCTGGAATGAAATTTGTACCCGGAGAAAAATCTGTCTGCCTCCGCTTTGTCCAGCACAAATCTGACACGGAGTGACCAGGATTTAAATCACGGACCCAGCTGTGAGAGGCCGGCGTGCTGCCTCCTAAGCCACGGAGGCTGTTACCCCGAGACCACATAAATTGGTAAATATACAACTCTATGTTGCAGAGTTTTAATTCACGTGTCGTGAAGGCCAATATACCATCTTTTTGGAAACCTTTATAAGGAGGTGAAAGGTTGCTTGAGCTTTTATATCTCGCAGTTGAGAGGCACACGTGCGCTTCATAAGAAGGGAGGGAGTGGACAGTTCGCTACTCCTGTGGGGGTCCGGGCGCAGACACCGAGAGCCCGCTGATGAGACAGTTCGGTGTTCCTAGTAGAAACCCCACACAAGACACGGCATGATCCTAGAAAAATTGCTGAGTTTTAACTATATGTTGTTTTAAGGTCCATGACATCTAGGTTATCAGCCCCAGATTCATTCAATCAATCAATCAATCAATGGTTGGTTGGTCGGTTGGTTCCTCAGTTTAGGGACTGCGACAACGCGGTCATGTAGCCCCGTATACTTTGGGTGTGTGTAGAATCTGTCTGATAACCGGTGTTAATTGTGATGGCTGTATTAGGGTGTGTTATCTGCTCTTAATTCAAGTAAGGACTGCAGGCATTCAATTTTCAAGAAGTTCCTACTTTTGCTACCAAATACCACCGTCAACGACAACTAGTTCTTAACTTGGTTACTAGATGCCACCGCAGTCGGCTCCTGTCGGCGAACGTTCGAACCTAAGAGCGTTAGTCAAATCTAACCTATAATTTAGCTTCACACACGTGTAATTAGTGGAAGATTCTTTTACATGTCATAAATCTATGACATGGGACCGCCAGCTTTACTTCCCCTCCGAAGGAAGGCATACTGAGGGATTTTTAACGCTCTTAAAGAATCCGAACACTTCGGCCGGGTTTTAACCCACGACCATGGGCATAGATCAGTCAGTCAATCAACCATGAAGGATTTAATAGTATATTTTAAAAGCGCACCAAGTAGATAATACAAAGATTGACACTGTTGTCACTGATACACTTACACAATCTATGTTCTCCAAATCATTGATCAGTCATTTTCACAGTCAGCTGTTAGGGATACAGCTCTCTTGTGACACAATATGACATGATAGCGGTCGCAATGTTTAGCACACAGCTCACAATTACACTGGGAGTCTGGGTCAAGTCGTTTCTTGTTCGTGCATATTTTATGATGCAATACGTGTGTTGCTAACCTCGTCACCAGATGTCTGAAGTCGTATTCAGCCTGTCTCCATTCCGTTGTTTCCATGTATTGAAACTATATAGTATATTGGCAACTAAATAACCAATACATTTCTTGCCCATTCATAACATCACCTCGTAACTCTTATTTCCAAAGTTTTCATTTCTCTACCTCGCAATTAATAAATACCAAACTATCAGTTATAACCTAACTATTTCAACTTATCTAGCTTGCCACGGTGGGTGAATGGTTATCATGTCGGATTACTAACCCCCCCCCCCCCAAGCTTGCAGGTTCGCTCCTGGCCGTAGTAAGTGATTTTTGAAAGGCGGCAAAACTTACGACTCGCATGTCATACGATGTTGGCATGTCAAAGGACCCATTTGAATTCAGTAGGCCGTGATCATAATGGCAAAATTAATCTCGGGAGTTTCCGCCAACAGAAAGTTCCTGAGTTCCTAAGATATATAACCTCCTTGACTTTCATAGTGCTTCAAGGAACAACGAAATTCGACATGCAAGCTACCCTCTAAGTGTCAATTAACAAAGCTTGCTCCCGGCATCCGAGGCCATATGATATTATTATTATTATTATTATTATTATTATTATTATTATTCAACTTATCTAGTTACATCCACATCTCTTCTATTCCTCGCTGTTTTTATCAAGACTTTTTCATGTTTTTTTTAAATACTTTTTGTAACAGATGTGTTTTTTTAAATTTTAATGTGTGATCTTTTGGAAGTAGAATATTTTTAAAATCCTCTGTTATTGGAAATATCTGTTCCCGAAGGAAACAGGATGTAAAATTGTCCGATTGAGCTATGCACATAGCCTTGCAGCGGCCTTCACAGTATGTACTAGCCACGCGTCTTGGTGAGGTGTACCATAACCAACTGAAGAGCCCATTGGTACACTGGGGCGAAACGCTGGCAACTGTTTTGAGCTAGCCGGACCATTTTATCAAATTTCGTTGTGAATTTGTTAATCCTCCGTTATGGCAACATTTATTTTAAGTGTATGTTCTTGCACATTTTCACGTCCTAAATTACGCTGGGTCTGAGGATCAATCAAGATAAGACAGAGTGTATGATTGTAACCAGAAACAATGAAGAGGAAACAGAGGGACTACTGGCAATAGAAGATATGGAATTTAGGTAGACTAGGTCTTTCAAATACCTAGGCAGTACAGTCATTGCCAACAACAACATGGAGGAGGAAGTAATGAACCGGCTAAAATCTGCAGAGCGGTGTCTCTTCTCAATGAATAACCTATTTACCAGCAGGCTATTAACGAAAGCAACAAAACTCCGCATTTACAAGACAATCGTGCGACCAGTTTTATTGTATGGGGCGGAAACATTGACACTGAGCAAGAAAATGGAGAGATAAATTATTACTTTTGAAAACAAGGTGTTAAGGAAAGTTTTTGTGCCAGTGTCTGAAAATGGAATCCTTAGAAGAAGAAAAAATATTGAAATCCACACGCTGTTTATTGAACCCGATGTGACAGCTGTAATAAAGAGAAGAGAAGAGAAAACGATGAAGACAGTGCTAGAAGGGAAGCCACAAGGTACGAAACCCCTGGGTAGACCAAAACTGAGGTGGATGGAGTCAAGAAAGACCTGGAGACACTGGGAACCAATGAGAACATGGCTAGCAACAGAGCCCAATGGAAGAGGCTAAAGAGTGAGGCAATGAACCGATTTCGGTTCGTGTGGCCAACGAAGTAAGTACAGAGGTGTGCAAATTATTAGACTAGAATCCAGTCTTCCAACATTTAATTTTTTGCTTTTCATGACTTAACGCAAATAATATGTTTGCCAGGCGCTGAAATTATTTCAAATGTTTAAGCAATAGACTCAGTGACAATTTCCTTTAACAAACTCTCAGTAAAATAATATTTTAGAATTTCTTCTAAACGAGGGGGCTTGCTAATTCAAAATGTTGTTTTGTTGTGCTATTCTACTTTTTGCGTGAATTTAGAGCAGAGAGATTTGAAGTCCTTTTTTACTGCTGGTACGCTCTTGAACTATTGAAAAGTTCGTGGATAATGAATTGAAATCACCTGATTTAGAGGGCACATTCCAAGGTCATTGAAAAGAGAGAAAATAGACTCAGCTCTGTTCTCCCTCAGAATAGGCAATTTTGAAAACCTTAGATGCAATTCCTAATGGGAAAAGTCCACTGGGAAGAAAACAATACTCAGATGGTAATATAATATGTCTTCAGCTGGTCAGTGAAATGATTTAGAACTAAAAAATGTGAAAGTGTTAAATTCCTTATTTTAGTTTAATAATATGCACACCTCTGTAAGTAAGTAAATAAGTTACGCTGAGGAAAGTCACAATGGGACTGAAACCAGTACGGTATTAATGTACAACATAATATTGACTTATGGTCATATTACATTTTACTTTAATCTCGTATAATATTATTTCTTTTAGGTTAGGGCGTTTACACACTTGTTTTCCCACCTGATGTAATTGGGCACAACTGACTGGAAAGCTTTCTATAATGAATCTATCAATCAATCACCTTCCCCCAGTGAAAATGTAGCCATGCGTATGATGGGTTCCTCCTTGCTCTTTGGCGTCTTGGGAGCGGAAGGAAGGAGTCCACGAGGTCAAGTAGACAATGTTATTGTTCCGCCTGGAGAGCAGTATTGATTGGCGACTGTTGGCAGGCCTGACTCTGTCTCCACGATATAAACAAAAGTGTTGAGTTAGTTCAGTTTATTTAGTTAGCCTCAAGTAACCACAAACACTTGTGAGTTATCAGCACTACGACTAGGTTGGTCTGTATACATACAATGTCGCACCAATCTAGAGTTGGCTGCAGACCAATAACAGCGTACTTCTCTCCCATGTTCGAAGTCAACTTCCCAGTAGAAACCTCTCAAGGTATAGTTCAGTCAACCAACGGATCCCCACCGGTCATCAAAGGGATGATGATGATCATTGTTGTTTTAAGAGGACTAACATCTAGGTTATCGGCCCCTAATGAAATGAAATGGTATAAAATGAAAGGATGAAGATAAAAACAGCTCACTGCCATGGTTGAAACGAAAATGGTTTATCTCTACTAAGTATAAAACCAAGTCCCCGATTCTTGGATGATACGGGTAAACTCGAGAACCACTGAATGGATGTTGATGCGGGTTCACCATTCTGTAAAGGATTTCTCGAGGATGATTTCTGTAGAAAATAATGTATTTATGATCGAAGGAAGCCGAGCAGTAACGATTTCCGTGGAAAAGTCGAAAAAAAACTGGCGTCCGTGCACTTTGTAAGCTTACGCTGGGCAAACCGTTAAAAAATATCTAACTACTATGAGTGTAAGAATTGTTCAGCATGAAAAGTTCTACATATGCAAGAACATATGTCAATATTCAATACATCGCCCACTATAAGTGCTTTGACGTTTTAATTTCTTCCAACAATTTCCATTCAGTTAATGAGGCGACTGTTTAAGAGCTAGCTAGGGGCGAGCCTATCACCCCAGTTACAGCATAGCTAGCGGACGAGCTTATTACCCCAGATACAGCCAGCAGCAAACTGTCGAGTCATGTTGAGTTAAAAACTTTAGAGAAGAGTGGTTGTGTTTGCAGTTTCCCTGGAAGTGCAACTCGGCTTTTCTTCATTTCGCCTGTGAACTTTTCGTTCCGCAAAATTCACAGTCAAGTTAAGATTGGATGGAAGGGGGATTTGTTTTTCATGCACCTCGCCATTCTTAAATTAGGCTACGTCTGACAAGAATTTGTTGCACAAGCATCTCTATGATTAATAGTCCAGTCTGTGATTCTAACCCATCATGCTGAGACGTAAAACGGATATTGGTCGTTGTTCATTGACATTGGGAAAAAAAGCGCTTATCACGTAATGCATTCATAACTGTTCCCGGGCGAAGCCGGGTCGGGTTGCTAGTACTGTATAAAAATCACATAGGTTATAATCTTCGACCAACTTTTAATAACATGCAAATATCATAAACTGTTTTAAACATTCAACTAAATGTGCTCAGAATACTCACCTTCAAGAAATAATTAAGAAGACGAGCATTTTTCTTAATCGCAATCTGACAAAGTTCTTCAATTTTTAACAATGTTAGACGCTCTAGCCCTCCCTGATCTTTTTTGTGCTCATCTTTTAAAGGCACCCAAAAAATCAGTTTTTTTTTTGTACTGCTTGCATTGACAAGGAATTCTTGTAACATTTTATAAAAGGTTTGTACAGCCGATCTTACAACGACATTATTGTGCAGAATGAACTCTCGTCGACTTGCTTGACAACTTCACTGAACTACTAACTGCCAGACAAACAGTGTCTGTTTTCGATCAGCTGACGTCTCCACATATGTGCGTCAGCGCCACCAACGGTGAGTTTAAGAAGCACTTAACACTGCGCGCCATATTCAAAGATAGGTCGAAAAAGCGCGAAATTTCTCTCGGCGAAAGGGACTGAGCGTAGTATTTTGAAGACCTCCGGGTTACGTAGAATGGGTACGTTCCCCTATGGTCATATTCTTTGCTTTTCATGCTTATTTATTTGTTTATTTTATATTTATTTTTGAGCTGTGATCCATGATCAGTCTTTTATATTATATTTTGTCTAAAATAAAAGGTGACGTTTTGAAATAATTGATGCAAAATTTGGCAACTAAGTTATTGGCAGCGTCTGCAGCCCCTTTAAAGCTCGTGGAAATACTGAAGACATCTGTTGTCCAAGCAAAGGGAGCAGAAGGCAGGGGATGTGAAGAGAACAAAAGTTCTACGTGTTAAGCATACGAGAAATAATCCGAAAACAGTTTGTTTAAGGCTGGTTCACAATTGGCCTGGGAACGTGAACTTGTACATGCGCGCGCAACTTTTAGCTTCTCGTTCCCGGAGATTGATTGTGAACAGACCCATAAGTTAGCGAGCATTTCAACTTCCTTCTCGTTCCCGTTCTCGTTCGCGTTCCTGGGCTATTGTGAACCAGCCTTTAGCGTGAGGGTGGGGCATATCAAATGTTATTTTAAGAGGACCAAAGACTAGGCTTGCCATATTTTTGGTGAGTGAAACCGGGACACATTAATATGGGATGGCCTTACCGTCTGGGCAAAATGGTGATTTTTAAGTCTTTTTTAAAAGTCTCGCAAGTGACGGGAGGTTCTAATATGGCACTCTAAATTGTTATTTCTACACACATTTAAAAAATAAAAAAGGAATTTTTGCTACATAAAAATATATAATTTTTCATTTTTAATGATATTTTTTCTGATCTACCATCTAGAAAGAAGTGTTAATAAAATACAATTTAAAATACTTCATAAAATTGTTTAATTGAACAATTACTAAGTCTTATTATTTTTTGAAAAACTACAACTTTTCGTCTAACTACAAAAACAATTACAAAAAACTTCTTTATCAAACTAAAAAACACTATTAATTAATGAGTTAACAATGTTAATCTTTGATTTCAAACCACTCATATTTTTGACTTGAATGTACTTTTTTCAAAATGTCTTTCTTAAGCTTGACCTTTTCATAAAATCATAGCAACAAAGGCCAAAGTTGATTTTACATACAATCAATGCTCTTGCAGTGGACCCTCTCATTAATGCTCTGTCATCCCCCAGGCATTGTTCATTAGAGAAAACACCCTTTCCACAGGTGCTGATGTAACTGGTAAGCAAAATATGTACGGTACTCTAAAACACGCCCAAGGTTCGGAACAGAGATTTTATTTTCTGAGAAGTGGTTAAAAAGCTGCTTCCATTTTTCCTCTGAAGATATTTTTACTTCTTCGTCTCTTTCTTTTTTCTTCCAGTCTTCAAGCTTTCCATTCCAAAACTCTTTTGCCAGCACCACCTCAACAAACAGTTCATCAATATTGTTTTGTGTCATTTGTTTGAATACTTCTGACCTTTTTGACGCTGTGCGCGATAGTCAACGATGTTGATTGTTGAAAAGTAACCGATTCATAAAAGATTCTTAAACACATAAATTCATTTCTTTTTACATCTTACGGCGGTTTTCCGGGACATTGATAAAACCGGGCGGGACACCGGGACAAGAGCAAAATACCGGGACTGTCCCGGTCAAACCGGGACGTATGGCAAGCCTACCAAAGACCATATTAAACGGTTTTGATATTGTGTATACCACTGCCAGCTGGATCGCATCCCTCCTGGCTGCTTTAGACTGCCTGTCCATTCAACGATTACAGCATTGGTTTATGCGTACAACCTCGTTTCCAAATATAGACGCTAAGAGCAGCACCAACCCGCTGTGATCGCCACTTTTTCAAGTCACTGTTGCAGACATTTGTTTTGTATTGATGTTAATGGCGTCAATAATAATAGCCTGTTTTTTATTCGGTGTTAACTGTATTGCAGAAGCATAACTTTTCTGGGATTTCTTGGCCACATTGTGGGTAGAACTGTCGGTAAGGTTAGGTACGGTCTGACTTCCTTGGTAAGAAGCCATTACTTTGTGTGTGAAAGGCTTTGTAGCCTCGCTGAATTACGATGTTCAACCGTTTGTTGTTTGTTTTCCGCGGAGTTGTGTTTTGGAGTTTAGAATGCCGTACTGCTGCATGCTCTTTTGTAAATCAGAAATGAAATCTGCAATTTATATATATCTTGTACGCCTCCAAGTGTTGAATGGGCAGGCAGTTTAAAGCAGCCAGGAGGGACGCGATGAAGCTGGCAGTGAAAAAGCTGCGGTGATCAGAGTGGGTTGGTGCTGCAACCTATCTTGTACGCCTCTGAGCGTTGAATGGGCAGGCAGTCTAACGCAGCCAGGAGGGATGCGATCCAGCTGGCAGTGCTGTATACAGTGAAACCACTCCAAAAGATCACCCCTATTAAAAGACCACCCCTCTTAAAGACCGATTTTTCTTGGAACCGATTTAAAACCTCATAAGGTCAATGTATTTGTTACCTCTATTTAAGGACCACCCCTCTCCTCGACCAAAGACCAGGCATTTACTCAGTCTGACCTCTTTCAAAAGACCTCTTCTCGTCTGCCTTCCCATTGGAGATGGTGATGAGGGTGATGATGTAAACAATAGTTCTGTGGGCACAGAACTGCATCAGCATACAATGTCATTAGAAAATGTGTTATGTAATGTATAAAAATACAACAAACGGCTCTCCTAGAAGATTGTTCGAACCCAGAACAAATTAATGGACTTTCGAACTCACGCAGAAATATTCTAGAAAGTGAAATTGCTAAAAAAAAAAAAAAAAAAGATGCGCTAATCTGAAACAGAGATCAATTCTTGATTTTTTTTTAAATGACGGAGCTCAGAAAATAACTAGACTAATTGTAATTAATGTTTACTAAATGTGAACCATTGCAGATAAATTGTAATCAAGTAGGCTATGTGTTTAAACTGTACTATATTAATAATGCAGTATACAATTATTTTTAATGCCTACCCCTATTAAGAGACCACCCCTCTAAAAGACCAGTTTTCCACGGAACCGTCACTGGTCTCTTAATAGAGGTTTCATTGTATTAAGATAAAATAATAACCCCCGATACTACAGCCCATTAAGGGCCTAGGCCTACCAAGCAACCGCTGCCCAGCCATTTGGCCTGCAGATATTGGGGTGACGAGTGATCAGCGCATCGGGTCCCCTCGGCCGTCAATCTTGGTTTTCGTGATCGAGGCGCTGCCTCACTGTCAGACAGCTTGTCCTCACGAAGCTGTGTGCACCCCGTTCCAGCGCTCACGTCAGTTTCTAAAATCTCCGACGAAGCCGGGAATCGAACCCGGGGCCTCCGGGTGAGAGGCAGACATGCTACCCCAACACAGCGGGGCCGGCTGTGTCTAATAAGGGAGGTATGAATTTCTCTCAAAACTCCATTTTCTCTCCCCTTTGGTCAATGGTTGGTGCTAACAAGAAACTTTACTGAGGTAAGTTTTTAGCCATTATCTGGAGAATAGCTCAAAGTTTGAATATAATCAACTTTTCACGTATCAGATAAGACAGGTCGAAAACTATCTTGAAACTTTGTGAACGCAATCCTTGTACTATAAGAGAACAATGTGCGCAGCTGCCAGATTGAACTACAAGGCTCCGAAATAATGTGGCGAATCTCTCATATAAATCAATGGGAGATGGCGAGTACCGTACAGTTGGAATGGACAGCCCTGACCACCCAACCACTCAAGGTTGGTGGGAAGGAGCCGCACGCTCCAGTCATCATATACGCCCCGCCTCGCTACTACTCCGAGTGCCACAGGGATGTCCAGCTCCTCCAGTCTTCATGCTTGCGTACCAGGATGTCAGGTAAGATTTAGGAGCCTTGCAGTTCAATCTGGCGGCTGATTTTCCGCACGTTGCACAGTGGGTCAAAATCGAAATCTACGAGGACAAAATTATTTATTTTCATAATTTAAAAAAATTAATTACTTCTACAGCATTCTCATACAATTGCCGCTCACTATTCTGGGATATAAACGCATCTTAGTGTAAATCTGTCTCCACTGTTCGAGCAGTCTGAATTGGAGGGTGAATGTAAGTGGCTATGGTTTGGTTGTCTTTGTGGTTAGTGTGATGCTTTAAGATGGAACATGCATCTGAAGGCATGATCTTTGTAACGTGTTTCAGTTATTAATAGGCGTAATTGTTACGTAATTTTAGCTATATGCTATTTGCATTATATAATAATTAACTATTATTTTTAAAATTATATTTTCACTTAGATTTTTAGTATGCCGCGTCACTCTGCGTCACTTTCTACTTAATGTTAAAATGTAGATACAGTCTTGTAGTTTACGCCTGTTATAAGATTTTTTGCATCTTTTTGCAACTTACTTAGTTATTTTACGTTTCAGAAGATGCTGCGAAACCAGTTCTCACACGTTTACAACTGTTTGAAGCACTGGGTTCGATGATTATGTCAAAAGTGGAATTGTTCTGAAGAGATAACTGAATGCTCTATCCTACTCCTAGTCATAAGACAATTTCTTGCATGTGTAGACGAGCTTAAAAGAGGTCTTAACTGATGTTTATTATGAAGTAAACAAATTATATACGTTGCTTTCACTCTAAATTCATGATTAAAACGAAAACATAGGTTTGTCCCCTTAGATTTCGATTTTGACCCTCTGCGCGGTGTCCTCTTATAGTACAACTATTGCGTCCACAAAGTTCAAGATAGATTTCGACCTGTCTTACCTGATAAATCCCTTGTAAGAAAGTTATTGCGATATTTCAGTTCTTCAAAAAAGTCCTCCCCCATTTCCCCCTCTTTGTCTGATTTTACGCAATGCCAATGCATTGATAATTCCTGACGTAGTTTCCGGTGAAACGTCAGGAGATAACATTCCGCCTGGACTACGGCCTACAAAGCCCGGACAACTTGTACTTGAAATAATTCGATTAGTTCTAGTCAATAGTTTGTGAGAAGACGGTAAATACAAAGTTGGTAATTAGCACGGGCAATGTAGGGCATTCCGGAATCCCTTAAACATCAGCTACCCAGTAAAGTCGTGGAGTATGTCTTAATACCCCTGGCTACACTGTGCTCGGAAGTTTCCTTCTATACGAGCTACAACTCGGCGCGCACTTGTGTCATATTGCTACTGATACTACTTTTCTTTCTTAGACTCACCATGCATTAGAAGATTGTTCTGAAGATGGGTTATGTTGAAACTGTTCTTGTCCTTTATTCCCTCTTCCTCCTCCATCTTGAGCACCAGGCACTCAGTACTTGACCGACATTGTTACAATGGAGCAAAGAAATCGCCAATGAAAGACCAGAACCCTTTACAAGAAAGAAAATGACTTCGTTAGCTATAGACTACTTTGTTACATAACGACTACGAACATATTGTACTTGGCAATCAGAGAGGCATTTGAGAATCAGCGATTGTCAGACGTCTCTTTGAAATTTGTATGAGATGGCTACTATGCACAATATCCTCCTGCACATATTCACTCGCTAGTTACTGATGATACAATCATAATGGTTTATTCTTCTCCAACCCACGTACTGTATAACTATTTGACTGATCTTCTAGTTTGTAGGATTCATAATGGTGTCTATTGATTCCTATTGATGGGAGTGACAGTTGTTTTAAGGGGTGAAAACATCGAGGGAGTAATTTAATAGGCTACACCAATACTTTGGAATTAATTTAAATTATGTAGAACACTTCTCTCATTTAACTTAAAACAACTCGTTTACTCACCGTGTCAGTCGTAGGATTCTTTTATCCAATCATTTACAAAACTAACTAAATTCACCCAACAAATGGCTTTACTTGCCTATGAAGAATATTTTAACATTTTTCATCGTATGAGAAAAAAATATGATGCATTAAAATTATGTAAATTAATATATTGGTAAATATTGTCGTAAAATTGTCTAAAAAGCATGAATCATAAAATGCCAAAAATATAAAATAATGTTGAATTGAGCACGTGTTACTCCCCTTCGCTACTGCGTAGAAACGATTCCTGCAGCAATGTGAGTCGTATTACTGTAATTTGAAAAGGAAACATGACATTTCAACAGCATCTGCCCTCTAGTGATAACTAAAGAGGATTTATAAAGGTAGAATTTACTGCTCTTAATGATGAGGATGATAAAGATAATGAATGTAGATTCATTACTACAAATGAGAAGCTTTCTTGCATAATACTATTTTTTGTTTTAACTTTATATGATAGGTCTCGGCATACATGACAATAGAGATGGAGATGCAGTATAATGCTCATAATTCGAGTCCCACATCTTTAGTTTTAACGATATCTGTTTTTTTTTTTCAACAAACATAATTATATAATGTCATCACAATGATGTATTTACCGCAAATATGCTATTTGTTTCGATATCGAAGTCGCGAAATATCGCGACAAAAATTATTTTGCGAACTGTGTTACTTTCATCCTAAAATGTGAAATACTAACGAATTGCTAGTAACTTAATCCATTTTTTTTTATTGTATTAAGTGTTTACTTTAAAATAAATTGAAATAGTACATATGCGCGCGCGGCAGCCGGCAACTGAGGCGTTACTGGCGGAGCGCGTGAGCTAGAATGTCCTTGCCAAGCAAATATCAAGACCCGGTATCTGCAGGTGTCTCACTGTTGAGAGTTGCAGTGACTGTTTGAATGGGTCTTATTGTTAAAGTAGCTTATCCCTCCAAAACCCACACTCAATTGTCATGACATGTAGCGGAAGTGTCTGTATTACACTACGAATGGAATTCAAACATGTTGAAATGACTTACCCTGTATGTGAGGTTTGTATATAATGAATTAACAAGAAGTTCCGTGAAGAACTATACAGCCTACTTTTCATGCCAATGATTAGTCTACAGTATATGAACCTATCTAGAATAATGACGAAATTAAGTTGGTAATATCGAAATATCTAATTAGTTCAAAATATACCTGGTATAATGTAGCCTAATAGAGCACTAAAGTTGGCAGCCCTGGTGACTGAATATATTCTTAGTTTCACCTCTTAAGGTACAGAATACAAAATTTGGTTGAAGTCCAATGGACGTTACATGCAGTTAGACACTGGATCTATCAGCACGCGTAAAAGCATGTTGCCAACAATACCATGCGTGTGCTGGTCAGAAATAATCTGAAATATTATGATATCTTGTTGTGCCAATTTTGGATGAAATCCATTTGTTAGTATAGAAGTTACATGTATTTTAAAATTGGACATATCAGCAGGCATAGAATCATGTTGGCAGCACTGCCTTATATTAATTACCCCAAATTAATCTAGATTGCCAGGTGCTATACGTGTGCAAAGTATAGAGCTGTTGGCTTGCATACTTTCTGATATATTGATATTAGGGTAAAAATAATATAGACAGCTTTTATTAACAGTTGGCAGCCCTGATTGCTCTTAACAATACTTATAGTCATATCTGTTATGGTACACATATCACATACGAAATTTGGTTGAAATCCAACTGATAGTATAGAAGTTACATGTATTTAAAAAATTGGTACTATCAGCAGGCTTATAATCATGTTGGTAGAACTGACGTATATAAGTTACTCCAAATTAATCTAAAATGTCAGAATATACGTGTGCATAGTTTAAAGCTGTTGGCTTGCATACTTTCTGATATATTGGTATTTGGATAAAAAAAATAGAGAGAGCAATTATTAACAGTTGGCAGCCCTGGTGGCTCTTAAGAATACGCTCAGTCATATCTGTTTATGTACAGATATTACATACAAAATTTGGTTGAAATCCAATTGATAGTGTAGAAGTTATACGCATTTTTAAACATTGGACCTATCAGAAGGCTTAAAATTATTTTGGCAACACAGTCATTGTTGGCCTCCTGGAAATTAAACTGAAATAGTATTATCTACATGTGTGCCAATTTTGGAATAGCTCCCATGCATACCCTGCAAGATATCCAACATGGAGCTCAAATTTCTAGTGCGTTTTTTCAGCAGTTGGTAGCACTGACATCATTTTCAAATATGGACGTGAGCTATTCCGGTGCACATCTTTACTCATACTAAATTTGGTTTTGATTGCTGCAGCCGTTTAGGAGTTGATAGGGGGGGGGGGGGAGACACACACACAGCCAGACAGACAGAAGGACAGACAGACAGACAGACACACATTTTCCCGGATCGATCTCATAAGTCTACTTTTCCCTCATTTTTGCAAAATGAGAAAAGTAGGCTAAAAACAGATAACACACACTAATACAGCCATCACAATTAACACCGGTATCAGACAGATTCTACACACACCCAAAGTACACGGGGCTACATGACCGCGTTGTCGCAGCCCCTAAACTAAGGAACCAAACAATCTAAATATTTGGATTTACGAACAAAAAGCCATTTTTTTTTTCAGATCTTATTTGAATGAGACTTCGATGAATTTCGCATGTTATTGTAGTTGAGAATGTGTTACCCATACCATTAAGAGGTTTCAAAACAAACACAAAAAAGTGACAGTCAGTCTGAAAGAATAGACTTTGTATCATTTTAAATGCTACAAATGCTGAAAAATGCAAGAAAGGCTGGAGGCTTCTCGCTTCGCTCGAAGCCAAAGATTCTTGACATGCTAGAAAATTATCTGCATAATACTTATCTTGCTTTATAATACTTGTTTCAAATTACTCGCGAACGGCAAGTGCAAACCAAGGGCAAAGCAAGGTCAAGCGCGCTGGATGCCGTCACTCTCACCAGAGCACGCAGGTACGTGCCCCTTCCATCCAGTCTAAAAACACTTATAGTGGACGATGTATTAAAGATAGAGATATGCTCTCGCGGACTTTTTTTTTTTTTTTGTAGAACTTTTCATGCTGACCAATTCTTACGCTCATAGTATATTGATATGTTTAACGGTCTGCCCAGTGTAAGCTTAAGAAGCGCATGGACGCCACGTTCTTTTTTTCGACTTTTTCACTGAAATCGTTACTGCTTGGCTTCCTTTGATCATACATAAATTATTTTCTACAGAATGTTTCCTCGAGATATCCTTTACAGACTGGTGAAAACCGCATCAAAATCATCCAGTGGTTCTCGAGATTACCCGTGACATCCAAGAATCGGGGATTTTTGTCTTACACTAACGAAGTAGAGATTGTCGGGGAACACATGCACCAAGCGGTGCTATGATGTCACACACCTCAGTGCATCTGGGTACATTTCGTCCCGTCACCGTAACGTAACGCCACACCCCAGCGTAACGACGAAGTCGACAAGATCATTTAAAATGATAAAAAAGACCATGAAAATGATCTAAGTGGTATTTTGAAAAACATTGCTAGTGTTCTTTTTGCTTATTGTTTAGGGGCTGCGACATCATTGTCATATAGCTCCGTGTATTGTTGTGTGTGTGGAATATGTGTGAAAACCTGCGTTATTGAGATTGTTGTACTAGTGTGAGTATTGGTAAATTGGGGATATGATTGGGAAGGAGGCGGCCTTGGCCTTAAGTTAGGAACCATTCCAGCATTTTCTTGGAGTAGACTTGGGGAATCCACGAAAAAACATTTCATTTCGAGAATGACCCAGATGGGAATTTAACTCTTATCTTCTCAGTTTTGCCTCTCAAGACTGACAAGTAAGTGTAACCCGTTCCAGCCCTCAGAGCCTCCAGTATGACAGCCAAGAATGCTAGGAACTACACCATGGGGTGCTTCAACTACTGTTGTTGTTGATTCATTAAGGGACTTTTCAACATCGTGGTTATGTAGCCCCGTGTAGAATTTGTATGATAACCTGTGTTATTGTGATGGCTCTACTAGTGTGTGTATTTACACATTGGGGATGTTATTTCTTCTTTTTTCTGTAGTGTATGGATTTTAGAGCCGGGAGTGTCCGAGCACATGTTCGGCTCGCCAGAGTTTGTAGCTGCTTCTATGCGGAAACCCATGTGGTGAGCTACAAGTACCGTTGCGTGAGTAGTGTTATCTAGGGTGGAAAGTGTGAGTGTATAGACGAGGAGGTGGAAGGTAGCGGCTGTGACCTATAGTTAGGGACCAATCCCGGCATTTGCCTGGAAGGAAGATGGGAAACCACAGAAGACCATATTCAAGGTTACCGGCGAGGGGATTCGAACCTCCTCGCCTCCCGGATGTGAGCGACTGTCTTCAGCCACGCCGTATCGACCACGGCTAACTCACGCGGTATTGGGGATATGATTAGGAAGGAGGCAGCCGTGGCCTTACGTTAGGAACCATCCCAGTATTTTCCAAGAGTAGAAATGGGGTAACCACGGAAAACCACTTACAGGACAGCTGAGGTGGGAATCTAACCCTCCTCTCCTTAGTTTTGCCTCACGAGGCTGAGCGTACCCCGTTCCAGCCCTCCCACCAGAATTAAAATTTCTTGGCAAAGCTGGGAATCGAACCCCGACGTCCGGGGCGACAGCCAAGACCGTTAGCTGCTACACCACGAGGTGGTTCATCTACTAATATGGTCTTGATTTAGGAGCGCAAATGAGAAGGCAGACGCGGATTATGTTTTTGCAAACTCAAAGAACCAAAACACAATAACCAGACAAATAAAACTTAACGAATTTTAACTGAAAAACAGTTTTTTCATTTTATTCAATACTGAAAATATCTTTATTGCAATTATTATGTTCTGTTACAACTGCACATATTTACAACTTCATACCTGTTATATAAAAACGATTATTTATATAACAAAATCAACTCGGCTATTTTGTTTAGCAAACCTTGTGATTACCGAATCTATGTTTATAGTGATGTCACGATGAATGTGCAGCAATGCACGGATAGGTATTTGGGGCTTTTTTTGCACCAAAAAATTTTGCCGACGTCCAAACTGCATGCTTGGTTGGCAATTTAAGCTGTGACTTTCTCCCTTTGTCGGTACCAACTCGACTTGCCGAAACTGTAACGTACATTGATACTTTTCTCAAAACTCGATGTAAAACTAGCAATACACGCCGTTGCAATTTGTACGAATATTTTTGGTGCGCTAAACGTATCAAATTTCTATCCATGTAGCTTGCAAAAAAATTGGTCTAGTTTTGTACGTTTGGTTATTTTGTGATTGCGTTTTTAGTGATACCATTTTTCTTAAAAATTTCGATTCTCTGACCCCCCAAAGCCAAACTCTAGATCCGCACCTGTGAGAAGGAGTCTTGTCAGATTCACTGGCACGTTAAAGATCCCCTTCGGGGCAAAATTCCGGGACCCCGGAGTCCCTTTAAGTCACAGTAGTTAAAGAGACGTAAAATCAATAACAACGAGTTATAAAACAATATTGGGTGAGGTTTTAGAATCTTACCAACATGCCGGATAAAACCGAAGAGTATGTTTGGTGAATTGTTGGTGTAAGTATGTGGCAATCCTGTCTAAAAGGTGTTTAATTAACTGAAATCTGTAAACCATATTTAAAACTACAGTACTCTTTAATCATTTAAAATAACACGTTCACAAAGAAGAGAGCGCTGGATATCTGGTGTTTATATGGCCATAAACAAAACAAAGCAATAAGCGTAGCGCTGTCGGTATCAGCATTTACATATCTGAATTATTTATCACTTATTGGATAGCGGTTGTTTTTGCTTCCTTTTCTTCCTTTCGCTAGGCGATGTATCCGTGGCCAGACTCGCTAACATCAAATGTATATCGTTCCACTTCACCGATAACAGAATTTCCAATAATAACACATGTGTAAAATAATATATGCCAATAATAATAATAATAATAATAATAAAATCGTATGGCCTCGGTGCCGTGTGCAAGATTTGTTATTTCACACCCAGAGGGCAGCGTGCATGCCGAATTTTTGTCATTCCTTGAAGCACTATGAAAGTCAATGATGTGGTCAACGTGACGGGTCTACTAACCCCAAGCTTGCAGGTTCGCTCCTGGCCATGGTAAGTGATTTTTGAAAGGCGGCAAGAATTTCGACACCATGTCATACGGTATTGACATGTCAAAGAACCCATTTGAATTCAGTAGGCCGTGTTCATAATGGCAAAATTAATCTCGGGATTTTTCGCTAACACAAAGTTTCTCATTCCTCTACTAGAAAGCGCTATAGTGTTCAAGGAGCTTAGATATCTAACCTCCTTGACATTCATAGTGCTTCAAGGAACAACGAAATTCGGCATGCAAGCTACCCTTTGGGTGTCAAATAACAAAGCTTGCACCCGGCACCGAGGCCATACTATATTATTATTATTGCCATAAAATAACGTGAGATTATCCAAGTATTTGAATTGTACAGTTTATTTTAATGATAATTATGGGTCACCTTTTCCCAATTGCGAAATTCAGGCTACCCCTCATGTTAGAGGAATCAATTTCGAGTTAAAATGCGTACATAGGTTGCGATAAGCCTATATGTCTATTTCAGGACAGTACTGGTGACAGTGTCTGCCCCGTGGTGTTGGGGTAGCGCGCCTGCCTCTCACCTGGAGGCCCCGGGTTCCATTCCCGGCTCCATCAGTTATTTTAGAAACTGGCGTAGGGGCTGGAACGGGGTGCACTCAGCCTCATGAGGATAATTGAGTAGCTGTCTGACAGTGAGGCAGCACCCCGGTCACGAAAACCAAGATTAATGGCCGAGGGGACCCGATGCGCTGACCACGCGTCACCCCAATATCTGCAGGCCAAACGGCTGGGCAGCGGTCGCTTGGTAGGCCTAGGCCCCCATGGGCTGTATTGCCAGGGGTTATTCTTCTTCTTATATTACTGGGGACAGTACTAGCTACTCTATTTCTTTGAAGTACGGATGATAAATTTAAGTTTAATAATGTTACAAGCAGCTTAGAGGAAGAAACATCAGGAATTAAAGTTAATGGAAAAATAACAAACAATTTAAGATTTCCAGATGACACGTTGTTATTTGCGGAAGGTCTACAAGATTTACAGCGACTGACTAACAAAGTCGTGGGGGGCAAGTGAACAATGGGGATTAACACTTAATGTCAGTAAGACACGTTTTATGGTACTATCACGAACACAACAACAAGAGAGCTTGATAATCAACGGGGAGACAGTACAGCAAGTGAAGTACAAGTATTTAGGAACAAATGTGAACTGCTACATTGACTGTACTGAGGAGAAACCAGACAGCAGTTATTTGAGCCGACGAACATGAGAGAGAAGCTGGTATTCAGACAGGTAGGGCAGCAACTTATCACCCATACTTTTCAACCTATACGGTACATTAAAGAAGCAATATAAGAAATTGGAGAAAAATTCAAAGTAAGAGTAATGATTCAAGGAGAAATGATTTCAACTCTGAGATAAGCTGATGATATCGCCATCTTAGCCAACACACCAAAGGATGTGAATGAGTTTTTAAATTGTAAAGATTCTGACTGTACTGAGGAGATCAAGTCCAGGATCGGTCAAAGCAGAAATGCATTCAATAAAATGAGTCGAGTGTCCTGTAGCAGAGACCTTAATTTACATCTAAAAGTTAGACTCCTGAGATGGTATGTCTTCTCCACCTTGTTCTATGGAGTTGAGACCTGGGACATAAAGAAAAGAGAATTGGACAGATTGGAGGCATTTGAGCTATGGACGTACAGAAGGATACTGAGGCTGAGTTGGAAAGAAAAGGTCACCAACGATGAGGTTATGAGGCGGATGGGAAAGAGAAAGAAAATATTAAATACTGTCAAAATCAGAAAACTGCAGTATCTGTGTCATGTGATGAGAGGAGAGAAATATCATCTGCTGCAGCTGGTCATTCAAGGGAAGCTACAAGGCAAAAGAAGACCTAAAAGAAGACGCATTTCTTGGATCAGTAATCTGAAAACTTGGTTCAATTGTTCCACTATTGAGCTGTTTCGTGCTGCATCATCTAAAACAGGGGTCTCCAAACTACGGCCCGGGGGCCACATCCGGCCCGCGGACAGATTTTGTCCGGCCCGCGGAGAGCTAGCATACTTGAAAACTCCTTTTAGAGAACATATTTTTTTATAGCAAATTAAATTTAGTTTACTGAAGTATTCTAATTTTATGTTGAATAATTATTAATATGACATCTACATTGATATGGTCATGGGCTAACTACTCATAACATTGTTGTAGGCTTATTGTTATTGTTTTTGTGATAAGTTGGATAAAGAAACACAGAATTGTAATGAGTAAAGACATGTATAACATGCAGACATATGAAATACTAATGAAAATGAAAATGAAAATCCACAGCCTGCTTCCAGTCTCCGACCGGGTCAGGAATGGAATGAATGAAGCCCCCATCTAGCGGCGAGGATATGGACTGTGCCGGCTGCCGAGGCCGGACGCACTCCTCTGGGGCAATGATTAACTGAATGACAGATGAAATGAAATGATAGTGGAGAGTGTTGCTGGAATGAAATTTTGACAGGGAAAACCGGAGTACCCGGAGAAAAACCTGTCTGCCTCCGTTTTGTCCAGCACAGATCTCACATGGAGTGACCGGGATTTCAACCACGGACCCAGCGGTGAGAGGCCGGCGTGCTACCGCCTAAGCCACGGAGGCTTCCCATATGAAATACTAATGAGATTTATGTAATTGAGATTTTCCACTGACAATAGTTTGTAGTTGTGGACTAATTTTACTTGTACCAATTATTAAAAGAGATTTAAGATGCTCATCAGTTAATTTAGATCTGTAAATATTTTTTGTGTACTTCATTTTGGAGAAGGTCTTCTCACACAAATAAGTAGTACCAAAAACAGAAAACAGCCCACGAGCAAATTTATGCAAATTATCAAATTGTGTCAGTGGAAGACTCTTATAAAATTCCAACAAAGATGAGTTTTGATATTTGTTCTTAATTATATCACTGCACTGTAGTTCAATCATTTCCATTTGAAGTTCCGGGGCTAGGGTTTCAATGTCAGTATCAAAAGGATCCTGAAAAATCTTAATTTGATTCGCAAAGGCATCGAAGTCCGAGAAACGAGTATCAAAATTTATTTTCAAAGCACTCAAAGTTTCGATTGCAAAATCGATAGGAAACTCAGTCTCAGTGGTGTGGCTGAATATTTCACATGTTTTAAAATGTGAAAAACATTTACTTCGTAGTTGTGATTGAAACAGTATCAATTTCTTCCGGAATGATTTGATATTAGTGTATAAATCAGGAAGATGCTGGTTTTCTCCTTGCAATCTCAAATTCATTTCGTTCACATGTTTTGTCAAATCAACATAGAATGCTAACTTCCACAGCCATGCGTTGTTTTGTAATTCAGTAAGAGGGCGATGCTTTTCATTCAAAAAAAATTCGATCACTGCTCGAAGTTCAAAAAAGCGCTGAAGGACTTTCCCACAACTAAGCCAACGTACGGCAGTATGATAAGGTAAGTCATTTTCTCCAATCTCTTCAATAAATTGTCGGAATTGTCGGTGATTCAGCCCAAAAGATGTCATAAAATTAACAGTTGATATGACTGGTTTCAGAACTTCAGACATATCCTAACATTTTCCGCACAAAGACTGTTGATGAATGATACAATGTAAGACTAATGGTTTTGAACCACCGTCATTTTCTACAGCCATTGACACAAGAGTGACCACTCCTTTATCTTTCCCACTCATGTTTTTGCCTCCATCAGTTGTAATACATTTCAAGTTTTTCCATCGAAGGTTATTTTGATTAATGGCCATTTCAACTCCTTTAAAAATATCTGTACCAGTAGTTGTGCCATGAATACTATACATATCAAGAAGTTCTTCAAGCACTTCATAGCTTTTAAGCTATCTACTCCTCGAATATAAATCAACACCTGAGCAGTATCTGACACATCCGTTGACTCATCCAAGGCCAAAGAAAACCACTCAACATCTCCATTTTTGTCGAACAGTTTAGAGGATATATTTTCAACGATGTTTTCTACCCTTCGAGCCACAGTGTTTGCTGACATACTGACAGTTTTTAATAAATTTACCTTTTCAGGGCACATTTCTTCGGCTGCTGCAATTATGCATTCTTTGATCATTTCTCCATCGGTAAATGGTTTTCCACGTTTTGCAATTTCAAGAGCCACACGAAAGCTGGCACGAGTTGCAGCCTCTTGTTCGGTTTTGAGTTTTGTAAATGAAGATTGCTGCGATTTCAATCCGCGCTTCATAGCTTCGAATTTTTCTGTCCGCAAACTTCCTGTATATTTTGAGTAATTTTGAAAATGTTTTGTTTCATAATGACGTTTAATGTTATATTCCTTGAGAACGGCTATGCTTTCATTGCAAATCAAACCTAGCGCCTTGTTACTGGACTCAATTACGAAATACTGAATGTTCCACTCATCTTTGAATTTTCTGCATTCACTATCAATTTTTCGCTTCTTTTCCATACTACTAAATCACACACAAAAGCAACAATTCAAATCAAAATACTGTTACAAAGATGTCTTAAACTTAAACACGCACAAACACGTTTTAAGGAGGTACGCACTATTTTATTTCACAACAGTGTCATAGGAAGTGACTTGTGGTTGCGCAACTAGCCTTCTTATATATTCCAATTACTGCCATCTAGAAGTGAGTGGAAGACACCAGAACTCTCTCGAACCAACGAGATTACTCTGTACGTGCTATTAGCGCCATCTGTTAGCGATAGAAGGTACTACCTATTTCCGCTTGTGTCCACCAGATGTCGTGTCACGTTACTCCTCATGGCTCGTACTCTACGACTAATCTAGAATTTACAGATAATGACAGGAAAATTAATAATATGCAGTGTTGCCGTTTTGCGGACTTTAGTCCGATTTGCAGCCTTTTTTCAACGTTGCGTACTTTTTCGGACTCTTTTTTCATCAGTGGACTATTTCACTTTTTACCACCGGCAACAATGATAAAATGGTTTTGGCCCTCGGAACTTACTGGAGTAATCAGTATGGCCCTAAGGCTGGAAAGTTTGGAGACCCCTGATCTAAAGCAAGAGTCTCTATGATGGTTGCCAACCTCCTGAGAGGAGATGACACATAAAGAAGAAGAATGTGTTGAATGATGATGAACATGTTTTTCTATTTCTTGTTTAAAGCCAAATTTGGTTTGTAAAACATATTTTTATCTCTCATTTGTGATTTATGAATCAATATAAAGAATTCAAAACGACAAATATCTACAATAGGATATGGGACAACTAGACCCAGTGCGACTAATGGCGTTATAAAATGTTAATGAAGGGTTAAGTGACTTTTGTCTAAGCCTACTGCCTAGTGATTTCAAGCAAAATTTGGCAACATTGTGAAACTATAGTTGATCCAAATATCTGGAGATGAACTGGATCCTAACAGCATTGCAATATACGAGGTCAACTCTCCACTAATCAGATTACACCACCATGTTGCTCATGTCTACTGCTCGTAAATTCTCATACAACAAAACATAACAGCCAGTCTCACTTTATCTCCGCCAGTAACCGGAGAATATATTACAAACAACTTGGGCCCTAAAACTAAACACGACTACAATATTGTAGCCAAAGCTCAAACACGAACAGCAAGATACGTTAAATTGCCACGCTTAGTTACGTAATCGTAATGGCAAATAGTGTTACTTGGAAGCGATGATAAGCTCTGCTGTTTGTATGGAGGTAATAACCTAAGAAATCATGGAATGGAATTGATATTTCCATTATTTCATTATATTTGCACGTGAACTCACAAGTATATTCAATAGAGAGAGAGTAGTCATTTTAATTGGATTTATTTTTAGTTAAATAAATACCACTGAGGCCAATAAATATTATGTGCACTCAACTTTGGAGATTGTTTATGAAATAACCAATAGGACTGGTTGGTTGGTTCTTAAGTTCAGGGGCTGCGACAACGCGGTCATGTAGCCCCGTGTACTTAGGGGGTGTGTAGAATCTGTCTGATATCCGGTGTTAATTGTGATGACTGTATTAGTGTGTGTTATCTGTTTTTTTTTAATTTGAGTACTGCAACTTAGAAATTTTCAAATAGTTCCAACTTTTACCGCCAAGCGCCACCGTCAACGACTACTAGGCCAAGTTCAGAACTTAGCTACTAGACGCCACAGCAGTCGGCTCTTGGCAACGAACGTAGAAACCTAAGAGTGTTAAAGAACCTTCCACTAATTACACCTGTGTGAAGCTAAATTATAGGCTAAATTTCAACAACGCTCTTAGGTTCCAACGTTCGTCACCAGGAGCCGACTGCTGTGGCGTCTAGTAACCAAGTTCTGGACTAGTAGTCGTTGACGGTGGCGTTTGGCGGCAAAAGTAGGAACTACTTGAAAATTTAATGTCTGCAGTCCTTACTTGAATTGATAATAATAATATCGTATGGCCTCGGGTGCTGGGTGCAAGCTTTGTTATTTAACACCCAGAGGGTAGCTTGCATGTTGATTTTCATTGTTCCTTGAAGCACTATGAAAGTCAAGGTGGTTAGATATCTAAGCTCCTTGAACACTATAACGCTTTCTAGTAGAGAAATCAGGAACTTTGTTTTGGCGGAAACACCCGAGATTAATTTCACCATTATGAACACGGCCTACTGAATTCAAATGGGTTCTTTGACATGCGTGTCATAAATTTTGCCACCTTTCAAAAATTACTTACCACGGCCAGAAGCGAACCTGCAAGCTTGGGGTAAGTAGACCGACACGTTAACCACTCACCCACCGTGGCAAGCTACTTGAAATAACAACAGGATACACACACACACTAATACAGCCATCACAATTAACACAGGTTATCAGACAGATTCTAGTTACCTATATTTAGTTATTGAGGTTACAAGGGGCGGAACTACGAGGTCATCTGCCCCTGAGAGATTCTACACACACCCAAAGTACACGGGGCTATATCACCGCGTTGACGCAGCCCCTAAACTGAGGAACCAACCAACCATTAAGGCAACACTGAAAAATGGTTTGTTAGCTACTTATACATAAGTAGATAAGTGAGAGAAATGGAAAATCAACTAAATTATTGACTGTAGTTGTATTCCATTGCAGCCAATGGCCATAGCGGGGCATGTTAATTGAACGCCCGTATGCTCCCATCAATTTCAAGTACTGTAGTTCCAACTTCAGCCATCAGAGATGCCACTGTCACCGACACCTAGCGGTCAACGTTGTAACTTGATAGAGCGTTTCTAACGAAATAACCGACAAATTTAGCTACACACAGTTATGGTTGTACGGTAGGTTCTTTTACATGCCACAAATCTATGACATGGGCCCGAGGGCTATACTTCCCCTCCAAAATAAGGCACACTGAAGGATTTTTTTCGCTCTCAAAATCCGACGCCCTCGGCCGGGTTTGAACCCGCGATCTTGGGCATAGCAGTTCAGCATGCCATCGACTACGCCACCGAAGCCACAGCACAGTGGGTCAAAATCGAAATCTAGGGGGACAAAATTATTTTTACGTTTTAATCATGGACTTAGAATGAAAGCAACGTATATAATTTGGTTACTTCATAATAATCATCAGTTAAGAACATTTTTAAGCTACGTCTACACATGCAAGAAATTGTCTATGACTAGGAGTTGAATAGAGCATTCAGTTATTTCTTTAGAACAATTTTCTACCCCTAATTTACTTTTAAAAAGTCTCAAAGTTCCACTTTTGACATAATCGTCGAACCCAGTGCTTCAAACAGTTGTAAATGTGTGAGAACTGGTTGCGCGGCATCTTCTAAATGGTAAAATAACTAAGTAAGTTGCAAAAAGATGCAAAAAATCTTATAACAGGCGCAAACTATAAGACTTTATCTACATTTTAACATTAAGTAGAAAGTGACGCAGAGTGACGCAACATACTAAAAATCTAAGTGAAAATATAATTTTTAAAACAATAGTTAAATATTATGTAATGCAAATATAGCTAAAATTACGTAACAATTACGCCCATTAATAACTGAAACACGTTACAAAGATCAGACCTTTAGCTGCATGTTCCATCTTAAAGCATCACACTAACCACAAAGACAACCAAACCACAGCCACTTACATTCACCCTCCTACTCAGACTGCTCGAACAGTGGTGACAGATTTACACTAAAATGCGTTTATATCCCAGAATAGTGAGCGGCAATTATATGAGAATGCTGTAGAAGTAATACATTTTGATATTTTAATTATGAAAATAAATAATTTTGTCCTCCTAGATATCGATTTTGACCCACTGTGCACTGTAGTTCTATGATTATGTGATATTTCTTTGCGTCTCAAAGAACGGAGTTTTAGTCTTAGTCCTATGAAGTGCTTGAACACGAGTTTAGTCTAAGGTTGTTTTATTATAACAGAAGGGTATGCACTTCTGCAGTGTGTCGTAAAGTTGGCTACATTGAGACATAGCCACCAGCTGGCTTGGGAAATGGAACAGCCTGTTCCCGCAAATATATTATAAGACTCCCTCTTGCTTGCTGCCGAAAGTTGTCTTTTTTCCCTCTTATTTCCTCCCCAGTACTCTCGCCGGATTTTCATTAGAAACATTTAAAAAAAAACCTCTTCCTCTGCCGTGTCTCATTCTCTGTCTAAAGGAGGGGTTCCCAACCTGGGGGGCGTGAAGTGATTTCCGAATTAAGATTTTTTTAACTCGAATATTACAATTTTGTAAAATAAACATTTTTAGAATCTCTCCAAGTGATTGTCGCGCCAAGTCAATCGTTCAAAAGCACTGGTAATTGCCAACTGTCGGCACAAACCTCTGCGAAGTCGCGAGATTGGAGGTGAAATAAGGAATAGGAATCTCTGTTTCTCGGGCTTATAGGTCGTGTTCCAAGGACATTATGTCGTCCTGACGTTTCGCTGAATACTGCGTTCAGCATGTTCACAGGTTACATAAAGCGAGGTAAAACAAGTAAACAGAAGATATATATCTTCTGTTTACTTGTTTTACCTCGCTTTATGTAACCTGTGAACATGCTGAACGCAGTATTCAGCGAAACGTCAGGACGACATAATGTCCTTGGAACACGACCTATAAGCCCGAGAAACAGAGATTCCTATTTCAACGCCGGTCGTGAGAGTCTACATTTTTATGAAATAAGGAACTTGCTGTGTTGTAAAGAGCAAAATCATGCCAATTTTATCGTCTCGTTGGCATATCTTTGTGATTTCTCTGAAGCTTTGAAGAGTTTGAACTTAAAGCTCCAAGGCAAAAACCCCAATATTATGCATTCCTGAAAAAAAAATACAGTTATGGAAACGCAGGCTTCAGTTGAACAACCTCTCATCCTGTCACCGCCTTAATGAAATTTTGCCGGAAATTGAACGTGCTCGTAATAAACTTACGTGCAAATTCAGTCACATTTGGATTCCCTGGCACAAGAATTCAACTTCTACTTTCCTGATATCTCGTCCGAAGAATGGTCCTGGATGTTAACAAGAAATTCGTTTGCCATTGACATTGAAGCACTGCCAGAACAGCTCCAAGAAGAAGCCATAAAAATGAAGTGTGAATCAAAGCCAAAAGATGATTCTAAAATATTAGCACTGGGTGACTTTTGGGTAAACTGTCTTGCAGTGTATCCTGTAATAGCCAAATTTGCATTGCGTGTCATTGTCCCATTTTCAAAGACATATTTATGTGAGTCAGGATTTTTAGTGATGAGTGTCGTAGAAACAAAGCAGCGCTGTCGGTTTGATGTTGCAAGTGATCTCCGCTGTGCTCTGCCAAATATCAAACCGAATATACCGAATCATACCAAGAGAAAAGCAAGGTTTGCCATCTCTTGATGAATGCAGTACATTTGCGTTTGTCTGTTGGCACAGGCTAGACGCAGTTGACTAATTTAAGGATTTGTTGTAAAAGTGTGTTCTTTGTATTGTGCTAAAATGAAGTTAGTATGTAATAGATAGGCCTATTCCATTATGTAGTGTTATTAGGTTAGGTCTATATGCTCCTCGTCAATCGAAGAGATTATAGAAGCGATGAGTGGTGGTGGTGAGGGGGAGGGACGAGGAAGAGGGGGGGGGGATGTACTCCCGTATCTGAAAAGGTGGGGAACCACTGGTCTAAAGCATAAACAAACAAACCAACCCTCTCACAAATCCAAGGAGATTGCATAAATGAATGTACAGAACTGGTAACCGTATGGCTACTGGATTTATTGGTTTCCAATAGTAATATATCAATGTGGAGTTAAATGCAGGTCACGTGGGAGAGTAGACCGTACAAGGATTCTCAAGAGGCAGTCGATAGTCGAGTCAAATAATAATGAATATAGTCCGCGTTACGTTAAAATACGGTAAGTTACTAACTACTGCGTCTTATGTGTCGTTCAATACGTTAAGAACCCAATTACTAGGACATGGGGGGATGACCGTTGCTCACGTCCGCAGGAGTTACCTATAAATTGCCCTGCATGTGTCCCCTGGGTGGTGCTAAGCGAGCAACAACGACATACGGTGAAACTGAACAAATTACAATGTCTCAAACTCTTCGTTATAACGGTTCTTTTCAGAACCACCAAGCCATAGACATTGAACCTTCCGTCCGCATTCTCCAACTAAATATTGAAGGCATAAGTTCTGCCAAGTGTGACTACCTCCACAAACAGCTTAATAGCCTCAACATTGATATAGTCAACATTCAGGAGACACACACAAAAGATGAACAGGACCTTGCTAGAAGAGGACAAATACCGGGCTATACATTAGTTGAAGCCATCCATCACCAACAGTATGGAATTGCCACTTACGCCAAATCTGGCCTGACTGGAGTACAAGTTGTTGAATCGAGTGACAAAGATCTTATCTTCTCTATAGTAGTAAAAATTAATGACCTAATCGTCGTTAATGTGTACAAGCCTCCATGCATCAGATGGACTTCGAACGTTTTGCCCACCTTCAACCATCCCTGCATCTATACTGGGGATTTTAATAGCCACCACACAAACTGGCGGTATGACACAGTAGATGATGATGGCGAGGTACTAACTCAATGGGCAGAAATATCCGATCTGCGTCTAGTTTTTGACGCGAAAGACAAAGGCTCCTTCCATTCTGCTCGTTGGGGAAGAGACTACAATCCCGACCTAACATTTGTGTCCAAGGATTGTCTTGATCAGCCTCTTAACACTGCACGTGAAATACTGTCTAACTTCCCAAACAGCCAACACCGACCAGTTCTTCTGGAAACTGGCACGAAGATACCCCTGGTGAACTCAGTACCTCTACCCAGGTGGAATTTCAACCGTGCAAATTGGGACAAATTCTCTGAAGATCTTGATCGGAAGCTATTTGATTCAAAACTAGAGCCAATTGCCAATAACTATGATGACTTCGTTAACCTAGTAATTTCAGCTGCTAAATTAAACATCCCTAGAGGTTTCAGAAAAGACTATGTGCCAGGCTGGAACCCTGAAAGCGAGGCGCTATTCGAAGAATATCTAACAACAGACAATCATGAAGTTGGTTCGAAGCTGCTACAATCACTAGAGAAGAATAGGAAACAAAAGTGGGAAGAAACAGTGAAAAACATGGACTTCACGAAATCGAGCAGAAAGGCTTGGAGAGTCTTAAATCGTCTTACTGGAAAACATGTCTCCAAAAAGCAGTATACTAACTTGACCCCAGATGCCATTGCAAATAGAATGGTGGACATTACACGATCCAAAAGAGATAAATGTCACACGAAAACAGTGAAACAAAAGCTCACTGAACTCAAACGTAGAACTCAGAAGAATGAGAAACTGTCTAGGCCATTTTCTGTTCAGGAAGTTGATACCGCTATCAAGATGTTGAAAACTGGTAAAGCTGCTGGTCCAGATGGCATCTATAATGAATTCCTGCGAAACATGGGTCCACATAGCATCAGCTGGCTTACTTCACTTTTTACTTTCATCCTTTAGACTAACAACCTACCAAAGCAGTTTAAACGGTCAAAGGTGATCGCCCTTCTTAAACCTGGCAAGTCGGAGCAGAGACCTGAAAACTACCGTCCAATAGCACTTCTTAGCTGCATTTATAAACTTTTAGAACGAGTCCTTCTTGCCTGGATAGCACCACTCATTGAAGCTGTAACTCCACCAGAACAAGCTGGATTCAGGAAAAACCGAAGCTGTACTGATCAAGTCTTGGCCCTCACCACTCACATTGAAGCAGGGTTTCAAAAGAAGCTAAAATCAACAGCTGTCTTTATCGACCTGACTAGCGCATATGATACTGTCTGGCGACATGGACTGATCCTCAAAGTGCTGGAAGCTATCCCCTGTTTGGAAATTGCAAATCTTGTCTCTAACATGCTTTGTGAAAGAGAGTTCGTAGTATTTCTAGATGATGCTAAAAGTCGCAAAAGGAAACTAAATAATGGTCTACCCCAAGGATCAGCTTTGGCCCCAGTTCTATTCAATCTGTACATTCATGACTTGCCACCAACAACAGCTACTAAGTTTATTTACGCAGATGACATTGCACTGGTAGCTCAAAGCAGAACTTTTGAAGATGCAGAAGGCACTCTTACAACCGATCTGGAGAAAATGTCAACGTTCTTCAAGTCCTAGCGACTGATCCCAAGCATGTCTAAGACAGAGGTTTCATGCTTCCATCTTGCCAACCGACTAGCAAACTACAAGCCAAATGTTGTATTTCGTGGTGAAAAACTGAAATACAACCCATTCCCGAAATACCTGGGTGTCACGCTGGACCGAACTCTGAGCTACAAAGAACACCTCACCAAGCTCTCTCACAAAATTTCCACCAGAAATATCATCCTGCACAAGCTTTGCGGTAGTTCATGGGGAGCCACGGCGGACTGCTTAAGATTAACGGGTATCAGTCTAGTCTATTCTGCAGCGGAATACTGTGCTCCAGTATGGTTGGAAAGTGCACATGTGCATAAAGTGGATACCAAGCTGAATGACACTTTGCGTTGCATAACCGGCACCATAAAATCAACCCCTCGCCACTGGCTACCAGTACTCAGCCACATTCCACCACCTCACCTGAGGAGGAAGGAAGCTCTGATCAGAGAAGCAAAGAAGATCTATGCTTCTCCCTCATTACCAATACACCAGGAATTCTGCCACCCACCACCGAAGCGACTTCATTCGAGGAGACCAACCAGTTTATTGGCCGACCAACTTCTGGCAAATCGATTCAACCTAAACCAATGCTGGCAGGACGAATGGTCAAACTCAACGTCTGGAACTAGTGCCCAGGAGATCAACCCAACGGTGAAAATACAAGGATTTGACCTTCCTAGAAAATTATGGTGTCGCCTCAATAGACTGAGAACCAGGCACGGCCGTTGCAGTTACCTATGCCATAAGTGGGGTTGGATAGATTCCCCATTGTATCAATGCAATGAGGAGGAACAGACCATGGACCATATCATCCAGCGCTGCCCTCTACACGCCTACTCCGGGAGCTCTAGTGATCTGTTTCATCTTCGAGAATGTACTGTGGAATGGCTCCAAAACTTGAACTTGGATTTGTGATTTGTTTTTATGTAATTCACCATACGATTAAATAAATAAACTAGGACATGCGAAAATAACCTGAAACAAGAAGTTCCGTGACGAACTAAGGAGCCTACTTTTCTTAAAATTTAAAATTCATGCCAATGATTAATCTATATGGACCTAGGCTATCTGGAATAATGACGAAATAAAGTTGGTAATATAGAAATTTCTAATTAGTTCGAAATATACCTGGCATTACGTAGCCTGATAGAGCACTACAGTTGGCAGCCCTGGTGACTGAATATATTCTTAGTTCCATCTCTTAAGGTACAGAATACGAAATTTGGTTGAAGTCCAATGGATAGCATGGACTTTACATGCAGTTAAACATTGGACTTATTGCAGCGTGCGTAAAATGATGTTGACAACAATGTCATGCAGCGTTGGTCAGAAATAATTTGAAATATTATCATCTATTGTTGTGCCAATTTTGGATGAAATCCATTTGTTAGTATAGTAGTTACTGGTATTTTTAAATTGGACCTATCAGTAGGCTTAGAATCATTTTGGCATTACTGTCATGTATGGCCTCCTGAAAATTAAACTGAAGTATTATTATCTATATATGTGTCAATTTTGGAATAGTTCCCATGTATATATTCCAAGATATGCAACATGGAGCTGAAATTTCAATTTTGATTTTTCAGCAGTTGGTAGCACTGACATCATTTTCAAGTATGATGTTGAGATGTCCCGGTATAGATCTTTACTCATACCAAATTTGGTTTCGATTGCTGCAGCCGTTTAGGAGTTGATAGGAGGGGGGACACACACACACACACAGACAGACAGACAGACAGACAGACAGAAGGACAGACAGACAGACATTTTCTCGGATCGATCTCATAAGACTACCCTTCCTCATTTTTGCAAAATGTGAAAAGTAGGCTAAAAAAATACGAAGATTAGTTGGTGGAGGGGGACTGTTTGCGGATGGGGTCAACACTTCTTAGCCTTGCAAACATTGCAGATAATAAAGTACATAGTTATTTTTCCGAGTGCTTAAATCCGGTAGTATTTATCAGTAATAGTATATTTTATAATCAACTAGCAACCCACCCCGGCTTCGCCCAGGAACAGTTATGAATGCATTACGTGATAAGCGTTTTTTTTTTCGATGCCCGGCATGATGGGTTAAAATCACCAACTGGACTATCAGTTATATTATCATGAAGATGCATGTGCAACGAATTCTTGTCAGACGTAATTTAAGAATGGTGAGGTGCATGAAACACAAATCCCCCTTCCGTCCAATCTTAACTTGACTGTGTATTTTGCGGAACGAAAAGTTCACATGTGAAATGAAGAAAAGCAGAGTTGCACTTCCAGGGAAACTCCAAACACAAGCACTCTTTTCAGAAGTCTTAACTCAACATGACTCGACAGTTTGCTGCTGGCTGTATCTGGAGTAATAGACTCGCCCGCTAGCTAGGCTGTAACTGGGGTGATAAGACTCGCCCCTAGCTAGCTCGTAAACTGTCGCCTCAGTAATTGAATGGAGATTGTTGAAAGAAATTAAAAAGTAAAAACACTTATAGTGGACGATGTATTGAAGATAGAGATATGCTCTCGCGGACTTTTCATGCTGAACAATTCTTACACTCATAATATATTGATATTTTTAACGGTCTGCCCAGCGTAAACTTAAAAAGCGCACGGACGCCAGGTTTTTTCTTTCAACTCTTTCACTGAATTCGTTACCGGTACTGCTTGGCTTCCTTTGATCATAAATAAATTATTTTCTACAAAAACCTTCCTCGAGATATCCTTTACAGAATGGTGAAAACCGCATCAAAATCTATCCAATGGTTCTCCAGATTACCCGTTACATCCAAGAATCGGGGACTTAGTTTTATACTAACAAGGGGAGGATACGATGCATGGGTCACCGATTCGAACCATCTTTAGTACACGTGTAGGACATTACCAGGCGTAGGCTATACCAGGTGCAAGTAGTAAGGTGCGCTTCTCAGTCGTTTCCGAGAAATTAATTGAATCGCTAACTGCAGAAAGGCAACAAGTCCACAAAATTCACAAAGTCACTTTTCAGCGGAAATCAGTTCTAAATGGGTAGACACACCGTTCACTGCTAAAACGGAATATCTGGCATCATTTTTGTAGGTATGGCAACAGTTTGAATTTTGCCTTTACTGCAGATAGGTAACACGTCTGGGACTTGTTACTCTTCTGCCGTAAACAATAGTTCTAAAGCCTTGTTTACTGTTCTAAACTAAGAATGGTAGAGAGATATTATGAAACTGATCATGTAATTGATCTGATTAACACTTCCTTGAACATTCCACTGTGAAGAAAATGTCATTTGAAGATTTCATTGACTAGGGGGCTTGGTGACCAAAGTTTTAAAAGAGAACATTCTTAAGCAATGACTCTTATGGGAAAAATGTAGTAAAACCTAACAAAATAACGTTTTCAATCGCAAAATACCGTGAAATGTCAGTTTCTCCTGATGAACCAGGGGAGATTGAATGCAGTATGTATATTGCTGGATTGACAAGTGACAGTTTTCGCTTATGAAAAACTATGGGGGACTTAGAACTACCAACTAATAAAGCATATTCAGCTGTAGTACCCATCAACCACTCAAAAATTATGGATTTAAGAAAACTTTGGTTTATATTCCGGATGAAAAGCTCCCATTTTGGAATCAAATAACGTCATGGCCTGTAACTACTGTGTCCATTCAAGAAGATCAACCAACTGAATAAATGAAGCTCTTAGGTAGTACTCTTCATATGTTATTATGATATTAAAAGCACAAAATAGCATTATGACAATTGTGTTGCAATAATAAAGAATGAAAATCCACAGCCTGCTTCCAGTCGACCGACCGGGCCCCCATGTAGCGGCGAGGATGTGAACTGTGCCGGCTGCCGAAGCCTGTCGCACTCCTCTGGGGCTATGCTTAAATGAATGACAGATGAAATGAAATGATATTGGAGAATGTTGCTCGAATTAAATTGTGACAGGGAAAACCGGAGTACCCGGAGAAAAACCTGTCTGCCTCCGCTTTGTCCAGCACAAATCTCACATGGAGTGACCGGGATTTGAACCACGGTCCCAGCGGTGAGAGGCCGGCGTGCTGCCGCCTAAGCCACGGAGGCTTTGTTGCAATAATAAAGCATTTTTCCAATATTTTAGCAAGTCTTTTTAACTTGTAAACCTCATTTACGGTTAAAAGGGACCATGTCCATGTTTTTAAATAAATTCTACAACCTTATAAACAAATAAATTAACAAATTTGTATATCTCTTTTAGACCCATACAAACCGTTGAAGAACTAGAAAAAAAATGGAAACCCTGAGTTTGAAAATAAAGTGTCAAAACAGGTTTTCGTCATTCCTGAAAAATTAGGATGTGTGGACTTGTTGCCTTTCTGCAGTTAGCGATTCAATTAATTGTAATAAATGCTGTGCGGCGTCTACTGTATGCGCGTTGTATGCTAGCATGAATCTAATGTACGCGTGGTAAGAGCCTTGCTTCGTAAGAGCGGGAACCCTGGATCGAATCCCACTGGTGAGCTGTGCGTTGTTTTTTTTTTTTTTTTTGTAAACATTGGCAATTCGTACAACTGTTAGTGACGTGAATACTGTCTATTTTGCAGTCAATTGTAATAACGTGTTATGTGAGCCGGAAAAGGGATTCTGAAATTATCGTATCCGGGTAAATGTTTGTGACATTACATAATGTATAGCATTGGCATTGCAAATACATAGGTAAATAATATCGTATGGCCTCGGTGCCGGGGGCAAGCTTTGTTATTTGACACCCAGAGGGTAGATTGCATGTCGAATTTCGTTGTTCCTCGACTATGATGATGATGATGATAATTGTTGTTTTAAGGGGCCTAACATCTAGGTTATCGGCCCCCCTTGACTATGAAAGTCAAGGAGGTTAGATGTTAGATATCTAAGCTCCTTGAACACTATAGCGCTTTCTAGTAGAGAAATGAGAAACTTTGTGTTGGCGGAAACTCCATAGATTAATTATGCCATTATGAACTCTGCCTACTGAGTTCAAATGAGTTCTTTAACATGCCAACATCGTATGACATGCGTCTCGTATTTTTGCCACCTTTCAAAAAAAACACTTACCACGGCCAGGAGCGAACCTGCAATCTTGGGGTTGGTAGACCGACACGCTATCCACTTACCCACCGTGGCAAGCTAATACATAGGTATTATACACGGTCAGGTGTATTCTAGTACTGTATATGTATACAATTATACATTGAAGGCCCAGTTTGTTCCGTTCAATGCACGTCTGTCAACCATCAGACCACCCCGTACCCCGCAAGCAGTGACTCATGCTTTGGGTAGTGGTTGGAAATAGTCAATGGTTAAAAAAAAAAAAAACAACAACAACAACAACACTGCAACGGCTCACCAGTGGGATTAGATTCTTACGAAGCAGGGCTCTTACCTCTGCACCACGCGCTCGTGGGGTTCTTGCTAGCGTACAACGCACATAGACGCCGCACTGTAATTGCAATTAATTAATTAATTTCTCGAAAACGGCTGAGAAGCGCACCTTACTACTTGCACCTGATATACGCCTGGCCATGTGCTACACGTGTACTAAAGATTGTTCGAATCGGTGACCCATGCATCGTATCCTCCCCTTGTAAGTAGAGAAGATAGTCATTTATACATTTAATGATTTTATTATACTATTTTTTCTTCAAAAGAGGTCTTTCTCATTTTTGATAATTCTTCCACGTACCTCATAAATGCAATTAATTTGAGATTATTGTTTCTTTTTGAAGCATTTCAAAGATCAACTACACGATGAGTTCTAGGAATGAACACATTTCAGAATAACAAGCGCTTCTGAATAAACTTTGGCTCAATCCAGACTTTAAATTTATCACCACATAGCGTAACAAAGTTAACTTTCATAACGTTCTCAGCCAAGATTATAATTTTAATGAATGTTGGAACTGCTCTCGAATATTTCAGATAACTTTCTAAATGATTAGTTACAAGCATGTGGCGCACTTTAAGTTATTTGAAAGTGATAAGCATTAATTTCAGACTGGGGTGTAAGGAGCGTTGCAAACTTGGTAGGGTTCAAACGGATTTTATAACTAAATAGCGAAAAAAAATGTTTTATTTTATTTAACCAATTATTTCAGCTCCAATTAATATTTTAAGTTTCAGTCAGTCAACACAATATAATTCCAATTACTGGAATATGCGAAGAGAAAACCTGAAAAAAACAAAACAAAAAAACAACCAAAATAAATGTTATTATAGTACATTATGCAACGAGACTAAAACGGCTATAATTAAGACACGAGTATTTTTATAAAACGAGCGTATGCGAGTTTTATAATTTCCATACGAGTGTCTTAATTATCATTATAGGCGAGTTGCATACGACTGTTTATGTTCGACGATAATTATAACTTTATTATATGTTTTAACATAAATATTCATAAATACCTGTTCAGGGTCATCCACTTGAATTTTGTGATTGGAGAGCGAACGCTGGGTTTAATATCTCTGTCGTTCAAGAACTTTGAACGACCGACGCATGCGCTCTGTGTGCTTGCAATGCCATATGCAAGCCATATGTTTACATCTGCCGTCCCTCAGTAATATTGTCACCGGAGTCGTTTGAAGGCTGTGTAGAAATTAGCTTTGGTGATATTAAGGTGCAGTGCTATTTCTTGTCTCATATTCGCCAGTTTATTTACGCGAACACATGGACGGTGCGTATTCCATGTCGGTAATTTATTATAGTTCGATGTTGTGTTTATGTCCGACATGTTGGATTTTGAGCGCATGCGCGAAGGTATCGTTACTTAATTGGTCAATGAACGAGCTCTGATTGGCTGGAGAAACTGTATCATAATGGAAAACAGTGTTATAATGACCATCATTATGATACAGTTTTCTGACACATAATAGTAAGGGTCGAATATAAAGATATATACGGTGCATGGCCAGATTATTATAATCGCTTAAACGTTTGTGATGGTGTCTTCCTACATGTGTCGAGTTTCTCTACCTTCTGACATCCTAAAACCTTCTCATTTACTATTATTTTCTAGCTATATCTCACAGCCGCACTATACAGGGTGTTTTTAAATTCCCATTGCAGACTTTGAGGGCTTGTATTGGGAACAAGACGGTTAAGTTTAGCATAGGAACTTGTGTCCGGAAACGTACTGTCTTCCCTCTACCCGCAAAATATCACTACAACACACGTTCACAGCTTCCGCGTTTTCGGCACCCTGTCTGACTTCCCTTCACTGCGCTCTCAAAGGAGCAAAACAGACAATACATTAATTAAAATGTAATATATCATATATTTTTAATGTTCTTTGAGTCTTCAGCCTTTTGACTGGTTTGATGCAGCACTCCTTGCCTCCCTGCCCTGAGCTAATCGTTTCATCTCTACATAGTTACCACACCCTACATCCGAGGCAATCTGTTTAACATATTCTAACCTTGGTCTACTCCTACAGTTCTTGTCCTCAACCCTTCCTTCCATAACTAAGCTTGCTATTCCTGGGTGTCTTAGTATGTGTCCTACCAACCTATCTCTTCTCTTCATTAGCAGTCGCCAAAAACTTATATCCTCTCCCACTCGTCTTCATACCTCTTCGTTTGTTACCTATCTACCCATCTGATCTTCATCATTCTCCTGTAACACCACATTTCAAACGCTTTAATTCCCCTCTTTTCTGCTGCACCAATAGTCCAAGTTTCACTTCCATAGAGCGCCATGCTCCAGACAAAGGCTTTCAAAAATGACTTCCTAATACCTAAATCTATATTGGATGTCAACAGATTCCTTTTCTGTAGAAATGCTTTCCTTGCCTGAGCTAACCTAATTTTTATATCCGCTTTGCTTCGTCCATCACTGGTTATGTTGCTTCCTAAGTAACAGAAGTCTCCTACTTCTTTCAGCTTTTCACCTGCCAATTTGATGTCCATATAGGTTTCTGATTTCTTTCGGCTGCATTCCAATATTTTTGTTTTACATTTATTCATTTTCATCATGAATTCTTTCCTCAAGACGGAGTCCATGCCATTCAAATACTCTTTCAAATGCTCAGGCGTGTCGGCCAAGATGACTATGTCATTGCCAAATCTCAGAGTTAAAATTGTTTCTCCTTGAATCTTCACTCCCACTTTAAATTTGTCTCCAATTTCCTGAATTGCCTGTTCAATGTATAGATTAAAACATATGGGTGATATGTTGCAGCCTTGCCTTACACCTTTCTGAATACCAGCTTCTCTCTCATGTCCTTCAGCTCGAATGACTGCTGTCTGGTTTCTGTATAGATTGTAGATCACCCTCCCAACCCTGTACTTTATTCCAATTGCTTTCAAAATGTCAAACAATTTAGTCCAATCAACGTTATCAAAAGCCTACAAATGCCCCTGATTTTAACTCCTTTTATTATCTCGTGTCAACTAATCAATTCATCGATTCAACGGTTAGTCGATTAATCGATTCATCGATTTAACGAACATCGATTATTACCAGCTCTAGTATCCTTCCTCTTCACACGTTCTTCAATTCATGGATGATGTAGCAAGGACAAGAACCAGCAGATTTTATCATTTCAAATGATCTTGTCGACTTCATCGTTATGCTTTGGTCTACCGTTATGCGTTACGGTTACGGCGTGTATGAAGTCATATGCATCGAGTCTGAGTTTACTCCTGGGCTATGGCGTTATGCGATACGGAGAAGGAGAGCGCGTGACGTCATGCAGCCGAGTGCACCTCCCACTCTCCGTTCCCCGCGCGGGAAGCCTACTGTCGACCAAAGTATTATGTGCACTCGAGTTTGAAGGTTGTTTGTGAAGTAACCAATAGACCTACATAAAATCCAATAACATCATCATTTTCGTCGTTCTATTTTACGTTAGTTTATGTAGGTTCGGAATTTTTAATTTATTTTTTAATATTTTTTATCGCAGTTGGAACACAAAATGTGCCCGTTTTTAAGCGTGTTTCAACCATGCGTCACATTTAAGAATTATTATCTCAAAACCCCGTCATCAGATCGAGTGCAAATTTTAACACAATATACATTGGGATTTTGTATAACTGGTTTATTAATTTCAAAATATTGTGTGTCCAAGAAACAAAGTTGTTATCATTTTTATAAGGTAACTTTTTCTCGGCTCGGGGTGGTTGGAAAATATAGCTCTTGGTCGCGTTGTAATCCTTATACATCAAGAAGTTATGCTGTATGACTATGAAATACGTAAATTAATTCACTTATTTTACATCGGTTTGTATTTCTTCGTGGAAATAAGGCATGATTCACCTGCCAGCCGCTCCGTGGTAAGCTGTACAGCGTTGCTGAGATGGAGCCCATCACTGCCGAGCGAGGCGAGGTCGTATTTCCCCGTTCAAATATAAACCGATATAAAATAAGTGAATTAATTCACGTATTTTAAAGTCATACAGCATAACTTTTTGACGTATAAGGATTGCAACGCAACCAAGAACTACATATTCCAACCACCCCAAGCCGAGAAAACGTTACCTTACACAAATGATAACAACTTTGTTTCTTGGAAACGCAAAATTTTGAAATTAATTAACCAGTTATACAACATTCCAATGTATATTGTGTTAAAATTTGGATTCGATCTGATGACGGGTTTGTGAGATAATAATTCTTAAATGTGACGCATGGTTGAAACACGCTTAAAAACGTGCGCTCTTTGTGTTCCAACTGCGATAAAAAATATTAAAATATAAACTAAAAATTCCAAGTCTACATGAACTCACGTAAAATAGAACGACTAAAATGATGATGTTATTGTATTTTATGTATGTCGATTGGTTACGTCACAAACGACCTTCAAACACAAGTACACATAATACTTTGGTCGACAGTAAGTTAATGGGTAATGGAGTCTGTTGAAAGAGCCCTCCTGTGCCTTTCTAACATGTGTAGCGTCATTTGAAATGATATAAAGCCTAGTCTTTGAGACTGATTGTATCTTTTTAACATGCTGATCAGTGAGAATTTATTTTTCACGAGGTTCATGATGGAAATGGTATGTTGACTGTATGTCGACCCTAATTTGCAACAATATCGCAGGGCCATGTTTCATAGGACAGAGAACTGATTATGATGATAATTGCTGTTTTAAGGAGCCTAACATCCAGGTTATCGGCTTCTAATGGTTTGGGTGATAGTGAAAGATGAGATGAAAATGAAAAACTATAACTAATACTAACTACAAACTATAAGAAATGGTAAACAAATAAAGGATAAGGCAAAGAAAGGATAGGAAGAAAAGAAATGCCCTCAACCCTCGAAGAATGAGGATTGAGGGACTTGGAAGGAAGGAGAGCCATGAAAGGCAGATAGGAAAGGGAAAGAGGAGAGGGACCGCCCCAAAGGCAATGGAAAAGCGGGGAATCAGACCCAGCTCAGGAATCCCTCGAGGTCGCCAACTCCCAAACTCACCAGCCGTCAGCCCTTGAGGGTGTAGTATTATCCAGGGTGCACCAGAAGTGGTGGGGCTTCATACACCCTGCTCCTTGAGGGCCTTCTGCAGAAGGCAGGAGATAACATGAAAAGAAAATTAAGGCTGACCCCTCGAAGTATGAGAGTATCAGGAAAGATGAGACAAGGGCCAATTAAGGCGGGAAGGTGAAAGAATCCCTAGGCCTCGGATACCCTAATACCGTCGGGGTCGGAAGAGAACAAGAGTTGACCAAGAGAGGTCAACAGGAAAGAAGACAGAGGAGACCGGCACAAGTAGTGGAAGTAATGCCGATCTCAGCTGGGGCCCCGTGGTCGCCAAACCACGTCTCACTAGTCGTAAGCCCCTGGGGGGCAGAGAACTGACATGGGGACAGATAGACCCAACTCGTATTTCTATTATTCTAGCTGTTAGATATAAGTGATCGCCCGCTTGAGCCTGTTTTAATGAATGAAAATCCACAGGCGACCGACCGGGTCTACCGGCGAGGATATGAACTGTGCCGGCTGCCGAGGCCAGTCACACTTCTCTGGAACAATGATTAAATGAATGACAGATGAAATGAAATGTTAGTGGAGAGTGTTGCTGGCGGGATGGTCGAACTCCGCTAATTAAGTTAAACCCAAACAGTCCTGTCAGCTCACGCTAATGAGTTTGGGAAGAGAGTGCGGATAGGCAACCTCTCCTGAAATATTGGTCCAGCTATGAGTTGACTTGATAGCTACGTACAGTACACCTGGACCCTCTGAAGTTTCCGTAGATACCATAATCAGTGCAGCTAACATTTTATCCATGTACAGTCATAGAAGTGCACGATTGAGAGTTATAGGAAACTATAAATGTTGAAAGTTTGAGTTGTCACAACGGGGCCAAAAGCGGAGGTGTTCCAACAAGGAATTCATTTACGAATGCACCTTATTTTGTAGCAGAATACATATAAGCATTTTGGATCCCAAGATATCGTTTTAAAGCTCATAATGCAGACTATAACTTGCATGTTGACGAAGCCACAACATAAATATTAAAATGTGCAGATCTGAATAGTAACTGTGAAACACGAAGAAAATAACCGAAACTTATCTTTATCTAGTGCTCGCTAGAGAAAACCAGGAATCTGGAATAATACCAAACGTTGCTAATGAGTAGTATTGAATACGTCTTTGAGATAACAAGAGTAGATAGTGGCGAACTCCGTAAAGATCAGGGCAGGTTGACACATTCCAAAATATACGTACCTTGACGTCCAGTTTGGAGTGGGGGGGCACTGAAACACGCCTCAGGCAACTTCCCCTGTTAGGATTTTCCTAATCGACCCCCGTGGAGAGAACTCATTAGCGGAGCTCGGTATCACCCGTTGCTGGAATGTCATTTTTGACAGGGAAACCGGAGTACCCGGAGAAAAACCTGTTTGCCTCCGCTTTGTCCAGCACAAATCTCACATGGAGTGACCGGGATTTGAACCAGGGTTCCAGCGGTGAGAGGTCGGCGTGCTGCCGCCTAAGCCACGGAGGCTTGTCAGCCTGTTTTAATAAACCACTAAAATTGCATATAGTGACTTGTTCCTACGTGCCACTTAGCCGACAGCAGTGGCAACGCTGGCTAAAGGGCAGCGTTAGGTCATGGGGCCGAGCTCTCTGCTGACTCGGTAGACACGTGGGTTCGAGCCCCATCGTTGGCCGTCCTTGAAATGGTTTTCTGTAGTTTCCCCATTTTCAACACCAGACAAATGCTGGGACGGTTCCTTCTGACAGGCCACGACCGCTTCCTCCCACATCCTTGACCAGTTTCATTCATCTTCACCCATTCCATCTCTCATCCTGACGCGCAGGTTGCCCACGGGCGTCGACTAGAAATACCTGCACTCGGCCTCTCAGGAGGCCACACGAAAAAAAAAAACTTAGAACAAATTATGAGCCTTACAGTAGTCGCATATGATGTGTAACATCTGACAAGTTATTCGAATCATTCCATATTATTTACTCGCATTTTTTAAAGAATGAACTCATAGTGCTACCTTGTGCCAGCAAACATAAAAGGATTCTCCAATGCATCTGCAGTAGTGACATATACCTGCAACTGTATGCGGGAGCAATCCACTGCCTACTTGATGCGAGCAGCGCTTTATACCTGCCAGTTAGTGAACCCATGCCAGCGGTGTTATTGAAAATGGCCTCTTAATGCCGATATAGCGCACTGCCAAGTATAGGCACGATTATAAATTAGGTGTGCAGTAGGTATATTAAATGCGTTTCTCCCAGTGATACGTTTAGACCAACGAAGTTTCAATTATTGTTAGTAGTCGGTGTGAATATACTGAATTCCTACGTTGTTTGGAGTGTTGGTTGATGCGATATAGCACTCGAGGCATCGAGTGCTTATATTAAATAAGAATAGAGCAAAAGTACGAAGATTTAATAAATCGTAATTGTTTTCAGCAAATATGATATAATGAATATTTTCACACCAAAGAACGGCAACTTGAAGATGATTTATTGTAGGGATTTCTTTAATGGGGCCTCCAAACCTTGAGGTAAACCATATGCGATTTACACTCCACATAGTCACATGCACTGCCAGCTGGATCGCATCCCTCCTGGCAGCTTTTGACTGCCTGCCCATTCAACGATTTCAGCATTGGCTTATGCGTACAACCTCGTTTCCAAATATAGACGCTAAGAGCAGCACCAACCCGCTGTGATCGCCACTTTTTCAAGTCACTGTTGCAGACATTTGTTTTGTATTGATGTTAATGGCGTCAATAATAATAGCCTGTTCTTTATTCGGTGTTAACTGTATTGCAGAAGCATAACTTTTCTGGGATTTCTTAGGTACATTGTGGGTAGAACTGTCGGTAAGGTTAGGTACGGTCAGACTTCCTTGGTAAGAAGCCATTGCTTTGAGTGTGAAAGGCTTTGGAGCCTCGCTGAATTACGATGTTCAACAGTTTGTTGTTTGTTTTCCGCGAAGTTGTGTTTTGGATTTTAGAATGTCGTACTGCTGCGTGCTCTCATGTAAATCAGAAATGAAATCTGCAATTAATATATATCTTGTACGCCTCCAAGTGTTGAATGGGCAGGCAGTTTAAAGTAGCCAGGAGGGACGCGATGAAGATGGCAGTGAAAAAGCCGCGGTGATCACAGTGGGTTGGTGCTGCAACCTATCTTGTACGCCTCTGAGCGTTGAATGGGCAGTCAGTCTAAAGCAGCCAGGAGGGATGCGATCCAGCTGGCAGTGGTCACATGGCTTACAGTACGTCGTTGTACCGATCTCCGCCACCGCGCGCTCTCATTGTTTCCGTCCCATGCACTTCCGTCCCATCCACTTCCGTCTCTTTTCCAAAATCACTCCCACAAAAATGTCCAGCTACCGAGTGCCACAAAAATATCCAGATACCGAGTGGAAAGATGTTACACATCCCTGCTCTAGATGGTATGAAGGTGACCGAAGGGGATACCCGTTCACTTTTATCACCCCTCCCTTCCACTGGCTGCATCGCTGGTGATATCCAAACCCTGCAAGCAATTCATATCGAAGTTCTTTTCTCTGCAGAAGAAATGTCGTAGAAACGAAGAAGTTTGGGTGCCATCTGAGATTCTGTTCTGTTATGTTTTATTTATTCATGTACCGGTAATGGATTTTCTATGTCGTTTCCTCGCACCATCCACTTCGCTAGACTAAGGAATCGATACGCAGTTCCTTTTTATAAGAAAGTGACAGCAACGATTTCTAGTTGGAAAATTTTATATTGGTTCAATAGCACATGCTAGTGGCAGTTGAGAGTTGTGATACTCAATTTCGCTTGAGAAAACTAAAGTTATTTTACTTTTAAAAGCCGTAATTTGATACATGAAAGACCTCTACTTAATTTAATTGGTTAAGGCCCAATATTATCTGAGACAAACACTAACACAAATAAACTAAAACAAATTGGTATATTGGCTTTCATCGCCAGTGAATAAACACTCAGAATTTTTTAAAGGTTTTTGGCGTGCCTTGTGTAGGGTTTCGCCTAGGACACCTAGCTGGCCCATTAACGGGCTCTTGTTGTCCCCGCCCGGATCCCCACAGTAGTAGCAAACTGCCAGCTACCTCCGTTTTTTTGAAGCGCACCTACGCCTCTTTACTGCGAGAACTAAAAGCTCAAGCAGTCCTCACCTCAAGCACCCCGAAGGGAACAAATTACTACTACGTCCACGTCGTTGTTGTGTAACGCTAAGAGTAGTCTAAGAATGCATTGTGGGAGGGTAGACGGTGTCTCATGATTAGGGCTCAGATTTTTAGGTAAATAAATATTCTTTTTATGTAAATACATATTTAACGCATTTTTCTTTCATCTTTCATTTTTTTGTAGTTTTGTTCTGTGTTACTTCAACGGGGAACAACCTGTCCAGCTTGCAACTTGTCGCCCCGTGCCACTCAGTGTGGAAGCCGGGATTTCCTTGTCTATAGCCACATTGCACTACGTGCTTGATTTCCCCCTCCCCCAGCTACCTGGAACCAGTGTCACACACATGCTGTTAATTTCTGGCACTGGGAAGTGTAAGGTAGTTCTACGATGGCTCAAGTAAAAACAACTACAATTTAAAGTTAATTTTACTTCTGTTGGGTGCGTTCTGTTCTGCCAACCATGTGGGAAAGCAATCAAGGCTGAACAGCGATCTCAAGTTACACACACCTCAAGGGCAAGAAACATATTGCCGCACTTTCGCGCCTTCAGAATAAGTGTTTCGCGATAATCGTCGGTCATTTGTGATGGACAACCTGAAGATGTATCTCGTTGCATATTGCAATGCTTCAGCAGTCAGTGAGACAGAGAATAAATTGCATTCGTGAGTACTGCATATTGTTTATATTCACATTAATAAACTAAATTATAATTCAACATCTTTACTTTTTTGTCACATATTTCAGGTATTTTGAATAAGTAGGATATAAAGGGCGGTTCTGGCACAGGGGCTAATGGGCAAGATGGCCGCCAGTGCAACCAGCCCTATGTTATTCTTATGGAGGGGACAGTCAGAGCTGGCACAGGGGCTATTGGGCAAAATGGCCGCCACGCTCTGAGACCGTCAATGACGTCACAGAGAGAGGTCGGCCATGTAGTTGCCAAATGGAATATTTATTATTATTATTATTATTATTAGGTAATTATTAATTGATCATGTATAATCAAGACCAGCCTTATATTGTCCACCTCTTGGTGTAGTGGCTAGAATTCTTGGAGGTCATTCCTGAGGTTCGAATCCCGGCTCTGCCAAGAAATTTAATTTCTGGTCTCATGAGTGGAACGGGGTACACTCAGCCTTGTGAGGCAAAACTGACAGGATCTGGCTTTTGATTCATACCTCAACCATTCTGCCTAACCCAACTTCACCTAACCTAACCTAACCTAACCTAACCTAACCTAACCTAACTTCAAAGTCAGAGCAAATATGAGAGCAAATGTGAAAGCACACATAATAACCTAAGTTATAACCTAACCTAACTTCACCTAACCTAACCTCACCTAACCTATCCTAACCTAACCTAACGTAACCTACCTAATTTTAAATTGCAAGCGAAAAAAAATTAGCAAAAAGTGAGAGCAAATGTGAGAGCACAAATAATAAACTTAGTTATAACCTAACCACACCTAACCTAACCTAACCTAACCTAACCTAAACTAACTTAACCCAACCTAACCTAACCCAACTTAACCTAACCTAACCTAACCTAACTTCAAAATGCAAGCAAAAAAAAGTGAGAGCAAAAATTGTAATGAAAAAATTAAGAGCAAATGTAAGAACACAAATAATAAACTTAGTTATAACCTACCCTAACCTAACCTAACCTAACCAAGCATTTCCTCACCTAATTTCACCTATCCTAACTTCAAAGTAAGTGCAAATACAAGAGCAAAAAGTGACAGCAAAAAGTGAGATCAAATAGTGTATGCAAGAAAGTAAGAGCAAATGAGAGAGCACAAATAATAAACTTAGTTATAACCTAACCTAACCTAACCTAACCCCAGAAACCTCATTTTAAGATTTTAGATTTTACATTTTAACATTTTACATTTTAAGATTATAGATTTTTGATTTTTTCATTTTACTTTTTTAGATTTTACATTTTTGATTTTTTGTATTTCAGTTTTAGTTTTTTTAGATTTTACATTTTAAATTTAATATTTTTTGATTTTAGATTTTACAATTTCCATTTTCCGAAAAGAGTCACTTACCTAACCTCACTAAACCTAACTTTACCAAACCTAACTTAAGCTAATCCAAAGGGCTAATGCACATACACAAAGTATATAAGGACACATGCAACTCTCCTTATGCTAGTCTTATTGGCTACTGTACAACATGATCACTACCCAACCGTTTTTTTTTTCATTTTGTTGTTTACTCATTTGTCAATTTTCCAATTTCCCATTTTCAGTTTTTTTAAATGTCAGTATTAAGTTTTTTTTAATTTTATAATATGGAAACATGGATTTTGCATTTTGTTGTTTACACATTTGTCAATTTTCCAATTTCCCATTTTAGTTCTTTTTAATGTCAATTTTAAGTTTTTAAATTTCATGATATGGAAACATGGATTTTGCATTTTGTTGTTTACTCATTTGTCAATTTACCAAATTCCCATTTACAGTTTTTAAAATTTTAGTTCAATGTTTTTTCTATTTTGTCAATATGGAAACATAGATTTTCCAATTTGTGTGTTTTACATGTTCATTTTTCATTAGGAGTGGAGAGAGGTGGGTAGTAATTAAAAATGTACAAGCAGTGTCCATACAATATTTTTTATTTTAAATACATGTACACTATTTACACTTAAATACATTTTTATATATAGTCTATTTTTTGTTATAAATTGTACAGTTGTTTTTATTTTTGTTTTCTATTTTATTTATTTTTGATTATGAATACTATTTTTTTTATTTTTATAGTGCCATGGTTTTATTTACTAAATAGTTTTGTTTTATGTATTTGCTAGTTGCAGGCAGAAGATTTTGATATTCATAACTTAACTCTTTAAGCATGGTCAATGATTGAGTAATGACCATAGGCATGTGTACCTATACCATTAGCATCAATCACTCTTTTATCATCACCAGGACACAAAGCAATTTTGTTTAGCCTTATAGATGATATGTCATGTTGTTTAGAAGCGATAATGTTCATGGGTATTCTTTTTACATTGTTTTTCATGACACAATCCTTATAATCTTGAAAGCTTATACAATTTTTGACAACACCTCTGCTAATACCTTTAATCTTTTTGATTTCTTTACCATTTATGTCTAAAGCATACATTTTAGCTCTAAGTCCAACAAATGCTTTTATAATTTGTCCACAAGCCTCGTCTTTAAATTTCCCCAACGTTTTCTTGTTTGATGTAGAGTAACATATGTGATTAGTAGGATAATCTGATGTGTCCAGGTGTTGTAGGAAATCCAACTTGTCTTGATATACATCTGGGGTGTTAACCAAATATATGAACGAGTCAGTATCCATATACATGAGTTTAAGATTGTCCATGCCATAATAAGGTAGCAGGACATCATAGTGGTGGGAATACATGAGAGTTTTTGAAATATCCAGTATACACATTCCAATATATATAGGCTTATTGAATACAATGTTACGTTTAGCCATGTGGAAAGCAGCTAGGTTAGGGCCATAAATTGTTCTGTCGATAAATGTCGGCTTTGCTATTAGCTTTTCAGCCTTTTTGCTGTCAGTCACAAGACGTATGTCTATTCTTTTACGGATATTTTCCATTGTTTTCCCAAAAATGGCATTGTTGAATAATTTGTACAGATTTTTCTCAAAATCATTTTTGGCTTGTTTTCGAAGGTTGTTATTAAAATCAACGTATGCCTTTAACCAAGGTCTTTGTTTAAACTTTAACACACGATGAAGTTTTATCAATTTTATTCCATGATCTAAAGCCTGTTTTAATGCCATGTAGTGAACAACATATCGCCTTCGATTTCCAAGATGAGGAATTAGTTTTTTCAGAGACGAATCCTTAGGTTGTGTACACTCTGGTAGGAAAGGTAAATCGTTGTGTAGATCATGCAGGTCAGATGGGTAATCAACATCAACGTCTAGAATGTATCCCACAGGATCGTCTTTCTTTAGTTTTTCTAGATCAACAGTATCTGGAGAAACCCACTGAAATCCACCATAAGGAAGGGAGTGGCACATAGCCCACCCGTATTGGTTGTTGGCATCATCATAGGTAATAAACTGCGATGGTTTCTCAGAATCATAGGTTTCCATGTATTTATTGTTAGCTTCAGCATACCGATGAGACACCTGGCATATGCCTCCACGTATTCCAGACTCGATTAAAAGAATCTGATCGTAATCCTGTAGCAATTCCAGTTCAATGCCTGTGTAAAGGAGCATTGCCTCGAAACTTAAACCAGGCGAAGTAAAAAAGTGTGCAGCATCCACTCGGTGTGTTTCTAGTGTTTTGTTTCTAAACGTTTCAAAGCTGTCTGCAAGAAGGAGTACATCTGATGTTAGGTAGAGGTCACTATATTCCCCTAGAGTTTTAATGTTGAACTGATTCCAGACATTTTTGGCATGTTCATAGTCTTCTTGACTAACATCTTCTTGACTTAATTTGTTAAAGAATGCCTCTTTTGGAGGTAAACACGTTTCACTTAACTTTTCCCATGAGTCAATGTAGTCATAACAAAATACCCCTTTACGAGTCATGAGCATTGCATTTTCTTTTCCAAAGTACTTGTCTGTTTCAGGGTATAATGTTAAGTTGGAAACTAAGTTTTCCAAACTACTCGGCATTAACCGAAACGTATCCACAAATCTAAGCTTAACATTTCCTACATATTTGGTAAAGGAAATGTACTTTTCTTTGGAGTTAGCGATAACATCCACTCTCTCAGTAGTACACCCCAATTGCTTTACAATGAAATTTGCGTCGTAGCCACTCATATTATGTAGAAACACAGGAACGGGGTTTCGTGTTTTACACCTCAAATTACAGTTATTGTGAGCACTTCCACGGTATTCCCCTGTAATATGGCAGTGGTCTCGAACTTTCCAGTCCTGTTGGGTAAATGGTTTTTGACACAAATAACAGGTTTCAGAACATTGGAACTCTGCTTCTTGAGCCTGAGTTAAGGCCTTTGGAACATTTAAGCTGTAAAGGCGATCAATTTCATTAGCTATTGAGATCAAACAGTCCATAAACTTTTCTGCAGCGTCAGGCCCACGATAAATAACAGGTTGGCTTGAAAGATTTGTCTTTATGTGTTCCACAGCAGGTGAGGGTTTAACGTATATACCAAAGCTCATAGGAACATGACTCTGGTATGGCACTGTATAACTTGCCTCAGGATTAGGTAGACATGTTTGATAGGGTAAGAGTATACTTTCAAAATCTGCATAGATAACGTAAGGTATTCTCAGCATTTTTTCAACATTTAAGAATTTGACAATGGGGTTTTTAATAGGCATTTCAACCCTAGCAATGTCATGCTGGACACACAAAGCTCTATGTTCTTTCATTTTTTCCATTCCTTGTTGTCCATATCGATTATCAAAGTGTGTAAAACACCGTTTACACGTATATATTTTATGTTCATGGCGAGTAATCTGATGTCTTACTAGTTTATCAAAATCTTTGATAAAGACGTAGTGGTTCTGGCCGGATGATGAACTTAGCAAAAGGAGGTCGCGATGATCTTGCAGCTCTTGATCCACAACCTTCAGAGGGAACAATTTCTTGTCTTGTTCCAATCCAAATACATTAATGGATATATCGTTGGCTTTTTCAAATTTGGGAATGTCAGCTAGCGATGTAGGAAACGATATTACAGAAAAATCATACTTGTTTTCCAGGTCCTTGTATTTACTAATGCGATGAGCATTCTTTTTAACCAGTTTTGCTAAAATGGCATACATAAAACACTTTTCATTTTTCAAGTTTTCAGGATTAATGCAGGCTTTTCTTGCTTGTATAGCTGCTGGTAATGGAATATATGTGCTTCCACGCAAGGGATTGTACTTATTTATTTTCAATCGTACTCCTTCCACTGCTAACAAAGCCCAATTACTGCCTTTTAGCTCAGATTCCTCCATTTCCGTAGTTAACTTTGTAAATTGTGTTTCCAAGAAACTACTTAAGTCCGTTTCCAAAAATAGGGCCTGATTTCGTGTTTTAAAAGCACGATCTGTAATGTCATTGGTAGATGTATGAATGAATCTACATTCAGCCACAAGATTAACTTTTATCGACTTGTGCATTGCTAGTTCTTTCTGCATAGCTTGTATTATTTGCTGTTTGGACTCTTTAAGGTATGAATTTAAATCCTTGCACGTATCGCAACGAATGAAATAGGATTTAAGTCGACCTTCAAAAGATGTCTCATATTCAATAAGTCCATTTTTGTCAGGGACCAATGACAGTAGGTAATGTTTTGTAGGCTCTGCCTTTTGTCTTTTAGCTGCCGACACAACATTACAACATTCTTCATGACGACGTCCATTGTAGGCATTGTTGAATGTACTACCACAGGTCTTGCACTCATGAAATTCACCACACGATACTTCATGTCGCTTCCTATGATAGTCTCGAAGAAAAGTCTTTCCACACTCTTTACACATATAGCTAGGAATGGCTTCTTCCATTATGATTGTTGATTTCTGCAAACAGCTGCTTACTGCGTATCACAGGGCTAGAGGTTGGTCAGTGAGACGGTCTTTCACGATGTGAACACCGTGAGAGGTAGTAGTCAACTGGTGCTATTCTTGTGAAGGGTCCACTAATATACCCCTAGTCTAGACCAACAGCTCTTTACAGCGTATGACAAGGCTGTATACTGGACAGTGAGACGGTCTTTCACGATGTGAACACTGTAACAAGTAGTAGTCAACTGATTATATACTTGCTAAGGGTTCTCTAATATACAATAGTCGAGACCAACAGCTACTTACTGAGTAGTACAAGGCTGTACAATAGTTGTTTTGACAGTCTTTCACGATGTGGTCACTGTGAATGGTAGTAGTCAACTGATGATATTCTTGATAAGGGTCCTCTAATGTACACCTGGTTAAGGGTAACAGCTGTTCACTGCTTATGACAAGGCTAAAGACTGGTTACTTCAACGGTCTTTCACAATGTTAACACTGTGACAGGTAGTAGTCAACTGAAAATATTCTTATGGCCTACTCAAGGTTATCAGGTACTTACTGCATATCAAAAGGCTGTACACTCATGTGTGTTAGGCACTCTTTCTTGCTAAGGACCCCAATATTCCCTACACAAGGCTATACATGTTAGTTCTAAACACTTAGTGGTTAATTGTATATTCAATTTTTGTACAAAGCATATACGAGCACGTTTTTATGAGGTAAAACTTTACCAAATAGTCAAATGCGACACGCAAAGTATGTTGCCGCTATCTAGCGGTGACTATGAGAACTACTTGACCGACCAGCATGCTACCTAGCGCTCCATTTCAATACTCGCTCACTGAACGAACAGCATACTATCTAGCGGTCGATATCAATACTCACTCAACTACCAGCCTGCTACCTATCGGTCAATATAACAACTCACTCAACTACCAACATGCTACATGGCTTTTTTGGTCAGTTTTTTGTTGGCTTATGTTGGCTTTTATTGGCTTTTGTTGGCTTTTGTTGGCTTTTGTTGGCTTTTTGTTGGCTTTTGTTGGCTTTTGTATTAGCTCTTTTATATTTGCTCTTGTTTGTTGGGAAAGTATGTTGGTCTTGGAAAGTATGTCACTCCTTTTTTTATGGCTGTAAAATGCTTACAGCCATGTTTGTAAGCAGCAACAACAACAACAACACACAAAATTCCAAAAAATATCGAAAGTACTCTAAGTTTTATCAATGACTCTCAACTCTTACACTTACCTCTATCCCATGCATAGTCAAAAATTAGTGTATTTTTCAAATTTTTCAAAAAATATTTGGAAAGTAGGCTGTATCATTAAACTAAAAATCCTGAAAAGACATATGTTAACTCCAACACCTACTTCTATACCCCTCTCAGTCCAAAAATAGTGTATTTTTCAAATTTTCCAAAACATATTTCCAAAATGGGTTATATTTCCGAAATTTAAAAGTTTACAAAAACGTTTGTTTGACATAAACGAATGGCCTTTGTCCCCTCTACCGTCGTACCAAGTCCCAGGTCTCTAGGACAACAAACATAAAAAATTGAAAATGGGCTTATATTTCCAAAATTAGGAATTTTACAAAAACGTTTGTCTGACGTAAATCAGTGGTCATTACCCCCTCTATCCCCACACTAAGTCTCATGTCTCTAGAACAACAAAAATAAATTTTTGAAAAATGGGCTTATATTTCCAAAATTAGGAATTTTACAAAAACGTTTGTCTGACGTAAATCAGTGGTCATTACCCCCTCTATCCCCATACCAAGTCTCAGGTCTCTAGGTCAACAAAAATAAAATTTTGAAAATGGGCTATATTTCCAAAATTAGGAATTCTACAAAAAAGTTTGTCTAACGTAAATCAATGGTCTTTACCCCCTCTATTCACATACCAAGTCTCAGGTCTCTAGGTCAACAAAAATAAAATTTTGAAAAAATGGTCACTATTTTGGAAACTAGGAATTCTACGAAAAAGTTTGTTTAACATAAATGAAAGGTCTCTATCCCCTCTACCTGTAAACCAAGTCCCAGGTCTGTAGGATAAAAATGAAAAAAGTTCAACTGGGAAAGTAGGCGATTTTTCATAAAACCAAACATTCTAAAAAGTGTTCTATGGGTATAAAAGAATGGTCTCTATGTCCTTTATTTTTTATAATAAAACTTTTTTATTTTTTGAGTTTTTTTGAAAAAGTTCAATTTTGAAATTTTTATATTTTGGAAACTAACAAGTTTACAAAAATGTTTGTTTGACATAAATAAATGGCCCTGACCCCCCTCTACCAACAAAATAAATTTCAAGTCTCTAGGACTAAAACTGTACAGTAGTGGAGTAGTGGCGCTTCTAACGCACTCCAGAACCCTCCTTGCCCCACTACTAAGCCTCAGGCATGTAAAATGGGTGGGTTAGAAGCACCACTACTCCACTACTGTACAGTTTTAGTCCTAGAGACTTGAAATTTATTTTGTTGGTAGAGGGGGTCAGGGCCATTTATTTATGTCAAACAAACATTTTTGTAAACTTGTTAGTTTCCAAAATATAAAAATTTCAAAATTGAACTTTTTCAAAAAAACTCAAAAAATAAAAAAGTTTTATTATAAAAAATAAAGGACATAGAGACCATTCTTTTATACCCATAGAACACTTTTTAGAATGTTTGGTTTTATGAAAAATCGCCTACTTTCCCAGTTGAACTTTTTTCATTTTTATCCTACAGACCTGGGACTTGGTTTACAGGTAGAGGGGATAGAGACCTTTCATTTATGTTAAACAAACTTTTTCGTAGAATTCCTAGTTTCCAAAATAGTGACCATTTTTTCAAAATTTTATTTTTGTTGACCTAGAGACCTGAGACTTGGTATGTGAATAGAGGGGGTAAAGACCATTGATTTACGTTAGACAAACTTTTTTGTAGAATTCCTAATTTTGGAAATATAGCCCATTTTCAAAATTTTATTTTTGTTGACCTAGAGACCTGAGACTTGGTATGGGGATAGAGGGGGTAATGACCACTGATTTACGTCAGACAAACGTTTTTGTAAAATTCCTAATTTTGGAAATATAAGCCCATTTTTCAAAAATTTATTTTTGTTGTTCTAGAGACATGAGACTTAGTGTGGGGATAGAGGGGGTAATGACCACTGATTTACGTCAGACAAACGTTTTTGTAAAATTCCTAATTTTGGAAATATAAGCCCATTTTCAATTTTTTATGTTTGTTGTCCTAGAGACCTGGGACTTGGTACGACGGTAGAGGGGACAAAGGCCATTCGTTTATGTCAAACAAACGTTTTTGTAAACTTTTAAATTTCGGAAATATAACCCATTTTGGAAATATGTTTTGGAAAATTTGAAAAATACACTATTTTTGGACTGAGAGGGGTATAGAAGTAGGTGTTGGAGTTAACATATGTCTTTTCAGGATTTTTAGTTTAATGATACAGCCTACTTTCCAAATATTTTTTGAAAAATTTGAAAAATACACTAATTTTTGACTATGCATGGGATAGAGGTAAGTGTAAGAGTTGAGAGTCATTGATAAAACTTAGAGTACTTTCGATATTTTTTGGAATTTTGTGTGTTGTTGTTGTTGTTGCTGCTTACAAACATGGCTGTAAGCATTTTACAGCCATAAAAAAAGGAGTGACATACTTTCCAAGACCAACATACTTTCCCAACAAACAAGAGCAAATATAAAAGAGCTAATACAAAAGCCAACAAAAGCCAACAAAAAGCCAACAAAAGCCAACAAAAGCCAACAAAAGCCAATAAAAGCCAACATAAGCCAACAAAAAACTGACCAAAAAAGCCATGTAGCATGTTGGTAGTTGAGTGAGTTGTTATATTGACCGATAGGTAGCAGGCTGGTAGTTGAGTGAGTATTGATATCGACCGCTAGATAGTATGCTGTTCGTTCAGTGAGCGAGTATTGAAATGGAGCGCTAGGTAGCATGCTGGTCGGTCAAGTAGTTCTCATAGTCACCGCTAGATAGCGGCAACATACTTTGCGTGTCGCATTTGACTATTTGGTAAAGTTTTACCTCATAAAAACGTGCTCGTATATGCTTTGTACAAAAATTGAATATACAATTAACCACTAAGTGTTTAGAACTAACATGTATAGCCTTGTGTAGGGAATATTGGGGTCCTTAGCAAGAAAGAGTGCCTAACACACATGAGTGTACAGCCTTTTGATATGCAGTAAGTACCTGATAACCTTGAGTAGGCCATAAGAATATTTTCAGTTGACTACTACCTGTCACAGTGTTAACATTGTGAAAGACCGTTGAAGTAACCAGTCTTTAGCCTTGTCATAAGCAGTGAACAGCTGTTACCCTTAACCAGGTGTACATTAGAGGACCCTTATCAAGAATATCATCAGTTGACTACTACCATTCACAGTGACCACATCGTGAAAGACTGTCAAAACAACTATTGTACAGCCTTGTACTACTCAGTAAGTAGCTGTTGGTCTCGACTATTGTATATTAGAGAACCCTTAGCAAGTATATAATCAGTTGACTACTACTTGTTACAGTGTTCACATCGTGAAAGACCGTCTCACTGTCCAGTATACAGCCTTGTCATACGCTGTAAAGAGCTGTTGGTCTAGACTAGGGGTATATTAGTGGACCCTTCACAAGAATAGCACCAGTTGACTACTACCTCTCACGGTGTTCACATCGTGAAAGACCGTCTCACTGACCAACCTCTAGCCCTGTGATACGCAGTAAGCAGCTGTTTGCAGAAATCAACAATCATAATGGAAGAAGCCATTCCTAGCTATATGTGTAAAGAGTGTGGAAAGACTTTTCTTCGAGACTATCATAGGAAGCGACATGAAGTATCGTGTGGTGAATTTCATGAGTGCAAGACCTGTGGTAGTACATTCAACAATGCCTACAATGGACGTCGTCATGAAGAATGTTGTAATGTTGTGTCGGCAGCTAAAAGACAAAAGGCAGAGCCTACAAAACATTACCTACTGTCATTGGTCCCTGACAAAAATGGACTTATTGAATATGAGACATCTTTTGAAGGTCGACTTAAATCCTATTTCATTCGTTGCGATACGTGCAAGGATTTAAATTCATACCTTAAAGAGTCCAAACAGCAAATAATACAAGCTATGCAGAAAGAACTAGCAATGCACAAGTCGATAAAAGTTAATCTTGTGGCTGAATGTAGATTCATTCATACATCTACCAATGACATTACAGATCGTGCTTTTAAAACACGAAATCAGGCCCTATTTTTGGAAACGGACTTAAGTAGTTTCTTGGAAACACAATTTACAAAGTTAACTACGGAAATGGAGGAATCTGAGCTAAAAGGCAGTAATTGGGCTTTGTTAGCAGTGGAAGGAGTACGATTGAAAATAAATAAGTACAATCCCTTGCGTGGAAGCACATATATTCCATTACCAGCAGCTATACAAGCAAGAAAAGCCTGCATTAATCCTGAAAACTTGAAAAATGAAAAGTGTTTTATGTATGCCATTTTAGCAAAACTGGTTAAAAAGAATGCTCATCGCATTAGTAAATACAAGGACCTGGAAAACAAGTATGATTTTTCTGTAATATCGTTTCCTACATCGCTAGCTGACATTCCCAAATTTGAAAAAGCCAACGATATATCCATTAATGTATTTGGATTGGAACAAGACAAGAAATTGTTCCCTCTGAAGGTTGTGGATCAAGAGCTGCAAGATCATCGCGACCTCCTTTTGCTAAGTTCATCATCCGGCCAGAACCACTACGTCTTTATCAAAGATTTTGATAAACTAGTAAGACATCAGATTACTCGCCATGAACATAAAATATATACGTGTAAACGGTGTTTTACACACTTTGATAATCGATATGGACAACAAGGAATGGAAAAAATGAAAGAACATAGAGCTTTGTGTGTCCAGCATGACATTGCTAGGGTTGAAATGCCTATTAAAAACCCCATTGTCAAATTCTTAAATGTTGAAAAAATGCTGAGAATACCTTACGTTATCTATGCAGATTTTGAAAGTATACTCTTACCCTATCAAACATGTCTACCTAATCCTGAGGCAAGTTATACAGTGCCATACCAGAGTCATGTTCCTATGAGCTTTGGTATATACGTTAAACCCTCACCTGCTGTGGAACACATAAAGACAAATCTTTCAAGCCAACCTGTTATTTATCGTGGGCCTGACGCTGCAGAAAAGTTTATGGACTGTTTGATCTCAATAGCTAATGAAATTGATCGCCTTTACAGCTTAAATGTTCCAAAGGCCTTAACTCAGGCTCAAGAAGCAGAGTTCCAATGTTCTGAAACCTGTTATTTGTGTCAAAAACCATTTACCCAACAGGACTGGAAAGTTCGAGACCACTGCCATATTACAGGGGAATACCGTGGAAGTGCTCACAATAACTGTAATTTGAGGTGTAAAACACGAAACCCCGTTCCTGTGTTTCTACATAATATGAGTGGCTACGACGCAAATTTCATTGTAAAGCAATTGGGGTGTACTACTGAGAGAGTGGATGTTATCGCTAACTCCAAAGAAAAGTACATTTCCTTTACCAAATATGTAGGAAATGTTAAGCTTAGATTTGTGGATACGTTTCGGTTAATGCCGAGTAGTTTGGAAAACTTAGTTTCCAACTTAACATTATACCCTGAAACAGACAAGTACTTTGGAAAAGAAAATGCAATGCTCATGACTCGTAAAGGGGTATTTTGTTATGACTACATTGACTCATGGGAAAAGTTAAGTGAAACGTGTTTACCTCCAAAAGAGGCATTCTTTAACAAATTAAGTCAAGAAGATGTTAGTCAAGAAGACTATGAACATGCCAAAAATGTCTGGAATCAGTTCAACATTAAAACTCTAGGGGAATATAGTGACCTCTACCTAACATCAGATGTACTCCTTCTTGCAGACAGCTTTGAAACGTTTAGAAACAAAACACTAGAAACACACCGAGTGGATGCTGCACACTTTTTTACTTCGCCTGGTTTAAGTTTCGAGGCAATGCTCCTTTACACAGGCATTGAACTGGAATTGCTACAGGATTACGATCAGATTCTTTTAATCGAGTCTGGAATACGTGGAGGCATATGCCAGGTGTCTCATCGGTATGCTGAAGCTAACAATAAATACATGGAAACCTATGATTCTGAGAAACCATCGCAGTTTATTACCTATGATGATGCCAACAACCAATACGGGTGGGCTATGTGCCACTCCCTTCCTTATGGTGGATTTCAGTGGGTTTCTCCAGATACTGTTGATCTAGAAAAACTAAAGAAAGACGATCCTGTGGGATACATTCTAGACGTTGATGTTGATTACCCATCTGACCTGCATGATCTACACAACGATTTACCTTTCCTACCAGAGTGTACACAACCTAAGGATTCGTCTCTGAAAAAACTAATTCCTCATCTTGGAAATCGAAGGCGATATGTTGTTCACTACATGGCATTAAAACAGGCTTTAGATCATGGAATAAAATTGATAAAACTTCATCGTGTGTTAAAGTTTAAACAAAGACCTTGGTTAAAGGCATACGTTGATTTTAATAACAACCTTCGAAAACAAGCCAAAAATGATTTTGAGAAAAATCTGTACAAATTATTCAACAATGCCATTTTTGGGAAAACAATGGAAAATATCCGTAAAAGAATAGACATACGTCTTGTGACTGACAGCAAAAAGGCTGAAAAGCTAATAGCAAAGCCGACATTTATCGACAGAACAATTTATGGCCCTAACCTAGCTGCTTTCCACATGGCTAAACGTAACATTGTATTCAATAAGCCTATATATATTGGAATGTGTATACTGGATATTTCAAAAACTCTCATGTATTCCCACCACTATGATGTCCTGCTACCTTATTATGGCATGGACAATCTTAAACTCATGTATATGGATACTGACTCGTTCATATATTTGGTTAACACCCCAGATGTATATCAAGACAAGTTGGATTTCCTACAACACCTGGACACATCAGATTATCCTACTAATCACATATGTTACTCTACATCAAACAAGAAAACGTTGGGGAAATTTAAAGACGAGGCTTGTGGACAAATTATAAAAGCATTTGTTGGACTTAGAGCTAAAATGTATGCTTTAGACATAAATGGTAAAGAAATCAAAAAGATTAAAGGTATTAGCAGAGGTGTTGTCAAAAATTGTATAAGCTTTCAAGATTATAAGGATTGTGTCATGAAAAACAATGTAAAAAGAATACCCATGAACATTATCGCTTCTAAACAACATGACATATCATCTATAAGGCTAAACAAAATTGCTTTGTGTCCTGGTGATGATAAAAGAGTGATTGATGCTAATGGTATAGGTACACATGCCTATGGTCATTACTCAATCATTGACCATGCTTAAAGAGTTAAGTTATGAATATCAAAATCTTCTGCCTGCAACTAGCAAATACATAAAACAAAACTATTTAGTAAATAAAACCATGGCACTATAAAAATAAAAAAAATAGTATTCATAATCAAAAATAAATAAAATAGAAAACAAAAATAAAAACAACTGTACAATTTATAACAAAAAATAGACTATATATAAAAATGTATTTAAGTGTAAATAGTGTACATGTATTTAAAATAAAAAATATTGTATGGACACTGCTTGTACATTTTTAATTACTACCCACCTCTCTCCACTCCTAATGAAAAATGAACATGTAAAACACACAAATTGGAAAATCTATGTTTCCATATTGACAAAATAGAAAAAACATTGAACTAAAATTTTAAAAACTGTAAATGGGAATTTGGTAAATTGACAAATGAGTAAACAACAAAATGCAAAATCCATGTTTCCATATCATGAAATTTAAAAACTTAAAATTGACATTAAAAAGAACTAAAATGGGAAATTGGAAAATTGACAAATGTGTAAACAACAAAATGCAAAATCCATGTTTCCATATTATAAAATTAAAAAAAACTTAATACTGACATTTAAAAAAACTGAAAATGGGAAATTGGAAAATTGACAAATGAGTAAACAACAAAATGAAAAAAAAAACGGTTGGGTAGTGATCATGTTGTACAGTAGCCAATAAGACTAGCATAAGGAGAGTTGCATGTGTCCTTATATACTTTGTGTATGTGCATTAGCCCTTTGGATTAGCTTAAGTTAGGTTTGGTAAAGTTAGGTTTAGTGAGGTTAGGTAAGTGACTCTTTTCGGAAAATGGAAATTGTAAAATCTAAAATCAAAAAATATTAAATTTAAAATGTAAAATCTAAAAAAACTAAAACTGAAATACAAAAAATCAAAAATGTAAAATCTAAAAAAGTAAAATGAAAAAATCAAAAATCTATAATCTTAAAATGTAAAATGTTAAAATGTAAAATCTAAAATCTTAAAATGAGGTTTCTGGGGTTAGGTTAGGTTAGGTTAGGTTATAACTAAGTTTATTATTTGTGCTCTCTCATTTGCTCTTACTTTCTTGCATACACTATTTGATCTCACTTTTTGCTGTCACTTTTTGCTCTTGTATTTGCACTTACTTTGAAGTTAGGATAGGTGAAATTAGGTGAGGAAATGCTTGGTTAGGTTAGGTTAGGTTAGGGTAGGTTATAACTAAGTTTATTATTTGTGTTCTTACATTTGCTCTTAATTTTTTCATTACAATTTTTGCTCTCACTTTTTTTTGCTTGCATTTTGAAGTTAGGTTAGGTTAGGTTAGGTTAAGTTGGGTTAGGTTAGGTTGGGTTAAGTTAGTTTAGGTTAGGTTAGGTTAGGTTAGGTTAGGTGTGGTTAGGTTATAACTAAGTTTATTATTTGTGCTCTCACATTTGCTCTCACTTTTTGCTAATTTTTTTTCGCTTGCAATTTAAAATTAGGTAGGTTACGTTAGGTTAGGTTAGGATAGGTTAGGTGAGGTTAGGTTAGGTGAAGTTAGGTTAGGTTATAACTTAGGTTATTATGTGTGCTTTCACATTTGCTCTCATATTTGCTCTGACTTTGAAGTTAGGTTAGGTTAGGTTAGGTTAGGTTAGGTTAGGTTAGGTGAAGTTGGGTTAGGCAGAATGGTTGAGGTATGAATCAAAAGCCAGATCCTGTCAGTTTTGCCTCACAAGGCTGAGTGTACCCCGTTCCACTCATGAGACCAGAAATTAAATTTCTTGGCAGAGCCGGGATTCGAACCTCAGGAATGACCTCCAAGAATTCTAGCCACTACACCAAGAGGTGGACAATATAAGGCTGGTCTTGATTATACATGATCAATTAATAATTACCTAATAATAATAATAATAATAATAAATATTCCATTTGGCAACTACATGGCCGACCTCTCTCTGTGACGTCATTGACGGTCTCAGAGCGTGGCGGCCATTTTGCCCAATAGCCCCTGTGCCAGCTCTGACTGTCCCCTCCATAAGAATAACATAGGGCTGGTTGCACTGGCGGCCATCTTGCCCATTAGCCCCTGTGCCAGAACCGCCCTTTATATCCTACTTGAATACATCAAAAATAAACATTTTCCCTATTTTAGCACCTAAAAATCTGAGCCCTACTCATGATAGTATTTTCAAAACTATCAAAAAATTTACTTCGATTTTCCTAATCTGATGTTCATTGTTTTTGAGATATCACCAATTTTCAACTCATTTTCATCGATTACAGTGCCATCTATCATGAAACGAAGAAAATGTTTCATACAAAAGTTACATATCTTTTTCACGGAGAATCCAAATCTACAATAAAATAGGGGTTCCTATTTAATATTTCAAATACACGCCCCACCTGCCCCCAGGGGGGTGGTGCAGGGGGGTCGTGCTTTATGTTAATGGATGTCCCTCTTCGAGGCGAACAACCTTTATTGCAACTGTTTTTTAATCCGATTTATATTTTTCAAAATATTCTGAAAATACAGTTTTAAGTGTCAAAGTACCAGGAGAGACAAGATCAGAAATGAGGTACACAGAGCAACAGCTGGCATCAGGGTCCCTGTTATCAAATCTCTGGGGAAACACAGACTTCAGTGGTATGGCCATGTAATGAGGAAGGATAGCTCTAGAAGAGCTAAGAAGCACTTCAACCTGGATGTCAGAGGGAAGAGACCAAGAGGAAGACCAAGGAGACGATGGATAGAGACAGTTCGATCAGAAATGGAGAAGAATGGTTTTAACTGGGACGATGTCCAAGAACAAATGATGTACCAAGATCGGGCAAGATGGAGAGCGCTTGTTTGCCACACCCAGGAAACTGGAGATGGAAAATGATGATCATGATGATGATGATGACCCTGTATATAAATTGTACCATTTTTTTTTAAATACGAGCCTTACAGTAGTCGCATATGATGTGTAACATCTGATATGTTATTCGAATAATTCCATATTACTTACTCGCATTTTTTTAAAGAATGAACTCCTAGTGCTACCTTGTGCCAGCAAACAAGAAAGGATTCTCCAATGCATCTGCAGTAGTGACATATACCTGCAACTGTATGCGGGAGCAATCCACTGCCTACTTGATGCGAGCAGCGCTTTATACCGGCCGGTTAGTGAACCCATACCAGCGGTGTTATTAAAAATGGCCTCTTATTGCCGATATAGCGCACTGCCAAGTATAGGCGCGATTATAAATTAGGTGTGCAGTAGGTATATTAAATGCGTTTCTCCCAGTGATACGTTTAGACCAACGAAGTTTCAATTATTGTTAGTACTCGGTGTTAATATACTGAATTCCTACGTTGTTAGGAGTGTTAGTTGATGCGATATAGCACTCTAGGTATCGAGTGCTTACATTAAATAAGAATACAGCAAAAGTATGAAGATTTAATAAATCGTAATTGTTTTCGGCAAATATGATATAATGAATATTTTTACACCAATGAAGACAACTTGAAGATGATTAATTGTAGGAATTTCTTTAATGGAACCTCCAAACCTTGAGGTAAACCGTATGCGATTTACATTCCACATAGTCACAAGGCCTACAGTACGTCGTTGTACCTATCTCCGCCACCACGCGCGCTAATTGTTTCCGTCCCATCCACTTCCGTCTCTTTTCCAAAATCACTCCCACAAAAATGTCCAGATACCGAGTGCCACAAAAATATCCAGATACCGAGTGGAAAGATATTACACAAAAGAAAAAATATATATTAAAAACTGAACTACAAATTTGGTTTTAGGTCTGATGAAGTTAAAAGTACATTCAAACAATAACATTAACCTTAAAATAACGCTATTCTATTCTGTACGCTTCCATTATGGGCAAGTGAGTGAGCACGGGCACTGTAGTGTGTTGGTTTACGGAACGAACGTCTGTTACGTCTTACCGTGCAGCCTTGTCCCACGGACAACAGTCACCTTTATTGCTGTTTTTAGCCTACTTTTTACATCTTGCAAAAATGAGGAAAAAGTAGACTTATGAGATCGATCCGGGAAAATGTGTGTGTCTGTCTGTCCTTCTATCCGTCTGGCTGTGTGTGTCCCCCTGTATCAACTCCTAAACGGCTGCAGCAATCGAAACCAAATTCAGTATGAGTAAAGATGTATACCGGAATATCTCAAGCCCATATTTGAAAATGATGTCAGGGCTACCAACTGCTGAAAAAACGCACTAGAAATTTGAGCTCCATGTTGGATATCATGGAAGCTATGCATGGGAGCTATTCCAAAATTGGCACACATGTAGATAATACTATTTCAGTTTAATTTCCAGGAGGCCATACGTGACTGTGTTGCCAAAATAATTTAAAGCCTTCAGATAGGTCCAATTTTTAAATGCATATAACCTCTACACAATTAATTGGATTTAAACCAAATTTTGTATGTAATATGTGTACATGAACAGATATGACTGAGTGTATTCTTAAGAGCTTCCAGGGTTGCCAACTGTTAATAATTGCTCTCTATTTTCTTCATCCAAATACCAATATATCTGAAAGTATGCAAGCCGACAGCTTTAAACTATGCACACGTATAGTACCCGACATTCTAGATTAATTTGGAGTAACGTATATTCTTCAGTTCTACCAACATGATTCTAAGCCTGCTGATAGGACCAATTTTTAAATACATGTGACTTCTATACTATCAGTTGGATGTCAACCAAATTTCGTATGTGCTATGTGTACCACAAGTGATATGACTATAAGTATTCTTATGAGCAATCAGGGCTGCCAACTGATAATAAATGCTGTCTGTATTTTTTTACCCTAATATCAATATATCAGAAAGTATGCAAGCCAACAGCTCTATACTTTGCAAACGCATAGCACCTGACACACTAGATTAATTTGGAGTAATTAATATAAGTCAGTGCTGCCTACATGATTCTATGCTTGCTGATCGGTCGAATTTTAAAATACATGGAACTTCTATACTAACAAATGGATTTCATCCAAAATTGGCACAACAAGATATCATAATATTTCCGATTATTTCTAACCAGCACACGCTTGACATTGTTGCCAACATGCTTTTACGCGTGCTGATAGATCCAATGTCTAACTGCATGTAACGTCCATTGGACTTCAACGAAATTTTGTATTCTGTACCTTAAGTGATGGAACTAAGAATATATTCAGTCACCAGGGCTGCCAACTGTAGTGCTCTATTAGGCTACATTATACCAGGACTATCTCGAACTAATTAGACATTTCGATATTACCAACTGAATTTCGTCATTATTCTAGATAGGTTCATATACTGTAGAATAATCATTGGCATGAAAAGTAGGCTGTATAGTTCTTCACGGAACTTCATGTTCTCAAGAAGTAAGAAATGTAACAGACGTTTGTTCTCGCATTTGTTTCTTATTTGTCACCTTTGCGGTCTTGAAACTTCAATTGTTGGAATCAATCATTTTACAATCTTACGTCTGGGGGAGGTTTTGATGCATTGTCTTTCATTGCATTCTCATTCAGCCAATGCTGCAAGTTTCATTACGATCATTAGATTTTGCAGCACTGACTGTAATGGAAAGTTGTTATGTTCTCAATTCATCTGAGGGGCTTAGGACATCTTGGTGATCAGCCCCATGTAGTTGGTCGTGTGTTGAACTTGACCGATATCCTGTATTGAGCAGTGTATTAGGGACAGGGTAGTGGCATGGGACTAGAAATAAGTTACTTTGCCGGCATTTGCCTGGAGGGAGTGTGTGAAAACAGAGGGAAATCCACACTGAGGGTGGTCGCTGTCAAAGCCAGGATTCGAACATACACGGTCGTGGTGCACGATTTAACGAGCACGGCGCGGGAATATAGAAAGCAGAACAATGCTGTCGGATGGATATCACAAGTGATCACTGTTGCAAAGTTTCAAATGGAAAACCGAGGGAAGGAAGGAAAGGAAAGGAGGGAAGGAGTGGAGGGAAGGAAGGAAGCAAGCAAAGGAAAGGAGGGAAGGAGTGGAGGGAAGGAAGGAAGCAAAGGAAAGGAGGGAAGGAGTGGAGGGAAGAAAGGAAGCAAAGGAACGGAGGGAAGGAGTGGAGGGAAGGAAGGAAGCAGAGGAAAGGAGGGAAGGAGTGGAGGGAAGGAAAGGAAAGGGAAGGAAGGAAAGGAAAGGGAGGAAGGAAGGAAAGGAAAGGAAAGGGGAGGAAGGAAGGAAGGAAGGAAAGGTAAAAAATAGAAAGACGGAAGGAAAGGTAAATAAAAGGAAGAAGGAAGGAAGGAAGGAAGGAAAACTGCAGTTACCTAGAGTTTACTCACTGTTTGAGTGACTGTGGAGATAAAAGTATATATTTCTATCTAAATTAAAGATTTGATTCAAGTATTTTCATTTCATGAGTTACTAGGTCGAACCCGTTCGCCAGATTCTGCCGCAAAAGTCACGGCCCCGTTCTAATGATGAGAGAGGAATGCTTTTGATGAATCTATTGTTCTTCTGTTGTCTGTTGAGATTATTATTTGAACAGCTAGTACGCATTTAAGCCAGCTGTGACTTGGGCAGCTTCATAAGGTAGAATTCTAAATTTTCATATACCATAGTTTTACATTTCACCAGAATCAATTGTAATTCCATTTTAGTAACGTCTTACATAATACACTACATATATTTTATCTTTAAATTGTAAATTAACCCTTCCTGATGACATTCTAGTTAACCACTAAAAAGTATTCAAAAACTTTGGTTTAAAATTACGAATTTTTTCTTAATACGTACGGTATATCAATTTCCTTAGGACACCTTAAGACCACCATCACCGACACGTAAAATAACAAGTAGTTCCGTGAAAACTCTACTGTATAGCCTATTTTAATGTATCCTATTGGTCTACTCAACTAAACAGGATCGCCATGTTGGATTGTTCTTTCTGTATACCATACAGTTATGTACCATTAGATGAAGATTATTGCGTAGGTTAATTATTCAAACTTTCACTTCGATCGCATGATTGGGACACAAAAATGAAATACAATTTTAATTTTAAAATTTCGCAAAGCCACCATCTTGAGGTCATGGAAACAATTGAATTAAATGAGATGCCGGTGCATTAAAATGTGGATATGCATTTACTGTACCAAGTTTCACTGCGCTCGGATGGATGAATCACGTGAATAATCCATTTAAATGTTTCAAATTTGCTTGGCCACCATGTTCGTTTTGTACTTAACAGGTTTTTGAAAGTCACATAGGTAAACTTATAGTAGTACCCATTATCACTGTACAAAAGTTCAGGGTGAAATCTGTTACCATTGCGGAGATATAGAATGAAAGTTAAATATTTCACGTGGCCAGCATCATTAATTGGTGAAACGTATCAAAGTTTGAATGGCAGGTGATCGGACGAGGTAATATATGTACTTACCGAGTTTTATTGAAATAGCTTCGACCGTTAGATTGTATTAGAGACACATACACACGGACAAAAGGTGATTTCATAAGCCTATTTACTTTCATAAATGAAAACCTCCAAGAAAAACGTTACGACACCCTGTTGTCTTTTAAACCTCAGAATAGTACATTATGCAACGAGCCTATAATGGGTATAATTAAGACACGAGTATGTTTATAAAACGATCGTATGCGAGTTTTATAATTTCCATACGAGTGTCTTAATTACCATTGTAGGCGAGTTGCATACGACTGTTTATGTTCGACGATAAATATAACTTTATTGTATATTTTAACATAAATATTCATAAATATCTCTGGGATTCAGTTAGTGAACAGGGCATGCTGGCTTTACTGACTGAACAGAGCGCATGCGTGGGTGAAGGCACTCCAGACGCAGAGACCATTCACTTTGCTTCCCATCACAGAACACCTATTGTTTACAGCGTATTTTGAGCGCATGCGCGAAGGTATCCATACCTAATTGGTCACACAACTGTTCCTTGAGCTTTGATTGGTGGGAAAAACTGTTTCATAATGAAAAATAGTGTTATAATGAGCCTCATTATGATACAGTTTTCTGACACATAATGTTTACATATCGGCATCGTCAACATGAAGTATATTTTAGTAGCAACATTGGTAGTAATGCACACATAAAATAATAACATGATAATTCCGAGGAAGCTGCGTATCATATTTCGGATTTTAATTTCCATTGTGATTGCTCTTTGGAATTAATCAAGCCGCAGTGAATGAAGAATCAGGTTTTAACGTTGTTGTTATTTGAGAGAGACTTAACCTTTAAGTTGTTAGGTGGTTTAAAATTACATAAGTGGTTACATGGGGTGCTGAGATCACCCCAAAGTTTTGCTGGGATATCTCGTACATACATTTTTCAAAAAATGTCTTACTAATTTTTCATTCTATTCACATCCTTTTAAGCCAGTTTTAATTACCTTACTACAATAAAATAATTCATTAAATAAATTAAACCCTTTGGAAGTTATACCTATATTTTTTCGCTGCTTGATTCTACATGTTGCTATTTCAAGCATTTCGAGTTGGCTCATTTCTTAGAAAAGTTCAGACTTGTGTTATACTAATCTAAACATACCACACTTCCATAAAACAATACAACATTAAGTTAATGATATTCCGTTTTATAATGAGAAATTTTGAAAGAGAAGGAGACTGATAGTCATTTAATGTAAATATCACTCACTAAGGTAATATTATATTGTATTTTAATACATTTATGTCACGAAACCATTACTTAAATCTTAAGTCATCAGAGGAAGAATCATTGCAGCACATGCGGCATATACTCTCCATATGATTCAGGCACTAGAACTGTTGACATCTGTAGCACAAGCGTATGGATTTCTTGTCTGACTTCGTAGGACAAACAGTGCATCTTCCTGAGTGATTGTTCTGATTATAACATCGTTCATGAGCACACAAACAATCGTGAGGTGTTTTAGCAACTTTAGCTTGCAATCTAGTACTTGGTAAATGAGTTATGATATTCTATGTCCTGGTGCGTTAGTTATTGTTCATTCTAATATTTCGTAACCACTTAGTTTTTCTGTCCCCTCCAAGCAAAACAAATCGTCATTCCTGTTGCAACCGAGTTCGAGGAAGGAAGAGTACCCATCCTCATCACCCGCACTTTCATTCGATTGCTCACTTTCAGTCAAATGCTCACTAAGTTGACAATCGTCCCGCTCACCATCATCTGACTCCCGAAAATCTGAATCGCCACACGAATCTTCAGTTTCTTCTTCAATCATTCTCCGTATACGCTGTTGCTCCTTATCGGAAGACATGGCAAGGCAAACAAAGCCTCCATACTGAACTGGGTGTATAATCTAAAAATTGACTTTGACAGCAAAATATATTACGCAAGTTGTTAGGTGGGGTGTATACAGCACCTCAGTGTCAATAAACGTTTATAGCATTCAAACAGTTTGTTACTTTTGGCCAACAATGAGTTGATATCAAATGACAATGTTCAGTGAGAAGGTACTGAGCCCGCCACCAACATAGCCAACTTAGTAACATAACAAATAATAATGCTGGGGTGTTGTGAGCACCCCACATAACCACTGGAGGAGAAAACGCAATTTTTTCTTGTCGGCTTAAGGATTGGGTTGCACTTAATCCAGGTTGGGGGATGTTGTTGTAGTCATCGTGGTGGTGTTAATGTCTAACTCTCGCATGCAGCAAGAAAATAAATTGAATAACGACGTGCGCGCTTCGCACAGTAACCATGACAACACACCCGTGCGCCCTCGTCTTCACAGATACTGTATGTGAACCTGATCTAAAGCCTGAGGAATCTCGGAGAGAGAGAGAGAGAGAGAGCGAAATATATTGGCAGTATATCTTAATGCCGGGGGATGTAAAGGAATATATATCCTTTGGTTTAGAGGAAACTTGATGGGAGATTCTACAAATAGGGAACACTTGATGGTCCAATGGCTATATAGGGGTTATTATTCTAACACCACAGCAAATCTTACAAATAGTCTAGTTCTGAACAAAATGTTGAGAATTGAACATTGCATAAGAAAAAAGAAAGTTAGTTATTGAGGTTATAAGGGGCGTAACAGTGAGGTCATCTGACCCTTAAAACAAGTAGTTCCGTGAAGAACTATAAGCCTATTTTCATATATCCTACTTATGTTAACTGCCACTATCAACATACAAAATTTCAGTTTGATTGCTGTAAAAGATTCGTAGATATTGAGAACTGACTAAATATTTCGGATGGTCGCCATGTTGGATTTTATATATGTTGGTCCTAGAGTTATGTACTGTTACATGAAGATTATTGTGTACGTGTAGTATTCAATCTTCAATCGCATGATTAGGACACAAGAAGTAACAAGGAGATTTTAAAATTTCGCACAGCTGCCATTTTGTGGTTATGGAAACAATTGAAATAAATTGGATACCAGTGGATTAACATAGGTATAAGGATTTACTGTACCAAGTTTCACTGCACTCGGATGGTTAAATTGCGAGAAACGTCCATGTGAAAATTTATATTTCGCGTCGCCGCCATATTGGATTTGTGATCACCAGGTTATTTAAAGTCCTATAGGTGAACTTATGTTCATAGCCCCTATGAACATAAAAATATCAGTTTGATTGCTATAATAGAATCGTAGATATTCAGAGCCATCTAAATATTTCGGATGGTCACCATGTGGGATTGTTAAATGTATAGGCCATAGAGTCATGTACCATTAAAGGAAAATTATTGCGTAGGTTCATTATTCAAACATTCACTTCGATCGCATGATTACGACTCAAGAAATAAAAACTTAATTTTAAAATTCGCACAGCCGCCATCTTGAGGTTATGTAAACAATTGAACTAAATTAGATACCAGTGCTTTACAATGTGTATAAACATTTCCTGTACCAAGTTTCATTGCCTTTGGAACATTAAATAGCGAGAAAGATCTATTAAAATTTTCAAATTCGCCTGGCCGCCATGTTCGTTTTGTAGTTAACCGGTTTTTGAAAGTCTTATAGGTGAACTTCCAGTAGTGCCCTTTATCTCCGTACAAAATTTCAGGGTGATACCGCTAGTAGTTTCAGAGATATAGAATGCCGGTGAAATATTTCGCACGGCCGCCATGTTGGATTGGTGAGACGTAACAAAATTTGAAGGGTACGATCGGGGTCGTCCGGAATAGTGCTATGAACTTACCGAGTTTCATTGAAATCGCTCCAGCCGTTTAGACGTTATTAGGGGGGGGGGGACGACACACACCATCACACACACACACACACACGCACACACAGACAGACACACCGACAAAAGGTGATCTCATAAGCTTATTTTTTCATAAATGAAAATAGGCTAAAAATCATGTGATTGAATATTTCTGTGAATGTAGTAAAACAAAATTTCTCAAGCGCAAAGTGGCGCCTATTAGTAGAATCACCATGATACTCTTGATAAAGAAGTATATTTATTCAATATTTCAATACATGGGCATAACATGATGCTAGGATAATAATAATAATAATAATAATAATAATAATAATAATAATAATAACAATAATACAAATAATTACTACGCAAAGATATAATAAAAATCAATATCCAGAAATGCAAAATTACGGCATTACAACACTGTAATCAAGCCTGCAGCAATGTATGCTTCTGAAACGCTGATTATTGTTGGCAGATCATTAATTAAAGATATGGAAAAGCAAGAAAGGAAAATTCTAAGAAACATTTTTGGACCAGCCTGTACAGGGGGAATTCGGATGAAAAGAAAATCCCAAGACTTATACCAGCACTGGGAGAAAATCTCAGACACATTAAAAAAAAGACGATTGAAATTTTTCAGGCATATCCTCAGGATGGGTAATCAGAGACTGACCAAAAGGATTCTTAACCTTGCCCTGGTGGCTTCGGTGGCGTAGTCGATAGCATGCTGAGCTTCTATGCCCAAGATAGCGGGTTCAAACCCGGCCGAAGCCGTCGGATTTTTTAAGAGCGTTAAAAATCCCTCAGTATGCCTTCCTTCCGAGGGGAAGTAAAGCCGATGGTCCCATGTCATAGATTTATGGCATGTTAAAGAACCTTCCACTAATTGCACCTGTGTGAAGCTAAATTGGATAGGTTAAGAATGTAAACAACGCTCTTAGGTTTCTATGTTCGTTGCCAAGAGCCGACCGCGGTGGCATCTATTAGCTGAGTTCTAAACTTAGCCTAGTAATCGTTGACGGTAGCGCTTGGCGGCAAAATTAGGAACTATTTGAAAAATTCTAAGTTGCAGTACTTAAATTAAAAAATAACACACACTGATACAGTCATCACAATTAACACCGGTTATCAGACAGATTCTACACACACCCAAAATACACGGGGCTACATGACCGCGTTGTCGCAGCCCCTAAACTCAAGAACCCACCAACAAACCAACCTTGCCCTGTCAATGGAAGTTAAAAACACCTGGCTGCTTGATGTAGGAAAAGATCTTCAGGAAATAGGCATTACAGATGATATTCTACTAGACAGAGCTAAGTTCAGAGAATTAGTCGAATTAGAATTGCTGCACTATGACCAACAAAACCTGGTCAGAAGATCGCAAGAAAAGCCACAGCGAGAAGATGAGATTTTAGAAGAAGAGAAAGGCAATGCCATCAGCTATATAAGTTAAATCGCTCTCCTTAGTCTGGTATTACGAAGAAATAAAGAAAGAAAGAAAGAAAGAAAGAAAGATATGATGATGATAATTGATGTTTTAAGGGGCCTAACATCTAGGTTATCGGCCCCTAATGGTTTGGGTGATCGTGAAGATGATAATGAAATGTAAACTATAACTAAAACTAACTACTAACTTATAAACCAGAAGAAGAAATGGAAAACGAAAGGAGAATAAGGCAAATAAAGGACAGGACGAAAAGAAATGCCCTCAACCCTCGAAGAATGCGGATTGATGGACTTGGAAGGAAGGAGAGCCATGAAAGACAGATAGGAAAGTGATAGAGGAGAGGGTCCGCCCCAGAGGTAATGGATAAAAGGGGGAAGACAGGACCCAGCTCAGGAATCCTTCGGGGATGCCAACTCCCGAGCTCACCAGCTGTGAGCCCCTCAGGGTGTAGCAATATCCAGGGCGAGCTCACCAGCTGTGAGCCCCTCAGGGTGTAGCAATATCCAGGGTGCATCAGAAGTGGTGGGGCTACATACACCCTGCCTCCTTGAGGGCCTTGAGCAGAAGGCAGGAGATAACATGCAACGAAAAAGAAGGCTGACCCCTCGCAGAAGGTGGATATCAGAAAAGATGAGGCAAGGGCCAATTAAGGCGGGAAAGGAAGAGACTCCCTAGGCCTCGGATACCCTAATACCGTCAGGGTCGGAAGAGAACAAGAGTTTACCAAGTGAGGTCGACAGGAAAGAAGACGGTGAGGAGCCCGATACAAGTATGTGGAAGGAATGCCGGACTCAGCTGGAGCCCCGTGGTCGTCAACCCACGTCCCACTAGATGTGAGCTCCTGGGGGGAAGAAAGAAAGAAATAAAGAAAGAAAGAAAGAAAGAAAGAAAGAAGCATTACTACGTAAAGCCTACACAATCACCTGGAATATCTACAAGAAATAATGTCTTCCCAGTAATTCCAAACTCCGTCATAGCACACAGGCATTCTACGCAAATGAACCATCATTATAAATTCTTTGGTTAGTCGATTCATCGTCTTCAATTAATTTTTAATTATTACAACCTGTAATAGAAACAAGTCGAATCCTAACCACACAAACAATAGCTTGAGGAAGACTGTCTTCATTTCCACTTACTAGCTGCCACGTGTTGATATTGGGTCTCATTTCAATTCCTCGTGGATGCAAATGATGTGCTCCAGAGCCGAAGTCTGCAATAATGTGAAGAATAGCTACCGGAAATTAATTTACGTTCTAAATGTAGGAGATAAGTCTTCTTAAAACAGTAGCGTGTTACCTGGGTACACACTGCACCCTCATAATGTAAATCTGTGCTTGCTTTGCTTTCAGCATGGTATAGTTCGTATATTATTGTTATGGGACACTAGAGGAGCTATCGTAACGTAACGCCTTCAGTGGTCTAAAAGATGATGATGATTTCTTTTATCGCATGGCCTCGGGTGCTGGGTGCAAGCTTTGTTAATTGACGCCCAGAGGGCAGCTTGTATGTCGAATTATATCGCTCCTTGGAGCGCTATGAAAGTCAAGGAGGTTAGATATCTAACAAGGGGACCCTACGGCAATCGGATTTTTGTAATTTTTCCCGCTTCGGGTACGTCAAGTTCACACCTCGAACAATAATTTCCCAAAGCCGTTCGATGCCATATTCAAAAATTCTCGAGAAAATCGACTTCGAAGTTTTCCGAGCGCTTCATATCCAGTCAAGATGTTACCGAGGTTGTGCAGGACGCGTGTCTCACCCGGTAAGGTTCAGGCCCAGTAATCGCTGGGACGCTAGTTCGAGTCTCACTTCGGGTGCTATTTTTCTTTCTTTCTTTCTTTCTTTCTTTCTTTCTTTCAATTCATATATGGTACTACTAATGTGATTGAAATATAAAAATCATCAAGTCTGTAGTAATTCACAGATATGTAATTATAATTTCCAATGAAAAAAACGCACGTCTCATTTATAACTATCTCCTATTTGAAATTGCGAATTAGCGACAACAATAATATCCAGCAATAATATTCACACCTTGTAGATTAATACAAATATAAATAGAAGAATAAATTAATGTAAACAATGGAACGAGTAAAATTGGATGTGATGAAATATTTGAATATGGCGGTTTCTTCGAGATCTGTAATTATTTCGAATAACAGTTCTGCGTGTACCGTTTTCTTTTGTTACGTTTTTCTACCTGCGAAGTGGGCGCAGCTGCCCTAGCACATAGGATTTGTGGGTGTTCCAGGATGGGTGGAAAGGATACATAGCACGTCATCCGCAAGTAGCATTTGACCGCTGGTTTCCAGAGAAGCAGATAGTGTTTCTTGGTGTGGTGGGTGATTTTTTCTAACATACGATAAACAAGATCATAATGTCGGGCGTGGAGGACGATAATCCGCCTGATGATGATTTTTATATTTCAATCACATTAGTAGTACCATATATGAATTGAAAGAAAAAAATTGCACCCGGAGTGAGACTCGAACTGGCATCCCAGCGAGTACTGGTGGCGAACCTTACCGTCCTGCACAACCTCGGTAACATCTTTACTTGATATGAAGCGCTCGGAAAACTTCGAAGTCGATTTTCTCGAGAATTTATGAATATGGCATCGAACGGCTTTGGGAAATTATTGTTCGAGGTCTGAACTTTACGTACCCGAAGCGGCAAAAATTACAAAAATCCGATTGCCGTAGGGTCCCCTTGTAAGCTCCTTGACACTATAGCGCTTTCTAGCAGAGAGAGGAGGAACTTTTTGTGTTGGCGGAAGATCCCGAGATTGGTTCGTTGGTTGGTTCCTTAGTTTAGGGGCTGCGACAACGCGGTCATGTAGCCCCGTGATCTTGGGTGTGTGTAGAATCTGTCTGATAACCGGTGTTAATTGTGATGACTGTAATAGTGTGTGTTTCTGTTTCTTAATTCATGTAAGGACTGTATACTTTGACTTTTTCAAATAGTTGCTACTTTTGCCGCCAAACGCCATCGTCAACAACTACTAGGTCAGAACTTTGCTACTAGACGCCACCGCAGTCGGCTCCTGGCGACGAACGTAGGAACCTGAACGTTGTTTACATTTTTAACCTAATTTAGCTTCACACAGGTGTAATTACTGGAAGGTTCTTTAACATGCCATAAATCTATGACATGGGACCGCCGGCTTTACTTCCCCTTCGAAGCAAGGCATACTGAGGGCTTTTTAAAGCTCTTAACAAATCCGACGACTTCGGCCGGGTTTGAACCCGCGATCTTGGGCATAGAAGCTCAGCATACTACCAACTACGCCACCGAAGCCGCTAGATCCCGAGATTAATTTTGCCATTATGAACACGGCCTACTGAATTCAAATGTGTTATTTAACATGCCAAAAACGTATGACATGCGTATCGTGATTTTTGTCGCCTTTCAACAATCACTTACCACGGCCAGGAGCGAACCTGCAAGACTGAGGTTGGTAGTCCAACACGATAACCACTCACTCACCGTGGCAAGCATGATGATGATGATGATGATTGTTGTTTTAAGGGGCCTAACATCTGGGTTATCGGCCCTAATGCTTGGGTGATAGTGAAAATGATAATGGAAAGCAAACTATAACCACACACGTATAGTTACTACTGTATTACTCACTAGAAGAAGAAATAGAAAACAAAAGAAGAATAAGGCAAATCAGGCGCGGATCTAAAGTTTGGCTTTGGGGAGGGTCAGAGAATCGAAATTGTTAAGAAAAATATAATCACTAAAAACGCAATCACAAATAACCAAACGCACAAAACCAGACCAATTTTTTTTCAAGCTACATGGATAGAAATTTGATGCGTTTAGCGCACCGAAAATATTCGTACAAATTGCAACGGCGTGTTTTGCGACTTCAACATCAAGCTTCCAGAAAAGTAACAAGGTACGTTACAGTTTCGGCAAGTCGAGTTGGTACCAACAAAGGGAGAAAGTCACAGCTTAAATTGCCAACCAAGCTTGCAGTTTGGACGTCGGCAAAATTTTTGGTGCGAAAAAAGCCCCAAATTCCTATCCGTGCCTTGCTGCACATTCATCGTGACATCACTATAAACATCGATTCGGTAAACACAAGGTTTGCTAAACAAAATAGACGAGTTGATTTTGTTATATAAATAATCGTTTTTATATAACAGGTATGAAGTTTAAATATGTACAGTTGTAACAGAACATAATAATTGCAATAAAGATATTTTCAGTATTGAATGAAAAAAAACCTGTTTTTCAATAAAAATTCGTTAAGTTTTATTTGTCTGGTTCTTGTGTTTTCGTTTTTTGAGTTTGCAAAAAAATTTGGTCTCCCGTTTGGGAGGGGTGGGGGGGTCATGACCCCCCCCCCCCCCCTTGAATCCGCGCCTTAGGCAAATAAGGGACAGGAGATAAAAAGAAATGCCCTCAACCTCACACAATTGAGGGACTTGGAAAGAAGGAGAGCCATGAAAGGGGAAAATCACGGACCCGCCTCATGAATCCCTCAGGGTCGCTAACTCCTGAATTCACCCGCCGTGAGCCTTTGCGGGTGTAGCACAATCCAGGTTGCACCGGAAGTAGTGAGGCTACAAACACCGTGCCTCCATAAGGGCCTTGCGCAGAAGGCAGGAGATAACAAGAAGAGAAAATAAAGAGTCCTGATCCCTCGAAGAATGACATATCATGAAAGTTGATACAAGGGCCAATTAAGGCGGAAAATTTAAAGACTCCCTAAGCCTCGGATACCGGTTGCAGTCAATATACAGCTTGATGGAGAGTAAAAGTGCTACTGATATTCACTTCGACTCTCTGTCAACTGTTATGAGAAACATCTCAAGTAGGTGGTAAAATATTGTAATGTATATTGTGTTCATTTCTATTTGTGTTTGATTGATAGTTTGACAGAATATGTGGTTGAATGAATGGTTGATTGATTTTTGATTGAATGTACGAGCGACTGAAGTAATGCATTTTTTGTTTGCTGTTTTCTAGATCCTTGAATGTCACTCTTGTAAGTTTCTGAACTTTTTCTTCTGATCTCTTCATTTATGTTTCTTCCTATTTCCGTTTACTGTAGTTAGTGATTTTTCTGTAATAATAATTTTAATGTTTCTTGTACAAAGGGATTGTATGAATGAATGCTTGAGATAGGATTTTTGAGAGCGTGTCTGTATGGTTGTGGTTGTGGATTTAATCATGTATTTCTATTCTTGTTCGTGTTGTTTCAGTTTCGTTTATACTTGATGATGATGATGATGATGATGATAATTGTTGTTTTAAGGGGTCTAACATCTAGGTTATCGGCCCCTAATGGTTTGGGTGATCGTGAAGATGATAATGAAAAGTGAACTATAACTAAAACTAACCACTAACTTACATACTAGAAGAAGAAATGGAAAACCAAAACGAGAATAAGGCAAATAAAGGACAGGAGGAAAAGAAATGCCCTCAACCCTCGAAGAATGCGCATTGAGGGACTTGGAAAGAAGGAGTGCCATAAAAAGCAGATAGGAAAGTGAAAGAGGAGAGGGTCCGCCCCACAGGTAATGGATAAAAGGGGGGAAAAACCGAACCCAGCTCAGGAATCCTTCGGGGTCGCTAACTGCCGAACTCACGAGCCGTGAGCCCCTGAGGGTGTAGCAATCTAGGGTGCATCAGAAGTGGTGGGGCTACATACACCCTGCCTCCTTGAAGGCCTTGAGCAGAAGGAAGGAGATAACAGGAAAAGAAGAAGAAGGCTGACCCCTCGCAGAAAAGATGAGACAAGGGCAAATTAAGGCGGGAAAGGAAGAGACTCCCTAGACCTCAGATACCCTAATACCGTCGGTGTCGGAAGAGAACAAGTGTTGACCAAAAGAGGTCGACAGGAAAGAAGACGGAGTGGAGCCCGGCACAAGCACGTGGAAGCAAAGCCGGACTCAGCTGGGGCCCACGTCCCACTAGATGTGAGCCCCTGGGGGACGTTTATACTTGTAAATTTTATTGTTAATTATTATATTGTCTCTAGTGGAGCCTATCTGTCTGACAAAGAATACAATATAATACGCAGAGCATACACTATCACCTGGAACTTCTACAATAAGAAATCCCTATTCACAAAAGCCAAACTCCGACACTACCACACTGTTGTCCTACCAGAGGCACTCTACGCAACTGAGACATCGTCACTCACAGTTCACATCAAGAACATCGAGAAAATTGAACGACAGATACTACGGAAGATATTAGGGCCCAAGTTTCAAGAGGGTATATGGATGCGAAAAAGCTCGGAAGAACTCTATGCATTAACTGAACGATTCTCTTCAGTCGCACGCAAACTGCGTATGACATTTTATGGACATTTAACACGAATGGATGATTCACGTCTGACTAAGACAATATGTCTTATTATCAATGGGAACCGACAAACCAAAATTCGCTGGCTAATAGAGATACAATTGGACCTTACTGAAGTCGACATTGATCCAATGGCTACAACAAGGACTGCATACAGACAAAAGATCAACACCCACAAATTTGCACCCTAGAATCCATCCGAGAAAAGCTTGAAACTCCAAAACTCATGGACACAAGAAAGACGGTAGGCAAAAAGACAAAAGAAAACAAAAGTTTTGGTGCTTTTCAGTCGGTCAACACGAATGTACCTAAAATAGAGCTGCGTTGTGCCCTAATGCTGAAATAAATTACATGAGATTAATAAATACACTAGGATGACCAGTTTCGTCAAGCGATCATCATCAGATCCATTAACACTTAGGCTATAACATCTATGTTTGAGAATACTGGTGAAAAATATCTATATATATAAAGCACAAAGTTTGTCTGTCTGTCTGTCTGTCTGTTATGTATACAAATCTACACCGTTTCACCGATCTGAACCAAAATTTGTATACTTACCCTTTGGAACCCGACGAGTAACCCTGTCAACTTTAAATTTCGGACAGGCCACCCCATTCCCTGCATTTAGGCCCTTTTGCACAAATCTACACCGTTTCACCGATCTGAACCAAAATTTGTATACTTACCCTTTGGAACCCTGCGAGTAACACTGTCCACTCTAAATTTCGGGAAGACCACCCCATTCCCTGCATTTAGGCCCTTTCTTCCAAATCTACACCGTTTCACCGATCAGAACCAAAATTCGTATTCTTACCCTTTGGTACCCTGCGAGTAACACTGTCTGCTTGAAATTGCGGACAGACCACTCCATCCCCTGCATTTAGGCCCTTTGGCCCAAATCTACACCGTTTCACCGATCTCAACCAAAGTTTGTATATTTGCCCTTTGGAACCCTGCGAGTAAAACTGTCAACTTAAAATTTCGGACAGACCACCCCATTCCCTGCATTTAGGCCCTTTGTCACAAATCTACACCATTTCACCGATCTGAACCAAAATTTGTATACTTACCCTTTGGAACCCTGCGGATAACCATGTCCACTTGAAATTTCGGACAGGCCACCCCATTACCTGCATTTAGGCCCTTTTGCACAAATCTACACCGTTTCACCGATCTGAACCAACATGTGCATACTTACCCTTTGGAACCCTGCGAGTAACACTGTCTGCTTGAAATTGCGGACAGACCACTCCATTCCATGCATTTAGGCTCTTTGCCCCAAATCTACACCGTTTCACCGATCTCAACCAAAACTTGTATATTTACACTTTGGAACACTGGGACTAACACTGTCCACTTAACATTTCGGACAGACCACCCCATTCCCTGCATTTAGGCCCTTCGGCAAAAATCTACACCGTTTCACCCATCTCAACCAAATTTTACATACTTACCCTTTGGAACCCGACGAGTAACACTGTCTACTTAAAATTTCGGACAGACCACTCCATTACCTGCATTTAAGCCCTTTGGCAAAAATCTACAACGTTTCACCCATCTCAACCAAATTTTACATACATACCCTTTGGAACCCGACAAGTAACCCTCTCTACTTGGAAATTTGGGCAGACCACTCCTTCCCTGCATTTAGGCCCTTTGCTAAAAATCTACACCGTTTCACCCATCTCAACCAAATTTTGTCTTGCTCGACTGTGATTCATTATTACTATTACGTTAGTTTGTAAGTTTGACGTGCCAATTCAATAGTTGTAGTGTATGTATGTCCCCTATGCGTTCATATACCATTCATCCGATTGCGATGATACTTGGGTGAGTTGTTGTGTGGATTCCAGGGAAGGTTTCTAGCTACAAATTATGTATGTAACACAAAAGGGTGAGGGACTTAACAGGAAGTTTTAAATGCCACAGTAACCACTGAAAGGAGCCCGGCACCAGTAAGTAGAAGCAATGCCGGACTCAGCTGGGGTCCGTGGTCGCAAACCCAAGTCCCACAAGTTGCGAGACCCTGGGGGATGGAGGGTTGGAGGAGGGGGCAGGTGTGAGAATAGCTTGCTGATTCATCGCGTGGTGACATGAGAGGACTGTCCGGAGGCCGCCGTGTTACCTGGTATTGCTGACTATGCTGATGTTCATACAGGGCCTTGGCTCAAACCACTATAGTGTTACGAAAGAGTGAGTGATTCACCGGCCAATGTATAGGACCGGGAATCCCCCCGAACGTCTGTCATCATATATCGTCATCAACTGCGATATTCTCAGGTCCGTGCAGCTTGGACCCGAGCAGTACTTCATAAGCTCTTTCACTAGACGCTTCGAGTATAGGCCTAAGCCAGAAAATAAGGTTCAGACTTTGGAAGAGATCGAAGGTAGAAATCTGAATTACCTATATCAGATTTAAAATTACACCATGTTCGTTAAGTAGTCATTTTTCATTACCTTATTATTATCATCATAAGGGCAAATGACCTAGATGTTACGTCCATTATACCACTAATCACCACACACAATACGTCTTCATCGCCTGTGAATTTTGAAATATTTCTATCACGGTAGTCTGTAAGTTTGTCGTGTCAATTCAACAGTAGTTTGATATACCCATTCAGTAGTAGTCGTCTTCATTATCATCCTCATCAAAAGGGCAAATGACCTAGATGTTACGTCCATTATACTACTAAGCAACACCGCAGTCTACCTAGCCTGTGATTTTTAAAATATGTATTTCCATTAGATTGTAAGTTTGATATACCCGTACAGTAGTAGTCTTCATAAATAAATATAATTTATCACGTTGAGTGTTAAGGAGACTGAGATATTATCATCATTCCACCGGGCGAAGCCGGGTACTACTGCTAGTATACAATATGTACAATTATTTACTTGCAGTGTTGGTAATGCAACTGTCGGTGTATGCTAAATGTAGTATATCTAATGTTAGGTGAACTTCTAAAATGGTGATAAAAATCCGGAATTTGTCTGTTTGGGGTGATCATATAGTTATACAAAATCAACTAGGGTTATACTGTAATAATACAGGCTGATACTTATCCGGTTCTCTCCCTAACTGGAACTTCAAGCAGTTTCGTGTTCACTCTGGCACCAGTTATGCCATTTTAGAAGTTCATTTATCTAGCACCTTCGATCAAGGAGATAAATAAAGAATATTCGGTTTACAGAAATATTAACACTTCCACAAGGATTTGTTGAAATATGAGTGAAAGATTCAATCTGCAACTTTCACAATAGAAATTGCCCTTGCAGTAGGTGTTTAATATACAGACCTATATTGGATTAAAGAATACAGGGTCTTTCATATAAAATAAGAGCGCCAAGCGACGGCTTTGTTAACCCTAGCTGCGGTCACCTTGGCCGAGCTTTTGGCGCACCAAGGCCCCCTGCTTTAAGCGTGTGTACAATGCTGAAATCTTATTTTAGTTAGTTAGTTAGTTGTTGATGAAACCGAAACCCCTATAGTATTGAAAGCGCGCGCATAGTACATACGATGGCTGTTTTTTTTTTTAAGTATAAAAATAACAGATTAACATGACCAAACTTGACCTTGCAATAAGCGTGCAGTTGCTCAGTCGCCAGTCTAAACCTCAAGTGCTAACATGGTGAGACAGTTATCATTGCAACATCTAATTTTTTTATGTAAATCTTATTTTTAGTACGAGCCGGCGGGTACGTGATGCAGTTGTTCAGCAATTTCCTGTTGAAGTGCCACCTTCACTAGCACAGATTCACGTAATTGCAAATAAGTTTGACACTAATGGCTCGGTGCTCAATAAAAAACATGCCCGCACACGAACAGTTTTAACAGAGGATGAGCTAGATGACATTGGCGAGAATCTTGAACGGTCTCCGAATAAATCACTCACAAAATTAGCACAAATAGGGGTTTCGGTTTCATCAACAATAACTAACTAACTAACTAAAGTAAGATTTCAGCATTGTACACACGCTAGCAAGGCCGCTGCATCATATAGGATTGTACACACGCTTAAAGCAGGGGGCCTTGGCGTGCCAAAAGCTCGGCCAAGGTGACCGCAGCCGCGGTTAACAAAGCCGCCGCTTGGCGCTGTTATTTTATATGAAAGACCCTGTATAAGCACGCTGGTATTCAAACTCACTATTCCATGGGTTAGAGGTAATCATGATCTCGCAAAGACGCACTGAGGAACGCTGGTTTGTAATAAAATGGGCAAGGAAAATAAAATTCCAACACAGGCCTTTCTCATTGTTTGTCTGTATTTCCTTCTGGGACATCCGTGATGTCATTGCCGACATACCTCCGTGGAGAACGATAAGATGGAGAACCGTGAGTCCTTTGGGAGGCAATTTCACCCACCACAATTCCAATTAGTGGACTGGTATAGCGGGGTCAACGACATTTCGTGACCGCGGGTTATAATACTAGCGGAGTGAGATGAATAAATACTTTGAGTTTTGACCTCAATAGAAAACAAACAGATCAATCTAAAATTGAATTATGCAAACTGAGTTGCGTACAAAAGGTGACTTGAAAGTCCAGAGATGAAAGGTTCGAATCCTAGTGTTGATGACAGTCATCCTGATTGTGGTTCAACCCCAGGATTTCCTACCCTCCCTACAGGCGAATGCCGGGATCGTACGTTACTCTAAATCACCCATAATCCTTAAACGTAATAATTATATACAGTTAAGTTTACTAATACAGTAACCACAGGAGCACAGTTTATGAGACAAATCAACGTATACACAAAACAAACAAAAAATTAAAAGCTAGACGAATTCTGGCCAGTATTGGTAATTTAGGTGACAGGTCACTAGATCTAGTGTATTTTTCATTAAGTTTGCAAACAAAGAATTATGAATTTAACATTACGTATAGATATGAAATTATTAATATTAAATTTGAAATCGACAAATAATCTATTGTAGTGATACCAATTGGTTCTGATATTTTTTTGTTTTAAGGGGCCTAACATCAAGGTTATCAGCCCTTAATGGGTTAGGTGATCGTGAAAATAAAAATAACAAGAAGTTCCGTGAAGAACTATACAGCCTACTTTTCATGCCAATGATTATTCTACAGAATATGAACCTATCTAGAATAATGACGAAATTAAGTTGCTAATATCGAAATTTCCAATTAGTTCGAAATACTGTATACCTGGCATAATGTATCCTAATAGAGCACTAGAGTTGGCAGCCCTGATGACTGAATATATTCTTAGTTCCATCTCTTAAGGTACAAAATATGAAATTTGGTTGAAGTCCAATGAATAGCATGGACGTTACATGCAGTTAAACATTGGATCTAACAGCGCGCGTAAAAACATGTTGGCAACAATGTCATGCATGTATTGGTCAGAAATAATCTGACATAATAAGATCTATTGCTTTGCCAATTTTGAATGAAATCCATTAGTTAGTATAGAAGTTACATGCATTTTAAAATTGGACCTATCAGCAGGCTTAGAATCGTGTTGGCAGCACTGACGTATATTAGTTACTCCAAATTCGTCTAGAATGCCAGGTACTATACGTGTGCAAAGTTTAGAGCTATTGGCTTGCATACTTTCTGATATATTGATATTAGGGTAACAAAAATAGGGACAGCACATATTAACAGTTGGCAGCCCTGGTTGCTCCTTAGAATACGCATAGTCATATCTGTTATGGTACACATAGCACATACGAAATTTGGTTGAAATCCAAATGATAGTATGGAAGTTACATGTATTTAAAGTTGGACCTGTCAGCAGGCTTAGAATCATGTTGGTAGCACTGACGTATATAAGTTACTCCAAATTAATATAGAATGTCAGGTACTATACGTGTGCATAGTTTAAAGCTGTCGGCTTGCATACTTTCTGATATATTGGTATTTGGATAAAATAAATTAGGAGCATTTATTAACAGTTGGCAGCCCTGGTAGGTCTTAAGAATACGCTCAGTCAAATCTGGTTATGTACACATACAACATACGAAATTTGGTTGAATTCCAATTGATAGTGTAGAAGTTATATGCATTTAAAAATTGGACCTATCAGGAGGCTTATAATCATTTTGGCAACACTGCCATGTTTGGCCTCCTGGAAATTAAACTGAAATATTATGATCTGTACGTGTGCAAATTTTGAAATATCTCCCATTCATACTTTCCAAGATATCCAACATGGAGCTCAAATTTCAATTGCGATTTTTTAGCAGTTGGTAGCACTGACATCATTTTCAAATATGGCCGTGAGATATTCAGGTATAGATCTTTACTCCTACCAAATTTTGTTTCGATTGCTGCAGCCGTTTAGGAGTTGATAGGGGGGGGGGGACACACACACAGCCAGCCAGCCAGACAGACAGACAGACACACATTTGCCCGATCTCATAAGTCTGCTTTTTCCTCATTTTTGCAAAATGTGAAAAATAGGCTAAAAATATGAATATGGTAAATAAAAGACAAGAGGAAAGGAATGGCCTTCTACCCTTGAAGAATGAAAATTAGAGGACTTGGAAGGAAGGAGAGCCATGAAAGGCGGATATGAAAGAGAAGGAGGAGAGGGCCCGCACCAAAGGCAATTGAAAAAAAAAAGGGGAATGACCGGACCCGGCTCAAGAATCCCTTAGGGCCACCAACTCCCTAACTCACCATCCGTTAGCCCTTGTCTCCAGAGCGCACCATAAGTGGTGGGGCTACACACACTCCGCCTTCTTTGGGGTCTTGAGCAGAACGCACGAGATACTGTGAGCCCTTGAGGGTGTAGCACTATCCAGGGTGGGGCTACGTACATCCTGCCTCCTTTAGGGCCTCCAGCAGAAGGCAGGAGATACTGTGAGCCCTTGAGGATGTACCACTATCCAGGGTGCACCATAAGTGGTGGAGCTACACACACCCTGCATCGTTAAGGGTCTTGGGCAGAAGGCAGGAGATACCATGAAAAGAAAAACAAGAGGTCTGACCCCTCGAAGGAGTGTATCAAGAAAGATGAGACAAGGGCCAATTAAAGCGGGAAAGAGAAACACCATAAGCCTCGGATACCCTAATACTGTCGGGGTCAGAAGAGATGACAAGAGTTGACCAAGGGAGGTCTATAGGAAAGATGACAGAGACGATCCCGACACAAGTAAGTGGTCGCCAACCCACGTCTCACGATTTTGGAGTCCCTGCGGGGCCAATTGGTACTAAATGATCCTCCAACAGTCAAATGTATTCTTTATTTATGTACTATTTTCGGACATACAGCATATACGTATAATAGCATAAATATATTTATGAGCGACCATGTCGAAATGTAAACAATATGTGTCAGAAAACTGTATCATAATGAGGCTCATTATAACACTATTTTTCATTATGAAACAGTTTCTCCCACCAATCAGAGCTCAAGAAACAGTTGTTTGACCAATTAGGTAAGGATACCTTCGCGCATGCGCTCAAAATCCAATATCTCTATATAAATTACTGAAAGTGCACTGTGCATTTGTTCACATAAATAAACTGGTGAATATGAGACTAGAAATTGCCCTGTATATACCTTAATATCCCCAACTCCAATTTCACAACAGCGCACTGCTTTCAAACGACGTCAGTGACAGTTTGACTGAATGCAGATGCACATCGGCGGGCTGTAAACATTGCCAAGCACACAGAGCGCATGTGTCGGTCGGTCAGAGCACTTGGAAAACAGAGATATCCTACCCAGCGCTTGCACTCGGATCACAAAATTCTAGTGACTGAATCTCAACAGATATTTATGAATTTTTATATTAAAATATATAATAAAGTTATAATTATCGTCGAGCATAAACAGTCGTATGCAACTCGCCTATAATGGTAATTAAGACGTATGGAAATTATACTCGTGTCTTAATTATTGCCATTATAGGCTCGTTGCATAATGTACTATACTAAAAAGATGAAAAATTATGGCTTATATTAGAGAATATTTCTGTGCAGGATATCACGAGAAAAATGTAATCCATTAGTAAACTCTTGTTCTAGTTTGGGGTTGATAGGTCAGTATTATGGTTTCAAATTTATAATGCCTTTTATACCTTTTATGTTCGTTGATGTCGAAATGTAAATATTATATGTCAGAAAACTGTATCATAACGAGGGTCATTATAACACTATTTTTCATTATGAAACAGTTTCTCCCACCAATCAGAGCTCAAGAAACAGTTGTGTGACCAATTAGGTAAGGATAGCATCGCATCTGCGCTGACTTCCATGGCCTCCTATTTTAAATTTCACTGCGTGGCTAGTGTCATAGTGGGGTATTTGAGGAGGCCATGGTCAAATACAAGGTATTCTCTGCGTCTCATGCGCTCTGTTCAGTACATAAAACTGGAGAAATCTCGACATATAGTTATGAATATTTATGTTCGAACATAAAATAGTTATAATTACCATCGAACATAAACAGTTGTATGCAACTCGCCTATAATGGTAATTAAGACACTCGTACGGAAATCATTAAACTCGCTTCGCTCGTTTTATAAACATACTCATGTCTTAATTATTTCAATTATAGGCTCGTTGCATAATGTACTATTATACAATTGAATGCAGTTGCAGAATAGTACATTATGCAACGAGGCTATAATGGCAATAATTAAGACACAAGTATGTTTATAAAACGAGCGTATGCGAGTTTTATAATTTCCATACGAGTGTCTTAATTACCATTATAGGTGAGTTGCATACGACTGTTTACAGTATGTTCGACGATAATTATTATAACTATTTTATGTTCGAACATAAATATTCATAAATATCTGTCGAGATTTCTCCAGTTTTATGTACTGAACAGAGGGCATGAGACGCAGAGAATGTCTTGTATTTGACCATGGCCCCCTCGATTACCCCACTATGACACTAGGCCACTCAGTGAAATTTAAATTAGAAGGCCTTGGAACTCAGCGCAGGTGCGATGCTATCCTTATCTAATTTGTCAAATAACTGTTTCCTGAGCTGTGATTGGTGGGAGAAACTGTTTCATAATGAACAAGTAGTTCCGTGAAGAACTATACAGCCTATTTTCATATATCCTACTTATGTTAATTGCCACTATCAACATACACAATTTCAGTTTGATTGCTGTAATTGATTCGTAGAACCAACTAAATATTTCGGATGGTCGCCAAGTTGGATTTTACATATGTAGGTCCTAGAGTTATGTACTGTTACATGCAGATTATTGTGAACGTGTAGTATTCAAACTTCAATCGCATAATTAGGACACAAGAAAAAACAAGGAGATTTTAAAATTTTGCACAGCTGCCATCTTGAGGTTATGGAAACAATTGAAATAAATTAGATGCCAGTGGATTACCATTCGTATAAGGATTTACTGTACCTAGTTTCACTGCACTCGGATGGTTAAATTTCGAGAAACGTCCATGTGAATATTTATACTTCGCGTCGCCACCATGTTGGATTTGTGATTACCAGGTTATTTAAAGTCTTATAGGTGAACTTAAGTTCATAGCCCCTATGAACATTAAAACATTCAGTATGATTGCTATAATAGACTCGTAGATATTCTGAGCCGTCTAAATATTTCGGATGGTCGCCATGTTGGATTGTTAAATGTATAGGCCATAGAGTCATGTACTATTAAAGGAAAATTATTGCGTAGGTTCATTATTCAAAGTTTCACTTCGATCGCATGACTACATCACAATAAATAAACACTTAATTTTAAAATTCGCACAGCCGCCATATTGAGGTTATGTAAACAATTGAACTAAATTAGATACCAGTGCATTACAATGTGTATAAATATTTCCTGTACCAGATTTCATTGCGTTTGGAACATTAAATCGCGAGAAAGGACTATTTAAAATTTTCAAATTCGCTTGGCCGCCATGTTTGTTTTGTAGTTAACCGGTTTTTGAAAGTCTTATAGATGGACTTCCAGTAGTGCCCTTTATCTCGATACAAAATTTCAGGGAGATACCGGTAATAGTTTCAGGGATATAGAATGCCGGTGAAATATTTCGCACATCCGCCATCTTGTGGTTATGTAAACAATTGAACGAAGTTTGATGTCGGTGCATTACAATTTATATTAACATATACTGTACCATGTTTCATTGCGTTTGGTTGGTTAAATCGCGAGAAACGTCTATTTAAAAGTCGCAAATTCGCTTGGCCGCCATGTTGGTTTTGTAGTTACCAGTTTTTCAAAGGTCACATAAGTGAACTTATAGTAGTTCCCTTTATCACCACACAAAATGTCAGGGTAATGTCGCTTATAGTTTCGGAGATATTGAATGCTGGTGAAATATTTCGCACAGCCGCCATGTTGGATTGGTGACTCGTAACAAAATTTCAAGGGCACGGTCGGGGTCGCCCGGAATAGTGCTATGACCTTACCGAGTTTCATTGAAATCGCTCCAGCCGTTTAGATTTTATTAGGGGGGGGTGGGGACACACACGAATCACACACACACACACACGGACAAAAGGTGATCTCATAAGCCAATTTTTTCAAAATTGAAAATAGGCTAAAAATAGTGTTATAATAACCATCACTGAAAACCGTTACTGTCGAAATTGCCCCTATTAGGAAAAGGAAAAAGCATGCATGGTGGAATGCGGAATGTGATGCTGCAATTCAGAAAAGACACACAGCATGGCTCAATGATCAGCAAAAGAGGACCACACAATCGCGAGAAGAATTAACCATTGTTCGAAGGGAAACTGCCAAAGAAATTAGGAGAATTAAAAGAGAAAATCAAAAAAAGTCCATACAAATTATTGATGATTCCTTTAAGCAACACAAAACAAGGGACTATTACAGGACATTTCGTCAATATCATTCTAAATACAGCCCTCCTACACTATTAATGAAAGATAAATCAGGTAAACTAGCCCACAATGATACTGATAATGCTAAAATTCTAGCAGATTATTTTAGAGAACTACTAAATGCTGATGAACCTAAGGAATATCTTGATTTTGAGCCTAATCCAAAAAATAAAACAAATTTACAGAACATTATTCCTCCTGGCTTGACTGAAGTATGTGCAGCGATTAATTGGCTCAAAAATTATAGAGCAGCAGGAGAGAATTCATTGGTAGCAGAACTATGGAAATATGCAAATGAACAAACCATCTCCAACCTCCATAAACGCCTCATCGATGTATGGAATTCGGAACAAATACCAGAGGAATGGAGAATGGCTGTAATCCACCCAATTCATAAAAAGGGTGATAGATCAGACCCGAACAACTATCGTGGGATTTCTTTGCTTGATGTAACATACAAGATTCTATCTAGAATTATCTTGACAAGAATTCAACAACAACTCGACCAAGAACTAGGAGAATATCAAGGAGGGTTCCGACCAGGTCGCAGCTGTTCGGATCAGATCATCAGTCTGAAATGGATAATGAAATATCATAGAATGAGACAAAAGGATTTGGTCATTACTTTTGTGGATTTTAAGAAAGCTTATGACAGTATCCATCGTGGGTCATTACTTAACATCCTTAGGGAATTTGGGTTACATCAAAAGCTTATCAACCTCATCGGCGTTACTTTGAAAGATACTAAATCAAAGGTTACATTTCGAGGCGCCTTGTCTGAACCATTTGATATCCGGACTGGACTTCGACAGCGAGATGGTCTATCACCGTTATTATTTAATTGTGTTCTTGAAAAGATCATGCGTGAGTGGAACAAAACTTGTCCTCCAAATGTAAAGATTGGTACTAATATAAAACTGAATTGCTTGGCCTTTGCGGATGACCTTGCACTGCTTGCAACCAGTATAGATGAGGCTAAACACCAAATTGAAGAATTTGGGTCTATTGCAGCAAAAGTAGGACTTCAAATTTCATTTGAAAAGACTGAAATCATGGCATCCTTTGATGTGGAAACACAAGCTATTACATTGATCAACAATAAAGAAATTAAAGTTGTACATAAATTTAAATATTTAGGAGAGATTATAACATGGAATTTGAATGAGAAAGCGTCAATCGAAAATAGAACAACAAAGTTAAGACAAGCGCAATACATTACTTGGTCTAGTTACAAAAAAAATCACTCCCCATAAATGCCAAATTACGACATTACGAATCAGTTATTAAACCGGATGCAATATATGCTTGTGAAACACTTTTCAAGTTAAACACTCGATCAGTTACTGACACATTACAGAAGATTGATAGAAGAATTCTCAGAACTATAATTAATAAAAAACATCAGGTGGATGGTCAATGGCGTCTATTACCAAATGAAGTGGTTTATAAAGAAACTGAGTCTATAGTCGATACTATGCGAAACAGGCGAATTTCTTTTTTTTGTCATCTCTCACACCTGCCGGATACCAGACAATTAAAAGTATTATTTAATTATTTTTTCAAAAGTAAAACAAAGAACTCTTGGTTTATGGAAATTCAAAATGATCTGGATGAACTCGGCTTGACAATGTCCCAAATTGCTAACAAATATGAGAAGAATATCTTGAAAAACAAGAACATCCGACTTCCCTTAAAAACCTTTACCCACAAAACTTACACCATGAGCGATGCAGAGAGAGCGGCAAGGTCGACTAGAATGAAAATGTTTTGGGAAAAGAAGAAAAATAAGAAGCTGAATCATTAATATTGTTTTTTGAGATATGTATATACTTGTTTTGGTTAAGTGCTCCAATGAGGGCGTAACATATGTAAATAAATAAATAAATGACCATTTTAGTACAGTTTTCTGACATACGCTATAATAGTCAGGATCGAACTACCTCTAGCAATACACCACATAATACCTGCTATTGACCAAGGGAAGTCGACAAGAAAGACGACGAGGGGGAGCCAGGCACAAGTAAATGGAAGCAACGCCTGACTCAGCTCGGGTCCCGTGATCGCTATCCTACGTCCCACTACTCGTGAGCCCTTGGTGGATGGTTAAAGTAAGATAACCCCCACTCTCCCTGGGGGTTTTCCACAAGACTAATTCTCTATTACCTTTGGTCAGGGAGAGAAAACAGCAAAGATGGAGTGGCGACAAACGGGTTAGTTTTGTCCCTCTGCAAGGAGTGTTGAGAAGTAGGGGAGATAAATCAGACGTCTTGCCTTGCCTAAGCCTCGTGTTCCCAAGTCCCTTCTCACCACTTGCCAATAGATGGGCTCGCAATCAATTTCCTCGCCAGCGGAAACAGCGCAAAGATTGCCCTGTTGGATACTTTCTGTGAGATTGGTCGCTAGGTTTACAGACTAGTTCACAGCGGAGTGGGTAATCGGTTCAGCTTAAAGCTCTACCCACAATGCGCAGTCGTTAAAATGCTAGGAGTAAAATAATAACTTGACTTTAATTTATTCCTTGAGAAAGTTGTCAATTGTCGATAAGCTAACCTAAAATTTGCAAGGATGGACCACTTGGAGCTGTACGGTTCATTTTTATTGCTGCTAACTGGTACAGCATTGTTAAAACTGATGAAAAATACTCGTACTTCCAGTATCCCCTCTTGTAAATAATTAATAACAAATCCAACTCTGAATTAGGCCTACTGATTTTTGAACAGAATTGTTTTTGTGTAGCTGGTCATTTTTGATTGAACGCCCGAGGGCTCCCAACCCGTTCAATCTATAACTACATCATTTCCTAATTTATTTTTCGTCATTAGAAAATGTATTTTGGCTAATTTCAGTACCGGTAGGCCCTACTTTAGAAAATTTTATCGTACGATGAGCTCGCATCAGCGTTACCTTCAACTGCAGTACATTTTCTACAAAGGAAAACATTATATTCTATGAACTGTTTCCTTTTAAATACTTGGGCTCACATATATCATATCCAACGGCGTTCCCTCACAAGATCAATGAATATATCTTCTATCCCAAGGTCAGTACATTCAGTCATCATCTTTTTATGGTCGAACATCAATTCCGCCCGATTTTCCTCAATTCCACCCGGTCCTCCAAGGGACCCAAAAATAAGTTCCTCAGCTCCGCTCAGGCCACAGGCTCAGGCTTTGACAAGGGATCGGCAAAGGGGTTATCCCCAATGACGTAAACAAATGTCATAACCCTCCTGCTAGCATACCAAGGGCCGGGTCAACGTCAAACACCTTCTGCAGCGCATGAGCGAATTCTTGCACTCCACATGACAACACAAGCTCTCAGGCGTTCATGCAGTACGCCAACCAAACAATGAGTAGATTAGATCTTGTGAAGTGTGTTTCTCACACAATAGTTAGGGAATGAAAACAGTTTCATCTAATGTTTTTTCTATAGTTTGAAATGAAGTAAAGATTTATGTGATTTTAAGATGCTGATTTTTCTTATTTTATTAAATTTCCTGTCCATATTTTTATTTAACAACAGTGATTAATATCAAGCTCTTTGTATTATGTTTATATCTGATTTAACGATTGAGCGGACTTGGTGGTGGTGATTTAAAGTTAATCATAATATTCTTATACATAGTTTTCTATTTTTTTCTACTCATGCGCTGCATAAGATGTTTGACACGACCCTTGGTATGCGAGCTGGAGGGTTATGACATTTGTTTACGTCATTGGTGAAAAGCCTGGGCGGAGTTGAGGAACTCATTTCTGGGTCCCTTGGAGGACGGGGTGGAATTTACGTAACCCTGGCTACCTGACTGGAATTCCCGGGTGGAATTGATGCCTGCCCCTTTTTATATACCGTACTGTAATTATGCGAAGAATATAGGCCTACCGCGAATAAAACTAGTCAACTACACAGCTGATGGATGACAAGCGGAAAAACGACCAAGTGACGTCAGCTTGTGATCTTTTCTGATTGGCTCTTAAATATGCAGTTGGCTGTCAAAGATAAAATTGGCGACAGCCGACCACACGCTGCCGATTGTCAATTATCTACTACCGACATACAACTTCACATTGTGAATGACGCCATAAGAGAGCACGGGTCTAACTTCAACTGCCGTCTGCCGACTGCGCATTGTGGGTAGAGCTTAACTCTCCAAGACCTATCCTCACACCTCGAATAAAAATCATGAATCTGCCTCTTCTCGCCTATACCTAACTAACAACCCGCCCCGGTTTCACCGAGCATCTTTAACGGTTTACCCAGCGTAAGCTTAAAAGGCGCACTGACTGCAGGTCCCAGACGCAATTCAGAAAAGCCGAGGTGAACAGTGAGACTCCAAGCACACACCCTCTTTTCTGAAGTCTTGACACGACTCGATAGTTTGATGCTGGCCGAAGCTGGGGCGATATGCTCGCTCGCTAGCTCATAAACTCGCTCCGAAGCTTGTGATTTAAATTCCCACTGAATGGAGATTGTTGGAAGAAATTAAAACTTAAAAAATCATAGTCAGTTTGAAAGACTACTACGCATGCTACAAATGCTACACATGTTAGAAAAGCTCAAGAGGGCTTCTCGCCTCACTCGAAGCCCTAGGACTCTTTCAACAGACTCCATTACCCATTAACTTAGGCTTCCCGCGCGGGTACCTCATCCTGTATTTGAATTGAATCTAACATACTGAACACCACGTTAATTGTCACCCTGTATTTTGCTCTGACATCCTGCACACCTCTTTAGGAAGCGCCCTGTATTCTTATCTGGCATCTTGTATATCTCTTTAGAAGTCACCCTGTATTCTTGTGTGACATCTTGTACACCTCTTTAGGAGTCGCCCTGTATTCTTGTCTGACATCTTTTGCACCTCTTTAGGAGTCACCCTGTATTCTTGTCTGCCGTCTTGTACACCTCTTTAAGAGACACCTTGTATTCTTATCTGGCATCTTGTATATCTCTTTAGGAGTCACCCTGTATTCTTATCTGGCATCTTTTACTGTATTTTGCTCTGACATCTTTAGGAGGCACCCGGTATTCTTATCTGACATCTTGTATATCTCTTTAGAAGTCACCCTGTATTCTTGTGTGACATCTTGTACACCTCTTTAGGAGTCACCCTGTATTCTTGTCTGACATCTTGTGCCCCTCTTTAGGAGTCACCCTGTATTCTTCTCTGCTATCTTGTACACCTATTTCAGAGTCACCTTGTATTCTTATCTGGCGTCTTGTATATCTCTTTAGGAGTCACCCTGTATTCTTATCTGGCATCTTGTACACCTCTTTAGGAGTCACCCTGTATTCTTTTCGCTTCGCTCGAAGCCCCAGGTCGCTTGAAGCCCCAGGACTCTTTCAACAGACCCCATTAACTTAGGCTTCCCGCGTGGCTGCATGACGTCACGCACTCGCCGTCCTTTACCCATTAACTTAGGCTTCCCGCGCGGCTGCATGACGTCACAGTCTCCGTCTCCGTAACGAAACCGTCTCCGTCTCGCATAACGTTAGACCCAAAGCATAACGACGACGTCCACAAGATCATTTGAAATGATAAAAACACTTATTGTGAGCGGTGTATTAAAGATAGATGCTGTCGCTGACATTTATGTAGTACGTTTCATGTGGAACAATCGTACACACAAAGTATATAGATATTTTTAACGGTTTACCCAGCGTAAGCTTAAAAGGCGCACGGACGGCAGGTTTTTCTTCGACTCGATTCACTGAAATCTTTATTACTCGGCTTCCTTTGGTCATAAATGAATGGTTTTCTACAGAAACCTTCCTCGAGAAATCCTTTACAGAATGGTGAAAACCGCATCAAAATCCATTCGTTGGTTCTCGAGATTACCCGTTACATCCAAGAATCAGGGACGTAGTTTTATACTATGTGGAGATATTGTGTTGTATTAAATTGTATACACGCACATAATACCATTACTCACACGTACTTCATAAACTCCTAAAGCAGTACAAACAAATCGTTAACGAGATTCAAATTGCAAAAAACACACTACAAATCTATTTTGTAGTTAGATAATATATTATTACTAGGGCTCGGATTTTTAGGTGCTAAAAATCGGGAAAATTTTATTTTTTATGTATTAAACATACCCGAAATATATGACAAAAAAGTAAAAATATGTAATTATAATTCTGTTTATTAATGTGAATATAAACGAGCCTCCGTGGCTTAGGCGGCAGCACGCCGGCCTCTCACCGCTGGGTCCGTGGTTCAAATCCCGGTCACTCCATGTGAGATCTGTGCTGGACAAAACGGGGGCAGACAGGTTTTTCTCCGGGTACTCCGGTTTTCCCTGTCAAAATTTCATTCCAGCAACACTCTCCACTATCATTTTATTTCATCTGTCATTCATTTAATCATTGCCCCAGAGGAGTGCGTCAGGCCTCGGCAGCCGGCACAGTTCATATCCTCGCCGCTAGATGGGGGCTTCATTCATTCCATTCCTGACCCGGTCGGAGACTGGAAGCAGGCTGTGGATTTCAATGTGAATATAAACAATATGCAGTACTCACGAATGCAATTTATGCTATGTCTCACTGACTGCTGAAGCATTACAATACACTACGAGATACATCTTCAGGTTGTCCATCACAAATGACCGACGATGATCGCTAAACACTTATTCTGAAGCTGTGGCAATATGTTTCTTGCCCTTGAGGTGTTGTGTAACTTGAGATCGCTGTTCAGCCTTGATTGCTATCCCACACGGTAGGTGAACAGAACGCCCCCATTAGAAGTAAAGTTGTCTTTAAATTCTGCAACAGACGATAACTTGTAGTTGTTTCTACTTTAGGCATCGTAGAACTGCCTTACCCTTCACAGTGCCAGAAATGAACTGCATGTGAGTGACACTGCTTCCAGGTAGCTGGGGGAGGGGAGGTCTAGCACGTGGTGCAATGTGGCTATGGACAAGGAGATCCCCGGCTTCCACAGTGAGTGGCACGGGGCGACAAGTTAAGAATAACACAGTTGCAAGCTGACATACTCTCTGCATGAAGATTAGATAGCTCACAGGTCCTTCCCCGTTGAAGTAACACAGAACAAAAATGCAATAAACTGAAAGATCTAGCACACTGATTTAAAAAAAATGTCTTTTTATGTGCTAATAAGTGAAAAGCAGGAATTTATGGATTTATAGAAAAATGCTTAAAATATATATTTACATTAAAAAAAAAATATTTACCTAAAAATCCGAGCCCTAATTATTACAGTATTATGGAAACCTCAAGACAGTGAGAGGATCTGATGATGTCCGCATAATTATGGAATGGTGAAATATTGGTATCGACCAAGTTAAACAGCTGAGTGTTGAGACAAAGGAACTCAATAATAGAGTGTGTGTGCTGAAGAAAGCTAACGGAGGAGGATTACCGTGTTTGTGTGCCTGCCTGCCTGCCTGCCTGTCTGTCTGTCTGTCTGTCTTGTGATGACGTCATCCTTATCACCATGCCAACACAAAGTTAGTTCCACTGTCCAAGCTGCAGAACTTGGAGCAATTACGCCGTCATATCAGCCGTGAAGTAGGGGAGTAGTGTGTGCGTAGGAAGTTGTGAAAGAACACCAAGCAACAAATAATAACTTCTGAATATTCTGCTTGGGGTGACTCATTTCTCTATGAAATACAATTTAAAACTCAGCATTTTTTCAAGGTTTGTGCCGTGTCTTGTGTGGGGTTTCGCCTAGGACACCAAGCTAGCTCATCGGCGGGCTCTTGATGTCCCCGCCTGGACCCCCACAGGAGTAGCGAACTGCGTGCTACCTCCCTTTAGATGCAGCGCAACTGAGCCACTACACTGCGTGAGCTAAACGCTCAAGCAGCCTTAACCTCCCTATGAAGACTTCCAAAAAGGATGGTATATTGGCTTTAACGGCCTGTGAATTTGCTACTCCTCTGGGGGTCCGGGCGGGGACATCAAGAGCCCGCTGATGAGCCAGCTTGGTGTTCCTAGGTGAAACCCCAAACAAGACACGGCACAAACCTAGAAGAATTGCTGGGTTTTAATTCACCGGCCGTGAAAGCCAATATACCAAATTGGAATAAGCCGAAGGAAGTTTTGGGGAGAGTGATGGCACAGTGGCTTAGCTACTCGTCTTTCGCCCGGACGGCCGGGGTTTGAATCTTGGTGACAGCGGGGTGGAATTTTCACCTAAAACTACCACATGGCGCCAGGAAGGGCATCCGGCCTTAAATACCCTGCTAAAACCAAAATGAGCCTGGTTGGCTCCGGCCACCCCAGTTAATTGGGAAAAGTCAAAGAAAGTGTTTGAGCCATTTTCAGTGTAGGCTTAGTAATCGAAATTTGATGTTTTCAGTCGGTCAATACGTGTGTACCCAAATGTGATGGGTTACTCCCTAAAAAATTACCCGAGATTAATAAATACACTTCGATGACCAGTTTCAACCGTCAAGCGATCATCATCAGATCAATTACACTTAGGCTATTAAAACTATTGTTACGGCTGTGAGTTTGTTTCGTCGCCTCGCCACGTGAGTCACCGCCACCCCCGGGCTATGCTCTGCCTCTGTGTATTACCTGCGCCTTACGCAACAGGGCTACTAGGACATAAGGGCTGGTCCAGAATATTCGTGACCCAGTCGAGTGATGGAAATCTCGAGAAGCCGTGAATCCTGGACGGGTCTAGAAGCATTCATTGAGTCACCAGCCTGCTATATAAGAGCGACCTGGCCAGCGAGGTTGACAGTGTTTTCGAGCTAGTGCGTGCTTTTACCTGAGCGACAGGAGTTGGTAACGTGACTTGCGAAACCCTAGTGAAGCTGATTCTCTTGACAGCGAAGGAGTGTGAAGCCTACGGAGAAACTGTGTCTTCAGCGAGTGTGTTTTCCAGTGCAGCAGAGGTAAGTGTGGTGAATTGCGAAAGCACCGGGGGCTGTTTCCCTAGCCAGCGGACAGCGAAGCAGAGTGTAGTGGTGAGTGACCGGCTATCGTAAACAACTGTAGCTTGTGTATTCAAGGAAGTGTTGCAGGTAGTTCTATCGAGGCCACCGGTCCCATTAGGAGGGATTAACTTATGTGGCTTATTGACAAGTGAAAGGCAAGTGTTCCCTACAATTGGAAACTAGATACTAATTTATTGTATTTGCTATTTGTGTGGTGTATCTTTCTGGCCCGCAATAAAGCTAATACGTTTCTTTAAAGGAACAATTTGTGTTGTGCTTCTACCCACCGTAATCCAGTTAACGGAAGTGCCACTAGGGGGTGGCACGTAACACTATGTCTATAAGTATGGGTGTAAGTATTTACAATCACCTATACTTTTAGACATAGATATAATAGCCTTGATTGGTTGGTTTAGGGGATGCGACAACGTGGTCATGTTGCCCCGTGTACTTTGGGTATGTGTAGAATCTGCCTGATAACCGGTGTTAATAGTGATGGCTGTATTAGTGTGTGTTATCTGTAACTCAGGAAAGGACTACAGACGATGAATTTTTCTCAAGTAGTTACTACTTTTGCTATCAAATGCTACCGTCCACGACACCTAGCTGCGGACGTTGCTACTACTAAATGCCATCGTAGTCAGCACCTGGCGGTGAATGCTGGAACTAATATAGCGTTATTAAACTAACCTACAAATTTAGCTTCACACATGTGTAATTAGTGACAGGTTCTTTAACATGCCATAAATCTATGACATGGGACCGCCGGCTTTACTTCCCCTCCGAAGGATGGCATACTGAGGGATTTTTAACGCTCTTAAAAAACCGACGACTTCGGCCGGGTTTGAACCCGCGATCTTGGGCATAGAATTTTAGAGCCTAAGTGAAGGTTTAATGGATCTGATGATGATCACTTAACGATCGAAACTGGTTATAGAAGTGTATTTATTAATCTCATGTAATGTTTTAGGGAGTAACCAATCCCATTTCGGTACAATCGTGTTGACCGACTGAAAAACATAAAATTTTGATAGTCTTGTATATTCGGAATCTGATGATGCTTGGTTATGTGAAGAACAGCCCACGTTCGTTCTCATAAACGGGAGAAAGCATCAGGCAAATGCCTGGACAAAATAACTACTGTGAAAGGAGCTATTAGACTGAATATTTTGGGCTAGGGGAGTGCGGCCTGGTTCTTTATCCTCAACTTTAAGTCTAAATTTAACACTGAACATTTAAGCATTAACATAATATAAACTTTATTTGTTGTTTGAAACAAGTGATAAATATTATACATTACTGGAAACCCCTTGGGTTTAAAAATTAGTAGGTTGGCACAACTTGGTGCTATTTACAAGAGTTCATTTTAAAGACACACTATTTTGAAAACAATTGCACTTGCAAGCAATATTAAAACCATTAAAACATATAAGATTGATAAAAATAGAGAATAAAAGAACGTAACTTATCTTCCGATGCTATTCATGTTGACTAGAGAGGTTCATTGCTGCAGGTCGGCCGTGGCCAGAGCTTGCTGGTGTGGTAGTTGTAGTTTGTAGAACACTGTACTATGTGATTGCGATGTCCAGCATCTCGAAATAAAGTATCGGCTTGAAGAAGGTTTCTTCTTTAGAACCAAAGTACACTGAAGAGCGAAAGTAACAAGCAAGCTTTCATCTTGCGTAGCGGTGAGAACTGTAATCTGAGCCTTGCAACAGCTCATCTAGTTGTGACATTGATGCGTAGTAATCTCCAGCGTATCGATGTGACGTGCTGAGTACACCGTCTTACTGTAGAATACCGTCAGGTATTTGCCCCATGGAACGAAGCTTTGGAAGATACCATGAAGTGATGCGGTAATGTCGTACTGGATCTGGTTGTACTGGATCTGAATCTTGAAGAGGAGAACCGCTTCTTAAATAGGGCGTAGAACAATCGAGAAATCAGCACTGGCTGGCGGCGACTGATTGGCTAAAGCGGAGATGTGACGACAGTCCTTCACGTAGCGGCTAGGCGAGAAGCACACTTGGCAGTAGTAAACTTGTGGCTCGGAGAGTCAACATCTATGAACAGGCTGAGGTATGTGTCTTAGAAATTTTGTTTGTTACGAGTAATCACTCGAAAATTACATTATATATTATAAACATAAATGTGATTAAATACATTAATAGTTCGGTGGTCTCAAAGCATTTGACCGACAAATGCGGCATAAGAAAACAACACATTAAAAACATCACGAAAGTGATCAATGCTCGCTTGACGAGCGAAACATGTCATCTTCTAGATTTCTTTCTCTCCTGTAGTCCACAACATCCCCACACCCCGTGGCGCTACATCCCATGAAGGGCCTAGACCTACCAAGCAACCATACTGTACTGGAAGTCGCTTTCCGTGGTTTCCCACTTTCCTCTATACGATACCTACTACAATATAGGGTCATCGATAAATAATGCCAACATTGAAAATAATTATCATAAATTTTTTTTCGAGGTAATTCAATTGTTTTAATCTGAAAATGTGCGGAAAAAGATTGATTTTTTTTCATACCTTAGTATGTTTCGATGTGTGCACCGTTCGTAGCTCTGCAAATGTCTAGTCTGTAGTCGATTTCTTGCCACGTAAGCGCAATCATTTCAGGAGTAACTGACAAGATGGCGGCAGACATTCGCTCCCGCAGGTGCTCCAAATCCCGATTTTTTTCTGCATACACAATGTTTTTAATATACCCCCAGAAAACATGGTACTGAACGGCGCGGGGGTCGGTCGGTGCAGTTATGGCGCGCCCCCGGCCGGTCTTGGCTACTGCGCATCTAGTGTGCGCATAGCAAGCTCACGCCCGCTCCACAACAAAACCAGATAGCGTTCACTGAAAGAATTACACCTTTAACATAAAGGGTTTTGGTGCTATAATTTTTTAAAATGTTGGCATTATTTTTCGATGAACCTGTACATACAGAATTAATAGTGGCGGTCACGATTCCTGCTGTCTTCTTGTCCTTAAACACTCATCTCGTTATATTACCCCGGTTTAGGAAGAGGGTCCGATGTCTTTCAGAATTGTTGTACATGTGACGGGATGTATACAACTGGATCGCAAGGGGCTAGCGGACCACCTGGTATTATATACCAGGTGGCCCGTTTGCCCCGTGCAATTTAGTTTTAGATGTCCCGCATACATTAATGCTGTATGGGATGTTTTTAGCCTATTTTCAATTTTGAAAAAATAGGCTTATGAGATCACCTTTTGTCCGTGTGTGTTTGTGCGAGTGTGTGTGTGTGTGTGTGTGTGTGTGAGAGAGAGGTGTGTGTGTGTGTCCCCCTAATAAAACCTAAACGGCTGGAGCGATTTCAATGAAACTCGGTAAGTTTATAGCAATATTCCCGGCGACCTCGACCGTGCCCTTCAAATTTTGTTACGTCTCACCAATCAAACATGGCGGCTGTGCGAAATATTTCACTAGCATTCAATATCTCCGAAACTGTTACCGATATCACCCTGAAATTGTGTACGGTGATAGAGGGCACTACTAGAAGTCCACCTATGAGACTTTCAAAAACCTGGTGACTACAAAACCAACATGGCGGTCAAGCGAAATTGAGACTTTTAAATAGACATTTCTCGCGATTTAACTATCCAAACGTAATGAAACTTGGTACAGCAAATGTTTATACACATTGTAATGCACTGGAGTCTAATTTAGTTCAATTGTTTACATAACCTCAAAATGGCGGCTGTACGAAATATTTCACTGACATTTTGTATCTCCTAAACTATTACAGATATCATCATGCAATTTTGTACGGTGATAAAGGGTACTGATACAAGTTTACCTATGTATATTTCATAAACCTGTAAAGTACAAAACGAACATGGCGACCAAGCGAATTTGAAATATTTTAATAGACTTTTCTCGTGATTTAACTCTCTGAGCGCAGTGAAATGTGGTACAGTAAATGATTTTCCAGATTGTAATGCACTGCCATCTAATTTAATTCAATTGTTTACATAACCTCAAGATGGCGGCTGTGCGAAATTTTAAAATTAAATTTTTATTCTTGTGTCGTAATCATGCGATCGAAGTGAAAATTTGAATAATGAAGCTAGGCAATAATTGTCCTTGAATTGTACATAACTCTATGGCCTATATATATAACAATCCTAAATGGCGAGCTTCCGAAATATTTAGACGGTTCTCAATATCTATGAATCTTTTACAGCAACCAAACTGAATATTTTTATGTTCATAGAGACTATGAACATATGTTCACCTATAGGACTTTCAGTAACCTGGTGAGCACAAATCCAACATGGCGGCGACGCGAAATATAACTATTTAAATTGACGTTTCTCGCGAATTAACTATCCGAGTGCCGTGAAACATTGCACGTTAAATGCTCATACAAATGTTGATCCACTGGCATGTAATTTATTTCAATTGTTTGCATAATCACAAGATGGCTGCTGTGCGTACTTTTAAAATCTCCTTTTTACATCTTGTGTCCTAATCATGCGATTGAAGTTTGAATACCACACGTACACAATAATCTTAATGTAATAGTACAAAAATAAAAATCCATCCTGGCAACCATCTGAAATATTTAGACGGTTCTCAATATCTACGAATCTGTTACAGCAATTAAACTGGAATTTTGTAGCCTATGTTGAAAGAGACAATTAACATGAGCAGGATATATGAAAGTAGGCTGTATAGTTCTTCACGGAACTACTTGTTTTAACTGATTTCCACACGGGTCACACTGAACTTAGGCCGATTACGTCAGAATAGGAAGGAATAACAACCGCACGGCCACTAGCTGCATGTTCCTCAGCGCTACCCGTCTAATGCACCCCATTGCCTTTTGGAGCCTCGCATTTGAGAGCGTAATAGACTCATATGTGGAACAACAACATGACAGTTGCTGGCAACATGTTGACGATGGCTGGTATATTCAGCATCGATGAGTATACGGACATTACACTAATCGATGGAGAAGCTGGTCGTAATGCCGTTGAAGCTCGTAGACGGTAAGCACTGGTATTTTCAGTTGGAAGTCTGCCGTCTACGCTCGCCAGCGAGGCCTCATACCGCTATGGGGTGCATTCGACGGGAGTACTGAGGAGCATGCAGCGTGCGGTCGTCTGGTTCTTATCTCTTGGCAATCTGACGTAACCGGCTTGCATGTTAGGTTACCCCTTAGCAATTCAGTTATAAGACCTCCCGTTCATCACCCGTACATGCGGGACACTTATAAGTAGATTGCACGGCGCAAATGGGCCACCTGGTATATTGGGTGTCTCGCATTAACCTTGAAAACTCTCTATAGTGACGTAGATGACATTGAGACATGTAATTTGATACAGGACACATGGGGTCGCAAGTGTCCGGAAATACCTTAAAAGTGAGGTGTCTTCCTGATTGCGACCATTCCGGATTGCGTTCCCCTCATTAGCAGTCCAGATTGCGGTCACTTTCATTTTAGGGAAGAGCTATAAACATTCCAGCGTCCAGATTGCGGTCACTTTTCTTGGGAGACATCGTAGTATCCCGTGAAGTACACTAAAGGATTAATGCACAACATATTTAGCCAATCCAAGAAGTGCAATCCTTGCAAAAATTGGAAAGCCATTCGTTATGCCACCCGAACTTGAAGTGAAGATAGTGTGTCAAGGTAGACACAATAGATCGGTCTAGGCCTAATTCCAGACCCCAGGACAATGACGATGGTTGTGGTAAGTGCGGTGGCTCCCCTTGCGGATGACGCCAAGAGGAAGAATTGAGCCGAATGAATTACGTGCCAGTTTTGTACTGTGTGGAACCTACAATGTATATCTTATGTGTGATAGGTGCGAGGAATCAGATAGTGACTAAGAACCAAGTAGACATAAAATATTTTTAATGGAATATTTTGTTTCTATATATATAAAAAGTGTAGTGAAATGTTTTAGTATGGGAAATATGGGATAACAGAAACTTATACATACGATTTGAACACTTTCATTACATTAAACATTAGTTTACACGCATAAAATATACACTGAATGGTGAATACCACACTGTCACGGAGTAACTTGAATATCACGGCGTTACCTACTTCTACTACCGAAATTTGTTAGTTAATACCTTGAAATAACTTAGCGATATCTGTAAGATATATGCTAGAAATGATCCGTAGGATATCTTAAACATGAAACCAATCGAAATGACTGAAATCTAAAATTTCTGAAATAGTAACAGGAAGAGCTTAGTATCACGGAGTTACTTAACTTTACCCTACTCTTATCTGATTACACCTGTGTAAAACTAAATTGTATAGATTAAGAATGTAAACAACGCTCTTAGGTAGCTACGTTCTTTGCCAAGAGCCGACTGCGGTGGCGTCTAGTAGCTAAGTTCTGAACTAGGCCTAGTAGTCGTTGACGGTGGCGTTTGGCGGCCAAAGTAGGAACTATTTGAAAAATTCTAAGTTGCAGTCCTTATTTGAATTAAAAAGACAGATACACACACTAATACAGTCATCACAATTAACACCGGTTATCAGACAGATTCTACACACACCCAACGTACACGGGGCTACATGACCGCGTTGTCGCAGCCCCTAAACTAAGGAACCAACCAACTCTTATCTGAAGTCTTAACTCGACAGTTTGGCGAAAGCTGAGGTGATAGTCTCGCTTGCTAGCTCGTAAACTCGCACCGAAGCTAGTAATTTAAATTTCCACTGAATGGAGATTATTGGAAGAAATGAAAGCGTAAACACACTTATAGTGGGCAATGTATTAAAGATAGAGATATGCTGTCAGACATGTTTTTGTACAACTTTGCATGTGAACAATTATTACACACATATTATACGAGTATAGATATTTTAACTGTTTACCAAGCGTAAGCTTAAAAGGCGCACGGACGGCAGGTTTTTCTTCGACTTGATTCACTGTAATCGGTACTGCTCGGATTCCTTTGGTCATAAATGAATGTTTTTCTAAAAAAACCTTCCTAGGGAAATTCTTTACAGAATGGCAAAATCCGCATAAAAAGTGACAGTCAGTCTGAAAGACTACACTTTGTATAATTTTAAATGCTACAAAATGCTGAAAAATGCTAGAATGGCTAGAGGCTTCTCGCTTCCTCGAAGCCAAAGACTCTTGACATGTTAGAAAATTATCTGCATTATACTTATCTTGCTTTATAATACTTTACCTTGTTTCAAATTACTCGCGAACGGCAAGTGCAAACCAAGGGCAAAGCAAGGTCAAGCGAGCAGGATGCCGTCACGCTCACCAGAGCGCGCGGGGACGTGCCCCTTCCATCCAGTCTATAAACACTTATAGTGGGCGATGTATTGAAGATAGAGATATGCTCTCGCGGACTTTTTTGTAGAACTTTTCATGCTGACCAATTCTGACGCTCATAGCATATTGATATTTTTAACGGTTTGCCCAGCGAAAGCTTAAGAAGCGCACGGACGCCAAGTTTGTTTTCGACTTTTTCACTGAAATAGTTACTGCTTGGCTTACTTTGATCATACATAAATTATTTTCTGCAGAATCTTTCCTCGAGATATCCTTTACAGAATGGTGAAAACCGCATCAAAATCCATCCGGTGGTTCTCGAGATTACCCGTGACATCCAAGAATCGGGGATTTTTGTCTTATACTAACGAAGTAGAGATTGTCCGGGAACACATGCACCAAGCGGTACTATGACGTACACACCTCAGTGCATCTGAGTACATTTCGTCCCGTCACCGTAATGTAACGCCAGACCCCAGCGTTACGACGAAGTCGACAAGATCATTTAAAATGATAAAATCCATCCAGTGGTTCTCAAGATTACGCGTTACATCCAATAATCGGGGACTTTGTTTCATACAGGGTGGCGCACAAAATGCCATACACTGGAAATTGTTTATAGAATATTTAATATACAACATATTTAAGAAAGAATGGCATTACAACATTCACTGAAATGTGCATGATTAGTCAGTATGCAGCACATGTTCAATATGCCCACCTTCTCGGCATACAACAGCTTCGAGACGAACCTGCATGTTTGTGACTACTCTACGACACATGTCCTCACTCAACCCTCGGAAGAAAGTCACAATGGCCGCTTGCAATTGCAGTACATTTTCTGGTTTCTGGCGGTAGATTGTCTCCTTCAAATATCCCCACAGGAAAAAGTTGCAGGGATTAATATCGGGGCTATGTGTGGCCAGATTGAGCCGCTCTGAAAACGTTCGGGATATCGATGGGACATCACACGGGGCCCGAAATGTTCATGCAGGAAGTACAGAACAACATTAATTTGCTGTGTGCAGACGAGCTCCTTCTTGTATGAACCATTGTGTCTCTATTGGTAGTCGTGATGCAAAGAGTTGTGGAAGGAAACTGATTGCAACATGTCATGGAACGCGCACTGTTGACTGTGTCATTGATAAAGATTGGCCCAATAATTCCATGACTGGAAATTGCAGCCCACACACACACTTTCACACCATGACTTTCAACCTCGTGCACAATAGCAGGCCGTTCTTTCGCCCAAAATCGGACATTCTGTTTGTTCACAGCACCATTGAGTATGCCTCATCACTGAACCATGTGTTGTGCAGTACGGGATCACCTTCTGCAATAGACCACCCAGCAAACTGTACTCGCCGTTGCTTGTCAAGCGCCGTGAGTTTCTGACCTGTTGTCATTTTGTATGGGAATTGGTCAAGCTCAGAATGCAGTATTCTCTGAATTGACCGACGAGAGATGTCCAGATGAACACAGGCAGTTCTGGTGGATTTGGAGGGGCTCCGAGCCACAGCCGCTCTCACAGCAGCAATATTATCCGGTGAGCGGACTGGCATGAGACGGGTTCGTTTTCTCTCCAGGGTTCGTTTTCTCTCCAGTATATTGACTTCTGTTTCAAATTGGCTGGCCAGTCTATACACCGTCTGCCGGCTGGGAGCCCACCGGGTACGGAAATGAACACGAAACCTTTCATGAGTCCGAGTTACACACTCTTTGTTTCCGCATAAAATAACACTTTTCACCTCCTGTTCGCGCGTCAGCCTCCCTTTGTCCGCCATGCTGTATAACTGGAAGCCGGTACGCATGCACGACATGTGCTGCTGTCTGTCGAATCACGCATGAAATAAGGTTTCTCTGCACGAAAGGACATGGTTGTGATCCTAGATTTACACATTTTACAAACCATTTTCGATGTATGACATTTCGTGCGCCACCCTGTACTATGTTGACTAGAGTGATAAGAACCGTTTTCTTTTATTTGTTTCATACTAACTCTTCTGTAAATATTGGAACCTTGTACATCCATCACTGAACAATAAGGTATAACACAAACCACGCCGATATTTAATACAGAGTCAAAAGGCTGGTACGCAGTAAATCAAGCTCGTCCCGGCTGCGAGTATTAAAGTGATTATCATGCTTTGTTGTGCTGCTAATTGCTCATCTCCACTCATTAAGGAGAGCCGGGAAGATCAAAGCCTTCTTTGTGCTATAATATTCAAAACAGATAACTTGCTTTAAGAACTCGAACAAGATACACCTCTGACGCCCTTGAACCTTTTTAACGTTAAATACGGTCAAGAGTTTGCTATTTCAATTTATTATTCAAAACAAGCGGTGCTTCATTTTCCACAACATACAGCTTCCTTAATGGATCCACCTAATGATCAATATATCGCGGGTTTGTTCGGGCCGAGGAAGTCGTGTCAGTACATTTACTAGCACGTTAAAGATCCCCTTCGGGGTAAAACTCTTACCACTCTTCATGCATCACGTTAAAACATTATTTTATAAAACGTGACAAAACACAAAAACACTCTAAAAATCAATTATTAAAATCCCGTTTCCCTTATTTTCAAAAATTTTAGCCATCTTCATGCGCCATGTTAAAGACACCAACGCTCTGAAAAAACCATACCTTACACCATCGTCCTACCATCATTCCTTCCCGAAATATCACCAACAATCTGAAAAACAAGTTTTATCCAAAAAATCAGTTTCCCTCAATTTCAAAAATTCAACATGTTGAAAAAATAAGTGCACCATAAAATAGGTCAGAAAAAATACCTTTAAAAGGAGTCCTCGCATGACCCTCTCCGACCATTGCTTCGCAAGGGAGCCGTTTGCTACATAGCCATCAGTATTAAACAAGATGTTCAGTAAATATCATATAGCCTACTTTCTCCTAAATGTATTAGTATAGTTATAACTCGTTGTTTTTATCAAAGAGTATAATAGAATCATTTCTTGGTTGAAGACCTTGGAACCTTTTTCCTCTACCAAACACCACAACCTTGAAAACAACTGCTACCATCATTGAAGAAAGAAAGATAGGAAGTATCTCAAGAATGTTATGGATCTAGAGACATAATCGACCGGACTGGCTGCGTGGCTAGGCGGTAACGTTCTAGCTTGCTGGGCCTTAGGTTGCAGGTTCGTATCCTGGCACAGTCAGCTGGCATTTGAGGGTGCACAAATGCGAGGGAGCCATATCAGTAGATTTACTGGCACGTTAGAGATCCCCTTCGGGGCAAAATTCCGGCACCCCGGCGTCTCTAAAAGCTGCGTGGCTAGGCGGTAACGTTCTAGCTTGCTGGGCCTTAGGTTGCAGGTTCGTATCCTGGCACAGTCAGCTGGCATTTGAGGGTGCACAAATGCGAAGGAGCCATATCAGTAGATTTACTGGCACGTTAGAGATCCCCTTCGGGGCAAAATTCCGGCACCCCGGCGTCTCTAAAAGCAACAGTAGTTAAAAGGGACGTAAAACCAATAACATTATTATTATTATTATTATTATTATTATTATTATTATTATTACATAATCGACCTGACGTGGGCAACATCCAACTTCGAGTTGAGGCATGTCTTTACACGTCTGGCTGTGCATGGCTTTCACAACCCTAATTGAATTAACAAATCTTTCCATGACCCTACAGAGACGTGTGTATACCAACTAAGTGGATATTTTCGATTGCCATTTGGATGCAATAAAAGTATTAATTAATATCCTGAACTAGCACGAACGGCTCGAGTTCAGGTACTATGTGAAATCGTTTTGTTCTTTACTTCAAATAACATTTTCAAATAACGCACAATAGACTGTTACAAACCCTTTTAAATAAAAAGTAAAAATGTATCGTTGTATCATCTTGCCATTCTTCAAATTCGATGCGCATAAAATGCCAATGGTATACTAATCAGTGGAGTCCCACGTAGACCAGTCGTGACATCTAGTGGAGAAGTATCGAACAAGATAATCCTAACAGGGCGAGTGCATTCTATCAGCCATGAAAATAAACTTTTCAATAAAATCTCGAAGTTAATCCGTAGGCCGGCGTGCAGTTCGCCGCCAGTTGGCCATGATAATTCACTTTTTTGCTGCAAGATGTCTCGTGCAAATCTGCTGGCGAATTTTGTTTTAATTAAATATGTATGCACAATATAACGCTTAATTTTAAAACTTCTGAGTAATTACAAAACATTAAATATAAAAAAAAATCAAGCAAAAAAAAACCTAACTCTGATGGGGTTTGAACCATAGCCATAAGAGTGATAGGCCAACGCTTCACCACGGAGCCAAACGTGCCAACGAACATCGTCCGATAGCAAATGAGTTACTTAGAACGTGTTAGCAAATAATGATTTAGACTAAACGATTTCATCAGTGGAGTATATTACTTACTTACTTACTTACTTACTTACTTACTTACTTACTTACTTCACTTAATTCCTGCCGCTCCTTCCGGAGCATAGGGCCTTGGCGAAATTTCTCCACGCAGTACGGTTCCTGGCCATTCTCTTCAATTGACTCCAGTTCTTATCCACCTCTGCAATTTCATTTTCGATCGTCCTCTTCCAGGTCTTCTTAGGTCGACCTCGCTTCCTGGCGCCTTGCGGATTCCAGTCTAGCGCCGCCCTCGCAATAGCTCCGTCCGGCTTCCTTAGTGTGTGACCAATCCAGCGCCATTTCCTCTCCTTGATCTGGATGCTAATCGGTTGTTGATTGGTGATGGTCCAAAGATCTTCATTTGAGATTATGTCCGGCCACCTCACATTCATGATGCGACGCAGACATCTGTTAATGAAGACCTGTAGCTGGTTGTTGATCGGTTTTGTGACATGTTTCACAGCCGTAGAGAAGAATCGACTTTACGTTGCTATTGAAAAGGTGGAGCTTGGTTTTCCTGGAAATGTTTCTATTTCTCCAGATGGGGTAGAGCTGGACAAAGGCACCATTTGCCTTCCTGATACGGCTTCGAACATCTTCCTCTGCTCCCCCATCATTTGTGACTATACTTCCAAGGTAGAGGAAGGACTCAACTCGCTCAATGTCCTTTCCTTTGACTGTCAAACTAGTCGTGATGTCAGAATTTATCCTCATCTCTTTGGTCTTGTTGGTGTTGATCATCAGTCCTGCACGTTCTGCTTCTCTCTGCAACCTCCCCAGCTTATCTTCTATGTCTCGGTACCGTTGTGCCATAAGACAAATGTCGTCTGCGAAATCCAGATCTTCAAGCCTGTCATTTATACCCCATTGAATACCCCTCTTCCGTCCTCCCATTACCTTCTTCATCACACTATCCAGGACCAACAGGAACAGAGTGGGGGAAAGGACACACCCCTGTCTCACTCCGGAACTGACCTTTATCTTTTCTGTTAATTTGCCTTCGTGAAGAACCTGGCACTCATACCCTTCGTACATCTCTTCCATGATTCTGATGATTTTTGTTGGAATTTTATATTCCTCGAGGGTCTTCCACATGATTCTTTGATATACAGAGTCGAAGGCTTTCTCGAAGTCAACAAATGTGAGGTAAAGGGTATTCCGCCACTTCACACTCTGCTCCAGGATGATTCGGAGGGTGTTGATGAGATCCACAGTGGAGTATATTATTTATATATAAAGCATTTCATACAAAGTTTATTTATTTTGAATCAGTACGCTATATTACATGCAATACTCAAATTAGTGAAATACAAGTCAGGCACAAGATGTCCGCTGCCATCTTGCCTTGTAACTGAGACGGCTCAGCTTTTTAAAATCACTTCTGCACTATAGTATTACAAAATAAACTTATTTTCGAACGTGCCTCTTCCTTTAGAACAGTTAAAACGATTCTTGGCTCGATAATCGGAACTGGTGGGTCCCATGGTATAGATTATAAAGTTTGCATAATTCGCACGGCCGCCATCCTGAAATGGTACGGCGGATGACCTTGTAGTTTGATCACAAGACGTCCTTATATGGTAGAGATCGGATGATTTGGTTAGTTGTTATTTGATTTTACGTTTTGAACGTTTGAGTGGCCGCCATTCAGTTTTGGTAAAGATGGCGGCGATATAAAACATGACAATGAGGTGCCCTTTGCTAGTTCTACCTCTGTACCAAATTTCATTCAATTAGGTTTCACCGTGTTTGAATTGATAGGGGGGGGCAGACATTCAGAGTACTCACACACACACACACACACACACACACACACACACACACACACAGACAAACACACACAATTTTTGGCCCTGTGTAGATCTCAAAAGTCAACTTTCATTTTTTGCAAAAATCGAAAGTAGGCTAAAAAATCATGAGACTTCCCGCGTGTGAGAAATTCACGGCGGGTAGGAAACTTTTTCATTCGAGGGACATGGGCATCGTGGTAATTTAGCCCCATATACTTGGGTGAGGCGGCTTCGGTGCGTAGTTGGTAGCATGCTGAGCTTCAATGCCCAATGTCGCGGGTTCAAATCCGGCCGAAGTCATCGGATTTTATGAGAGCGTTAAAAATCCCTCAGTATGCCTTCCTTCGGAGGGGAAGTAAAGCCAGCGGTCCCATGTCAGATTTATGGCATGAAAAAGTACCTTCCACTAACTACACTTATGTGAAGCAAAAATTTGTATGTTAGAATTGATAACGCTCCATTAGTTCCAACGTTCACCGCCAGGTGCTGACTGCAATGCCATCTACTAGCCAAGTCCGAAAGCTAGATGTCGTGGACGGTAGCATTAGGTAGCAAAAGTAGAAACTACTTGAAAAAATTAATCGCCTGCAGTCCTTACTTGAATTAAAACAGATAATACACACTAATACAGCCATCACAAGTAACACCGGTTATCAGACAGATTCTACACACACCCAGGTACACGGGGCTACATGACCACGTTGTCGCAGCCCCTAAACTAAGGAACCAACCAACCAATACTAGGGTGTGAGTATGTATGTAGAATTCGTGTGATAACGTGTGTTATTGTAGTGTTATGTCAAGTGTGTATTTATTTGTAATTCAGGTGAGGTTTAGGAAGGTGACTGTCATGGCCTGAAGTTAGGAACCATCTCGGCATTTTCCTGGATTAGAAGTGGGGAAACCACGGAAAACAACTTCCAGGATCGTTGAGGTGGGAATCAAACATGGACCTCCAGAGTGACTGCCAAGAATATTAGCCACTGCAGTAGGTGGACTTGGGATAAGGACACACACATTTGCCCGGATCGATCTCTTAAGTCTACTACCTTTTCCTCATTTTTACAAAATATGAAAAGTAGGCTAAAAATCGTTTATAAAATTCAGGTCCATGAACACCTTTATCAACCTTGTCCGTCTCCGAGAATAGCAACTGGACACGTCTGCCCTGCTAAAGAGCCACTTTGCACGGTGATGAATTTTTAAATAGTTAAAGGGACCGTGAAGGTTCATAAACAACTAACTATTGATCAGTCGCTTCATTTCTCAGAACTTGTAGACTGATTCTGTTTGATCTAACTCTCAGAACTCGCTGTGATTGTCTGTTAGCTCTTTCTTTACCTGCACGCTGAAGGACCCATAAATAATTTCGCGAAGCTGAAGAGGAGGATCTCAAGAGAAAAAAAAAACGATCAATCAAACAAATAAATATAAAAATAAATAAATAAATAAATAAATAAATAAACAAATAAATAAGTAAAGAATAAATAAATAAATAAATAAATAACAATAAATAAACATATACATAAATATGAATAAATAAACAAATGCAAATAAGTAAACAAAAAAATAAGTAGACAAATAAATGAATAAGAATAAATAAATAAACAAATAAATAAGTAGACAAATAAATGAATAATAATAAATAAATAAACAAATAGATATACAAATAAATGCAAATAAATAAATAAGAATAAATGAACAAATCAATAAGAAAAAATAAATAAACAAACAAACAAAAATAAATAAACAAATAAATAACAATAAATAAAAATAACAAATAAATAAGAATAAATTAACATATCAATAAGAATAAATAAATATACAAATAAATGAGAGTAAATAAATAAATAAGAACAAAGAAATAAATAAGAATAAACAAACAAATCAATAAGATTAAAAAATAAAAAATAAGAATAAATAAATAAAAATATAAAATAAATAAAAATAAATAAGAATAAATAAACAAATCAATAGGAATAAATAAATAAAAATAAATATATAAATGAAATAAAAAATATAAAAAATAAATCAAAATAGTATTGAATTAATACAAAATAATTAAATTAATTAAGTAAGCAAATATAGGTATAAATAAAAAAAATCCCAACAAAGTAAGTCCTTTTGAATGCACTGTGCCTGCTTTAAAGAACATACTAAACCAATATGACTCGTAGTTCTGAAGTTATAATTTATAGCCTAACACCTGAACCTTTAGCCTAAATATTTGTGTGCAAGAATGACTTGCTCTCTAAAATCACAAGTTTCAAAATAATAACAATAATAATTATAATAATCTTATTGGTTTTACATCCCTTTTAACTACTGAGGCATTTAGAAAAGGAGTGCCGGAATTTCGCCCCGAAGAGGATTTTTAATCAGCCAGGAAATCTACTGACGCGGCTCTCTCGCATTTCAACAGCCTCAAATGCTTACAGACGGCGCCAGCATTCGATCCTGCAACAATGGGAACAGCAGGCGAGAACGTTACCGCTGCACCACGCAGCCAGTCTAGTTTGAAAATAGTGTAAGGAAGATGATGATGATGATGATGATGATGATAATTGTTGTTTTAAGGGGCCTAACATCTAGGTTATCGGCCCTGGTGTAAGGAAGACTTCAGGTGAAAAGTAGAATGATATCAGAGAAACGCTAATGTCATGCATAGAAACTTTATAGGCTCTGTTTTTGTCTCTTTTGCTACTCAGATCCAATCTTGCTCGGTTGTATTACATGCCCTGTCGTTGAGCGGGGAGAGATGTATATTTCTAGAACACCTTGACGACATCCACAAGCAAGCTAGACACGGAACACGATTTGCAAGTAAATAAGGAATGCTTTCTCGTGACTGTGATGGATCTCTGCCATTCGTCATTCTGAACAACGGAGAAGACGACTCGTTACTGTCCCACGAAATGTTCACCAGGGGAGAAGTGGCATGAGCACAAGCAACCAAGAAAATACACACATCAAAAAAAGTTTTGCATCACCTCGGTTCCAAGAGTTCCGGAACCTTTAAATACAAAGGGAATAGAGATCAACACAAACAACATTTCAGCTCGTTTTATTGCTCATGAGACCCACACATTGCATGTTGTACCATCATACAGCTAGACTTTCAGCATTTGTGGTCCAGATTGCAGTACACACCACTACCTCTAATACCCAGTAGCACGTCCTCTTGCATTGATGCATGCCTGTATTCGTCGTGGCATACTATCCACAAGTTCATCAAGACACTGTTGGTCCACATTGTCCCACTCCTCAACGACAATTCGGCGTAAATCTCTCAGAGTGGTTGGTGGGTCAAGACGTCCATAAACAGCCCTTTTCAACATATCCCAGGCATGTTCGATAGGGTTCATGTCTGGCGAACATGCTGGCCACTGTAGTCGAGCGATGTCGTTATCTTGAAGGAACGCATTCACAAGATGTGCACGATGAGGTCGAGAATTGTCGTCCATGAAGACAAATGCCTCTCCAATATTCTGCCGATATGGGTGCACTATGGATCGGAGGATGTCATTCAGGTATCGTAAAGCCGTTTCGGAGCCTTCCATGACCACCAGTGGCGTACGTCGGCCCCACATAATGCCACCCCAAAACATCAGGGAACCACCACCTTGCTGCACTCGCTGGACAGTGTGTCTAAGACGTTCAGCCTGACCAGGGTGCCTCCAAACACGTCTCCGACGATTGTCTGGTTGAAGGCATATGCGACACTCATCGGTGAAGAGAACGTGATGCCAATTCTGTGGGGTCCATTCAGCATGTTGTTGGGCCCATCTGTACCGCGCTGCATGGTGTCGGGGTTGCAAAGCTGGACCTCGCCATGGACGTCGGGAGTGAAGTTGCGCATCATGCAGCCTATTGCGCACAGTTTGAGTTGAAACACGACGTCCTGTGGCTGAACGAAACGCATTATTCAACATGGTGGCATTGCTGTCAGGGTTCCTCCGAGCGGCAATCCGTAAGTAGCGGTCATCCACTACAGTAGTAGCCCTTGGGCGGCCTGAGCGAGGCCTGTCATCGACAGTTCCTGTATCTCTGTACCTCCTCCATGTCCGAACAACATCGCTTTGGTTCACTCTGAGACGCCTGGAAACTTCCCTTGTTGAGAGCCCTTCTTGACACAAAGTAACAATGCGGACGCGATCGAACTGCGGTATTGACCTTCTAGGCATGGTAGAACTACAGACAACATGAGCAGCGTACCTTCGTCCTGGTGGAATGACTGGAACTGATCGGCTGTCGTACCCCCTCCGTCTAATAGGCCTTGCTCATGCATGGTTGTTTACATCTTTGAGCAGTTTTAGTGACATCTATGAACAGTCAAAGGGACTGTATCTTTGATACAATATACACAGTCAACGTCTATATGCCGGAGATCTGGGAACCGAGGTGATGCAAAACTTTTTTTGATGTGTGTATATTCCGCACAGTGGGAGGAGCGTGGAGTTGATATATAACAAACAGACAACCGGACAAAACCAACAAAGTCTCTTAGATCAACGTTATGAAAATATGAAATTTGAAGCTAGCAAACTCATATTGAGACTCACAAGGGAACCATCAACTGTAACCGTACACATTCTTCCTTCATAGTTTTTGGGGCGTGCTTGTTATTTCACAATGAGGGATGCTAAAAAAAACATTCCTCCTTTTATTCTCACTTTGTCTACATCCCACAAAGCTTCCATCATCCGCACAATAATCATTTTCCACTGTTTCTATTGCCAGAATCAGACCTCACCACTAAACCTATCCAATCTTCCTGATTAGCAGCACTTTCCAAGCCCATACTTTTGTCTTCATTTATCATTGCAATAATCCCATCTTATCAAGCACCACAATAATCTCCATAGATAAACAAAACAAATATAAAAAATCACAGTGAGTCTGAAAGACTGGACGTATCATTTCAAATGACGCATGCTACAAATGCTACACATGTTAGAAAGGCTCAGGAGGGCTTCTCGCTTTGCTCGAAGCCCCAGGACTCTTTCAACAGACTGCATTACCCCATTAACTTAGGCTTCCCGCGCTGGCACCTCTTTAAGGGTCACGGGAAGAAATGTGTTTCTTGTACTTGTATTAGAGATGTGTTTGGTTGAACAAAGCGTAAATTGTGTACTTTTTGATAGCGGTTTTGTGGCCCATCATCCCAGGCAAGCCGGCGGAAACTTTTGCCTCCCTGTCAGAAGGATCATTTGGCCGTAAATTTGAATTAGTGTAAGGATGTAGTATGAGTGTCCAGATTTAGACAATAGCCTACTCCATGAAGGGGTCATGACTATGCCATATATGTTTGTTTAATGAATAGTGTATCTGAAATAAGGGAAGAATGCTGATTTACAGATTTGTGGAGTGAGTTTCTGATTTTTAAAAGGTCGCTCGACGCCAGGCCTCTTTCAACAGACTCCAATAATCATTAGCGTCTGGTTCTCGCTCCCCGCGTGAGCATGACGTCACGTTCCCGCGCAGCTGCATGACGTCACTTCCCGCGCGGCTGCATGACGTCACGTCCGTCACCGTGTCCGTGACGTGTCCGTAATGCATAACGATGGACCCCAACCATAACGACAAAGTCGACAAGATCATTTGAAATGATAAAATCTTCCAGTATGGACTCATAACAAGAAGTCAAAGATATATCTAAGAACAAAACTGCATCAAAAAGAAATATATAAAACATCTAACTTAGATGAACATGGCCTCCTTCTACCTCACTGCTAGATCATTACAAGGAATACCATAGCTCAAGGCTCAATACTCCCTGTAATGATCTATTAGCAAAGAGGTAGCCATGCTATAACCTTAACCTATAATAATCAAAGAGAAACTGTACAGTGACACAACAGTGCTCGAGTGAAAACGCTGCATAAATGAAGATAGTAAGATATACAGTGAAAGCTCTCTAAAAGAACATCCCTATTAAAAGAACATCCCTATTAAAAGACCACCCCTCGTAAAGACCGATTTTTCTTGGAACCGATTTAAAACCCCATAAGGTCAATGTATTTGTTACCTCTATTTAAGAACCACCCCTCTCCCCGACCAAAGACGAGGCATTTTCTCAGTCAGACCTCTTTCAAAAGACCACTTCTCGACTGCCTTCCCATTGGAGAAGGTGATTAGGGTGATTATGTCAACTATGGTTCTGTTGGCACAGGACTGCATCAGCATAAAATGTCATTAGAAAAAGTGTTATGTAACGTACGGTATAAAAATACAAAAAACGGCTCTTCCAGAAGATTGTTCAAACCCAGAACAAATTAATAGACTTTCGAACTCAGAGATATTCTAGAAAGTGAAATTGTAAAAAAAAAAGGATGTGCTAATCTGAAACAGAGATTAATTCGTGATTTTTAGCCTACTTTTCACATTTTGCAAAAATGAGGAAAAAGTAGACTTATTTGATGATATTTATTGCAACCAATTGTCAAGTACAATAATAATTAAAATTGCACACAATGAAGTCATGTAGAGAATTCTGTTAATGTCACTGTTCTCTTGCTACAAACTTTTGCGTGATATCTTTCACACGACTTTCCACACAACTCACACCTACAGTTCTCGTCTGGGTTGTGGTATACCTTCTTGCAGCACAGCTTGGAATGAAAACCATGAACAGCGAAACGCGTCATGAAATGGCGAAGTTCATACATAGAATTCCTCCACTCTGAGGTCATCATGGCATCTGTTTGGTAGAAATCCATCCAGATGTTGGCTTTCTTCTCTTGAAGTTCTTGCAGTATTAACTGATATTGCTTTGTAGAAGGCAGTAACATTCTTATGCATAACTCTTCTATGTAAAATGGTTGTCTCGTTAGTTCATAGGTCGTCCTTGACGGTGCATTTTGTCCTAGACACAGAATCTTTTTCATGTATATGGCCTTTACCTTTTCTATCTGAGCAAGATCGTTTTTCGAGAGATGCTTCCATATTAATCCTATTGCATATGTCATGATTGGAGAAATTTTTATGTGAAAGAGTTCTAATGCAGTCTGTATGGAGAGTTGTCTTATTAGTTTTATCTCATTCATGGCTATAACCGCGGTAGCAGCTCTATCTTTTACATGTTTGGAGAAATTCCGTCCAGTCGTTTGGAGTATCAGGCCAAGATACTTGTAGGAGTTTACCCTTGTTAGCTCCACATTGCCATACATGATTTTCACTGATGCTGGTAACCTACCTCCATTCCTGAACGTCATGTGTACTGTCTTATGTGGATTAAGCTTGAGGTCATTACTGTCTGCCCATCTTACAAGTTTATCGAACGCCTCTTGTAACATTTGCTGGGAGATCGACGTTATTGCCATATCATCTGCGTACATATAAATGTTTACTCCTGGTGTTTCTATGGCATCGACAACATCTCGAACTGCGATATTGAACAGCAACGGACTTAATGGATCGCCCTGTAGGACTCCTGTTGTCTGAAGGATAGGCTCCGATCTTGTAAGATTGTTATCAATGATTACGTAATTTTTCATGAGTATTGTCGTTATTATCCTACTCAGATAATGGTCTCTTCCTATGATCGATTCCAACTTGCCTATTGTTTTTTCCCTGTCAACTGAATCAAACACCTTAGCGTAGTCTATATATATCACATGTAGTTTACCTCTAGAAAATCTTAGCGCATCGCCAATATTATCTAATAGGCACTGAATAGCATGTATCGTTGACCGGCCTTTCCGGAAACCGAACTGTTCTTCAGGCAGTTCGCTGTCTATTAATGCTCTTAATCTTTCTGTCAGTATCTTTGACAATAGCTTAAGACCTGTATTTTCCAACGCTATACCACGATATGAATTGGGATCATCTATTTGACCCTTGCCTTTATATAGCATTTTCATTATGGAGTATCTCCATTTCTCTGGTATTGAGGCCTGCGCAAGACATTGATTGAGTAGTACTGTCCAAGCCTCTACCAACATAGGGCTACTTTCTTTGAGATGTTCATTACAGATCCCGTCCGGCCCACAGGCTTTTCCATTTTTTGTTTGTTGAATTACATCCTTGACTTCCTCACTGGTAACAGGTTTCATTACTGCTGAGTAGTCTACCATTGGAGCAGCGATTGGAGATGTGTCCGGTTTCTGTAGTACAGCTTTAAAGTGTGTTGTCCATCTTTCCATGGGTATTTCTCTGGAGAATTTTGGTTTCCTTTGTTGAAGGACGCTGTATGGTTTTTCTTTTGCTTGTTCTATTAATGCTGCCTCTTGCACTTTCTGATATTTATCTCTTGTGTCCCGAATAAGATTCTTGTATATTCTCCGTTTATGTGCGTAGTCGTGTCTTGATTCTTCTGTATTTGTTCTCAGTCATTCGTGTAAGGCGTTCAATGTTGATCTTCGTGCTTCATAACATATTGCATTGAACCACGGCTTGGATCTCCTCTTTGTCTGATTTATCGGTTCTATTGCAGATACGAAGATGTCCTCCAGATGTTGTAGTGTTTCATCCAGATTGCAGCTTGTTTGCTGTATGATCATCTGAATTTCTTGGCCTTTACTCCGTATATCCTCTCTATTTAGTTTCCTGGATAGTTTATTTGGCTCTTTGATGAGTCTGCGCGGTCTGTTTTCCACGACAAAGGTTGTTTCTACTGGAAGATGTTTCCTTAGAGGTATATTTTTCTTTACTAGATGTTTTGATACTTTTATATCCTTGTAATTTGTGAACATAAGGTCAATGACACTTTGTCCATTATGACATATATATGTCGATTCCGTAATTCTGTTGATGAGTGAGAGGCCCTCCTCCTCTATGTATCTTAATACTGCTCTTTATTTGGATTCATTTTTATCCACTCTACAATTTAAATCTCCCGCTAATATAAGCGGTATTTCGGTGTCAATATCAGCTATTGTGTTGCTTAATTCATCTATTATATCAATTTCTTACAGTTCCGGTTGGAAGTATGCTGCTAATAATATGAAATAATTCGTTTTCAAGGCTATGAGATGTTTTGTGCTCTTTATTACTTTGAACGGGCAGAAGGTGGGTTTAATCCAGCATGCAATGCCACCTTTAGGCCTCCCTCTTGGTCCCTGATCCGCCATTACTTGAGTACAATAGAAACCATTCTGTTGCCAATCGTCTGTAAGAAAGGTTTCTACCAAAATCACTACGTCATATTCATCTATGAATGTTATTGGACTACTGGTCATCACATTCTTTAGCCCTTCTATGTTCCATAGTAGAACTCTACATGTTGTATCCTTTTTTGAGGGATATTCATTCAAGAAATGGCCTTTCGGCTCCTCGAAAAAAAAAAGCGGTGGAAACGAAAACGTCTAACGATTATTCCTATAGGCCAAAACTCGGCCACATTTACCTTTTCCAAGTAATTAAATGGTATTCCTACCTTGAAGGCTTTCGCGCTCCTATCTTTTGTTAGTTCTTCACATATGACATTTTCTTTAATTCCTTTTTTATTAAGGAATTTCTTTATCGCGTCGGGGTTTGTTTGAGGTTTTGTTCTTCCCACATATAACCATGCCATCTTGTCTGCTGGTTGTAAATCGTCGTCACTCGGTCCAGCGCCGGATATTGGCGCTTGCTGTCTTGCGGATTGCTTCCCTCTTCTATGTGTTACTTGTGTCCATTGCCCATCATTTACATCTGCTTCAAGTTCCTGCTCTTGAGCCTCCTCACTTCGTGAAGGTGGTTGTTCATCACATCCCAGATTGAGTTCCTCCCTTCGTTTTGTGGATACGGAATTCTCATGCTGTTGTGCTGCTTGTGATTGTGTTTGCTGTATTTCTTCCTTTATCAAGCTTTTTATGTTGGTCATGAAGGCTTTAATCGTTTGATTTATGTTCTTTGTGACGTTAACTGTTATAATCTCTTCGATCCTGTGGAGATCTGGAGTTAGGCTGTGGGGGTTACCCGTTGTTCCGCTGGGTGTCGCGACCTGCCTGATCATGTCTATTGGTTCATTAATACTGTCGCTACACAGCGCCATTTGTTTATGTGTCATGATCTTCCCGTTCATGTCCGGTGATTCTTCAATACTATCGCTAGACAGCACCACTTGTCTCCCTGTGCAGCTCTCTGCACCTTCTGTTGTATCAATGACATGAAATTTGTTAACCTCATTCCCTGGGATTGTCAAATCTCTATTCTTATTGTTTCCTGAGTTCATAATGTTTTCCATCACATTAAAGTGTGTCTCTAATGCACTCACCGCATTTAACATTTCTTCCTTGTTATCTTTTTTAATATATCCGCCCATTTCAGCAATATTTCTTAATTTTTGCAGAGCACTCTTAACGTCTTCATTTGGTACTGCCGCCATCTTGTTACTTATGAGATCGGGCAAATGTGTGTCTGTCTGTCTGTCTGTCTGTCTGGCTGGCTGTGTGTGTCCCCCCCCCCTATCAACTCCTAAACGGCTGCAGCAATCGTAACAAAATTTGGTAGGAGTAAAGATCTATACCTGAATATCTCACGGCCATATTTGAAAATGATGTCAGTGCTACCAACTGCTGAGAAATCGCAATTGAAATTTGAGCTCCATGTTGGATATCTTGGAAGGTATGAATGGGAGCTATTTCAAAATTGGCACACGTATAGATAATAATATTTCAGTTTAATTTCCAGGAGGCCATACATCGCAGTGTTGCCAAAATGATTATAAGCCTGCTGATAGGTCCAATTTTTAAATGCATATAACTTCTATACTATCAATTGGATTTCAACCAAATTTCGTATGTGCTATGTGTATATAAACAGATATGACTGAACGTATTCTTAAGATCCACCAGGGCTGCCAACTGTTAATAAATGCTCTCAATTTATTTTATCCAAATACCAATATATCAGAAGGTATGCAAGCCGGCAGCTTTAAACTATGCACACGTATAGTACCTGACATTCTATATTAATTTGGAGTAACTTATATACGTCAGTGCTACCAACATGATTCTAAGCCTGCTGAGAGGTCCAACTTTAAATACATGTAACTTCTATACTATCATTTGGATTTCAACCTAATTTCGTGTGTGCTATGTGTACCATAGCAGATATGTGTATACTGATTCTTAAGAGTAACCAGGGCTGCAAACTGTTAATAAATACTGTCTCTATTATTGTTACCCTAATATCAATATATCAGAAAGTATGCAAGCCAATAGCTCTAAACTTTGCACACGTATAGTACCTGGCATTCTAGATTAATTTGGAGTAACTAAAATACGTCTGTGCTGCCAACATGATTCTAAGCCTTCTGATTGGTCCAATTTTAAAATGCATGTAACTTCTATATTAACTAATGGATTTCTTTCAAAATTGACACAACAATAGATCATATTATTTCAGATTATTTCTGACCAATACATGTATGTCATTGTTGCCAACATGATTTTACGCGCGCTGTTAGATCCAATGTTTAACTGCATGTAACGTCCATGCTATCCATTGGACTTTCAACCAAATTTTGTATTCTGTACCATAAAAGATGGAACTAAGAACTAAGAATATATTCATTCACCAGGGCTGCCAACTGTAGTTCTCTATTAGGCTACATTATGCCAGGTATACAGTATTTCGAACTTATTAGAAATTTCGACATTACCAACTTAATTTCGTCATTATTCTAGATAGATCCATATACAGTAGATTAATCATTGTCATGAATCTTAAATTTTAAGAAAAGTAGGCTCTTTAGTTCGTCACGAAACTTCTTGTTTTTAATGACAGAGCTCAGAAAATTACTAATTGTAATTAATTTGTACTAAATGTGAACCAATGCAGATAAATTGTAATCAAGTATGTGTTCCAACTGTACTTTATTAATAACTAGCAGTAGTACCCAGCTTCGCCCGGTGGAATGATGATAATGTCTCAAAGTCTCCTTAGAAATATAATGGACTTAAAATCTAGGTCATTTGCCCCGAAAGACAATGAGGGCATAATATCTAGGTCATTTGCCCTTTTGATAAGGATGATAATGAAAACTACTGTTGAATTGACGCGTCAAACTTACAAACTACCGTAATAGAAATACATATTTCAAAATTCTCAGGAGAGGAAGACTTATTGTGTGTGGTGATTAATGGTGTAATGGGCGTAACATCTAGCTTATTTGCCCTTATGATGAGGATGATAAGGGAAACTACAACCGGTATTGAATTGACACTTCAATTTATAATGTACACAATGTACTGTAATAAAAAAAATAATTAAAAATCACAGTCGAGAAAGACTTTATGCGGCGATGATTAGTGGTATGATGCGCGTAACATCTAGGTCATTTGCACTTACGATGATAATAGTAAGGTAATGAAAAGATTACTACTAAAGGAACATGGTGTAATTTTAAAATTGATATAGGTAATTCAGATGTCTAGCTTCGATGTCTTCCAAAGTCTCAACCTTATTTTCTAGCTTAGGTCTGTACTCGATGCGTCTAGTGAAAGAGCATATGGCGTACTGCTCGGCAAAGAATATGGGTCCAAGCTGCACGAACCTGAGATGATCGCAGATGATGACGAAATATGATAACACACGTTCGGGGTTCCCCGTCCTATTCAGATTGGCCAGGGAATCACTCACTCTTTCGCAACACCACAGTGGCTTGAGCAACGGCCCTGTGCTGGCATAAGCATAGACAGCAGATAACACGGCGGGCTCTGGAAAGTCCTGTCATGTCACCTCGCGATGAATCAGCAAGCTATTCTCACAACTGCCCCCCCCCCCCTCCCAGGTGACCACGGGACCCCAGCTGAGTCTGGCATCGCTTCTACTTCCTGGTGCCGGGCTCCTTTCAGTTCTCTTTCCTGTCTGCCTCCCTTGGTCAACTCTTGTTCTCTTCCGACCCCGACTGTATAAGGGTGTCAGAGGGCTAGGGAGTCTTTCAATTCCTCGCCTTAATTGGCCGTTGTCTCATCTTTCCTGATATCCTCATTCTTCGAGGGGTCTTCCTTCTTTTTCTTTTCATAATATCTCCTGTCTTTTGCTCAAGACCCTCAAAGAGGCAGGGTGTGTGTAGCCCCACCAATTCTGGTACACCATCAAGGGCTATGGCTGGTGAGTTAGGAAGCTGGCAACCCCGAGGGATTCCTGAGCTAAATGCAGAGAATGGAGTGGTATGTCAGAAATTTCAAGTGGACAGTGTTACTCATCGGGTTCCAAAGGGTATGTATGTAAAATTGGGTTCAGATTGGTGAAACGGTGTAGATTTGTGCCAAAGGGCATAAATGCAGGGGATGGAGTAGCCTCTCCTCAATTTCAAGCAGACAGTGTTAGTCGCAGTGTTCCAAAGGGTAAATATACACATTTTGGTTGAGATCAGTGAAACGGTGTAGATTTGGGCCAAAGGGTCTAAATACAGGGAATGGAGTGGTCTGTCCGCCATTTCAAGCAGACAGAGTTACTCGCAAGGTACCAAAGGGTAAGTATCCGAATTTTGGTTCTGATCGGTGAAACGGTGTAGATTTGTGCCAAAGGGCCTAAATGCAGGGAATGGAGTAGACCCTCCGCAATTTCAAGCAGACAGTGTTAGTCGCAGTGTTCCAAAGGGTAAATATACAAATTTTGGTTGAGATCGGTGAAACGGTGTAAATTTGGGCCAAAGGGCCTAAAGGCAGGGAATGGAGTTGTCTGTCCGTAATTTCAAGCAGACAATGTTACTCGCTGGGTACCAAAGGGTAAGAATATGAATTTTGGTTCTGATCGGTGAAACGGTGTAGATTTAGACCAAAGGGCCTAAATGCAGGGAATGGAGTAGACCCTCCGCAATTTCAAGCAGACAGTGTTAGTCGCAGTGTTCCAAAGGGTAAATATACAAATTTTGGTTGAGATCGGTGAAACGGTGTAGATTTGTGAAAAAGGGCCTAAATGCAGGGAATGGGGTGGTCTGTCCGAAATTTTAAGTGGACAGTGTTACTCGCAGGGTTCCAAAGGGTATGTATACAAATTTTGGTTCAGATCGGTGAAACGGTGTAGATTTGTGCAAAAGGGCCTAAATGCAAGGCATGGGGTGGTCTGTCCGAAATTTAAAGTTGACAGGGTTACCCGCAGGGTTCCAAAGGGTAAGTATACAAATTTTGGTTCAGATCAGTGAAATGGTGTGGATTTGTATACATAACAGACAAACAGACAGACAAACTTTGTGCTTTATATATATATAGATGCAGAATACAATTATTTTTAATGCCTACCCCTATTAAGAGACCCCACATCTAAAAGACCAGTTTTCCATGGAACCGTCACTGGTCTCTTAGAGGTTTCACTGATATCTAAAAGCTAAGCTTTCAGGCACTTTTAACTATTATACACCTGCCACGGTGGGTGAGTGGTTAACGTGTTGGTCTACTAACCCCAAGCTTGCTGGTTCGCCCCTGGCCGTCGAATGTGATTTTTGAAAGGCGGCAAAAATTACGACACGCATGTCATACGATGTTGGCATGTCAAAGAACCCATTTGAATTCAGTAGGCCGTGTTCATAATGGCAAAATTAATTTCGGGAGTTTCCGCCAACACAAAGTTCCTCATTTCTCTACTAGAAAGCGCTATAGTGTTCAAGGAACTTAGATATCTAACCTCCTTGACTTTCATAGTGCTTCAAGGAACAACGAAATTCGACATGCAAGCTACCCTCTGGGTGTCTAATAACAAAGCTTGCACTCGACACCCAAGGCCATACGATATTATTATAACTATTATACAGTATCTACCGTTCTTGCCGCATAATTTAAGGTGTCGCGAAAAAAGCGACCAGCGAATTTAGCGACCAACGAACTAAGCGACCATCACGAAATTTTAGTAGTTAGTGGAACGTAAAGCCAAAAACATTATTATTATTATTATTATTATTATTATTATTATTATTATTATTATTCTATTATTTAGGCGTGTTTAAAATCAGCTTTAAAACAGCGTCATTAGTACATCAAATTATTTTTATCTTTACCTGAGAGGACAATGAATTCTTCCTCCAACACTGATTTCTATTATTTAGCCGTGTTTCATCTTCAGAATTTCTTCGTCAAGAAGCACATCATCGCGCTTCTTTGGCTCGGCTTGATTTCCTTGAGATGTGCACCTTTGTTTGTATAGAGCTCTCTTTGTCGTAAGTTCAGCTGACATCTCTGTTACGAATTCGTACCCTTTGTTGTGAAGTTCGCCTAATTCCTGATTGTAGATTTTCGAGAGAGCCGTATGTCCTTCCCTGGCCCTCTTCTTCGCCTGTTGAAGAGTTTTTCTGACCTCCAACCATGCTTCATCTGGAGGGCCACACTGATGTTCACTCGTACTCAAGATCTCGCCATTTTTACTTTTCTTGATACCTCGAAACCTTTTTGACCTCTCCTTTGAACATCGCCAGAATATCGTCCCTTCCACATTTTGTCGCTTGAAGTTATAAGAGTAACTGTCATAGAGCGCGCACTGTTTACCTTTGTTAATTGTAGTAAGTTTCATATTGCAAACTGATAATAAAAAACTGATAGCACAAATCAACAAAACACTTACACAACTAATTAACTAAATCACACGATCTTCAGGTTACGACGGATAGAACAGTTATGGTGAGAGTGATACAATGTCAGAATTAGGGGCGATGTGATGGGCATGAGTCAGGGTAGCTTGGCCGCTTAGTTCGCATATTCCGTGCTGGTCATTTAATTCGATGGTCGCTTTGTTCAGGTATTCCATGAGTCAGGATAGCTTGGCCGCTTAGTTCGCGTATTTCGTGATGGTCGCTTAATTCGCTGGTCGCTTTGTTCATGTATTCTAATTTAAAGGTTACTGTGTACTCTTGAACATGTGAATCGTGTACATTGTCAGGCATCATTCATTCATTTATTCTATTTGCAAATGGCGGTTATTCCCCGGTGACAAATTGTACAATTACAGAGAAATTACCAAACATATCAAACACACTTAATGGGAGATATGACTGAATTTCTTGGATTTTGAAACAAGAACTCGTTTCTTTGCTTGATTCATACAAAAATAGCCCACTCCTTCCTCTTTCAGGAAATGATTTCATTTCAATCATTCCTGCTTGTAGAGGTCATTAATTATGAGCCCGCTGATGAGCCAATCTTCATGTTCCTAGGCCCCGCACAAGATACGGCAATAAACCTAGAAAAATTGCTGAGTTTACATCGTACCATTTACACAAAATATCTTATTCTTATTCTTATTCTTCTTCTTCCTCTTCTTTAAGTGTCATCTCCTCTCAGGAGGTTGGCAACCATCATTGAGACTCATGCTTTAGATGATGCAGCACGAAACAGCTCAATAGTGGAACAATTGAACCAAGTTTTCAGATTATTGATCCAAGAAATGCGTCTTCTTCCAGGTCTTCTTTTGCCTTGTAACATTCCTTGAATGACCAGCTGCAGCAGATGATATTTTTCTCCTCTCATCACATGACCCAGATACTGCAGTTTTCTAATTTTGACAGTATGTAATATTTCCTTTCTCTTTCCCATCCGCCTCATCACCTCATCGTTGGTGACCTTATCTTTGCAACTCAGCCTCAGTATCCTTCTGTACGTCCATAGCGCAAATGCCTCCAATCTGTCCATTTCTCTTTTCTTTATGGTCCAGGTCTCAACTCCATAGAACAAGGTGGAGAAGACATAGCATCTCAGAAGTCTAATTTTTAGCCTATTTTCAATTTTGAAAAAATAGGCTTATGAGATCACTTTTTGTCCGTGTGTGTGTGATTCGTGTGTGTGTCCCCCCTAATAAAATCTAAACGGCTGGAGAGATTTCAATGAAACTCGGTAAGTTCATAGCTCTATTCCCGGCGACCCCGACCGTGCCCTTCAAATCTTGTTACGTCTCACCAATCCAACATGGCGGCTGTGCGAAATATTTCACCAGCATTCAATATCTCCGAAACTTTTACCGACATCACCCTGGAATTTTGTATGGTGATAAAGGGAACTACTAGAAATTCACATATGTGACCTTTGAAAACCTGGTAACTATAAAACCAACATGGCGGCCAAGCGAAGTTGCGACATTTAAATGGACGTTTCTCGCGATTTAACCAACCAAACACAATGAAACTTGGCACAGTATATGTTTATATACATTGTAATGCACCGACATCTAACTTCGGTCAATTGTTTACATAACCTCAAAATTGCGGCTGTGCGAAATATTTCACATGCATTCAATATCTCCGAAACTATTTATGATATCAACCTGAAATTTTGTACGGTGATAAAGAGCACTGCTACAAGTTTATTTATGTAACTTTCAAAAACCTGTAAACTACGAAACAAACATGGCGGCCAAGCGAAGTAGAAACATTCTAATACATTTTTCTCGTGATTTGATCATATGAGCGCATTGAAATGTGGTACTGTAAATGATTATACATATTGTCATTTACTGGCATCTAATTTAGTTCAATTGTTTACATAAACTGAAGATGACGGCTGTGCGAAATTAAGTTTTTATTCTTGTGTCGTAATCATGCGATCGAAGTGAAAGTTTGAATAATGAAGCTACGCAATAATTTTCCTTTAATGATACATAACTCTATGGCCTATACATATAACAGTCCAAAATGGCGAGCATCCGAAATATTTTGACGGATCTCAATATCTAAGAATCTTTTCCAGCAATCAAACTGATTTTTTTTAATGTTCATAGTGGCTATGAACATAAGTTCACCTATATGACTTTCAGTAACCTGGTGAGCACAAATCCAACATGGCGGCGACGCGTATAAATAATTAAATGGACGTTTCTCGCGATTTAACCATCTGATTGCAGTGTAACTTTGCACGTTAATGATTATACAAATGTTAATCCACTGGTATCTAATTTATTTCAATTGTTTTCATAACCACAAGATGGCAGCTATGCGAAATTTTAAAATCTCGTTTTTACTTCTTGTGTCCTAATCATGCGATTGAAGTCTGAAAACCACACGAACCCAATAATCTTCATGTAATAGTACATTAATAAAAATCCAACCTGGCTACCATCTGCAATATTTAGTCGGTTCTCAGTATCTACGAATCTAACATAGCAATCAAACTGAAATTTTGTATGTTGATAGAGGCAATTAATATGAGTAGGATATATGAAAATAGGCTGTATAGTTCTTCACGGAACTACTTGTTAGATGGAAATTAAGGTCTCTGCTACAGAACACTCTCCTCATTTTATTGAATGCATTTCTGGCTTGACCGATCCTGGACTTTATCTCCTCAGTACAGTCAATGTAGCAGTTCATATTTGTTCCTAAATACTAGTACTTTGTCACTTGCTGTACTGTCTCCCTATTGATTATCAAGCTCTCTTGATGTTGTGCTCGTGATCCTACCCAGCCTTCTCTTGAACACATCAATATGTTTGAGGAAAGGCTCTAAGACTGTGGCAGGTAATCAGTACTAATTATCAATACCACGATTAATGAAAGCATATTTCCCATAATTTGTACGCTGTGGTCGGCCCTGAACTGTATGCGGATGATCTGCCCTGCTGAAGTACTAACCATTTTCTATGACCATGGCTACGATTCTTGAACGAGCAAAACATAACTTATCTAGACCTGGATGATAACCATATGATGATATTTTGAAGCTAGAAAATCCAGAAAATGAATACAAATACAGAGTGTCTCAAAGAAATGTACTAACACTTTGAATGACTATAAAATGATTATTTATGAACATAGAGACAGGTTTAAGGGCTTCAATTATAGAGAAGACATGTAATTAAAGACTCATGTTCGCAAAAAATTGATCACCGTGAGTGTCCAGACAAAGCTGATAACGCGAAGCAATGGATTCGCAAACGTTACGACAAAGTTCATTTGGAATTTCGTGACATTGTCTGTCAATTTCCAATTTCTAGGATTTCCAGCGCAGACGCTTCATGATGCGATGGACGCTATCTTTTGAGATGTGTGTCTCTCGAGCCGTTCGTTATATTGATTTCGGAGGGGATCGAGTGAGGGCTTCCTGCACCTGTTCTTCTTTTCTAGCACTGGAGGATGTCCGTGGTCGTGCAGAACGTTTCTTCTTGACGTTGTGAACGGTTCCATCTGCTTCAAATTTATCTCTGATGCGAGCAATGGTCCGGTGCGTTGGTGGCGGTTTGTCGAACTCCCGATGCGAGCAATGGTCTGGTGCGTTGGTGGCGGTTTGTCGAACTCCTGGACACTGACGGTGATCAATTTGAACATTTGCGAACAAAAGTCTTTAATTACATGTCTCTTCTATAATTGGAGCTCTTAAACTTGTCTCTATGTTCATAAATAATCATTTTACAGTCATCCAAAGTGTTAGTATATTTGTTTGAGACACCCTGTACTTCCTTTCTTAATGATCATGGCTTGCTTATTTACTGTTTGTATAAAAAGTAAACGCTCACTGAACATTGTTACACCAAAAATGGAAATATTCATATTAAAACGTAAAATACCAGATTGAGGGCCAGTGGATACTTTTGCCCAATTCAATACTTTACAAGGAAAATGAATCTATCATTGACACGATGCGAAAACGAAGGATTGCGTTTTTTGGACACATATCCCGCTTGTCAAATACTAGACTCCTGAAACAACTCTTTTGACTTCTTTTGGAACAGTCAAACAAAAATCACATGGTTTAGAGAAATACAAATGGGTTTAGACGAATTGGAAATTACTAATCATCAAATTGAACATAGAGAAGAGAAATGGCTTCTGAATAACAAATACACTCGACTACCATTCAAAATTTCACAGCGTAAGCAATATGTTGTTATATCTGCAGAAGAACGGGCTGCAAGATCTTCCAGAATCAAGAAGTATTGGGAAAGAAAAAAATTATCAAATATTAAGAACTGAATAAAGTATTTGAAGACTTTGTATATGTTTTGATTTTTGGTGCTCCAGTGGGCTTAAACCGTGTAAATAAATAAAACGTAAAATATTGCAGTGAGCAAAATCCGGCAGTCATTGTGCTAACATCGTGATGCTGTAAATAGAACTAGCTCCAAGATAAAACACTTCGCATATAGCCAGAGACATGACCATATTTATCTCAGGAACCCATCCTTGATTTTCGAGTTGAAATGTGGGTTAGAGGGAAGGTGAGAACTTGCTCCATGGAGACATTTCTGAGTTTATAACAACTCTGATACACTATGATAAATCAGAGCGAGGATACAAAATGAATTGGTATATTGGCTTTCACGGCCGGTGAATTAAAACTCAGCAATTCTTCTAGGTTTGTGCCGTGTCTTGTGTGGGGTTTCTCCTAGGACACCAAGCTGGCTCATCGGCGGGGTCTTGGTGTCCCCGCCCGGACCCCCACAGGAGTAACGAACTGCGCGCCACCTCCCTTTATATTAGGCGCAACTGCACCACTTGACTCCGAGAACTAAAAGCTCAAACAGCCTTAACCTCCCTATGAAGGCTTCCAAAAGATGGTATATTGGCTTTCACGGCCGGTGAATTAAAACTCAGCAATTCTTCTAGGTTTGAGCCGAGCCGGGCGGGGACACCAAGAGCCCGCCGATGAGCCAGCTTGGTGTCCTAGGCGAAACCCCACACAAGACACGGCACAAACCTAGAAGAATTGCTGAGTTTTAACAAAATGAATTACCCCTCATTTATACTGTTAAATTAGGAAAGCAATTCCTGCAGATTTAAATGTCTATAAACACATCAATGCAGAAGCAATCTCCTTGACTACTTACTTGCCATATTTTTGGAGTTTCTTAAGACATAATGTAGCCCCATGCACATGGGAGTGTGTAGAATTTGTCTGATAACCTGTGTCAGTGTCATAGAAAATGCGGAAAAATGGTAACATTGGGTCTAGGAAAACTTATCTCAGATGTTTTTCAACCAAATGCTCTCAAGTATTTTTACATGCTGAGAATAGCTGTATTCCATTATTAGAAACTCATTCAACTCCTCTGGTGAATCGGCTAAGTCATCAGCAAATATGAAGGGTTTAACTTCTTTTCATTTTGAAACTTTACTTTTACTTTAATTTTTTCTGTCATGTTTTAATGGCAGATGACCTCGTAGTTCCGCTCCTTAAAACAACAATATTTAACTGACTTTCTGTCATTTCCTTCATTGCTCGTTCAATATCGAAAGTAAAGGGGTGATAAGTAGCAGCCTTGTCTTACACCTCCTTCATTCATTGATTATTTAATTAATTCATTCATTCATTCATTAAACATTCCTCGGTATGCCTTCCTTTGGAAGGGAAGTAAAGACGGTGGGCCCATGTCATAGATTTTTGACATGTAAAAGAACCTTCCACTAACTAAACTTGTGTGAAGCTAACATGTGTAAGTTAGGTTTGATAAGTTCCTACGCTCGTCACCAGGCGCTGGTTGCAATGGCATCTAGTAGTCACCAAGTTCACAGCTAGGTATCGTGGACGGTAGCACTTAGTAGCGAAAGTAGGAACTACTTAAAATTATTGTCTGCAGTCCTTACTTGAATAAAAAACAGATAACACACACTAATGCAGTCATCACAATTAACACCGGTTATCAGACAGATTCTACACACACCCAAAGTACACGGGGCTACATGACCGCGTTGTCGCAGCCTCTAGACTAAAGAACCAACCAACCAACCAATCATCATTCATTGATTTATTTATATGGAAAATGGAGCAGTTACGTCTACTAATATTTAAGTACTTAAATGCTTGCAGTTGGGAACAGTGACTTGTTTGATTAAAGAATGCAAGAAATGAAATAGCAATGAAATGTTGCCATGTCAAAGAACCCATTTGAATTCAGTAGGCCGTGTTCATAATGGCAAAATTAACCTCGGGAGTTTCCGCCAACACAAAGTCCCTCATTTCTCTACTAGAAAGCGCTATAATGTTGAAAGAGCTTAGATAGCTAACCTCCTTGACTTACATAGTGCTTCAAGGAACAGCGAAATTCGACATGCAAGCTACCCTCTGGGTGTCAAATAACAAAGCTTGCACCCGACACCCGAGGCCATATTATATTATTATTATATATGGTAGCCAATGTGCTCCAAGAATTCTTGTGTGAATAGTTCTTTGAGAATGCTATCTCTATGTTTCCCGGAATGTATTTGATCACAGATGGGAATGTGTAATTCCAAGCTAATAATCTGATGGAATCCTATTACGATGTTCTCAAAGGATGGTGGAGTGTTATGTAACCCACATGCACCTGATGCTCTCTCGTTAGTGGCGAGGGGATTATACAGGATGGGTGGGGCATGACTAGATATAAAGAGCATTGAAGCTGTGGAGGTGGGTTTCGCCGAATTCTTGGCATCCTCCCGGAGACTGGTATCGTCGTGGGATAAGAACACTCGCTGATAGATGGCCCAAGATCAGAGAATCTGATGGTCTCTACTTTGGTTTGGTTGGTTCCTTAGATTAGGGGCTGCGACAGCGCGGTCTTGTAGCCGCGTCTACTTTAGGTGTGTGTAGAATTTCTCTAATAACCGGTGTTATGAAGATGATGATGATGATGATGATGATGATGATAATTGTTGTTTTAAGGGGCCAAACATCTAGGTTATCGGCCCCTAATGGTTTGGGTGATCGTGAAGATGATAATGAAATGTAAACTATAACTAAAACTAACTACTAACTTGTATACTAGAAGAACAATTGAAAAGAGAGATAGAGAATAAGGCAAATAAAGGACAGGAGGAAAAGAAATGCCCTCAAACTTCGAAGAATGCGGATTGAGGGACCTGGAAGGAAGGAGAGCCATGAAAGTTAGATAGAAAAGTGAAAGAGGAGAGGATACGGGCCTGAGGTAATGGAAAAAACGAGGAAAACCGGACCCAGCTCAGGAATCCCTCGGGGTCGCCAACTCCCGAACCCACCAGCCGTGAGCCCCTGTGGATGTAGCAATATCCAGGCTGTAACCGAAGGGGTGGGGCTACACACACCCGGCCTCCTTGAGAGCCTTGAGCAGAAGGCAGGAGATAACACGAAAAGAAAAATAAGGCTTACCCCTCGCCGAAGGAGGGTATCAGAAAAGATAAGACAAGGGCCAATTAAGACGGGAAAGGAAGAGACTCCCTAGGCCTCGGATACCCTAATACCGTCGGGGTCGGAAGAGAACAAGAGTTGACCAAGTGAGGTCGACAGGAAAAAAGACCGAGAGGAGCCCGGCACATGTAAGTGGAAGCAATGCCGGACTCAGCTAGGGCCCCGTGGTCGCCAACCGACGTCCCACTAGATGTGAGCCCCTGGGGGATATCCGGTGTTAAATGTGATGACTGTATTAGTGTGTGTTATCTGTGATTCAGGTAGAAGGACTCCAGACGATTATTTATTTCAAGTAGTTCGTACTTTTGCTACCAAATGCTACCGTCCACGACACCTAGCTGTGGACGTGTATACTAAATGCCAGCGCAGTCAGCACCTTACGGCGAACGTTGGAATTAATATAGCGTTATCAAACTAACCAACAAATTTTAGCTCTGAAAGGTGTAGTTAATGAAAAATTCTTTTTCATGCCATAAATCTATGACATGGGCCCGCCGGCTTTACTTCCCCTCCGAAGGAAGGCATACTGAGAGATTTTTAACGCTCTTAAAAATCCGACGACTTCGGCCGGATTTGAAAAACAGATTCTACCGCGATCTTGGGAACAGAACCTCAGCATGCTACCAACTACGCCGCCGAATCCGCTGGTCTATACTTCGAAGAATAATTTAATTTCTTGTCAGAAAACTTTCCAAATAAAATGTTCTTTATGTTCGACCCTGACTATTATATGTCTGAAAACTGTATCATAATGATGGTCATTATAACACTATTTTTCATTATGAAACAGTTTCTCCCACCAATCACAGCTCAAGAAACAGTTGTTTGACCGATTAGATATGGATACCTTCGCGCATGCGCTCAAAATCCAACATGTCTATATAAATTACCGAAAGTGCACCGCCCATATGTTCGCGTAAATAAACTGGTGAATATGAGTTAAGAAATAGCACTGTACCTTAATATCTCCAATTTGTACACAGCGCGTTGTTTTCAAACGACGACTTCGGTGACAGTTTTACTGAATACTGGAGCAAAATCTGCACATATGGCATTGAAGCACACAGAGCGCATGCGTCGGTCGGCCAGAGAGTTTGGAGAATAGAGATATCCTACCCAGTGAAGCACCCGATCACAAAATTCTAGTGACTGGACAGATATTTATGAATATTTATGTTAAAACATGTAATAAAATTATAATTATCGTCGAACATAAACAGTCGTATGCAACTCGCCTATAATGGTAATTAAGACACTCGTATGGAAATCATAAAACTCGCTTACGCTCTTTTTATAAACATACTCGTGTCTTAATTATAGCCATTGTAGGCTCGTTGCATAATGTACTATTAACAAACGACATTACTCATGATAAATCCCTGTATTACAGATTAATTTTTAAAAACTCATTAATGGGAGTATTGCCAACACGATTTTAAGCATGCTGATAGAATCAATATTTAACTGCATGCAATGTCCATACTATCTATTGGACTTGAACCAAATTTTGTATGTGCATTGTGTAAAGATTTGAGTCGCTAGGGCTGCCAACTGTTGGCAATTATTCTCTAAGTTATAATTTTGGAGCCTAGTCTAAATAGATCAGAAGCTATGGAAGCGAACAGTTCCAAATTTTCCAATAGATGTATTCCAGATTAATTTTTAGTAACCCTAACATGACAGTGTTGCCAACATGAATCTACGTGTGCCGATAAATTGAATGTTTGAATGTACGAAACTTCCATACTGACGAATTGATTTCATCCTGTTTTTTTACGTGCAATATATGATGTAGGACATATTATTGTGCTTACTATAAGAGCCAGCAAGGCTACCAACTGTGAATTAACCATCTCAAAACAAAACGTTTGAACCTTATTTCCAATATTTTAGAATAAAGTGTTCGGAACACACTTCAAATTTAGCATACTGGAAGTTCAGTTAGTTATTGAGGTTTTAAGGGGCTGAACTACAAGGTGATCTGCCCCTAATACTGGAAGTTCAAGATATGTTAGATATATTTAGATTATTTCCTTTAAGTAAGTGCTATTATTCTGTGCAAGCGTATGGATTCATTGTTCAACTGCATGTAACTTCCATACTAACAAACAGTGTTAATAATAATGTTATTGGTTTTACGTCCCTTTCAACTACTCTGGCTTTTAGAGACGCCAAAGTGCCGGAATTTTGCTCCGAAGGGGATCTTTAAGGTACTAACAAAGGGATTTCAACCAAATTTCATATGTAGAATGTACAGTATATCAAAAGATATATAACTCGGCATATTGTAGAGTCACCAGGGTTACCGACTGTGATAATAAATTGTTCTCCATAAATAAAACTCAGCAATTCTTCTAGGTTTGTGCCGTGTCTTGTGTGGGGTTTCACCTAGGACACCAAGCTGGCTCATCGGCGGGCTCTTGGTGTCCCCGCTTGGACCCCCACAGGAGTAACGAACTGCGCGCTACCTCCCTTTATATTGAGTGCAATTGCACTACTTCACTGCGAGAACCAAAAGCTCAAGCAGCCTCAATCTCCCTATGAAGGCTTCCAAAAAGATGGTACATTGGCTTTCACGGCCGGTGAAGTAAAACTTCATAGTGAGGTTGAGGCTGCTTGAGCTTTGGTTTTCGCAGTCAAGTAGTGCAATTGCACTCAATATAAAGGGAGGTAGCGCGCAGTTCGTTACTCCTGTGGGGGTCCAAGCGGGGACACCAAGAGCCCGCCGATGAGCCAGCTTGGTGTCCTATGTGAAACGCCACACAAGACACGGCACAAACCTAGAAGAATTGCTGAGTTTTAACGGCCGTGAAAGCCAATATACCATCTTTATGTTCCCCATAATGTTAACCTTAGTCTCTATATATCAGAATGTATGTAACTGGGCGAGTTAGCCGTGGTCGTTACGGCATGACTGCTGGCAGTCGCTCACATCCGGGAGGCGAGGAGGTTCGAATCCCCCCGCCGGCAACCTTGAAGATGGTCTTCTGTGGTTTCCCATCTTCCTTCCATGCAAATGCCGGGGTTGGTCCCTAACTAGAGGCCACAGCCGCTACCTTCCAACTCCTCGTCCTTACATCCAAACTTTCCTCCCCAACGGTACTTGTAGCTCACCCATTAGGTGTCCGTCTCGAAGCAGCTACAAAACTGGCGAGCCGAACATGTCCTCGGACACTCCCGGCACTAAAAGCCATACGAAAAAAAAAGGATGTATGTAGGTACACCGTTCAAAACTTGGCACATTAATTGACCATAAGTTTGTAGATTGGTTTTGGGAAACCCATTAGTGACAGTGTTGCCAACGTGATTCTATTCGTGATAGTAGGTTCAACGTTTGATTGGATGTAACTTCCATGTTCTAAATCTTTATTGCAGCATGTGTTTGCTTCTCCAATTGGAGCTTCTTCAGCTTATGTTCTTAGCCTAATACGAAGGGGGTATACGCTTTATTCTTTTCTACCCTAACGAAGTACATTACACATCAGTTGTCATGTCCACCTTATCAAAATAATCTCCTGGTAACTTTATGCACTTTTGCCATCGATGTGTCAGTCTTTCCAGACCTTCCTGAAACCATTTTTTCGGAGTGCTGCGTACCCATGCCTTGACAGCTGTGTCCAGAGGTTTCTTTTTGTTCCCCAAAAGGAGATAATCACTTGGTGCCAAGTCGGGAGAATATGGTGGGTGTGGCAGCACTGTGAATCCCATTTGATCAATGACAGCGGTGGTCTCTCGGCTAGTGTGGGGGCGGGCATTGTCATGTTGCAGAAATAAATTTTCCTGGCCGCTTAGTTTGAATGGCACGACGTAAGCGCTTAAGGGTTGCCACATATGCTGCACTGTTAATCGTGGCTCCCAATTCCAGCCAGTCAATGAGGATGGTGACCTTTGTATCACTGTCGCCATTCGCTTGCCAACTGAAGGCACTGTTCGACATATCCTTGGCGGTGGACTGCCCCTATGCTTCCATTGCCGTTTTGTGGATTTTGGTCGGTTGGTTGCTCAGTTTAGGGGCTGCGACAACGCGGTCATGTAGCCCCGTGTACTTTGGATGTGTGTAGAATCTTTCTGATAACCGGTGATAATTGTGATGGCTGTATTAGTGTGTGTATCTGTTTTTTAATTCAAGTAAGGACTGCAACTTTGAATTTTTCTAATAGTTCCTACTTTTGCCGCCAAATGCCACCGTTAACTACTACTAGGCCTAGTTCAGAACTTTGCTACTAGACGCACCGCAGTCGGCCCTTGGCAACGAACGTAGAAACCTAAGAGGGTTGCTTACATTCCTAACCTATACAATTTAGCTTCACACAGGTGTAATTAGTGGAAGGTTCCTTAACATGCCATAAATCTATGACATGGGACCGCCGGCTTTACTTCCTCTCCGAAGGAAGGCATACTGAGGGATTTGAACGCTCTTAAAAAATCCGACGGCTTCGGCCGGGTTTGAACCCGCTATCTTGGGCATAGAAGCTCAGCAAGCTACCAACTACGCCACCGAAGCCGCTTCTTTGTGGAGTTTGCAACATAATTTCTTCGTCTACGTGTGAGGAATGTGTCCTGCATTTTGTGCCGTACATTTTTGTTACACTCTGTATATTGAACCCGAGGGCTTATGCTGACTGATATCGAACGTGGATCTCAGAGACTGTGATCTCAGTATAAAGGTTCCACCAGGGAACGAACCCGAGGTCTTAGGAGGGAGTTTCCGTGTAAAAAACCACTAGAGAAAAGTGTATATTTAATCACTGGGTTGATTCCAGTTGATAATGACATTATTTATTAAAATAATGCAGGAAATTGAGCGAAATACAGCATTATTAGACTACTTGAAGTAGGCTATACTGGACTTGGAGCACGGAAAGTGCAGAGTTTGACGTTTAACTAATTGGCCCAGAATTGTGGGAGGTGCAGCATGGAGCCACGTCCATCTTGCTGACCTCGTTACGTCGTCTGGAGGAGGTTGGGGACTTGAATAATGACCCAGTTTTTCCCCGACTGAGAATGGATGTAAGAAGGGGGTGGGAAGATCCCAAGGAAAATCATTGATTACTCATGATTGGAGTAACACAATGACATGAGAGTGGCACACAGATGAATCTTTAGCCAGGAGGCTAATTTTAGAGCCTTTAATCTGCGAAATTGACGCATATTTAATTAAGTGCGGAAGAACAGGGACAATGGTTGTTCGCGGCTTGGTTCTAACGAGGTTGCCAGGGATTTCCCGTAAGATAGCGTCCCCACGCTATGGAGAAAGGAATTAATATTAATTAATTGGCCGAGCGATTCTTCAGCACGCAGACAGTTCTGGGATCAGTGAAGAAAAAGGAACCCGATGAGCATGGTTTCGAGACCAGAATCGTGCTGAGAGAGGAGTCGAGATAGCGCGGGAGAATTTAGCTGTACTTTTCGTGGGAATCCAATATAAGGGAGTCGACCCTTGGCAGAGTCTCAGTCCTTACTCAGTCTTCACTCAGTTAGAACACAGTCATCACGCCAGTCGCACGCCAGTGTTGCAGCCAGTCTTAACGCAGTTTACACAGTTGGACATAGTTTGTCACCGAGAGTCGCAAACAGTCGTCGCTACACTGTTTTTGTAAACAGTACGAACAATGGTGTGTTCACTTAGGAAGCAACGTGTGAGAGAAGTTGCAGAACTATTGTAAATAATAATCTATGTAAAGTTATGCACAGTGTTAAGCGCAATGTATAAAATATTGACGGATCGTACATATCTAATTACGATGGAATGCGCTAAAAGAAACCTTACGAAGCATTTGGTAATGTCTTTGAATACCAAATAATAACGCTCAGGACGGAAGTTAGCATATTTATGCAGATCAGGAAGCTTACCGTAGGAGTATGGATAAACTGTTGGTGAATTCCGAGGGCAAGCGAACCAGACTTTCAATCAGGAGTTGGTAGGAGCACGGGAGATGCCGTCGACACCTGCAATTTTGGATATCTTTGCTAGGGAATTTCAACCAAGGAAAAGTGTACGGAGTGACGTGTGTTATGTAAATTATATGAGAAATGTCTTTTAAATTAATAGTTTAATAAGTGTTTTAAAGTGTCATGTGTGTTGGAAGCAATAGCTTCTTTATAGAAATGCAAAGTGTCGTGTGGATAACGAAAAATGTGTGTCAGAAAATGTGTGTATTCAAGATGAAAATGTCGCACTAATCTGCATATGACAGGCGACCAGGAAGGATGTGAGTGGTTGGAACCACCGTGACGAAGCCTTAAGATATGTAAGTACCCCACAAATTATGTTCAAGTAGAGATATAGGCCACTGCATGTAGTGTGATTTCAGAATTATAAAGATGCCAGTAAGAATCAGAGTAGGAGATAGACTCTCCAAGTTTACTCATTATTGTGTTGATTTTTAATAGATTTGAGATGTTATTTTGCATCAGTGAGTGGATTAATCGTTACCACTTGTAATTAGAAATGGCAAATCAGTTATGTAAATGTCACGAACATGGTTGTTCGATTTGTAAGATGGAGTTGTGTCGGATTTTGGTAGTTTATGTCAGTGAGAATAATAATAATAATAATAATAATGAATATAAGGGTATGAATGAACGCATCAGGCAAAATGTTGTAAACAAGAAATATTTACGCTAAAGGGCAAGACTTATCGATCTAAGCAGTAAGATTATACAGTAAGAGTACGTTACGGGATTAAGAAAAGAGTTTGATATCAGAATATTGTATTAATGGGAATATAATTATGCCAGGAAATGGAAGAGCTTTTAGTGAATTGAATTTGCAGCTTATGTGAAAAGCTTATAGAGTAATTGATAGATTTCTCTTGGTAATTATAGGATGCAGATCATAGCATTAGGAGGGACCAGGGTATCTATTCTTCGTATGAAATCTCGTATGCCGTGGGCGTAATGAGAGATGTACTTTATGCCAGAGCGTATATAGTGATATTGACCCTAGCTCTGATGATGGATATGGAAGTTCCGGGTTCGAATCCCGAGATAGGTGGGAGGAAAACAATGGACACCTTCGCACGTTATCTGATTCCCCGAGAACTATTTGTTGAGTGATTCGGCTCGTTGAAGCGAATCCCAAGACGGCAGCATGGGCTGGCCGCAATATTTATTAAAGATACCGGTTACCTAATGGACTAATGTGTTATGAATCTCGTGCCTTCATGTTGAAATGGGCCTATCTTGGAGCCAATTATTATTATCCTCAGTGTAGGAGTAAATGTGAAAGCTCATCCAGAACCTATTTGCATAATATTCAGTTTAAATCCATTGAGATATGTGTGTCGCTGGGACCACAGGGTTTGTCTTGTAAAATCTTTTACTGCTTGTGGAGAAAGCCTTCAGACAGGGAAACGAGGGGGAGGTGATGTAGAACCTCACTCCACTTCTATTGTATACAGGCCGCTCGGGAAGAGGGTCTGGACGGTCGAGCGAACCATGAAAGGCAAGTTTTAAAGGAACAGGTTTTAGACCCTGTTAATGACATGAAATGAAATATTGTTATTTTGAGTAATAAAGTCATGTGGTTTAAGAACACATTGATAATTATAGATTATCCTGATGGTTCATGATTTTAGCTATCTAACGAATGGTTAGACGTTGCATTTGTACTGTCACTGACATCTGTTTCTGAAGTGGGTTACCAGATGCCACAGGCTACGCGCGCAAAGGTAGTTTAATAGTACCGTCCAACACAGCGTTAACTAATGTTTTTAATATGAAATCACACACGGCATGCAGTGGAACTATATAAATAGAGGAAGTGTAGGGGTAGCTTACATAATTATGGAGTTGTACGTAGACTGCTGTGCAACACCAGAATAGGCTAATGCATATAAAGCATTTGGTGGGAAGAGAAAGATCAAAACACACACACGATACACATTATTGTCAATTTAAGACAAGGTTTAAGGAATAATTAATTGTGTAGAATTAATGAAGTCACATTGGATGACATAAGAATTAAAGTACAGTTTGTTTCTGAAGTTATGTGCATCAGCGCACTAGAGTACTTTGTAAAGTTCACATAAGGGTAAAGGTTTGTGTTATAATATGATTTTATTATGATAATATTATGTTTATATTTGTGGATTGTGGAAATAATCTTTGTTTGTTTTGTTTTTGTGGTTGTGGGATTTGTTTTGTTTGTGTGAAGCCATGAAGTTTTTACTGAATTAAAGTTTAGAATAGAGTTGTGCCTTATCATTGTAGAGTTGATACCTTTTAGCCTCAAATCCAAAATATGCAACTGCTACAGTGGGAGAACGGTACACGCTCGAGCCCTGATGCTAGCTGGAGGCAGAAGCATATTTTCCATCGAGATTACTCACATGGGTACAATATATACACAGTATATTTAATTTTCATTGAAAATACGCTTTCACGTAGTTCCTTTACACCATGTACTGTAGCTATTCTCATTTTCCAATTTGAACGAAGGCTGCTTGCTGATCGCTTGTCTTCTTCCAATTTGTTCACGAAGTTCTACAACCCACGCGCTCATTAGGACACTAACTTCACATTTTTCTGTCTTGACTTGGCAGCAACGTTTCGTATTGCCTAATTGGCCGATACGATTACTGGTAACAATAAAATTATAAACTTCAAGAACGAACCAAGTAAAATTTTCACAAGATTCTTTCTTCACTGAATGGGTCGAACTAATGAGCTCCAGAGAAACCGAAACGAGAAGAGAAATTTCGTTAAAGAGCAGTAGCCATCCTTACAGCTACATAATATTTGAGTCGTCCAGTTGCAAAAATTCGTTTATGTTCGACCCTCACTATTATGTGTCAGAAAACTGTATCATAATGATGGTCATTATAACACTGATTTTCATTATGACACAGTTTCTCCAGCCAATCAGAGCTCGTTCATTGACCAATTAGGTAACGATACCTTCGCGCATGCGCTCAAAATCCAACATGTCGGACATAAACACAACATCGAACTAGGCTATAATAAATTACCGACATGGAATACGCACCGTCCATATGTTCGCGTAAATAAACTGGCAAATATGAGACAAGAAATAGCACTGTACCTTAAAATCACCAGCACTAATTTCTACACAGCGCATTGTCTTCAACTGACACCGGTGACAATATTACTGAGGGACGGCAGATGTAAACATATGGCCTGCATATGGCATTGCAAGCACACAGAGCGCATGCGTCGGTCGTTCAAAGATCTTGAAAGACAGAGATATAATACCCAACGCTCGCTCTGCGATCACAAAATTCAAGTAGCTGACTCTCAACAGATATTTATGAATATTTATGTTAAAACATATAATAAAGTTATAATTATCGTCGAACATAAACAGTCGTATGCAACTCGCCTATAATGGTAATTAAGACACTCGTAAGGAAATTATAAAACTCGCATACGCTCGTTTTATAAAAATACTCGTGTCTTAATTATAGCCATTATAGGCTCGTTGCATAATGTACAATTATGTTCGACCCTGACTATTATCTGTCAGAAAACTGTACTATAATGAGGCTCATTATAACACTATTTTTCATTATGAAACAGTTTCTCCCACCAATTAGAGCTCAAGAAACAGTCGTTTGACCAATTAGATAATTAGATGCGCTGAGTTCCACGGCCTTCTAATGTAAATCACACTGTCTGGCCTAGATCATAGTAGGGTAATCGAGGTGGCCATGGTCAAATACAAGGCATTCTCTGCGTCTCATGCGCTCTGTTCAGTACATAAAACTGGCGAAATCTCGACAGATATTTATGAATATTTAGGTTCGAACATAAAATAGTTATAATAATTATCGTCGAACATAAACAGTCGTATGCAACTCGCCTATAATGGTAATTAAGACACTCGTATGGAAATTATAAAACTCGGATGCACTCGTTTTATAAACATACTCGTGCCTTAATTATTGCCATTGTAGGCTCGTTGCATAATGTACCGTACTATTAATCCACTTGTGAATAAGGATCATGTCGTATAATTATTTATTTAATTATTTTATTTTATTTGATTTCATTTTACTTCATTTTATTTTATTTCGTTTTTCTTTGTTTTATTAAATTTAATTTTTATTTTGTTTTGTTTTATTTTAAATAGTTTTGTTTAATTTTTTGTATTGGTTTTTGTTTTGTTTTATTTTATTTTGTTTTAGTTTTTATTTTGTTTTGTTTATTTTTAATTTTATTTTGTATTGTTTTATTTTGTTTTTACATAAAACAAACACAAAACAAATAAAAACCAGGAAGCAAAAAGCAAAAGCAAAAGCAGAAAACAAAAAACAAGGAACACAAAGCAAAAAGCAAATTTCAAAAAAAGCAAAATCAGAGAACAAACACAAAACCAAAACCAAGAAAGAAAAGCAAAATGTAAAATTCAAAAGCAATAGCACAAAGCAAACACAAAACCGAAAACACAAAGCAGAAAGTAGAAAACAACAAACACATAAGATACGTGAGGCAAAGTCCAGAGAAATGTTTCTCATGAAAATGATTCTTATTCACAAGTGGATTAAACGAGTTTTGCAACTCGATGACTCATTTATTGTGTACTAGTTATAGCCTACCCGGCATGCATTGCGATGTCAATCGAAGACAGATAGAAAGAAATGAAGATAATAATATTGTTATTGGTTTCAAGTCTCATTTAACAACTGCGGCTTTAAGAGACGCCAGGGTGATAAGAGTTTTGGTCCAAAGGGGATCTTTAACGCGCCAGTGAATCTACCGACACGGCCCCCTTGCATTTGCGCACACTCAAATGCCAATTGGCTGAGTCAGGATTCGATCTTGCAATCCTGGTCACAGCAGGCGAGAAGGTTGCCGCTGAGCCACGCAGCCAGCCCAAGAAAGATTGAACTGAAGTGCCTTTGCAGGCGCGGATCTAGAGTTTGGCTTGGGGGGGGGGGTTCAGAGGATCGAAATTGTTAGGAAAAATGGTATCACTACAAACGCAATCACAAAATAACCAAACGTACGAAACCAGGCCAATTTTTTTGCAAGCTATTGGATAGAAATTTGATGCGTTTAGAGCACCAAAACAATTCGTACAAATTGCAACGGCGTGTTTTGCGACTTTTACATTGAGCTTCGAGGAAAGTATCAAGGTACGTTACAGTTTCGGCAAGTCGAGTTGGTACCGAAAAAGGGAGAAAGTCACAGCTTAAATTGCCAACCAAGCTTGCAGTTTGGACGTCGGCAAAATTTTTTGGTGCGAAAAAAGCCCCAAATGCCTATCCGTGCATTGCTGCACATTCATCGTGACATTACTATAAACATCGATTCGGTAATCACAAGGTTTGCTAAACAAAATAGACGAGTTGATTTTGTTATATAAATTATCGTTTTTATATAACAGGTATGAAGTTGTAAATATGTACAGTAGTAACAGAACATAATAATTCCAATAAAGATACTTTCAGTGTTGAATAAAAGAAAAAAACTGTTTTTCAGTTAAAATTTGTTGAGTTTTATTTGTCTGGTTATTGTGTTTTCGATTTTTGTGTTTGCAAAAAAAAAAGGTGTCCGTTTGGGGAGAGATCATGCTCCCCGTGACCCCCCCCCCCCCCCCAACATTCTTTGTTTTTATGTCTGGTGCCCCGGCCCTTATGCATTAGGCAGTGCTGAGCCATCCATGTCAGGACATGGATCAGCAAGCCTTTCTCATACCTGGCATCAGGCTCGGATTCAATGGGGTCATGACCCCCCCCCCCCAAACGGAGACCAAATTTTTTTGCAAACTCAAAACACGAAAACACAATTACCAGACAAATAAAACTTAACGAATTTTAACTGAAAAACAGTTTTTTTTTTTTCATTTTATTCAATACTGAAAATATCTTTATTGCAATTATTATGTTCTGTTACAATTGTACATATTTACAACTTCATACCTGTTATGTAAAAACGATTATATATAAAACAAAATCAACTCGACTATTTTGTTTAGCAAACCTTGTGATTACCGAATCGATGTTTATAGTGACGTCACGATGAATGTGCAGCAATGCACGGATAGGAATTTGGGGCTTTTTTCGCACCAAAATATTTTGCCGACGTCCAAACTGCAAGCTTGGTTGGCAATTTAAGCTGTGACTTTCTCCCTTTGTCGATACCAACTCGACTTGCCGAAACTGTAACGTACCTTGATACTTTTCTCGAAACTCGATGTGAAAGTCGCTAATCACGCCGTTGCAATTTGTACGAATATTTTTGGTGTGCTAAACGCATCAAATTTCTATTCATGTAGCTTGTAAAAAAATTGGGTCTGGTTTTGTACGTTTGGTTATTTTGTGATTGCGTTTTTAGTGATACCATTTTTCTTAACAATTTCGATTCTCTGACCCCCAAGACAAACTCTAGATCCGCGCCTGCCTGGCATCGTGGTGTCATTAGTATACAGATTCTGCAATTGGGTAACTGTGGGATTTAAGGCTTCCTGTGAAGAGCCTCACCCTTTTGCGGTACATAAATAATTTGTAGCCAGAAACCTTCTCACGAGTGCACACAACAACTGGACTTGTGGGCGCGCATACTCGTCTTCACCGTTTCTGTTCAAATTTATGGTGTACAAGACGTTTTAACCGTCAACATTGAGCTAGTACCACTATTGTAGCCTATTTTCAATTTTGAAAAAATAGGCTTATGAGATCACCTTTTGTCCGTGTGTGTGTGCGTGTGTGTGTGTGATTCGTGTGTGTGTGTCCCCCTAATAAAATCTAAACGGCTGGAGAGATTTCAATGAAACTCGGCAAGTTCATAGCTCTATCCCGGGTGACCCCGACCGTGCCCTTCAAATTTTGTTACGTCTCACCAATCCAACATGGCGGCTGTGCGAAATATTTCACCAGCATTCAATATCTCCGAAACTATTACCGATATCACCCTAGAATTTTGTATGGTGATAAAAGGAACTACTAGAAATTCACTTATGTGACCTTTGAAAACCTGGTAACTACAAAACCAACATGGCGGCCAAGCGAAGTTGCGACTTTTAAATGGACGTTTCTCGCGATTTAACCAACCAAACGCAATGAAACTTGGCACAGTATATGTTTATATACATTGTAATGCACCGACATCTAACTTCGTTCAATTGTTTACACAACATCAAAATGGCGGCTGTACGAAATATTTCACAGGCATCCAATATCTCCGAAACTATTTACGATATCACCGTGAAATTTCGTGCGGCGATAGAGGGCACTACTACAAGTTTATCTATGTAACTTTCAAACACCTGTAAAATACAAAACGAACATGGCGGCCAAGCGAATTTGAAACATTTTAATAGATTTTTCTTGTGATTTAACCATCTGAGCGCAGTCAAATATCGTACAGTAAATGATTATTCATATTGTAATGCACTGGAATCTAATTTAGTTCAATTGTTTACATAACCTCAAGATGGAGGCTGTGGGAAATTTTAAAATTAAGTTTTTATTTCTTGTGTCGTAATCATGCGATTGAATTGAACGTTTGAATAATGAACCTACGCAATAATTTTTCAATAATGGTACATAACTCTTTGGCCATTACATATAATAATCCAAAATGGCGAGTATCCGAAATATTTTGACGGTTCTCAACATCTACGAATCTTTTACAGCAATCAAACTGAAATTTGTTATGTTCATAGAGGCTATGAACATAAGTTCACCTATATGACTTTCAGTAACCTGGTGAGCACAAATCCAACATGGCGGCGACGCGAATTATAAATATTTAAATATTTAACCATCTGAGTGCAGTGAAACTTTGCACGTTAATGCTTATACAAATGTTAATCCACTGGTATCCAATTTATTTCAATTGTTTTCATAACCACAAGATGGCAACTGTGCGAAATTTTAAAATCTTGTTTTTACTTCTTGTGTCCTAATCATGCGATTGAAGTCTGAAAACCAGACGTACACAATAATCTTCATGTAATAGTACATAAATAAAAATCCAACCTGGCTACCATCTGCAATATTTAGTCGGTTCTCAGTATCTACGAATCTAACATAGCAATCAAACTGAAATTTTGTATGTTGATAGAGGCAATTAATATGAGTAGGACATATGAAAATAGGCTGTATAGTTCTTCACGGAACTACTTGTTATTTATAAACTTTCACACACTAATACATACCGTATAAACTTTTACAAATTAATACACATAGCGCCTAAGCACTGTACATCAACTATTTTGTTTCCCACCATGTTTCTGCACTCACGTCTTCATTTCCTCAAAGTTCGTAAATATCTCTTGCCAAGTCTTAAAAATAGAAAGTTAATTGAGGTCGATACAATTGTGGTCCTTACAACGTTTTCCTTGCGTTCCCATGATCAGAAACAATCATATTATTACTTACCAAATATTAATTAATACAAATGTTAAATTAGATGTGAAAACTACAGTTTCATTTACACAGATGATTATCCCACCATCTATCGGCTGCAGAAGAAGTAAATGGCCTGCGATAACAGCTAGCGCTTTCAACGCTGACTAGTTGAACCACTAAAAAGAGTTGGCTTCAAAACCTTACTAAGAGTTTCAACCAACGCGAACTGTGAACTATCGAAATACCTCCACAGTTTTCTAAGTTGGCTAAAGGTAACTATATCGTTCGGCGATAAATAATTATATCGTTCTAACAGTTCCATGAAAGTAGAATATATAAGTTAATGCTAAGAGCAATATGGCTTTCAATTATAAACACCAGTATGTTTCAGATCAGTGTCGAGGTATAAGTAAGCAGACACCGAAGATTCGAGGCATAAAATGGTATTTAATGATTGTGGTTTAATACTTACCTTGGGCCTTAGTTTTGACAAATAGCTTAATATGATAATAGTGGAAACTCTCGCAACTTAACACGCGTAGCAGCGGCGACAGCGCACAGTGCTACCATCTAGCGGTTCGAATAGTCAACTACTCGAACGAACTATTTAAGAATAACACTATTGACTACGAAAACGCAAAGAAATACAGATTTTAAGGCCTTTGCGTACTAATTGTTGCATAATGTAAGGAAGGGAGATGGATGTTGATCCTAAAGGGGCAGTGTTAAGAATGACATACGTGTATAATCACATTAAAACATTTGATCGTCAATTCATGACAGCAGTGTGATAGCCTACAGATAAGTTTTAAGCAGCCTACAGATTAGTTTTAAGCAGCCTACAGATTTTCCACAAGTTAATTACACGTGTAATATCTTATTGAGCTTGATATTTTTAGTGATATTTTTCACTGATGAATCATTTGTTCTATTCACATATGCCTTAATAAGGACTTTGAAATATTTGTCAGTCAGTAATTTCATACAGCTGTCACAGATACCTTCACTAGAGTCAGTAGGCCTAATTGATAGAAAATAACCAGTTAATTTGCTTTTTATCCCATGAGTGTTTTCTGACAAAAAAAATGGCAAAAACTATTTTCAAATGCCTCTGACATTTTGGCAGACAACTTTCCACCACACACATTTGGAAATAGCATTTTGGAATTATCATCATACTTCTTCATTTCTATGTGCAAATTTCCCATACTAGAATCATTATCATAAGATGATATTACATTCCTACACTCAGCATGGGGAAACTTGCTACAGGCCCAGCCCATGACATAGTGGTCAGCATTTTCTTGAATTACATCATAGTCATGATCATTTGCCTTATCACTTAGGTCACACTCTTCACTGACATTTGCTTCAAAATTACTCTTCTTCACATCATTATGAGTCAATAGAAAGTTTGCAGCATCAGATTCACAATTACTGTCGTCAGAAGCACAAAGTAATTGATTTACCATAACACTTTTTATGGCACTGCGAAATTTTGTTGCATCTGGGGTTACATTGTTGCCTCCTTTTGATCTAATGATTGAAAAAATGTTTTCAATGCAATCCTGTGTGATCCTCCTAGTTAGCAAATACCGGAAATCATAATCATTGTGTAATTCTGACCACAATAGTTTCAATGCAGAAATATTGTCTGCCCAACCCTGAATGCAAAGAGGATTGCCTTTGCGGTTATTCAGTACTTCCAGTTTTTTGAGACAGTCACAAATTTCATTCAGTTTTTGCATATGCCTTGATTCATTGCTTAAAGGTTTCCTATACTCCTTGAGGCTACTGACAGTGGAAGAATTAAAAATATCACACAATGTGTCACACATTTCTATAAACTCTGCAGTGTGTGCAGCACTCGATGGCAAAGAATTGAATGATACATGAACTAGTATTCCAGAAGCTACAGAATGACTGAGAACCCTGGTAGCTAAACATACCCTCATATTTGAAAAAGGGGGAAGTGTGATACATTTCTTTGTTAACTTTGGAGCCAACCTTGGAATCATTTTGGAGTCCTTAGCATAAAATTCTCTTATGTGAGACCAACTACAAACTTTACCACTAGAAACAAAATCATACTTTTTCAGATTGTTTCTCACTGACTTAATCAAGTGCGGAGGATCATGAAAAAAATAAATGTTTTCACCGTTTACCTCAATGAATGGCTTCTCTGCAGTCACACCTAAAAGTTTCCTCACATTCATGTTATTACTTCCTTGATCACACACAACTGCTTTAGGAATTAACCCGATTGCCTGAAGTTGATTGACAATAAATAGCACCAGCTCTTTGATGTAGTGCCCTGCCATAGCATTGTTTGATAAGAAGTACCCAATTATTTGTTTATAATTGAGGTACAAACCTTTAATCATAAATACCATAGCCTGGTTACATTGTTGGCGGATGGGAGCTGTGATTGGCTGTACAGGAGTATCTACACCAAAATCTTCATATCCCTCCAATTGATCCTTCTGAGGATCATATGACAGAGACGACTTGATGGAAATTTCATCAAATACCAAGGAAATAACCTTCTCCTCCCTTTTCATTTTTTTAGCTTTAATTTCTAGTAAGCTTAGAACCATTTTATTAACACCAGGTTCCACTCGGGAATTTTGTAAACAGCTTCTTAATGACCTGGTGCTGGGCAAAGAAAAATGCTTTTACATGAACTTGTATGATTTGGGCGAACAATAATGCAAAGCTAATGCAAAACTTTTGTCATCATTTGAATATCTTCGGCCCTGAGCTTTACGATTTCTTTGATTCATTTGAAGATTTATGAAGTTCTGAGAAACACTCTTATCAACAACATTCTTTTCACAATTACACTTGGACTGATTTTTCTGCCCCACAGATAATTTTCTTCTTAGATTTTTATTTAATGATCTGTACTTTGAAAGCAACTTCTGACAATTCCTGTATTTCAACATTATGTTTGAACAGCATTCATTCAGTCTTTCTTTCACCAGTAGTTTGTCATTTTCCTGGACAGCACTTTCTGTTGGTAAATCATCTGGAATTTCTGGGGTAGACTCACACTCTCGTTTTCTTTTTTTCGGGCTGCATCTCAAGTGTGTCTGTTTGACATTGTGGCACTGCAGTGAGGGCACTGCACCAGGCCAGATTCTGTAACAAATACGATTCTTTAATCATCAGGGGCATTCACTAGTGCAAAATGTTGAAATATGGCCTATGTTGATGAGAACTTGAAATTCCAACAGTTAAAAACGTCCATAAGTAATACAAGAACAAATTATATACCCTTGGCTTAAGAGATTCTTGTTTCTGAAATCCTTTTCCGTAAAGTGGTCCGAACACACTACATAACTTTTATTCAAACGTTCTGGTCCTTTTGTCCTCAGAATTTCATCTAAATCGGCCCTTCTGCTCTTCACAACCCACTGAGCACACCTGAAAAAGGATTAAATGGATAGGTTTAATCACAACAATGTTTTAAAGAAAGTATGGTATGTTCAGATTAATAGAAAATAAAATACAGGTACCCGTAAACATTAGTAGGTATACTCACAGCTGTTTGTTTTTTGGAAATCTGTAAAATGACTTGGGATCACTTTGTATTTTATAATTAAAACACCCATACATACTACAAATAACTCCTCTTCCAGCCATTACCAAAATTGTGGCACATAACAGCACAAAACAATACTATTTTAATTACAAAAGTAATACTTCGAATGTACTTCACTTAAACTTGCCAGCTGATTGAACTCCACCACGTAGTTGACTGCGCGAACCGCCAGGTAGCGCGCAGGATCGATGTCGCCAGTTTCTCGCGGGAGTTTCCACTATTATCATATTAAGCTATTTGGTTTTGAAGACTGGCCATAACATTTCTGATGTAGTCTGCCTGGTTTTATACTACTTGACGTTACAGACAGCTACCGTCTACCAAAATATTATGTGCACTCGAAGGTTGTTTGTGAAGTAACTAATTGGCGTACATAAAATCCAATACCATCATCATTTTCGTCGTTCTAATTTACGTTATATCTAGTAGGTTTGCCATTTTTGATTTATATTTTAATATTTTTTATCGCAGTTGGAACACAAAAAGAGCCCGTTTTAGAGCGTGTTTCAACCATGCGTCAACTTTAAAAATCAGTTTCTCAAAAATCCGTCATCAGATCGAATCCAAATTTGAACACAGTATACATTAGAATGTTTTATAACTAGTTTATATATTTGAAAATTTTTCGAATCCAAGAAACAAAGTTGTTATCATTTTTGTAAGGTAACTTTTTCTCGGCTCGTGGTGGTTAGAAAACTGCGTTCTTAGTCGCGTTGTAATCCTTATATAACAAAGGGTTATGCTGTATGCCAGTGAAATACGCAAATGAATTCACTAATTTTATATCGGCTTGTATTTGTACGTGATGAAATGACATGGCTCAGCTGCTAGCCGATGCGGTGAAAGTTGTACAACGTTGCCATGACGGTTCACATCCGCGTAGCATGCCGCGCCTCGCTCGAAATTGCATGGGCAGATTCCTTCACAATTTACGATTTTCTGTCTGTTAGATTTAATAATAGATTAATGATTTCCTTCAGGGAAAAAAATCAGGCAACTCTGTGTCTCTAAAAGCCACAGTACTTAGAAGGGATGTGAAACCAATATTATAATTGCCGGACACCGTGGTGTTGGGGTAATGCGTCTGCCTCACACCCTGAGGCCCTGAGTTCGATTCTTGGCTTCCGTAGGGATTTAGAAACTGACGTGAGGGCTAGTAAGGGTGCACTCAGCCTCGTGAGGACAATTGAGTAGCTGTCTGACAGTGAGGCAGCGCACCGGTCACGGAGACCAAGATTAACGGCTGAGGGGGGCCGACGTGCTGGCCACGCGTCACCCCATAATCTGCAGGCCAAATGGCTGGGCAGCGGTCCCTTGGTAGGCCTAGGCCTTTCATGGGCTGTAGTGCTACGGGGTTTAATTTTTATTATTATTATTGATATTATTATTATTATTATTATTTTATTGATCTGACGTTAAACAGAAGTAGGAAAATGATAGTGTTATTGGATTATCTGTACGCCTATTGGCTATTTCATAAAGAACCACCAAACTCAAGTGCTCATAATATATTGGTCGACAGTAACACCCAGTTGTCCAGAAACACGTCGATGCTTTATATATCTCGACCTAATGCAAGCCATGTAATGGATTTAAATGGCCGTAAAAAATTGTCACAGCATAACCTACAAATGCGTGAACTGAGCGATATGATTAAAATAAATATTCAGAACAGAACGAGATTCCTTTAAATAGGTAATCTCACAAATACAGAAGACAAGGCGAAAAGTATAAATGTGGCAAGAGACCGATGCGATGGCAAGAAACCTTACGTTCCGTAACGCCTGAGATTTGGAAAAAAAATGTGTAAAATATGCCATACAAATTGAAAAAAAAAAACAAGATGTTCAGGAAAGAACCTATAGCCTACTTTCTCCTTAATGTATGGGTATAGTTATAACTCTTTGTCTTTATTGCCTCCTAATTTCTTCCATTTCGAAGTACAAATTAGTACACTGGAATTGAGGAGTGGCGTTCAAATAATTTACCCCAGCATTTTGCAACTTCATCAGCAAGCACTCCAAACAACGTAGGTATTCAGTTTATTAACATCGACTACTTACAATAATTTAAACTTCGTTGCTCTAAACGTATCACTGGGAGAAACATACTTAATATACCTCTTACACAGCTAATTTGTAATCGCGTACGGTTAACGAGAAAGACAGGCCATGGCGCGTAAACCAAACCCTTCTGTGACGTAGGCAATGCACTGCTTGATGGTGCTTGTACGTTTAAGGCGAGAGCAATTCATAAGCAGCAGAAATGCAATATTTTATATCAATATTCATAAAATGGACGCAGTTTAGATGTCCCGTGTGTTTTCAAACACGATAAATTATACTGTATAGGTTTGCAAAACTACGCCTATTGAAGTTACTCCTTACAAAATTCCACGCGAACTAGGATTCAAGGGTTCGTTGTGTCTTTAATAGCTGCAACGAGCAGGCTACAGTAAGTCGAGTTGTAGATTCTGTGACCTTCGTTGCGAGTTAAATTATGTGCACATGAGTATAATTAGATCAAAGAATCTTCCAGCACAGTATAGATATCATTAACTTATTGTTGTTTCAAGGGGCGGAACATAAATTAATTCGTTTATAGAAGAGATCTGCGGAATACACTACCCACCGACTAACGACTTTTATCAATACCTTCTATGAAGACAAGTGATAAATGAATACCAACGTTTATACAGGTTCAATGATGTAGACAAGATGACTAGGTACTGTACCACACCGGCAGTAAAACGAAGACCAGGCAGTGGTGCAACAGAACTACATTGCTGACGTCACGAAAACTCACCAGAGCCAGTCATTCTCGTTGGCCGTTATAATCGCGCCTTATCTTGGGGATGTGTACCCTCTATCGGCAAAAATAATAACCTTCTCAATTATACTGTAGACATGGGTTCACTAACTGGCCGGTAGAGAGCATAGCTCGCATCTAGAAGGCTGTGGTTACCAATAACATAGTTAAAGTAATTACTCTTAGATGTCACTCCGGTGGTGAATGTTGTTTAAATATATATTTTCCATTTCAAAATGCACCATATAATGCTTTATTTTATAACGTCTCAGTACTCAAGAAATAATAAATATTAAAAAAAATCAAGAAAAAGTCCAAATCTGATAGGATTTGAACCACGGGCAGCCTGATGAAAGACCAACACTCTGACCACTCAGCCAATCGTGCACACTCTAATAGATCGTTAGGAACCAATATATATACCACGTTATAGCAAATCATGACTTGGATTAAACGTTTTCTTCACTGGAGTATATTTTAAACCGAGTTCATTTAATATAAAGTTCATATATTTGTTACCACTAGGCTATATTGCATGCAACATACTGAAATTAATAAAATATAGGTCAGAACGAGAGATCAGCTGCCATCTTGTCAAATAACCGAGACGACTTAGCCTTTTAAAATCACTTTTAGACTATAATATTAAAATATAAACTTTTAATTTCAAACGGGCCACGTCGTTTCGAACAGATTAAACGATTCTTGGTTCGATAGTCGGAACTGGTGGGTCCCATGTTATGGATTATAAAGTTTGCATAATTCACACGGCCGCCATCCTGAAATGGTACGGTTGATGACCTCGTAGTTTGGGCACAAGACGCGTCTCATATGAAGGAACGTTGTTATCAAATTTGGTAAAGATCCGATTATTAGTTTGGTCGTAATGCATTATTAAGTTTTGACCATTTGAGTGACCGCCATTAAGTTTTGGTAAAGATGGCGGCAATATAAAACATGACACTGAGGTGCCCTTTGCCAATGCTACCTCTGTACCAAATTTCGTTCAATTCGGTTTCACCGTGTTCGAATTGATAGCGGGGGGGGGACAGACATTCAGAGTACACACACTCACACACACACACACACACACACACAGACAGACACACAATTTTTGGCCCTGTAGTGATCTCATGAGTCTACTTTCATTTTTTGCAAAAATCGAAAGTAGGCTAATATTGGAAAAAAGACCGCCTTCCGGATGATATTGAAGTACAATTTGTAATTAATATTGACAATTCCGATTCATAAATAAAAAATTGATGACGATATTTTTGGTGTTGAATTGCAAAATAACTTGAACCAATGTATATTGTAAGTAGACAAGCGCATATAAAGAAAACATTAAAAAATAACCTAAAAGGTTAAGAATAATAACGTATAGCTGCTATTGGAGGTCCAAAGCCCTCATGAGAAAAGCTGATAGAAAATATTTTTCATGACCTCTTAATTAGGCCAGGCGACAGGTCGGAAAAAAACCTCACTAAGGAAATAATTAGTGGAAAGCTGGAAATTGCTTTAATCGCTTTATTTGGACCCTGATATTACTCTCCCAAGTTTCCCCCCTCGAGCGAAGTCGGCGTTGGCCCTTCTGGCTTTAAGAAGGTACCAGTTTTCGTTTTTTTTCCTTGAAAATATCTCCAAAACCATCAACTTTATCAACAAAATACAGTACCTAATATAAAAATAATCTAGAGTAAATTTCCTACAAAAATGTTCTGTACCTTTTGTCTCTAATGTAAACCGTTACGATGCTACGACCATACAAAGTGGAGCCCTTTTTGATTCTTGCGGAAAAGCTATAGAAATGATACGCCACATCAAAGTTTCTACATGTTATAAATATTTGTGAGCATTCCAGGTACACAAGCTGTTAACTTGTTACTAGTATAACAGCTTTTCAATGTAAACAGCTGTGGCAAAGTACCTACCATTAGTAGTATTATGGCGTAGTATTGGCATAAAATCACTCTTCCACACCACCTGGCGGTAGAGTAAATGGCGCGATTTTTAGTGGTGTCCCCAGGAGGCCTAATCCACTGTTCAAATGTCTAAGTTAGTCGATTTTAAACCGTTTTGATGAAGGCTGTCAGTCTTGATCGTCTGCCTCAATTTCTCCGTCATCGCTTTCATCGTCTGTATCGGTACATTTGTCCGACGTCACAGGGCGCTCAAGATTAACATCGATGTCTCCGTCACCAACATCCAAATCATCTTCTTCGGCAGCATTTGTACATGACCGTCCCATACAATTCATGCAGATTCTGGAGCAACGGAGGCCCGTTTTCCTGCAACCAAACGCTGCGTTACATCCTTCCGAACATTTGCAGAACACTGTGTTTAGAAGCGTTTGTGGCGCCGGATCCCTCGTCGTAGATATGGGAGCCAAACCACATTGAGAATTTTTCCAGCCCCAATCCAGTGGATTTGTAGCCTATCATTTCAATACCATGTTTGGATTTGATGTTATGTTCTTAAAGAGTGCTCACGTGCCGCTGATTCGGAGGGAGGTAAGCTTGCGAGATTAAATCGATGTTTGCTTAAAGATTTTGCAAACAGTTGGAACCGCAACTCATTCAGGGTATTTCCCGTGGGTTTGTTGTCAAAAAGCCTAGCCAAAACCAACTGGCCCTCTTTGTAAATTTCATCGGGGTTTGCGTTCACGTCTCGGAGAACCCTAACAGCTGTCTGCAGTTCCTCATTACTCTTCAGCAGTGTTACGAATTTCATTTTGTCCTGCCTGTGAAACGTAGACGTTGTATCGCACCCACTAAACACATGCAAAAAGAAGATGTTTTCCTGCACACACGGCGGAAGATTGAAACTTGTTGTGCAAAATAGTTGTTGTTGTTTGCCGGGTTTCATAAAATATATTTTCGTGGAGGGTGGCACACGAGCCGCCAAGATGACCAGGATATCTATATCTTCAGCCACTATAATGACCGAATTGTCGGGCCGAGATAACTCGAGTGAGGTGGTAACGATGAGCACATCGGCATCTTCTGGAGCTTGTCTGGTTTCGATTCCTTCGCTTTCGAATTTGATGCGCCACAAGTCGATCAATCTTCGTTTTTTTAATGTCATTAGACACAAATTTTGCTTGTGGCATAAGTGCCGTCATGGACTCATAAAAAAAAACATTAGCAGCATCATGCTTGTGCGATCGTCGAAGACGTTCCGCGGACTTGGTACTGCGAGCTGCTGGGTTGTCAGGATACCCATCGAAAATAATGACACTGTTTTTGAAGTATCTTTTAACGTAATTCACATATTTGACACTTATGTCGACAAAAGTATCGGTTTGGTGTCAAATTACACGGTGCAGAAGATATCATCCGTCGAGAACATGATGTAGGTCCTCAAATGTGGGCTTATCGGTAACAGGATGGAATAATTTATAGAACACAGACTTTTGCGTCTTACGCATTCCCGCTTCATCAAAGATCGCAACCGCATACGGAGCTAGTTCATACTGGAAATATTGTTAGAATTCTGCATCGATTTCTTTGCAAGGCAAATGCGTTGGGAAAGCACAAGAGGATCAACAGGAATTCCGTGTTGCAGATGTTTATTTTCGAATTTACCGCGCGGAGTGGCATCACGCGATTTTTTCTAAGGAACTTCACATCGCGAAAGTTGTTGCCGGTTATGCTTTTTTGTGCTGCTATTCCAATTTCATAGACCATATGCCAAGTGATTTGTCCATCCCCGACAACTCCTGTGCTTAACGAAACAATGTGTTGTCCACGAGGAAAGGGATCGTGAGTTGGTAACCATCCAACAAGTTTTCTCAAGTCCGCATCATCGATGTTAATCTTGAGCGCCCTGTGACGTCGGACAAATGTACCGATACAGACGATGAAAGCGATGACGGAGAAATTGAGGCAGACGATCAAGACTGCCAGTCTTCATCAAAACGGGTTAAAATCGACTAACTTTGACATTTGAACAGTGGATTAGGCCTCCTGGGGACACCACTTAAAGAAAACCGCGCCATTTACTCTACCGCCAGGTGGTGTGGAAAAGAGTGATTTTATGCCAATACTACGCAATAATAATACTAATGGTAGTTGCTTTGCCAAAGCTGTTTACTGTACATTAATAATAATAAAAATAATATCGTATGGCCTCGGGTGCCTGGTGCAAGCTTTGCTATTTGACACCCAGAGGGTAGCTTGCATGTCGAATTTCGTAGTTCCTTGACTATGAAAGTCAAGGAGGTTAGATGTTAGATATCTAATCTCCTTGAACACAATAGCGCTTTCTAGTAGAGAAATGAGGAACTTTGTGCTGGCGGAAACTCCCGAGATTAATTTTGCCATTATGAACTCGGCCTACTGAATTCAAATGGGTTCTTTGACATGCCATCATCGTATGACATGCGTATCGTATTTTTGCCGCCTTTCAAAAATCACTTACCACGGTCAGGGGCGAACCTGCAATCTTGGGGTTAGTAGACCGACACGCTATCCACTCATCCACTGTACATTGAAAAGCTGTTATACTTGTAACAAGTTAACATCTTGTGCACCTGGATTGCTGACAAATATGTATAACATGTAGAAACATTGATATGGCATATCATTTCCATAGCTTTTCCGCAAGAATCGAAAAGGGCTCCACTTTGAATGGCCGTAGCATCGTAACGGTTCACATTAGAGACAAAAGGTACAGTACATTTTTGTAGGAAATTTACTCTAGATTATTTTTATATTAGTATTAGGTATTTTGTTGATAAAGTTGATGGTTTGGGTGATATTTGCAAAAAAAGAAACGAAAGATGTTACCTTCTTAGGGCCAGAAAGGCCAACGCCGACTTCACTCGAGGGGGGAAACTTGGGAGAGTAATATCAGGGTCCAAATAAAGCGATTAAAGCAATTTCCAGATTTCCACTAATTATTTCCTTATAGAACTACCTGTCGCCTGGCCTAAATACCTTTTGCTTGAATTAATGAAGAAAATCAAAAGTTACTCGTAGATAGTGAAGGAATCTGCCCATGCAATTTCGAGCGAGGCGCGGCATTCTACGCGGATGTGAGCCGCCTCGGCAAAGCTGTACAACTTTCACCGCATCGGCTAGCAGCTGAGCCATGCCATTTTATCACGTACAAATACAAACCGATATAAAATTAGTGAACTCATTTGCGTATTTCAGTCATACAGCATAACCCTTTGTTATATAAGGATTACAACGCGACTAAGAACGCAATTTTCCAACCACCACGAGGCGAGAAAAAGTTACCTTACAATCATGATAACATTGTTTCTTGGACACGCAAAATTATGAAATCTATAAACTAGTTATAAAACATTCTAATGTATACTATGTTAAAATTTGGATGCGATCTGATGACGGGTTTTTGAGAAACTGATTCTTAAAGTTGACGCATGGTTGAAACACGCTCAAAAAGGGCTCGTTTTGTGTTCCAACTGCGATAAAAAAAATATTAAAATATAAATTTTAAATGCCAAATATATATGACCTAACGTAAAATAGAACGATAAAATTGATTATGGTATTGGATTTTATGTAGGTCTATTGGTTACTTCACAAACAACCTTCAAACTCGAGTGCAATTAATATTTTGGTCGACAGTAGGCACAGGGCTCCGAGTGAAAGCCGAAGTTATACGATTGTCTTCGCGTCACCACATGGTAGCTTTACGATTGGTTACGACGTGAGAAGCTTATTATCCTCTCTGTTTCAAAATAAATCATGTGATTGTGCCAGAGCTTATCTATACTGACGACACTAACTAAAAGTAAAATACTGTAGTATAATATTCAACATATCATATTCTCAGAATACATTACATTGAAGTACCTCCATTTTCTGTTCATTACATGTCGGCTTGATGGTCTAGGGGTATGATTCCTGCCCTGTGTGCGAGAGGTCCCGGGTTCAAACCCCGGAATTGCCCAGCATTTTTTACTTTTGTTTTATCTCTTGAAGAGATTCAAAAAGTTTTGAAAAGAACCTTAGGAACGGTTTTTTTTTCGTGCGAGACTTGTACTTACTGTGTGCCAGTAATATAAATACATAGTTTGAGGTCAAACGCATTTTTTTTAGTCGCCTTACCCTCCAGGTTGGCTTTTCCCTCGGACTCTGCGGGGGATCCCACCATTACCGCCGCCAGGGCAGTGTCCTGGAGCTTGAAACACCTGGACGGGGGATAAAACTGGGGAGGTGGGACCAGCACCTCGCCCAGGCGGCCTCACCTGCAAAGCGAACAGGGGCCTCATGAGGGATGGAAACTGAGGCGAAGATTGGGAGGGATATGCAAGGAAGAGGCAAGGAGGGTGGCACCCTACCAGGTGTTTCAAGCTCCAGAACACTGCCCTGGCGGCGGTTATGGTGGGATCCCTCGCCGAGTCCAAGGAAGGGTAGCGGCTTTGGTGGCGTAGTTGGTACGTGCTGTTCTTCTATGCCGAAGCCGTCGGATTTTTTAAGAGCGTTAAAAATTCCTCAGTATGCCTTCTTTCGGAGGGGAAGTAAAGCCTGCGGTCCCTTGTCATAGATTTATGGCATGTTAAAGAACCTTCCACTAATTACACCTGTGTGAAGCTAAATAGGTTAACAATTTGGATAACGCCCTTAGGTTCCAACGTTCGTTGCCAGCAGCCGACTGCGGTGGCGTCTAGTAACCAAGTTCTGAACTAGTAGTTGTTGATGGTGGCGTTTGTCGGCAAAAGTAGGAACTACTTTAAAAAAGAACAATGTCGGCAGTCCTTACTTGAATTAAAAACAGATAACACACACTAATACAGCCATCACAATTAGCACCGGTTATCAGACAGATTCTACACCCACCCAAAGTACACGGGGCTACATGACCACGTTGTCACAGCCCCTAAACTGAGGAACCAACCAACCTAAGTCCGAGGGAAAAGCCAACCAGGAGGGTAAACCGACGAAAAAAAAAAAGAAGCGTTTGACCTCAAACTAAGTACGGTATTTATATTACTGGCACACAGTAAATACAAGTCTCGCACGAAAAAAAAATCACGTTCCTAAGGTTCTTTTATACCACTTGATGAATCTTTTCAAGAGATAAAAAATGCTTGGCATTTCCGGGGTTTAAAGCCGGGACCTCTCGCACCCAGAGCAGGAATCATACCCCTATACCAGCGGTTCCCAAACTGGGTTCCGCGAAGGGATCGCAGGGGTTCCACGATAAATCTTAAAAATCAAATTAAAAAAATGATTTTAAAATAAAACCACACGAGGCTAACTATTTTTACGCAACGAGAAGTGGCTCATGCGATATGCTTACCTCGCTGATATATTCGGGAAACTGAATGAAGTTACTACATCTTTGCAGCGTTAAGATATAAACGTTCACAATCAGAGACAAAATAGCATCATTCAAAACCAAACTCAACTTTTGGATCGAAAGTGTAAATGAGAAAACTTTGAATGCTTTTCTCTCCTGGCACAATTTCTGAGTAAAAATGAGATGGAAATCGAAGCTGATATGCACAAAAACATTTGTGAGCATTTAATTAATCTTTCGAAATCTATGACGGAGTACTTCCCAGATACCAGCATAATAAAGGACATCGAGTGGGTGCCAAATCCATTTGCCAACCGAAATAATCCTCACATGTTCGTGCCTGACTATGAAGATCTTATTGAAATTCAATGCACCTCCGCTTTTGAAACGAAATTTGAATTAGTGCCGCTGAATGACTTTTGGGTACGACTGATAGACGTAGACGTATATGTCAGTAGCCGAAAAGGCTATCCGAGTTCTGCTCTCCTTCGTGTCCACGTATCGATGCGAAGCAGGCTTTTCTGCTTATGCTTACACCAGAAACAAATTTAGGAGTAAGTTGAACGCTGCCCCGGATTTACGTATTCAGCTGTCGGACAGAAGGCCCGATTTCAAAACTATTTTAAGAACGAAAATGAAACAATTTCATTCATCACATTAGAAATTAGATTTGCATTGTTCTAAAAAAATTGTTAAAATTTTTGTACCAAAATAAAGGCTTGTATGTATATTTAAAATGGTTTCTCTTTTCCCAAACCTATTACGTTAGCGTTAGGCTATACACAACACCCACGCAATAAGAATTAGGTTCCGCGGAAAAAACATGACTACTGAAGGGTTCCGTGACCGAAATAGTTTGGGAACCGCTGCCCTAGACCATCAGGTCGACGTGCAATGAGCAGAAAATGGAGGCACTTGAATATAATGTATTCTGAGAATATGATATGTTGAATATTACACTACAGTATTTTGCATTTAGTAAAGTGTCGTAAATATAGATAAGCTCTGGCACAATCACATGATTTATTTTGAAACAGAGAGGATAATAAGCTTCTCACGTCGTAACCAATCGTAAAGCTACCATGTGGTGACGCGAAGTCAATCGTATAACTTCGGCTTTCACTCGGAGCCCTGTGCCTAGCTGTCTGTAACGTCATGTGGTTTTATACATCATCACCCGTACCCGGCAGGCATTGCAATGCCAATCAAATATTTTTGTTGTTGATGTGCTTTAGGATACACAATATTTTTTTTTCAATTTCCACTAACTGGCCCTAAACTATCGTAAAATGGATTTGCTAATTTAGAAACATTCGTGCACAATAACACACCAAAGTTTCATCGCAGTAGGATGAATGGCATATGAATGCATACGGGATTTTGTTGAAACGCTTCGCGCGTCGTTACTCATTTGTTGCATCTACTCGTGCGCTATCTATTGTAAAATGGATTTACTGAGCCAGAAGTCTTCCCTGGAGTGTACGCAACATCTCACCCGAGCTTCATCGCTATCGGACGAATGGTAGGCCTATATTAACGCATACGGGACTTTGTTGAAACGCTTTGCCCGTCGTCGCTCATTTGTTGAATCAACTCGTGCGCTACCTATTGTAAAAAGGATTTTCTAAGCCAGAAACCTTCTTTGGAGTGTACTCAACATCTCACCCAAGTTTCATCGCAATCTGATGAATGGTATATGAACGCATAGAAGGCATACACATAGACAGACTATCACGTAACATTCACTTTTATAGAGAAGAAGATGTAGGGCTTGGCCAGAAATGAGTGTGGTAGAATTGAGAGCTCCAGATGGTCAACCGATTAAAAGAAATAGCATTTTTGGCGCGGGTCGGACGAGGCATTAGCCACGTATGTAATTTTCATTTTTCGGTAACAACTTTACACAAACATTAAGGTTACTGACAAGATAGTGGAGCAAGTCTCCAGTTCCTCTTATTGTTGTTTGAGTCTTCAGTGTTTTGACTGGTTTGATGCAGCTCTCCATGCCTCCCTGCCCTGAGCAAATCGTTTCATCTCTACATAGCTCCGACACCCTACATCGGAGGCAATCTGTTTAACATATTCTAACCTTGGTCTACCCCTACAGTTTTTGTCCTCGACCCTTCCTTCCATAACTAAGCTTGCTATTCCTGGGTGTCTTAGTATGTGTCCTACCAACCTATCTCTTCTCTTCATTAGCAGTCGCCAGAAACATCTCTCCTCTCCCACTCGTCTTAATACCTCTTCGTTTGTAACCCTATCTACCCATCTGATCTTCATCATTCTCCTGTAACACCACATTTCAAATGCTTCAATTTTCCTCTTTTCTGCTGCACCAATAGTCCAATTTTCACATCCATAGAGCGCCACGCTCCAGACAAAGGCTTTCAAAAATGACTTCCTAATACCTAAATCTATATTCGATGTCAGCAGATTCCTTTTTTGTAGAAATGCTTTCTTTGCCTGAGCCAACCTACTTTTAATATCCTCTTTGCTTCGTCCATCACTGGTTATTCTGCTTCCTAAGTAACAGAAGTCTCCTACTTCCTTCAGCTTTTCACCTGCCAATTTGATCTCCATAGAGGTTTCTGATTTATTTCGGCTGCATTCCAGTATTTTTGTTTTACATTTATTTATTTTCATCATGAATTCTTTCCGTAAGACGGAGTCCATACCATTCAAAAACTCATTCAAATCCTCAGGCTTGTCGGCCAAGATGACGATGTCATCAGCAAATCTCAGAGTTGAAATTATTTCTCCTTGAATCTTCACTCCCACTTTAAATTTTTCTCTAATTTCCTTCATTGCTTGTTCAATGTAAAGATTGAAAAGTATGGGTGATAAGTTGCAGCCTTGCCTTACACCTTTCTGAATACCAGCTTCTCTCTCATGTCCTTCAACTCGAATGACTGCTGTCTGGTTTCTGTACAGATTGTATATCACCCTCCTATCCCTGTACTTTATTCCAATTGATTTCAAAATGTCAAACAATTTAGTCCAATCAACGTTATCAAAAGCCTTTTCTAAGTCTACAAAAGCCATGAACGTTCTCTTATCTTTCCTTATTCTACCTTCTAAAATCAGCCTAAGACTTAGTACAGCTTCCCTTGTTCCTACATTTCTCCTGAAACCAAACTGGTCTTCACACAACTCCGTTTCTATCTGGCTTTCAATCCTCTTGTAAATTATTCTAGACAGGATCTTTGAAGCATGAGTAATCAAGCTGATTGTACTGTAATCTTCACATCTGTCAGCTCCCACTTTCTTTGGTATAGGGATGATTACATTCTTCTTGAAATCAGGGGGTACCTCACCTGTCTCATAAATCCTACACACCAAGTGAAATAACCTGATCAGACCGTCATCTCCTATGCAGCGTAGCAACTCAATCGGTATATCATCTATGCCTGGTGCTTTGTTCCTGCTTAAGTCTTCCAAAGCTCTATCAAATTCTGATCTCTATATTAAATCTCCTTTCGCATCCTCATCAATTTCCTCCTCCCTTTCCATTACATGTTTCTCAATCTCCTTTCCCTTATACAAACTCTCTATGTAAGCTTTCCATATGTCAACCTTTTCTTCCCTATCTGTTAGAGGCTTTCCATTTGTGTCCTTAATATTACAGCACTTAGTCTTCTTTTCCCCAAAAGTATTCTTAATCCTTCGATAAGCTGTGTCTACTTTTCCTAATTTCAGACAATATTCTATACCTGCACATTTCTCTTTCAACCATTCTTCTTTCGCTTCCTTGCACTTCTTGTTAACCTCATTTCTCAGACGTCTGTATTCTGCTTTCCCCTTTTCATCTCTTAGATTCTTGTGTTTCCGCCTTTCATCCATCAATTCTAGTATATCCTGAGTGATCCACGGTTTTCTACCTATTCTTTCTTTCCTACCAATGTTTTCTTCTGCGAATTTTGTTATTTCATTCTTCAAAAGTGCCCATTAGTCTGCAATTGAAGTTTGTTTAGGGTTTTTCATTAGTCCTTCCTTTATACTCTTCTTGAATCTTTCGTTTACATCCTTCTCTTTCAGTCTGTCTATTGCCCACCTTTTTGGCTTTTGACTTTTCTTCAGTTTCTTCAACTTTAATCTGCATTTCATTACAACCAGATTGTGATCAGAGTTTATGTCAGCACCAGGATATGTTTTACAATCCAAAATCTGGTTTCGAAACCTCTGCTTGACCATAATGAAGTCGATTTGGTAACGCCCTGTATCTCCTGGTCTCATCCATGTGTATATTCTTCTATTGTGGTTATTGAATAAGGTGTTAGCTATGACCAATTCATGCTTGGTGCAGAATTCTACCAGCCTGCTTCCTCGATCATTACTTTCACCTAATCCGAAATCTCCTACTATCTTCTCTTCTCTCCCTTTTCCTACCACAGCATTCCAATCTCCCATTACTATAACATTTTCATCACCCTTGATATACCTCAGAATTTCGTCTATTTCTTCGTAGACCTTTTCAACATCCTCATCATCAGCTTGACTGGTAGGCATATAGACTTGTACCACTGTAGTGCAGGTAGGTTTAGTATTGATTTTTGCTACAATAATCCGTTCACTATATTGCTCATAATATTCCACCCGCTGTCCAAGTTTCCTACTCAATATGAGGCCAACCCCTGCTTGGCCATTGTTTGATTTAGTGCTAATGACCCTATAGTCTCCTGACCAAAAGTCCTGTTCTTCCTGCCAGCGCATTTCACTAATCCCAACCAAATCCAACCTCAACCTATCCATTTCCCTTTCTAAGTTTTCTAACCTTCCACTTCCTAGCAGACTTCTAACATTCCACGCTCCGATCCGTAGAATGTCAGATTTCCTCTTTGTCACTTCCTCTTATTTGGGAAGTCTAATCACCAATGCTAACAGGTGTAGTAAAGAGATTACAAGGCGAATAGTGCTTGCAAAACAGGCATTTAATAATAAGAAAAATATTTTGATCAATGCAAATTAGGATATTTAATTTAAAAAAGTGACAGTCAGTCTGAAAGACTAGACTTTGTATCATTTTAAATGCTACAAATACTGAAAAATGCTAGAAAGGCTGGAGGCTTCTCGATCCCCTCGAAGCCAAAGACTCTTGACATGGTACAAAATTATCTGCATAATACTTATCTTGCTTATCTTATTTCAAATTACCCGCGAACGGCAAGTGCAAACCAAGGGCAAAGCAAGGTCAAGTGCGCGGGGTGCCGTCACGCTCACCAGAGCGCGCGGGGACGTGCCCCTTCCATCCAGTCTAAAAACACTTATAGTGGGCGATGTATTGAAGATAGAGATATGCTCCCGTGGACTTTTTTTTTGTAGAACTTTTCATGCTGACCAATTCTTACGCTCATAGTATATTGATATTTTTAACGGTTTGCCCAGCGTAAGCTTAAGAAGCGCACGGACGCCAAGTTTGTTTTCGACTTTTTCACTGAAATCGTTACTGCTTGGCTTCCTTTGATCATACATAAATTATTTTCTATAGAATGTTTCCTCGAGATATCCTTTACAGAATGGTGAAAACCGCATCGAAATCCATCCAGTGGTTCTAGAGATTACCGGTGACATCCAAGAATCGGGGATTTTTGTCTAATACTAACGAAGTAGAGATTGTCGGAGAACACATGCACAAAGCGGTACTATGACGTCACACACCTCAGTGCATCTGGGTACATTTCGTCCCGTTACCTTAACGTAACGCCAGACCCCCAGCGTAACGACGAAGGCGACAAGATCATTTAAAATGATAAAATAATTCTGTCATGTCCTTTGTATGAAGTGTGCTTCTGTATGGATGTGAATCAGAGGTCAGGATTGGAAGAGACTTGAAGTGTTTGAGATGTCGGTTTGGCGGAGAATGTTATGGGTTAAATGGATTGAAATAACATCAGCATCCTGCAAGAAATTTAATGGAAGAATGAACTGAGACCAACGATCCATAAAATAAAAGCTAAATTCACAGGCCACATCTTGCGACATAATTCTTTCCTAACTAATCTCCTGGAAGGAAAAATCACAAGGAAGAAAGGCCGAGGTCGACCGAGAAAATATTTCCTTCAAGACATCTCACTAACTCTTCATTATGGTTCCTACTATGAAATGAAACGAGGAGCTGAAAACAGAGAACAATGGTTGCGGAGAAAAGGCACTGCCTTTGAAAGTTATTTATTTTATACTCGACGATGTCAAAATGTAAATATTATATCTCAGAAACCTGTATCATAATGATGGTCATTATAGAACTGTTTTAGCCTACTTTTCACATTTTGCAAAAATGAGGAAGAAGTAGACTTATGAGATCGGGCAAATGTGTGCGTCTGTCTGTCCTTGTGTCTGTCTGGCTGGCTGTGTGTGTCCCCCCTCCTAAACGGCTGCAGCAATCGAAACAAAATTTGGTAGGAGTAAAGATCTATACCTGAATATCTCACGGCCATATTTGAAAATGATGTCAGAGCTACCAACTGCTGAAAAATCGCAATTGAAATTTCAGCTCCATGTTAGATATCTTGGAAGATATGAATGGGAGCTATTTCAAAACTGGCAACGCATAGATAATAATATTTCTGTTTAATTTCCAGGAGGCCATACAAGGCAGTGTTGCCAAAATGATTATAAGCCTGCTGATAGGTCCAAATTTTAAACGCATATAACTTCTTCACTATCAATTGGATTTTAACCAAATTTCGTATGTGCTATGTGTACATAAACAAATATGACTGAGCGTATTCTTAAGAGCCACCAGGGCTGCCAACTGTTAATAAATAATGTCTCTATTTCTGTTACCCTAATATCAATATATCAGAAAGTATGTAAGCCAATAGCTCTAAACTTTGCACACGTATAATACCTGGCATTCTAGATTAATTTGGAGTAACTAATATAGGCTTACGCCAGTGCTGCCAACATGATTCTAAGCCTGCAGATAGGTCCAATTTTGAAATGCATGTAACTTCTATACTAACTAATGGATTTCATTCAAAATTGACGCAACAATAGATCATATTATTTCAGATTATTTCTGACCAATACATGTATGTCATTGTTGCCAACATGATTTTACGTGCGCTGTTAAATCCAATGTTTAACTGCATGTAACGTCCATGCTATCCATTGGACTTCAACCAAATTTTGTATTCTGTACCTTAAGAGATGGAACTAGGAATATATTCAGTCACCAGGGCTGCCAACTGTAGTTCTCTATTAGGCGACATTATGCCAGGTATACAGTATTTCGAACTAATTAGAAATTTCGATATTACCAACTTAATTTCGTCATGATTCTAGATAGATCGATATAGATTAATCAATGGCATGAATCTTAAATTTTAAGAAAAGTTGACTTTTTAGTTCGTCACGGAACTTCTTGTTCGTTATGAGACAGTTTCTCTAGCCAATCAGAGCTCATTCATTGACCAATTAGGTAAGGATACCTTCGCGCATGCGCTCAAAATCCAACATGAATTACATGATTTGAAAGTTCTAATTTGATATCGGATCAACCATTGTAGTTACAATCCCAAACACAAAGACAAAATTAGCACGAACCTTTACGGTAACAAGAAAATACTATGACATATGCAAGAAATTTATGAATCTACGTCCAGAAGTTAGCAACACCGCATCCTTCTATATAAATTATCGACATGGAAAGTGCACCGTCCATATGTTCGCGTAAATAAACTGGCAAATATGAGAAAAGGAATAGCACTGTACCTTAATATCGACAACTCCAATTTCTACACAGCGCATTGCTTTCAAACGACTTCGGTGACAATATTAGTGAATGCTAGAGCTGGACGGCACTAATCATCATGCAGGCTGTAAACAATAGCATTACCAAGCAAAGTAAATGGTCTCTGCTTTCGAAGTGCTTTGACCCACGCATGCGCTCTGTTCAGTCAGCAATGCCAGCTCGTCCTGTTCACTAACTGAAGTAACTGAGTCCCACAGATATTTATGAATATTTATGTTAAAATATATAATAAAGTTATAATTATCGTCGAACATAAACAGTTGTATGCAACTCGCCTATAATGGTAATTAAGACAATCGAATGGAAATTATAAAACTCGCAACGCTCGTTTTATAAACATACTCGTGTCTTAATTATTGCCATTATAGGCTCGTTGCATAATATACTATTACGAGTCCAGGAAAAAATGTCAAGTCCTTCCACGATCCAGATGGCAATAATTGTGTGTATGACCTCTGTGACAATTGCTGCGAACGATATCACGTTGTCAATGATTGCCAAAGACTTCTCAAATCAATCATAGAATTTTGTACGAGCACAGAGTGCACTGTGGTGTATAATTTACGCTCTATCTCCTCCTCTTCCTCTTCTTGACGTTTCGGCCAGGTATGAACCACGTTAATTCAACTGCTCTCTTCCTTGAGCAGTATGTATGTATGTCTACCCCTTATTATTCCCGTTTTCCAACGGGGTCGGGGATGAGATGTGATGGAAGTCTTTGTAGCGATGGTTTTTACGGCCGGATGCCCTTCCTGACGCCAACCTCATGAGAGGAGTTAATGAGAGATGAAATGAATGATGGTGAATGAAACTGGGCTAGGATGTGGAAGGAAGCGGCCGTGGCCTGTCAGAAGGTACCGTCCCAGCATTTGCCTGGTGTCGGTCTCTCTTCCTCGAGCAGTAACGCCTCATATGTTCTCGGTGCTACTGTTTCCTAGCTTCAGTCCACGTCGGGTCAGATGACCTCGTAGTTCTGCCCCTTAAAACAACAATAACTATAACAGGCTTGCCTGTTGTTAGTTTAGTTTCATCCTAAGGGGCGTTTTTTAAATTATACAGGGTGTATCTTAATCATACCGACAAAAAAATCAGGGACGCTCTACGTGTTATGTATAAAACGATGCCGCAATCGGATTGGCGGAGAACATTTTTCCCTCCGAGAAAATGAGATTACTTTGTTACTTCCGGGCGCGCGATTCAAACCTACGAACTCCCCGTATTTGCTGAGCCAGGCAGCAAGCCGCTGGCCACTGCTGTGTTTCAGGCAAGGGAAGGGAGTGTGATAGAATGAGACAGAGATATGCTGGCGGGCATGCGGTAAGCCGAGACGATCGAGGAAACTTGCGCATGCCCGCCAGCATATCTCTGTCTCCTTCTATCACACTCCCTTCCCTTGCTTGAAGCACAGCGCTTGCCAGCGGCTTCCTCTCTAGCTCAGCAAATACGGCGAGTTCATAGATTTGAATCGCGCGCCCGGAAGTAACTAAGTAACCTCATTTTCTCGGAGGGAAAAATTTTCCCCGCCAATCCGATTGCGGCATCGTCTTTTACGTAACACGCAGAGCATCCCTATTTTTTGTCGGTATAATTAAGATACACCCTGTATATACCGTATATATACAAGGCTAGATTTGTGACGGTACGCACCGGTACGCCGTACCGAAACCTCTGATCGGGGGAAAAGTCGAATATATAACATAAATTTTAGAACTGTGGAACGTTAGCTGTAAGTCAAGGTGAACTTGGTCTTTGACTGGACTGTACTTCAAAGTACGTGGAATCTTGACTGCTTCGGGGACGTCACTCCGCTCTGGATACTAACAGCAAGAAGAGAGGAGGCACATACATGGAAAACGTTTCTAAACTTTGGACAATTTATAAACTGTGAGGTAAAACATGATCAAGTACAGGCAGGACCTTTTATAATAAATAATTATTTCAGAAAAATGTAAAGACAAAATTATAAGACAAGAAATAAAAAGGTGAACGTGTGTGTATTTTAAAAAACAAATGTATTCAATTTTTTAAATTACGTTAAAAAATTGAAATAATGTTTGAAGGTAGCCTAGTTGGCCGAAATTAAAATTTAATATAGGTCAACGGCTAAGGTAAGGAAAATGTTGCAACAGTAGTCTCAATCTAATTTAAAATTGCAATCAAAATTAGATTGCTATTTTGTCCGCTGATTAATTTTTAAAGGTGTTCAGAAAAGCGTGAAAATATAATTTTTAGAACTCTATATTTCAATATTCCATAAAGCCCCACCCCCATCCGGTAGCCCACAGTACCGGAACCTCTTATTTACAAATCAAGCACTGTAAATATATATACAGGGTCTTTCGTATAAAGTAAGAACGCCAAGCGGCAGTTTTGTTATTCACTACTGAGGCGGCCTTGGCCGAGCTTGTGGCGCGCCATGGTCCCCTGCTGTACTATTGAAAGCGCGCACATAGTACATACGAGGGCTGTTTTGAGCCTATTATCAATTTTGAAAAAATAGGCTTATGAGATCACCTTTTGTCCGTGTGTGTGTGTGTCTAATAAATTCTAAACGGCTGGAGCGATTTCAATGAAACTCGGTAAGTTCATAGCACTATTCCGGGCGACCCCGACCGTGCCCTTCAAATTTTGTTACGTCTCATCAATCCAACATGGCGGCTGTGCGATATATTATACCAGCATTCAATATCTCCGAAACTATAACCAATATCAGCCTGGATTTTTTACGGTGATAAAGGGAACTAATAGAAGTTCACCTATGTAACTTTTGAAAAACTGGTAACTACAAAACCAACATGGCGGCCACGCGAATTTGCGACATTTAAATAGACGTTTCTAGCGATTTAACCAACCAAACGCAATAAAACTAGGTACAGTATATGGTTATACACATTGTAATGCACCGACATCTAACTTCGTTCAATTGTTTACATAACCACAAGATGGCGGATGTGCGAAATATTTCACCACCACTGTATACCTCTGAAACTATTAGCGGTATCACCCTGAAATTTTGTACGGAGATAAAAGGCACTACTGAAAGTTCATCTATAAGACTTTCAAAAACCGGTTAACTACAGAACAAGCATGGCGGCCAAGCGAATTTGAAAATTTTAAATAGACCTTTCTCGCGATTTAATGTTCCCAACGCAATGAAATCTGGTACAGGACATGTTTATACACATTGGAATGCACTGGTATCTAATTTAGTTCAATTGTTTACATAACCTCAAGATGGCGGCTGTGCGAATTTCAAAAATTAATTTTTCTATTTCTTGTGTCGTAATCATGCGATCGAAGTGAAAGTTTGAATAATAAACCTACGCAATAACTTTCCTTTAATAGTACATGACTCTATGGCCTATACTTTTAACAATCCAACATGGCGACCATCAGAAATATTTAGACGGCTCTGAATATCTACGAATCTATTATAGCAATCAAACTGAATTTTTTAATGTTCATAGGGGCTATGAATTTAAGTTCGCCTATAGGACTTTAAATAACCTATTGATCACAAATCAAACATGGCGGCGACGAGAAGTATAAATATTCACATGAACGTTTCTCGCAATTTAACCATCCGAGTGCAGTGAAATTTGGTACAGTAAATCCTTATACGAATTTTAATCCACTGGCATCTAATTTATTTGAATTGTTTCCATAATCACAAGATGGCAGCTGTACGAAATTTTAAAATCTCGTTTTTACTTCTTGTGTCCTAATCATGCGATTGAAATTTGAATGCTACATGTACACAATAATTTTCATGTAACAGTACATACCTTTAGGACCTACATATATAAAATCAAACATGGCGACCATCCGAAATATTTAGTCGGTTCTCAATATCTACGAATCTATTACAGAAATCAAACTGAAATTTTGTATGTTGATAATGTCAATTAACATAAGTAGGGTATATGAAAATAGGCTCTATAGTTCTTCACGGAACTACTTGTTTTAAAGTTCTGATGGAATGTATAAAAATAACAGATTGATTTACCAAACTGATTTTACTACTAAATGTTTGCTTGTTTTATTCGTATGTCTCAACATAATCGCCAAAGCGATTGAAATATTTGTCGTATCTTTACACCAGCTTTCCAATTCCCTCGGCAAAATATTCTCCCGCCACAGAAGTGGGTATGTCTGGAATGTCTCCTGAAGTGTTTCCTTTTTGACGAGGTGTTGCCGCCCTACTATACCTTCAATTCTCGAAATAGGTGAAAATCATTCAGTGCTGGTTTGGACTAAACAGCAGATGGTCCAAAACTTCACACTAGAATTTTTGTAAAAGTCTATCGTAACGTTGGTACAGTGTGGTGGTGAATGATTTTCACCTTTTTCGAGAATTGAAGGTATGGATGGGTGGCAACGCCTCGCCAAAAAGGAAATACTTCAGGTGGCTGTCCAGACGTAGCCTACCCACCTCAGTGGCGGCAGAATATTTTGCCGAGGGCATTGGAAATCTGGTGTAACGATACGACAACTGTTTCAATCGTTTTGGCGATTATGTTGAGACATAAGAATAAAACCAGCAAACATTTACTAGTAAAATCAATTTGGTATGTCAATCTGTTATTTTCATACAGTCCATCGGAACATGGGGAAAGAAAAAAAAAAACAGCCCTCGAATGTACTATGCGGGCGCTTTCAATAGTACAGCAGGGGGCCATGGCGTGCCACAAGCTCGGCCAAAGCCACCTCAATAGCGAATAACAAAACTGCCGCTTGGCGTTCTTACTTTATATGAAAGACTATGTATATATATAGGCTATTTTCACTATCAACCAAACCAGTAGGAACCAATGTCCTTAATGTTATGCCCTTTAAGACAATTATCATCATAATATCCATTTGGTTTCTTATTTCCCTACATGTGGAACTTAAAGAGAGAATATTCTAATAACCTCTAGTAGCTTTTATTAATGTTTGTGGCTGGTTAGTTCCGCAGCATGAGCAGATCTGGTCGCTAAGTGGCTTAATTGGCAACCCTGTGTTTAGACACCCCTATCACATACCCATCCTTTGGTTAAGAGCCTGGTAGAGTGGACTAATAATTATCAGCCGATACAGGAACTTTTTTTTATAAAGTCCTAACCTGCACAAAGTGCTTGTTCGCCAGTAATGTTTCGTAAAGGGAAGTTAACTAACTACATTGGGTTTAGCGGAGAGCAGAGTAGAGATGAATTAGCCTAAGTGAAGCAAATTGCTGTATGGTCTCTAAACTGATGAATCTAGCCTAGCACTTGACAGCGTACTAAACCTCACCAAATCTGGTAAATGAAGTCAGAATATTGGTGAAATAAGTATTAGAATAATTACTTATATAAAAGGGCAGATGACCTCGTATCCGCCCCTTAAAACAAAAATAACTAACTAAATTCGATTGATGCAGCCATACAGCTTCTATGCCCAAGATCGCGTGTTCAAACCCGGCCGATGTCGTCAGATAATTAAAGAGTGTTAACAAGAAGTTCCGTGACGAACTAAAGAGCCTCCTTTTCATGCCAATGATTATTCTACAGTATATGAACCTATCTAGAATAATGACGAAATTAAGTTGGTAATATCGAAATGTCCAATTAGTTAGAAATATTCCTGGTATAATGTAGCCTAATAGAGCACTACAGTTGGCAGCCCTGGTGACTGAATATATTCTTAGTTCTATCTCTTAAGGTACAGAATACAAAATTTGGTTGAAGTCCAATGGACGTTACATGCAGTTAGACATTGGATCTATCAGCACGCGTAAAAGCATGTTGGCAACAATGTCATGCGTGTGCTGGTTAGAAATAATCGGAAATATTATGATATCTTGTTGTGCCAATTTTGGATGAAATCATTTGTTAGTATAGAAGTTACATGTATTTTAAAATTGCACCTATCAGCAAGCATAGAATCATGTTGGCAGCACTGACTTATATTAATTACTCCAAATTAACCTAGAGTGTCAGGTGCTATACGTTTGCAAAGTATAGAGCTGTTGGCTTGCATACTTTCTGATATATTGATATTAGGGTAAAATAATATAGAGAGCATTTATTAACAGTTGGCAGCCCTGATTGCTCTCAAGAATACTTACAGTCATATCTGTTATGTTACACACAGCACATACGAAATTTGGTTGAAATCCAACCGATAGTATAGGAGTTACATGTATTTAAAAATTGGTCTTATCAGCAGGCTTAGAATCATGTTGGTAGAACTGAAGTATATAAGTTACTCCAAATTAATCTAAAATGTCAGGTACTATACGTGTGCATAGTTTAAAGCTGTCGGCTTGTATACTTTCAGATATATTGGTATTTCGATGAAGAAAAAAAGAGAGCAATTATTAACAGTTGGCAGCCCTGGTGGCTCTTAAGAATGCACTCAGTCATAGCTGTTTTTGTACACATGTTGCATACAAAATGTGGTTCAAATCCAATTAATAGTGTAGAAGTTATATGCATTTAAAAATCGGAGCTATCAGGAGGCTTAAAATTATTATGGCAACACTGTCATGTATGGCCTCCTGGAGATTAAACTGAAATAGTATTATCTACATGTGTGCCAATTTTGGAATAGCTCCCATGCATACCTTCCATGATATCCAACATGGAGCTCAAATTTCCATTGAGTTTTTTCAGCAGTTGGTAGCACTGACATAATTTTCAAATATGGGCTTAAAATATTCCGGTATACATCTCTACTCATACTAAATTTGGTTTCGATTGCTACAGCCTTTTAGGAGTTGATAGGGGGGGGGACACACACACACACACAGACAGACAGGCAGATACAGATTTTCCCGGATCGATCTCATATGTTTACTTTTTCCTCATTTTTGCAAAATGTGAAAAGTAGGCTAAAAATCCCTCAGTATGCCTTCCTTCGGAGGGGAAGTAAAGCCGGTGGTCTCATTTCATATATTTATGGCATGAAAAAGAACCTTCCACTAACTACACTTGTGGAAGCTAAAATTTGTAGGTTAGTTTGATATCACTTTATTAGTTGTAACGTTCGCCACCAGATGCTGACTGCGATTGCATTTAGTAGTTGCGTCAGCAGCTAGGTGTCGTTGACGGTAGCATTTGGTGGCAAAAGTAGGAACTACTTGAATAAATTAATCGTCTGCAGTCGTTCTAACTAAATCACAGATAACACACACTAATACAGCCATCACAATTATTAACACCGGTTATCAGACAATTCTACATACACCCAAAGTACACGGGGCTACATGAACGCGTTGTCGCAGCCCCTAAACTAAGGAACCAACCAACCGATGCAGCCAATGGTCATTTCTTTCCTTTCTAGGACTGGTCCGAGAAGGAATTTTGGAAAGAAATCGGCCGTCGGCCTATTGAATGTTACCGTCCTGGCATTTGCCTGGTTATGAAAATGGGTAACCACGGAAACAATTTTAGGACAGTCGAGATGGGATTAGAACCCACGCTCTCCCGATGTCGGCGAGACACTAGCTGGTAGCTTAACTATTCATATGTGCATAATATCCATACGTAGATCGCAAACATATACGGTAATTCAGTACATCACAGAATAGACTAACCTTATCAAATAACGAGATTCACTGTTTTTTTTAGCGTATGGCTTTTAGTGCCGGGAGTGTCCGAGGACATGCTAGGCTCGCCTGTTTTGTAGCTGCTTCGAGGCGGACACCCTATGGGTGAGCTACAAGTACCGTTGGGAAGGAACGTTGGAATGGAAGTTCGAGGAGTTGGAAAGTAGCGGCTGTGGCCTATAGTTAGGGACCAACCCCGGCATTTGCCTGGAAGGAAGATGGGAAACCACAGAAGACCATCTTCAAGGTTGCCGGCGGGGGAATTCGAACCTCCTAGCCTCCCTGATGTGAGTGACTGCCAGCAGTCATGCCGTAACGACCACGGCTAACTCACCCGGTAGATTTACTGTAAATCATAAACAATAACATTAAGAAGACAAAATCTACTTAGTGTAGCAAATACATAGAGTATTTCTATACAGGGTGTCATTTATGTACTTGGGTACAAGGGGAAAAGGATCAATTTGAGATAGGGAACCTGGGGTCGGAATGGCCTCCTAACCCCAGAAAACAATTCGCCCCTGTAAAGAAGACAAGCGCACCATTAGTTACTCTGAGGTCAGGCACTCTTTCGCGGTCAACGGTCTTGGCGCGACCACCGCTCAACGCTGCTTGAGCCGAGAGGATAGCGGCGAGGCGCGGTGCCCCGGTGGTCCCGGGTTCGTTTCTCCTGAGGTGCCATGCCTTCATTTTTAGCCTATTTTCACTTTATGAAAAAATAGGCTTCACCATTTGTCCGTGTGTGTGAGATGGTATATGTGTGTGTCCCACTAACAACTTCTAAACGGTTTGAGCGATTTCAATAAAACTCTTTAAGATCATAGCACCATTTTGGCCAACCCCGACCGTGCATTTCAAATTTTATTGTCTCTCACCAATCCAACATGGCGGCTGTGCGAAATACTTCATCAGCATTCAGTATCTCCAAAGCTATTACCGATATCACCCTGAAATTGTGCACGGTAATAAAGAGCACTACTAGAAGTTCACCTATGACACTTTCAAAACCCTGGTAACTACAAAACCGACATGGCGGCCAAGCGAAGTTGAGACTTTTAAATAGACTTTTCTCGCGATTTAACCATCCAAACGTAATGAAACTTGGTACAACAAATGTCTACACACATTGTAATGCACTGGCATCTAATTTAGTTCAATAGCTTACATAACCTCAAAATAGCGGCTGTGCGAAATATTTCACCGGCATTCAATATCTCAGAAACTATTACAGATATCACCCTGAAATTTTGTACGGTGATAAAGGGCGCTGCTACAAGTTTATCTATGTAACTTTCATAAACCTCTAAAGTTCAAAACGAACATGGCGACCAAGGGAAGTTGAAACATTTTAATAGACTTTTCTCGTGATTTAACTCTCTGAGCGCAGTGAAATGTGGTACAGTAAATGATTATACATATTGTAATAATGCACTGGCATCTAATTTAGTTCAATTGTTTACATAACCTCAAGATGACGGCTGTGCAAAATTTTAAAATTAAGTTTTTATTACTTGTGTCGTAATCATGCGATCGAAGTGAAAGTTTGAATAATGAGCCTACACAATAATTTTCCTTTAATGGTACATAACTCGAAGGCCTATACATATAACAATCCAAAATGGCGAGCATCCAAAATATTTAGACGGTTCTCAATATCTACGAATCTTTTGCAGCAATTAAACTGAATTCTTTATGTTCATACAGGCTATGAACATAAGTTCACCTATAGGACTTTCAGTAACCTGGTGAGCACAAATCCAACATGGCGGCGACGCGAATGATAAATATTTAAATGGACGTTTCTCGCGATTTAACCATCCCAGTGCAGTGAAACTTTGCACGTTAGATGCTTATACAAATATTAATCCACTGGAATCTTATTTATTTCAATTGTTTTCATAACCACAAGATACCGACAGCAGTGGCTACGCGCGCTAAAGCGCAGCGTTAAGTCATGGGGCCAAGCTCTCTGCTGACTCGGTAGACGCGTGGGTTCGAGCCCCACCGTCGGCCGTCCTTGAAATGGTTTTCCGTGGTTTCCCCATTTTCGACTCCAGGCAAATGCTGGGACGGTACCTTCTGACAGGCCACGGCCACATCCTTCCACTTCCTTGCCCAGTTTCATTCATCTTCATCCAAAAAAACCTCTCAGGAGGCCACACGACAAAAAAAAAAGACACAAGATGGAAGCTGTGCGAAATTTTAAAATCTCGTTTTTACTTCTTGTGTTCTAATCATGCGATTGAAGTTTGAATATCACACGTACACAATAATCCTCATGTAATAGTACGTAAATAAAAATCCAACCTGCGAACCATCTGGAATATTTAGACGGTTCTCAATATCCATGAATCTATTATTATTAACAGAAAAGCGCACGAATGTGCATAACATAGATTTACATTAGTGAAACAAACATGTTACAAAAGAGTTAATTAATGTGAAAAACATCATGATCCAGTAATCAATCAGGAATGTGTGCATTAAAGCATTTATTCATGACCAGTCATTATATTGTGAATTGAATGTTATTTGTGAAATAGAGCAACACTGTATGATGCTTTGTTCATTTTAAATGTTATTCCTTGCTATAATCACAGAGTGATTTCTGGTTATTTTTACATCGTGTGATGTGATATGTGTCACAGAACTGGTCACATAACGAGCACACGCAGAGTTCATTTGGGGCGTGGTAGGACATGTTTTTACATATTTTATGTTGGTACCCATGCACTGCTAACTTTATCACCACATGTCTTAGTTTCTGATTGGCGCTGGTCCAGTTCCGGTTGATCATGGCATCCGTGCTGTAAAATTCTAGCGGAATGTCTTCTCTCTTATCTCTTCTCTCTGCTAGGTGCGCTTCAGCATTCTTTGTTGATGGAAGCTGTAATTTTGTTCTTATTTCTTCGACGAGGAAGGGTTCCCGTGCTAATTCATATGTTAGGCGTGAGCGCGTGTATTTTGAGATGCCCATTAAGGTTTTCAGGAATTGGGCTTTAACTCTTTCGATGGTGGCCAGATCTTTCTTCGTTAGTCGGTCCCATATCAAGTGGATCCCGTACGTGAGAATTGGTAGGATCTTTGCGTCAAACAGATGCATAGCTGTTTTTAAGGATAGCTGCTGGAGATTGATAACGTCGTACATGGCTTTCAAGCAAGCCACTGCTCTGTCTTGGATGTGTAGTCTGAATGTTCCGGTAGTCTGTAAAGTAATCCCAAGGTATTTAACTGCATTTACTATTTCCACTTTGACCTCTTCATATTGCAAGTTGTCGTTTGCTGCTACACGCCCACCTTTCCGAAAAACCATCTGTTGGGTTTTTGTCCAGTTTATTTTCAGACTGTTATTTCCTGCCCATTCTACCAGTGCTGAGAAGGCGTGTTGGAGTTCTTCCTTATTTGGTGACCCTAGGACCATGTCATCCGCATATATGTAGATCACTGCGTCCTTTGATTTCTCTCGGATTGCTGTTGTTACATCGGCTGTGGCAATATTGAACAGTATGGGACTGAGGGGGTCACCTTGCAACACTCCATTAGTTTGGGTGATTTCCATTGTTTTGCATATTGCGTCATCTATGGTGATCTGGTTGTATGCCAGGATATTTTTTACTAAGATTGTTAAAGGATTGTGATTGAATCTATCAAAACCTTCAAACTGAAATTTTGTATGTTGATAGAGGCAATTAACATGAGTAGGATATATGGAAATAGGCTGTATAGTTCTCCACGGAACTACTTGTTTCTTTTTCTTTTTTAAAGGGGTAGGAGGGGGCGTAGTCACAGTGCGTGTTTATTCTGTGTTGATTTTTTTAAACTAACGTTGATTCTGTAAATTAATTGCCTTTTGATTATTAGTATCAATGAGTTACGTGTGTTTCTGTAGTAGTTATAGACGACGGAACTATCCATTGGCAATAGGAATGCAGGGCTAACGCAGCGTTGAGCGGTGGTCGCGCCAAGATAGTTGGCAGCGAAAGAGTGCCTGACCTCAGAGTAACACATGGCGCGCTTGCCTACTTTACAGGGGCGGAGGGCCTGAAACACACCTGTTTTACGGGGTCAGGAGGCCATTCCGACCCCAGGTTCCCTATCTCAAATTGATCCTATGTCCATCCCATACACGCCCTTTAAGGATACTCAAGTACATAAATGACACCCTATATATTTATATAATTTTAAACTTTAACCCTAGTTATTAGGATCTGATTTCCCGAAACCATTTCGGTTCCGTCTTCCAGAAGAATTCAAAAATCCTCTTCGTCAATCTGGTATTGTTCATCCTCACCAAGTGTCCATAAAACTGTATTCTCCGTTTTCTCATTAGGGCTACGAATCCTTCTGACTTCAGGTTTGGTTTGAGTCTCCTCTCTCCATCCTTGATATTTGGGCCTAGGATTTTTCGGAGCATTTTCTTTTCTCTCTTCCGGATGTCTTAGAGGCCACCCTTCCCAATCATATCTAGTGTTTCTGCTGCATACAGTCATTAAGGTCTGACAACAGTATCTAAGTGTCGGAATTTAGCCCTAAAGGATAGACCCTTTTTGTTTTATGTATCCTTCGTAAGTTAATAAGCCATTTCCATTCATCTCGCGTGCTCTTCGATGGCATCCTTTTCAGACCCATTGTTCTGCAATTTTTCTCCCAAGTACATAAAACACGTAACTCGCTTTATCTTGGCTTCTCTCAACTCCAAGTGGAGAGGAGCGTCTTTGATGTTGATCATGAATAATAATAATAATAATAATAATAATAATAATAATACTAGCCAACCCGTGCGAGAACTCGCGCATAATGGGTCGTGTGGGCCCCATGTGTACAGACTACCCGTTTGGCTTTAGTGCTATGCGGGCTGTACGCGATACAGTTCTGGCAGGGGCTATCGTCTTGATTATTTGTTTAAAAGCACTTTATGAGCAAATAATTACAGTATATTTCCATTGACTTTTCAAGAAATGAAAGATTTTTCCTGTACTATTGAGACAATTTGGAAGATTTCGGTACAAATCACACCTTCTAACTCTCTCGGGTTTAGGAGCTTGAGTTTTGTGAAACATACACCTTAGCGTATTATTACATTACATACCGACAGTAGGGCTACGCTGGCTAAAGTACAGCGTTAGGCCATGGGGCCAAGCTCTCTGCTGACTTGGTAGACACGTGGGTTCGAGCCCCACCGTTGGCCGTCCTTGAAATGGTTTTCCGTGGTTTCCCCATTTTCAACACCGCAAATGCTGGGACGGTACCTTCTGATAGGCCACGGCCGCTTCCGTCCACATCCTTGCCCAGTTTCATTCATCTTCATCCATTCCATCTCTCATCCCGACGCGCAGGTCGCCCACGGGCGTCGACTAGAAAGACCTGCACTCGGCCTCTCAGGAGGTCACACGACAAAACAAACAAAAAATATTACATTACATTATATTATGCGAATCGGTCAAAACTAAGGACCACGCAAATATCATTTCATTTCCTTCTCATAGTTCTTTCTTCCTTTCTCTTCCTCCACACTTCCTTCATTCTTGCAGAGTGTTGCGCCTTTCTCTCTGCTGTCCACCTTCCTACCCTGCGTTCTTTTTTCTCTCCCACAAGAACCTTTATGTTAGAAAGTATTTCCCTGAACTGTGTTCTGTCTCGACAGTCGTCATCTGTAATTCCTAGCCACCGGAGTTCTTCCATCATCTGCTTGGTGTAACCCCCTTGGCTCTTCAGACTATATACAGAGAGTCCAGTTTGTATGTATCGGAGACCCTCGCTAGCCCGCTCGCCCGCGGCGCGAGCCTGTCTCCCGCCACGCACTTTGCCGTTATGCGGCGCCCTCGCGGCACTGAGTCATTGAGTATAGGAATTTGTACTTACCTAGTTCACAGCTGGTGCTGAAAATGTTCGCCATTCACTGCTACACATCGCTGGCACCTTTTTATGAAACTGGCATTTACTCTCTGAAGTTCCTCAGCACCGATTGACTGTAATTCAGCTGTTATATAGTCTTTAAGCTCATTTATAGTGTGAGGGTTTCTCGCATACACTATTTTTAAGCGTCCCCCACAAATAAAAGTCACATGGTGATAAGTCTGGGCTTCGCGGGGGCCACACTTTCCGACTTTTAATCCTAGTACCAACAAGTAGTTCCGTGAAGAACTATACAGCCTATTTTCATATATCCTGCTCATGTTAATTGTCTCTATCAACATACAAAATTTCAGTTTAATTGCTGTAACAGATTCGTAGATATTGAGAACCATCTAAATATTTCATATGGTCGCCAGGATGGACTTTTATTTTTGTACTATTACATTAAGATTATTGTGTACCTGTGGTATTCAAACTTCAATCGCATGATTAGAACACAAGAAGTAAAAAAGAGATTTTAAAAGTACGCACACCAGCCATCTTGTGATTATGCAAACAATTGAAATAAATTACATGCCAGTGGATCAACATTTGTATAAGCATTTAACGAGCAACGTTTCACCGGCACTCGGATATTTAATTCGCGACAAACGTCCATTTAAATAATTATACTTCGCGTCGCCGCCATGTTGGATTTGTGCTCACCAGGTTATTGAAAGTCCTATAGGTGAACATATGTTCATAGTCTCTATTAACATTAAAAAATTCAGTTTGGTTGCTGTAAAAGATTCATAGATATTGAGAACCGTCTAAATATTTCGGAAGCTCGCCATTTAGGATTGTTATATGTATAGGCCATAGAGTTATGTACCTAACTTCATTATTCAAACTTTCACTTCGATCGCATGATTACGACACAAGAATAAAAACTTAATTTTAAAATTTCGCACAGCGGCCATCTTGAGGTTATGTAAACAAATGAATTAAATTAGATGGCAGTGCATTACAATCTGAAAAATCAATTACTGTACCACATTTCACTGCGCTCAGAGAGTTAAATCACGAGAAAAGTCTATTAAAATATTTCAAATTCGCTTGGTCGCCATGTTCGTTTTGTACTTGACAGATTTATGAATGTTACATAGGTAAGCTTGTATCAGTACCCTTTATCACCGAACCAAATTGCATGACGATATCTGTAATAGTTTCGGAGATATAGAATGTCAATGAAATATTTCGCACAGCCGCCATTTTGAGGTTATGTAAGCAATTGAACTAAATTAGACTCCAGTGCATTACAATGTGTAGAAACATTTGCTGTACCAAGTTTCATTACGTTTGGATAGTTAAATCGTGAGAAATGTCTATTTAAAAGTCTCAATTTCGCTTGACTACCATGTTGGTTTTGTAGTCACCATGTTTTTGAATGTCTCATAGGAGAACTTCTAGTAGTGCCCTTTATTACCGTACACAATTTCAGGGCGATATCTGTAATAGTTTCGGAGATATTGAATGCTAGCGAAATAATTCGCACAGCCGCCATGTTGGATTGGTGAGACGTAACAAAATTTGAAGGGCACGGTCGAGGTCGCCGGGAATAGTGCTACGAACTTACCGAGTTTCATTGAAATTGCTCCAGCCGTTTAGATTTTATTAGGGACACACACACACGCACACACGCGCACGCACACACACACACACACACACACACACACACACACACACAGGGACAAAAGGTGATCTCATAAGCCTATTTTTTTTTTCAAAATTGAAAATAGGCTAAAAATGCGACGGAATTCTGTCATGGATGCTTCGTCATTGTGAGCAGTAGCAGAATCTTGTTGAAAATAAGTTGACAATTGCTCTCCGTAAGTCAGTTCGTCAAAAAATTGGTCAGGATCACATTGAAATACAAATTTAAGTACAAATTCCTATACTCAATGACTCAATGCCGCGCTTGCGCCGCAAAACGGCGAAGTGCCTGGCGGGAGACAGACTCGTGCCGCGGGCGAGCGGGCTAGCGATGGTCTCCGATACATACCGACTGGACTCTCTGTATTTTATTAAAAATGTGTTTATATATTCTTGTTAGATCCATTCTAACCATATGTCCATAGAAACGTAAACGTCTTTTCCTAATTAGCGCATACTATAATAAGATAATAATAATTACGTATTGTACCCAATCGTCATCATATGGAACATGTGCTCGTATCCCAGCTAACTCACGGTCTTCCGAGGTATGGGGCGTTCATTCCCACCATACGATCACATGCTCAGGATTTGAATCTGTCAGGTGACTACTCTATACTGACCGGCAAAAAAAGTGGAACACTTCAATTTTTTATGTAATTTCTTAATTTATTCCACTAAAATGTATCGGTTTTCCTATATTTTCATTATTCATGTAAATGTTAGATGGTTGGCTACAGAAAATACTGAAACATGTTTTACAACACGCTTTAACTCACAAATTTCGTTACATTTCACAAATCTATCAATTTTCTATTTTTTACTAATGTTCTTTTGGGCTGGTTTTTTTTTTGCCTAACAAAACAGTGTTAATTTTTGCACTGCACTGCACGGGAACACTGGTCACTAAAAACGAGTGTTTCCACCCTTAGCGTCCATGACAGCTTGTTAAGCTCATCGAAGATTGGAGCTAATTGGTGGTAATAAACCACCCTAAGAAATGTCAATTTCTATTCACGGATGTTTCAGATGTGTGTCCTAATGCGTGAAAAGCTTTTAAAATGTGATTACATCTTTTTCATGGCTAATTTTATACTTTTTAAATTACTGTTTTAACTGTTCCACTTTTTTTGCCGGTCAGTGTACTTGAAAGAAACAACATATTCCTAAGTATAACATTTAATGATAGAAAATCATGGCAATACAACACAAAACACACAAAAAAACACTTTACATTTACTTCCCTCAACAAAAATCAAAGTTATCTGTGAGTCTCTCCTTAAAATTAGTGCTTCACCGCACTCAAGTCTATTCAAAACATCCTATTATTGATACTCTCTGACATTTGCGAGTGGTCATAGTGTTCTTCACGTGGCACAATTTAACACAAACTGGAATATCATAACACAATAAACACAAATTATATTTAAATGACATTAAATCTGCAATTATTAAACATTTATCCGTTTTACACGAGGCATTTACTTTCAGTAACATTAATTCATTATCTTATGCCTTGATTAATAAGTGTTGTGTTGTGCGAATCGTATTCCTTTTCCCATCAATTTGAAACGCTGAAGTGGTACACTTTCCCTTCCAAAATACACATGGATAGAGATGTTTTATAGCTTCACCATACAACGATTTTCTGGGTCTGGTTAAAACATTATCGTTACAAACGTGTCATGTCATTAAAATTACGCTAACCGTATGAATAAATTAGTGCGAACTGGGCAAATACACATTACAAAGATGCGTATATTTATTTGGTGCAGTATTCCTCCTCAGAGAATAACTGGGCCAAATATTATCCGATCACAACGTTCCAACATGGTGTGTGTGTGGAATTAATGCATTTAATTCAATTGACATCACATCAATCGTATCTTAATTACTTTTCGAAATATCGAGATTCTTCAGTGTCCCACTATACTTTTAAAATAAAAGGATCAGGTCAATAGGCTTCCTTTCCAAGCGGACAATAAATTAGTCTCGGCTGCCTCAGAAAGATGGCCGCCGGTCTAGTGGCCTTCCTGCCACCCCATCTGGCTTCTCGCAAGGTCAAGTTCATTTACTGGTGCAGTATGCTGGAGGTACCCTGAGTGGGTTGTGTCCCTAGTAATTGAGTCAATCTAATTATTTAACACCTACATTTAGAGTATAATGGGCTCATCTCGGCTCCTAATTAATATTCCTGGCAAGGGATGGATCACGAAATAGCTTTGCCGTTCTGTGGGCGACATTAGTGGCTCTAGCGCGCATCTCAAGTGAGTATCAAATCGACGTTTCCTATACGAAGAACCATTAGTCTTACCTCTAAGGGCAGATCAATTAATATATGGGCTCACACAGGGTCTCTAATAGTTATCCCTGGTGGCAACAATTCTGCAAACAGTGGATACAGACAGCCTCTGTCCCAACTTCGTTGCGAATAATACAAGTATGCTCCAAGGCGATACTATCTCGTAGATTTCGAAGATTAGCCGACTAGATTCGTCTAACGCGCAAGCTATTTTTGGATGATCCCCGCAACTTATTGACGTAAATCTCTTGATTCTACGTTACATGCTCGCAGAACGCGGCTCAAACAATACTTCTTATAGATGACTCAATTATTAAAGCACTCACGTCCTCTCTACAATTACTCATAAGCCAAAGCTCTACGTAGCTCCAAAACAAGTATAAATTTACTGGCTTACATTAACTACCATAATGGCTCTCAAATACAACCCTGTAGAATATACCATAATAAACATTCATTCAACAATTCAATGACACTGAAAAACTCTCATTATCTCGATATTTTACGTTTCTTTCTTACTGTTTACAACAACACAGTATTCTTACGTTAGACATGACACACTTTGCACGTACTACAGGCCTGACATGCCCATTTACTTATTCATTATTGTTACCGACCCCAGATTATTATTATTATTATTATTATTTAACGTTACCGTTACTTTTATCAATGTGTTAGGCCTAAATGGCCGTAAACAAATCACCCTCCAAGCCATATTTTACCAAAATACGAGGGGTGTGAACTCGTACATAAATGACTGTTAATTCTTAGTCTTAGAGTGATGCTTCGTTGTATGGTGAGCTATTTAATCACATCAACATATTAAATTTGTACTCACTTTCATTTTTGCTGGGTTAGTCCAGTACGCCAGCCACGCGCCTACCATGATGCTTGGCTTAAGCCATCATGATATCTTTCACACGACACATTGTATACACTTTACACATGGTAATCATATTTTCCATCACTGGCTTTTTTCACTTTGACACAATACATATTATTTTACCATATACACATAAACACTTTTAAAAATCACTGTAATATAACTTTATACACAATTCTCGCACTATTTCACACATGGATCCTTGATTGGACTCCAACTATCGCCTGACCTCAGAGATGCGATGCAGCTAACTCCTGACAACCGCTGGTCTCCATGAAAGTCTATCTTGCGTGTGTGTGTGTTCGACTCCTGTCACATACAGTTTATATCTCCTCTGCTGCAAATCTGTTCAATCCTATGTCACGACTATTTGTGACGCCTTCCAGGCTCCCGTAACTGTAGTGATCATTACAATAATGTGTCATTTTACCTATGACAACACCTCCTGGTATGTTCATTGTCTATAAACACCCTAAATTATCTCTACGCTATACTGAATCGATACTCGCGTATGTTATTGGTTAAACGTCTGCTGTAGACTTAATCTTATACGATGCATAATTACTGTTGTGAAGCTGCATGATGCGCTTTCCATTGTTCTCCACTAATACATTTGAGCGTCGATACTTTATAAATTCGCGCACTTTCTTGCGTGATCTGGCAGCGTGTTAGTTCACGTGTTGAGTCAAGACGAACTGAAGACGAACTGAACTTCCCTGCGAAGCTCCCCCTTGTAATGGCCAACGCGGGAAGTCAACAACCCACCAAGAGTATTCTGGTAATAGTGGACAATGTATAAGATTTGTTGGCCAAAGCATTAGATAATGATGTGATAATACAAAGGGTTGACTTTACAAAGGTCGCTTGACAATTTAGCAAACATGTGGAGGACCAGACAATATTATTGTCACTAAATAAGGAAGTCCAGGAAGGCATAAAGGACACGACACCACCACTAACTAATAATAAGATATATTATTAAATAGATGGCACATAAACATATGAGAAACATTAGCACAAATTTACACACTTGAAGAAACACTCAAAGAATTAACACACGTTACGTCTTGAGCCTAAAACACACATATTGTCTTGAACGTAGCTGCAGATCAGTACATCATAGAACGGCATGCAATACACGGCGGTTCCATAGAATGATATAATTTAAATATGCAACACAAGTGGAGTTGCAACAAATAATGAAAAAACAGGTCGCATGGAACGAGAATGTGTCGTCGAACCAGGACTGACTTACAGTGATGCGCCGATACTGTAAGCCCAAAAATGAATTGTTAATAAAATAAATTATGTGTGAAACGCAGGAAGTCAAAGTAGTTGCTGTCATACAAATACCGGGATATGCCAATCGCACGGTATTGTCACAATAGTAAAGTAGTTAAACCCAGCGTCAACTTCCATTCCAGTGATGTTGCAGGAAGTCAAAGTAGTTGCTATCATACGAATACCGGGATATGCCAATCGCGCGGTATTGTCACAATAGTAAAGCAGTTTAGCCCAGCGTCAACTTCCATTCCAGTGATGTTGCAGGAAGTCAAAGTAGTTGCTATCATACAAATACCGGGACATGCCAATCGCGCGGTATTGTCACAACAGTAAAGCAGTTAAACCCAGCGTCAACTTCCATTCCAGTGATGTTGCAGGAAGTCAAAGTAGTTGCTATCATACAAATACCGGGATATGCCAATCGCACGGTATTGTCACAATAGTAAAGCAGTTAACCTCCAATTAGTGATGATGCCTGGCCCTGTAACATGCTTCCAGACACGATGAATTACTTATCACACGAAGCATCATCATTATTCATACGCGTGAAGACAAATTGTTAGGCAGTAAATGAAGATAGAAGTAAACACATTATAACAAACTATCCGACGCCGCGGATTGAAGAATTCGTCGACATGACGCGTATCAACATCAAGCATGGTTATGATGAGATCGAAAATCACCGTAATGTCACTGCCCAAACAAAATATGAATCATGTGCATAGGACATGATTGCTAAGCACGGTTACTATGAAGATAGCACCAATTATAGAAATGATTAGCTGGATACTTGTTGATATATCACAACCAGCGTTGACGCACAGCATTGTGTCATGGCTACACTTCAAAGAACAACGAAGAAGAAACACGTGATTGGTCGCTACAAGCAGCAAGGAGGCCTCTGATAGGCTGGAAGCAGCCAATCACAGTAGAGAGTTTAAAAACCAAATAAGAGGCCTCTGATAGGCCGAAAGCAGCCAATCACAGTAAAGAGTTCAAACAAGTTAAAGAAGAATCAATGTGGCCAACTTAGAAATACCAAAATTACCTTCTAAGCCAAAATATCCTACTGGAAACATGGCAGTGGGAATACTACATGCAATCAAAACAAATAAATCATGACAACTAATCAACAGAAACAAAACTAACTTGACAATGAATAAATACAATGAAGACAAATAATACAGATATGTACCACCACACAGAGTGGAAACAAATGGGGAAACACAAAAACTGGTTTGCCAAGACAGTGGCCGAACCACCCCCTATATAAGGCTTCCTTGTGAAACATAGTCCAGGACCGACTCCCTACTTGATATAATACATTTCCAGACAAAGTGAAGTATCCTCGTTTGTCTAAGTGTGGAGGTCCCAAAATCACTCGCGTGCAAGCGATCGCTTCTGCCAATTAATTAAAATTAATTGCCTTCTTCATGACGCTATTCTGGTAATTCCCCTCGGCTCATCTACAAAACCTTCCTCCGAAGCGGAAGAGGTCTGTGCAGAGGTTCGTTTATAGATGCAGGCTTTAATTTAAGCGTGAGAGCACTCCTAAATAATCTTTCCTAGAATATATTCATCTGGATGTAAGTTTCATTTCAATTCATTGCTCCAATTGGCTGTAATCAATTAATTTCTGTGGGCGACTGCCCCCACTCCACTTCTATGCCTTGTAAGACTGTGAATCCCAGAGCCATTAATCTTGGGCTGCTCCTGGAGTCCAGACGAAAATTAGTTCCTTGGCGTCACCTAAAAACGCCCCTTCGCTAACCACGATTTGTCAACTGTCAAGCTGGTTTGCTTTCTTGCATTCAGGCTTCTAAAACGTACATGGGCTTGTATTTTCTTGCAATGATCCACCTTAAAAGCTATGATATTGTTACGTGCCACCCCCTAGTGGCACCTTTGTTAACTGGATTACGGTGGGTATAAAGCACAACACCAATTACTGCTTAAAGAAATAATTAATTTTATTGCAGCCAGAAAAATACACTTCTCAACAGCAATCGTTACCTTACTCCAGTTTCCTCACGTCGAGAATACTTTCCCTTTCACTTGTCAACAGACCACAGTTAATCCTCTTCGCTAATGAGTCCGTTCCCATACGCTCGCTGGAAATAGCTGCACTAGGTCTGTCACTGTACTATGCACTGTTTCACAAGCACCACAATCACTTCCTCGGTGTCAAGAGAATCAGCTTCACTAGGGGTTTCGCAAGTCCCCACACTTCTGTCGCTCAAGATAATCGCTCGCACTAGCTCGTAAAACACAACAACAACCACTGCTTGACAGGTCGCTCTTATATAGCAGGCCGGTGACTCAATAAATGCTTCTAGATCCATCCAGGGTTCACGGCTTCTCGAGGTTTCCATCGCTGGTCCAGTCACGAATATTCTGGACTATCCCTTTGTCCTAGTAGCCCTGTTGCATAAGGCGCACGCAATACAGGAGGAAGGGCACAGCCCAGCCCTGGGGCAGTTGTGACTCATGCGGCGAGTGATGACACAAACTCACAGCCGTAACAATATTCCCGTTCTTGCCTTGAAATCCTGCTAATATGATTATATGCAGATATAACTCATTGTTCCTCGGGTTCCCTGTATCTGTTCCCCCTCAGAGATCAATGATTCGATTCTGGGCAGAATCATGGGCCTGGTCTTCTTTGATAAGACCCGAGTTCGATGCCAGTCTGCCGTGTCTAATTGGGCACAGTATGTATTTTTTTTCATGGAAATAGGTTATGCACAGTAAAGGGTGTATCAAAATGATTATCGGCGTTTTAAGGCTTTGTTGTATTTCTGACAGTTAACTCACAATCATAAATAATACATCAAATGAAATAGCAAGTCAAACAGTTTGTCCCACAAGTGTTCAACGAGAGCACCATTCGTCATAAGGCACCCATCGAGTCGATAGCCGAGTTCGTCCCAAACCTTGCTCAATATTTCTGGAGTAATTGTTGCAACAACTGCTTCGATCCTGTTTCTTAAGTCGGTTAGGTCAGCTGGTAGCGGAGGCACATACACATGATCCTTTACGAACCTCAAAAGGTAATAGTCGCATGGCGTTAGATCGGGTGAACGTGGAGGCCATGCGAAACAAGCTCTGTCATCGGGAACTTAATACGGAACGGACGTTGCGCTGTAACTACAGATTCAGTCCTTGCAAACTGTAAAACACAAAGAACTGCTCCCTAGTCACCATCTTGGCGCATGAGCACAGGTACGAACACTTGTAGGACAAACTGTTTGAGTTTCTCTTTCGTTTGGCGTATTATTTACAATAGAACGCACCAAAAGATGTGAAAACGTATAGTAAAAGGGGGCGTGGTTTAAGAGAAAACGGGAGCAATAGTACGTCACTCTTGGCAACACTGCATGCTACTATGTACAAGACCGGATCGAGGAAGTGCCACTGGACTGACAGAACAGCCAGTATTCTCCGGGGTAGATCTCGCAGACAACTGCTAAGTGAAGGCAAGTTCCACGGAAGGGAGGAAACTGGCCCAACCAGTTCCCACAGACTAGGATCAACAGCTTCCCTCTTCCCCTCTAAGATAAGACATGTACACGCGACAGCTGATCCAATGTAGCCGGCCTGGACATGGCAAATAGCCTTCCCGAAAGTGATTGTCGTATAGTTCCCTCACTTTCCTGGTTGCGTGCTACGGTGGGTGAGTGGTTCTCGTGTCGGATTACTAACCCCCAAGCTTGCAGGTTCGCTCCTGGCCGTGGTAAGAGATTTTTTTAAAAGGCGGCAAAAATTACGACACGCATGTCATACGATGTGGCATGTCAAATAACACATTTGAATTCAGTAGGCCGTGTTCATAATAGCAAAATTAATCTCGGGATTTTCCGCCTACACAAAGTTCTTCATTTCTCTACTAGGAAGTGCTAGAGTGTCAAGGAGCTTAGATATCTAACCTCCTTGACTTTCATAGTGCTTCAAGGAAGAACGAAATTAGACATACAAGCTGCCTTCTGGGTGTCAAATAACAAAGCTTGCACCCGGCATCCGAGGCCATACTTTATAAATATTATTACTTTCCTGGTTAACGAGTGGCGACTCAAACGTAAAGCAGCAGCACAATAACCATTGTTCGCTACTGACCAATAGCCGACAGTTGTTGACCAATAGAATGCTTCCTCGATCACAAACGTGGACTCTTAAGTCCCGCCCTGGTGGCTAGCTTGTGTCTCCGACAGGTAACAGTGTCGGGCGGGCATCAATTCCGCTCGGGAATTCCAGTCAGGTAGCCAGGGTTACCTCAATTCCACTCGGTCCTCCAAGGGACCCAAAAATAAGTTCCCCAACTCCGCTCAGGCTTTGGCAAGGGGTCGGCAAAGGGGTTATCCCCAATGACGTAAACAAATGTCATAACCCTCCTGCTCGCATACCAAGGGCCGGGTCTAACACCTTCTGCAGCGCATGAGTGAATTCTTGAATGCAGCTGATTTTTCCGTTCTAGGCTGGAAAACAGTATTTTCAGCATCCGCAGCTGATATCGAAAGTATTTTTTTAGGTACAAATTATACACCTATAATTATTTAAATTTAATTTAATAATGTCTGACGAGGTCAAAAAACATACAAACATTTAATTATGCACATGTTAAAAACAATGTATACAATTTGTAAAAAAAATCGAAAACTTGCCAGACTTATTTAAAAGATTATTATGATTAGTATTACATCACTTGTATTTTCTGCCATATAAGTTATAATGTGCCAAACACTTTATACCTGATTTAACGAATGAGCGGACTTGACATCAGAGCGGTTGACCAATGGCACAACAATGTCTTGCGAACACCACCACGCCATCGGTCAAGCGCTCTGAAGTCAAGTCCGCTCATTCGTTAAATCAGATATAAACATAATACCGGTACATAAAGAGTTAGATATTAATCACTGTTGTTAAATAGAAATATGGGCAGGAAATTTAATAAAATAAGAAAAATCAGCATCTTAAAATCTTGGTATGCGAGCAGGTGGGTTATGACATTTGTTTACGTCATTGGAGATAACCCCTTTGCCGACCCCTCGCCAAAGCCTGAGCGGAGTTGAGGAACTTATTTTTGGGTCCCTTGGAGGACCGAGTGGAATTAAGGAAAATCGAGCGGAATTGATGTTCGACCTCAGTGTCCAATGTTGCACATCTGCACATAGTTCTGTCCAGTCTCACTGCTTGCCTTCAGTGGCTACGGTGGAAATTTGACAAGGATGTGCCTCACGCTGGGAAAGCCTCGGCCCCAGGTGCCATGGAATGTAAACATATCCGCCCAGCTAGATTTCAAAGGCAAGCTGCTCGTTGAACAGGAAAGTGAGGCAATTATATCATGGAATTATTTGAGAACCACTCGCCGTATGCAGATCCACCCTAGACAATATTTATTTGTTTTCTATGCTGCACAGCATGGCGCAATCCCAAGGTCATAGGACCAACGAATCACCAGCTACATATGCTTAATAAATGTCACTAAACCATTTTCTTCCCCGCTAAGCCATGCACCTTTCACTATAGGGTTTTCACGTATTTCGGCGCGTCCTGACCTAGGAATAATAATTATATGTATATTAAGGCTTTCATGGCCCGGATTATATAAATAATTCATGTTTTTTTGAGTTAATGCCGTGTGTATTTAGATTAGAACCATACGTTTCGGAGAAATCTTGCCTCCTTTTTCAATGGAAATCAAACAATGTGGCCAAAGAAAGTATATCAGTGAGATTTCAATTCTGGATTTGATCTCCTTTGTTCATCACTGGAGGAGTTTCCATCTGTTTTTTTTTTTTTTTTGTCGTTGCCTGTATGACGTTAGGTATCGTTCAGATACACTTCCCTTTTGTTTGTTTCCTTATATCCATCTACCCCTCCCAACTCCCCCCCCCCCCCCCCCTTTTTCTTTTGGACATCCTCATTCTTCGAGGAGTCTCTATATTTTCACCCCGCCCCCTTTACCTTCTCCTTACTGACTACTCTGTCCGCCGTTCTACCACGGTCCATACAGTAATATTCTGGCAGCTGCTCTCTGGTGACGAACCGAGGAATTAGGGTATGGACGGACGAATCGGGTCAACAGATGAATCGGGTCAATTTAAAAATTTTCTCCTAGCCACCAAATAAAACACACTCAAGGAAGTACTCCCATCTAGCGGCACGCATCTTAACTTCGTATGTAAACTGGTGACAACAGTAGCTACTGTGAGTCGTATTTGTTTGTGTGTTATTATTCAGTAAGTTCGTGCTGTTTCAGATATGTTTCGATTTTTATTTTTGTTTTAAAAATAGTATTAACTTTATATTGAACTGGCTGCGATAATTGTATTATTAATAGATTGAATATTTGCCATAAAAGAAACTGATATATTATTATGAAAGAGGTTATCACGGCCTGCTAACATCCTGTCTGGACCACGGCCTGCTAACATCCTGTCTGGACCACGGCCTGCTAACATCCTGTCTGGACCACACCGCCACATACTGTCTCATAAGATCTTCAAGGTAGCCAAGAAGGGTAAAGCCACTGGGTCCTCTTCGTTTGTAACCCTATCTACTCATCTGATCTTCAACATTCTCCTGTAACACCACATTTCAAACGGTTCAATTCCCCTCTTTTCTGCTGCACCAACAGTCCATGTTTCACTTACATAGAGCGCCACGCTCCAGACAAAGGCTTTCAAAAATGACTTCCTAATACCTAATTCTATATTCGATGTCAAGAGATTCCTTTGTTATAGAAATGCTTTCCTTGCCTGAGCCAGCCTACTTTTTGAATCCTCTTTGCTTCGTCCATCACTGGTTATTTTGCTTCCTAAGAAACAGAAGTCTCCTACTTCCTTCAGCTTTTCACCTGCCAAATTGATGTACATAGAGGTCTCTTATTTCTTTCGGCTGCATGAATTGTTATTATCCACATAATAATTTGCAAACTGTTCCGTCTTTTCAATACTAGTTGTATTCAGGAGTTAACAACGGTACATGTTTCGGACACTTATGTGTCCTTCTTCAGCCATAGATACATATTAAAACACTTGTAAGTAACAAAACACACATTTAAAATACATTATAAAACACCGAGTAGTCATGAGATTTAAAATCGAGGTGTCCCATAGTTCAAGCACCAATACTTTTTTTTTACATTTATTAATTTTCATCAAGAATTCTTTCCTCAAGACGGCGTCCATACCATTCAAAATCTCATTCAAATCCTCAAACGTATCGGCCAAAATGACGATGTCATCGGAAAACCTCAGAATTGAAATGATTTCTCCTTGAATGCAACGCTGATAAATGGCTTCATTGCCATCTATACGTAAACATGTGTGACACGACTTGGATGTCCTGAGTACATTAATACCCTACCGGCGAATTGTTACCAATGGCGGAAATCGGAACTAATGCGCTCCGCCCAGTCTTATCTGAAGTCTTAACTCGACACCACTCAACAGTTTGATGTTGGCCGAAGCTGGGGTGAGAGGGCCTATAAATAAAGAGAGTCAGGTCATATTTAAGGTTGTACACAGTTAGTTGCCATATGTCTTGGAAGTAAGTTTTTCAAGTATACGGTATGAAGTGCAGATTGGGCTCGTAAACTCGCTCCGAAGGTAGTAATTTAAATTTCCTCTGAATGGAGATGGTTGGAAGTAATGAAAACGCAAAACCACTTGTAGTGGGCGACGTATTAAAGATAGGGATTTTCTGTCGCTATTTTGTATAACTTTTCATGCTGAACGATTCTTACACTCATAACATATACATATTTTTTTACGGTTAACCCAGCGTAATCTTAAAAGACGCACGGACGTCAGGTTTTTCTTCGACTCGGTTCACTGAAATCGTTACTGCTCGGCTTCCTTTGGTCTTAAATGAACAGTTTTCTACTGAAACCTTCCTCGAGAAATCCTTTACAGAATGGTGAAAACCACATCAAAATCCATCCAGTGGTTCTCGAGATTACCCGTGACATCCAAGAATCGGGGACTTAGTTTAATACTGTGTAGAGATTTACAGTAAATATGTACATCAGTCTCCTACAACCACAGTGGTATGCCGCTCAACCCAACCATACCTTCAATTTTCGAAAAAGGTGAAAATTAATCACGACCGCACTGTGCAAACGTTACGATAGACTATTTCAAAGAACTCTGCTGTTTAGTCCAAACCAGCACTGAATGTTTTCACCTTTTTCGAGAATTGAAGGTATGTTTGGGCGGAAACGCCTCGCCAAAAAGGAAATACTTCACGAGACTCTCCAGACGAACCCACCTCAGTGGTGGCAGAATATTTTGCCGAGGGCATTGGAAAGTTGGTGTAACGAAACGACAAATGTTTCAATCGTTTTGGCGATTATGTTGAGACATAAGAATAAAACAAGCAAACATTTAGTAGTAAAATCAGTTTGGTATGTCAATCTGTTAATACAGTTCATCAGAACTTGGGGGGGGGGGGGGGGGGGGGGGGACGACAGCCCTCGTACAAGCATATACAATTTGCTCAACATGACGGCCAGCAACCTCGATACAAGCATGGCAACGACGTACGAGATTCTGTATAACCTTGCTATCTTCCGGGCAATAGAGGAACCACAAACACAGCATGGGTCGTCTACATGTTTATGCACACTGGCTGCCTGTGTAATAGTCTAGTGTACACACTTACTGCCAATAAGCAATACACAGGACGCCTTTTTCGTTTTTCGCCTGTTTACGTCCATAGCACCTTTGGGTGGCCTCAGAGATGGTTGGTTGGTTGGTTGGTTGGTTGGTTCCTCCGTTTAGGGGCTGCGACAACGCGGTCATGTAGTCCGTGTAATTTGGGTTTGTGTAGAATCTGTTTTTCAAATCCGGCCGAAGTAGTCGGATTTTTTAAGAGCGTTAAACATCCCTCAGTATGCCTTCCTTCGGAGGGGAAGTAAAGCCGGGGGTCCCATGTCATAGATTTATGGCATGTTAAAGAACCTTCCACTAATTACACCTGTGTGAAGCTAAATTGTTTAGGTTAAGAATGTAAACAACGCTCTTAGGTTCCTACGTTCGTTGCCAAGAGCCGACTGCGGTGGCGTCTGGTGGCTAAGTTCTGAACTAGTAGTCGTTGACGGTGGCGTTTGGCAGCAAAAGTAGGAACTAATTGAAAAAGTCAAAAGTCTGCAGCCCTTACTTGAATTAAAAAACAGATAACACACACTAATACAGTCATCACAATTAACACCGGTTATCAGACAGATTCTGCACACACTCAAAGTACACGGGGCTACATGACCACATTTTCGCAGCTCCTAAATTTAAGAACCAACCAACCAGAATCTGTTTGATAACCGGTGTTAATAGTGATGGCTGTATTAGTGTGTGTTACCTGTTTTTAATTCAAGGAAGGACTGCAGGCATTCGATTTTCAAGTAGTTTCAACTTTTGCTACCAAACGCCATCGTCAACGACCAACTAGTTCTGAACTTGGTTACTAGATGCCACCGCAGTCGGTTCCTGGCGACGAACGTTGGAAACTAAGAGCGTTAGTCCAATCTAACCTATAATTTAGCTTCACACAAGTGTAATTAGTGAAATATTTTTATCATGCCAGAAGTCTATGACATGGGACCGCCGGCTTTACTTCCCCTCCGAAGGAAGGCATACTGAGGGATTTTTAATGCTCTTAAAAAATCCGACGACTTCGGCTGGGTTTGAGCTCGGGACTTTGGGCATAGAAGCTCAGCATGCTACCAACTACAGCCGCAAAGACTTTAAGAGACCACAATATGTTCTGTATATCGATGTGCTCTCGGTGTGGTGGCCTGGATTGCCACTGCCCATTTGGCACGCCTTTACTATAACACCCTGTAAAACCCAAAACTTGCGATCACGATACATGGCCCCTATCCCGTATCCCCCCCTCTTTCTAAGTGTGCCTTGCAGAGTGGACTAATTAGCAGTCGGTATCACCCCCCTCTTATCCTCTTTTTTGTATAAATCCCTGGTCTACACAAAGTGCTTGTTCGTCAGTAATGATTCCATTTAAATCATAGCGGAGATAAGTAGATTGGGTTTACTAGAGAGGAGGACGAAGATTACGTAAGAGAAAGTGAAACCAATGGATGGGCGGTTTCTAAAGTGATGTATCTAGCCAAGCACGTCACGACAGAGAGAGTGGGGAAATAGATTCGAGATATCGATTTCCATTACAATCGAATGACTAAATGCTCTGGATTTGGAACAGACAGCTGCTCTGTTCGTCCACGATATTTTTCTGTATGGCCATCATATTCGTGGCAAGGGAGATACAGCGTATCATTTGGAAACATTTCAGCCACAAAAAACAAACTAATGTCTGATGCGCTTAAGGGAATCATTCCAGGGAAAAATGTGAAAGCTGTGTGACATTTCTGAAAAGATATTCCAATCTTTCTGTCGGTCAACAGAATATAATTACCATTACTCGAATATGCGAAAAAATAACCCGAAAAAATATATATGTTGTTTGAGTCTTCAGTCTTTTGACTGGTTTGATGCAGCACTCCATGCCTCCCCGTCCTGAGCGAATTCTTTCATCTCTACATAGCTACCACACTCAACATCCGAGGCAAACTATTTGACATAACATTGGCTCGGAAATACTTGTAGAAGAAAATTCTTGCAAATATTTGGGCGTTAACGTAAGGAATGATATGAAATGGAGTACTATTGTAGGTTGTGCAGTTTCTAAAGCTTACAAATCCCTGCACATTGTAATGAGGGTATTAAAAGGAAGTAGTACCTATGCTAAAGAATTATGATATTTGTCACTTGTAAGACCTATTCTGGAATACGCCTCGGCGGTTTGGGATCCCTATCAAGTAGGGCTCATCAATGAATTGTAAATGGTACAAAGAAAGGCCGCTAGATTTGTGATCAGTGACTTTAATCCCAGGAGCAGTGTGAGCCGTATGTTAAAGAAACTTGGATGGGAATCACTGGAGGCAAGGAGGATGAAATCTAGACTCTGCGCTTTGTACAACATGTATACAAATCAACCAGCATGGGGTGAGCTTAGCAAACGTATGGGAAAGCTCACTTACATGAGCAGGAGTGATCATCCTTTCAAAGTTAAGGGCCGACCACAGCGTACAAATTAAGGTAAATATTATTTCGTAAACCGTGCCATTGATAACTGGAACTCTCTACCTCCCGCAGTCTTAGAACCTCTTCCCAAACATATAGGTGTGTTTAAGAAATGACTGACGATTTGTGTAAATACTCCAGTTTAATTGCTAATTGTGAATTGTTATGTATACCCAAATTGCCACCGGGGGACACACCCCCAATTGCAAATAAATGAATAAATGAATGAATGAATGAATGAATGAATGAATATTCTAACCTTGGTCTACCCCTACAATTCTTGTCCTCGATCCTTCCTTCCATAACTAAGTTTGCTATTTTTGGGCGTCATAGTAAATGTGCTACGAAACCGATCTTTCTCTTCAGTAGCAGTCACCAGAGACATTTCTTCTCTCCCAATCTTTTAATACCTATTCATTTGTTACTCGATCTACCCCGTTGTTGATGTTCCCTTAAGATGATGAGCAACACCCAGATAATTATGTGCTGAACATTTAAGAAATATGTACTTATTTATGTGCTTAAAAGTGGAAAATATGTGATTAAGTTTCCAAAATAGTTCTTAAATTTTATCATATCCCCCAGTTACTCTAAATACAGTTGAAACGTCCAGCTGCTTGAATAATCCATAATTCTCTCTACAGTACAAAATGCTCCCGCTTAATAGGCCCGGGCTTGCCTCAGTTTCCGAATCCAACAATACTTACTGCAGATGCACGTAACGAATCATGTAGGCTATGTGCTGTTTTTGAATTGTATTCTAAAGATCAGAAGAAATGGTTGGTTCAAGAACTTTCATAGCAATCTGTCAATTCTCAAAAGTTTCGCAGACCACTGTAATTTCCAGTAAAATTTCCTGTCAAGGTAAAGCCCATTATAAGCGTAATTAGACTGTGCATTCAGCCTCTCACCCCCACCCCCTTGCTACTCATAATGACCGGGGAATTCCTGTTATAAAATATTAATGGGTGCATTGACAAAAGACAGAAGCAAATTGCTGGAATTAACAAGGGTCAAAAATGTCGTTATGAAAACATTTGAAATAAACGTCCATTTAAATATCTTAAATTCCGCCATGTTGGATTCACCATGTTATTAAAAGTCCCATAGTTGAACTTATATTTATAGCCTCAATCAACATAAATTTCAGTTTGCCTGCTCTCATAGATGAATACAAATTGAGACCTGTCTAAATATTTCGGATGGTCGCCATTTTGGATTTTAATATATTTAGACCATAAGAGTTATGTACTATTAGATGAGGATTATTGCGTAGGTTCATTATTCAACCGTTGATTTCGTTCGCATGGTTAAATCGCGAGAAAAGTCTATTTAAATGTTTCAACTTTGCTTGGCCGCCATGTTAGTTTTGTAGTTAACAGGTTTTTGTAAGTCACGTAGGTGAACTTTTAGTAGTGCTCTTTATCTCCGTACAAAATGTCAGGGTGATGTCAGTGTTGATTTCGGAGATATAGAATTCCGGTGAAATATTTCGGACAGCTGCCATGTTGGATTGGTGAGACGTAATAAAATTAGAAAGGCATGGTCGGGGTCGGCCAAAATAGTACTATGACCTTACCCAAGTTTCATTAAAATCTCTCTAGCCGTTTAGAAGTTTTTAGGGGGGGGGGGGGGGCACACACACACATGGAAAAAAGGTGATCTCAGAAGCCTATATTTTCATAAATGAAAATAAGCTAAAAATATAATTATATGAGAACAAAATAATATTTTTCCAAATTGATCATGTTTAGAAAAATTCGAAGATACAATTCTAGCAAATCGGCCTACAACTGTTCTCCATATCAAGACTACCTCACATACATTTTTGGTCGTATCGTAAAGAGGACTGTTTCAACATTGAACTACAAATAAATCATGACATTGATGAGTGAGTCGCCGCTATATATAAAGCATAGTATTTACACAATTTGCACGAGCGAAGCCGCGACGGGTAATGCTAGTAATTTTATAAACATAGAGAAGCCAATTATTTTAGAATTAAATCATGTTTTAGCTCGCACAAATAATCTGCATGCATTTAAAAGTCTAGAAATGCGTTATTATTGTAATGGAGAAAACATTAAGGCTATTTCTATTAGCAAATGTTTATACAAAAAACTACTAATGGTTATTAAAAATTTACTATCGCACTGTATTCCTTTATCTAATAATTATTATTATAAGTGAGATATTTTCACACACATAAATGCATTTCTTTTTATTTATTAATGCGTTGAATTAATATTTAGTTGCTTCTACGAGATAGCATTACTGAATAACATCGTTTGGACATTAAAATATTAAATTCCAGATTTTATGTCCAGTTTTTAAGGGTGTGCATTCAAATGATGGCTCTAACCAAGATTTGTTTTCCATTTTCAGTAATAATAATAATAATAATAATAATAATAATAATAATAATACTATCGTTTGGCAACGGGTGCCGGGTGCAAGCTTTGTTATTTGACACCCAGAGGGCAGCTTGCAGGTCGAATTTTGTTGTTCCTTGAAGCACTATGCAAGTCAAGGAGGTTAGATATCTAAGCTTCTTGACACTATAGTGCTTTCTAGTAGAGAAATAAGGAACTTTGTGCAGGCGGAAAATCCCGAGATTAATTTTGCCATTATGAACACGGCCTACTGAATTCAAATGGGTTCTTTAACACGCCAACATCGTATGACATGCGTATCGTGATTTTTACCGCCTTAAAAAAAATTACTTACCATGGCCAGGAGCGAACCTGAAAGCTTGGGGGTTAGTAATCCGACACGATAACTACTCACCCAGCGTGGCATGCATTATAGCATTGACTTTGGTGGAATAATAGTAGGCCTACTTTATGCAACAAGCCTATAATGACAATAATTAAGACAGTCGTATGGAACTTATAAAACTCGTGTCTTAATTACCCTAATAGGGAAGTTGCATATAACTGTTCATGTTCGACGATAATTATAACTTTATTTTATGTTCGAACATAAATATTTATAAATATCTGTCGAGATTCCGCCAGTTGCGTTTACTGAACACAGTGCATGCGCTGGGTTATTGCTTTCCTATGGATCAAAGACCTTGACGTTTTAGTGCCGTTGTATCACCATCAGCATTCACTAAGATTGTCGCCAAACACCTAGGAAATCAATGCCCGGAGTACAAATTGGAGTTTGGGATATTAAGGTACAGTGTTATTTCTTTTCCCATATTCCCCAGTTTATTTCTGCCAAAGTTTTGGACGGCGCACTTTCCATGTCGGTAATTTATAAAGAAGGATGCAGTGTTGCAAACTTCTGGACGTAGATTCATAAATTTCATGCATATTTTCTAGTTACCGTAAAGGTTCGTGCTGATTTTGTCTTTGTGTTTGGAATTGTAACTAAATGGTTGATATCCTTTATATTGTCAACTTATAAATCATGTAATTCATGTCCGACATGTTTGATTTTGAGTGCGTTCACCGCAGGTGCGAAGCTATCCCTTCCTAATTGGTTAAACAGCTGTATCGTAATGAAAATCTTGAGCTCTGATTGGTGGAGAACCTGTATAATAATGAAACTTCAACTATAATGAGCCTCATTATGATGCAGTTTTCTGGCATATAATATTTATATTTCGGATGGTCGAACATAAAACTATTTTGACTATTCATAGGAAGTTTAATTTTAAGTCCAAACAGATTGCTTCAATGAGGTATGATGTACTTCATATCAATATCCATAGCTCAATTTCATTGATGATTGAATTCCCTAATTTTGAAATAGTATAATTGAATATATCGTATTTCTTAGCCTATTTTCACTGATGAAATATAGGCTTATGGGATCACCTTTTGTCAGTGTGTGTGTACGTCCGTGTGTGTGTGTGTGTGTGTGTGTCCCCTGATAACTTCTAAACAGCTCGAGTGATTTCAATGAAATTCGCTAAGTTCATAGAACTATTATGGCCGACCCCGACTGCGCCCATCAAATTTTATTACGTCTCACCAAACCAACATGGTGGTTGTGCGCAATATTTCACCGGCATTCTATATCTCCGAAACTATTGCTCATATCACCCTGGAATTTTGTACGGTGATAAAGGGAACTACTGGAAGTTCACCTATGTGACTTTTGAAAATCTGGTAACTACAAAACCAACATGCCGGCAAAGCAAATTTGCGACTTTTAAATAGACGGCGATTTAACCAACCAATCACAATGAAACTTGGTACAGTATATGTTTATACAAAATGTAATGCACCGACATCTAACTTCATTCAATTGTTTACATAACCTCAAGATGGCGGCTGTACGAAATATTTCACCGGCATTCTATATCTCTGAAACTATTACCGGTATCACCATGAAATTTTGTACGGAGATAAAGTGCACTACTGGAAGTTAATCTATGAGGCTTTCAAAAACCGGTTAACTACAATACGAACATGGCGGCCAAGCGAAGTTGAAAGTTTTAAATAGTCTTTTCTCGCGATTTAATTATTCAAACGCAATGAAACTTCGTACAGGAAATGTTTATACACATTGTAATGCACTGGTATCTAATTTAGTTCAATTTTTTACGTAACCTCAAGATGGCGGCTGTGCGAATTTTGAAAATTAAGTTTTTATTTCTTGTGTTCTAATCATGGGATCGAAATCAACAGTTGCATAATGAACGTACACAATAATCATCATCTGATAGAACATAACTCTATGGCCCACATATATTAAAATCCAACATGGCGACCATCCGAAATATTTAGACGGTTCTCAATATCTATTAATCTACTACAGCTATCAAACTGAAATTTTGTAAGTGTATAGAGGCTATAAGAATAAGTTCCCCTATGGGACGTCCAATAACCTGGCGAGCATAAATCCAACATGGCGAAATTTAAATCTTCAAATGGACGTTTCTCGCAATTTAACCATCCGAGGGCAGTGAACATTGGTACGGTATATGCTTGTATAAATTTTAATCCATTGGCATCTAATTCATTTAAATTATTTTCATAACCACATGATGGCGGCTGAGCGAAATTTTAAAATCTCGTTTTTATTTCTTGTGTCCTTATCATGCGATTGAAGTTCGAATAAAACACCTACACAATAACCTTCATGTAGTAGTACATAACTCTAAGGCCTATATAGGCCTATACAAATCCAACATGACGACCATCCGAAATATTACAGCAATCAAACTGAAATTTTGTATATTGATCAGTAGCGTAGCCAAGATCGACCAATGGGAGGGGTTATAGTTAACTGGGGAATAACCCTTATTCCGGGAATTGCTGGACAAGGCAACTCTGCTATCTCACACTCGAAAAGTTAACGATCTCCAAATTAGTGTTAATGCATTTTCTAGGTCCTTATTAAAACATTTTATTTGTAATTAATTAAAACTACATTAATTTATATATAACCTCTGTCCCGCTAAGAAAAGAAAGAACGCGAATTGCCTCGCTAGGTTGGATTTAAAATTATCTGGGGCTAGGTTCAGTTTGAAGAAAAAGCTATATTTAGCTGGGGAGGGAAGAGGGCCAAACCTGGGAGTTATGCATTGTCATGAAGACCCACTGGACCGAAAACGACAACAGTACAGTGACAACAGGCAGTGATACAGACACAAATCACAACCATAACTGTGTTAAGGAGGGGCAGATGACCTCGTAGTTCCGCCCCTTAAAACAACAACACAACCATAACGATTTCCCACATAGCATGAGTTATACTGTACACTCATCATCAGCAAGTACCATTGTGCAATTAAAGACAAGTTTATTTACCTTCTTAATTATCTTTTTTTGATGTTGTAAACATTCCAAGGGGGGGGGGGGGGGGTCTAACCCCCCAGTAACACCCCCCTGGCTACGCCACTGATATTGATAGAGGAAATTGACATCAGTAGGATATATGAAAATAGGCTATTTAGTTCCTCACGGAACTATTTGTTTTCTAGTGGCAATGCAATGCTAGACCCACCAAGTGGTAAACAGTGACGAGAGAATCCGTGAATCTTGACACATTTAATTGGTATAATTCTCACCGGGTTCAGCTGAGCATGTTGTTGACATTCCACCACTAAACAAAAATGAGGTGAAGTGGGACGAAACGAAACGAGAGCTCCTGTTATTCATGACGTTTCCTCGAGGGGGTTGATATCGACCTGTCCTCTGCTTACCCCCACGCCAACTAATGGACCAATCTGCTTCCTACTCTCGCTAGCCTTTGCACTCTCCCTTCTTGAAAGAACGTGTGTGTGTGTGTGTGTGTGTGTGTGTGTGCGCTCTGTTCGTAAAACAGGATTTACCTCTGTGTCAACGTAAGTGAAACCATCACAGATAATTGATCGTATCATTTTAATTTTTCAGTTTTCAGGATAGTTTTGACGTTGATAAGACTATTTAAGAAAGACTTAAAATATGATCGCAAACCAAATTCGAACCTGAGTCTCTTGCTGTCCAGACAGAAGCGTTTAGTCACATTCACCAATGCCGACACAGTCCGACCGCGATAATAGACTCACTCCATTGAAGACTTCAACTGAAATATTCGGACATCCGCATTATTCGAACAATCCGAACATTTGAAAATATTTGAAGTAGTGGAATTCATTGAATAGTCGAAGTACATCCTTACTACACGGAAACATACAGGATGGACAGAAGAATGCAATAGAGATGATGATAATTCTTGTTTTAAGGAGCCTAACATCTATGCTATCGGCCCACAATGAAATGAAACGTTATGCAATGAAGATAAAAACAGGTCACTGCCAGAGATGAAAATTAAAATGGTTTGAATAAAACAGACAGTGAGCTCCAACAACTGTGCCTATTTGAATAAATGGAGTAAAAATAGGATGATAAGAATAATAAAGCACACAAGGCACATTAAATAATTAAAATGGATATGATCACAAATAAATCATAAAACAAGACTAAGACTAACACTGACACTAACACTAAACTAGAAGTCTTAAACTACATTAAAACTTAAAGAAGTAGCCACTCCCCCTTTAAGAAACGGTTGATGAAGTCTGCTGACGGCCCGTCATCACTTAGGTAGAACAAGGGAGAGGGTGTCAGGCAGTTACACAAAAGAGAACACAGTGAACGAATGAAGTGATATTGGGAAGAGAAGAGGGAACATTGAGCGAAGTAAGTTCTAACGTGTTCCTTAGTTGGGCATAAATAACCGAAGAAACTATATATTTTAAACATTAAGACTTTAATGTTCGCCGATGTCGATATGTAAATATTATGTCAAACAAAAAACTGTATCATAATGGGGGTCATTAAAGTACTACTTTTCATTATAACACAGTTTTTCCAACCTATCAGAGCTCAATATTTTCATTCATTGACCAATTGGGTACCGATAGCTTCTGATATGCAATCAAAATCCAACATATTGGACATGAATTACATGATTTGAAAGTAAGTTGACAATGTAGCCTATATTGGATCAACCATTGTAGTTACAATGTATAAACCAACTGGGCAATATTGCAAAAGAAATAGCACTGTACCTTAATATCCGCAACTCCAATTTCTACACATTCGTAACATTTCGCCAAAAATTTTAGTGAATGCTGTTGTTGACATAAAACACACCAGAACGTCATGGAGGAAGCATGCGTATGACTGTAGCTCCACGGAAATTATAATCCAGCTCTCTGTACAGTAAATTGATTTCTTATGTGAAACTTTTCCGCCTGATGTCATAACTGTTCTATTTGGGACTCAATTGGTTTACCTTGCGTTGACATTCTATACGCATCGAATTGGAAGAATAACTAGTTAATAATATGATACATTTTACATTTAAAGCGTTTCCAACAGCCTATTTTGTGTTTTTTGACCAAAATGATCCAACATAGAACCTGTGCACTATCTGTTGGTGCTACTTCAGGATAAGCAATGTTTCAAAGCTTTGGGATTCGTGATTGGGTAGAGATCAAATGCTGAGCCCACACAATTCCCAAGAAGAAGAATTCTACAGACAGAAAATCTCGGCAGATATTTATGAATATTTATGTTAGAACATATAATAAAGTTATAATTAACGTAGAACATAAACAGTCGCATGCAACTCGCCTATAATATAATACAATTATTGCCATTATAGGCTTCGTTGCATAATGTACTATTATGTTCGACCCTCACTATTATGTGTCAGAAAACTGTATCATAATGATGGTCATTATAACACTATTTTTCATTATGATACAGTTTCTCCAGCCAATCAGAGCTCGTTCATTGACCAATTAGGTAACGATACCTTCACGCATGCGCTCAAAATCCAACATGTCGGACATAAACACAACATCGAACTATAATAAATTACCGACATGGAATACGCACCGTCCATATGTTCACGTAAATAAACTGGCGAATATGAGACAAGAAATAGCACTGTACCTTGATATCACCAACGCTAATTTTTACACAGCGCATTGCCTTCAAACGACTGCGGTGACAATATTACTGAGGGACGGCAGATGTAAACATATGGCCTGCATATGGCATTGCAAGCACACAGAGCGCATGCGTCGGTCGTTCAGAGATCTTGAAAGACAGGGATATACCCAGCGCTCGCTCTGCGATCACAAAATTCAAGTGGCTGACTCTCAGCAAATATTTATGAATATTTATGTTAAAACATATAATAAAGTTATAATTATCGTCGAACATAAACAGTCGTATGCAACTCGCCTATAATGATAATTAAGACACTCGTATGGAAAATATAAAACTCGCATACGCTCGTTTTATAAAAAATACTCGTGTCTTAATTATAGTCATTATAGGCTCGTTGCATAATGTACTATTATGTTCGACCCTGACTAATATATGTCAGAAAACTGTATCATAAAGATGGTCATCATAACACCAGTTTTCATTATGAAACAGTTTCTCCCACCAATCACAGTTCAAGAAACAGTTGTTTGACCAATTAGATAAGGTTAGCATCGCACCTGCGTGGAGTTCCAAGGCCTTCTAAACTGCGTTGCCTAGTGTCATAGAGGGGTAATCGAGAAGGCCATGGTCAAATACAAGGCATTCTCTGTGTCTCATGCGCTCTGTTCAGTACATAAAACTGTTAAAATCTCGACAGATATTTATGAATATTTATCTTCGAACATAAAATAGTTATAATAATTATAGTCGAACATAAACAGTCGTATGCAACTCGCCTATAATGGTAATTAAGACACTCGTATGGAAATTTTAAAACTCGCATACGCTCGTTTTATAAGCATACTCGTGTCATAGTTATGGCCATTATAGGCTTCGTTGCATAATGAACTATTAGACATGTATCTCGGCTGATTCTGACGTTCTAACCGAATCAAGTGTCGCTACGAGTTACCTCCATCAATAGCAGAGACTAAGGGGAAGGTGTGCCTTCCTCATTTGACACTCCTGAGTGAATTGTAGAATATGTCAACATCTAGATTGGCTTTGAAATCTCTCGCGGAATAGCATTTCCCAATCCAGAAATCCCCAAGCGGCTGAAATACGTAGTTATACACTGGTGATAGCAGAACGTTTGAAATATATATTACAGTGTATTAGCAGGCCTCGTTAATATAGTAGGAATTCCATTCGATCTTATCAACGTCGTGTAGTCTTGGTGAGATCAACTCATGGTGTCGCGGCTAGCATTCTTGGCTGTCGCCTCCAGAGGTCTGGGTTCGATTCCCGGCTCTGCCAAGAAATGTAATACTGGTCTGAGGGCTTGAACGGGATAAACTGAGGTGGCTTCGGTGGCGTACTTGGTTCAATGTGAGCTTCTATGTCCAAGATCGCGGGTTCAAACCCGGACGAAGTCGTCGAATTTTTTAAGTGCGTTAAATATCCCTAGTTCGTTTGTTATTGTTGTTTTAAGGGGCGGAACTTCGAGGACATCTGACCCTCTTAACAATGATTAAAGAATACAAATTTGGAATCGAATTTAAAATTTAGAGATGGACACCTAAATGTGAAAAGACCACGTCACCTCGGACCACAGTGAGTGGTCAACGTGTCGGATTGCTAACCCCAAGCTTGCGGGTTCGCTCCTGGCCATGGTAAGTGATATTTGAAAGGCAGCAAAAATTACGACACCATGTCATACGATGTTAGCATGTCAAAGAACCCATTTGAATTCAGTAGCCCGTGTTCATAATGGCAAAATTAACCTCGGGAGTTTCCGCCAACACAAAGTTCCTCATTTCTCTACTAGAAAGCGCTATAGTGTTGAAGCTTAGATATCTAACCTCCTTGCTTTCATAGTGCTTTAAGGAACAACGGAAATCGACATGCAAACTACCCTCTGGGTGTCAAATAACAAGGCTTGCACCCGGCAACCGAGGCCATACGATATTATTATTATATTATTTTTATTATTATCACCTCGGACCACCTCAGCGCGGACCTCCACAACGCGTATGAATTATTCCCTCTCCATCCACTGGGGTCTTCCAAATCAAAGTCAGTCATGTCAGTCTGCCTTCTCGGCCCTATTAGTCGCCTCCTACGACAGGCAGAGCATACCGTGGGTGTATTGTAACTCGTAACCCACACGGGGGTTAAATATCCCTCAGTATGCCTTCCTTCGGAGGGGAAATAAAGCCTGTCGGCCCATGTACTAGATTTATGGCATGTAAAAGAACCTTCCACTAACTTCAATTGTGTGAAGCTAAAATTTGTAGGTTAGACTTGAGTAACGCTACAAGTTTCAACGTTAGGTGCAGGTTTCGGTGGCATCTAGTAACCAAGTTCACAGCTAGGTGTCGTTGACGGTAGCATTTGGTAGTAAAAGTAGGAACTAGTTGAAATTGATCGTCTGTAGTCTTTACCTGAATTACAGATAACACACACTAATACAGCCATCACAATAAACACCGGTTATCAGACAGATTCTACACACACTCAAAGTACACGGGTCTACATGACCGCGTTGTCGTTTTGAGAGTCAAAACTGAGAAAGGGTGGGTTAGATTACCACCTCAGCCATTCTGGAAGCGGTATTCCGTGGTTTCCCCACTTCTATGCTTGGCGAATTAAAACCACGGCTGCATCATTCCCAATCCCCATCTGAAGTACAACTACACAAATTAATACAGCCATCACAATAACACAGGTTATCTGACAGATTCTACACACACCCAAGTACACGAGGCTTCATGACCACGATGTCTTAAAGCCCCTAAATGTCCTTATGACAGCGGTTGCTTACAAACTGTTAAATTTCATTACACGTTCCTTTTCTTATTTTTAGCCTACTTTTCACATTTTGCAAAAATGAGGAAAAAGTAGACTTATGAGATCGATCCGGGAAAATGTGGGTGTCTGTCTGTCTGTCCTTCTGTCTGTCTGGCTGTGTGTGTGTGTGTGTCCCCCCCCCCCCCCTATCAACTCCTAAAAGGCTGTAGCAATCGAAACCAAATTTAGTATGAGTAGCGATGTATACCGGAATATTTCAAGCCCATATTTGAAAATGTCAGTGCTACCAACTGCTGAAAAAACTCAATGGAAATTTGAGCTCCATGTTGGATATCATGGAAGGTATGCATGGGAGCTATTCCAAAATTGGCACACATGTAGATAATACTATTTCAGTTTAACCTCCTGGAGGCCATACATGACAGTGTTGCCATAATAATTTTAAGCCTCCTGACAGGTCCGATTTTTAAATGCATATAACTTCTACACTATTAATTGGATTTGAACCACATTTTGTATGCAACATGTGTACAAAAACAGCTATGACTGAGTGCATTCTTAAGAGCCACCAGGGCTGCCAACTGTTAATAATTGCTCTCTTTTTTCTTCATCGAAATACCAATATATCTGAAAGTATACAAGCCGACAGCTTTAAACTATGCACACGTATAGTACCTGACATTTTAGATTAATTTGGAGTAACTTATATACTTCAGTTCTACCAACATGATTCTAAGCCTGCTGATAAGACCAATTTTTAAATACATGTAACTCCTATACTATCGGTTGGATTTCAACCAAATTTCGTATGGGCTGTGTGTAACATAACAGATATGACTATAAGTATTCTTGAGAGCAATCAGGGCTGCCAACTGTTAATAAATGCTCTCTATATTATTTTACCCTAATATCAATATATCAGAAAGTATGCAAGCCAACAGCTCTATACTTTGCACACGTATAGCACCTGACATTCTAGATTATTTTGGAGTAATTAATACAAGGCGGTGCTGCCAACATGATTCTATGCCTGCTGATATGTCCAATTTTAAAATACATGTAACTTCTATACTAACAAATGGATTTCATCCAAAATTGGCACAACAAGATATCATAATATTTCAGATTATTTCTGACCAGCATACGCATGACATTGTTGGCAACATGCTTTTACGCGTGCTGATAGATCCAGTGTCTAACTGCATGTAACGTCCATTGGACTTCAACCAAATTTTGTATTCTGTACCTTAAGAGGTGGAACTAAGAATATATTCAGACACCAGGGCTGCCAACTGTAGTGCTCTATTAGGCTACATTATACCAGGTATATTTTGAACTAATTAGATATTTCGATATTACCAACTTAATTTCGTCATTATTCTAGATAGGTTCATATACTGTAGAATAATCATTGGCATGAAAAGTAGGCTGTATAGTTCTTCACGGAACTTCTTGTCTCCTTCTGCTGTACCCAAGATCATGGGATCACACCCGGCCGAAGTCGTCGGATTTTTAAGAGCGTTAAAATCCCTCAGTATACCTTCCTTCGGAGGGGAAGTAAAACTGGCAGGCGCATGTCATAGATTTATGACAAGTAAAGGAACCTACCACTACAATATGGGTAGTGAGTAGCAAAATTTGGCTGGTTAAAAAACACACTGTCAAGTGCCAAAAATCGTCGCTAGGTATTAGTGGCAGTAGCGCTTGCCACGGAGGGTGAGGGGTCAACGTGTCGGTCAACTATCCCCAAGATTGCAGGTTCGCTCCTGGCCGTGGGAAGTGTTTTTGAAAGGCGGCAAAAATTACGACACCATGTTATACAATGTTGGCATGTCATAGAACCTATTTGAATTCAGTAGACCGTGTTCTTAGTGGCAAAATTAATCTCGGGAATTTCCGCCAATACAAAGTTCCTCATTTCTATACTAGAAAGCGCTATAGTGTTCAAGGGGCTTAGAAATCTAACCTCATTGACTTTCATAGTGCTTCAAGGAACAACGAATTTCGACATGCAAGCTACTCTCTGGGTGTCAAATAACAAAGCTTGCACCCGGCACCCGAAGCCATAAGATATTAATAATAGTGACAGTATCATCTGGTAGCCAATGTTGGAACTACTTGAAATTGAACTTGTTGGGAGACCACGGACGTTCAATTAATGGTATGGCTGCAAGGAGGAGACTGCGGATCGAGACCGACTGAAGACCCGATACTACCAGCAGACGGATGCCGGCGGATTCCACGAGGACGACCTGGTCTGGCTCTTCAACCCATTACGGAAGAAAGGCCTGTCAATCAAACTGCAGATGTCCTGGGAGGGCCCGTACCGAGTCGTGAAACGGATCAACGATGTCGTCTACAGGATCCAGCGGAGCCCGAGGGCGAAGATGAAGATCGTGCATCGAGATCGCCTGGCAGCCTACGGAGGGACACACAGAGACCAATGATTGATCGGGACGAACAGCCTTTTAGGAAGGGGGTGGTGTTACGGATGCGAGGTTGTTTCGTCGCCTCACCGCGTGAGTCACAGCCGCCCCGGGCTATGCCTCTGTGTGTTACCAGCGCCTTACGCAACGGGGCTGCGAGGACAAAAGGGATGGACCAGAATATTCGTGACCCAGCAGGTGATGGAAATCTCGAGAAGCTGTGTATCCTGGACTGTTCTAGAAGCATTCATTGAGTCACCAGTCCGCTATATAAAGCGGCCTCACCAGCGAGGGAGGACAGTGTTCTTGAGCGAGTGCGACAGCTGAAATTATTGGCCTACTTTTCACATTCTGCAAAAATGAGGAAAAAGTAGACTTATGAGATCGATCTGGGCAAATTTCTGTCTGTCTATCTGTCTGTCTATCTGGCTGTGTGAGTGTCCCCCTATCAACTCCTAAACGGCTGCAGCAATCGAATCCAAATTTGGTATGAGTAAAGATCTATACATAAATATCTCAAGCCCATATTTGAAAATGATATCGGTGTTACCAACTGCTGAAAAAACGCAATTAAAAATTTGAGCTCCAAGTTGGATATCTTGGAAGGTATGCATGGGAGCTATTTCATAATTGGCACACGTATAGATAATAATATTCCAGTTTAACTTCCAGGAGGCCATGCATGTCAGTGTTGCCAAAATTATTCTAAGCATTCTAAATGCATATAACATCTATACTATCAATTGAAATTCAACCAAATTTTGTATGTAATATGTGTACATAAACAGATATGACGAAGTATTCTTTAGGAGCCACCAGGGCTGCCAACTGTCAATAAATGTTCTCTCTATTCTTTTATCCAAATACCAATATATCAGAAAGTATGCAAGCCGACAGCTTTAAACTATGCACACGTATAGTACCTGACATTCTTGATTAATTTGGAGTAAGTTATGTATGCCAGTGCAACCACCATGATTCTAAGCCTGCTGATAGGACCAATTTTTTAATACATGTAACTTCTATACTATCAGTTGGATTTCAACCAAATTTCGTATGTGCTATGTGTACCGTAACATATATGACTATGCTAATTTTTAAGAGCAACCAGGGCTGCCAACTGTTAATAAATGCTCTCTCTATTTTTTCCCCAAATATTAATATATCAGAAAGTATGTAAATCAACAGCTTTAAAATTTGCGCACGTATAGATTAATTAGGGTAAGCTAATATACCTCAGTGCTGCCAACATGACTCTATGCCTGCGGATAGGTCCAATTTTAAAATACATGTAACTTCTATACTAACAAATGGATTTTATCCAATATTGGTACAACAAGAGATCATAATATTTCAGATTATTTGTAACCAACGCATGCATGACATTGTTGCCAACATGATTTTACGCGTGCTGATAAATTCAATGTCTAACATCATTTAACGTCCAGGCTATATCCATTGGACTTCAACCAAATATTGTATTCTGTACCTTAAGAGATGGAACTAACAATATTGTCACCAGAGCTGCCAACTGTAGTGCTCTATTAGGCTACAGGTATATTTCGAAATAATTAGAAATTTCGATATTACCAACTTAATTTCGCTATATTTCTAGATAGGTCTATATAGATAGGCATGAATTTAAATTTTGAGAAACGTAGGCTCTTTAGTTCGTCACGGAACTTGTTGTTTTTTCCTTGGGAATACGTATTACGATCTCCACTTGACCGCTGACTCGAGGCCAAAGCATTTGGCTGCTACAGTAATTGCTGTCCGGGACATTACGAGGGTTTTGCGTGACGAGGGACGGTGCTCTGAGGCGGTGATAGATGTGAGGAGAAGATACCATCACCGCACTCTCCAGCCACACCATTTCTTCCCTAATTCATGATCTCTATCTGCCAAGATTAAGTATTCCCTAATGATGTATTTGTTCGCCTTAAGTAACGATCGGAGGAGGGATGCGCTCAGTGTTACTTTCCACAATAACGAGACATTACTGATTAAATACCGGGTGAGTTAGCCGTGGTCGTTACGGCATGACTGCTGGCAGTCTCTCACATCCGGGAGGCGAGGAGGTTCGAATCCCCCCGCCGGCAACCTTGAAGATGGTCTTCTGTGGTTTCCCATCTTCCTTCCAGGCAAATGCCGGGGTTGGTCCCTAACTATAGACCACAGCCGCTACCTTCCAACTCCTCGCCCTTACATTCCAACTTTCCTCCCCAACGGTAGGCTACTTGTAGCTCACCCATTGGGTGTCCGTCTCGAAGCAGCTACAAAACTGGCGAGCCGAACATGTCCTCGGACACTCCCGGCACTAAAAGCCATACGCTAAAAAAAATGATTAAATCAATTAACATTAAGGTGTTTGAAGCCATTTTTCAGTGTTTCCTTAGTAATAGAAAATTACCGTTTATCAGCCGGTTGTACCCAATTGTAATGGACGGTTCTCTAATCCGGAAAAAAGTTGACTTGAGAGTAATAAGTACACTTGGAAAACTGAACTAACTATATGAGTCAGCGGAGCGCGCCAACCACGGGCTGAACCGCGTACGCCCAGTCACAGCCGGTTTATAGGAGTACCAGGTAGAAAAGACTGTTGGAGGCGGGACTCGCATTACGTAGGTGCTGAAGAGCTTCCCCCTCCATACACGACTTCGGAAGGTCTAGCGACAAGGACAACGAAGCAAGTAGCAGCGAGAAAGAGAGACACTTCCCCTACCTGACGCACATGCGCAGAAGAAAGACTAGCAGTTGAGAGGCAAGGGAGCTGGAAACACTCCCCCCTACTTTGGTGCGCTTGCGCGTTGAAACATTCTTTTCTACATGGTCACTCTATAGCTTGCTGTGTTTACTCGCGCGCACATAGATAATGACGCTGTAGTCACGATTTGAAAAATGAAAATCCACAGCCTGCTTCCAGTCTCCGACCGGGTCAGGAATGGAATGAATGAAGCCCCCATCTAGTGGCGAGGATGTGAACTGTGCCGGCTGCCGAGGCCTGACGCACTCCTCTGGGGCAATGATTAAATGAATGACAGATGAAATGAAATGATAGTGGAGAGTGTTGCTGGAATGAAATTTTGACAGGGAAAACCGGAGTACCCGGAGAAAAACCTGTCTGCCTCCGTTTTGTCCAGCACAGATCTCACATGGAGTGACCGGGATTTGAACCACGGACCCAGCGGTGAGAGGCCGGCGTGCTGCCGCCTAAGCCACGGAGGCTCAATAATAATAATAATAATAATAATAATAATAATAATAATAATAATAATAATAATAATATTGATGATAAACTACAAAGAGCAAACAAAATTACTTGGAACACAGTCATTAAAACAGAAGCTCTATATGCATCCGAAACTATTATAATTGGTGGCAAATCTCTGATAAATATTATTGAAAAAACTAGAAAGGAAAATCTCCTGGAAAATCTTAGGACCAAAGTGTGAAAATGGAATTTGGATGGAAAGGAAATCACATGAAATTTATTGTCACAGAAAAATCACAGATAGCCTACTATAAGGAAACGGCAGTTACAGTTTTACGGACACCTGCAGTGTATAGAATGGATAATAACAGGCTTACAAAGAAAATTTTCAACCTAGCCTTATCAATGAAAAATCAAAACCACTGACTAAAAGAAATCAGTGAAGACATAAATGAAATTGGCTGTCATGAAGAAAACATTCAAGACTGAACAAAATTCTGAACTGTAATTCACAAACAAAAATTTTCAGAAGCCCGATTTGTTAGTTAGTTATTGTATTGAGGTTTTAAAGGGCGGAAAGAATTGGTTATAGGGTCGAACAACAGGGAAGAATTACAAAACGTAATGGACAAACTCGAAGATTACGCCATTAAAAACAGCTTGGAAATTAACAAAAACAAGACAGTCCAGATGGTATTCAGAAAAGGGGGAAGAATCGCAAACAAGGTCAGACTACAGTGCGGAATGGAGGACCTGGAGGTCGTGAGCTCATTTAAGTATCTGGGTATCACACTTCAACCTTCAGCTAATTCTTTCAAATGCCACGTAAGAGAGAGAACCGTGGCAGCCATAAGAAGCATTTATGATATCTCGGATCCCACGAGACTATCTTTAAGCACGGCTATGAGTCTATTTTACGCTAAGGTACTCCCAGTTCTAACTTACGGGCTAGAACTTACTTGGGAACACCTAACAGTAACCGATCTCCGAGCCATTGAAAGCGTAAAAGCTAGATTTTTAAAAAGAACATTGGGGATTTCCAAGATGTCACCCTCAAGACTGGCGCACATACTAGCCTCGGAGACATTCCTAATAGATGATCTACGAACCAGAATGTAGCTTCCATCTACCAAACAAGAACAAGAGCTTCTACAAATTAGGCAGAAGAAAAGAGAAGACATCGACCTGGAGTTTTACTGATGCCATGCTCAATCGTAGCTGGTCTGGACGAAATAATGATATGCGGAGCGCTCTAACTAGGTTGGCAATACATGGTTTTCACCACAAGCTATGTAGGCTACTCGACAGGGTTATCATGAACCGTCTGAGCAGTGCGTTTGTAAGCTGTGTGAAGGTCATTGCGAGCGATATCATTTCAACAAATGCACCAGACGAGGACAATCCCTTAAGGAAGGAAGGAAGCTTGTAGTTTAACGTGACCGTTAATCTTGAGATCATGAGCCACGGGACCTCCTTTTTACGTGGAATCCGAACCACAGGACATGGCATTTCACATCGAAAATCTCACATGCATTGACCGGGAATCGAACCCGGACCGCCTTGGTGAGAGGCATACAGCTAGACCGCTGAGCCACCACGCCCCCGACAATCCCTTATGGACTATTGTAAAATGTAATCTATAGTTAACAGTGTGATACATCTCAATGTATATCGTATATATGGCCATTTGGCTGCAATAAAGTTATTAAAGGGTGGAACTACGAGGTCATCTGTCCCAGATTTTTTAGTTATATGTGATTTTTTGTTGAGATATTGATAGTGGTGATTGTCCTACAATTTTGCTTACTTAGTGTGGTTAGGTGATTGTTGTTAAATGGTCAGGTTAGTGTGGATTGTGTACTTAGCTGCTTCAGTGGTTTGCGTTCCGGATGCGAACACCTACTGTACTCTCGTCACTGCTTGCACTGAACTAAACATGAATCTCACTCATTTACGCATTATTAATTAGATAAGCTTGCTTGCCACGGTGGGTGAGTGGTTAACGTATCGGTCTACTAACCCCAAACTTGTGGGTTCGCTCATGGCCGTGGTAAGAGATTTTTGAAAATCGGAAAAAATTATGACACTTATGTCATATGACGTTGGCATGTCAAAGAACCCATTGGAATTCAGTAGGCCGTGTTCATAATGGCAAAATTCATCTTGAGACTTTTTCGCCCACACAAAGTTCGTCATTTCTCTACTAGAAAGCGCTATAATGTTCAAGGAGCTTAGATATCTAACCTCCTTGACTTTCATAGTGCTTCAAGGAACAACGAAATCCAACATGAATATGTCAGTGTGAAGGATCTGAAGTACATGGCTGAAGACCGAATCATATGGAGACAGTCCATCCATGCAGTCGCTAGGAGTCGACGCCGACTTGATGGCAATTGATCATCATCATCATCATCATCTCTTTCGGTGTGTGTACAATCTGTCTGATAAGCGACGTTAATTGTGATGACTGTATTAGTGTGTGTTATCTGTGATTCAGGTAAGGACTGCAGATGATCAATTTCAAGTAGTTTCTATTTTCGCTTCCAAATGCAACCGTCAATGACACCTAACTATGAACTTGGCTACTAGATGCTACAGCAACTGGCACCTGGCGGCGAACATTGAAACTTAATAGAGCGTTAGTCAAATCTAACCTACAAATTTTGCTGCACACAATTGTAGTTAGTGGGAGGTTCTTTCACATGTCATAAATCTATGACATGGGCCCGCCGGCCTTGGTTGGTTGGTTCTTAAGTTTAGGGGCTGAGACAACACGGTCATGTAGCCCCGTGTAGTTTGGGTGTGTGTAGAATCTGTGTGATAACCGGTGTTAATTGTGATGACTGTAATAGTGTGTGTTATCTGTTTTCTTAATTCAAGTAAGGATTGCAGACTTTTGATTTTTTCAAGCAGTTCCTACATTTGCCGCCAAACGCCACCGTCAACGACTACTTGTTTAGAACTTGGCTACCAGACTCCATCGGCTTTACTTCCCCTCCGAAGGAAGGCATACTGAGGGATTTTTAACGCTCTTAACAAATCCGACGACTGCGATCATGGGCATAGAAGCTCAGCATGCTACGAACTACGCCGCTGAAGCCACCGATAATGTGGATAATAATAATAAAATGATGATAATAACCAAATGATAATAATAATAATAATAATAATAATGAGAATACTACTAATAATAATAATTAAACCAGGGGGCAAGAAGATCAGAAGCTTTCGTCTGTTGGGAGAGGTTTAGTTGTTCACTTTAGGAATTATTTGCAGAAAATAAATAATAATAATTTCTTTGTTGCAAGATTAATTAAAATTGGACGGCTATAACTTAATAAATATTCGTTATAATAGTACATTATGCAACGAGCCTATAATGGCAATAATTAAGACACGTGTATGTTTATAAAACGAGCGAAGCTAGTTTTATAATTTCCATACGAGTGTCTTAATTACCATTATAGGGGAGTTGTATACGACTGTTTATGTTCGATGATAATTATAACTAATTTATGTTCGAACATAAATATTCATAAATAACTGTCGAGATTTCACCAGTTTTATGTACTGAACAGAGCGCATGGGACGCAGAGAATACCTTGTATTTGACCATGGCCTCCTGGAATACCTCACTATGACACTCGCAACGCAGTGAAATTTAAAATAGGGGGCCATGGAAGTGAGCGCAGGTGCGATGCTATCCTCACCTAATTGGTCACACAACTGTTTCTTGAGCTCTGATTGGTGGGAGAAACTGTATCATAATGAAAATTTGTACTATAATGAACCTCATTCTAGTACAGTTTTCTGACATGTAATATTTACATTTCGCCAGGGCCGAACATAAATGTTAGAATGGTTTAGCGTACCAAGTACCTACGTAGCTATATCGATTTGAGCCTGTATTTATTCCTATCGACTTGCTGAACGAACTATGCATTGTGTTTCATGAACAAGGATTACATCTTTGTTTCGGAGTGGGGAATGCATTTTGAGTGGAGAGGTAGTTGAGTGCCATTTTCTAAATGGAACATTAGGCGAGCTCGTTAAAGTTCAAGCACCTGGCGCTGCAAGACACCTTAAATGGGGCTGCTACAATGTCACGTCGCCCCGGGATATTCTTCAGGGTCTGCAAGTATAATGGGGTAAGCAAGAATGTTGTTGTTGCTGTTATTCTAATCTAGAAGTACTCCGCAGTGAAACCGTGCACTGCTAATCACGCGCCACTTTTCATAGAGAGTGCGGTCCCAAAGGTCTTGGGTTGGATTCCGTAAACTCTACCTGTCAAGCAGTGTTCTAATAATAATAATAATAATAATAATGTTAAAACTCAGCAATTTTCTAGATTTATGCCATGTCTTGTGTGGGGTTTCGCCTAGGACCACCAAGCTGGTTTATCAGCGGGCTCTTGGTGTCCGTTCCCGGACCCCAACAGGAGTTATGAAGCGCACCCGCGCTTCTCTACTACGAGAGCAAAATGCTCAGGCAGCCATTCACCTCCGTATAAAGGCTTAAAAAAAAGAGGTGAAAGATCATGTAACAAAGAACACGTAATCAAGCACTTTCGTTCTTCTAGCAACGTACAGATGACGTTACTGATCTAGTATAGCGGCTTCGGTGGCGTAGTTGGTAGCATGCTGATCTTCTATGCCCAAGACCGCGGGTTCAAACCCGACCGAAGTCGTCGGATATTTAGGAGCGTTAAAATCCCTCAGTATGCCTTCCTTTGGAGGGGAAGTAATACCGGCGATCGCATGTCATAGATTTATGGCATGTTAAAGAACCTTCCATTAATAACATCTGTGTGAAGCTAAATTATATTGGTTAAGAAAGTAAACAGCGCTCTTAGGTTCCTATGTTCGTTGCCAGGAGCCAACTGCGGTGGCGTCTAATAGCTATGTTCTGAACTAGTAGTCGTTGACGGTGGCGTTTGACTGCAAAAGTAGGAACCATTTGAAAAATTTGAAGTCTGCAGTCCTTACTTAAATAAAAATAAAAAACAGATAACACACACTAATACAGTCATCAGAATTTAAACCGGTCATCAGACAGATTCTACACACATCCAAAGTACACGGGGCTACATGACCGCGTTGTCGCAGCCCTTAAACTGAGGAACCAACCAACCGATATAGTATATACAGATGTACTAACAAGCCGTAACTTAAGAGTTTGCGTTCTTATTCCCATGTATAGATGTCGCTACTGACCTAGTATATATAGATGACGTACACTAGTTGCCATGGTCTCGGGAACAGATCATGGTTGTTATGTCAACTAAGTCCTGTCTTATCATTCTAAATGATCTTGTCGACTTCGTCGTTACTCTAGGGTCTGGCGTTACATTACGGTGACGGGACGAAATGTAACCAGATGCACTGAGGTGTGTGACGGCATAGTACCGCTTGGTGCATGTGTTCCCCGACAATCTCTACATCGTTAGTATAAGACAAAAATCCCCGATTCTTGGATGTCACGGGTAATCTCGAGAACCACTGGATGGATTTTGTTGCGGTTTTCACCATTCTGTAAAGGATATCTCGAGGAAAGATAATGTAGAAAATAATTTATGTATGATCAAAGGATGCCAAGCAGTAACGATTTCAGTGAAAAAGTCAAAAACAAATTTGGCGTCCGTGCGCTTCTTAAGCTTACGCTGGGCAAACCGTTAAACATACCAATATACTATGAGCGTAAGAATTGGTCAGCATGAAAGTTCTACAAAAAAGTCCGCGAGAGCATATCTCTATCTTCAATACATCGCCCATTATAAGTGTTTTTAGACTGGATGGAAGGGGCACGTCCCCGCGCGCTCTGGTGAGCGTGACGGCATCCCGCGTGCTTGACCTTTCTTTGCCCTTGGTTTGCACTTGCCGTTCGCGAGTAATTTGAAACAAGGTAAAGTATTATAAAGCAAGATAAGTATTATGCAGATAATTTTCTAACATGTCAAGAGTCTTTGGCTTTCTGGCATTTTTCAGCATTTGTAGCAATTAAAATGATACAAAGTCTAGTCTTTCAGACTGACTGTCACTTTTTCTTTCTTCTGAAGGAGTGAATTTGAATTGGTATATTTTTGTCTCATAAGCACTTCAATTACGTTGAGTAGTTCCAATAAATATAAAGCTTGTTCTGTTATTTGACGGTGCCAGTAGTCCCTGCTTGGAGCGTACACACTGTGTGCATACAAATGTGTTTAAGCTGCAAGCTCAGCGAGGCTACAAACTTCAGATGAGAAGCTAATATTTACCTAAAGATTAATATTCTATCCACACAGCGTGGACCAATTAAAAACCACCCTCTCGTGATTAACTCTAGCATCAAGAATAACTGTTATGTGCAGTAGCTCTTGAACATCGCACGTATAATGTGCGGTTTAGTCTTCAATAATGTGAAGGTTCTTGTAATAAAGACAAGCTCGTCCAATATTTCTTGTTTTAAAATACAGCGAGTTTGCAGTTTTGTAGCGGTCAGCAGTATGGAACAGTCGGTAAGATAATCGTTTACTGTACCCGAAGGTCCAGGACTAAATCTTGGGAGTATTCAGTTGGTATATCAGGGTCCTGAAATGTGACAGACCTGAACAGTATATTTACTTAGTTACAATACACGTCAATGTTCCATCTCTATTTTGTTAGATAGTTATTGTTGTTTAAAGGGGCGGAACTACGAGGTAAGTTCCATCTCTAAATCCATATTTTTGATGTGTAACATATTTCCACTCGGTTGCTGGATATTTTTGTGGGAGTGATTTTTAAAAATAGGACGGAAGTGGATCGGAACGATCGAGGTGGCACCAGCTGGCAGTGGTGGATCGAACGGAAGTGTAAGACGCACTGCAACTCGATCGATCAATCCAGCTGGCAGTGGTAAGAGAAACAATGAGCGCGCGGTGTCGGAAATTGATACCATGACGTACTCTCGGCCATGTGGAATGTATATGACATACTGAACGGTAAACGCTCATGCGAACTCTGGTGTCAAGTGATTGAAACAAAGTACATGGTACTGTACATGTTCGAAGTCTTCGTATCAGTATTTAAATGGTAAAATGCCTTAATATCAAACATTGTAAGTAGTCGGCATTGCCGGTATTATGTTTCTGTACAATGGCAATTCAAATATTAACCCACATAACGGTAATGCAGTCATCAATATAATATAATCGTTGTGGTTATACGAGAATTGAGCAAGCCTTTATGAACTATTGCTGAATACATTCTCTTTACTCACAAGAGGGCCTATTCATAAGGCATTTTAAACTCAATGTCACGCAGGAACATTATCGAAACAAGCAAAATATAAATGAAACTTAATTCCGTAATGCAGTATTATTGGAACGTGGAAATAAGTCACCATCTTGTGCACAATATTTGCGTAGTCGAAATAGCCGTGGGGTTAGCGCCTATGACTGTGAATCTAGAGATCTCCGGTTTGAATCCCGGGCGGGGTAAATATTTTTGATACCAGATTATCATTTTAAACGATATTTATCATATCAATATGACTCATTTTAACAGAATCCATATGAAATTACGTGTTGGTCTGTGAATCAAGAGGACCTGTTTATAAGGAATTTAAAGTTATGAGTGGTGTCGCGTCTATATATCTAGTTGATCCATATCGTATTCTTTATTTAGGCTAGTGCTGGTGGAAGCTACAATTCATCTAATAAAATGAATTCCGTATTATAAACGACAATATATGTAAAACACTTCCTTTTACAACAGATTAATATTTGTGCCATCAATAGTATAAAATACCGGTGTATCAACAATTACACGTTTGGTTTCTTCTATGTCAGATGTTACACATCATATGCGACTACTATAAGGCTCGTATTTTTTATTATTATCATATTTATCAAAATTAGAGGCATTCCCTGTTACTGACTGACATTTACAATACATCTCAACAAGAACAAGTCGTTCTGTAAAGAACTAGATAGCCTATTTTCATATATCCTACTGGTCTTACTTAGGACACGAGAAATGAAAACGAGATTTTAAAAGAAAAGCACAGCCGCCATTTTAAAATTCTCATAAAATTCCATTAAATTTGAGGTCAGTATATTAATGTGTGCATACAAAAACATAGGGCCTAGCCATGGGACCACCACTAAGCGCGGTAATCGCACTCATCCTCATTAACGCACTGGAAAATGCGTTCCTAGAAAATACCTCGACAAAGGGAATAGTAACGTGGAATAGATTCGTGGATGATGTATTTTGCATCTACGACACTGAATTAACAAGAGAAGAAACAATTCTCCAAACAATTAATAGCCTACTCCACTCAATCAAATTCACTAAGGAATCCGAAACCGATCGGAAAATAAATTATCCCGACATAACTATCGAACGTGAAGATAATGAGATTTCATATTCCATATTCCGAAAAGTCACACAAACTCCTTCGCATGCGATTGACAATTAGTTCAATCACCCCAGTACGCATACATTAGCGGGGTTCAATTCAATGGTCCACAAGGCCTTAAACATACCCATGCCGAAGACAATTACAATAAGGAAATCAGAATAATCAAGCAAATAGCAAAGGAAAATAATTTTCCGTTCAGCAAAATAGATCAAATTGTAGCCAGACATACAAAATGAAACGATTCAAAAGCCAGACAATAATGAGAGTAAATTCGCACGTTTCAATTATGTGAACGCGAATCATTAGCCTACTTTCGATTTTTGCAAAAAATGAAAGTAGACTTATGAGATCACTGCAGGGCGAAAAAAAGTGTGTCTGTCTGTCTGTCTGTGTGTGTGTATGTGTGTGTGTGTGTGTGTGAGTGTGTGTACTCTGAATGTCTGTCCCCCCCTATCAATTCGAACACGGTGAGCGCAAATTGAACGAAATTTGGTACAAAGGTATCACTAGCAAAGGACACCTCAGTGTCATGTTTTATATCGCCGCCATCTTGACGGAAACGTAATGGCGGCCACTCAAATGTTCAAAGCTTAAATCAAATTACGACTAACCTAATCATCCGATCTCTACCAAATTTTGCAACAACATACCTTTATGGGGGCAGCATCCTTTGACCAAACTAATAGGTCATCAGCCTAATAGTTTGCGGATGGTGGCCATCTTTGTGTGAAAATCGATTGCCCCTATTAATTCGAACACGGTGAAACCGAATGGAACGAAATTTGGTACAGAGGTAGTACTAGCAAAGAGCAGCCCAGTGTCATGTTTTATATCGCCGCCATCTTGACGGAAACGTAATGGCGGCCACCCAAATGTTCAAAGCTTAAATCAAATTACGACTAACCTAATCATCCGATCTCCACCAAATGTTGCAACAACATACCTTTATGAAGGGAGCATCCTTTGACAAATCTAATCGGTCATTCGCCTAATAGCTTGCGGATGGTGGCCATCTTTGTGTCAAAATCGATTACCCCTATTAATTCGAACACGTGAAACCGAATGGAATGAAATTTGGTACAGAGGTAGCACTAGCAAAGGGCACCTCAGTGTCATGTTTTATATCATCGCCATCTTGACGGAAACGTAATCGCGGCCATCCAAATGTTAAAAGCTAAAGTGTAATTACGACCAACCTAATAATCTAGTCTCTAACAAATTTTGCAACAACATATCTTTATGTAGGAAGCAAATTCTGACCAAACTGCAAGATCATCAGCCCAATAGTTTGCAGATGGTGGCCAAGTATGTGGGCAAATCGATTCCCCCTATCAATTCAAACACGGTGAAACCGAATTGAACGAAATTTGGTACGGAGGTAGCACTAGCAAAGGGCACCTCAGTGTCATGTTTTCTATCGCCGCCATCTCGACGGAAACGGAATGACGGCCACCCAAATTTTAAAAGCTTAAATCAAATTTCGACCATCCTAATAATTTGTTCTCTACCGGATTTTGCAACAACATGCCTTTTTGTGGAAAGCATCTTATGACTGACTACAAGGTCATCAGCCCAATAGTTTGCAAATAGCGGCCATGTATGTGTGCAAATCCATTCCCCATATCAATTCAAACACGGTGAAACCAAATTGAATGAAATGTTTTACAGAGGTAGCACTAGCAAAGGGCACCTGATATTCATGTTTAATATCCCTAGAGCACGTTGTATTTCAACAAGCTACTACAACCAACATTCAATTATACTCCTTGAAAAGGACAAAGAGTTATAACAATACCCATGCATTTAGGAGAAAGTAGGCTATATGTTCTTTACTGAACATCTTGTTTTATATTATAAAATCACTGATCTGTTCAGAAAACAAGGCAAAGCATTTACATCGGATAACACAACCGGAAAGCATCTGCGCAATCGTAATCTAAATAAACAAGACCCGTATTCAAAGTCAGGGGTATATTCCATTATGTGCCAAGATACAGAGTGTCAAGCAAATGATATCGGGCAAAGTGGGAGAAGAATAGATACACGATACAATGAACACAGAAATGCGATAACATACGGGACGCACTCGGCCGTATGCGAACACATGTGTGACGCGGGTCACAATTTCAGTAACATTGATTCCGAAGTAAAAATAATTCATCACGAACCGATAGGCAGAGCTCTTGACATAAAGGAAGCAATTGAGATACACTTAGTTTAAAGAAACAACCCCAATAATTTAAACGAACACACTTTCATGTAGAGTTCACTCCTCTTCACTCTACTAGAAAACACCCCCCGTCGGAAACAAGACACAATATAACGATGTAGCCAAGCTAGATAAGGGATTAATAAGGGAAGCATGTTATTGGATCAGGATGTACGATGTATCCTTTTCTTCAATAAACCTAGGCCGGTATTAACGGCAGTATTAATGGTGCCGGGACATTCTCATTAGACAGTTTGCGCTTAAAGAGGGCTTTTTAGCTTATTCGTGGCGAGTTTGAAACCAGGTCTTTAATAGTTGAAGATTATTACACCACATTAGAGAGACTAGACTTGACAACTTACAGTTACATTTGTACGAGGAACACATGGCACTTAGGAATGCGAGATTGGGGATATCCCAACGAGATAATGGAATTTCCTTTCAGTCAAGTGCAGACAGTGACAAAGTTAATACCTCTCACCAGGATCGCACAAGACTCAATCAGATAAGTAGCCTGTACAATACAATCTGAATTGACCATTTACAACAATCACATATTCACTCCAAACAAGCAAAATCCCGATGGTCAATCACCTCTTCCAGTATCTCAACAAAACATCACATAGACCACAACTGACAAATATTGACGAGTTGAATTATCTCAACTAATACTGCAACTAAATAAGTGTATATATTGTAAATATTTTCACCCATACTTTCATACATCGATTTTATATCCTAAGTGTAATAGATCTGATGATGATCGCATGACTGGTGATCCAAGTTTGCTCATTAATCTCATGTAATTTTTTTCAGGATTAGGGAATAACCCATCTCATTTGGGCACAATCGTGTAGACCGACTGAAAAGCACCAAACGTTTGTTTACTAAGGCAACACTGAAAATTGCTACAAACACCATAATGAATTCTTTATAACTGTTAATTCTTATTCTTAATTCCTTACATATAAGGTGCGTTCAAAAAGTAACGAGCCGGAGGCTGGAATGTGCAAACCGGTGACGACATCAGCTAATCGTGGCGTGTGTAACGAGGTGTGGTTCCGACCAGAGCGTGGAAGGTCACAGCCCGTCGCTAGAGGGCACGCGTGCACGTCACGTGACGATACAAAGCGAGCAGCAGCATGCATCAATCGTCCAACGCTGCCAATCGCATTGCTAACAGTGACATGGAGACGTCAACCGAAGAGCAAAGAGGTGATGTTCGGTTTCTGACAGCGGAAGGAGCAGGGGGAACGGACATTCATCGCCGAATGTCACAAGTGTATGGCGAACACTGCATGTCCCTTGCAAGGGTCAAGGCGTGGCACAAGGGCTTCAGGGAAGGACGGGTGTCGTTAGCCGATGATGCCCGGTCTGGGGCACCCCCCTGCATTACCGATGACAAAGTCCAGCTGGTTGATGCACTCATTACCCAGGACCGCCGAGTGTCAGTGAACGCCATAGCCACCGTGGCCTCTCCACGACAATGCACGACCTCATACGGCCAACACAGTCGCGGCACTCCTGCAGAAATTCAAATGGGAGGTTCTCGGCCACCCTCCATACAGTCAAGACCTCTCTCCCTGGATTACGCCATGTTTGGTCCCCTGAAAAGGGCTCTGCGGGGCCAACGATTCACCTCGGACGCAGACGTCCAGCTGTACGTGCGGAACTGGATCACATCGCAGCCCAGGGAATTTTATGAGACGGCCATTCACCGCCTCGTGTCACAGTGGGACAAATGCCTCAACAGCCAGGGCCAATACTTCTAACATACAGGTACTGGTTTCTGTAATTATGCCTGCGGCTCGTTACGTTTTGAACGCACCTTATAGATTTCAACCTCGTGATTATGTCTTGGAATCTTACTTCTTTTTGTGGAATTCAAATCATGTACACTTAGCGAGCAAAGATCACGGGGAGGATAGTCCCATGAGAAAATGTCGGTAGACACTGGGTCTGTTTACAATCTCTTGATGAATGCAGTAAGTTATATTTGCATTTGTCTGTTGGCACAGTCTAGAGTAAAATGAGGCTTTTCACCGATGTCTCAAGTCCCACTCATGGCTGTGATTATATAGAAGGTACTGAGGTATGGGTGGTGCAGAGTAATTACATTCAGGCCACAGTCAGTGCCTGTGGATGCTGTGAAAGGTTTTACTTATAGGGTTAGTACTGCTGTTCTGTCTCAGTGAGGAAAGCAATGGCAAACTACCTCACTCCTCTTCTTGCCTAGTACGCCTCAATATAGCGCTGCCTTGGGTTTTTGTGGGTGTCCACCCACATAACCAAACGGCGGTGGTTTTTGAGGATCCGACCAGCCTTCGGGCTGACTATCTAACAGACAGATAAGAGTATGCGGTGCAGGTGCCTCCTTACAGTCCTGGTAGAAATGAGGTCCATGACTCCCAACATTCAACTGGGCGGTGATCTGACACACATTAGCCCTTCGATCGCCACGTATGGAACTCCTGAGGTGACGTGGTTGTCCAGTGCGGCGGTTTACGCGGATGGTAATATTATCTCTGCGATATTGAAGAACCACCCTCGACACTGTTGTCCTCTGAACTCCTAATTCGGTTGGTTGGTTCTTAGGTTAAGGGGTTGCGACAATGCAGTCATGTAGCCCCGTGTACCTTGGGTGTGTGTACAATCTGTCTGATAACCTGTGTTAATTGTGATGACCATATTAGTGAGTGCTATCTGCCTTTAACCGGGTGAGTTAGCCGTGGTTGTTACGGCATGACTGCTGGCAGTCGCTCACATGCGGGAGGCGAGTAGGTTCGAAGCCCCCCCCCCGCCGGCAACCTTGAAGATGGTCTTCTGTGGTTTCCCATCTTCCTTCCAGGCAAATGCCGGGGTTGGTCCCTAACTATTGGCCACAGCCGCTACCTTCCAACTCCTTGTCCTTGCATTCAAACTTTCCTCCCCAGACAACACTCCACACACGACGGTACGTGTAGCTCACCCAATGGGTGTCCGCCTTGAAGAAAAAAAACTGCCTTTAATTCAACTAAGGATTGCATACGATAATTTCAAGTAGTTCCTACTTTCGCTACCAAATGCTACCGTACACGACACCTAGCTGTAAACTTACTAGATGCCATCGCAACCAGAGTCTAGTGAAGAACGTTGGAACTTCGGTGCATTAATCAAATCTAACCTACAAATTTTGCTTCATACAAATGTAGCTAGTGTTAGGTTCTTTTACATGCCATACATCTATGACATGGGCCCGCTTGCTTTACTTCCCCTCGTAGGAAGGCCTACTGAGAGATTTTTAACGCTATTAAAAATCCGACGACTTCGGCCGGGATTGAACCCGCGACCTTGGGCATAGTAGCTCAGCACGCTACCAACTACGCCACTGAAGCCGCCCAACCCGAATTCACGTGTAATCTCCTAAATGACTCATCACTAGGGCCCGGATGTTGATGACATGTCATCTTTTTACTGAGCTGTCTAAAACAATGCTGAAGTACATAGAAACTCCGGACGGGCCACCCCGTAATAAAATGTCATTTTTATTCTACATCTTTTTGCATTTTTAGCCTATTTTCAATTTTGAAAAAATAGGCTTATGAGATCACCTTTTGTCCGTGTGTGTGTGTGTGTGAGGTGTATGTGTGTACCCCCCTAATAACTTTTACTGGAGCGATTTCAATGCAACTCGGTAAGTTCATAGTACTATTCCGGGCGACATCGACCGTGCCCTTCAAATTTTGTTACGTCTCACCAATCCAACATGGCGGCTGTGCGAAATATTTCACCAGCATTCAATATCTACGAAACTATTACCGATATCACCCTGGAATTTATTACGGTGATAAAGGGAACTACCAGATGTTCACCTATGTGACTTTAGAAAAACTGGTAACTACAAAACCAACATGGCCGCCACGCGAATTTTCGACTTTTAAATAGACGTTTCTCGCGTTTTAACCAACCAAACGCAATAAAACTTGGTACAGTATATGTTTATACACATTGTAATGCACCGACATCTAACTTGGTTCAATTGTTTATATAACCACAAGATGGAGGATGAGCGAAATATTTCACCGGCATTCTATATCTCTGAAACTATTAGCTGTATCACCCTGAAATTTTATACGGAGATAAAGGGCACTACTGGAACTTCACCTATAAGACTTTCAAAAAGCGGTTAACTACAAAACAAACATGGTGGCCAAGCGAATTTGAAAAATTAAAATAGACCTCTCTCGCGATTTTATGTTCCAAACGAAATGAAATCTGGTACAGAAAATGTTTATACACATTGTAATGCACTGGTATCTAATTTAGTTCAATTGTTTACATAACCTCAAGATGGCGGCTGTGCTAATTTTAAAATTAAGTTTTTATTTCTTGTGTCGTAATCAAGCGATCGAAGTGAAGGTTTGAATAATGAACCTACGCAATAATTTTCCTTCAATGGTACATGACTCTATGGCCTATATTTTTAACAATCCAACATGGCGACCATCCGAAATATTCAGACGACTCTGAATATCTACGAATCTATTATAGCAATCAAACTGATTTTTTTATGTTCATAGGGGCTATGAACTTAAGTTCACCTATAGGACTCTAAATAACCTGGTGATCACAAATCCAACATGGCGGCGACGCGAAGTATAAATATTCACATGGACGTTTCTCGCAATTTAACCATCCGAGTGCAGTGAAACATGGTACAGTAAATCCTTTTACGAATGTTAATCCACTGGCATCTAATTTATTTAAATTGTTTCCATAACCTCAAGATGGCAGCTGTGCGAAATTTGAAAATCTCCTTATTACTTCTTGTGTCCTAATCATGCGATTGAAGTTTGAATGCTACACGTACACAATAATCTTCATGTAACATTACATAGCTCTAGGACCTACATATATAAAACCCAACATGGCGACCATCCGAAATATTAAGTCGGTACTCAATATCTACGAATCTATTACAGCAATCAAACTGAAATTTTGTATGTTGATAGTGGCAGTTAATATAAGTAGGATATATGAAAATAGGCTGTATAGTTCTTCACGGAACTACTTGTTTTTGCTATTTTTCCATTTTAGGAGCATTTTCTTAAGTTTTGTATATTTTTTGGTCATATTTTAGAGTAATCGGCCTTTTAATGTCATTTTGTTTCCAATTTAGTCATGTCACAGCTTTATACGAGGGAGTTACGTCTCTCCGAGTTAAGAAGAAGCTAGGAGCTGATACAAGATAATTGAAAATATTGCAATAAACTATTTCAGTATTGCTATTAGTGGAAAAATATATCTCTAGGATGCAGAAGAACCGTACCGTAGGTATACAGATGCTCGTAGTGCAGTGCAACTCAGACTAAAGTGAACATAAACGTTTTGTTAAGTGCTAGAAATCGACTTTGATTGACTTTTCAGTTTGAGCTTAAGATGTCATTTTTGAAATATTAGTGAGTTTATTATTATAAGATCATTTTCTCCTATTTATAGTGCATTTTTCGAATTTTTAGGTAATTTATTGAAAATTTTAAGTGCATTTTTAAAACTTTGTCACGGCATCATCATCCGAGCCCTACTCATGACTCATGTGCCGATGATCATCCCACGTTCAAAGCCTGTTAACTCGCGACGTGTTGCCATCTTCACTACTCTCGTGTCTGTGACAGACTGCTCTGCTCCACCGCAACGCTCAGGAGTCACACACGGCACATTTTCTCATGGGACTACCCTTCCCGTGACTTTTAGCCACTCAGTGTATTCTGAATTTTCATTTCGAAGACAAGATTTGAAATATTATAACATCCCGAAATTTGTTTGGGGAGAGTGTGAAATAATAATAATAATAATAATAATAATAGTAATAATAATAATAATAATTCGCCCGGAGGCGTTATATGCATCAGAATGCCTGGCGATGAATAAGAAAGGCCTGGCAGAACAACTCGAAGCCAAAGAGAGGACGATTCTGAGAAAGATCTTGGGCCCGGTCAAGGAACGAGGAGAGTATATAAGACGACACAACGATGAGCTCTATCTACATGTGGAGAAAATAACGGACACCATTCGCAAAAGAAGACTCTCCTTTTATGGCCATTTAACACGAATGAACTCCGGAAGATTGTCCAATCGAATCTGTGCCTACTTTGTGGGAAAGAAAACTAAAGGGATCTGGTTTACAGAGGTGGAAAAGGACCTACAAGAACTGGGGTTATCACATGAGGACATCTTGGAACGTGACTCTTTGAAGAAGAAACTTGGGGAGATACAGAGTTTTCAGCCAAAACCTATATTGAAAACCGGCAAGAAGTGGAATGAAGAACGAAGGGAAGCTCACCGAAGAAGAATGCGCGAATTCTGGGCCAATGTGAAAGAACAAGGGAAAAGGCAGTTGAAATAACGTGGTCCATATACGACCGAAACGATTAAAAAAAAAAAAAAATTTGAGTCAGGAAAATGGAAATGGCATATAATCTAACAAAGGCCATTTACAACAAGAAATCCATATCAACAAATGCCAAGTTAAGACACTACCAAACAGTCATCCGTCCAGAGGCTTTGTATGCTGCAGAGTGCCTTGCAATGCATCGCAAGGGACTAACAGAGAATCTGGAAGTGAAAGAAAGAAAAATTCTAAGAAAAATCTTTGGTTCGGTAAAAGAAAGAAAGAAAATGGGGAATATAGGAGACGGCACAACCACGAACTTTATACCCATGTGGAAAAAATAACTGATACCATGAGGAAACGGAGAATTGCCTTTTACTGTCATATAACAAGAATGAACTGAGCACGATTGACAAATAGAATTTTCACCTACTTCCTAAAAAAGAAAACCTAGGGAGCTTGGTTCAGTGAGGTGGACAAAGATTTACAAGAAGTGGGAATTACAGGCAACGGTATTTGGGAACGTGCCACACTTAAACAAAAACTAACAGCACACCGATGTTTCCAAGAAAAGCCAAAGCTTCCAACTGGCAAGAAGTGGACTGCAGAAAGGAAACAACAGCATCGAGAACTAATGCGAAACTACTGGGAGGATGTTAAAGCTCGATGCAGCAAGAAACAGTTGAAATGACGTGGTCCTTAGATGGCCGAATCGAAAGAATAATAATAATAATAATAATAATAATAATAATAATAATAATATCGTATGGCCTCGGATGCCGGGTGAAAACTTTGTTATTTGACGCCCATAGGGCAGCTTGCATGTCAAATTTTGTTGTTCCTTGGAGAGCTATGAAAGTCAAGGGGGTTAGATATCGAAGCTCCATGACACTATAGCGCTTTCTAGTAGAGAAAGGAGGAACTATTTATGTTGGCGGAAAATCCCGAGATTAATTTTGCCATTATGAAAACGACCTACTGAATTCAAATGGGTGTCGTGATTTTTGTCGTATTTCAAAAAATCACTTACAACGGCCAGGAGCGAACCTACAAGCTTGGAGTGGTAGTCTGACACGATAACCACTCACCCACCGTGGTAAGCAGTGTGGAAATAAATAGCAGGGGGAACACCACCCTCCGAATAGTCGCTGTGAACGCAGAGATACGAACCTTTGATCCCTGAATTTCCAGCTCCTATTGCAGTCGTAGTGAATGACGTCACGCGGATGTGTACACTGCAAGCTTGAGATGGAAGGGTAGGTGACGCTGACAACTTTAAATTCTTCCAATTTTAGAAATAATTAATGGTGCTGTGGTTGCTCCCGGCGATGGCATAGTCGGCCGGATGGTCCGTAGGCGCGGCACGGTCACCCATGTTTACCAACTCGATATCATCTACTTCCGTGATGACGCTTTTGTAATTGCTGCACATTTCCCGCTCAACATCACAGCTACATCAGCGATAGTGACGCGTTCCAGTTTATGTGAAAATAGTCTATGTATATCATTAATATGCGAATTAGAATTACTTGTTGATTTAAATGCTAATGATATTACTTTTTTTAATTCACCATCACAATTACATTTTTTGCTTGAATTGCAGAGGAACATTGCTATCCGTATATTTCAAAAGTATATTTTTTTATTTATTTGTCTGACCCCTAGGGGGTTTTCCAAACAAACAGAATAATATCAATCTCTACGTAGTATAAAACAAAATCCCCGATTCTTTGATGTAACGGGTAATCTCGGGAACCACTGGATGGATTTCGATGTGTTGTTCGCCATTCTGTAAAGGATTTCACAAGGAAGATTTCTGAAGAAAAACATTCATTTATGACTAAAGGAAGCCGAGCAGTAACGATTTCAGTGAATCTAGTCGAAGAAAAACCTGCCATCAGTGCGCCTCTCAAGCTTACGCTGGGTAAACCACTTAAAATATCTATATACTATATCTATTTACTAATATTGCCGGCCCCGTGGTGTTGGGGTTGTGCGCCTGCCTCTCACCCGGAGGCCCCGGGTTCGATTCACGGCTCAGTCAGGGATTTTAGAAACTAAAGTTGGGGCTGGACCGGGGTGCACTCAGCCTTGTGAGGACAATTGAGTAGCTGTCCGACAGTGAGGCAGTGCTCCGGCACGAAAACCAAGATTAACGGCCGAGGGGACCCGACGCGCTGACCACGCATCACCCCAATATCTGCAGACCAAATGGCTGGGCAGCGGTCGCTTGGTAGGCCTAGGCCCTTCATGGTCTGTAGTGCCAGGGGTAATTATTATATTATATCTTTACTAATATTGATCAGCATGAAAAGTTCTACAACACAGAACACGCCAGCATATCTCTATTTTTAATACATCGCCCACTATAAATGTGTTTACGTTTTCAATTCTTCCAACAATCTCTAGTCAGTGGAGATTTAAATTACTAGCTTCGCAGCGAGTTTACGAGTTAGCGAGTGAGCCTATCACCCCAGCTTCGGCCAGCATCAAACCGTCGAGTCGTTTCTTATTAAGACTTCAGAGAAGAGTATATGTGTTTGGAGTTTCGCTGTTCACCTCGGCTTTTCTGAATTAAGTCTGGAACCTGCCGTCCATGCGCCTTTGAAGCTTACGCTGGGTAAACCGTTATAGATACCGGGCGAAGCCGGGGCGGGTTGCTAGTAAAGTAAATATGTAAAACGCTACGGTGTATGTTGCACAAAACTCAAGCTCCTAAACCAGAGGGAGTTAGAAGGTGTGGTTTCTGCCACTATCATCCAAATTGTCTCAATAGTACAGGAAAAATCTTGTATTTCTTGAAAAGTCAACGGAAATTATTTATTTATTTAACCCTTTATAGGGCAAAACGATTCTTAGCCTACTTTTCACATTTTGCAAAAATGAGGAAAAAGTAGACTTATGAGATCGATCCGGGAAAATGTCTGTCTGTCTGTCTGTCCGTCTGTCTGCCCGTCTGTCTGTCCTGCCTCTCTGTCTGTGTGTGTCCCCCATCAATTCCTATACGGCTGCAGCAATCGAAACCAAATTTGGTATGAGTAAAGACCTATACGGGGACATCTCAATGTCAGACTGGAAAATGATGTCAGTGCTACCAACTGCTGAAAAATCGCAATTGAAATTTGAGCTCCATGTTCGATATCTTGGAATATAAACGTGGGAACTATTCCAAAATTGGCACACATAGAGATAATAATACGTCAGTTTAATTTTCAGGAGGCCATACATGACAGTGTTGCCAAAATTATTTAAAGCCTACTAATAGGTCCCATTTTTAAATTCATATAACTTCTACACTATCAATTGGATTTCAACCAGATTCCGTATGTACTATGTGTACATAAACAGATATGACTGAGCGTATTATTCAGAGCCACCAGGGCTGCCAACTGTCAATAAATGCTTTCTCTATTTTTTATCCAAATACCAATATATCAGAAAGTATGCGAGCCAACAGCTCTAAACTTTGCGCACGTATAATACCTGACATTCTAGATTAATTGGGAGTAACTAATATACGTCAGTGCTGCCAACATGATTCTAGCCTGATGATAGGTCCAATTTTAAAATACCAGTACCTTCTATACTAAGAAATGGATTTCATCCAAAATTGGCACAACAATAGATCATAATATCTTAGATTATTTCTGACCAACACGTGCATGACATTGTTGCCAACATGATTTTACGCGCTGATAGAAACAATGTCTAACAGCATGTAACGTCTATGCTATCAATTGGACTTCAACCAAATTTTGTATTCTGTACCTTAAGAGATGGAACTAAGAATATATTCTGTCACCAGGGCTGCCAACTGTAATGCTCTATCAGGCTACATTATGCCAGGTATATTTCGAACTAATTGGAAATTTCGATATTACCAACTTAATTTCGTCATTATTATGGATAGGTCCATATAGATTAATCATTGGCATGAATCTTAAATTTAAGAAAAGTAGGCTCTTTAGTTCGTCACGGAACTTCTTGTTTACTTTTATGTGATTCTACATTCTAATTTATTTTAATTATTATAATTATAAATAATATTATTTTGAGTTTCTCTAATTTTAATGTTAACATATTTTATTTTAAATTTTTAATTTATATTCTAATTTCGAATAGATTTTTTCAATTATTTTCATAATTATTTTATAGGTATGTTTATTATTATATTTTTTATTATCGTAATTTTATTTTATCATTTTTATTTCTATATTTATGTTTTATTTCTACACTTAAATTGATTTTTTTTAAATTGTATCCAACATATTACGTCAAGTAGATTTTTACGGCCGGATGCCCTTCCTGACGCGAACCTCATGAGTGGAGTTATTGAGAGATGAAATGAATGATGGTAAATGAAACTAATAATGTTATTGGTTTTACGTCCCTTTTAACTACACTGGCTTTTAGAGACACCGGGGTGCCGGAATTTTGCCCCGAAGGGGATCTTTAACGTGCCAGTAAATCTACGGACACGGCTCCCTCGCATTTGCGCACCCTCAAATGCCAGCTGCTTGCGCCAGGATACGAATCTGCAACCTTGGGCCCAGCAAGCGAGAACGTTACCCCTGAGCCACGCAGCCAGCCAGGAAAATGAAACTGGGCAAGGATGTGGAAGGAAGCGACCGTGGCCTGTCAGAAGGTACCGTCCCAGCATTTGCCTGGTGTTGAAAATGGGGAAACCATGGAAAACCATTTCAAGGACGGCCGACGATGGGGCTCGAACCCACGCGTCTACCGAGTCAGCAGAGAGCTTGGCCCCATGACCTAACGCTGAGCTTTAGCCAGCGTAGCCACTACTGTTGCTATAATATAATATAAACAAGTAGTTCCGTGAAGAACTATACAGCCTATTTTCATATATCCTACTTATGATAATTGCCACTATCAACATACACAATTTCAGTTTGATTGCTGTAATAGATACGTAGATATTGAGAACCGACTAAATATTTCGGATGGTCGCCATGTTGAATTTTATATATGTAGGTCCTAGAGTTATGTACTGTTACATGCAGATTATTGTGAACGTGTAGTATTCAAACTTCAATCGCATATTTAGGACACAAGAAGTAACAAGGAGATTTTAAAATTTTTCACAGCTGCCATCTTGAGGTTATGGAAACAATTGAAATAAATTAGATGCCAGTGGATTAACATTCGTATAAGGATTTACTGTACCAAGTTTCACTGCACTCGGATGGTTAAATTGCGAGAAACGTCCATGTGAATATTTATAATTCGCGTCGCCGCCATGTTGGATTTGTGATCACCAGGTTATTTAAAGTCCTGTTGGTGAATTTAAGTTCATAGCCCCTATGGAAATTTAAAAAATGCAGTTTGATTGCTAAAATAGATTCGTAGATATTCAGTATCGTCTTAATATTTCGGATGGTCGCCATGTTGGATTGTTAAATGTATAGGCCATAGAGTCATGTACCATTAAAGGAAAATTATTGCGTAGGTTCATTATTCAAACTTTCACTTCGATCGCATGACTACATCACAAGAAATAAAAACTTAATTTTAAAATTCGCACTGCCGCCATCTTGAGGTTATGTAAACAATTGAACTAAATTAGATACCAGTGGATTACAATGTCTATAAATATTTCCTGTACCAGGTTTCAGTGCGCTTGGAACATTAAATAGCGAGAAAGGTCTATTTAAAATTTTCAATTTCGCTTGGCTGCCATGTTCGTTTTGTAGTTAACCGGTTTTTGAAAGTCTTATAGATGGACTTCCAGTAGTGCCCTTTATCTCCGTACAAAATTTTAGGGAGATACCGCTAATAGTTTCAGAGATATAGAATGCCGGTGAAATATTTCGCACATCCGCCATCTTGTGATTATGTAAACAATTGAACGAAGTTAGATGTCTGTGCATTAAAATGTATATAAACATATACTGTACCAAGTTTCATTGAGTTTGGTTGGTTAAATCGCGAGAAACGTCAATTTAAAAGTCGCAAATTCGCTTGGCCGCCATGTTGGTTTTTGTAGTTACCAGGTTTTCAAAGGTCACATAAATGAACTTATAGTAGTTCCCTCTATCACCATAGAAAATGTCAAGGTAATATCGGTAATAGTTTCGGAGATATTGAATGCTGGTGAAATATTTCGCACAGCCACCATGTTGGATTGGTGAGTCGTAACAAAATTTGAAGGGCACGGTCGAGGTCGCCCGGAATAGTGCTATGAACTTTCCGAGTTTCATTGAAATCGCTCCTGCCGTTTAGATTTTATAATGGGGACACACACACGAATCACACACACACACGCACACACACACACACGGACAAAAGGTGATCTCATAAGCCTATTTTTTCAAAATTGAAAATAGGCAAAAATTCTCCGAAATTTGGCTGAAAGATTCAACTATCAGCATCTTTGAAAGCATAAACTGTCCTAATGACAGGTGGTTAACATAGAGACCACTATCTCATACAGGGTTAAAAGTGCGATTGAACAAATAAACAAGGTGATAACCCTTACCAGAACTGTGTCACGTCCAGCCCGCATAACAACAAAGCCGGGCGGGTGGTCTTTACACATGGCGCGCCACAAGTAATCGATAGGAACAGAATTACCGCAGGAGTGACGAGTTGCATAAATATCGACAATTAGTTTTTTATTGTTATTATTAGGGCCCGGTTGTTGATGCCGTGAAAAAAGATTTAAAATGCACTTAAAATTTTCAAAAATGGCTGTAAAAATGACCTAAAAATTAGAAAAATGCACTATAAAATGGAGAAAGCGGCAATGAACGATAACTCTCGCCGTGAACAATGCGGAACTGAGACAAGAATATAGGCTACACCCCTTCCCCTTTCTACCCCGCCACTGCTGACCTTGGTCAACAGATCAGATAACATTCCATTCCGCTAATAACTGGTTTGCGACGAAAACGGTACCGTTCTTCTGCGTCCAAGATATATATTTTTCTACTAACAGAAATACTGAAATATTTTATTTCAATATTTTAAATTATGGAGCCTCCGTGGCTTAGGCGGCAGCACGCTGGCCTCTCACCGCTGGGTCCGTGGTTCAAATCCCGGTCACTCCATGTAAGATCTGTGCTGGACAAAACGGAGGCAGACAGGTTTTTCTCCGGGTATTCCGGTTTTCCCTGTCACAATTTCATTCCAGCAACACTCTCCACTATCATTTCATTTCATCTGTCATTCATTCAATCATAGCCCCAGAGGAGTGCGACAGGCTTCGGCAGCCGGCACAGTCCATATCCTCGCCGCTAGATGGGGGCTTCATTCATTCCATTCCTGACCCGGTCGGAGACTGGAAGCAGGCTGTGGATTTTCATTTTCAGATGCCAGTGGATTAACATTCGTATAAGGATTTACTGTACCAAGTTTCACTGCGCTCGGATGGTTAAATTGCGAGAAACGTCCATGTGAATATTTAAACTTCGCGTCGCCGCCATGTTGGATTTGTGCTCACCAGGTTATTTAAAGTTCTATAGGTGATCTTCAGTTCATATCCCCTATGAACATAAAAAAATCAGTTTGATTGCTATAATAGATTCGTAGATATTCAGAGCCGTCTAAATATTTCGGATGGTCGCCATGTTGGATTGTTAAATGTAGCCTCTAGGCCATAGAGTAATGCACCATTAAAGGAAAATTATTGCGTAGGTTCATTATTCAAACTTTCATATCGATCGCATGATTACGGCACAAGAAATAAAAATTTAATTTTAAAATTCGCAAAGCCGCCATCTTGAGGTTAGGTAAACAATTGAAATAAATTAGATACCAGTGTATTACAAGGTGTATAAACATTTCCTGTACCAGATTTCGTTGCGTTTGGAACAATAAATCGCGAGAAAGGTTTATTTAAAATTTTCGAATTTGCTTGGCCGCCATGTTCGTTTTGTAGTTAACCGGTTTTTGAAAGTCTTAAAGATGAACTTCCAGTAGTACCCTTTATCTCCGTACAAAATTTCAGGGTGATACCGCTAATAGTTTCAGAGATATAGAATGCCGGTGAAATATTTCGCACATCCGCCCCTTGTGGTTATGTAAACAATTGAACCAAGTTAGTTGTCGGTACATTACAATGTGTATAAACATATACTGTACCCAGTTTTAATGCGTTTGGTTGGTTAAATCGCTAGAAACTTCTATTTAAAAGTCGCAAAGTCGCGTGGCCGCCATGTTGGTTTTTTAGTTACCAGTTTTTCAAAAGTCCCGTAGGTGAACTTCTATTAGTTCCGTTTATCACCGTACAAAATTCCAGGGTGATATCGGGAATGCTTTCGGAGATATTGAATGCTGGTAAAATATTTCGCACAGCCGCCATGTTGGATTGGTGAGACGCAACGAAATTTGAAGGGCACGGTCGGGGTCGTCCAAAATAGTGCTATGAACGTACTGAGTTTCAATGAAATAGCTCCAACCGTTTAGAAGTTATTAGGGGGGGACACACACTCCTCACACATACACACACACACGGACTAAAGGTGATCTCATAAGACTATTTTTTCAAAATTGAAAATAGGCTAAAAATACCAAATCAAATGGAAAGTAGTTTTGTAATAATATTAAAATAAAGAATAGTTACAATATTTTGAATACAATACAGTACATTTTTTTAATAATAGGCCTATAAAAGAAACCTCTAAGTCCCCTTGAAGAAGATTATGAAAACTATGAAATATTAAAACATTACTTTACGACTTATTTTTCCGGCTGAAGTCTTCTATTATTTCACTGAAATTTAAACTTGCTAAACGGTCAAGGTGGTCATAGCTGCACTGAAAAAAAAAATAAAAAAAAAAAAAAAAAAAAAAAAAAAAATAGATAGATTAGTTTGAAAAGTTTGAAAAGTTTGAAAAGTATAATTATTTATTCATAGTAACACGGGCCGTGAAAGTCTAAATGACTGTATAATTATTTAATTGATTTAATTTTAAACAAGAAGTTCCGTGACGAACTAAAGAGCCTACTTTTCTTAAAATTTAAGATTCATGCCAATGATTAATCGATATGGATCTATCTAGAATAATGACGAAATTAAGTTGGTAATATCGAAATTTCTAATTAGTTCGAAATACTGTATACCTGGCATAATGTAGCCTAATAGAACACTACAGTTGGCAGCCCTGGTGACTGAATATATTGTTAGTTCCATCTCTTAAGGAAGGTTCAGAATACAAAATTTGGTTGGAGTCCAATGAATAGCATGGACGTTACATGCAGTTAAACATTGGATCTAACAGCGCGCGTAAAATCATGTTGGCAACAGTGTCATGCATGTATTGGTCAGAAATAATCTGAAATAATATGATCTATTGTTGTGCCAATTTTGAATGAAATCCATTAGTTAGTATAGAAGTTACATGCATTTCAAAATTGGACCTATCAGCAGGCTTAGAGTCATGTTGGCAGCACTGACGTATATTAGTTACTCCAAAGTAATCTAGAATGCCAGGTACTATACGTGTGCAAAGTTTAGAGCTATTGGCTTGCATTCTTTCTGATATATTGATATTAGGGTAACAAAAATAGAGACAGCATTTATTAACAGTTGGCAGCCCTGGTTGTTCTTAAGAATAAGCATAGTCATAGCTGTTGTGGTACTCATAGCACATACGAAATTTGGTTGAAATCCAAATGATAGTGTGGAAGTTACATGTATTTAAAGCTGGACCTCTCAGCAGGCTTAGAATCATGTTGGTAGCACTGACGTATATAAGTTACTCCAAATTAATATAGAATGTCATGTACTATACGTGTGCATAGTTTAAAGCTGTCGGCTTGCATACTTTCTCATATATATTGGTATTTGGATAATAGAAATTAAGAGCAGTTTTTAACAGTTGGGAGCACTGGTGGTTCACAAGAATACGTTCAGTCATATCTGGTTATGTTCACATACCACATACGAAATTTGGTTGAATTCCAATTGATAGTGTAGAAGTTATATGCATTTAAATATTGGACCTATCAGTAGGCTTATAATCATTTTGGCAACACTGCCATGTATGGCCTCCTGGAAATTAAACTGCAATATTATTATCTATGTGTGTGTCGATTTTGAAATAGCTCCCATTCATACCTTCCAAGATATCCAACATGGAGCTCAATTTCAATTGCGATTTTTCAGCAGTTGGTAGCACTGACATCATTTTCAAATATGGCCGTGAGATATTCAGGTATAGGTCTTTACTCCTACTAAATTTTATTTCGATTGCTCCAGCCGTTTAGGAGTTGATAGGGGACACACACACACAGACTGACAGACAGACAGACAGACAGACAGAAGGACAGACAGACAGACATTTTCCCGGATCGATCTCATGAGACTACTTTCTCCTAATTTTTGCAAAATGTGAAAAGTAGGCTAAAAATCCATGGCGCGGAGCCCTCCAGACCGCGGGGCCCTGGGCGGTCGCCCTCCTCGCTCTCTCCTAGATCCGGCCCTGTATACCAGCCTTGTGCGGGTGTGTTTAGAAACTCCAAGCACCGCCTTCAGATATCTTGCTTTGACCTTCTCAAGTCTTAGGAAATCTCCAACGCTTAGTTTGTGCCATACTACCACAAATCCCTAAGTGTGTATTGGTAGAATGTTGGCATCAAACAGTACCATAAAAGTGCGTTCAAACAAATAAACAACACACCCGCATAACAGTAATGCCACGCGGGTAGTTTATGCACATGTGAGATTTTAACTATTAGCCTATACTATCCCCCACCCACAAATATCCGTCCGTGCACGTCTGGATATGAAGTCTTTTAACCCTTAGCTACTGAGGTAAGAAATCAGTAACGTTATTACTGACGCTGAGTCTGAAGGACTCCACAATTTTAACCACAAATTATAGACAGCTAGTATAAGTTTTAATGAACAAAGTATGAAAAATAGTTTTAACACACATTGAATGACACGTTTTAGCGTAATATTCCACAAGACGTACTCTTTGGGCTGTAATACAAGACATATTTTTTATATCTGAATAAAAAAAAAGTGTCACATTACTTCTTCTTCTTCTTCTTCTTTTTCTACGCGATCAGGCCCAGTGGACCACGTGCTGCTACAAGTTTCCTTCTCCATCGTCTCCTATCCCTAGCTGCCATCCGCCAACTGTCCACACGTATCGCTGCCTGTTGAAGATCTTCATGGAGTCCATCACTCCACCGCTTCCTTGGTCTCCCTGGTGGTCTTCCTGTGGGGATAAAATCCAGTAGCTTCCGTGGCCATCGGTTGTCTTCCATCCGGGCTACATGACCAGTCCACTGCAGTCTTCTGGTTTTGATGGTTCCAGCTATTTTGGCTTCATGGTACAGAGGTCTTCTACTTCATGATTGTGTCTAATCCTCCATTCACCCGTGTGTACATCCCTCACCGGCCCAAAGATTTCCCAAAGAACTTTTCTCTCAAACACGAGTAGTTTATGTGTGTCCTGTTTTCGGATACTCCATGTCTCATATCCATATAGTACCACGGGTTGGATCAGAGTTTTAGACAGACGAATTTTGAACTGTCTGGAGAGACATCTGGACCGAAGAAGCTGTGTAAAGCTGTAGAGAGTCCGGTTTCCTGCTTGGATCCTGGCGTTGATTTCTGCCCCACATGATGAGTTCTCCGTGAAAAGCGATCCTAGGTACTTAAATTCATAGATCCTCTTGTAGGACTGGTCCCCTACCCGGAGTGACTGTAGTTGCCCAAAACCGTGGCCTTGCACGCGAGTCATATTGAGGTACTCCGTCTTGGTTTCATTCACGATTAGCCCAAATTTGTTGGCAGATGCCTCGAGTGCTCTGGTCATTTGCTACAACTCTTCCTGAGAGCTGGATAGTAAACTGATATCTACGTAGGCAAGATATGCTAGGTTCTTCCCTTCAACTTGCATTCCTTAAAAATTCTCTCGAAAGGTCTCACGTATGATTTTCTCCAAGGCAAAATTGAACAGTGTAGGAGATAAACCGTCTCCTTGCCTGAGATCCGTCAAAATTTCAAAATCCTCCGGCACTGGAATTTCCCAATTTTTCCTTACCACGTGTTTCGCTCAGGCAGATCGCTACCAAGTTGATGAGTTTCTCGGCCATTCCAAATTCTCTTAGGCAACTGAGTAGGCTCTTGCGGTGTATGCAATCATAGGCCTTCTTGAAATCTACGAATAACACGTGGAATTCTTTGCCATATTCACCCAGTTTTTTAGTGAGCTGTCGGAGAACGAAGATATTTTCTACTGTGGAACGCCGCAGTAAAAACTTCAATGTGTATAAATTAATACATACTACACACTAGACCGTAAGGTATGATATTGTGAAATACAGCATATATATGCCTCTTTTCATACCTGATAAGGAACTGACACGTATTTCATAACAGACTGTTCTTCATCGCTATCACTGTCCTAAACCCATCGTGAAACAGTCTCCTCAAATTATGCATCGGCAACTTTTTCTATCTCCCTAGATGGACCAGATTTCGAGTCTATTTTTCTTTTCCTCACATAACGTAACTTGCTTAACAAACAAGCTCTACACGAGGGCACTGATAGCTTCACAGCTCCCAGTAATGACGCTCCTACTGACATGGAGTAGATGAGACACATCCACTATTTCAGACACTGTTGTCTCAGTTGCACTTTATTGCTCAATAATGACCAGCTGCGCTATGGCCTAGACATCGCCGTCTACAATTCTCAAGCCATGTCTTAAGGTTTGGCAACGCCGCCTATCTGTCATCTGGGAGGCCTGGCGCAAGCACTTGGTAATTGCTAACCCTGTGTAAACACATAGATTTTGACGCCAAAGGTTTTCCGAAAATACAACAGAACGTAACGTCCGCTAAATCCACACACACATATCACTAATAAAAGGTACATACAGTGAGTCCGGGAATGTTCTCCGCAGCGCCTACATGAGTCTGCGAGAGCTAGCTACAGCAGTTACGTTGGTAGCACGGCTGCCGCTTGCATCATAACAAATAAACAGTAAACTTTGTACTCACCACAGCCATTCATAACAGATGCTGGAACCATTCACAGTACATCACTCTTTTTCCGTAATCAGTTTGTTTTAATTGATGAACCACGGTAACCTTATGAGGGAACAACTGAAGCTTGTCTCTTACAGCTTTATGCGCTGTCGGCTTAGAGATTCCTGTTTGTTGAGCTAATTTTCGTGTTGATTTACTTGGACTACGCAGCATTATATCGGAGATTTCATAAAGTTTTTCGTATGTTGAAAGCGTAGGCCTGCCTGTTCCCGGTACATCGTGAACTGAGTCAGTCACACGAAATTTACTTACCAATCCCGAACGGTATCACTGTTTGGACACTTTGAATTAGGAATCCGCACCTGAAATCTTAATTTTACATTTTCTGTAAACCGATCGCATTCGCGAAAATCGTATTCCACCAAAAGAACTCTCTCTTCAGTAATAAACATAACCGTCTGTATACTGTTGCACTCTTCCAATAATCTATCTGAACGCTCGCTTACTGTAACACACACTGAAGACATGCAGGCTCGCTGCCTTATCGCAATTCACACTGACAGCCCACACGGGGAGTCTCGCTTTGAAGGACACAGTGCAGTGCAGCCAACTAAACTCATGACTCAACCACTCACAGCTGCACGTACCCACTGCGGAAAACATTCTCGGGCGCCCTGTATTATCATGCTATGTACTGTCAATTCCCGATAAGGTAATAAGAAAAGGCTGTACTGTACCTCAATGTCCCAATGCCAGAAGTTTTCTTTTCTTGCCGCTATGCTCATGGCCGTCATTGACGTGCTCAGAAAATATATTTAAGACTATTCTTACTAACTTAAGAGACTGCCTTTGTTAATGCATCCTTCCCTTCTTGATGCACTCATCATAGTCACAATTGGTCTGCCAGCTTTATGTTGACAGTCTAACAATAATGTTCCACTGGTCAGTTAATTTAAAAATAGGAAATCTACCTAAAAGCACTTGCTAACTGAGTGAAAATGAAAATCCACAGCCTGCTTCCAGTCTCCGACCGGGTCAGGAATGGAATGAATGAAGTCCCCATCTAACGGCGAGGGTATGAACTGTGCCGGCTGCCGAGGCCTGACACACTCCTCTGGGGCAATGATTAAATGAATGACAGATGAAATGAAATGATAGTGGAGAGTGTTGCTGGAATGAAATGTTGACAGGAAAAACCGGAGTACCCGGAGAAAAACCTGTCTGCCTCCGTTTTGTCCAGCACAGATCTCACATGGAGTGACTGGGATTTGAACCACGGACCCAGCGGTGAGAGGCCGGCGTGCTGCCGCCTAAGCCACGGAGGCTTACTACTTGCTAACTGAGTACAGTTCATAATTCACTGGAAAATAGAGGGCACATGAAGATATATACCAAAACTAAATTAGGCCTACTAGACACAGAAAGTCCACCTCGCCTTCTTCTGCGCGAATGGGTCTCCTAGGACAACGCGGAATCGACACTTCATGGCCTTGATGTTTGCCCAATAACTCTTCATGCGCAACGATTGAGCGAGTCTTCGTTGCTGCGACCAGACGTGTCTGGTAGGTCTTCTTTCTTCTGCCTCAAAACCCCGTGTATGAGTAATTTTCCTAATTTCCTCCCGATCCTTGAGATTGGGAAAACCTAATTCAGCCAAGTCCTTTTCCGCCTGTTTGTACGAATTGGACCTTGTTGACTTTTTTCTGCAAAAACGTATTGATTTTATTTGTTAACCTAGATGGGTCCATTCTGTCCAAATGTCCCAATGAATTGGATCCTTCTCATAAGGATTGTGTCTGTGATTTCAGTGATTTTTAAATAGATGCCAGCATTATGTTTCGGAAGGTGAATTCCATCTTTAATTCTTGGTCCCAAAATCTTTCGCATGATTTTCCGTTCCTTAATCTCCAATTGATTTCCCAGTGTTTTATGTTGTAGATTAAGTGTCTCGGCTGCATAAAGGGCTGCAGGCAAGACTACTGTTTTATAATGTTGAATTTTACAATTCCAAGAGAGGCATTTTTTGTTATAAACATGTTTTGTCAAATGGAAAGCAGTTTCCATTTTCTGTAGTCTTGCTCACTATAGTGATCAAAACGTTGTAATATAACCAGTTATTTTAATAGTGCTGCCATAATTTGACTTACAGCCAGGCACACAACACTTCCTAGGCATCTGAAATAGTTTAATGGAATATCAGTGAAGAATTTGTTGGTTAAATTCATAACCAAGTATTGGTTACACATGCAACTTAATGCGGGAAATACTCACTTCTACAACTTTCAGCAGGTCTGATTTACCACGAGGAATTTCACGGGTGTTGAAATAGTCAGTACGAACTGCTTGTCATATCAAAATAAATGATATTTAAGAATAAAACTTAGCATGTGGTCTTACGTGTTTATAGATTTTACGGATTCTTCTATACGTTGTCAATTCTACCAACAGTCTCAAAATTTAAATACCTCGGAGTTACTTTACAAACAACATTATCATCCTTCAACTTCCATGTTACAGAGAGAGCCACTGTTGCAATAAAAGCCATGTATCATATCCAACAACCACAGCGAATCTCAATAGCCACTGCATTAACACTGATCAAGACTGCTATAGCACCAATAGCAAGCTATGGGATTAGGTCTAACATCATCTGGGACAAACTAACAATCACAAATCTATCAACAATTGAGAAGGTCAAAGCCCGTTACCTAAAACGGATTCTAGGAGTAGGGAAGTCAGCACCATCGAGGCTAACATATGTGTTAACAAAAGAAACCTTCTTCGTTGAGGACATAAGAGCACAATTCTGGCTACCAAATACTAAGGCTTATGAAAAGACACTACACCTGTTAAAAGAGAAAACTAATGTCATATGGTCCGAATTTTATTCAACAGACGCCATGACAACATCGGAATGGAAGCAGCCAAATTATGAACTTAAGACACATGCTGACAAGATTTGCAACGCACGGCTTTCATCACAAGCTATGTCAGAACCTAAGATTTCATCAACCGGAAGAATCCTGCGTGTGAAAATTGTGCAATAAACATTGTGAGAGATATCATGCACAAAACTGCCCAAACAGGACAATCTCAATAATAGGACAAGTAGTTCTGTGAAGAATTATACAGCCTATTTTCATATATCCTACTTATGTTAATTGCCTTTATCAACATACAAAATTTCAGATTGATTGCTGTAAGAGATTCGTAGATAATGAGAACCGACTAAATATTTCGGATGGTCGCCATGTTGCATTTTATATATGTAGATCCTAGAGTTATGTACTGTTACATGAAGATTATTGTGTACGTGTAGCATTCAAACTTCAATCGCATGATCACGACACAAGAAGTAACAAGGAGATTTTAAAATTTTGCACAGCTGCCATCTTGTGGTTATGGAAGCATTTGAAATAAATTAGATGGCAGTGGATTAACATTCGTATAAGGATTTACTGTGCCAAGTTTCACTGCACTCGGATGGATAAATTGCGAGAAACGTCCATGTGAATATTTATACTTCGCGTCACCACCATGTTGGATTTGTGATCACCAGGTTATTTTAAGTCCTATAGGTGAACTTAAGTTCATAGCCCCTATGAACATAAAAAAATAAGTTTGATTGCTATAATAGATTCGTAGATATTCAGAGCCGTCTAAATATTTCTGATGGTCGCCATGTTGGATTGTTAAATGTATAGGCCATAGAGTCATGCACCATTAGAGGAACATTATTGCGTAGGTTCATTATTCAATCTTTCACTTCGATCGCATGATTACGACACAAGAAATAAAAACTTAATTTTAAAATTCGCACAGGCGCCATCTTGAGGTTATGTAAACAATTGAACTAAATTAGATACCAGTGCATTACAATGTGTATAAAAATTTCCTGTACCAGATTTCATTGCGTTTGGAACATTAAATCGCGAGAAAGGTCTATTTAAAATTTTCAAATTCGCTTGGCCACCATGTTTGTTTTGTAGTTAACCGGATTTTGAAAGTCTTATAGATGAACTTCCAGTAGTACCCTTTATCTCCGTACAAAACTTCAGGGTGATACCGCTAATAGTTTCAGAGATATAGAATGCCGGTGAAATATTTCGCACATCCGCCATCTTGTGGTTATGTACACAATTGAACGAAGTTAGATGTCGGTGCATTAGAATGTGTATAAACATATACTGTACCAAGTTTTATTGCGTTTGGTTGATTAAGGGCCAGTTGTACGAACTCGGGCTATACCTGGGCTAAAGTTATCTCCGTAGTTAGCGCAGAATTGAGTTGTACGACATTGGTATAAGAGATAATCCGGGTATAAACGACGGCATAGCTAACCGGGCTTGGAATGGCGAGCTATCTGCTTATACCGAGTATATATATGGCGGACGGGAGAGACCGCAACAACATCCGAAGTTAAATCATCGCAAACTCTTAATTTCAGTGAGTTATTCGTAAATGTACATGAGAACGTATAATTTTAATAGCAGCACAATAATGACATACACATTTTTACAGACAAAATACTAAAGCAAGCCAGCGACAATACAAATGTAAGCATCATATGCATTGTCTTCAGCAATTGCGTGCCAGACTCACGACGAAAGAATATAAATTTTGTGGATCGAACCCCACCAGTTCCAACTTTTTTTGCTTATTAGTTTTTCTTTCTATTTTATGTTTGGTGTTTCTGCATTATCTTTTATATGTAGCCTACCAGTAATCACTTGGGGTGAACCTAGGTTCAACAGGGTAATTAATAACAACTCCGCGTCAGTCGAGAGCATCATGCTGGAGATGCCAGGAATTAATGTAGAAAGTGATGCAGAGGCTCACCTATTAGAAGAAAACGAAGTTAAATCATCGCAAACTCTTAATTCGAGTGAACTATTCATAAACTATATGTACATGAAAATGTATAATCTTAATAGCAGCACAGTAGTTACATACATATTATTACAGAAAATAACGAAAGCAGGTCACTGACATTACGTACGTAAGCATCATATGCGCAGTCTTCAGGAAGTTACGTTAGGTAGCGGTGATCCAGTGGCTAGCATGCTATTCTCGCGAGTATAAATTTACATTTTTTGCGGATCGAATCTCACCAGATCCAACATTTTTTGCTTATTATTTTTTTGTATTTATGTTATGCTTGGTGTTTCTGTATTATCTTATATATGTACCGGTAATCATTTGGGGGTGATCCTTGATTCAACAGGGTATTAATAATAACTTTGCGTCAGCCAAGAGCCTAGGATACCGTAGACTACTCATAATTATTCAAGAGAGCATTCATGCTGATGCGAAGGATCCATTAATAGAAATAATATTTCTGCAAATGAGAAAAGCAAAGAAGATCAGACAGAGGCCTGCTCATTTTCTGAACTGCGTTGAAAATTAATTCTTTATACGGTTCAGACAGGAAAAATACACAGTTTTGAGGTTATTAGATCAAATTATCGATGGACAGGAACATATGACTGACAGGTAAAATGTATGATAGTAACATGTAGTAGCCTATCCTGCACCTACCGGTACTTAATTCTTGGATATGCTATATTAGTTTGCATTATTATATATAGCCTACGATTTATACTATTATTTGTAACCAATGCATGGATTTATTACGGTATGTTTGTCCACGGCCGTGGTTTGTTATTCTCACGGCCTCTCATGGAGTATCGCAGTGGTCAATTCGATATGCATCTGTTTCCAAAGAAGTTCAAATTTCGTGTCAATATGTCCACAAAGTTAGCTCCGTTTGTTACCAACTTAGCTAGTCTGTCAGACAAACATGGAATAGCGAGCCCCGGAATAAAATCTTGTCGTACAACCCACCCTTGGAGATATACCAAGGAAGACGCTAGCCCAAGTATAGCTATTCCGATGGATAACCCGAATTCGTACAACTGGGCCTAAGTCGCGAGAAGCGTCTATTGAAAAGTCGCAAATTCTCTTGGCCGCCATGTTGGTTTTGTAGTTACCAGTTTATCAAAAGTCACATAGGTGAACTTCTGGTAGTTGTCTTTATTACCGTAATAAAATCCAGGGCGATATCGGGAATAGTTTCGGAGATATTGAATGCTGGTGAAATACTTAGCACAGCCGCCATGTTGGATTGGTGAGACTTAACAAAATTTGAAGAGCACGGTCGGGGTTACCCGGAATTGTGCTATCAACTTACCGAGTCTCATTGAAATCGCTCAAGCCGTTTAGAATTTATTAGGGACACACACACACACCTCACACACACACACACACACAACACAACACAACACAACACAACACAACACACACACACACACACGGACAAAAGGTGATCTCGTAAGCCTATTTTTTCAAAATTGAAAATAGGCTAACTAGGTAAAGAATAATTTATGCACCCTTATGCACATTGTGCGCTTATCTTAAATAATAATTCTACCAACAGCATGGCTTGAGAATTATAAACGGTGATGCCCAAGATGTTGGAAGACGATGGTACCACGAAAGACACGGAAGTTAATTGAAAAGTGTGAACGTAAGCGAATGATTTATTATCTCCCGGAGTCTGCGAGACTCCACGGCAGTAGCTAAGGGTTAATTGCCGCCTGGCGAAGTCTAAGTTAGGATATGCATGTGAGAAGCGACAGAAGGGAATTACCCGGCATCTTGGAAGTGTGACCAGCAACTGTACACAGGATTACTGTGTAACACGAGTAAAGCAGAACTTGTGAGGCTCCTCTCCCCAAGGGATCTTACCTAACTTTGATTAACGACTAGAGAAAGTCCCATTGCTTCAAGTGAGCTTTCGCCTCGTAGCATGCAAATGCTGTTTAAAGGGACGCCTATAGCATAAGGAGACATCACAGTTACAATATTAATTTGATATTATTATTATTATTATTATTATTATTATTGCCTTTATTGGTGGCGCAGTTAGGGCTCTTGGCCCTCTCTTACACTAAACCACATTAATACAATACAATAAACATATGAAATTTATATAGCTGACAAAATTAAACAATAATAATTGACATAGATAATGACTTTCACACTTTCATTCTCTCATCCAGTCACACTTGTTGTCGGTCAGCAGTGTTCAGCAGGCAGCCCCAGCAGGTGGTCTTGAATTTAGATAGTGAGGTGGTGCCCCTGTCACTGGCTGGAAGAGTTGTTGTATACGTATAGAGGAGCGATGAATAGGAATGGAGAGGGAAGAACCAGAACGTGTATTATTACCATGGAAAGAAGACAAGTACTTGAATTTATTTGATAAGTATAGAGGTCTATCGTCAGACAATAATCGGATAATCTGGACAAGAATATGATAAGAATGTGATATGATCGACGTAGTTCAGGTTTCAGCCAGGAAAGAGTGCAATAATAGGGAGTAATATGTTTATCATAGCTCAGATCGTAGATAAATGGTATACAAGAGTTAAGAGCTTGTTGAAGTTTCAAGGTTAGTGTTTTGGTTGCGTCTACAAGAATAACGTCACAGTAGTCAAGAATAGAAAGGGCCCATCATTTCCAAGCATACACAAACAAATGTTATGTCAAAAAGTAAGGTTGAAATTTTCAAAATTAAAATCATCATTTTCTCCAATATTCAAAGAGTTTAGTTTTGAAAGTTAGCTAAAAAATAGTTATGATTTTAAAATTGAAAATTGATTAAATGAATTACCGTATTTTAATTTTGAAGATTTGTTAAAATTTTGTTATGTATATAATTTTGAAAATTGACTAAAAACAATTATTTTAATTTCGAAAATGGCTAGAAATAATAATGATTTTAATTGAGGAAAATTGACTAAAATAGTTGTGAATTTAATTTCGAAAATTGGCTAGGCCTCAAAGAATATTTTATTTTGGAAAGTTGGCTAAAACAGTTATGATTTTTATTTTGAAAGTCTGCTAAAACAGTTATGATTTTAATTTTGAAAATTGGCTTGGTCTCAATGAATATTTTATTTTTGAAAGTTTGCTAAAATAGTTTTGATTTATATTTTGAAAGTTAGCGAAAACAGTTTTGATTTGATTTTTGAGTGTTGCCTCACGAGGCTGAGTGTACCGTGTTCCAGTCGTCACACCAGAATTTAAAATTTCTTGGCAGCGTCTAGAATCGAACCCGGACCTTCGGGGGGGCAGCCAAGCATGCTAGCCGCTACACCACTGGTGATCGAAATAAAGTAGAGGTTTGACCCTCAAAGAATGAGAATTGATGGATTTGGAAGGAATTAGAACTATGAAAAGCAGATAGAAAAGAGAAGAAGGGAAGAAAATGTCATCACTGAGAAGAGTGGGAAACATGGACTCAGCTCCGGGTCACCTCATACCCAAATCTTGGCCTCAAACACAAATACACACACAACTACAGTCATCACAACGACACTGGTTATCATACAGATTCAACACACACACCCAACTACACGGGGCTACAAGACTACGATGTCACGAAGCCCGTAATTAATATTGTTTATCTTCAGTTGGTTAACACGAGTACAAAGCCAAATAAGTTATAGGGAAATGTGATAAACCGTGACAAAGATTACATATGATTGAAAGTTATTTGCACATATTACAAGAGGAGAGGCATTCAAAGGATGGCATGTTTCGCTCATCTAGCGAGCATCGTCAGTTCCATAAAAATGTTTAAGGTTAGAAGACAAAATAGCTCTACAGAACACTACCATAGCCCACAATATTGATACGTGCTACCCCTAGTAGCAAGTTCGTTAATTTGATCAAAGTAGGTAAAGCACAACACAAATCGTCCTTTAAAGAAATATTAGCTTTATTGCAGGTCAGAAAGTTACACCACACAATCAGCAAATAGAAACAATTAGCTGTCTTTTTCAAGTTTGCTCCCTTATAGAGGACACTCACCCTTTCACTTGCTCACGCAATTAATTCCTCACTATTGAGGCCAGTGTCCTCGCTAGAAATAACCAACTCTTCCTCAAGTTCAAAAGCCACAGTCTGACACTCAATGTTCTTGAATACCGTACTACACACTCTTTTGCAATTCATACGTCACCGCGTTACCTCTTTCGCACAGGTATAAACACACTCCTTGGTTTCACAATTCGCACGGCACTTCGCCTCAATACTTCTGTCGCTCTGATAAAAACACACTCACTCGTCTCCAAGCCAGGGTCGCCCTTATATATCGGGGCAGATGACTCACAGATGTTTCTAAAGTAGACCAGGGTTCACAGCTACTCTCAGACCTTCTCGAGATTTCCAACACTGGTTGGGCCACGAACATTCTGGTCCATGCCTTTTGTTCTCGCTGCGCAAACACCCGGCCGACACTGAGCCCGGGGGTAGCCTCGGCCGGCTGTTAGTCACGCGCGAGGAAATGAAGCAACCCCGCAGTCGTAACAATATCATTTCCTTGGAAGACAATTCTGAAGAAATGGCTTAAAAGCCTTGTATACAAACCCCCTAAATCAATCAAAAAAACAAATTACTCCTCCTAACGAGTCCAGAGACAGTTTTTCCCCATGGCTGTGTCTTAGCGAGTCGGTTACTGCAATTGGCAAGGTCTGGGATTAGATTAGGTATCCCAGGACTTGAATAACAGTAGCCGGTTCAAGTATAGGCCTATACCGCGATACGCACAGTACGTGCCTAGAGGAATTTTTTAGTGTAGTCGATGACGTCACGGATGACGTGCGGAAGTCTATGTTCGTTTGTTTGATTTTTTTACTTGAAATTCTACCATATTTTTCAGCTGTATGATTTTTCAAATAGTGCGCCGTTACATGCTGATGTAGTGACATGTGTTCAAGTGCGAAGTGTGGTGGTGACTTACGAATGTTCATAAATTACTTTTCGTTGTTCAATTTAGTTGAAAATTTGTACCGTACTCTTCTAAAGCCATGCGGAGACAAAGCCATTGGTCGCTGCTAGGTTAGACGATGGTCTGGATGAAACCATTGGTCGCTGCTAGGTTGGACGACTATCTGGACGAAACCATTGGTCACTGCTAGGTTAGACGACGGTCTGGACGAAACCATTGGTCACTGCTAGGTTAGACGACGGTCTGGACGAAACCATTGGTCACTGCTAGGTTAGACGACTATCTGGACGAAACCATTGGTCACTGCTAGGTTAGACGACTATCTGGACGAAACCATTGGTCGCTGCTAGGTTAGACGACGGTATGGACGAAACCATTGGTCACTGCTAGGTTAGACGACTATCTGGACGAAACCATTGGTCACTGCTAGGATAGACGACTATCTGGCCGAAACCATTGGTCACTGCTAGGTTAGACGACGGTCTGGACGAAACCATTGGTCACTGCTAGGTTAGACGACGGTCTGGACGAAACCATTGGTCACTGCTAGGTTAGACGACTATCTGGACGAAACCATTGGTCACTGCTAGGTTAGACGACTATCTGGACGAAACCATTGGTCACTGCTAGGTTAGACGACTATCTGGACCAAACCATTGGTCGCTGCTAGGTTAGACGACTATCTGGACGAAACCATTGGTCGCTGCTAGGTTAGACGATGGTCTGGATGAAACCATTGCTTGCAGCTAGGTTAGACGACTATCTGGACGAAACCATTGGTCGCTGCTAGGTTAGACGATGGTCTGGATGAAACCATTGGTCGCTGCTAGGTTAGACGACTATCTGGACGAAACCATTGGTCACTGCTAGGTTAGACGATGGTCTGGATGAAACCATTGGTTGCTGCTAGGTTAGACGACTATCTGGACGAAACCATTGGTCACTGCTAGGTTAGACGACTATTTGGACGAAACCATTGGTCACTGCTAGGTTAGACGACGGTCTGGACGAAACCATTGGTCACTGCTAGGTTAGACGACGGTCTGGACGAAACCATTGGTCACTGCTAGGTTAGACGACTATCTGGACGAAACCATTGGTCACTGCTAGGTTAGACGATAGTCTGGACGAAACCATTGGTCACTGCTAGGGTAGACGACTATCTGGACGAAACCATTGGTCGCTGCTAGGTTAGACGACGGTCTGGAAGAAACCATTGGTCGCTACAAGGTAAGACGACTGTCTAGACGAAACCATTGGTCACTGCTAGGTTAGATGACTATCTGGACGAAACCATTGGTCACTGCTAGGTTAGACGACTATCTGGACGAAACCATTGGTCGCTGCTAGGTTAGACGACGGTCTGGACGAAGCTATTGGTCGCTGATAGGTTAGACGACGGTCTTAACGAAACCTTTGGTCGCTACTAAGTTAGACGACTATCTGGACGAAACCATTGGTCACTGCTAGGTTAGACGACTATCTGGACGAAACCATTGGTCACTGCTAGGTTAGACGACTATCTGGACGAAACCATTGGTCGCTGCTAGGTTAGACTACGGTCTGGACGAAACCATTGGTCGCTGCTAGGTTAGACGACGGTCTGAACGAAACCATTGGTCGCTGCTAGGTTAGACGACGGTCTGAACGGAACCTTTGGTCGCTACTAGGTTAGACGACTATCTGGACGAAACCATTGGTCACTGCTAGGTTAGACGACTATCTGGACGAAACCATTGGTCGCTACAAGGTTAGACGACTTTCTGTACGAAACCATTGGTCACTGCTAGTTTAGACGACTATCTGGACGAAACCATTGGTCGCTGCTAGGTTAGACGACGGTCTGGAAGAAACCATTGGTCGCTACAAGGTAAGACGACTGTCTAGACGAAACCATTGGTCACTGCTAGGTTAGATGACTATCTGGACGAAACCATTGGTCACTGCTAGGTTAGACGACTATCTGGACGAAACCATTGGTCGCTGCTAGGTTAGACGACGGTCTGGACGAAGCTATTGGTCGCTGATAGGTTAGACGACGGTCTTAACGAAACCTTTGGTCGCTACTAAGTTAGACTACTATCTGGACGAAACCATTGGTCACTGCTAGGTTAGACGACTATCTGGACGAAACCATTGGTCACTGCTAGGTTAGACGACTATCTGGACGAAACCATTGGTCACTGCTAGGTTAGACTACGGTCTGGACGAAACCATTGGTCGCTGCTAGGTTAGACGACGGTCTGAACGAAACCATTGGTCGCTGCTAGGTTAGACGACGGTCTGAACGAAACCTTTGGTCGCTACTAGGTTAGACGACTATCTGGACGAAACCATTGGTCACTGCTAGGTTAGACGACTATCTGGACGAAACCATTGGTCGCTACAAGGTTAGACGACTTTCTGTACGAAACCATTGGTCACTGCTAGGTTAGACGACTATCTGGACGAAACCATTGGTCGCTGCTAGGTTAGACGACGGTCTGGACGAAACCATTGGTCACTGCTAGGTTAGACGACGGTCTGGACGAAACCATTGGTCACTGCTAGGTTAGACGACTATCTGGACGAAACCATTGGTCGCTGCTGGGTTAGACGATGGTTCGAGCAAAGCCATTGGTTGCTACTAGGTTAGACGATGGTCTGGACGAAACCATTAGTCACTGCTAGGTTAGACGACGGTCTGGACAAAACCATTCGTCGCTGTTAGGTTAGACGACGGTCAGGACAAAATAATTGGTCGCTGCTAGGTTAGACGACTGTCAGGACCAAAATAATTGATTGTAGCCCACTACAAGTAAGGGTGTGTTGTGCATAAACTTCAGGGCTGGATGTTGTTTGTATATAATGCCTTATTAACCCAGTTACACGTGTGCACCTTTTGTGTCGTCCATGACGTCATGGATACCGCGTTTTGGAGCCTAGGGGAATTTTGTATCTTAATGTATCGCAATCTATACTACTCCCCAGTAGCCCATCATTTTCCTGGAGGAATTGTTATGAAACTCTAAGAAGAACTGCACTCAAGATGGCTACTGGCAGTTCAGAGATTTAAAACCCTTTATAGGTCTTTGGGATACTATCTTCCCACCATGTATTTATAGAACGGTGTTAGGGAGAGAATCTTCCCACCCCTTTCATTTCAAGCAGTTCCACATGCATCCACAAGCTAGATGCAGAGAAATATTGAAAACCCATTAATTTGATGTATACTGTCATCAGAAACCAAAGGTGGGAAGAATATATCCCAGTGGTCTCCCCAGTGCACGTGCTCGCCAGTTCGATTTTGTTGTGTGAAAGAAATGTATTGGTTTACAGAAGAAGGTGTTTTTATTGAAGATAAAGAGATTTGTAAACCTTGGTATATAGGCTAACTGAAATACAATGTTAATAATGGTTTTGGTCACTTGAGTAAATATATTTCAGCTAGAATGGCAATAATTATCCTGCTCAGGATGTTTGCCATAGAATAGAAGATTTTTAAAATTAATTTTCTGGGTTTTTAGTAAATACTATTTTGAAATTATTGAATTATATTCGAATATACTAACTTTTAACCTTCCAAAATCACTTTTATATTTTTTGTGCAGTTTTCGGCAAAGATGATATAGGTCACTGACCTTGTTTTGCGTGGGAGTTACATTTTTTTTTAAATTATAGAGCGTGATGGGTGTTCTTATAAATTATATCCTGTTAAATAAACCTCATTATTGAGTGATAATACAGAAGGAAGGAAGATTGTAGTTTGACGTGACCGTGAATCTTGTGATTATGTGCCACGGGACCTCCTTTTTACGTGGAATCCGAACCACAAGACATGGCATTTCACATCGAAAATCTCACATGCATTGACCGGGAATCGAACCCGGACCGCCTTGGTGAGAGGCATACAGCTAGAGTGATAATACAGGACAATCATAATTTGGAGGTAGGAGATTATTACTCCATTGCTCATTTAAGAAAGCATACTGTCGGGTGTGGGCAATGGGATAATAATTTCCCACCCCATATTTCCTAAAATAGAATCCACACCCATAAAATTGTTGCATATTCCTACTCATCTATCACCCCCAATTACAAATGTGCAAAAAAAGCACAAATATTTTATACCCCCAGTCTTTTGCCCTATAAAGGGTTAACCCTTCGATCTTCGATAATCCAGCTCCCGCTTGCAGTCGTGATCCACTACTCAACGCGTACGGCCAAGCTGCTAACGTGTTTAATTACACCTTGTTCGCCAGTTTCGCTAATCCATCCGGCCGTTGTAATGAATAAATTCACTTTAAGTTGAAGTGCAAAAGTCTGCTGAGGACTCTTATCCTAATTATCTGAGCCCGCACAAAGTCCTTAACATAGTTAAGCCTCCGATAAGTTTTACTTCTTAATACTGTTATAACTTAGTTGCTGTAATTAGTTTATAAATTAGACACTAATCTTAGTCAGAAAATTGTGTTCTCAATGCAGCATCCACTCTCCCTCCATCTATCTCTATATAGGCCTTCAGGGTGCTCTGAAATTCCCATTACAGACTTTTGAGAGCTTGTAGTCGGGACAAAGAGGAACTTATATCCGGAAACGTACCCGCAAGAAAACACTACACATGTTCAAATCTCCCGCATTTTCGGCGCTACTGACTAGAGTACTTACGTCATTGAAGGATCGCCTAATGTCCCATATCCCCTACAGGTTTGTTGACATTCCATACCTTCTTCCACGAAATCTCACGGGGTCAAACATCAATCCCGCCCGATTTTCCTCAATTCCACCCGGTCCTCCAAGGGACCCTAAAATAAGTTCCTCAACTCCGCTCAGGCTTTGACAAGGGGTCGGCAAAGGGGTTATCCCCAATGATGTAAACAAATGTCATAACCCTCCTGCTCGCATACCAAGGGCCGGGTCAACGTCAAACACCTTCTGCAGCGCATGAGCGAATTCTTGCATTCCACACGACCACACAAGCTCTCAGGTGTTCATATTTTTGGGAATACCAAAAACAACCCCCACCTTGTTGACAAGTTGGTTAGAGGGTCAGTTGTTTAAAAGTAAAGGAGGCATTTACGCCAACATCTTTTGTGCAACCTACGTCAGTCAAGTGCTTTGTGTTATTTATATAATTTAATTTTAACGAATTGTTGTTAAGTAGTAGAGTAGATGATATAGTGAAATTAGTGGTATTATATTTTAAATTATTGTGTTTTTTTCCTTTTTGTTGTTTTTAATGGAAACATTAGTGGGTGACCGAGGACAGTCTTTAGTTTGACACGGCCCTTGGTATGCGAGCAGGAGGGTTATGACTAGAGGTGTTAGTTTTTGTTAATTCGCGATAAAACGAAAAGTCATATTTAGAGGTTAGGATGTTTTATTTTCACGTATTTACATGTTTCGTGCCGCCCAGGAGTAAAATTAAATCGCGAAATAACGCGAATTTTGTGAATAACACCACAAATACCGCAATCTGCGAAATAAAAACAAATTTTCATATTTTTTCCCCACACCAATCCGAACATTTTTGTCCACAAGCCGATAATCGAATTTGGTTGGTGTTCAATTCGAGAGAGTGATCGATTGTATAGTTTCGCGAGGGGTAATACTACGATATACGTCATATTACGATATACTGTCGATATTCTCGTTACTCGTTGGATTTTAGCGCTGTGGTAAACAGCTGTTATATCGCGGCGTGAATAGTTTGGCCGACTACCTCCAAAAGGTTATGTGATAGTTGTTCATAATGTAAACTATGTTTGCCTCCTGTTACATCGGTAGCGAGTGTAAATTATAGCAGAGAATTCTATATAATTTAATAAAAAGTGCGCAAATTGTGCGTTATCATCGAAGCTAGTGGGTTATTTGCGTGAATCAGTTGGCGACCACGTGTTCGTCGTATTAGTTCCGAACTTAGCAGTACAGGAAGATGAGACGCGACGTAATTTAAATATTATGACACGAATTCAGAAATAAATTTTGCGTGTGGTTACGAATTTATACTGGCGTGTGACTACAGTCAACCGTGTGATAACAGTGTTTGTTACTGGGCATCGCTCAGTTGAGTTTAAAATGCCGAAGGTAGCTGTTTCTGCCACAGACAGACTTAAAGAATATAAGAATGAAGGATTTATAATTTCTTGTGGCATTCTTATGTGCAAATATTGTGATTGTCGGTTAGATTATCGCAGGAAAGGTGCATTAGACAAACATTGCAAATCGGAGAAGCATTCAAAACGCCGAGAAAATTCACGTCTTGAAGTTAGTGTTCCTAGAGTGGCCACCTTGAAAGAAACATTATCAAATGCTAGTCGTGTGAAGGATATGAAAGAAGAGTTTATTTTGGACACTACTACTGCGTTTGTGAAAGCTAATATACCAGTAGAGAAACTAGACAATCCTGCTATCCGTACTTGGTTTAATAAGTACGTTCGCGGAAGTGGAGATTTACCATCAGCAAATCAGATTCGTCAGAAATACATCCCCATGATTGGCGAAAGAAGGAGGGAAGAAATTAGGGAAGATATAAAAAACAAAGACGTGTTTCTGCTATGTGACGAAACAACTGACAAGAATGGTAGGTGTGTTTTCAACATTCTTTTTCGTCCATCAGTATCATCAACTGAAATGAACACCCATCTGGCTGCCTCTGTTGTTCTAGATTCTGCCAATAGCGTAAATTGCTCCAATGCGATATTAGACACCTTGAATTCCTATGAAATTGAACGGGAGCGTGTAGTGGCAGTAGTTACGGACTCAGCACGCTACATGACAAAATGTGTAACTACTCTTCAAGGATTGATTGAAGAATTAAGTCATGTCCAGTGCTGGGCTCATAAAGTCAATCTTATCGGCTGCGTATTTGAAAACGAGTTGGACGAATTGAACATGTCTATAGTAAAGACAAAGAATGCCTTTTTAAATACGCGAAAAAGAAAAAGCAATTACGTTGCATTTCTAAGGGAGAAATATGAAAACACAGAAAAAGAGAATGAAATTCTAGCTTTCCAAATGCCTGTATGTACAAGATGGAATTAATGGTTTAAGGCTGCAATGTATATGGCCACGCATGTGGAAGATCTGGTAGAATTTTTCAAAACATTGGAAGATTCAAATTCTGGGGTCAAATTTTTCCAACAAGCATCGACTTCAACAATACAATTTATACAATTACAAGCATTGTATGTTTCTGTTGTTGGTGCCTCTCTTATGGACTTGCTTAATTTCTTGAAGGGATCTAAGAACCCAACAATTCACTTACTGGCTGGGAAGCTAGATGACCTTGAGGTAAAGCTCAAGCTATTAGGCGATGGTGGAATGTTCAATCATACGATCCTCCAGAACTTGGAACAGCTTTCTCAAAAGATGCAGATAAGGGTTAAGTCCAAGCTTACGTGTGTTGCCCAGTCAGCTCTAGTGAAAGTCAGGACTTTAAGGACCACGGATCCAGCCAGGAAGACTGTAGAAGCCATCGGGTCATCGTTTGATCCTCGGCATGCACCTAAGAACGTATCTTCCACAGAACTGCTCCAATTTAAGAAGAATGCCCCATTTCTTACGAAGATGGAGTCTCAACAGTTTTTAGAGGCTCACAGCATTTACCTGACTGCAATCAAGAACCAACTGCGTCATGAAGATAATGTGAATGTTCCAGAGATCCTCATGGGATTAAGGCCTGCTCACCGAGACTATGCAACAGCTGCATTAAAGTGTGTGTGGTATCCTTGTTCAAATGTGGATTCTGAAAGGTCATTTTCGAAATACAGTCTCATAGTAAGTGATAGGAGGCGAAAATTGACAGCTGCAAATGCTGAGACTTTAACCATGATCTACTTCCAGTGATTTCACCGCAGTATTTGGATAAAACTGAAAAAGGTATTCACTGAAATGTGTTTCGAGATGGTGAATGTAAAATAAAAATGTGACTTCCATATAAGTATTATCTCATTCTTCCATAGCCATGTTGAACGTTTTACCCTGCTGTTTTGTTTTTTACTTTGTTTTATTAATTGTCTATATTTTTAAATGCACTTATTGTACAAACCTTATCGCTTTCCAAATTTTAACATGTTGTTTGCTCTCAGGGAGAATTATATAAGTGTTTTATTTCCACAGTTGGTAACAGATACATATATTATGTTTAGGTTGGCAGCAGTGACCTGGACAGAGAGTGAAGTTGCCATCATGGCTGAACGTGTTTGTGTTTCGGAGCAGCAGCTGCTTCGCATATCAAGTGTTGTGTCTTTTGTAACATGTACATTTTTGTAAATACAGTCCACTAGAGTTAATTCGTCATTTTCATTTATCCCCTGATGTTTCATCTGGGGCACGTATGTCGCAGACAGACATATGTTTTGGTCCAACACGGGCAGGATTCCCGCTATATCAACTGACGCCATGTGGTCTCGACAAACGCTAAAACTGCTGTATTTAAGTGAATCAGTGCGAAATACGTATGTAGACACAATACTAGTACATTATTGTGAACAATGCAGGCGCAATTGCAATTTATTTATCAATGTTTGTTAGTTTGATCTAACTTATTTTGAAAAGTGAGCATAGTGGCTGCCATACGAAGCCACCATTGTGCTTTGGCTTCGTGTCGCCTCGGCTAGCATCGGTAAGCTTCGATACACGCGCCAGCTGCAGCGCTCGCCAGACCTGCTTGATCCGTGTTTACAACGCAGCTGTTGAATTACAAATTTACTACGTATTTGAATAAGTTAATACATGCAGCGGGACTTGCAAAATTAATCATGATGAATTGTATATTCGTAAAAGCATATCCAGTATTGTGAACGTTTCGGTGTGCAGTTGAAAGCATCAATGGACGCATGTTTGAGGCCATCCGTGAGTTCTCGCGAGTTCCATTCAGTAGTGCAGCCTTCGATTCCTGACGGACACAGTTCCATTCAGTAGTGCAGCCTTCGATTCCTGACGGACACAGTTCCATTCAGCAGTGCAGCCTTCGATTCCTGACGGACGCAGTTCCATTCAGCGGTGCAGCCTTCGATTCCTGACAGACGCAGTTCCATTCAGACGTCCTGACTTCGATATCCAACCGTTGGGTGACGACGCAGACTGAAAGAACCTCTACACCAGATAAGTTAACAAAGGCATTTCATAGCAATTCCTTCCCATACTCAGCAATCCTTCCTGTGCATGAACCATTTTAAGCATGTCTACTGAACGTGAGATAAAGTTACTGACCAAGCGCAGAGGTGTTCTCCGAGCATCCCTCACGAGACTCCATACCCAAATTAATGAATTTAATAATGAGACTCCTGCTGAAGTATTAAATGTGAAGAATGAACGTTTATTAGCTCTATTACCAGAATTTAATGAAATTCAAAGCAAATTGGAGGATTTGGACGAAAAGAATTCTCATGAGCAGGTCCGGTGTGAATTCGAAGATGATTATGATGAACTTCGGGCTAAGCTACAACAGTTACTAAATACCCATTGCACACATGCCTCATCTGTCTCTAGCAACGGTAGAGAATCTACAAGTAGTAATACAGGTTCGTACAGTTTGCCCAAGATACGGTTACCAGAATTTTCAGGTGATGTTACACAATTCATGCATTTCCATGACCTGTTTGATTCATTAATACTGAAGAATCAGTCTTTGGGTAATGTTGAAAGGTTCCATTACTTAATGTCAGCACTGCGTGGCAATGCTCATCAACTCATTCAAAACATTCCTCTTACTGCAGATAACTTTGAGCTAGCTTGGGAAACGGTCTGCAAGCGATACCGCAATTCAAAGGTAATAGTAAATGCACATATCAAATTACTGTTATCTCCAGATATCGTCCAAAGGGAATCATCTTCTAGTCTACGCACACTTTTGAATCAAGTACAGTCCAATTTAAAGGCTGTTGAGTCTTTGAATTTGAATATTCCCCTACATGAAATCATAATAGGTCAAATCATACTTGACAAGTTACCTGAAGCCACACGTAAGCAATGGGAAATGAGCAACAAATCCAAGGAACTATCTACACTTACGGAGTTGTTAGAATATCTTGAAAGGCGGGCTCAAACCCTTGAATTAATTGATTTTTCACCTACTAAGGGTCACAGTGATAAGATCAGCAGATTGTCTCAAGATAAAACTTCTAAGCATGGTTTCAAGCATGAGAAACAACCATTTACAAGTAGTTCATACATTGCAATTAACAATAATTGTGAAGCCTGTAAGGGGGCAACATCCAATCTTCAGATGTGATAAATTTTTAGGTTATGATGTTAATCGTAGATACAACCTAGTTAAGCAGCATAAGCTTTGCTACAACTGTTTGCATGAATCACACGCTATAAGTTCTTGTCCTTCGAAGTCAACATGCAAAACTTGCAACGGTCGTCACAACTCACTGTTGCATTTTGATTCTGGGAATCAGCAATTCAATGCCAACTCGTCTAAACAGTCTCAGCAAGGAGCTATCAGCAGATGCTCAAATCCCGAGTCCAACCAGGCTCACAATGCTCAAGTTCGTGGTAACTCCTCCAGTTATTGCACCATGAAACTCAAACCACAAACTCAAGTTCTACTTTCTACAGCAGTAGTAAAGGTAAAGGATAGTGCTGGTAGGCTACACTTAGCTCGTTGCTTATTGGACAGTGGCAGTCAAAGCAATTTTGTAACCGAGAGTTTGGTTCAAAATTTGGGCTTAAGAAAGGTCAAGAATCTCACACCCATCGAAGGTATTTCTCAGTCCATGTCTGAAGCCAAGTATAGTGTGAGCATTGAAGTGCAATCTTCCATAAGCAACACACGTCACAATGTTGAATGTCTGGTCCTATCCAAAATTACTAGCGACATGCCTAGTCAGCAGGTACCCTATGAAGAGTGGGAGCTCCCTAATGATATTCAGTTAGAAGATCCGAGGTTTTATGCCCCAGCCAAGATAGACATGCTTCTCGGTGCTGATGTATTCTTTAGAATTCTACAGAGGGGACACAGGACGAGACCAGGGAAGTTTCCAGTCCTACAAAACACAGATTTTGGATGGATTGTGTCAGGTTCATATGAATCCACCTCGAGAAATAGAAACAATGCATCAGGAACGTTTTTCCTTCGTAATGATGTTCACCTTCATAACCAAGTACAACGATTTTGGGAGATCGAAGAACTTCACGAGCCAGTCAAGTCGCAAGAAGAGATTGAATGTGAACAGCATTTTTCTGATCATGTGACACGAGATGCATCTGGGAAATACATCGTCAGACTACCATTTAAGCAGGATCCAAGTATATTAGGCAATTCTTTACAAACAGCTACTAGCAGATTTCAATACCTTGAGCGTAGGCTTAACAATGATACGCAACTGAAGGTAGATTATGACCAGTTTCTCACTGAATACCAGGAACTAGGTCACATGGATATTGTTAATTCTAGTATGGCAACATCGGTAGCATACTACATGCCGCACCATCCGGTATTCAAGAAATCCAGCACTACTACAAAAACTAGAGTTGTCTTCGACGCTTCTTGTAAATCGAGGTCAGGAAAGTCACTTAATGATATTTTAATGACGGGTCCTACTATTCAACAAGATTTATGTTCGATTGTCGCTAGATTTAGAACTCACGCCATAGGCTTTACAGCTGACATCGAGAAGATGTACAGACAAGTTAAGGTTGATTCTAGAGACAGCAGCCTTCAACGCATCCTTTGGAGAGCTTCTCCTAATGAGCCTATCAAGCAGTACCAACTTCAGACGGTCACATATGGCACATCATCAGCTCCATTTCTAGCAATAAGATGTTTAAGGCAATTGGCATATGATGAGGGACAACAGTATCCGCAGGCAGCATCTGTCCTTCTTCGTGATTTTTATGTAGACGACTGCATTTCAGGAACAAGTAAGGTTGACAATGCATTACTCCTACAACGTGAACTGATCCAATTGTTATCCAAGGGAGGCTTAAAGCTCCGCAAGTGGTGCTCTAACCATCCAGCATTGTTAGAGGCGGTTCCAAAAGACTGCAGAGAAACGCAGCTTCCCCTTCAGATTGATTCTGGAGAAAATATAAAGACTTTAGGTCTACTTTGGCATCCAGCGACAGACAAACTACAGATATCCAGTGGTGTGCAGAAAGAACAAGGAAGTGGATCTCCAGTTACCAAACGCAAGGTGTTATCGATTGTGTCGTCAATTTATGACCCTGTTGGGCTAATCAGTCCTATTGTCATCGCATTCAAGATGTTTCTGCAGCAACTATGGCAAGAGAAGATAGGAAGGGATGATGAACTTCCAACGGAACTTCTTACAAGATGGCGTACTCTGCATTCTCAAATACCCTTGATTGACAATATATATATTAACAGATTTGTGCTTCAAGAAAATTGTACTCAGGTGCAGTTGCATGGCTTCGCTGATGCATCCTTGAAGGGCTACGGTGCATGTTTATTCCTACGCTCGTCAACAGATCAAGGTCACGTAATAACACATTTCCTGTGCTCCAAGTCCAGAGTGGCTCCACTGAAACAGATCACGCTACCCAGACTAGAGTTGTGTGCAGCAGTACTATTGTCACAAGTGGTTAAAAAGATGTGTCATGTTCTCAATATTGAATTCCATAGTATTCATCTGTGGACAGACTCAAAGATTGTTCTTGCATGGTTAGCAGGTGAACCGTCAAAATGGAAAACTTTTGTTGCGCACCGTGTGGCTGAAGTGCAAGGCAACACTTCGGTCAAGGATTGGAAGCACGTAGCATCAGCAGACAATCCTGCAGATCTGATTTCTCGAGGAACTGATCCTACAAACCTTTTAAATAATCATCTTTGGTGGCATGGCCCTGAATGGCTACAGTGTCCGGAACGGAACTGGCCCACTTCCAGTGAACAACCTGAATCAGAGATTCCTGAGCAACGCAAGATAGTGCTTAGTTGTTCAGTCCACTCTAATCCTGCAGACGTGCTCACAAGATTTTCTTCCCATCTCAAGCTACAAAGAGTGTTAGCATACTGTTTAAGATTCGTGCACAACACTAAACACAAACCTTCAGAACGGAAACGTGGTCCATTAACAATAGAAGAGTTGCAGCAAACTAACATGACATGTGTTAGACTAGTCCAGTCAATAGCACTCCGCGAGGAAATAGCTGATCTTTTGAAACACAATGCAGTGTCAAGACGTAGCAAACTTCAAAGTTTAGTACCATTTTTTGACAAGGATCAAATCTTGAGAGTTGGAGGAAGACTAGAGAACTCCAATCAAGACTACGATTTCAAACATCAGATGATTTTGCCCGCTAAACATCAGTTTACTGATTTAATAATCAAGAGGGAACATGAAAGACTCCTACATTCAGGAAAACAGTTGACTTTAGCATCCATCAGACAGTGCTACTGGATCATCAATGGAAAGTCGGTGGTTCGAAGAGTTATTAACACTTGTACAAAATGCTTCAGGTTCAAAGCCAAAACTACACAGCAAGTAATGGGACAGTTGCCCTCAGTTCGTGTGTCTCAAGCAAGACCATTCCGCAACACCGGCACAGACTTCACGGGCCCTTTCTACTTGAAGATCGGCAATCCACGTAGCAAGACCATTGTCAAGGGTTACATATGCATTTTCATATGTATGTGCACCAAGGCCATTCATTTAGAAATAGTTTCCGACCTAACCACTCAAGCTTTCCTCGCAGCACTCAGGAGATTCATCGCAAGAAGAGGATTATGCAGCAACATGTACTCCGTCAATGGTACAAATTTCCAAGGTGCTAGTAAAGAGCTCAAGGAGCTCAAGAAATTGTTCACTCAGGAACGGACTAGAGAGGAGATCAGTAACTTCGCCAGTAGTTGTGGAGTTAAGTGGCATTTCATACCTTCTCATGCCCCTAATTTTGGAGGGCTTTGGGAGGCCGGAGTAAAATCCCTCAAACATCATCTAAGAAGAGTTCTCGGAACACTTCATTTCACATATGAAGAATTGGCTACATTAACTGCGCACATTGAGGCTTGCTTAAACTCACGTCCCCTTCTAACCCTCTCAAATGATCCTTCAGATGCATCTACCTTGACACCAGGTCACTTCCTTATAGGCGAACCCCTCACGACTCTTCCCGAACCCGATTTAACATTATGTAAACGGCCTTTGTTAACTAGATATAAGGTTCTGCAACAAAGACTCCAATCCTTTTGGAAGAGATGGTCATTAGATTACCTCACCCATCTGCAACAGCGCAGCAAATGGACGACCTCCTCCAGCAACGTATCACCAGGTACTGTGGTGCTGATACGGGAAGACAATGTTCCCCCACTCCAGTGGCCCCTTGGTGTTATCACAGAAGTGCATGGTGGTAAAGACAATGTGGTAAGAGTGGTTTCAGTGAAGTGCAACAGTGGTATTTTTAAACGACCAGTTTCCAAGGTAGCTCCGCTACCAATTGAGCAGACACATAATTTTGACTGTTAATAATATGTCAGTGTTTTAAGTTAGTGAATATTTTAGTGTTTCATGTCCTTGTCATTGGAACATTTCAGTGTTTCCATTTCAGATTATTGAAATCCATGTATTTCAAGGTGGGGAGTATGTTTGCTCTCAGGGAGAATTATATAAGTGTTTTATTTCCACAGTTGGTAACAGATACATTTATTATGTTTAGGTTGGCAGCAGTGACCTGGACAGAGAGTGAAGTTGCCATCATGGCTGAACGTGTTTGTGTTTCGGAGCAGCAGCTGTTTCGCATATCAAGTGTTGTGTCTTTTGTAACATGTACATTTTTGTAAATACAGTCCACTAGAGTTAATTCGTCATTTTCATTTATCCCCTGATGTTTCATCTGGGGCACGTATGTCGAAGACAGACAATGTCATCCCCCGAAAAAATAATAAAAACACAAAACACCACCTTTTGAATTTAAAATCAACAAATCTTCAAAAAAAAAATAACAACACTTTCTAACACCTCTAGTTATGACATTTGTTTACGTCAGTGGGGAAACGCCTGGCCGGAGTTGAGGAACTCATTTCTGGGTCCCTTAGAGGACCGGGTGGAATTGATGCCCGCCCTCTGACGGATGCCGCGTAGGCTTACTTGGTATTCCTTGAAAACATACTCCATGAGTTCTTAGACGATGTGTCACTGCATGTGCGTCAAAACATTTGGTTTCAGCACGATGGCGGACTAACTCATTTATTTTCACTTGCCGTACGAGATCATCTAAACCACAGATTTGGGCAACAGTGGATAGGTCGTGGAGGTTTGGCCTGTACGTTCACCCGACTTGACACCGCTAGACTACTACCTGTGGGGTCACATGAAAACCTTGACATACGAGACCCCTGTGGATTCCGAAGAAGACCTACTGGCGTGGGTTATGGCTGCGGTGGATGTTGGAGGACCAGGGATTGGTGATCGTCTGTACCAGAACATGGTACGGAGGTACCGTGTCTGTGTTGACGTCGGTGGTCGCCGAATAGCGCCCCACCTGTAAATGGACCCAGACGACAAGCAGCGGACAGAGTGCCGAAAATATGGGTGCTGTGGTTGTTTTATTGCGGGTAGCGGGAAGACGGTACTTTTCCGGACTCAAGTGCCTATGCTAAACTTAACCGTCTTGGTCCTCACTACAAGCCCTCAAAGTCTGTAATAGGAATTTAGAAACACCCTGTATAACGAGTAGTTCCGTGAAGAACTAAGTAGCCTATTTGCAAACATACCACCGGTCTTTTCCATTAACCCTTTATGGGATAGTGGTCTTTATATTAACCACCTGTCATAAGGACAGTTTATGCTTTCTAAGATGCTCCTAGTTCAATTTTACAGCCAAATTTCGGAGAATTTTTCAAGCCGGAGTGCTAGTATTTCTAAAAATCAAATATTATATACGTGTAGTGTATGTGTTGGATAAAATTTAATAGTACGTTATGCAACGAGCCTATAATGGCTATAATTAAGACACGAGTATTTTTATAAAACGAGCGTATGCGAGTTTTATAATTTCCATACGAGTGTCTTAATTACCATTATAGGCGAGTTGCATACGACTGTTTATGTTCGACAATAATTATAACTTTATTATATGTTTTAACATAAATATTCATAAATATCTGTTGAGAGTCAGCCACAAGAATTTTGTTATCGGAGAGCGAGCGCGAGACATCTCTCTGTCTTTCAAGATCTCTGAACGACCGACGCATGCGCTCTGTGTACTTGCAATGCCATATTATGCAGGCCATATGTTTACATCTGCCACCCCTCAGTAATATTGTCACTGGAGTTGTTTGAAGACAACGCACTGTGTAGAAATTATATTAAGGTACAGTGCTATTTGTTGTCTCATATTCGCCAGTTTATTTACACGAACATATGGACGGTGCGTATTCCATGTCGGTAATTTATTATAGTTCGATGTTGTGTTTATCTCCGACATGTTGGATTTTGAGCGCATGCGCGAAGGTATCGTTACCTAATTGGTCAATGAACGAGCTCTGATTGGCTGGAGAAACTGTATCGTAATGAAAAACAGTGTCATAATGACCATCATTATGATACAGTTTTCTGACACATAATAGTGAGGGTCGAACATAAAAGAATTTAAAACTAAAAACATTAACAATTTAAGTCTAATATAAATATAGAAATAAAAATCATACAAATAAAATTACAATTATAAAAGAAATATAAAAATAAAATAATAAACATACCCATAAAAATTATGAAAATTCGAAATTAGTTAATTCAATAAAAATATCAAATATAAATCCATAAGAACGTAAATTGAAAATTAAAAATAAATATATAAACATTACAATTAGAAAAACAAAATAAACATTTATAATTATAACAATTAAAATAAATTAAAATGTAGAAATACATAAATGCAATTAAGAGTTTTGCCCTATAAAGGGTTAAAACTCTCCTGCCTATTAAAATGGCTTTCCTTGTGATATATTAAATAGAATTTGGTTCCTAACCCATGTCTTCGCCACCACCATTACAATGAGAAGTTATTTGCTAGAATATATAGCTTACAGGGCGCCCGGGAATGTTCTCCGCAATGGCTACGTGTATCTGCAAGAGGTAGTGTCATCAGTTTAGTTGGCAGCACAGTGTCCTTGATAGGGTGAAGGCCACATGTGATATGCGTGGAGCTAATTCATACACAACTTTTATTCCCAAGGAAGTTTACATATACAACAATCATATAGCTTCGGTGGAAGCTCCGGCAGATGGCTCGCGTTCCTCCACAACCTCCCCACCCTGGTCTTCCCCGATCTCCAGAGGGATGACAAGCTGGATAGGTGCCGCAGGTGGTCCTCAGGAGTACGGTCCTCGTCACGCCGTCTCTGCCAGGTCGAAGTTCTTCTATTTGCGCCAACTTCCACATATGGCGTCGCACATGGTCCTCCTGCAGAAGTACAACGTCGCCTACCTTGAGCGCTGTTGACTTGCTGCGGGTGTTTCGGACGTGGTGGAAAGATCTCAATTCTAAAAGGTAGTCCTTTGTCCAACGTCTCCAAAAATCGTCTGCAATTCTTTGTTTCAGTCTGTACATCTTGGTTAAGTTAACGTCTGTTGTTGGTTGTCCGGATGGTATTGCTGTTAGTTTCTTTTCCATTCAAGAAGTGGGCGGGAGTTAGTACTTCTTGATCATCTGCCTTGGTGAGTGGTCTCGAGTTAAGGGCGGCTTCAATACTGATGAGCAGGGTATTGGTTTGCTCTTCGTCAATTTGCAGTTTTCCTAGAGTCTTCCGTATACAGCGCTTGACAGAGCCCACCATCCTCTCCCACCATCCTCCCCACCAAGCCGCTCTTGGTGGGATGAACTTCCACCTGATCTTGTTAAGCGCGAGATACTGGTGAGTCTGGGAATCTGTCAGCACGGTAGTGACATTTTGTAGTTCTTTGTTGGCTCCATGGAAAGTTTGAGCATTATCTGAGTATATGGTATGAGGCAGTCCCCTCCGTCCGACAAACCGTTGGAGTCCCATTAGGAAACGGTCAGTGGATAAGTCCGCAGTAAGTTCAAGGTGAAGTGCTCGAGTGGTTGAACAAGTGAATAGAAGAATGTAAGCCTTCTTGGTAGTAGCGTGAGATTTAATGTAGAGGGGCCCGGCGAAGTCGATCCCAGTGATTGCGAAATGCTTAGTGGGTTGCACTCGTTCAGCTGGAAGTGGTGCTTCAATAGCTTCTGCGTGTCTGTGGTGAGCTATTTTGCACGGTAGGCAATTATGGAGAACTTTCTTTATGGCTTGGTGTGCTTTCAGAATCCAAAATTCTCCTCTGAGCTCCATCAGAACAACATGAACTCCAAGATGATGCAGTTTGATATGGGTATGCATGATTAACAGTTTTGTAAAATGATGAGAGCCATCTAACAACATGGGAGGTTTTTCAACTGAAGTAAAGTTGGAAAAATGTAATCTACCACCTAGGCGAATTAAGCCATTTGCCAAGTAGGGGTGGTAACAAGCAATTCTGCATGTTATCGGTAAACATTTCTCTTTCTGAAGACATGTTAATTTCTCAGCGAAACATTGTGATTGAACGGCTCTAATCCAATACATACGGGCGTCGTGTAATTCGGAAGCTGTGAGATTTGCCGGTGGTCGTTTCTGCGTCTTCAAAATGTAAACGAACCTCTGGACGAATACGGTGATATGTAAAACCTTCCAGTAGGAGGAATATTTTGAAACCTGAAGGACTGGCTCAAACACAGTGACAAGCAGTGTTTGTTTTATCAATTTCTTTGACTCAGGAATTGTTAGGTTAAGGAAGCCAGTATCGTTAGGCCAACAAGTCGGGGGCTGTGTAAACCAAACACGTCCCTTCCACCACGTATCAAATGAAACGAGTTCATCGGCGGAAAGTCCTCGGGAAAGACAGTCTGCTGGGTTGTTTGCTCCTGGGCAGTGTCGCCATTGGCCTGGACTAGTGTAGGTCTGGATTTTGGTTACTCTATTGCAGACAAAGGTCTTGAAGTTATTTGGGTTTCCTCTTATCCATCCTAAAGTTACCATAGAATCACTCCATAAAACAGCATCCGCAATTGGGTAGGCTGTCGCCTTACAGAAATAGTCAAGCAGCCTAGCACCTATAAGCGCTGCGAGGAGTTCCAAGCGTGGCAGTGTAACTCTTTTGACCGGAGCAAGACGATTCTTGCTACACATAATTTGTACTAAAGCGTGGTGGTCTGTGGGATTCCTAACGTAAAGTACTGCACCATATGCCCGTTCAGAGGCATCACAAAACACATGAACCTGCGACCCTCCTCTATGGGTAGTGCTGACCCAACGAGGAGTTTGAATGTGCGATATTGAATAAAGTGTAGATATCCAATGATTCCAACGTAGGCCAACATCATGTGGAAGAAGTTCATCCCATCCAACCCCCCTGATCCAAGTATCCTGGAAAATGATTTTGGCTACAATGGTGGTTGGAGATATTAGACCCAATGGATCGTATAGTTTAGCAGTGGCTTGCAGTAGTTGCCTTTTGGTAACTGGTTTGGCTGTTATTTTATCTGTAACGTCTCGATGATCAAAGTGGAAGGTATCATGTTCTGTGTCCCAATTAATACCCAGAACTTGCGTTTGTTGTTTCACCTCTTGGCCTTCAGCCTTCCAAATCTTTTTCATTTGCCATGAGTTAGTTGCCCATTTCGACATGAGCATGTGTATTTTCTTCATCAGAGATAAAAGTTGGTACTAGAGGGAGATTACTTCATTTTCACTCTGTACGGATGCAGCAAAGTCGTCCATGAACATATGTTGATCTAAGAGAGCGGCAACCTCAGGAAATTCCTTTTCGTGGGTGATAGCTAACTCTCTCAGTGTAGCGGAGAGAAGGAATGGACTGCAGGTGAGCCCAAATGGTAATTTCGTGAAACGGTATGCTACAATATCCTTCGTCACAGTGTAGTTCCCATCGGAGCTCTGGATGCAGTGAAACCAGAGAAAACGTGTTAGGTTTCGGTCCTTTGTATGGAGAGCTAGTTGTAGAAATGCTTGGCTTATATCTCCTACAATGGCCCAGGGGTGCAGTCGGAATGTTAGCATCATAGAAAGAATGTCTGGAAGGAGATTGGGACCTACTTCTAAGGTGTCGTTAAGAGAATATGTTCCCTTCTCGTGAGCTCCTCCGTCAAAAACGACACGCCATTTGGAGTTTCCACGTTTCTCTTTCCTGACTAAGTGGTGGGGTAAGTAGAAAGTCTCTTCTATTCCATCAGTAGGCGGCGCTATTTCTACTTGTTTCTGTATAATGTAGTTTTATCATTTGCTCGTGGTAAACGTCGCGTAGCGTTTGGTCCTTTTCAAGTCTCTTTACGAGTACATGAAATCGTTGCTTAGCATTTTCATAGTTGCTAGATAGAGTGACGTGCTCCTTTCTGGGAAGAGATACCACTCTTCGTCCTTCTTCAAGTTCGTGTGAAGCGTGAAACTGAGAAAGTAGTGAAGAATACTTTACAGTCACGGTTCGTGATTGTTCAACTGAGATCCCTATTGTTTCTAAATCCTAGAAGTGGCGAAAGTCGGTGTCTACAAGAGAGACTGTCTGATCAAGATTGATGTACTTGACACTCATGGAATTTGTCTTTATTCGTGAGCGGTTTCCACTAAGAATCCATCCCAGATGTGATGGCAGTAGTACTACTGATTGAGAAAGTCGTATGGGTGAAGTGTCTTTGACAATACGCCAGTATTGATCAGCACCAATCAGGAGTTCAATAGGGAGATCAACGCAGCTGTCCTTGGGATCCGCCAGTAATAGTTTGCGCATTTTCCCTAGCATGTAAATATCATGAGGAACAGTTGGATGCGGGGAAAACGAGTGATTACTTTCGAGTGCAGTGATAAGTATAATAGAATTGGCCCAAATCCCTTTCATGTGTAGCTGAATCAATCTGCGTTGGGCAGAGGAAGAAGATGTGGTTTCGAAAGAACTTACAGGTAGGGAACTATTGCCGATTACCTCTAAGCGTAGTTCATCAATTAGGGTCATAGTCACAAAGGAGGACTGGCTACCTCCGTCTAGGACACATTTAGTAAGTTTGCTAATCCCTGTTGGTCCAGTAATCCACACCCGCGCGTCTGCAAATATGTGAAATCTGTGGATGATACATCTACATTACCGACTGATGTTGCTGAGGTGCGTGGGTTTGGTAATGGCGAATTGCCAATGGTGTGGCAAATTGATTTGTGATGGTTCCCTTTACAGATAGAACATTGTGCCTTTTCTTTCTTATTGCATGCCTTGGAGCTGTGGCCACGATTAAGGCAAAGGAAACAGCGGTCTGCAGCCTTCAGTTTGGCAATACGGCTATTTACATCTGTTATAGTCCTGCAGTCCTGAGCCCAGTGGTTTTGACCCTCGCAGAAGACACAAAATGGTCCTGTACGTCTCTTCTCTCGCGCAGGCTTCCTCCGGTTAGAATGGACATGAAGCATTGCAGCGGTAGGAGTAAAGTCGGAGCTGGCTATTGTTGCACCGCGGATCTTCTGCGCCGTTAGAGCTCCTTCTACTTCTTCATTTAAGAACGCCATCAGTGCGGAGATGTCGCTTTCAGGTGTATTTGTCCTTTTGGAGTGGATAAGCCAGCGTCTGCAGATATCTTCGGGGAAGGCTCGTAGGATTTTCGGAGTTAGTACCCGACCATAGGCGTTTACGTTTTCACCTAACGATATCAACGCCTGGACCCGCCGGTGACATTCAACATATGTCACGTTCAGTGACTCAGGGCTATCGTTGAGAGTTGGTTTAAGGTCCTCTAAGTAGTCCAAATGGGCCTGAATGATTCGATTTTTGTCCCCGTACTTTGATTTAAGAATTAGCTTAGTCTGTTCGTAGGTATTACCATTCACGGCTATTCCGTCGACGAGTCGCTTAGGTTCACCTTCTAGATACCCCCGTAGGAAGACGTGCTTGTTCACAGTAGAAAGTGTAGTGTCCTGATCAATTGACATCTCGAACTGCTCCCAGAACCGGGACCAGCACTCAACATCCCCTGAAAACGGCTCAAGTTTGATGGGAGGTAGTTTGACGGAACGAAGAGGAGTGTGGGCTGAGGGATTCGGCACATTAGTCATGCTGTTGTGTTGGCAGCAAGTCTCTTTTCAAGTTCCCGCGTAGCGTTATGAATTTCCCGTTTAGCCTTGTCAATATATTCTTCACAGGTTACCACGTCGACGTCGTATTCCGTCTCGGATAGAAGGTCATGAATAGCGTCATCTAGTGACATTAGACGATCCAGAGTTTCCTTAAGACGATTTGTAGAATATTCGTAGTCTTCCGCGGAAGATTCCTCTGTAAATCCATTTATTTCTGAAGAAAATCGTGTAACATTAGTCCTCTCTCACTTTCGTTTCTTCTTCAAATTGGATAACGTCGCCAGTCGGGCTTCCCTCATCTTGATATAATACGTGCTGTCTGTAAGTCTAAGAGACTCTAAGTACAAGTTTGAAGCGTGATCTGATCCGTGACTACTCTGTGACTTCGTGTATGGTCTAGGCAAACGTGACGTGAAAAATGGCGTTTATTCAGTGATAGTCGAGAGTTGATTTAGTTTTCTTCAGGTGGCTGGGAAAAATGACAGTTCCGAAATGTCGAGTAGGCCGTGAAATTCCCGTAGCCCACCTCGAGTCTCTATGGAATAAGGAAGTTGAGGTTCTGGTCAGTAGAGATCGCTAGTAGTCACGATGAGCGTGTTGGAAACCCTTATGAAGTAGTATAATTATAACCTAATTATTCAAGCTAGAACCATGCGAGATCGTATTGGACATAAAATAACATGTGTTCAACTCCTAACTGCCGTATAGTATAACATCATAGTTTAGAAAGTTAGATACGGTACTCATCTGCGTGTTGGAGGCTATAGGTGGAGACGCTCGTACAATTAAGTTACGTTCACTTTACACTGATTTGCACTTGTGAATTCTTCCTTCAAACTCTTCGTCTCGTTTTAAGGTAGTTCCCTTACATTTACGTTTCACCGGATTTTTCGGCACCAATATTTTGAGTACAGTATTGATATGCGTGGAGCTAATTCATACACAAATTTTATTCCCAAGGAAGTTTACATATACAACAATCATATAGCTTCGGTGGAAGCTCCGGCAGACGGCTCGCGTTCCTCCACATGTGTGGGCTGTGGAATTCGTCAGTGTGTATTGCAATAAGCCAGAATGTGTGTCATCAGCACTTCTAGCATCAGTTATGAATGGCTGTGGTGAATATAAAGTTTACTGTTTGTTTGTTATGATACAATCGACAGCCGTGCTGCCAACGTAACTGATGACGCAATCTCTCGCAGCCGCTTGTAAGCACTGCGGAGAACATTCCCGGGCATACTGTTGCGTTCAATATCGGTGATTAAGATTCCTCTTGGGAGATGACACCTTCTGTAATTAACCACGGAAATTAATTTTTAGAAGCGTCAAAAGCACGTCTTCTTTGATTAACGAAAACTAACCTAGATAATTCAGTTTAACTCCTCTGATGAGGTTGGCGTCAAGAAGGGCATCCAGCCGTAAAAAACATTCGCCACAAAGACTTTCATCAAATCTCATCCCCAATCCCGTTGGAAAACGGGAATAATAAGGGTAGACATACAACCTAGAGAATTTAGTGAAAATTGATAATGTTTGTTATCAATCATAGGCCGTAATACGAATCATCTTTACAACCGCCTGCATAAGACACGAGAAATAAACAAGTAGTTCCTTGAAGAACTAAATAGCCTATTTGCATATATCCCACTGGTCTTAATTAAGTCACAAGGAATGAAAACGAGATTTTAAAAAATGCACAGCCGCCAATTTTAAGTTCTCATAAAATTCCATGAAATTAGACGTCAGTATAATTATTAAGGTTTGTATCAAGATTTACCGTGCCACTCGGATGAAAAGATGTGAGAAAAATCCATTTAAATATTTAAATATTGCGTCGCCGCCATGTTGTTTTTGTGATCACCAGGTTACTGAATAACCCATATGTGAACTTTTGTTAATAGCCCCTATCAACATTTCAGTTTGATTGCTGTAATTGATTCGTGGATATTGAGAACCGTTTAATATTTCTCATGGCCACCATGTTGAATTATTATATGTGTAGACCATAGAGCTGTGTACCATTATATGAAGATTATTGTGTAAGTTCATTATTCAAACTTTCACGTCGATCGCACGATTGTCTGTTAGGTAGTCAGCCCGAAGGCTGGTTGGATCCTCAAAAGCACCGCCGTTACGTTATGTGAGTAGATACCCACAAAAACCCAAGGCAGCGCTATATTGAGGCGTTCTAGGCAAGAAGAGGAGTGAGGTAGTTTGCCATTTCTTTCCTCACTGAGTCAGAACAGTAGTCCTAACCCTATGAGTAGAACCTTTCACAGCATTCACAGGCACTGACTGTGCCCTGAATGCCATTACTAAGCACCACCCATACCTCAGTAGCTTCCATATAATCACAGCCATGAGTGAGACTGAGACATCGGTGAAAAGCCACCTTTTACTCTAGCCTGTGCCAACTGACAAATGCAAATGTACTGTATTCATCAAGAGATGATTAGGACACAAGAAATCAAAACTTAATTTTAAAATTTTGCACAGCCACCATCGTGAGATTATGTACACAATTGAACTAAATTAGATGTCAGTGCACTAACATGTGTATAAACATTTGCAGAACTAAGTTTCACTGCTCTCGGATGGTTAAATCCCAGGAAAAGTCTTTTTAAATGTTTTAACTTTGCTTGGCCGCCATGTTTGTTACTGTTACGGAGATATAAAATGCCAGTGAAAAATTTCGCGCGGCCGCCATGCTGGATTAGTGAAACGTAATAAAATTTGAAAGTCACGGTCAAGGTTGGACAAGGTAGTAAGTATGTACTTACGGAGTGGCATTGAAGTCGCTTCGGCCGTTTAGATTTTATTAGGGGACAGACGCACGCCCACACACCCGCATACACATGGACAAAAGGTGATCATAATAAGCCTAGATTTTTCATGAATGAAAATAGGCTAAAAATAAGTATCTAAAATTTCAAACTGATGAATCATGAATTCTGATAACAATTGAACATCTTTAGATGTCATTACACTAAGCTCTGTGCTTGCCACGGTGGGTGAGTGGTTATAGTGCCGGACTACCAACCCCAAGATTGCAGGTTCGCCCCTGACCATGGTAAGTGATTTTTGAAGGCGACAAAAATCACGATAAAAATCACGATACTCATGTCATACGTTGTTGGCATGTTAAAGAACCCATTTGAATTCAGTAGGCCGAGTTCAATGGTAAAATTAATCTCGGGATTTTCCGCCAACACAAAGTTCCTCCATTCTCTACTAGAAAGCGCTGTAGTGTCAAGGAGCTTAGATATCTAACCTCCTTGACTTTCATAGCGTTCAAAGGAACGACGAAATTCGACATGCAAGCTACCCTCTGGGTGTCAATTAACAAAGCTTGCACCAGGCATCCGAGGCCATACGATATTATTATTACTAAGCTCTGTATAAAGATTCACTGTGGCAAGTTTCTAGATGTTCTTACCTGAGCGCAACATTGTTAAAAATATTTCGTTTTAAAGACGTGTGATAATAATAATAATAATAACATTTTTAGTAATGTAGAAAAGATCACGGATATCATTCGTAAGAGAAGGATAGTGTTCTACGGCCACATTTCTCGTACGAGTTCTACAAGGTGGAACAATAGGATCTTCAGTTTTATTCTTAACAAGAAAACAAAGGCGGCGTGGTTCACAGAGGTAGATAAAGACCTGCGTGAAGTGGGAATAATCCAGTAGGATATCCAGTAACGTGTTCCGCTAAAGTCGAAACTCCAAGAACATCATGGATTCCAAGAATAGCCAAAACAAAAACTGGCAAGACATGAACTAAAGCGAGGAAGGACCAGCATAGGACACGAATGCGGGAATACTGGGCGAACGTTAAGGCCAGGTGCAAAGACATGGGCAGTTGAAATAGCGTGGTCCGTAGATGGCCGAAACGAAAGCAAGAAGAATAATAGTCTTGACAGCTTTAGCATCAGGCAAATCGGAAATCGAAACATGAGGTAAAGAGGGAAAATCGGTAGGACCGTCCATAAGCCATGCAGGGCCTCGCGAATAGGGTCAGGATACGGCTAAATAGGAAGGTGTGCATCCGAGAGAGATGTTGTCAGCATGATTACCACCGCTAGGTACAAGTCTCCATTGACAACCTTCAGAGAGATTTTGAATTTGTACAACTCTATTTGCTACAATTGTTTGCCAATGAGTGGGGTTTTTGTCTATCCAAGAAAGGGTAATCATCGACTCGCTACACAAATAAATTTGAAAAAACTGAATCTTCAAAATTGGAGGCAATTTGTCAGAAAGTTCGACGGCTAAAAGTGCGGCACATAATTTGAGCCGAGGTTGAGTAATGGTTTTAAGAGGAGCTACTTTGGATTTCTAACAGATTACGTGAGAACGAGAGGAGTCTATTTGAGAGAAACATTTCTCGGTGTAGCGGAGGTAGTTTAATTATTATTATTATATTATAAGCCACCCCTGGCACAACCTTTCTATAAGTGGGGTTCAAGTTTATTTTTACATAATAACTGGTGGGCCGCAAGTTACCTTTCCACATAGGCACTTGCCAAACCCTACCGCTGAAAATTCAGACTTTCACGACCGGCGTTGAAATAGGAATGGACGACAAAATGTTCTTAGAACACGGCCTATAAGCCCGCCAAACAGAGATTCCTATTCCTACCGCTGAAGCTAATTTTACCATTATCTGAATAACCTATTTTACCAACAGACAAAAAGCCTCCGTGGCTTGGGCGGCAGCACGCCGGCCTCTCACCGCTGGGTCCGTGGTTCCAATCCCAGTCACTCCATGTGAGATCTGTGCTGGACAAAACGGAGGCAGACAGGTTTTTCTCCGGGTACTCCGGTTTTCCCTGTCAAAATTTCATTCCAGCAACACTCTCCACTATCATTTCATTTCATGTGTCATTCATTTAATCATTGTCCCAGAGGAGTGCGTCAGGCCTCGGCAGCCGTCACAGTTCATATCCTCGCCGCTAGATGGGGGCTTCATTCATTCCATTCCTGACCCGGTCGGAGACTGGAAGCAGGCTGTGGATTTTCCCCAACATACAAAAATGTCTTTCAATACCTTTTTTGTGTCCTCTAAATGTTTTAAATCCATTTTGAAGTATTTTGGCAAATAGCGTTATCAAATTACTGATTTGCAATCAACTTGCTCCTAATTCGAAAAGGTTTAGGGGTAATAAAATACTAATATCACTTGTATTGCAGCAGTCTGTTTACGCTAAACTTAAAATCTGGTCCAATAATTGTTCAACGAGACATTTTTTTTATAATTTTGTTATTCCGACTAGGGCCTACAATAAAGGGAAAATTTCGAATCATTCACAGTACAGGGTCATCGAAAAATAATGCCAACATTTCAAAAAATTATAGCACGGAAATCCTTTATGTTAAACGTGTAATTCTTTCACTGAACGCCAGCTGGTTCGAGTAAGTTTTGTTTTGGAGGGGACGTGACCCTGCTATGCACACACTAGATGCGCAGTAGCCAAGGTCGGCCGGGGGCGCACGCGCCAATGAAGTCCTGACCTCACCCCTTTGGATTTTTTTTCTAGGGGTACATTAAAAACATTGTGTATGCAGAAAAAATGGGGATTTGGAGCACCTGCGGGAGCGAATTTCTGCCGCCATCTTGACAGTTACTCCTGAAAAGATTGCACGTACCAATCCAGTCATTGGGAAAGCGTGCGTTCAATGCTGATGTTGGTGGTCGGCCTGGCCTAGATTTTTCCTCTACAGTCCCTGTTTCCTTAAACTGATTAAACCATCGAATTACAGCTTTGTTATCAGGTGCAGTTTGTCGGGCAGTGCAGTCAGTGGCGCGCGCGCCCCCGGCCGACCTTGGCTACTGCACATCTAGTGTGCGCATAGCAAGGTCACGTCCCCTCCAAAACAAAACTTACTTTAACCAGCTGGCGTTCAGTGAAAGAATTACACGTTTAACATAAAGGGTTTCCTTTTATGTACCTTTGGAGAATGAAAGGTCATGTAGAGGATGGGTATAGAAGTAATTTTAGATAGGGAACTAGCGGTCGGAGCGGCCACCTTAACCCCGAAAATAAGGGTTGATTCAGGCCCTCCACCCTGTAAGTTAGGCAACCGACCCAAGCCTTATTACCTTCTCAATCCTTTAACTTGGGAGATATGGAACTGCGCCCATAATCAGTGGTATTTCCAGATCCTTTTAATTAGGCCGATTGAACTGCACCCATAGTCAAGTCGGCTGTTAGCCCAAGGTCGGTTTAAGGGGAGTGACGGACTGTCGCCCACCACTAGCTTCTGCACTGCTGAGAATAAGAGGTAATAATAATAATAATATTGAAAATCCACAGTCTTTTTCCAGTCATTGGACTGGGTCAGGGTTGGAATGAATGAAGCCCCCATCTAGCGGCGAGGATAGGCATTGTGCCGGCTTCCGAAGCCTGTCGCACTCCTCTGGGACAATGATTAATGAATGACAGATGAAATGAAATGATATTGGAGAGTGTTGCCGGAATGAAAGATGACAGGGAAAACCGGAGTACCCGGAGAAAAACCTGTCCCGCCTCAGCTTTGCCCAGCACAAATCTCACATTGAGTTACAAGGATTTGAAGCACGAAACCCAGCGGCGAGAGGCCAGCACGCTGCTGCCTAAGCCACGGAGGCTACACTAACAATAATAATAATAATAATTATAATAATAATAATAATATTTGCATTTTTACTGAAGTCAATTGTCTCGCTTTCGCGGACGATATTGCAATTGTCGCAGACAACAGATCGGAAGCTACTTACGCAGTGGAAAAGCTCCATGAGATTGCACAAAAGACCGGATTACATATATCTTACGACAAGACCAAATCTATGGAGAGAAGGCCAGAAAATAAATCCCCTTTAAACACCAAATACGGTAAAATCGCACAAGTCTGCATTTTAAATACCTTGGCGAAATTATACAGCCCTCAGGACTTAATCGAATCGCCAATGAAGACAGAATCACAAAGCTCCAGAAGGCCTACAGGCTAACGTGGGCCCATTACAACAAGAAATGCATTTCGACAAACGCCAAATTACGACATTATAAAACAGTTATTCTTCCAGAAGCAACATATGCAGCTGAAACAATAGTAATCGATGGTCATTCCAAGATTAGGGAACTGGAAAAGCAGGAACGAAAAATTCTCCGGAAGATCTACGGAGCAATCAACAGAAACGGCATTTGGATGAAGAGAACTAGTACTGAACTCTATCAAAACACCATTACGATACCAGACGAAATTAGAAAACGCAGAGCCAAATTTTATATTCACACCCACAGGATGGCCACCTCCAGATTGCCCAAGAAACTACTCAGTATCATAACACAGAGCAAATGCGGCACAGAATGGCTTAAAGAAGTACAAAGAGACTTACAAATTATCAGTATACAAAATTTCGAAGACCGAGCAGAGTGCCAGACGAAAATCAAGAATATTAAGTTCGAACCAAGATCATTACGACAACCTGGAAAAAAGTGGACGGATGAGAGGAAGAGGGAACATTCCGCGAGAATGAAGAGATATTAGGAGGAGCGGAGGAGACACACCTCCAAATGACATCATGTGATCCAAGTTTAATCGCTCTCCTGTAGGGGAATTTTCGCTTAAATAAAATATAATAATAATAATACAACTCTCTCTAACCCACCACAAATTACTACCCCTCTAGTTTTGTTATACAATTTAAAAAAAATATAATAATCTTCTAAATGGTAAGATTACCTCAAACTAGATTATTAAACAATTGCAATAACAAAACTATTTTTAAAATATGGTTAGGTTGTCGAAAACATCCCAATGTACCAGGTAATGCTAATATTGCTAGAACAAAAATTAAATATTAGTCTGTTTTGAAAACTGTACCCGTTTTATGTATCCCAGGGCAACACTAATCTCTTGTCCGCAATCTGGACAGGGTATATTTTGTTGTTCACAATCTGGGCGGTTTTTGACTTGTTCGCAATCAAGGCACAACCGGTTTGAAATGAGTCAATTCAAATTCACACCACTCGACACAACATAATTCGGTAGAGGGGAGGAGAGAGGGAACCTACCTGACCGCTCTCAATGAGCGGAGTTCCATACAACCCCTCAACCCTTGACAAGATTCATCTCACCCTGTGGCGCTGGCGTAGTGGATACCGTTGCGGTGCGAAAGGCCGGTAGTCCCTACCTGCGCCACATGGTGAAATGAATCTTGCCAAGAATTAAAGGATTGAGAAAGGTAATAGAGACTTGGGTCGGTTGCCTAACATACAGGCTGGAGGGCATGAACCAACCCTTATTTTAGGGGTTAAGGAGGCCACTCCGACCCCAAGTTCCCTATCTCAAATTACTTCTATACCCGTCCCCTACACGACCTATCATTCTCCAAAGGTTCATAAAAGACACCCTGTATATTCACGTTTTCAATAGTATAAAATAATTCTCCGCGGGCCACATAAACTGACTTTGCGGGCCATGAGTTGTGCACCCCTGTTAAATCCCTACGATAGGGTGGGGATGTAAAGCTAGCTACTAAGTCTATCAAACATCGTTTGCCGTGGTATTTTTCCGATTAAGCTATTCGAGAAAAGAACATAATCCTCGTTTGAATTCCCAGATCTGCACGGGCAAGAGAAGTGGGGCAAGTCGTCCAGACATCGCATTCATGAATAAAACAGAGAAGAGAGTGAAGGAGATGCCATGATCACAAGCAATTCCATGTTAGATCTAGCAAGGAAATTACTTCGTACTTTGTAAATAGTGAAAGGCTGAAATTAAGCGCACAAGCAATTGGCCATTCAGTCTGCGATTATTTAAATAGGATTTCTGCCAGTAATACCATTCTATATATATGGATCATCCGGATATGCATACAATACGGCAGTAGGATCAAGAACAGGGACGATTCTTCCCGTGACCAGAACCAGATTTTTACAGAACTTTGAAGATTATTGAAAATATATGATACACATATCTTTCTGGGAGTCATTAGGAATTAAAAATACTCATCGTGGGTGGGGGAAATAGCGGTGGTTAATAGGTAAATGTTATCTGGATCAGGTGTACTATATACTATTTTCTGCAATAAACCTAGGCCGGTATGCGTGGCAGTATTAAAGATGCCGGGACGTCTTCAATAGATCGGGCAGCGCTTAGTTCGAATGGCTTTTTAGTCCACACGTGGCGAAGACAGTTCCACGGTCTTTAATAGTTGTAGATATTCCTGTATTCAATAACATACATTCTTTGGCAACGTCACACAAATAAACATTGCACTGACCTCAGACAGCACCAAGGAACAAAGGGGGGGAGAAAGGAAAAAACAGTTTCGTCCAGTTAACACACTGATTCAGTCGACCACAACTGGTGCTAGAGTGAACACGAAACTGCTCGAAGTTCCAGCCAGGAAGACAACCGGATAAGTATCAGCCTGTATTATTACAGTATAACCATAGTTGATTTTTAGCCTATTTTCAATTTTGAAAAAATAGGCTTATGAGATCACCTTTTGTCCGTGTGTGTGTGCGCGCTCGTGTGTGTGTGTGTGTGTGTGCGTGTGTGTGAGGTGTGTGTGTGTGTGTGTCCCCTAATAAAATCTAAACGGCTGGAGCGGATTCAATGAAACTCGGTAAGTTAATAGCACTATTCCCGGCGACCTCGACCGTGCCCTTCAAATTTTATTACGTCTCACCAATCCAACATGGCGGCTGTGCGAAATATTTCACTAGCATTCAATATCTCCGAAACTATTATCGATATCGCCCTGAAATTGTGTACGGTGATAAAGGGCACTACTAGAAGTTCACCTATGAGACTTTCAAAAACCTGGTGACTACAAAACCAACATGGCGGCCAAGCGAAGTTGAGACTTTTAAATAGACTTTTCCCGCGATTTAACTATCCAAATGTAATGAAACTTGGTACAGCAAATGTTTATACACATTGTAATGCACTGGAGTCTAATTGAGTTCAATTGTTTACATAACCTCAAAATGGCGGCTGTGCGAAATATTTCACTGACATTCTATATCTCCGAAACTATTACAGATATCACCCTGCAATTTTGTACGGTGATAAAGGGTACTGATACAAGTTTACCTATGTATATTTCATAAACCTGTAAAGTACAAAACGAACATGGCGACCAAGCGAATTTAAAATATTTTAATAGGCTTTTCTCGTAATTTAACTCTCTGAGCGCAGTGAAATGTGGTTCAGTAAATGATTTTGCAGATTGTAATGCACTGCTATCTAATTTAATTCAATTGTTTACATAACCTCAAGATGGCGGCTGTGCGAAATTTTAAATTTAAGTTTTAATTTATTGTGTCGTAATCATGCGATCGAAGTGAAAGTTTGAATAATGAACCTAGGCAATAATTGTCCTTGAATGGTACATAACTCTATGGCCTATACATATAACAATCCTAAATGGCGAGCTTCCGAAATATTTAGACGGTTCTCAATATCTATGAATCTTTTACAGCAACCAAACTGATTTTTTTTAATGTTCAAAGAGACTATGAGCATATGTTCACCTATAGGACTTTCACTAACGTGGTGAGCACAAATCCAACATGGCGGCGACGCGAAGTATAAATATTTAAATGGACGTTTCTTGCGAATAAACTATCCGTGTGCCGTGAAACGTTGCACATTAAATGCTTATTCAAATGTTGATCCACTGGCATCTAATTTATTCCAATTGTTTGCATAATCACAAGATGGCTGCTGTGCGTAATTTTAAAATCTCGTTTTTACTTCTTGTGTTCTAAACATGCGATTGAAGTTTGAATACCACACGTACACAATAATCTTAATGTAATAGTACAAAAATAAAAATCCAACCTGGCGACAATCTGAAATATTTAGACGGTTCTCAATATCTATGAATCTGTTAAAGCAATTAAACTGAAATTTTGTATGTTAATAGAGGCAATTAACATGAGCATAGGCTGTATGGTTCTTCACGGAACTACTTGTTTACAACCATATAATCACCCCAAACAGGCAAACTCCCGATTTCTATCACCATTTTAGCATTTCACCTAACATTAGATATACTACATTTAGCATACACCGACAGTTGCATTACCAATACTGCAACTAAATAATTGTACATATTGTAAATATTTTTCTCAAACATAGATGTTATAGCCTAAGTGTAATGGATCTGATGATGATCGCTTGACGATCGAAACGGGTCATCCTAGTGTATTTATTAATCTCATGTAATTTATTTCAGGATTAGGGCATAACCCAGCTCTATTTGGGTACATTCGTGTTGACCGACTGAAAAGCACCTGCTGCACCGGAAATATTTGTAATATTACGTAAATAAATGTTTCTATTTCTTAAAAAGATGGTATATTGGCTTTCACGGCCAGTGAATTAAAACTCAGCAATTTTTCTAGGTTTGTGCCGTGTCTTGTGTGGGGTTTCGCCTAGGACACCAAGTTGGCTCATCAGCGGGCTCTTGGTGTCCCCGCCCGGTCCCCCACAGAAGTAGCGACATAGACGAACTGTAATTGCAATTAATTACTCGGAAACGGCTGAGAAGCGCACCTTACTACTTCCACCTGGTATACGCCTGGTCATGCCCTGCAAGTGTACTAAGGGAGGTTCGAATCGCTGACCCAGGCATCGTATCCTCCCCTTGTAAGGTACAGTAACCCTAACAGAAGGTTCGCTGGTCCTTCTGGTTGAGTGTTCCATAACCTCGTAGTCACTACCCAAATCAAGTTTGGTTGGTTCCACAGTTTAGGGGCTGCGACAACGCGGTCATGTAGCCCCGTGTACTTTGGGTGTGTGTAGAATCTGTCTGAAACCGGTGTTAATTGTGATGGCTGTATTAGTGAGTGTTATCTGTAATCCAGGTAAGGACTGCAGACGATCAATTGCAAGTAGATCCTACTTTTGCTACCAAATGCTACCGTCTACAACACCTAGCTATGAACTTGGCACCTGGCGGCGAACGTTGGAACTTAATGGAGAGTTAATCAAAACTACCCTAAAAATTAAGCTTCATACAATTGTAGTTAGTGGAAGGCTCTTTTACATGCCATAAATCTATGATATTGGGCCTGCCACCTTTACATCCCCTTCGAATGAAGGCATACTGAGGAATTCTTAACGCTCTTTAAAAAATCCGAAGACTTCGGCTGGATTTGAACCTGCAATCATGGGCATAGAAGCTCAGCATCCTACCAACTACGCCTCCGAAGTCGGTTCAAATAAAGTTTATGTCACAAATTCAACACACACCCAAGTACACGGGGCTGTAGACCAAGATATCCAAAGCTCCTCAAATGAGCTCTCATCAGTTTGGAGTACTGTATTGCGAAATTAAGGTGTGCTGAACCCACTTTCAAGAACACACGAGCTCGTGAGGTTACTGCAGTTGACTCTCCTACTAAGCCCGCGTTTGTTTTCACTTCAGTTCACTTGCTCGCTTCTAATCGGATTACGTAGACCAGAATCCACCCCCACGTAAAAACAAGCTGCGCAGAATTTGGAGGTGCGTGTACCCTTTGGCGATCCTTCCGCTGACTGCAGGTATCTTCTGAGGAATATGGCAAGTAGGGCTGCATTCCGTGTATCATTCGAATATTATTGATGAATAAGCGGTAGCATGCTGAATTGCTATGCCAAAGATCGCGGGTTGACACCCGGGCGAAGTCGTCGAATTTTTAAGAGCGTTAAAATCCTTGGTTCCTCAGTTTAGGGGGTGCGACAACGAGGTCATGCAGCCCCGTGTACTTTGGGTGTGTGTAGATTTTGTCTGATAACCGATGTTAGTTGTGATGACTGTATTAGTGTGTGTTATCTGTTTTTCAATTTAAGTACAGACTGCAACTTACAATTTTTCAAATAGTTCCTACTTTTGTCGCCAAGCGCCACCGTCAACGACTACAAGGCCAAGTTCAGAACTTAGCTACTAGACGCCACCGCAGTCGGCTCTTTGCAACGAACGTAGAAACATAAGAGCGTTGTTTGCATTCTTAACCTATCCAATTTAGCTTCACACAGGTGCAATTAGTGGAAGGTTCTTTGACATGCCATAAATCTATGGCATGGGACCGCCGGCTTTACTTCCCCTCCGAAGAAAGGCATACTGAGGGATTTTTTAAACGCTCTTAAAAAATCCGACGACTTCGGCCGGGTTTGAACCCGCTATCTTGGGCATAGAAGCTCAGCATGCTAACTACTACACCACCGAAGCCACCCGTTAAAATCCTTCAGTATACTTTCCTCCGGAGGGGAATTAAAGCCGGTGGTCCCATGTCATAAACTTTTAGCATGTAAAAGAACCTACCAGTACACTTTGTACTGTGCAGCCAAATTTTTAGGTTATATCTGGATGGTTAGAAACGTTCTATCATGTTCCAGCGTTCGCCGCTAGGTGTCAGTGACAATGACATCTGGTAGCCAAAGATGGAACTACTTGAAATTGAACTTGTTGGAGCTTAAGGGCGTTCAATTAAAATACACTGCTATGGCCATTGGCTGCAATCAATATATCAATACTTGATTAATTCGACAACTTAAGAAATTCGAACACTTGTTTGAATCGAAGTACTCGAGTATTTCTGTAATAATAAACTGATTGGTTTTACGATCCTTTTAACTACTACGGCTTTTAGAGATGGTGGTGTGCCGGAATTTTACCCCGAAGAGGATATTTAACATGTCATTACGATGGCAGTGCCACTACGCAACGAGGTGGAACCCAAGAGGTACACGGGGCTATATGGTGAAGATGATGATGATGATGATGATAATTGTTGTTTTAAGGGGCCTAACATCTAGGTTATCGACCCCTAATGATCTGGACGATAGCGAAAATGTTAATGAAATGGAAACCAGAACGAAAATTAAGTGAGACGGAAAATGTTTACAAAAAGGAACTCAGATTGAATCAACTCACAAAATGTTCTTACAAAAGGGAATTCAGAACGAAAAGATTCACAAAAAGAATAGATTGAAAAATACCCACAAAATGTAGGCTAGGTTCAAAATACGGACAAAATGCAGTGTAGAGTCGAAATACTTACAAAATGCAATCTTCTTCTTCTTCTACCTTATCCGATACGGACGTTGGCTACCACCATGGCTAACACCTTTTTATCCTGTGCAATCCTGAAGAGTTCCGTGGAAGACAGCCCAAACCACGTTCTTAAATTATCCATCCAAGTTATTCGTCTCCTTCCCGGTCCACGCTGACCTTCAATTTTACCCTGAAGTATAACTTGGAGCAGACGGTATTTTGAACTCCTCATCATGTGTCCCAAGTATTCCAATTTCCTCTTCTTAATTGTGTTTAACAGCACAGGTTGGCTGCTCACACGCTGAAGAACCTCGGCATTACTCACATGTTCTGTCCACGAAATTTTAAGAATCCGCCGGTATATCCACTTTTCAAAAGCTCGAATCTTCTTTTCTGTAGCTACGGACAAGGTCCAAGCTTCAACACCATAAAGAAGGGTGGAGTCAACATAACACTTCACAATTCTTTTCTTAAGCGCCATACTGTGATCTCGACAGCATAGTAGTTGTTTCATTGTCATAAAGATGGCTCTAGCCTTCTCTATACGGCATCTTATTTCAACCGAAGGATCCCAATTCTCATTAATATTCTGTCCTAAATAAACCAAACTCTTGACTCGCTCAATCCGATGTCCATCGACTAAAAGGACTTGTGACAGTGCTGGTTTTCGCGATATTATCATATATTTTGTTTTCTTAATGTTGAGGTCAAGGCCATATTGTTTACTCTTTTGATACACCATAGTAACAATCTCTTTAAGTCCTTCGAAACTATTTGCAATCAATACACTATCATCTGCGTACCGTATATTATTAATATAATTACCATTGACCTTAATACCTTGTTGAATGCCACCAAGTGCCTCAGAGAAAATCTGTTCTGCATAGATATTATAAAGAAGCGGTGAAAGAATGCAACACCACGCATTATGCAATTGAAATTCAAAATACTTACAAAATGCAAATGAGATCGAAAATACGTAAAAAAAGGCTAGTGAGGTTCAAAATACTTACAAAATGCAATTGAAATTGAAAATATTCACTAAAATGCCCAGAACCTACATTGAAAGACTTACTAAAAAGCAATTTAGATTGTCAATCTTTACAAAATGCAATTGAAGTTGAAAACAATCGCGAGAGTTAATTTAGATCGAAAAAACTTACAAAATGCAACGTAGATCAAAAATACCACAAAAAAAAACGCTAAAGGGAATTTAGATAAACGGGGAACCAAGTAACAAAAACAGTGCGGGAATCTTAAAGAGAAAAGGAAATATAATGAAAAGAAAACAAGAGGTCTGACCCCTCGAAAAATGAGGGATCAGGAAAGATGAGACAGGGGCCAATTAAGGCAGGAAAGTGAAAGACTCCCTAGGCCTCGGATACCCTAATACCGTCGAGGTCGGAAAAGAACAAGAGTTGACCAAGGTAGGTCGACAGGAAAGAAGACAGAGAGGAGCCTGGTACAAGTAAATAGAAGCAATGCCGGACTCAGCTGGGGTCCCGTGGTCACCAACTCACGTCCCACAAGATGTGAGCCCCTGGGGGAGGGGCTATATGACTGTGATGCCAATTCCCATAAAATAACTAACAACAACAAAAGTTTGCGTAATTACCATCAACACACATGCTTCATTAATAGGGACATGTGGCTTAGACGAGGGTTCTATGAATATTGAGACATATTGGCTTGCAGTACAGGTCAAATGGGATCATTCATAACCATCTCTCTCAAAGCGCCCAATTCCATAGCGTACGAGCGAGAATACGATACTTCCCATTCAACTGGCCTCTTGCACTAGCTGCACAATGTGCGTGAGATTTGACGGGAAGACGCTCTGAAAAGCGCGTCTCTCTACCACAAATAATGAGTTCTATTTCGCGTTTAACCTTGCTGAATACTCAATAACCCGTTAAAAATCCCTCGGAGGGGGAAGTAAAGCCGGCGGTCCCATGTCATAGATTTTTGGCATGATAACGAACCTTCCGCTAATTACACTTGTGTAAAGCAAAATTATAGGTTATATTTGACTAACGCTCTTAAGATTCCAACGTTCGTCGCCAGGAGCCGACTGTGGTGGCATCTAGTAACAAAATTCAGAACTAGTTGGTCGTTGACTGTGACGTTTGGTAGTAAAAGTTGGAACTACTTGAAAATCGAATGTTTGCAGTCGTTACTTGAATTAACAACAGATAACACACACTAATATAGCTATCACAATTAACACCGGTTATCAGACAGATTCTACACACACTCAAAGTACACTGGGCTACATGACTGCGTTGTCGCAGCCCCTAAACTGAGGAACCAACCACACTCAATAACCTATTCCACTCAGGATTGAGGAATACGATCTCGGCACGATCATTTTGAATTTTAAGTTAATAAAATGCGAGATGCTAGTTTATGTAGCTTGCATGTCGAATTTTGTTGTTCCTTGAAGCACTATGAAAGTCAAGGGAGGTTAGAATTCTAAGCTCCTTGAACACTATAGCGCCTTCTAGTTGAGAAATGAGGAACTTTGTATTGGCGGTAAATCCCAAGATAAATGTTGCCATTATAAACACCTCCTACTGAATTCAAATGGGTTCTTTGACATGCCAACATCGTATGACATGGTGTCGTAATTTTTTGCCGCCTTTCGAAAATCACTTACCACGGCCAGGAGCGACCCTGCAAGCATGGGGTTGGTAGACCGACACGTTGACCACTCACCCACCGTGGCAAGCATGATAATAATAATAATATTTTTAAAAATCGCTTATCCTCTCAGTTCGGCTGCACCCACAGATTCTGTGAGGGATCATTCCTCTACCGTAGCAAGAACGGTGTCTGGGAGCTGAACACACTTTGTCAGCAGATACAACTGGGGATGGTGATAGGCGACCATTAACTTGAGTCAAATTAAGGAAAAGTCAAGGAAGGGATTTTGAAAGGAAGACGACCGGAAACCTGTTGAAAGGAACCGTCCGGGATTTGGCTGGTGGTATGATAAACAAGTAGTTCCGTGAAGAACTATACAGCCTATTTTCATATATCCTACTTATGTTAATTGCCACTATCAACATACACAATTTCAGTTTGATTGCTGTAATAGATTCGTAGATATTGAGAACCGACTAAATATTTCGGATGGTCGCCATGTTGGATTTTATATATGTAGGTCCTAGAGTTATGTACTGTTACATGCAGATTATTGTGAACGTGTAGTATTCAAACTTCAATCGCATAGTTAGGACACAAGAAAAAACAAGGAGATTTAAAAAATTTTCACAGCTGCCATCTTGAGGTTATGGAAACAATTGAAATAAATTAGATGCCAGTGGATTAACATTGGTATAAGGATTTACTGTAGCAAGTTTCACTGCACGCGGATGGTTAAATTGCGAGAAACGTCCATGTGAATATTTATAATTCGCGTCACCGCCATGTTGGATTTGTGATCACCAGGTTATTTAAAGTCCTATAGGTGAACTTAAGTTCATAGCCCCTATGAACATTAAAAAATGCAGTTTGATTGCTAAAATAGATTCGTAGATATTCAGTATCGTCTAAATATTTCGGTTGGTCGCCATGTTGGATTGTTAAATGTATAGGCCATAGAGTCATGTACCATTAAAGGAAAATTATTGCGTAGGTTCATTATTCAAACTTTCACTTCGATCGCATGACTACATCACAATGAATAAAATCTTAATACTAAAATTCGCACTGCCGCCATCTTGAGGTTATGTAAACAATTGAACTAAATTAGATACCAGTGGATTACAATGTGTATAAATATTTCCTGTGCCAGGTTTCAGTGCGCTTGGAACATTAAATCGCGAGAAAGGTCTATTTAAAATTTTCAAATTCGCTTGGCCGCCATGTTCGTTTTGTAGTTAACCGGTCTTTGAAAGTCTTATAGATGGACTTCCAGTAGTGCCCTTTATCTCCGTACAAAATTTCAGGGTTTTACCGCTAATAGTTTCAGAGATATAGAATGCCGGTGAAATATTTCGCATATCCGCCATCTTGTGATTATGTAAATAATTGAACGAAGTTAGATGTCGGTGCATTACAATGTATATAAACATATACTGTACCAAGTTTCATTGCGTTTGGTTGGTCAAATCGCGAGAAACGTGTATTTAAAAGTCGCAAATTCGCTTGGCCGCCATGTTGGTTTTGTAGTTACCAGGTTTTCAAAAGTCACATAAGTGAACTTATAGTAGTTCCCTCTATCACCATAGAAAATGTCAGGGTAATATCGGTAATAGTTTCGGAGATATTGAATGCTGGTGAAATATTTCGCACAGCCGCCATGTTGGATTGGTGAGTCGCAACAAAATTTGAAGGGCACGGTCGAGGTCGCCGGGAATAGTGCTATGAACTTTCCGAGTTTTATTGAAATCGCTCCGGCCGTTTAGATTTTATTAGGGGGGGACACACACACGAATCACACACACACACACACACACACACACACGCACACACACACGGACAAAAGGTGATCTCATAAGCCTATTTTTTCAAAATTGAAAATAGGCTAAAAATATCGTATGGCCTCGTGTGTTAGGTGCAAGCTTTGTTATGTATCGCCCAGAGGGTGGCTTGCATGTCGAATTTTTGTCGTTCCTTGGAGCGCTATGAAAGTCAAGGAGATTAGAGATCTAAGTTCCTTGATACAAGAGCGCTTTCTGGTAGAGGAAGGATTTTGTGCTGGCGGAAAATCCCGAGATTTATTTTGCCATTATGAACACGGCCTGCTGAATTCAAATGGGTTCTTTAACAGTCCAAGAACATATGACATGCGTGCTGAGACTTTTGTCGCCTTTCAACAATCACTTACCACGGCCAGGAAGGAACCTGCAAGCTTGGGGTTGGTAGACCGACACGATAACCACTCCCCCACCGTCTGCCTGGTGGTGAAAATAGGAAATCACGAGTACCATTTTCAGGACTGCCAAGGTGGGATTCGAACCCACTCCACGATGGATACTAACTTAGGACCACGGCCGTCCCCTTCCCATCCCTCACCTTAATTACAAATACACACATACTACACAGGTTATTAGAAAAATATAAATATGTACATATATATAGGCTACACACCCAAGAACATGGGGATAAATGACCCCGACGTCCCAGACGCTCATAATGAAACAACAACAACAATTTGAGACACCAAAGAAAAGTAAAATAAGGTACAGTGTATTCTACACGAGACCCTAATTAATATAGTTAGGGAAAGTTTGTCATCTAGTTCTCTAAACTAATTTATGTTAATTGGGGTTCATTGCATTCGACGCCAAACAGTTGTCACGTTACCGCGATAACGAGCTACACGAAGTCGGATATTGGGAGTTCCTTTTCCCGGCTATCCACACTCCTTCCAGGCGAATGTCGGGATAGTACCCTTTTTAGCCTACTTTCGATTTTTGCAAAAAATGAAAGTAGACTTATGAGATCAACACAGGGCGAAAAAAGTGTGTCTGTCTGTGTGTGTGTATGTGTGTGTGTGAGTCTGTGTGTGTGTATGTGTGTGTGTGAGTCTGTGTGTGTGTGTGTGTGAGTGTGTGTACTCTGAATGTCTGTCTCCCCCCCCCCCCTATCAATTCAAACACGGTGAATGCGAATTGAACGAAATTTGGTACAAAAGGTAGCACTAGCAAAGGACACCTCAGTGTCATGTTTTATATCGCCGCCATCTTTACTAAAACTGAATGGCGGCCACTCAAACGTTCAAAACGTAAAATCAAATAACGACTAACCAAATCATCCGATCTCTACCAAATTTGGTAACAACATACCTTCGTATAGGATGCGTCTTGTGACCAAACTACAAGGTCGTCCGCCATACCATTTCAGGATGGCGGCCGTGCGAATTATGCAAACTTTATAATCCATATCATGGGACCCACCAGTTCCGATTATCGAGCCGAGAATCGTTTTAACTGTTCTAAAGGAAGAGGCACGTTCGAAATTAAAAGTTAATTTGGTAATACTATAGTGCAGACGTGATTTTAAAAAGCTGAGCTGATTTAGTAATAAGACAAGATGGCAGCGGATATCTTGTGCCTGACTTATATTTCACTAATTTGAGTATTGCATGCAATATAGCGTACTGATATAAAATAAATAAACTTTGTATGAAATGCTTTATACACACATCAAAAAAAGTTTTGCATCACCTCGGTTCCCAGATCTCCGGCATATAGACGTTGACTGTGTATATTGTATCCAAGATACAGTCCCTTTGACTGTTCATAGATGTCACTAAAACTGCTCAAAGATGTAAACAACCATGCATGAGCAGGGCCTATTAGACGGAGGGGGTACGACAGCCGATCAGTTCCAGTCATTCCACCAGGACGAAGGTACGCTGCTCATGTTGTCTGTAGTTCTACCATGCCTAGAAGGTCAATACCGCAGTTCGATCGCGTCCGCATTGTTACTTTGTGTCAAGAAGGGCTCTCAACAAGGGAAGTTTCCAGGCGTCTCAGAGTGAACCAAAGCGATGTTGTTCGGACATGGAGGAGGTACAGAGATACAGGAACTGTCGATGACAGGCCTCGCTCAGGCCGCCCAAGGGCTACTACTGTAGTGGATGACCGCTACTTACGGATTGCCGCTCGGAGGAACCCTGACAGCAATGCCACCATGTTGAATAATGCGTTTCGTTCAGCCACAGGACGTCGTGTTTCAACTCAAACTGTGCGCAATAGGCTGCATGATGCGCAACTTCACTCCCGACGTCCATGGCGAGGTCCAGCTTTGCAACCCCGACACCATGCAGCGCGGTACAGATGGGCCCAACAACATGCTGAATGGACCCCACGGAATTGGCATCACGTTCTCTTCACCGATGAGTGTCGCATATGCCTTCAACCAGACAATCGTCGGAGACGTGTTTGGAGGCACCCTGGTCAGGCTGAACGTCTTAGACACACTGTCCAGCGAGTGCAGCAAGGTGGTGGTTCCCTGATGTTTTGGGGTGGCATTATGTGGGGCCGACGTACGCCACTGGTGGTCATGGAAGGCTCCGAAACGGCTTTACGATACCTGAATGACATCCTCCGACCCATAGTGCAACCATATCGGCAGAATATTGGAGAGGCATTTGTCTTCATGGACAATTCTCGACCTCATCGTGCACATCTTGTGAATGCGTTCCTTCAAGATAACGACATCGCTCGACTACAGTGGCCAGCATGTTCGCCAGACATGAACCCTATCGAACATGCCTGGGATATGTTGAAAAGGGCTGTTTATGGACGTCTTGACCCACCAACCACTCTGAGAGATTTACGCCGAATTGTCGTTGAGGAGTGGGACAATTTGGACCAACAGTGTCTTGATGAACTTGTGGATAGTATGCCACGGCGAATACAGGCATGCATCAATGCAAGAGGACGTGCTACTGGGTATTAGAGGTAGTGGTGTGTACTGCAATCTGGACCACAAATGCTGAAAGTCTAGCTGTATGATGGTACAACATGCAATGTGTGGGTCTCATGAGCAATAAAACGAGCTGAAATGTTGTTTGTGTTGATCTCTATTCCCTTTGTATTTAACGGTTCCGGAACTCTTGGAACCGAGGTGATGCAAAACTTTTTTTGATGTGTGTATATAAATAATATACTCCAGTGATGAAATCGTTTAGTATAAATCACTATTTGCTAACAAGTTCTATGTAAGTCATTTTATATAGAACGATATTCGTTGACACAATTAGCTCAGTGGTAGAGCGTTAGCCTATCGCTCAAATGCCTATGGTTCAAACCCGATCAGAGCTAGTTTTTTTGCTTGAAATTTTATATGTTTATTGTTTTGTAATGACTCAGATGTTTTAAAATTAAGCGTTATATTGTGCATATTATGGTGTAAAATATATATTTAATTAAAACATAATTCGCCAGCAGATTTACTCGAGACATCTAGCTGCCAAAAAGGTAACTGCACGCCGACCAGATTTTATTGAAAAGTTTCTTCTTCTGGCCGCTAGAATGCACTCGCTCTGTTAGGATTATATTGTTAGATATTTCACCACTAGATATCACGACTAGTCTACGTGGGGCTCCATTGATTACTATACCATTTGCATTCTATGCGCATCGAATTTGAAGAATGACAAGATGATACTACGATACATTTTTACTTTCTATTTTAAAGGGTTTGTAACAGCCTATTGTGCGTTATTTGAAAATGTTAATTGAAGTAAAGAACAAAACGATTTCACATAGTATCTGAACTCTACCGTTGGTGCTAGTTCAGGATATTAATTAATACTTCTATTTCAGCCAAATAGCAATCGAAAATATCCTCATAGTTGGTATACACACGTCTCTGTGGGGTCATGGAAAGATTTGTTAATTCAATTAGGGTTGTGAAAGTCATACGCAGCCAGACGTGTAAAGACATGCCTCAACTCAAAGTTGGATGTTGCCCGCGTCAGGCCGATTATGTAATAATAATAATAATAATAATAATAATGTTATTGGTTTTTCGTCCCTTTTAACTACTGTTGCTTTTAGAGACGCCGGGGTGCCAGAATTTTGTCCCGAAGGGGATCTTTAACGTGCCAGTAAATCTACTAACACGGCTCCCTCGCATTTGTGCACCCTCAAATGCCAGCTGACTGCGCCAGGATACGAACCTGAAACATACGGTCCAGCAAGCGAGAACGTTACCGCTGAGCCACGCCGCCAGTCCGGTCGATTATATCTCCAGATCCATAACATTCTTTAGATACTTCTTATCTTTATTTCTTTCTTTCTTTCTTTCTTTCTTTCTTCAATGATGGTAGCAGTTTTTATCTAGGTTGTGGCGTTTGGTAGAGGTAAATCGTTTCTAAGGTCTTCAACAAAGAATAGTTTTATTATACTCTTTGATAATAACAACGAGTTATAACTATACTCATACATTTAGGAGAAAGTAGGCTATATGTTCTTTACTGAACATCTTGTTTCATGTTCTGGAGCAACCATCTCATCCCTGTCCCTACAGCAACACACATTACAGTCACCACCTCAATACAGGTTATCGGACAACTTGATCACGCATCAAAATACACTGTGCTGTTGACCATAATGTGCCTTCATACGAATTGACAACAACGGCAACTGAAGAAAAATAAATATAACTTAAAATATTTGGCTTTTAATTTATAATGGAATTTGATACGTAACAACAGTCATATATGTTACTTTTCTTTCCGGCTTGGGAATTATACACATAAGCAGGCAGCATTGTACTGAGTATTTTGTAGTTTCATGGCAAAACCATGGCTAAGGTTTTTGTAAAATGTAAAAGAGAAGTTTTTGTATAGATGCACGATGGTTATACAATCTTAGAAAATAGTTTTCATAGTTTCCCATTTTCACCACCAGGCAAATGCCGGGACGGTTCTTTTGAACAGACCGACGACCGATTTCCTTCCAATATCCCTTCCCTGACCCATGTTGTAAAGAAAATAAATGGCCATTGACTCCATTAGGCTAATAAAATATATAAATTTGTGTTGACAATCTGGAATACAAAATATATATCACTATAATAGTAACTTAGATTCATTTCGGTACATTTTTGTCGGTTTTTCACCTGCTTAAAATAGATAATTTCAGACCTCCTTATGTTATTATTAATAATAATAATAAGGTTATTGGTTTTACGTCCCTTTTAACTACACTGGCTTTTAGAGACGCCGGGGTGCCGGAATTTTGCCCCGAAGGGGATCTTTAACGTGCCAGTAAATCTACGGACACGGCTCCCTCGCATTTGCTCACCCTCAAATGCCAGCTGACTGCGCCAGGATACGAACCTGCAACCTCGGGCCCAGCAAGCGAGAACGTTACCCCTGAGCCACGCAGCCAGCCCCTTATGTTATTGAAATTAGAATAAAGTCTTAGAAATAACTCGCAACAAATTTATGTTCCAATTAAAAATACAAGGGTTTCAATGTATTTTTTTCACGGACTAAAACTGTATTCTGGAAATTATTATAGGTAAACATTGAAGAATACTATTGTAAGCACCTGAATCGAATTATTTAATATTTTCTTTGAATTTCTCTTATAACTATTTGTAATGATTTTTCCAATAACATTGTGTTGACAATCTGCAATAAAAAATTTAAAAAAATCACAGAAATAAAATATTAGAAATACTTCGCAACGAATTTATGTTGTGAAATTTGTTTACAACGTACAACTAACTTAACTTTTGGAAATTATTATAGGTAAACATTCAAGAATTCCATTGTAATAGTTATTTAAGAAAATATGAGCCCCTGAATCGAATGATTTTATTATTTTTTCCAAAGCGTTTGTCACAAACTAATTTTAAATGGATTTCATCAAACTTAGCATAAACTAATTTTTACATGGTACTATTATCTTAGCAACGAAATGTCTGTACAATACTGTCTGGTTATTTACATTATTCAATAGCTCAGGAGTAGCCGATATTTGTAATCAATTAAAGAGTTAGTTATTGCTGTTTTAATGGGAGTAACAGCGAGGTCATCATCCCCTATTCAATTAGATACCTGTGCACTATCAATTAATAAACGAAACTTGGCAATGCCATCTTACCTGTTCTGTCATGCATACGAGTCCGATCGAGCCATAATAAAGCCCATTTCTTCCAGTCTTGCATGTTTGTAACACATTGTGGTGAAATGACAAGAGCGTTAAGAAATTTTCACACAGCGACAACAACAACAACAACACTACGGAAAAATAGCGACATTGTCGTCCACAGGGTCTATAAAAGGAACAGTCTATTTCCCGCTCATATTCACATTTCATTTTTAATTAGTCATTTAATAAAATATTGAAACATCCCGCACACAAAACACACACGAACAAGCGTTTTTCATTAAAGTATTTTGCTTAAAAAATAATATTTATTGTTAAATCACTGTCTCTCTATTGTGATAAATAATTATATTCCGTTTGTTATTGTTTTAAATTTTTCCCTAAAACAGTACCGCATTTTTCTCTCCCCTCACGTTTTGTCAATTTCACTGTTGAATTATCTAGTATCTAAGCTTAGTTTTGATTGAGTGTAACGATGTTTTTGTGTCATGAAAGTTGGAAGGTAGAGGGTGTAAGATATATTATACCGCGCACTGAACACCACCGTTGGATGATCACACAATAACACCTTATACCGGACCGGTCAGCTAGCCAGCAGCTAGGAAGACAGTCCAACGGGCCACAGTGCAAAAGTAAAAACAGCTGAGAATCGAGCTAGTCTCGTGCGTCGGCGCTCCAACATTGAGGCGCCAAACAGAGCTAGTAGTGGCATCTGATGGGAACTGATGGTACTACATTCTAGAGCCAGGTGTCACATGGGGGAGGAAGATAGGCTAACGGGGTGGAGACACGCATGGTTTTACGTAGGTAATTAAAGAAAGGTATGACTGAATTTTTCAACTTTGAAAGTTTTCATCATAACATTACCCAATTTTAATCACTTGCATAGAGAGTTACTGACATTTATTGTTTTAATTTATAATTAAGGTGCTTCATTAGTTTTTGAGTTATTGATCATTTTATCATTTTAAATGATCTTGTCGACTTCGTCGTTACGCAGAGGTCTGGCGTTACGTTACGGTGACGGGACGAAATGTACCGAGAATGCACTGAGGTGTGTGACGTCATAGTACGATGTAGCAGCCGAGCACCAAGAAGGCAGTGCGAGAACAGAGTTTCAAGGAGGCAGTGCGAGAACAATCAAGTTGGCAGTGAAGAAACAAAATAGAATCTTGAAACTCTGTTCTCGCACTGCCTTCTTGGTATTCGGCTGCTAGTATTTAATAGTACATTATGCAACGAGCCTATAATGGCAATGATTAAGACACGAGTATGTTTATAAAACGAGCGCATGCGAGTTTTAAAATTTCCATACGAGTGTCTTAATTACCATTATAAGCGAGTTGCATTCGACTGTTTATGTTCGACGATAATTATTATAACTATTTTATGTTCGAACATAAATATTCATAAATATTTGTCGAGAATTCACCAGTTTTATGTACTGAATAGAGCGCATGAGACGCAGAGAATGCTTTGTATTTGACCATGGCCTCCTCGATTACCCTACTTTGACACTAGGCCAGGCAGTGAAATTTAAATAGAAGGCCGTGGAACTCAGCGCATCTAATTATCTAATTGGTCAAACAACTGTTTCTTGAGCTCTGATTGGTGGGAGAAACTGTTTCATAATGAAAAATAGTGTTATAATGAGCCTTATTATAGTACAGTTTTCTGTCATATAATACTCAGGGTCGAACATAATAGTACATTATGCAACGAGCCTATAATGTCAATTATTAAGACACGATAATGTTTATAAAACGAGCGTATGCGAGTTTTAAAATAGTGTTATAATGAGCCTCATTATAGTACAGTTTTCTGACATATAATAGTCAGGGTCGAACATAAAATCGTTTATCGAAACATTTGTCTCGAGTGCTTTGTTATACGGACGCGAAACTTCGATTCTAAGGAAATAGGACATACAGTACAACGCCTGAAAGCAGCGGAAATGTGGTTGTGGAGAACGATGCTGAAATTAAGCTGGACGGAGAAGAGGACTAACAAAGGAAGTAGGAGAAACAAGAAAATTGATCACTACTATAGAAAAGAGGAAAAAAAATTGTGGCTACACCCTACGTCATCATGAGTTCCTGACCACCTTACTGGAAGGAAATGTTCTGGGGAAGAAAGAAAGAAGAAGACCGAGGAACGCTCATCTGTATTCTGTGATGCATAGACTTCAATTTAAACAGTGTGCTGACTTAAAAAGTTCAGCAAGTGAGAGACAAATGTGGTTGCAGCGACATTTAGATGATGATGATGTTACAAACAAAGAGATATTAAGACGAGTGGGAGAGGAGAGATGTTTCTGGCGACTGCTAATGAAGAGAAGAGATAGGTTGGTAGGACACATACTAAGACACCCAGGAATAGCAAGCTTAGTTATGGAAGGAAGGGCCGAGGACAAAAACTGTAGGGGTAGACCAAGGTTAGAATATGTTAAACAGATTGCCTCCGATGTAGGGTGTCGGAGCTATGTAGAGATGAAACTATTAGCTCAGGACAGGGAGGCATGGAAAGCTGCATCAAACCAGTCAAAAGACTGAAGACTCAAACAACAACAACGATGTTGATGATGAAGCTGATTTTATTTCTACATGTAGTTAAGATGCATAGGAACACTAATAGCTCTGGGGGTTTGGTGATACATGGATACGGTACTTTCCAAAGCTGTTTAAACTCTCGTTTTAAATATGTTTGAAAATTTAGTAGTATTAATTTAAATCTACCTATCAAAATTAATATTAAAATTTAAAGCAGTTCAAAACCCAAAGGAAATTTACATTACTGCACCTTTAGCAACTATCCTGCCAAGTTACAATAATATCTGATAAGAATTCCATCGCAAGGAGCATTTTGTACACATCAAAACATTGAAAAAGAGCTGTGTGAGAAAGAGGCAAGTTTTAATTTATTTTATTTATCGTATGGCTTTTAGTGCCGGGAGTGTCCGATGACATGTTCGGCTCGCCTGAGTCTGTAGCTGCTTCCAGCGGACCCCCTTATTATGGCAAGCTACAAGTTCCGTTCAATTTCAAGTAGTTCCAACTTTCGCTACCAGATATCAATGATACCTAGTGGTGAACGTTGGAACTTTGATAGAGCGTTCCGACGAAATCTATCCTAACAATTTAGCTTTACACAAGTTTAGTCTGTGAACGCATCTATTACATGCTATAAATCTATGACATGGGACAGCCGGCTTTACTTCCCCTCCGAAGGAAGGCATACGGAAGGATTTTTAACGATCTTAAAAATCCGACGACTTCGGCCGGGTTTGAACCCGCTATCTTGGGCACAGCAGTTCAGCATGCTACCTACTACGCCACCGAAGCCGCTCACTCAAAACTGCCCTGCTCCATATGTTTCCCCTTCACATTTCCTAGGTTTTTCTTCCTCAGATATTTTCTGACATTTCACATATCTCCTAGTTATTCCTTCCTGATCACAGTCCCTCTACTGTATTAGGTCTATTATTATTATTATTATACCGACAGTATTGGCTACGCTGGCTAAAGCGCAGCGTTAGGTCATGGGGCCAAGCTCTCTGCTGAGTCGGTAGATACGTGGGTTCGAGCCCCACCGTCGGCCGTCCTTGAAATGGTTTTCCGTGGTTTTCCATTTTCAACACCAGGCAAATGCTGGGACGGTACCATCTGATAGGCCACGGCCGCTTCCTTCCACATCCTTGCCCAGTTTCATTCATCTACAACCATTCCATCTATCATCCCGACGAGCAGGTCGCCCACGGGCGTCGACTAGAAAGACCTGCACTCGGCCTCTCAGGAGGCCACACGAAAATAATAATAATTATTATTATTATTTGCATACATTCCCCTTAAATGAGAGCGCTGAAACACAAAAATCTAGCTTTTGGTGGTGACTCATCTCTTCTTTTTATCTTGCCAAAAACCTTTCACCCGTTCACTGTGCGCCTTCTTCTCTTCATCTGTCCATTTACGGAATGTCTTCTATGGTGATATGTAATTGTTGTAAGTCTTCCATAGTTTCTTTGTACCAAGAAGTACCCAATTTTGACGTAGAAATTTTGTTGAATTTTCTTTTAGTCAGTCTGGTGTCCTTCATACCGGCGATATGTGTAAAGAACTTCACTCTGCGTTTTCTGATGAGTGTCGTGATAGATTCAGTATTTCTGCATAACTCTTCTGTGGGTCATTTTTGCCAGAAATTATCTCTGAAAACAGCACCGTAAATTCTTCTCAGAATTTGCATTTCTTGTTAGCCTACTTTTCACATTTTGCAAAAATGAGGAAAAAGTAGACTTATGAGATCGATCCGGGAAAATGTGTGTCTGTCTGTCTGTCTAAACGGCTGTAGCAATCAAAACCAAATTTAGTATGAGTAAAGATGTGCACCGGAATATCTCACGTCCATATTTGAAAATGATGTCAGTGCTACCAACTGCTGAAAAAACGCACTAGAAATTTGAGCTCCATGTTGGATATCTTGCAAGGTATGCATGGGAGCTATTCCAAAATTGGTACACATGCAGATAATACTATTTCAGTTTAATTTCCAGGAGGCTAATAATGACAGTGTTGCCAAAATAATTTTAAGGCTTCTGATAGGTCCAATGTTTAAATGCATATAACTTCTACACTATCAATTGGATTTCAACCAAATTTTGTATGTAATATCTGTACATAAACAGATAAGATTGAGCGTATTCTTAAGAGCCACCAGGGCTGCCAACTGTTAATAATTGCTCTCTCTATTTTTTTTATCCAAGTACCAATATATCAGAAAGTATGCAAGCCAACAGCTTTAAAATATGCACACGTATATTCTGACATTTTAGATTAATTTGGAGTAACTTATATACGTCAGTTCTACCAACATGATTATAAGCCTGCTGATAGTACCAATTTTTAAATACATGTAACTTATATACTATCAGTTGGATTTCAACCAAATTTCGTATGTGCTATGTGTACCATAACAGATATGACTATAAGTATTGTTAAGATCAATCAGGGCTGCCAACTGTTAATAAATGCTGTCCATATTTTTTTACCCTAATATCAATATATCAGAAAGTATGCAAGCCAACAGCTCTATACTTTGCACACGTATAGCACCTGACATTGTAGATTAATTTGGAGTAATTAATACAAGTCAGTGCTGCCAACATGATTCTATGCCTGCTGATATGTCCAATTTTAAAATACATGTAACTTCTATACTAACAAATGGATTTCATCCAAAATTGGCACAACAAGATATCATAATATTTCAGATTATTTCTGACCAGCACACGCATGGTATTGTTGGCAACATGCTTTTACGCGTGCTGATAGATCCAGTGTCTAACTGCATGTAACGTCCATTGGACTTCAACCTAATTTTGTATTCTGTACCTTAAGAGATGGAACTAAGAATATATTCAGTCACCAGGGCTGCCAACTGTAGTGCTCTATTAGGCTACATTATACCAGGTATATTTTGAACTAATTTGATATTTCGATATTACCAACTTAATTTTGTCATTATTCTAGGTAGGTAGAATAATCATGGGAATGAAAAGTAGGCTGTATAGTTCTTCACGGAACTTCTTGTTTTTCAATGTTTTTAACTTTGGCCATTCCCTTGGTGCTTGTAGTTTCTGATGCATATAAGGCTTCTGGCAAGACTGCCGTTTTATAATGTCGTAATTTAGCAGCCGTGGAGATGCATTGCTTATTGTAGTGAGACCAGATAAGTTTGTATGCTTTCTGTAATTTTGAGACACTGTCCTCGTTAGCCTTTGTGTTCAGACCAGATTTCTGCATGCTTTCTCCTAAATATTATTATTATTATTATTATTATTATTATTATTATTATATAAACATCTCAAATGTTTAGGCTAAATATCATGCGGTGTCATTAAAATTTCTCTACAAGCTTAACAAGAGGCGGAGTGACTAAAAAATAAAATCATTTTCTGAAATAGGAGGAATTAAGCTACCTTTGTATGAATAAAACAAAAATATATTGTATAATTTATATGACCTGTTAACCATCTCTTTATGAATGCAGTACATTTGCATTTGTCTATTGGCCCGCTGATGAGCCCTAGGCGAAATCCCACACAAGACACGGCAGAGACCTAGAAAAATGCTGAGTTTTAATTCACTGGCCGTGAAAGCCAATATACCATCTCTTTTATTCTCTAATGTTTGCATGGGAATCGCCCGGCCGCAGAGGAAGCGAACGCAATGTATATTTCGAACAGATCACAAATGCCAAGTTATTTTCGTCATTATTCTAGATGTATATAAGTCAATCATTGGTATAATTCGTACATTTTAAGAGAAGTAGGCTGTTTAGTTCATCACGGAACTACAGTAAACCCTGGCACTACAACCCGTGAAGGCCTTGGCCTACCAAGCGACCGCTGCCCAGCCATTTGGCCTGCAGATATTAATCTTGGTTTTCTTGATCGGGGCGCTGCCTCACTGTCAAACAGCTACTCAATTGTCCTCACGAGGCTGAGTGCACCCCGTTCCAGCCCTCACGTCAGTTTCTAAAATCCCCGACGGAGCCGGGAATCGAACCCGGGGACTTCGGATGAGAGGCAGGCGCTCTACCCCAACACCACGGGGCCGGCTCACGGAACTACAGTAGGCTACTTGTTATTAATTCAGTTGTTCCGGATGGGAATATTCATCAATAGAACTGGTTTATTAGCCTACTTTCGGTTTTTTGCAAAAAATGAAAGTAGACTTATGAGATCTACACAGGGCCAAAAATTGTGTGTCTGTCTGTGTGTGTGCGAGTCTGTGTGTGTGTGTGTGTGAGTGTGTGTACTCTGAATGCCTGTCCTCCCCCTATCAATCCGAACACGGTAAAACCGAATTGAACGAAATTTGGTTCAGTGGTTGCACTAGCAAAGGGCACCTCAGTGTCATGTTTTATATCGCCACCATCTTGACGGAAACGTAATGGCGGCCACCCTAATATTCAAAGCATAAATCAAATTACGACTAACCTAATCATCCGATCTCTACCAAACTTTGCAACAACATATATTTATATAGCGAGCGTCTTTTGACTAAATTAAAAGATCATCAGCCCAATAATTTGCAGATGGCGGCCATGTATGAGTGCAAATCGATTCCCCCTATCAATTCAAACACGGTGAACCCGAATTGAACGAAATTTGGTACAGATGTAGCACTAGCAAAGGGCACGTCAGTGCCATGTTTCATATTGCCACCATCTTGACGAAAACGTAATGGCGGCCACCGAAAACGTAATGGCGGCCACCCAAATGTTATAAACTTAAATGAATTTACGACCAACCTAATCATCTTATCTCTATCAATTTTTGCAATATTATACCTGTATGTATGAAGAATCTTTTGACTGAACTACAAGGTCATCAGCCCAATAATTTTCGGATGGCGGCCATGTATGTGTGCAAATCAATTCCCCCTATATATTCAAACACGGTGAAACCGAATTCAACGAAATTTGGTACAGAGGTAGCACTCGTAAAATACACCTCAGTGTCATGTTTTATATCGCCGCCATCTTGACGGAAACGTAATGGATGCTACCCAAATATTAAACGCTTAAATCAAATTACGACCAACCTAATCATCTGATCTCTACTAAATTTTTCAACAACATACCTTTATATGGAAAGCATCTTTTGACCAAACTACAAGGTTATCAGCCCAATAGGGTGCACATAGTGGCCATGCATGTGTGCAAATCGATTCCCCCTATCAATTCAAACACGGCGAAACCGAATTGAACGAAATTTGGTACAGAGGTAGCACTCGTAAAATGCAACTCAGTGTCATGTTTTATATCACCGTCATCTTGACGGAAACGTAATGGCGGCCACCCAAATGTCAAAAGTTAAATCAAATTACGACCAACCTAATCATCTGAGCTCTACTAAATTTTGCAACAACATACCTTTATGTGAGATGCGTTCTTTGACCAAGCTATAAGGTCTTCAGTCTAATAGTTTGCATATGGCGGCCATGCATGTGTGCAAATCCATTCCCCCTATCAATTCACACATGGTGAATCCGAATTGAACGAAATTTGGTACAGAGGTAGCACTAGTAAAGGGCACCTCAGTGTCATGTTTTATATCGCCGCCATGTTGACGAAAACGGAATGGCGGCCACCCAAATGTTAAAAGCTTAAATCAAATTACGACCAACCTAATCATTTGATCTCTTTTTTTTGCAACAACATACCCTTTTGTGGGAAGCATCCTTTGACTGACCTACAAGGTCATCTGCCCAATAGTTTGCAGATAGTGCCCATGTATGTGTGCAAATCGATTCACCATATCAATTCAAGCACGGTGAAACCGAATTGTATGACATTTTGTAGATAGTTAGCACTAGCAAAGGGCACCTCATATTCATGTTTAATATCCTTATAACACATTGTATTTCAACAAGCTACTACAACTAGCCAACAACATGGCGGCCAGCAGGTGTGTACCAGTTAGAGTGCTCCAACTTTTCCTCGTGTTCTACCTAGTAAAAAGCTCAGTGGGTGCCTCGAAAAAGATCCTCGATCATTCTTTAACAATTGAAGACTCGTGTGTGAACTCGGACCTGAAGGAACACCTCATGGTAGTTTGTAAACTCAATATATCTTCTCTCACATGGTGTGGAAGCGAGGGGCTGATAGTCACGGCAGCAGGCAGAGGGCGCCCAGCACTGCGCGGGGTTGCCAGACCGCCCGCTACATTATTACATCTCGTGGTACTGTCTGTGGCTATAATGTCGATCCTTTTAAAAAGGCATTTTTCAATGCCAGCACTAGTGATAATGTCCATTAACATTGAAGGTATTTCATCAGAAAAGGAAGCCTTATTATCTAACATCTGCAGGAAACATGACTGTGATTTCTTACTGGTCCAAGAAACCCATAGGGGATCAAATAATCGCCGACCAAGGGTGAATGGAATGAAACTCGTTTTGGAGAGACCTGATGAGCAATATGGGAGTGCAGTTTTCACTAAACTGGGAACCAACATTCTCTCTACTGATATGACCTGTGTAGATCATATAGAAATTCTGACAGTTGAAATACAATCCTGTACTATTACATCTGTCTACAAACCACCAAATAAGGAATACAAATTCACAGAAACCTGTAACTTCCATTCCCAAGCTACAAAAATAGTCGTAGGTGACTTCAATTGCCAAAGTATATCATGGGGATACAAAGAGACGGACTTAAATGGTCAAAAACTAGAAGAATGGGCCGAATGCATGGGTCTTAAATTGATACATGACCCAAAGCTACCCCAGTCCTTTAATAGTGGTCGGTGGAAGAGAGGCTACAATCCGGACAACATTTTTGTCACCGATCATATAGCTTATCAAACCAAGAAGCACATTGCAGAACCTTTTCCAAGAACACAACACCGAGCTCTTATATGTGTAGTACAAGCAATTGTCAAACCTGAACAAGTCCCGTTTAAAAGACAGTTCAACTTTAAGAAAGCTCAGTGGGATAGCTTTTCTCAAAACCTAGATGATGAGGTGAGGAAGATCAAGCCTGACCCAGAGAAATACATGGATTTTGTTGAATTAGTAAAGTCTATCTCCCGTAAACACATCCCAAGGGGCTGCAGAACAATGTATATTCCTGGACTCGATAAGGACTCAAAATCCCTCCTTAACAAATATGAACAACTATATGAAAAGGACCCATTCGCAGAGGAAACAATACTAACTGGAGAACACCTTCTCCAAGCCATATCAAAATCAAGAACAGACAAATGGCGTAATCTTCTCGAAAGTTTGGACATGAAGCGCACAAGTCGTCAAGCTTGGAAATTATTGAAGCATCTCAATGGTGATCCTACAGTTCCAACCCAGGAATCGGATAAAGTTACCGCTGACCAAATAGCCAATCAACTACTGCTGAACGGTAAAGCCTCAAGAAGGTCCAAAGAAATAAAAATCCAACGATATGAACAGGAGAACAACCATCTTGGTACACGATTCACAACGGAAGAATTAAGAACTGTTATTCAACAGATGAAACACAACAAAGCTGCAGGTTTGGATGATATAAGACCTGAGCAAATAAAACATTTTGGCCCCTTAACTATCGAATGGATCCTACAACTGATGAACACCTGTGTGACTAAAATGATAATCCCGAAGTTATGGCGTAAAGCAAAAGTTGTGGCCTTGCTCAAACCAGGTAAAGAACCAAATGAACCCAAGAATTTCAGACCTGTATCGCTTCTCTGTCATCTCTGTAAGGCCCTGGAGAGAATGATTTTGAACCGAATTTCCAACTTTGTTGACAGAGAGATCATTAAGGAGCAATCAGGTTTCAGACCAGGGAAATCGTGTACTGGTCAAATATTGAACTTAACCCAGTATATTGAGGATGGATATGAAAGGAAACAGATTACTGGAGTTGCTTTTGTGGACCTCACAGCTGCTTATGATACTGTAAACCACAAGCGATTGACAAAGAAGCTGTACTCAACAACTAGAGACTTTCGACTAACACAGTTTATTCAGTGTTTGTTGCAGAATCGACGATTTTTTGTCACCCTCAAGGATAAGAAAAGCCGATGGAGGAACCAAAAGAATGGCCTCCCACAGGGAAGTGTGCTAGCTCCATTATTATATAATATCTACACTAACGACCAGCCACTTAACACTAGGACCAGAGCATTCATCTACGCAGATGACACTGTTGTTGCTGCTCAAGGATCAACGTTTGAAGAAGTAGAGTTAAAGCTGACATCTGCTCTTGAAGACTTAGCCATCTACTACAATGATAACTACTTGAAACCCAACCCAGAGAAAACCCAAATATGCGCGTTTCACCTGCGCAATAGGGAGGCGAGAAGGCAGCTCAACGTCACCTGGGAAGGTCACAATCTGAAACACTGTGTTCATCCTAAATACTTAGGAGTAAAGCTGGATCGCGCGCTGACCTATAAACAGCATTGCATGGACACCAAACGGAAGGTATGCACCAGGAACAACATCGTTCGGAAGCTCACAAACACCAGATGGGGAGCTCAGCCTAGTGTCCTGCGTACAACTGCCCTTGCTCTGAGTTTCTCTGCTGCAGAATATGCTGCCCCAGTCTGGAGGAACTCTGCTCATGCCAACCAAGTAGATGTTGCCCTCCATGAGACAGGCCGCATTGTGACAGGCTGTCTACGTCCAACTTCTGTCGATAAGATCTTTCCGCTTATGGGAGTAGCACCTCCAGAAGTTAGAAGACAAGTAGTGGCAGAAGTAGAGGAGAAAAAGCAAGAAACAGATCCAATACATCCAATGTATGGACTTGATGTCCATCCACCTAGGCTAAAATCAAGAAAGAGCTTCCTCCAAACAACAATATCAATTCATTCCTCAGCTGAAGCTCGCCGAATTGAACTTTGGAAAGCAAAATCACCAGGAGGATCGTGGGAAATGAAGGAGAAGCCGGCAGCTGGCTACCACCTACAATACGAATTCTGGAAGACGCTAAACCGTCTGAGAACTGGTGTGAGTCGGTGCAAAAGCAATTTAATGAAGTGGGGATACAGTGCTGAAGAACTTTGTAGATGTGGTGAACGACAAGACCCTGAGCACCTTCTGAATTGCAGCATGTTATCAAGACCATGTACTATGCAGGACTTGATAGAAGCCAATGACTGTGCCATTCTAACAGTTGAACACTGGAGTAATGAAATTTAGTGTAATTTATATGTATATATGTATGTGTTTTGGACTCGGATAAATAAATAAATAAGTGGAGATGTGGAGATGAACCCAGGACCGAATAAGGTGTGTATAATTTGTGATTCGAAGGGTCGTGTGAATCAGTTATTTGTGACATGTACATCTTGCCTCTCTCAAGCTCACAGAACTTGTGCAAAAATCAGTGCTTCAAAACACAAAATAATCAACTCTGGGAAACAATCGTGGCTGTGTTGGAACTGTTCTTTACCTCAGTTATCTAACTCATTTTTTAATACATCGACACAGAGTGCAAATAGTGTAGATAGTGACGTAAAACCCTCGGATGGCAAGGCATTGTCCATTTTTTCCTTCAATGCCCGAAGTGTAACATGTCCCTCCAAACAACCGGACCTGCGTTCTTGTCTCACAGCACTTAATCCGTCGATTGTGTGTTCAGGGGAGACATGGCTGAAAAAATCCACTAACGACCCAGAAATATTTCCGGTAATATACACCATGTTCCGCAAAGATCGAACCTGGACATCAGGGGGAGGGGTACTAATAGCCATGAAACCTGAGTTAAGGCCTGTTCGCCAACGGGAGCTTGAAACTGATGCTGAGGCTGTGTGGGTGGAATTCACGTGTGCGAACAATAAATTTCTAATAGGCTCTGTATACCGTGCTCCCAATTCAACTCGGCACATCAATGATGAACTTTTGGAGTCCCTCCGTCGTGTACAATACATCCAGCACAAATACAAGGCCATTTACATAACAGGCGATTTTAATTTAGAAATAGACTGGCAAAACTCTCCTCCCACTCCCAAGGATCCCATTGCTAATGAATTCCTTACCGCATTCTACGACTTATTCCTTGACCAATTAATAACCGAAGCAACTCGAATCACACAAACTACACGCTCCACAATAGACCTATTCCTCACAAGCCTTCCTTCCTCCGTACAGAAAGCTGAAGTCATACCCGGTTTCAGTGATCACGCAGCCATCTTTACCACATTGCATTACAACAAACCACGCAGCAAGAGCACAGTGAGGACAGTATACAATTACAAAAAGGCAGACTGGAAACTGTTATCATCTTTATTCCTCAAACACCTTCCCACCCCAAGTATTCTGGACACCAGCGACATCAACTCAGTGTGGCACGCCTGGCGAAATTGTTTCTTTGAATGTGTGGATATAGCTATACCGAAAATAACCATTAGTGGGAAGAAAAATTCTCCTTGGGTGACGAAGGAAGTCATTAAAATGATTAGGAAAAGGAACGTGTTATACAAGAAATGGAAAAGTTGCTCAACTGACATCATGTGGGAAAAATATAAGAACATCAGGAACCAAACAAAGAAATTAATTCGCGAAACATACAATTATATTCACAAAATAAGTAGCACCAGTGAAATGTGGAAAATCTTGTCCAGAAGACGCGGCACCGCTGCGCCAGCCTCATTTCACTGTAACGGTACATTCCTCAGTGCACCCCAAGATATTGCAACAGCGTTCAGTGACAGTTTCAAGCAGAACTTTTCAAAGCCAGATATGACCATGAACCTGCTTCTGCCAAGGTCATCACTTCCACCCCTCCCACTCTCCAACTTGTACTTCACAACAACTGAGGTGATTCACAGCCTACGGAAGATTAGACCACATGCGGCGACCGGCCCAGATGATGTTCCCGGACGGATCCTGCTGCAGTGTGCGGAAGCATTAGCGCCCTCTCTGTGTGCGTTATTCAACCTGTCGATCAACCAAGGTTCTGTGCCGTGTGGGTGGAAATGTGCTAACGTGGTGCCAATCTATAAGCAAGGTGACAGAGAAGATGTTGCAAATTACAGACCGGTGTGTCTAACATCTATAATTTGTAAATGTATGGAGCGGCTAGTAGCAAACAGTGTGCTGGAATTCCTACGGGAGAACAATCTGCTCGACCCAAATCAGCACGGTTTTCTTCCGGGTCGTTCTTGCACTACTCTATTGACAAAAGTCATTGATGAGTTTCAGTTCTACTTGAATCAGCCAGAAGTGAAACAAGTGGACTGTATTGCACTGGATTGGGCTAAGGTCTTCGATCAAGTGTCTCATGAAAGACTTTTGTTAAAGCTACAGCAGCTTAACATACGGGGTAGCTTACTTGCATGGGTGAGGTCATTCCTGGAGGGTCGAACGCAGTGTGTGGTGTACGGAGGAGCTCGATCACAGGCTGCTCAAGTTACTTCTGGAGTGATTCAGGGCTCTGTGATCGGACCTCTTCTCTTCAATATATATGTGCTCGATCTTCCTGGCTGTGTCACCTCATCAATGTCACTATATGCAGATGACACCGTGCTATACAGGGGCATTAAATGTGAAGAAGATTCCCTCTGTCTAAAATCAGATCTGGACAACTTATCGCTGTGGTGTTCTGTGAATAATTTAAATATAAATGTACAAAAATGTAAATACATAAGAATAACCAGGTCAAAAAAAACCATTGAGAATGAATACAAAATTATGAACAGTGTCATCCCACAGTGCACAAACTTAAAGTTATTAGGGGTAACAATCTCCGACACCCTGAATTGGAACATTCAAAGTGAAGAGGCAAGATGTAAGGCCACCAAAGTTCTGGGCTTCTTGTACAGAAACATGAGAGGTTGTAAACCTAGAGCCTTCAGGACGGCTTACATATGCATGGTCCGTCCGATATTAACGTACGGCTTACCTGCTTGGCATCCCACTACAGCGGAAAACATGAACAAGCTCCAGCGTGTACAGCGCCGCGCAGAAAGGCTAATAGCTCGTTATTCCCCTTCCCCTTTGTCAAAGTTTCCATCTATAGAGGCAACAGCCAAACAAATTGATCTAATTTTTCTTAAAAAATCCCTTACAGGTTCCATTAATATTGACCCTTTTTGCCGACTGTCATTGGCATATCGCTCAGTTCGGAGAGGACGAGGTGTAACCCTCGTTCCGCCCTTTGCACGTAGCAATGCTTACCTGACAGGTTTCTACGGCCGCTCTGCGCGGTTATGGAACGCGCTGCCAGGGGATGCCAAGATCTTGCCTCTTAGGAAATACAAGCCGTACGTAAAAAGGTACATTGTATAAATAAACGTATGTATGAGTGATTGATTGTCTCGCTGAATGAATGAGTATCTGAATGGAATGAATGTATGTATCGCGTGATCGAGGTTATGAAAGTGCGTGCGTGAGAGAGTGAGTGAACAGGAAAATGTACTATGTCAATATTCTAAATATGTAAATACTGCAAATATCTTTGTAAAATATGTAAATATTGTTAAAACAAATCTAGATGTAAGCTGTGCCTGTGAAGCATGAAATATGTATGTGGGGCTTGCCCTTTTTCACTAGGCCTTCCATACGTCTTGTACGATATATGGTAAATAAATAATAATAATAATAATAATAATAACCATCATTCAATTATACTCCTTGTATAGGATAAAGAGTTATATCAATACCCATATATTTAGGAGAAAGTAGGGTATATGTTCTTTACTGAACATCTTATTTTTACCTGATGCTACTAGTTCCTTTAATTTTTGAAGCATCTGCCGCTGCCCACAAGCGATATTGCGGTAATAAACTCTTGGTTACCTGCTTTGATCGAGATTCTCTTTCTAACCCGCTTCAGTGGAATGACTTCGTTTGCTGGCCATCACCATTAAATATACAAACGATCAAGCTCTGAAGGGGACAAACCAGGTCACTCGTGGAATTCTTTATGACCTTGATATACCAGTGATTGTGCTCTTGCAAGGGAATGCATTTGGTTCAGTAGCGTAACTAGGATTTGCTTCTGGGGGAGGGGGATGGGCGGAGTCAAATATGAACTAATAAGCGATTAAGAGCGGTTTGCTAGGACAGAACTATTTTCTTTTCAAAGTAATCTTTTGATTTTCTCTCTTTTCTGTTTTAAGTTTAGGTTTTGTTTCAGTTTCTTACTGCGTTTTTTGCTTTTTCGGTTTGTGTTCTTTTGTTTGTTTTACTTTTAATATTTTGTTTTTGCTTGTTTGTTGTTTCTTGCTTTGGGTTGTGTTTTTTTCCTTGGATTTAGATTTTCTCTATGGATTTTGTTTTTTCTTTGGATTATGGTTTTTTCTTTGAATTATGTTTTAACTTTGGGTTTCATTTTCGCTTTTGATTTTTGCTTTGGACTTTGTTTTTTCTTCTCGTTTCCGCTTTGGATTTTGTATTTGCTTTGGATTTTGTTTTTTCTTTCGATTTTGTGTTCGCTTTGGATTTTGTTCTCGCCTTTTGTCTTTGCATGGTATTTTGTCCTTGCTTTGGATTTTGTTTTTTCTTTGGATTTTGTTTTTATTTGGATTTTGTTTTTATTTGGATTTAGTTTTTCTATAAATTTTGTTTTTGCTTTTGGTTTTGTTTTCGCTTTTTGTTTTTGCTTTGGATTTTGTCCTTTCCTTTTGTTTTCGCTTTGGACTTTGTATTAGCTTTGCATTTTGTGTTTGCTTTTTGTTTTTGCTTTGGGTGATGTTTTCGCTTTTTGTTTTTGCTTTGGATGTTGTTTTCGCTTTTTGTTTTTGCTTTGGATTTTGTTTTTTCTTTGGATTTTATTTTGGCTTTGGATTTTGTTTCCACTTTTTGTTTTTACTTTGGATTTTTCTTTTTCTTTTTGTTTTCGCTTTATTTTTGCTTTGGATTTGTTTTTTATCTATTTGTTTTCGCTTTGGGTTTTTGCTTGGAATTTCGTTTTTTCTTTGGATTTTGTTTATGCCCTGGATTTTGTTTTTGCTTTGGATTCTGTTTTGGCTCTGGAATTTGTTTTTGATTTGGAATTTGTCTTTGCTTTTCATGCTTCGATTTTTATTTTTGCTTTTTGATTTGGATATTGTTTCTCTTCGGATTTTGGTTTCGCTTTAGAATTTGTTTTTTATTTGGATTTTGTTTTTGCTCTGGATTTTGTTTTTTATTTGTATAGCCTATTTCTGCTTTTACTTTGTGTTTTTGTTTTAGATTTCCTGTTTGTTGTTTTTTACTGATTTACATTTTGTTTTTGATTTTTGATTTTTGCTTTGTGCTTTTGTGGTCGCCAATTCCCAAGCTCACCAGCCATGAACCCTTGAGGATGCAGAGCTATCCTGGGTGCACCAGAAGTGGTGGGGCTACATACCTGTTATCCCTGCCTCCTTGAGGGCCTTGAGAAGGCAGGAGTTATGATGAAAAAAGAAAGAAGGCTTACCCCTCTAGGAATGTGAGTATCATGAAGGATGAGACAAGGACCAATTACGGCGGGAAAGTGAAAGACTCCCTAGGTCTCAGATATTCTAATACCGTCGGGGTCTGAAGAGAACAAGTGTTGACCAAGGGAGGTTGACAGGGATTATAACTGAAAGGAGCGCGGCACAAGTAAGTGGAAGCGATGCTGGACTCAGCTGGGGTCTCCTGGTCGCCAACCCACGTCCCACCCATAAAGAACAACCTGCTGCAAACACTAACAAATGAAGCCCACATAAGAGAAAGGAAAGAAATGGCAAATTGAAATAGATTAAGAATTTCATCTAACGCCAGCCATAAGTATGAATGAATGGAAGGACCCGAATTACCCAATACGACATAGTTAGTTGGTTGGTTCCTCAGTTTAGGGGCTGCGAGACCGTGTCATGTAGCCCCGTGTACTTAGGGTGTGTGTGTATAATCTGTCTGATAACCGGTGTTAATTGTGATGGCTGTATTAGTGTGTGTTACCTGTGATTCAGGCAGAAGGAGTGCAGACGATCAATTTTTTCAAGTAGTTCCTGGTTTTTCTACCAAATTCTACCGTCCACGACACCTAGCTGCGGATGTGGCTACTAAATGCCATCGCAGTCAGCACCTGGCGACGAACGTTGGAACTAATATAGCGTTATCAAACTAACCTACTAATTTTAACTTCCACAAGTGAAGGTTGTTTTTCATGCCATAAATCTAAGACATAGGACCGCTACACAGTGGGTCAAAATCGAAATCTAGGAGGACAAAATTATTTATTTTCATAATAAAAAAAATCAAAATGTATTACTTCTACAGCATTCTCATATAATTGCCGCTAACTATTCTGTGATATAAACGCATTTTAGTGTAAATCTGTCACCACTGTTCGAGCAGTTTGAATTGGAGAGTGAATGTAAGTGGCTGTGGTTTGGTTGTCTTTGTGGTTAGTGTGATGCTTTAAGATGGAACATGCAGCTGAAGGTATGATCTTTGTGACGTGTTTCAGTTATTAATGGGCGTAATTGTTACGTAATTTTAGCTATATTTGCATTATATAATATTTAACTATTATTTTTATAATTATATTTTAACTTAGATTTTTAGTAAGTCGCGTCACTCTGCGTCACTTTCTACTTAATGCTAAAATGTAGATAAAGTCTTGTAGTTTACACCTGTTATAAGATTTTTTGCATCTTTTTGCAACTTACTTAGTTACTTTACGTCTTAGAAGATGCCGCACAACCAGTTCTCACACGTTTACAACTGTTTAAAGCACTGGGTTCGACGATTATGTCTAAAGTGGAACTTTGTGACTTTGTTAAAAGTAAATTAGGGGTAGAAAATTGTTTTGAAGAGATAACTAAATGCTCTATCCAACTCCTAGGCATAGACAATTTCTTTCATGTGTAGACGTAGCTTAAAAAAGGTCTTAACTGATGTTTATTATGAAGTAAACAAATTATATACGTTGCTTTCACTCTAAATTCTTGATTAAAACGTAAACATAATTTTGTCCCCCTAGATTTCGATTTTGGACCACTGTGCGCTGGATGGAAGGCATACTGAGGGATTTTTAACGCTCTTAAAAATCCAATCTTGGGCATAGAAGCTCAGCATTCCACCAACTATGACACATAAGCCAGTTTTACATGGAGGATCTCCGATTAAGCCTGCCTTCTACTGAGGCTTCCGTCAAACTACTGGAACGTAGGAGGAAGAAAAGAGCCGAGATAGACATAGACTTCTACGGTTCATCAGCGATGATCGATCGCACCTGGACCAACACGAACCAGGAGCAAAGACATATCATCACGAGTCTGGCCATACATGGTTTCCACCACAAGATTTGTGAGAACAAGCTTTTCCACTCGCCGAATGAAAGAAGTGTGTGTGTGTGAGTTATGCGGACGGAGGTGTACGCTGTATCACATCACAGTGCGCCGGAAGAGGACGAAATCTTTGTCTGTTTATAGTGAAAACTAATACCCATTCGGGTAAAAGATATTTCAGTGATATGTTTACTCATTTAGCTTGTAATTAATGCTCTTTCGAGCGCTCCTTAATACATTTATAAGCCGCTCTTGATGAACAGTGAAGGCACCATGGATGATCTGGAGAAAGTCGAAAGACGTATCCTCAGAAGAATTCATGGGCCGAGATCGCTCCCATATGGAACCTACCGACTGAAAGCAAACTTCGAACTGTATTAACGGTGGGAAACGGCCAATTCCAACACGCGGCGCAGGCGGATGAAGTTCTATGGGCACCTTCTACGAATAGACAACAACAGGCTTACCAAGTGGATCTTCTCCTCGATTAAAAGTTACAAGACTGGAAGCCTGTGGCTCAGTGAAATCCAATAAGACTTGGATTCGGATGGAATTTCTGACCTTTATGTCCAATATCACTCAAAATTTGCTGATATGGTTGGTCCCATCACACTAGTGCCTAAGTGTAGGAAACCCCTCTGACAGGAGAGAAGGGAAAATCTATATCAGCCGGGCGCAAGATATATTGAGAACGAAAGGGTGCATCGAAGGAGAACTGGTCATAAGCGATCCTTAGTGAGCTTAAATCAATAATAACATTACTTAAATAAAATAAAATCTCCGTTATTCCTACCAATATATTACATGCTTGCAAACTGTATATATTTTCTTTTTGTATCTTGTTTACCCCAAAGAGTCTATGTTGCTCTATCTACAGATTGGAATTTTTATCTCAACGATAGGCTGTCATTCCACAGCTTCTTCACAATTTTACATGATTATACCCATTCTGACAAATTCAATCTTAACCTATTTTTTCTTGTCTACGTAACATCCAAATCACTGGTCCTTCTTCAAGCTGGTTTTATATCAAGATTTATTTATTTCGCATTTGACAAATTTTTGTGACAGATCTGGTTTTAAAAATTTTACTGTATGTGCCATTTAGCTTTTAGACGATAATTTTTTTTAGAACTAGTTTTGACAACAATCTTTTTTATGGTAACATTTTTCTTGCTTTTCTATTCATATTATTATTTTCGCTACCGGCTTCGGTGGCGTAGTTGGTAGCATGCTGAACTGCTGTGCCCAAGATAGCGGGTTCAAACCCAGCCGAAGTCGTAGGATATTTTTAAGAGCGTTAAAAATTCTTCAGTAGGCCTTCCTTCAGAGGGGAAGTAAAGCCGGCGGTCCCATGTCATAGATTTATGGCATGTTAAAGATCCTTCCACAGACTAAACTTGTGTGAAGCTAAATTGTTAGGTTAGATTTCGTTGGAACGCTCTATCAAAGTTCCAACGTCCACCACTAGGTATCATTGATATCTGGTGGCGACAGTTGGAACTACTTGAATTGAACGGAACTTGTAGCTCACCCTGGAAGCAGCTACAGACTCTGGCAAGCAAACATGTCCTCGGACACTCCCGGTAATAAAAAAAAATCCTCAGTCTGCTTCCATTCGACCGACCCGGTCTCACATGGAGTGACCAGGATTTTAACCACGGACCCAGCGGTGAGAGGCCGGCGCGCTGCCGTCTAAGCCACGGAGGCTCTACTAAAAGCCATACGATAAATAAATAAAATACATAATTATTTGCGCTGAGGGAGGCCACAAACCAGTACAATAAAAAGTACAAATTATTATTGACTTAAGGTTTTTATTCTTCCCGGGTTCGATTCCAGGTCAATGCATGTGAGATTTTCGAAGTGAAATGCCATGACCTGTGGTTCGGATTCCACGTAAAAAGGAGGTCCCGTGGCTTATGATCTACAGATTAACGGTCACGTTAAACTACAAGCTTCCTTCCTTTTTATTCTTCAGAACTTATTACACTTCGTAAATAAGGAACATGGTCATTTTAGTCACATTATATTAAAAGTAACTAAAGTATAACTTATTTATTTTTCAGTTAATATTAACGTTGAATAATCCTCTAATTGCCACTCCTTTTTGTCAAACTTTGTCTCTGGACTGCTGCCAACATCATTTCCAAGTTTCCTGGAATCTCGACTCCAGCCAGGCTGCCAGACAACACTCGCCCGGATGCTTTGAAATGACGTCTTTCTCTTTCTTTCGTGTTTCTAGGAAACTATCAGAGCTGCTGAATCGATGCTTTGAAAATAGAGATTGATATGTTTACCTTGTGATTTACTAACTTGCATCAATATGTTTCTCGGAAATCCTTGTTATGGAGTTCTACGAAGAACTAAAACGATATTTACAAAATAATACACAGAGATACATTGATTTATTGATGCATTTTGGGGCTACTTGTAGAGATCAAATCTTCTTTATCCCTACGAATATATTAGGCCTACATATTATGAAAATCTGAAGCGTGGCCCGCCATTGTATTATAGTATACTGAATCGACATGGAGAAAGATAGGAAGTTGTATAACCTTAGGGAGAAATCTCAAGTCCTACTAAAGAAGAAAATGCCCTTCAGAATGACTGAATTAGGTGCTATACGCTACAAGGAAACCTAAGTGTTTGTTCAAACACACTACAAAGTAGTTTCATGTATACAGGTGGAGTGTTTGAAACAAGGTGTAAAAGACTTAAAACTCATGAAACAAGCTGATGAAATTATGCTCACAAATCATGTGAGCCACTAAAGAAGGGAGGATATAAAAATATCTACTGCAGTACTTTGACACACCAGGAGAAGAAGCAAGAACATTCTATGAAGATGTCCTCCAAAACCGATGTGGAGATGGAGACACCAATAAAGCAGTCTTCAAAGAAGAGTGTGTGTTATCTGTTTTAATTCAAGTAAGGACTGCAGACGATAATGTCAAGTAGTTCAAACTTTTTCTCCCAAATTCTACCGTCCACGACACCTAGCTTGCGGACTTGGCTACTAGATGCCATTGCAACCAGCACCTTGCGGCGAACGTTGGAACTAATAAAGCGTTATCTATTCTAACCAACAAATTTTGGCTTCACACAAGATTAGTTAGTGGAAGGTTCTTTTTCATGCCATAAATCTATAACATGGGACCGCCGGCTTTACTGTACTTCCCTTCCGAAGGAAGGCATACTGAGGGATTTCCAACGCTCTTAAAAATTCCGACGACTTCGGCCGGGTTTGAACCCGCGATCTTGGGCATAGAAGCTCAGCATGCTACCGACTATGCCACGGAAGCCGCCGCTGCGATTCAGTAGTTTGTCTGGTAGGATCATATTAAGAAACGAAACTCTTTTGTTTAACTATTCAGTTAGCGCCACCTTAAGGGGCCTAACATCAGGGTTATCAGCCCAAGAGGTGACAAGAAGAGGTTCTAGTAACACCCCTAAACCCTGCGTTTCTCACGCTTACACAGTTACACCAATGCCCACGCACGGACTCAGAGACCTTGTTTTCTTTTCATTGTTGAAATTTGGTTAAAATGAACAAATTTTGATATTTCTGGCAAATTCTTATTTACATAAGAAGAATAGAAGTATGCTAGTGGTAATTATCTGTTTTACGTAAGTACACGCCTACAATAATATGTTTATGTTCGACGAAGTCGAAATGTGAACATTATGTGTCAGAAAACTGTATCATAATGATAGTCATTATACCACTGTTTTTCATTACGATGCAGTTTCTCCAGCCAATCAGAGCTCATTCATTGACCAATTAGGTAACGATACCTTCGTGCATGCGCTCAAAATCCAACATGTCGGACATAAACACAACATCTTCCTATATAAATTACCGACATGGAATACGCGCCGTCCATATGTTCGCGTAAATAAACTGGCGAATATGAGACAAGAAGTAGCACTGTACCTTAAGATCACCAACCCTAATTTCTACACAGCTCATTGCCTTCAAACGACTCCGGTGACAATATTAGTGAGGGACGGCAGATGTAAACATATGGCCTGCATAATATGGCGTTGCAAACACACAGAGCGCATGCGTCGGTCGGTCAGAGAGCTTGAAAGACAGAGATATCATACCCAGCGCTCGCACTCCAATCACAATATTCAAGTGGCTGACTCCCAACAGATATTTATGAATATTTATGTTAAAACATATATTAAAGTTACAATTATCGTCGAACATGGCCATTATAGGCTCGTTGCATAATGTACTAATAATTATCAACTAATAATAATAATATCGAAAACAGTAGTGGCTACGCTGGCTAAAGCTCAGCATTTGGTCATGGGGCCAAGCTCTCTGCTGACTCGGTAAACGCGTGGGTTCGAGCCCCACCGTCGGCCGTCCTTGAAATGGTTTTCCGTGGTTTCCCCATTTTCAACACCAGGCAAATGCTGGGACGGTACCTTCTGACAGGCCACGGCCGCTTTCTTCCATATCCTTGCCCAGTTTCATTCACCATCATTCATTTCATCTTTCATTACCTCCTCTCATGAGGTTGGCGTCAGGAAGGGCATCTGGCCGTAAAAATCATCGCCACAGAGACTTCCATCGCATCTCATCCCCGACCCCGTTGGAAAACGTGAATAATAAGGGGTAGAACAAAAAAGGGAAATTGGAAAGATTAAATTTTTGTACAAAAAATATATACAATAAAAAGAACCTGTCTATCAATGCAAAATTACGACATTTTAATACTGTTGTTAGACCAGTCATCTTGTACGGCATGGAAACTACAAATATAACCGGAATGGAGAATTTGCTCAAGATAGAAAGAAGAATTTTAAGAAGGATTTATGGTCCTAGGAAAACACAGGAAGGTTATAGACTGAGATCGAATGCAGAAATTTATAGTAAAATCGACAACCTTGAAGTGATGATCAGAAAACGGCGACTTCAGTTCTACGGACATATGGTCCGCATGGATTGCTCAAGGTTAAACAAACAAATTTTTGATAAAATCTGGAACTATAAAGGACAAGGAGGCTATGTAAAACAAATGAAAGAAGAACTTCAAAAATTCAAAATTACTGAAGAAGATTGTCTAAATCGAATAGAGTACAGAAAAAAAATTTTTGGTCTCAAAATTCTTGTCGGGGAGAAGAAAAATCTCAACAGAGGAGAATGGACTGCTGAAAGAAGAGCTGCACAGTCGACCAGGATGAAAGACTTCTGGAAGAGAAAGAAGGAAACTAGACCTATAAAGAAGTGATATTTGCGTGGTCCTTGTTGGCCTGTCCGCGGTGTATATATAAGGGGTAGACATACATACATTAATAATATCGAAAGTCCTCAGTTGCCGGGTGCAAGCTTTGTAACTTGACACCCAAAGGCTAGCTTGCATGTCGAATTTCGTTGTTCCTTGAAGCACTATGAAAGTCAGGGAGGTTAGATATCTAAGTTCCTTGAACACTCTAGCGCTTTCTAGTAGAGAAATGAGGAACTTTGTGTTGGCGGAAATTCCCGAGATTAATTTTGCCATTATGAACACGGCCTACTGAATTCAAATGGGTTCTTCGAAATGCCAACATCGTATGACAGGTGTCGTAATTTTTGCCGCTTTTCAAAAATCACTTACCACGGCCAGGAACGAACCTGCAAGCTTGGGGATAGTAGACCGACACGTTGACCACTTACCCACCGTGGCAAGCAAACGTATAACTAAAGATCTAATAACTGAAGCACATTTGAGGAAATAACTTCTCAATCAACATTGCTTTTGAAAATGACAAGAAAACGTGAATGTAAAGAAATCTGTTTGGTTAGCAAAATGTGAACTCTGTAAACATTTGACACTTTTAAACATACGCACTGACACTTTTTAGTCTGAATCTGTTTCTCCCAGAAGAACATCAAATGTATCTGGTTCACTTGACACTTCATTTAGTAGACGAAGAAACCTATTCTCCTCATTATGATCCATTTTGTTTAGGATTTAGACAGAACGGTCTATACTAAAAAGTTAAAAAAGCACAAACACTTTTAGTCACGCACGGAATGACAGACCGGGTTTGCTACAACTCAAGGTCACACCGCAGACTGAACGAAAGAGTAGGGGTGGGGTTGGGGGTTGGAAACGGAAGCTATACCGGATCGCCGCACTTTTAGCTAACTTTTGCTTTTTTATAACAAAGACAACATCGTGAGACCTTGCGCGAGTAACGCAGGGTTAAACTCCAAAGGTTCCGACTATGCAAGTTTGAAGGTGAATTTTAAATGAACCGTATTACATCATGGAGGAAGCCTCCGTGGCTTAGGCGGCAGCGCGCCGGCCTCTCACCGCTGGGTGCGTGGTTAAAATCCCGGTCACTCCATGTGAGATCTGTGCTGGACAAAACGGAGGCAGACAGGTTTTTGTCCGGGTACTCCGGTTTTCCCTGTCAAAATTTCATTCCAGCAACACTCTCCACTATCATTTCATTTCATCTGTCATTCATTTAATCATTGCCCCAGAGGAGTGCGTCAGGCCTCGGCAGCCGGCACAGTCTATATCCTCGCCGCTAGATGGGGGCTTCCTTCATTCCATTCCTGACCCGGTAGGAGACTGGAAGCAGGCTGTGGATTTTCATTTTTCATTACATCATGGAGGAAAGAATAAGAGGAGATGCCCTGAGCTCGTTTGAGTACGTACAAAGTGGGCGTAACCTTAACGTGTATTCGGTTTTCCATGACTTGCATTAGACATTGTGCATGGTGTTTTCTGAGTTATCCTTGCTGGATATCTTTCCAGCCTTTTCTCACCTTAACTCATGCTGGAGCAGTAGTGAAAAGTTATTTAAAAAGCTTGCCACGGTGGGTGAGTGGATATAGTGTCGGACTACCAACCCCAAGATTACAGGTTCGCCCCTGGCCATGGTAAGTGATTTTTGAAGGCGACAAAAATCACGATACTCATGTCATACATTGTTGGCATGTTAAAGAACCCATTTGAATTCAGTAGGCCGTGTTCAATGGCAAAATTAATCTCGAGATTTTCCGCCAACACAAAGTTCCTCCATTCTCTACTTGAAAGCGCTGTAGTGTCAAGGAGTTTAGATATCTAACCTCCTTGACTTTCATAGCGTTCAAAGGAACGACGAAATTCGACATGCAAGCTACCCTCTGGGTGTCAATTAACAAAGCTTGTACCAGGCACCCGAGGCCATACGATATTATTATTATTATTATTTAAAAAAAACTTCAATTGTAATCTCAGCTTGTGTAAATTTGGTGTAAATACCAAAAAAAGCCATTTCTCTTCAAATCCCGAATTATCAAACAACTGACGGTCACAGTAGGCCTACGTAAGGAATCAATTCGAGGCTAATCACCAAGTTTCTACTCCCACAAACAAAATACCGCACGGTACCGAAAAGTATAGGCTGTACCGTATTTTTGTTTAAATATGCGTCCAAGTGTTCTGTTTATTAATTTTGAGGTTCGTATTCTTGAATATCAAAATGTGTACGACCAATGAGTGAAAGTGGCAGTGCTCGAAATTAGGCCTAAAATCTGATGAATGCCTCAACGCCAATAATAACTTAAAACTCAATTTGGTGTAAATTTGGTAGTTCGGCATCATTAGTTCAAAAGTTGTTCCTTCTTTGGTATAACTTACACCTTCAGACACCTGCATTTAATTTAATCAGTGTTTCAGCGTAATATTACCTTTTGCCGCGTCTTTCTTACAAAACTAGCCTTGAAAGGTGCTCTCATATTTCTATTTAAATAGGCTTTTAAAACGATAACGCAGCTTATTTGTGCCAAGTACAGAGTGGTTTACAACTTTAAGCATAGGGACAACCATTTTCTCGCTAACCAAACCGGTGTGCCGTTTGGCTTCAACAACTTGCGCTAGGCAGTGCAGCGAAGGTTATCTCCTTCCTTTCTTTCCTCCATGTATTATAGCGTGGCAAGTTAGACCTGGCCTGTCATGGCGGAGTCTCGTCTAGGAGGGGAAGTGGTAGGATCACTAGGCGCAAATTCGATTTCCCCTCTTTGGTGCAACAGCTGTTTGGAGCTAATCGCTGCTCGTCGTGGTTATATTATGCAAGCATAAAGTATCCAATAGGAGCACTCTTAGTGACATAGCATTGGTATTGGTGGTATAATGAACTGAGAGCGCGCCCACTTCACACACTCCTGACAGCAAGCTTGTTGCCGTGCTTGTCAAGGAACAGAGCGGCTCAGTCTTGCTTCGCATGCCTTGACAGCATCTGTACCCTGCCAAGGTCCTGGGAATAATGACTACTTGGCAACATCTAACCAGCGCGTGATGAAGTATGTGCTCACTGGTTGACAAAGAATCCAGGCGGGGGGATGACGTAATGTAACTGGACGCACATGCGCATCGGAAGGTTCAGGTCTAACTTGTTCCGTTATACATAGTGTCTTGCCAACATTTTCATTCCTGCCTTCTTGAATAACGATAATACACTTCCAGGTGCAACAGTCCCCAGTCCCCCTTAATGCTAGCCTTCATTTACTTTCCATTGTCCTTATCGGAAGAAAGGCGTGTGTTAATTTTTTTGTCCTCTTCTAGAAATGGAAGTGGGACAGCGTTAATGTAAGTACAGGCGTAATGTAAACTTCTTTCGTTATTCAAAAATATTATTAACATTGCGATTTAGCTTGCAAAGTGATTCTCATTTCCACCGCTGCTAACCGTTTACATATTCAGAGGCACGCTCGCTCGCTGTGCTGTTACAGAACTCAGGTGCGAGAAGTCACTTTCGTGTGTTCTGTTGGCCGAGAAATTTAATTCCAACTCATGCACCGTTGTATATTCTGTATCATATTAAAAAACTCTCTCGCACCCGACGTCGGATTTCTTCTTAAATGTTAACTTCCGGTGGAAGCCGATCGTCGTAGCTACACTCATTAAGGTTACAGGCCAGGCTATCTCCAGACTCGGAATAAGAGGGGATTTTTAAACTTGGCACAGCCACTATCTTGAGCGTTGAAAACTATTGAGCAACATTAAGTCCCAATATATCAGGTGCGTTCAAAAAGTAACGAGCTGGAGGTTGTTATGCGCAAACCGGTAACGACATGGGCTAATCGTGGCGTGTGTAACGAGGTGTGGTTCCGACCAGAGCGTGGAAGGTCACAGCCCGTCGCTGGAGGACACGCGTGCACGTCACGTGACGATACAAAGCGAGCAGCAGCATGTATCAATCGTCCAACCAAGACCAAGACAGTAGGCCATTCGATATAGTTCCTGGTGAGGTTGACGACTGTAGGGCACACATTGGGCACACACTTTCCGCAAGTGCAGTCGTTCCTTCATGATGGTGTGCATTCCGACGCTCAATCCAACCACGGCGGCTGTGGCGTTCACTGTCACTCGGCGGCCATGGGTAATGAGTTCATCAACCAGCTGGACGTTGTCATCGGTAATGCAGGGGGGTGCCTCAGACCAGGTATCATCGGCTAACGACACCTGTCCTTCCCTGAAGCGCTTGTGCCACGCCTTGACCCTTGCAAGGGACATGCAGTGTTCGCCGTACACTTGTGACATTCGGCGATGAATGTCCGTTCCCCCAACTCCTTTCGCTGTCAGAAACCGAACAACACCTCTTTGCTCTTCGTTTGACGCCTCCATGTCACTGTTTGCAATGCGGCTGGCATCGTTGGACGTTTGTTGCATGCTGCTGCTCGCTTTGTATCGTGACGTGACGTGCACGCGTGCCCTCTAGCGACGGGCTGTGACCTTCCACGCTTTGGTCGGAACCACATCTCGTTACACACGCCACGATTAGCCGATGTCGTCACCGGTTTGCGCATTACAGCCTCCGGCTCGTTACTTTTTGATCGCACCTTATATTCAGCTGTAATTAATGATTCCCTCTGCCAAGTTTATTGTGCTTGGATAATTATCTCAACTTCTTCTCAGTGTAATTCAGTTTGCCCCTGCGACGAGTCTTCTCCAACTCGGTCGATCTTGTGCTGTACGTTTGACGTCTGCATAGCTCCTGCATCCTGAGTTCACAAGAAATGTCATCTCATCATGAATGTCTTTCTTGGTCTTCCACGAGAGCGTTTACGTGGTATTTTACCTTCCAATATTTCCGACAACACATTCCTATGTCGAAGCCTATGTCCCATCCACAAAAGTAAATATTGTCTCTTCCTAATCTGACTCATCAGCTGTCTCTTTTGTTCAACAATGTTCAATACCTCAGTGTTAGGCTTCTTCTCCACCCAACTTATCCGTTGTAGCCGACGCCAACACCACATCTCAAAGGCTTCTATCCTCTTAATATCACTCTTGGTTAACGTCCAGGTCTCAGCACAATACAACGGAACAGACCAAACATATTTTTTTAGCCTACTTTTCACATTTTGCAAAAATGAGGAAAAAGTAGACTTATAAGATCGGGCAAATGTGTGTCTGTTTGTTGTCTGTCTGTCTGTCCTTCTGTCTGTCTGTCTGTCTGGCTGGCTGTGTGTGTGTGTCCCCCTATCAACTCCTAAACGGCTGCAGCAATCGAAACAAAATTTGGTAGGAGTAAAGATCTATACCTGATATCTCACGGCCATATTTGAAAATGATGTCAGTGCTACCAACTGCTGAAAAATCGCAATTGAAATTTGAGCTCCATGTTGGATATCTTGGAAGGTATGAATAGGAGCTATTTCAAAATTGGCTCACGTATAGATAATAATATTGCAGTTTAATTTCCAGGAGGCCATACATCGCAGTGTTGCCAAAATGAATATACGCCTTCTGATAGGTCCAAATTTTAAATGCATATAACTTCTACACTATCAATTGGATTTCAACCAAATTTCGTATGTGCTATGTGTACATAAAGAGACATGACTGAACGTATTATTAAGATCCACCAGGGCTGCCAACTGTTAATAAATGCTCTCAATTTATTTTATCCAAATACCAATATATCAGAAAGTATGCCAGCCGACAGCTTTAAACTATGCACACGTATAGTACCTGACATTCTATATTAATCTGGAGAAACTTATATACGTCAGTGCTACCAACATGATTCTAAGCCTGCTGAGAGGTCCAACTTTAAATACATGTAACTTCTATACTATCATTTGGATTTCAACCAAATTTCGTGTGTGCTATGTGTACCATAACAGATATGTATATGCCGATTCTTACGAGTAACCAGGGCTGCCAACTGTTAGTAAATACTGCCTCTATTTTTGTTACCCTAATATCAATATATCAGAAAGTATGCAAGCCAATAGCTCTAAACTTTGCACACGTATAGTACCTGGCATTCTAGACTAATTTGGAGTAACTAATATACATCAGTGCTGCCAACATGATTCTAAGCCTGCTGATAGATCCAATTTTAAAATGCATGTAACTTCTATACTAACTAATGGATTTTATTCAAAATTGACACAACAATAGATCATATTATTTCAGATTATTTCTGACCAATACATGTATGTCATTGATGCCAACATGATTTTACGCGCGCTGTTAGATCCAATGTTTAACTGCATGTAACGTCCATGCTATCCATTGGACTTCAACCAAATTTTGTATTCTGTACCTTAAGAGATGGAACTATGAATATATTCAGTCACCAGGGCTGCCAACTGTAGTTCTCTATTAGGCTACAGTATGCCAGGTATACAGTATTTCGAACTAATTAGAAATGTCGATATTACCAACTTAATTTCGTCATTATTCTAGATAGATCCATATAGATTAATCATTGGCATAGATCTTAAATTTTAAGAAAAGTGGGCCCTTTAGTTCGTTACGGAACTTCTTGTTACATAAGCTGAGGGACATTGTTTTATGACATAGAAGGGACTGTTTATCTCTGAAGGCTTGCTTTGCTATTGCTAAACGTGTTTTTATTTCAGTGTGACCCTGAAGATTTTCTGCTATGTTCTGGCCAATATATTTGAACTGTACTACTTGTTGTACAGGCTCACCACTGATCATCACATGCAATGGACCTGGGTTTCGACTGATCATCATGACTTTTGTTTTATCAATATTTATTTTAATACCAAAATCCTTAGCTTTTGTATTCAGCTTTAACAACATTTACAGCTGATCATCGGAAAATTTTATGGTTTCCATTAGTCTTCCTCCTATTTTCGGCGGGTATCAATTCCACTCGGATGAACATTAATTCCCCTCGATTTCCCTTAATTCCACTCGGTCCTCCAAGGGAACCAAAAATGAGTTCCTCAACTCCGCTCAGGCTTTGGCAAGGAGTTATTCCCAATGTCGTAAACAAACTAACAAATGTCATAGCCCTCTTGTTCGCATACCAAGGGCCGGGTCAAACACCTTCTGCAGCGCATGAGCGAATTCCTGAATGCAACTGATTTTTCCGTTCTAGGCTGAAAAACAGTATTTTCAGCATCCGCAGCTGATACCGAAAATATATTTTTAGGTACAAATTATACACCTATTATTAACTAAATTTAAATTTACAATGTCTGACTAGGTTAAAAAACAAACAAACATTTTATTATGCACATGTTAAAAACAATGCATAAAATTTGTAGCAAATAAAAAAAAACTTGGCAGACTTATTTAAAAGAATATTATGATTAATTTTAAATCACTTTTATTTTCTGCCATATAAGTTATAATGTGCCAAACACTTTATACCTGATTTAACGAATGAGCGGACTTGACATCAGAGCGGTTGACCAATGGCACAACAATGTCTTGCGAACACCACCACGCCATCGGTCAAGGGCTCTGAAGTCAATTTTTAGCCTACTTTCGATTTTTGCAAAAAATGAAAGTAGACTTATGAGATCAACACAGGGCGAAAAAAAGTGTGCCTGTGTGTGTGTGTGTGTGTGTGTATGTGTGAGTCTGTGTGTGTGTGTGAGTGTGTGTACTCTGAATGTCTGTCCCTCCCTATCAATTCGAACACGGTGAACGCGAACTGAACGAAATTTGGTACAAAGGTAGCACTAGCAAAGGACACCTCAGTGTCATGTTTTATATCGCCGCCATCTTGACGGAAACGTAATGGCGGCCACACAAATGTTCAAAGCTTAAATCAAATTACGACTAACCTAATCATCCGATCTCTACCAAATTTTGCAACAACATACCTTTATGGGGGGAGAATCCTTTGAATAAACTAATAGGACATCAGCCTAATAGTTTGCGGATGGCGGCCATCTTTGTGTGAAAATCGATTCCCCCTGTTAATTGAAACACGGTGAAACCGAATGGAACGAAATTTGGTACAGAGGTAGTACTATCAAAGGGCACCTCAGTGTCATGTTTTATATCGCCGCCATCTTGACGGAAACGTAATGGCGGCCACACAAATGTTCAAAGCTTAAATCAAATTACGACTAACCTAATCATCCGATCTCTACCAAATTTTGCAACAACATACCCTTATGGAGGGAGCATCCTTTGACCAATCTAATAGGTCATTAGCCTAATAGTTTATGGATGGCGGCCATCTTTGTGTCATAATCGATTCCCCCTATTAATTCGAACACGGTGAAACCGAATGGAACGAAATTTGGTACAGAGGTAGCACTAGCAAAGAGCACCTCAGTATCATTTTTATATCACCGCCATCTTGATGGAAACGAAATGGCGGCCACACAAATGTTCAAAGCTTAAATCAAATTACGATTAACCTAATCATCCGATCTCTACCAAATTTTGCAACAACATACCTTTATGGAGGGAGCATCCTTTGACTAAACTAATTGGTAATTAGCCTAATATTTTGCGGATGGCGGCCATCTTTGTGTGAAAATCGATTCCCCTTATCAATTCGAACATGGTGAAACCGAATGGAACGAAATTTGGTACAGAGGTAGCACTAGCAAAGGGCACCTCAGTGTCATGTTTTATATCACCGCCATCTTGACGGAAACGTAATCGCGGCCACCCAAATATTAAAAGCAAAAATGTAATTACGACCAACCTAATAATCTAGTCTCTACCAAATTTTGCAACAACATATCTTTATGAGGGAGGCATATTCTGACCAAACTGCAAGATCATCAGCCTAATAGTTTGCAGATGGTGGCCAAGTATGTGTGCAAATCGATTCCCCCTATCAATTCAAACACGGTGAAACCGAATTGAATGAAATTTGGTACAGAGGTAGCACTAGCAAAGGGCACCTCAGTGTCATGTTTTATATCGCCGCCATCTTGACGGAAACGGAATGACGGCCACCCAAATGTTAAAAGCTTAAATCAAATTACGACCATCCTAATAATTTGATCTCTACCAGATTTTGCAACAACATGCCTTTCTGTGGAAAGCATCTTATGACTGACTACAAGGTCATCAGCCCAATAGTTTGCAAATAACGGCCATGTATGTGTGCAAACCCATTCCCCATATCAATTCAAACACGGTGAAACCGAATTGAATGAAATTTTTTACAGAGGTAGCACTAGCAAAGGGCACCTCATATTCATGTTTAATATCCCTATAGCACGTTGTATTTCAACAAGCTACTACAACCAAGATTCAATAATTATACTCCTTGAAAAGGACAAAGAGTTATAACTATACCCATGCTTTTAGGAGAAAGTAGGCTATATGTTCTTTACTGAACATCTTGTTTTTTCTACAAATTTTATGCATTGTTTTTAACATGTGCATAATTAAATGTTTGTATGTTGTTTAACCTAGTCAGACATTATAAAATTAAATTTAGATAATGAAAGGTGTATATTTTGTACCAAAAAAATACTTTAGATATCAGCTGCGGATACTGAAAATCAGCTGCATTCAAGAATTCGCTCATGCGCTGCAGAAGGTGTTTGACCCGGCCCTTGGTATGCGAGCAGGAGGGTTATGCCATTTGTTTACGTCATTGGGGATAAGCCCTTTGCCGACCCCTTGCCAAAGCCTGAGCGGAATTGAGGAACTCATGTTTGGGTCCCTTAGAGGACCGAGTGCAATTAAGGAAAATCGAGGGGAAATGATGTTCGACCCCTATTTTCACCCCAAGCTTGGTTTTTGTTATGGATTCATCGATGATTTTCTCAGAAGATACATTAAACGGGAAAGTAAATTTAAATATTGGAATTTCGCGTGTCCGCCAGGTTGGTTTTGAGTTTTCGAAAGTCACATAGGTTAACTTAATATTCAGTTGTTGTTGTTGTTGTTTGAGTCTTCAGTCTTTTGACTGGTTTGATGCAGCACTCCAGGGCTCGCAGTACTTCAAGATGACCTGAACGATTGAAAATAAAATGTAAATAAATACAAGGAAATGTAGTCTCAGAAAAATAGGAAAAGGGTGAAGGCAAGATTTGCAATGTAGCATTGGCTCGGAAATATCCGTAGAAGAAGATCCATGCAAATATTTGGGGGTTTACGTAAGAAATGATATGAAATGGATTAGTCATGTAGGATGTGTAGTTTCTAAAGATTACACATCTCTGCACTTTGTAATGGGGATATTAAAAGGAAGTTGTCACTTGTAAGGCCTATTCTGGAATAAGCCTCAGTGGCTTGAGATCCATATCCTGTAGGAATCATCAGTGAGTTGGAAATGGTACAAAGAAAGGCCGCTAGATTTGTGCTCAGTGACTTTAAACCCAGGAGCAGTGTGAGCCGTATGTAATTAAAGAAACTTGGGTGGGAATCACTTGCTGCTAGGAGGATGAAATCTATAGAGCGTCTCAACCTTAAAAGACAGTATGGAATTAAATGTAGTATTTGCCTCTCACTCGCACTCGTATGTCCTGCAATTAGCTTCGTGCTCTTCTACTTCGGCGATGTTGCCATTTCCCAATAATTGAAATTGACAAATCTAAGAAAATGTTTGCGTGGTATTATAGAGAACTAGCAGAAGTACCGGTTCTTCGAACGGTGTTCGGTGTTAACACCAGACATTATAATAATAATAATAATAATAATATTGGTGTTACGTCCCTTTTAAGTACTGTTGCTTTTAGAGACGCACCAGACATTATCAATTGAGCTACTGTTGCAATGGTTAGCGGCTTGTCATTCCTTCATAAGTTTATCAAAACGAAGTTAGTTTTCTGGGAATATCACACACACTGTTAATTTAAGGGCCTTATAATGTGGTTTTCGGAGACCCTTTATAGACTCGCGAATTTTGTGTCTCACATTGAGAAGTGCAACATATGCTTTGGTCGTCCTTCTAGGATAATTTTTATATTTCGCCTATTTTAGCATGTATTTTGAGAAGTTTTTCCCTATATCCACCCTTCTACTGTATGAAATGAACGGTGAAGAGTTTTATAAATGATTGGTGTATTGACTCATGTTTACCATACCTAATTTTACGATTCACCAAGCATCCGAACATGAGTTATAGGCGTACATAAGGATACACAGAAAGACAGACAGACAGACAATACTATTGTCTACAACATATCACCCAGAAATCCAAATATGGGTATATCTACCACACAGTATCAAAGAAAATCATCCTTACGATGAACCCGTATGACGACAAAAAAAAAAAAAAAGATTAGTTGAAATGTGCTCTCAAACTAAATTCACCTGACGTGTACTTCCTGACATGAAATAGAATTGAAAGCCTTGTAGATGAAACGCAATACACGTCACATAAAAACTGACCTTCTACGTTGTGTTGGGTCCCCATACACAGGAAGACCTCTTTCATAAATTATAAAAGCTTGTGGTGCATGAAAATTCAGGTTCTTTAGTCTCAAATGGCCCAAATTCCTAAAAGCCGCAAAAAATGCTGATTCAATTCAGGAATTTTTGAAAATAATGTTGTTGTTTGGAGATATAATAGACCTTCTGCACTATATGTCGCACGTGAAAATTGCATGAAAAAATCCTAGGTTACCCCTTGACCCCCTTAATTGCATTGATGAATTATACAGTCTACGTTGGTTCCGTGATAACCTTATATATGCAAACTTTCACAGAAATGTAATAAATGTAATAAATTGCTTCTTACTGAAATAGATGGAAAGTTGGATGCCACCCCTTGAGATAATGTTGTCATGGTTACCGATTTGCATTCCTTCATTAGTTTGTTAAATTAAATTTAATTAGTTTTCTGGGAATGTTTCAGAAACTGTTGGTTTTAGAGCCTTATAATGTAGTTTTCGAGGACCCTCGAGTTTTATTTCTGGCACCGAGGGGCTTTGTCTCGTCGTTGTACGCCATAATATAATACTAATAATCATAATATAACATAGGGATAGGAATATAATAGACCTGCCATACCACACCCGCAGATGTAAATCACGTTAAAAAAATCTAGACTACCCCTTGACCCCCTTAAGCGCATTTTACGTATTGATGAAATTTACAGCTTAATTTGGTTCCATAATAACCATCTAACCGTTTGCAAACTTTCACACTAATGTAATTAATGGAATTGTATTGCGTCTTACAGCAATAGATGGATCTCTGAGAATCTGTTGCCATGGTTATCGGTTTGCATTCGTTCATAGTTTATTAAATTAAATTAAATTAGTTTTCTGGGAATATGTCAAAAACGGTTGGACGTAGGACCTTAAAATGTGCTTTTAGGGCCCCCGAGTTTTGTCTCTCACATTGAGGGGCTGAAAATGAGCTTTGTCTCGTCCTTCTACTCCTATTTCAGCATGTATTTTAAGGGGGTATGCCCCCTTTTATGAGAGGTATAGAGAAGAGTTACATCAATGATTAGTGTCGTGCCTCTGATGGATATCTGTACCGAATTTTACGTTGATACACCCAGCCGTTCTCGAGTTATAAGGGAACAAAGTTGTCCACAGACAATCAAGCAAACAGACAGACAGACCAAAACATTATTTTCGCGCGCATCTATCATAAAACAGTCTGAAACGTGTAAATAACTCAAATTTCCGTAGAAATTCAGAAAAAAAGACAAATTTCCTTTTTTATATATGTTGAGATATACTGCATCGCTCGATGTGACCGTGTTTTATTGCACAAATTTAGGTTTTACTCGCTAACCGTCGGAGATACACCAAAAGTGATAAGAACCTTTTGGATAGAAAATTAAATGCTAAAGCTCGTGTATACCATCAAAAGTTTGCTATTTCTTAGCGTTATCTTTTTATTTGAAATGGAAATATGAAATTTTGAAACCAAAGGGTGTAGTGACGTCACAAAAGTAGGTTTTACTCGCTAACCGTTGGAGATACACGAAAAGTGATAAGGACCTTTCGGATAGAAAATTAAATTTTGAAGCTCGTGTATACCATCAAAAATTTTCTATTTCCTACCGTTCTCTTTTTATTTGATATGGAAATATGAAATTTTGAAACCAAAGGGTGTAGTGACGTCACTAAAATGGTCGCCATTTCTTAATAGTGCAAAATATCGAAATTAAAAGTATCCTATATGTAAACCTGGTATTTCAGCTACATCCATGCAAAATTTCATTTAAATCGGACCAGTGGTTCTTGCGTTATTAGGTAACAGACAGACAGACAGACAGACAGAAAGACAGACACACACCATCTCATTTTTATATATTAGTATGATTTCCCGCTCTTTATGATGGTGTAAAAAAAGCCATAAATAATTAACACATGGCCCAATTTTCACAATTATGATATTTTAGCGCGAATCTATATTTTTGCATTTATAAAACTTATCACGCCATAGATAATGAACTAATGGTCGCAACAGATCAAGAATTTATTTTTGGATTGCCTGATGTTGGTAGAAGATACCCTACTTCTCAGGGCAGTAATTATTTTCATAATAAGAAAGTTATGTTTTTTTAATGTTACTTGAAAAATCTGGGATGGTGTCACATAAAAGTTAGCTAGCGAGAAAGTTTTTTGCTGTTGACTTTACGTTGGTGACTAAGCGAGAAGAAATGTTCATTAATGTCTGAAATAGTTTTTAAAACAAACCAGAGCTCAATATTAGGTAGCATTCATAAGTTATAGCACTTCGCTCAGTCCTCCCGCTCAGCGCTGACGCACCGCAACTTTGTTTACTAACGTGGCCCGCAGGCTATCTCCGCCGACTACGTTTGAAGGAGGGTAGGTGATGATGTGAAGTAAAACTAAGAAATGAAGTGGATTTTGTGTTCTTTATAAATTGTCCGCCTCGTTGCGTTCTTGGCTGTCACTGTGCTGTCACTGTGGAGTCCCGGGTTTGAATCCCGGCTCTGCCATGAAATGTAATTCTGGTCTGAGGGCTGGAACGGGGTGTACTCAACTCCATGAGACAAAACTGAGAAGAGGCGGGTTCGATTCCTACCTCAGCCATCCTCGAAGTGGTTTCCGTAGTTTGCCTTTGTTCGTCCCGGGAATTAACAAGGGTTCGTTAATGGTGCAGAGTTAACGTTTCTGTGCCAAAAAGAACACGGTAGACACACACGACAAAATGACAGATGAAGTACGGTATATGAAAAGTGGTTCGCCGAGCAATATTGTTGCTCAATGTTCCCGAAGGATCTAGCCTGGTAATAGACAATGCAGGCTATCACAGCAGAGAAATATGTTCTTGCTTGTCACCTTACCACACCACCATACCACAGTGAACTTAATCCCATCGAAATGGTATGGGCGTAAGTGAAGAACTATATAAAATTGAACAACGTCTCGTTCAAGAAACAAGAAATGAATAATTTAATTTCGGCTGCATACCCCCACTTGACCACACAAAATTGGGTAAATTACGTGGACCACAATACAGTATATTATTATTATTATTATTATTATTATTCCGACAGTAGTGGCCGCGCTCGCTAAAGCGCTGCGTTAGGTCATGGGGCCAAGCTCTCTGCTGACTCTGTAGACGCGTGGGTTCGAGCCCCACCGTCGGCCGTCCTTGAAATGGTTTTCCGTGGTTTCCCCATTTTCAACACCAGGCAAATGCTGGGACGGTACCTTCTGACAGGCCACGGCCGCTTCCTTCCATATCCTTGCTCAGTTTCATTCACCATCATTCATTTCATCTCGCATTAACTCCTCTCATGAGGTTGGTGTCAGGAAGGGCATCCGGCCGTAAAAATCATCCGCCACAAAGACTTCCATCGCATCTCATCCCCGATCCCGTAGGAAAAACGGGAATAATAAGGGGTAGACATACATACATACATTATTATTATTATTATGTCATGTATTATAACCTATGACATTCGAGAAAAAGGCCTTATCATATTCATGAATAATTGAAAATTATATATTATTATTATGTGTGCATTAAAATCGCGCTCTGAGCTTCGGTGTATCATAATCTAAATATTGTACCGTCTTTCGCTTCAAGGCATGAGGTACAATTATATAAAACAAAGAAATATTTTGGAAATTTCCCGAGTTTTGCGTAAAAGCACGCCTGTATACGAGTTATGTTACATCATGTGCCCGGCCTTGCAGAACTTTGTATATGCAGCAGATCTGGCATCAGCGCGCTCCATTTAACGCGTACTGTCTTTTAAGGTAGAGACGCACTATAGACTCTGCGCTATGTACAACACATATACAAATCAACCAGCATGGGGTGAGCTTAGCAAACGTATGGAAAAGTCCACTCACATGAGCAGGAGAGATCATTCTTTCAAAGTTAAGGCCCAACCACTGCGTACAAATCATGGTAAGTATTCTTTCGTAAACCGTGCCTTTCATAAGTGGAACTCTTTACCTGCCGCAGTCTTAGAGCCTTTCCCAAAAGACTGACGATTTTTGTCAATACCTCAGTTTAATTGTTATTGAGTTGTTATGCATAATTGTTTATTTGTTTCTACCTAGAAGTTCGCATTTCCATTAAGGGAAACTGAAGGAGAAATTAAAAGAATAATAGGTATGGTTAAGAAAGCACTGTCTAGCCCAGTGGTTCTGAACCCGTAGAAGTCTGCGGTCCACTCAGCCTAAAATTGAATCATGTACGGACCACCCCCTCCCCCCAGTACACCTTATCAGTTGCAATCCTTCCTCAATAACACTTATTTTAGAGATATTTCAATTCAAAACCTGATAGTCATCGCCGCGAATACATTCGGATGATTCTCGTTCAACGCACATCGTTTTCGACATCCCCATTTATTGGCCACTTCTTTATACGTGCTGGTGGGCCCTTTTCTTCGCGGACCACTCCCTAGGCACTCGCGAACCACCGGTTAAGAACCACTGGTCTAGTCTAACAAGAATATGGAAATATCATCATATTACCAAGGAAACAAAGGAGCGACTGGTTCAAGCTTTGGTATTTCCTATCGTCACGTATGGCTCTGAGTCCTGGACCATAAATGCCGCTTGCCGTAGGATAATCGAATCCTTTGAGATTCATTCATTCATTCATTCATTCATTCATTCGTTTATTTGCAATTGGGGGTGTGTCCCCTGGTGGCAAATTAGATATACATAACAAATAAATAATTGTACACAACAATTCACTAACAATTAAACTGGAGTATTCACACAAATAGTCAGTCTTTTCTTAAACACACCTATATGTTTGGGAAAAGGCTCTAAGACTGCGGCAGGTGGAGAGTTCCAATTATCAATGGCACGGTTTACGAAGAATATTTACCATAATTTGTTCGCTGTGGTCGGCCCTTAACTTTGAAAGGGCGATCGCTCCTACACATGTAAGTAGGCTTTTCCATACGTTTGCTAGGCTGGTATCGAAAAATGCTACGAATATCGTGGGTAGCAAGAAGAACAAATGAATCTATTCTGAAGGAGCTAAGGATTGCTCCTAAAGCACGGTTACTCATAAACATCCAAAGGCAAATATTGAGATTTTTCGGCCATTGAGAAGTGTATCATCCAGGGTAAAGTTGACGGATAACGGCTGAGGGTACGTGCCCCGAACCGGTACCTTGACCAGATAAAGAGTATGACTAATCTGCCACTTCAGAAATTAATGCATACAGCAGAAGACCGCGGTGTATGGCGGGGTATTGTTTAAAGAATATTGCGTGAAGGATCACGACGTTCGAAATCGAACTACGACCAAGAAGAAGAAGAAGAAAACCAATTTACCAATGGGGGACAAACCCCCAATAGCAAATAAATAAATGCATGTATGTCCTGAGCTAATCCTTTCATCTACATAGCTACCACACATTACATCCGAGACAATATGTGTAACCACTGCCAGCTGGATCGCATCCCTCCTGGCTGCTGTAGACTGCCTGCCCATTCAACACTCAGAGGCGTACAAGATAGGTTGCAGCACCATCCCACTGTGATCACCGCGACTTTTTCACTGCCAGCTGGATCGCATCCCTCCTGGCTGCTTTAAACTGCCTGCCCATTCAACACTTGGAGGCGTACAAGATATATATTAATTGCAGATTTCATTTCTGATTTACAAAAGAGCACGCAGCAGTACGGCATTCTAAAATCCAAAACACAACTTCGAGGAAAACAAACAACAAAGGGTTGAACACCGTAATTCAGCGAGGCTCCAAAGCCTTTCACACTCAAAGCAATGGCTTCTTACCAAGCAAGGAAGTCAGACTACCTAACCTTACCGACAGTTCAACCCACAATGTACCCAAGAAAACCCAGAAAAGTTATGCTTCTGCAATACAGTTAACACCGAATAAAGAACAGGCTATTATTATTGACGCCATTAACATCAATACAAAACAAATGTCTGCTACAATGACTTGAGAAAGTGGCGATCACATGGGTTGGTGCTGCTCTTAGCGTCTATATTTGGAAACGAGGTTTTACGCATAAACCAATGCTGTAATCGTTGATTTGGCAGGCAGTCTAAAGCAGCCAGGAGGGATGCGATCCAGCTGGCAGTGGTGGAACATATTCTAACTGAAGACTCAAACGTTCAGTTTCATTCACCTCATTTGTCCTTAATTCCTATTAATTTAAAATTTAAATTACAGTACAATTACGAGGGGTGTTCAAATGGAAAGGTACGAACTGATATTGTGGGTGCAATTTATTCGTTATTCAGAGGTAATCACCATAGGCCTGTGCACAGGTGTCCCATTGCTTCACTAGCCGCAGGGTTCCCTGTTCCCAGAAGTCTTGTGGTTGTGACAGGAGCCAATCCTCTACGGTGTCCTTTAGATCGTCGTCCGATTGGAAAAGTTTTCCCTTGAGATTTTTTTAATGGCACAAACACATGGAATTCACAGGGTGACAAGTCTGGGAATTTGCTCCCATTTTAACGTGGCCAATACACCTTGTGTGACGTTAGAGACGAGTGGGCAAGCGTTATCATGAAGCAGAAACACTTCCTTCGTGAGCAGTCCAGGCCGTTGGTTCTTGATGGACTTGCGTAGGCTACGGAGTGTCTCACAATACACGTCACTGTTAATTGTTCGTCTCAAGGGAAAACGTTTCCAATCAGACGACGAACTAAAGGACACCGTGCAGGATTGGTTCCTGTCACAACCACAAGACTTCTGGGAACAGGGAATCCTGCGGTTAGTGAAGCAATGGGACACCTGTGCACAGGTCTTTGGTGATTACCTTTGAATAACGAATAAATTGTACCCACAGTAACGATTCGTACCTTTTTATTTGAACACCCCTTATATATAAATACTGTGTATGATGACTGATGACGAATTTGTTCTCTGCTGTTAATTACGTAGTGAAGTAGCGGTTTGCTATTGAGCTATTCTATGGCTCTCGCCGCACGCTGTGTGTTCCGCTGATTACCGAGATGAACGTCTGTTTTTTTTTTTTTTTTTTCGTGTGACATCCTGAGAGGCCGAGTGCAGGTCTTTCTAGTCGATGCCCGTCGGCGACCTGCGCGTCGAGATGAGAGATGGAATGGATGAAGATGAATGAAACTGGGCAAGGATGTGGAAGGAATCGGCCGTGGCCTGTCAGAAGGTACCGTCCCAGCATTTGCCTGGTGATGAAAATGGGGAAACCACGGAAAACCATTTCAAGGACGGCCGACGGTGGGGGTCGAACCCACGCGTCTACCAAGTCAGCAGAGAGCTTGGCCCCATGACCTACGCTGCGCTTTTAGCGAGCGTAGCCACTGCTGTCGGTGTCTGTTAAGTGTGGCACTGCTTGTGTATTCATGACTGAACTATTATACTGGCGGGTCTCTGAATTAAACATGGCGGAAAATTAGGCCACCCTGTCCTCACACATCCAATTACCATACAGGCTTACCCCTGATAATACTAATAACAACACTCAAATTGACAGCCAGAATCTTTGGACGAAACTAATTAGAAATTCATACAAAATTAATTCTTTTGCTCGCGGTAATTTATTAAACGTATAATGAAAGACCTGCTCATTTGACCTCATTTCACAATTTATATTTGCCCGTTCTCCTTTCAGTGTTCGATCACAACGAGTACAACAAAATGAAGATAAATACGAGTAAATGTAATCTTATGTAACTGGCGAGAGGGCGAAGGCATGATTTGCAATATCATATCGGCTCGGAAATACTTGTAGAAGACTCGTGCAAATATTTGGGCATCCATTTAAGGAATGATATGAAATGGAGTAACCATGTGGGTTGTGTTGTCTCCAAAACCGCACAAATCACTTAATTTTGTAAAAGACGGGTGATACCGAGCTCCGCTAATGCGTTCTGTCCACGGGGGTCAATTAGGAAAATCCTAACAGGGGAAGTTGCCTGAGGCGTGTTTCACTGCCCCCCACTCCTAAGTGGACGTGGTAGTAAATATTGTTGGAATGTGTCAACCTGCGCTGATCTTCACTATCTACTCTTGTTATCTCAAACACGTATTTCATACCACTCATTAGAAATTTTAGGTGTTATTCCAGATTTGCCTTTAAAGCTCAAGGGCAATGATTTTCTTTGTGTTTCAGAGTTACAGATCAATATGCACATTAATCGTGGTACATGGTTCGTGATTGTGAGACCCCCATGACCAAGTTACCACCATGTATAAATAAATGGGCAGAACATTCCTTGTTCGAATACCTTCACTTTTGGCCCCGTTTTCACAACTCACACTTATGAAATGTATAGGTTTCTATAATTCTCAATTCTCCGTCATTTTGATTGTACGAGGATAGCATGTTAGCTGCACTGATTATATCTACGGAAACTCCAGGGGGTCCAGGTGTACTGTACGTAGCTGTCGGTCAACTCATTGCTTAACCAACATTTCAGGGGAGGTGGCGTATCCCCACTCTCTACCCAAACCCATTAGTGTAAGCTGACAGGACTGTTTGGGTTTAACCTAATTAGCGGAGTTCGACCATCCCGTAAAACACAGGAGTTTCGCTGCAAAAGAATTAAGGACTCGGGTGGGGCCAATCTTGGAATATGGCTCAGTGGTTTGGGGCCCATATCAGGTAGGGCTCATCAGCGAGCTGGAGATGGTACAAAGGAAGGATGCTAGTTTGTGCTCATCGTTCTTTATCCTAGAATCAGTGTAACTCGTATGATAGAAAAAGTAGGGTAGGATTGTCTGGAAGATGGACGAAGTTCAGACTATACGCTATGTTTAACACTTAACGCTAATCGACCAGCATGGAGACAACTAAGCAGATGTCTGGGAAATACCACCTATCTGAACAGGGCAGATCATCCGCACAAAGTTAAGGGCCGAACGCAGTGTACAAATTATTGTAAATATTCTTTCAATAATACATCGTGGTATATTGGAACTCATTATCTGCCACTGTCTTAGAGCCACTCCCCAAACATATTGATGCGTTTAAGAGAAGACTGAAATATTGTGTACTAACTCCGATGAAATTACTATACAGGGTCTGTCCTGAAATAGTCGGACTGAGTGAATTAAAACAAGATGTTCAGTAAAGAACATATAGCCTACTCTCTCCTAAATGCATGGGTATTGTTATAACTCTTTGTCCTTTTCAAGGAGTATAATTGAATGTTGGTTGTAGTAGCTTGTTGAAATACAACGTGCTATAGGGATATTAAACATGAATATGAGGTGCCCTTTGCTAGTGCTACCTTTGTAAAAAAAAATCATTCAATTCGGTTTCACCGTGTTTGAATTGATCTGGGGAATGGATTTGCGCACATACATGGCCGCTATTTGCAAACTATTGGGCTGATGACCTTGTAGTCAGTCATAAGATGCTTTCCATAAAAAGGCATGTTGTTGCAAAATCCGGTAGAGATCAAATTATTAGGATGGTCGAAATTTGATTTAAGCTTTTAACATTTGGGTGGCCGTCATTCCGTTTCCGTCAAGATGGCGGCGATATAAAACATGACACTGAGGAGCCTTTTGCTAGTGCTACCTCTGTACCAAATTTCGTTCAATTTGGTTTCACCGTGTTTGAATTGATAGGGGGAATCGATTTGCACACATACTTGGCCACCATCTGCAAACTATTGGGCTGATGATCTAGCAGTTTGGTCAGAATATGCTTCCCACATAAAGATTTGTTGTTGCAAAATTTGGTAGAGACTAGATTATTAGGTTGGTCGTAATTACATTTTAGCCTTTAACATTTGGGTGGCCGCGATTACGTTTCCGTCAAGATGGCGGTGATATAAAACATGACACTGAGGTGGCCTTTTCTAGTGCTACCTCTGTACCAAATTTCGTTCCATTCGGTTTCACCGTGTTCGAATTAATAGGGGGAATCGATTTTCACACAAAGATGGCCGCCATCCGCAAAATATTAGGCTAATGACCTATTAGTATGGTCAAAGGATGCTGCCCCCATACAGGTATGTTGTTGCAAAATTTGGTAGAGATCGGATGATTAGGTTAGTCGTAATTTGATTTAAGCTTTGAACATTTGTGTGGCCGCCATTACGTTTCCGTCAAGATGGCGGCGATATAAAACATGACACTGAGGTGTCCTTTGCTAGTGCTACCTTTGTACCAAATTTCGTTCAATTTGCGCTCACCGTGTTCGAATTGATAGGGGGGGACAGACATTCAGAGTACACACACACACACACACACACACACACACACACACACACACACACACACACACACACAGACTCAGACACACACACACACACACACACACAGACAGAAACACTTTTTTTCGCCCTGTAGTGATCTCATAAGTCTACATTCATTTTTTGCAAAAATCGAAAGTAGGCTAAAAATATATATTGACAGAAATGAATCATACGCTCAATATTCTTCAAAGTAGGACCCCTCTGCATCCACACACCGCTGTCAGCGGGATGTCCTACCCTCGTACACTTTCCGGAAGGCGGCAACCGGAATGCTGTCTAACTCCCTCGTCACGGTCTGTTTCAACGCTTCCACCGGAGCCGTGACGATGTCCTATTAGGGTGGTTTTGCGGTGGGGGAAGAGGAAAAAGTCTGCTGGAGCAATGTCGGGACTGTAGGGTGGATGAGGCAGGGTTGCAATGTTGCGTTGGGCAAGGTACGCCAGCACGTAGGAGGCTGTGTGGCGCGGCGCATTGTCGTGATGGAGCTGCCAGGAGTTAGTGATCGCTGGGCGGACACAGACGATGCGTTTTCTCAGAAGTTTAAGGAACTCCACGTAAAAAACCTTACTCTGCGGTCATTGTCCAAAAAATTCTTCACTCTTGCCACATTTTCATCCGTTTTGGTGCTCGAAGGTTGTCCTTAATGTTCGCCGTCTTCAACTTCCTCTCTCCCCTCCCGAAACAGATTGTGTCAATCAAAAACATTCAATCTGCCCATGGAATTATCACCGTAAGCCGTCTTGATCATATCGTGAGTCTCTTTCCCGGTTTTGCAGAGCCTAACACAAAATTTAGTGGCATAGCGCGCTGTTTCAACAGACGAACCATGATGCAGAGTGACGCCTGCACTTGCAGAGGTTAGGGAGACGAGCGATTTACACTCCACTACAGCTGAGAATCAACTGTGTGGCTGGCTCCCAGCCTTCCTTACACCCACCTCCACCAACCCCAAGTGGAGAAGCCGCGGGCAGTCTGTCCATTTGCGCGGGAAAAATCCAGTCCAACTACTTTCAGGACAGACTCTGTATTTTCCAAATAGCGACTAGTGTACATTTTATATGTGTTTGATATTATTCTTGGTTTTTTAGCCTATTTTCAATTTTGAAAAAATAGGCTTATGAGATCACCTTTTGTCCGTGTGCGTGTGTGTGTGTGTGTGATTCGTGTGTGTGTCCCCCCCTAATAAAATCTAAACGGCAGGAGCGATTTCAATAAAACTCGGAAAGTTCATAGCACTATTCCCGGCGACCTCGACCGTGCCCTTAAAATTTTGTTACGACTCACCAATCCAACATGGCGGCTGTGCGAAATATTTCACCAGCATTCAATATCTCCGAAACTATTACCGATATTACCCTGAAATTTTCTATGGTGATAGAGGGAACTACTATAAGTTCAGTTATGTGACTTTTGAAAACCTGGTAATTACAAAACCAATATGGCGGCCAAGCGAATTTGCGACTTTTAAATAGACGTTTCTCGCGATTTGACCAACCAAACGCATTGAAACTTGGTACAGTATATGTTTATATACATTGCAATGCACCGACATCTAACTTCGTTCAATTGTTTACATGATCACAAAATGGCGGATGTGCGAAACATTTCACCGGCATTCTATATCTCTGAAACTATTAGCCGTATCTCCCTAAAATTTTGTACGGAGATAAAGGGCACTACTGGGAGTCCATCTATAAGATTTTCAAAAACCGGTTAACTACAAAACGAACATGGCGGCCAAGCGAATTTGAACATTTTAAATAGACCTTTCTCGCGATTTAATGTTCCAAGCGCACTGAAACCTGGTACAGGAAATATTTATACACATTGTAATACACTGGTATCTAATTTAGTTCAATTGTTTACATAACCTCAAGATGGCGGCAGTGCGAATTTTAAAATTAAGTTTTTATTTCTTGTGATGTAGTCATGCGATTGAAGTGAAAGTTTGAATAATGAACCTACGCAATAATTTTCCTTTAATGGTACATGACTCTATGGCCTATACATTTAACAATCCAACATGGAGACCATCCGAAATATTTAAACGATACTGAATATCTACGAATCTATTTTAGCAATCAAACTGCATTTTTTAATGTTCATAGGGGCTATGAACTTAAGTTCACCTATAGGACTTTAAATAACCTGGTGATCACAAATCCAACATGGCGGTGACGCGAATTATAAATATTCACATGGACGGTTCTCGCAATTTAACCATCCGCGTGCAATGAAACTTGGTACAGTAAATCTTTATCCGAATGTTAATCCACTGGCATCTAATTTATTTCAATTGTTTCCATAACCTCAAGATGGCAGCTGTGAAAAGTTTTTAAATCTCCTTGCTTTTCTTGTGTCCTAATTATGCGATTGAAGTTTAAATACTACACGTTCACATTAATTTGCATGTAACAGTACACAACTCTTGGACCTACATATATAAAATCCAACATGGCGACCATCCGAAATATTTAGTCGGTTCTCAATATCTACGAATCTATTACAGCAATCAAACTGAAATTGTGTATGTTGATAGTGGCAATTAACATAAGTAGGATATATGAAAATAGGCTGTATAGTTCTTCACGGAACTACTTGTTTTCTCTGTAATTGTACAATTTTCGATCGGGAAACCACCCTCATTTGCAAATAAAGTAAATGCATGAACAAACGAATGAATGTACTGAATGAATGAACGAGTTAATGGTCATTCTAACATCCGATGATCATAGATGAGGTGCGGAATTCATGTACTGTATGTCTTGCCATGATGTACCATTTGCTCGCCATCATTTAGATTGGCTGTTAATCATGGGCGCCCGAAGGGGAGGACAAGGAGGGGCAATTACTCCCGCCCCCCTCCACACCCCGGAATCCCTGAGAATATTTCAATTGTTCATTGTCACGCCAGTTTATTACATAAATTGAAGTTATTGATAGTTAACTGATTCAGATGTAGGAATATTTCCACAGTTTTATTTAACTTAGTAACTAGGGATTATTTGAAAATATCTCCATTTACAGTATTTAGATATTTGGCGAACTGGATCAACATTATCATTTTAATGAACTGCTTGATTTTCATTATATTTTCAATTTTGAAAAAATAGGCTTATGAGATCACCTTTTGTCCGTGTGTGTGTGTGCGTGTGTGTGTGTGTGTGTGAGTGAGAGGTGTGTGTGTGTGTCCCCCTAATAAAATCTAAACGGCTGGAGCGATTTCAATGAAACTCGGTAAGTCCATAGCACTATTCCGGGCGACCTCGACCGTGCCCTTCAAATTTTTTTACGTCTCACCAATCCAACATGGCAGCTGTGCGAAATATTTCACCAGCATTCAATATTTCCGAAACTATTCCCGATATCGCCCTGGAATTTCTTACGGTGGTAAAGGGAACTACTAGAAGTACACCTATATAACTTTTGAAAAACTGATAACTACAAAACCAACATGGCGGCCACGCGAATTTGCGACTTTTAAATAGACGTTTCTCACGATTTAACCAAACAAACGCAATAAAACTTGGTACAGTATATGTTTATACACATTGAAATGCACCGACATCTAACATCATTCAATTGTTTACATAACCACAAGATGGCGGATGCGCGAAATATTTCACCGGCAATCTATATCTCTGAAACTATTAGCGTTATCACCCTGAAATTTTGTACGGAGATAAAGGGCACTACTGGAAGTTCATCTATAAGACTTTCAAAAACCGGTTAACTACAAACCGAACATGGCGGCCAAGCGAATTTGAAAACTTTAAATAGACATTTCTCCCGATTTAATGTTTCAAACGTAATGAAATCTGGTACAGGAAATGTATATACACATTGTAATGCACTGGTATCTAATTTAGTTCAATTGTTTACATAACCTCAAGATGGCGGCTGTGCGAATTTTAAAATTAAGTTTTTATTTCTTGTGTCGTAATCATGCGATCGAAGTGAAAGTTTGAATAATGAACCTACGCAATAATTTTGCTTTAATGGTACATGACTCTATGGCCTATACATTTAACAATCCAACATGGTGACCATCCGACATATTTAGACGGCTCTGAATATCTACGAATCTATTACAGCAATCAAACTGATTTTTTTATGTTCATAGGGGCTATGAACTTAAGTTCACCTATAGGACTTTAAATAACCTGGTGATCACAAATCTAACATGACGGCGACGCGAAGTATAAATATTCACATGGACGTTTCCCCGCAATTTTACCATCCGAGTGCAGTGAAACTTGGTACAGTAAAGCCTTATACGAATGTTAATCCACTGGCATCTAATTTATTTCAATTTTTTAACCACAAGATGGCACCTGTGCGAAATTTTAAAATCTCTTTGTTACTTCTTGTGTCCTAATCATGCGATTGAAGTTTGAATGCTACACGTACACAATAATCTTCATGTAATAGTACTTAAGTCTAGGACCTACATATATAAAATCCAGCATGGCGACCATCCGAAATATTTAGTCGGTTCTCAATATCTACGAATCTATCACAGCAATCAAACTGAAACTTTGTATTTTGATAGTGGCAATTAACATAAGTAGGATATATGAAAATAGGCTGTATAGTTCTTCACGGAACTACTTGTTATTTTTTCGATACATGGTAAAACAATTACTTTTTTACCTGTTTTTAAGAAATAAACATTAGGACGATGAATCACAAAGAAAATCAAACTTCTATGGACAAATCCCTTTAAATTAAAAAGAAAACCTATTCCTCCCATTCATGCCATAAAGATAATGTACCCAACGGTTTCAGAGCAGCCAAATAACGAATATCACGAAGCAAGTAAGAAATGAAACGAAAATTAGGGGGGGTTTATGTCTCATCATCACCTAGTGACAGGTAAGAAATGAAATGAAAAATATCACTTGCCTGGAAAAAATCCTGCGGGCGCCCATGCTGATAATGCGGAAGTTAAAAAGCCACATGCAAAACACCACAAGTCCACCGAACACAGTTTTGAGAAAATAGTTATTTCATTATTAAATGTATACAGACTTGAGATTTTTACTTGCCAGTGCTAGAAATGACTCCTAGAAAGGTTGTACACTAAGCCTCGTGAGGCTAACTGAGAAATGGAGGTTTCGATCCCATCTCAGCCATCTTGGGAGTTGTTTTTCCGAAGTTTCCCACTTATACTCCAGGCAATCGAAGGAGAATTGCTAACTTATGGCCACGACCGCTTCCTTCCCAAATATCATCTGAATTCTACATACACATACTAATGCAGCCATCACAATAACATACGCTATCCGACAAATCCACACACACCCACGTACATAGGGCTACATGATAACTATGACGCAAAGCCAGTAATTCAATCAACAACAAAATCACAAAACATATAATAAAACAAATTTAATCAGGACAAAAACAAAATATAAAACATAAAATCAAAACACAAGAACAAAAAGAAAACAAATCAAAACACAAGAACAAAAAAAGAAACACGAATTCCGAACTTCGAAAATCAAACCAATAATAAAAACAATAAGGGGAAGATGAACCCGCTGTTCCTCCCCTTAAAACTACTAAAACAAAAACAAAAAAACAACAAAAAACATAAAACAAAAACAAAAAATCAATAAACAAGAAACAAGAAACAAGAAACAAGACATAAGACACAAGACACAAGAAACAACAAGAAACAAAAGACAAAAACAAAAACAAAATTCTGAACGCAAACATATATTTAAAAAGAAGTAAAACACATAACTAAAAAACAAACAAAATGAAAACAAAGCATAATATGAAACACAAAACCAAAAATACAGTAACAAAACCAGAAAAAGAAATAATTTACTAATATTCCCATGTTGTATGACGAACTGTTAATGTATCCGTACTCTATTGAACCTTGTGTTCCATTGATTACCGAGATGAACGTCTGTTAAATGGACGCTGTGGCTCTGCTTGGTTATTCATGACTGAGCTATTATACTGCCGGGTCTCCGCTACGTGGATGAATTAAACATGGCGGCTAATTAAGGCCACTCACCCTTCTCCCTCACACATTCCATTAAATAACATTCAACAGGACTCTTTCCTATAGAGGCAGATTCCATTTCGACAAAATGTATTAGCAAATCATAGGACACTATACAGTAGGGGCGGTTTTACCACAAGGGCACGTGATCCCATGCCCCTCCATCTCACTTGGATCATACAGTAGTTGTATTGATACACTCCCCGTCACAATGTCACTAGTATCGACCAAAATATTATGTGCGTTCGAGTTTGAAGGTTGTTTGTGAAGTAACCAATAGACCTACATAAAATCCAATAACATCATTTTCGTCGTTCTATTTTACGTTAGTTCATGTAGGTTTAGAATGTTTAGCCTCCTTTTCACATTCTGCAAAAATGAGGAAAACGTAGACATGAGATCGATCCGGGAAAATGTGAGTCTGTCTGTCCTGTCTGTCTGGCTGTGTGTGTGTCCCCCCGCATCAACTCCTAAACGGCTGCAGAAATCGAAACCAAATTTAGTATGAGTAAAGATGTATACCGGAATATCTCACGTCCATATTTGAAAATGATGTCAGTGCTAACAACTGCTGAAAATACGCACTAGAAGTTTGAGCTCCATGTTGGATATCTTGCAAGGTATGCATGGGAGCTATTCCAAAATTGGCACACATGTAGACAACACTATTTCCGTTTAGTTTCCAGGAGGCCATACATGACAGTGTTGCCAAAATAATTTTAAGCCTTCTGATAGGTCCAATTTTTAAATGCTTACAACTTCTACACTATCAATTGGATTTCAACCAAATTTTGTATGTAATATGTGTACATAAACAGATATAACTGAGCGTATCCTTAAGAGCCACCAGGGCTGCCAACTGTTAATAATTGATCTCTCTATTCTTTTATCCAAATACCAATACATCAGAAAGTATGCAAGCCGACAGCTTTAAACTATGCTCACGTATAGTACCTGACATTTTAGAATTTGGAGTAACTTATATACTTCAGTTCTACCAACATAATTCTAAGCCTGCTGATAAGGCCAATTTTTAAATACATGTAACTTCTTTACTATCAGTTGGATTTCAACCAAATTTCGTATGTGCTATGTATAATATAACATATATGACTATAAGTATTTTAAGAGCAATCAGGGCTGCCAACTGTTAATAAATGCTGTCTATATTTTTTTAACCTAATATCAATATATCAGGAAGTATGCAAGCCAACAGCCCTATACTTTGCACACGTATAGCACCTGACATTCTAGATTAATTTGAAGTAATTAATATAAGTCAGTGCTGCCAACATGATTCTATGCCTGCTGATAGGACCAATTTTAAAATACATGTAACTTCTATACTAACAAATGGTTTTCGTCCAAAATTGGCACAACAAGATATCATAATATTTCAGATTAGGCTATTTCTGACCAGCACACGCATGACATTGTTGCCAACATGCTTTAACGCGTGCTGATAGATCCAATGTCTAACTGCATGTAACGTCCATTGGACTTCGACCAATTTGTTTTATTCTGTACCTTAAGATATGGAACTAGGAATATATTCAGTCACCAGGGCTGCCAACTTTAATGCTCGAATAGGCAACATTATACCAGGTATATTTCGAACTAATTAGACATTTCGATATTACCAACTTAATTTCGTCATTATTCTAGATAGGTTCATATACTATAGATTAATCATTGGCAAGAAAAGTAGACTCTTTAGTTCGTCAAGGAACTTCTTGTTAATTTATATATATATATTTTTTTTATCGCAGTTGGAACACAAGAAGTGCCCGTTTTTAAGCGTGTTTAAACCATGCGTCACATTTAAGAATTATTATCACACAAACTCGTCATCAGATCGAATCCTAATTTTAACATAATATACATTGGAATGTTGTATAACTGGTTTATTAATTTTAAAATTTTGTGTGTCCAAGAAACAAAGTTGTTATCATTTTTGTAAGGTAACTTTTTCTCGGCTCGGCGTGATTTGAAAATGTAGTTCTTGGTCGCGTTGTAATCCTTATACATCAAAAAGGTATGATGTATGATTGTGGAATACGTAAATTAATTCACTTATTTTATATCGGTTTGTATATGTACGGGGAATTAAGACATGGTTAACCAGTTAGCGGCTCCGGTGAAGGCTGTACAGCGTTGCCAAGATGGGCTCCTTCACGCGTCATGGTGCGCCTCGCTCGGAAGTGATGGGCTCCATATCAACAACGCTGTACAGCATTTCCCGGAGCGGCTAGCTGGTGAACCATGTCTAAATTCTCCGTACAAATACAAACCGATATAAAATAAGTTAATTAATTTACGTATTTCACAGTCATACAGCATAACTTTTTGATGTATAAGGATTACAACGCAACCAAGAACTATATTTTTCAACGACCCCGAGCCGAGAAAAAGTTACCTTACAGAAATGATAACAACTTTCGTTCTTGAACACACAAAATTAATAAACCAGTTATACAACATTCCAATGTATATTGTGTTAAAATTTGGATTCGATCTGATGACGGGTTTGTGAGATAATAATTTTTAAATGTGACGCATGGTTGAAACACGCTTAAAAACGGGCACTTTTGTATTTCAAGTGCGATAAAAATATTAAAATATAAATTAAAAATTCCAAACCTATATGAACTAACGTAAAATAGAACGACGAAAATGATGATGTTATTGGATTTTATGTAGGTCTATTGGTTACTTCGGAAACTACCTTCAAACTCGAGTGCACATATTGTTTTGGTCGACTGTAGTGTCGCGACGAAGCAGTTCTAAGGACTTGGTGTGTACTTTTCTAACTTTAGGTGCAACCCGTTCCAACCCTCAGATCAGAATTAAATTTCTTGGCAGAGCTGGAAATCCAACCCGGGCCTCCACGGTGACAGCAACGAATACGAACGACGTTGGAGGTCTAGATGCATAGACAATGAAAATATAAGTGAGAAATGCCCAGATGGGAAGGTAACACAAAGATACATTATATACAGTGTGTCCGCAAAGTCTCTCCGCAGCGCGTCTGACATTGCGGAACGTGTTGGGTTGGCAGTACATTCATGTTATGTTGTTACAAGAAAAACAATTACAAAAAATTAAGTAATGCAATAATGTTGAGCATTAATGTAGCCTGATAGGTGAAACCAAGCCTCATCAGTAAAAAAGGTTCGATCTAAAACATTATCTCCATGTTGATTAACAAATCGCTGAAACCATTCACAATACGCTGTTCTCTTTGCAGGGTTTGTACAATGTATTTGTTGCACAGCAGTAAGTTTATACGGATACAACCTCAGCTCTTTGGTTATGGTATGGCCTTATGAGCTGTCGTACGAGAAACATCAAACTTGTGATAGTTTCATAATGTCAGTAATTGAGGTCCGTGAAGTTCAACTGTTATTTATTTCACAAATATTTATTTCATGTAACGTATGTTCTTATAAAGGTAATTTATCTTTGCTATTTATGTACAGGCTGAGGAAGAAGGAGTTAACCTTCGAAACATGTACCTGTGAGTAGGTTCAATATAAGTATTGAAAAGGCAGAATCCCTTTATTTTCTTTCTAATATATTGTGATAGTTTCCTCACTGATTTTTTTGGACTCCGCAACACGCTGTCCGAAATGTCGTTAAGCTTCCGTTCTGTTAAAATTGTCGGCCTATCAGTTCGTGATGCATCATGTATCGCATCTGTTGTCTGTAATATTCTAAATAAATCGCGTACAGTGTCACGATGTGGACACCTCGAAGCAGGAAAACGCAAATTAATTGCCACGTCACATGCTCCGTAAAGTTTCCACCAGCCCGGGAAACCTCTTGTGCTGTCAACCTGTCACTGCGGAGAGACTTTCCGAATGCTCTGTATTTACATAGGTGGCCAAATTATTATGGTAAAGCTCAACAGAACCAAATTCTTAATTATTACTTGATTCATAGAACCTTCAACAATGCATAGATTTCTAGTATCCTGATGAACTTGATTGTTGTGGTTTTAAGGGGTGGAACTGCGAGGTCAACTGACCCTAAACCATGATGGAATGTGTTTTTGCGGCATCCAAACCTGATCAGTCTTGACCGCAAATTCAGCTTATGCTCCTGGAAATTAATGATTTTGAGGACAGGCTCGTATTCAGCGACGAAGCAACGTTTCACGTGTCAGCGAAAGTGAACCGTCACAACGTGCGCATTTGGGGAACAGAACGCCCACATGTGACAATCGAGCACGCGCGCGACTCCCCAAAGATCAACGTGTTCTACGCCCTGTCAATGATGTTCGACCCTGACTATTATATGCCAGAAAACTGTATCATAATGATGGTCATTATAACACTATTTTTCATTATGAAACAGTTTCTCCCGCCAATCAGAGCTCAAGAAACAGTTGTTTGACCAATTAGGTGAGGATAGCAACGCACCTGCACTGAGTTCCAATGCCTTCTAATTTAAATTTCACTGCCTGGCCTAGTGTCATTGTGGGGCAATCGAGGAGGCCTTGGTCAAATACAAGGTACTCTGTGCGTCCCATGCGCTCTGTTCAGTACATAAAACTGGCGAAATCTCGACAGATATTTATGAATATTTATGTTCGAACATAAAATAGTTATAATAATTATCGTGGAACATAAACAGTCGTATGCAACTCGCCTATAATGGTAATTAAGAAACTCGTATGGAAATTATAAAACTCGCATACGCTCGTTTTATAAACATACTCGTGTCTTAATTATTGCCATTATAGGCTCGTTGCATAATGTACTATTATGTACGACGATGTCGATATGTAAATATTATATGTCAGAAAACTGTATCTTAATGGGGGACATTAAAGTACTAATTTTCATTATAACACAGTTTTTCCAACCAATCAGTGCTCAATATTTTCATTCATTGACCACTTAGGTAAGGATAGATTCTGACATGCACTTAAAATCCAACATGTTGGACACGAATTACATGATTTGAAAGTTGACAATGTAGCCTATATTGGATCAACCATTGTAGTTGCAATGCATAAACAAACTAGGCAATATTGCAAAAGGAATAGCATTGTATCTTATTATCCGCAACTCCAATTTCTACACATTCGTAAGATTTCGCCGACAATTTTAGTGAATGCTGTTGTTGACACAATCACACCAGACCGTCATGGAGGAAGCATGCATATGACATTAGTTCCACGGAAATTATAATCCAGCTCTTTGTTCAGTAAATGGATTTCTTACACGAAACCTTACCGCCAGATGTCATAACTGTTCTATTTGGGACTCAATTATAGATTTGTCTTTCGTTGACATTCTATACGCATCGAATTTGAAGAATAACTAGTTGATAATACGATACATTTTAATTTTAAGGCGTTTGTAACAGCCTACTTTGTGTTATTTTACCAAAATAACAAAATGATCCAACATAGTACCTGTGCGCTCTCTGTTGGTGCTATTTCAGGATAAGCAATGTTTCAAAGCTCTGGGATTTGTTATTGGGTAGAGATCAAAGGTTGAGCCAACACAATTCCCACGAAGAAGAATTCAACCGACAGAATCTCGACAGTTATTTATGAATATTTATGTTAGAGCATATAATAAAGTTATAATTATCATCGAACATAAACAGTCGTATGCAACTCGCCTATAATGGTAATTAAGACACTCGTATGGAGCTTCGCTCGTTTTATAAACATACTCGTGTCTTAATTATTGCCTTTATAGGCTCGTTGCATAATGTACTATTACGAACCCTATTTCTTCGCCGAAACCATAGTGACTGGCATCATTTATCTGGATATGTTACAACAATGGCTTATGCCACAACTGTGTACAGACAGTGGCAATTTCGTTTTCCAACAGGATGGGGCCCCACCCCACTTCCACCGACTCGTGCGCGCGTACCTGAACGAGAACTTAGCGCAACGTTGTATTGGACGAAACGCTGACAATGACGTCGCATTGTTGAGGTGGCCGCCTCGTTCCCCAGACTTAACCTCATGTGATTTCTTTCCCTGGGGATATGTGAAGGACAATGTCTTATTGCGACACTTCCTGCTGACTTGAATGGCCTTGCTATACAGCTGGCGCGGGTGAGGACGGAATTTGACTATCACCTGGATGTCTGCCGTGTATCCAAAGGTGCACACATAGAACATTTGTAAGGTATGCCAAACAAACTTGGAGAGATTTCCCGTCTTTTGGTATATCATTCACACTGATATGTAAAACACTTATTTCACAATAAACTTCCGAAATGTGACACTGATTTATGAATAACACTGTATTAATGATTTCAAGGTGATGATTTACTGTGATAATTCCTTCATTTTGTGGTATTCGTATGTCAAAGTATGAAGGGTGTTCAAATAAAAAGGTACGAAACGATACTGTGGATACAATTTATTCGTTATTCAAACGTAATCACCACAGGCCTGTGCACAGGTGTCCCATTTCTTCACTAGCCACAGGATTCCCTGTTCCTAGAAGTCTTGTAGTTGTGACAGGAGCCAATCCTGTACGGTGTCCTTTAGTTCGTCGTCCGATTGGAAACGTTTTCCCTTGAGACGAACAATTAACAGTGACGTGTATTGTGCGACACTCCGTAGCCTACGCAAGTCCATCAAGAACAAACAGCCTGGACTACTCAGGAAAGGAGTGATTCTGCTCCATGATAACGCTCGCCCACCTGTCTCTAACATCACACAAGATGTATTGCCCACGTTCAAGAGGGAGCAACTTGAGCATCCGCCCTACAACCCGGACTTGTCACCCTGCGACTTCCATCTGTTTGGTCCGTTAAAAAACATCTCAAGGGAAAACGTGTCCAATCGGACAACAAACTAAAGGACACCGTACAGGATTGGCATGAAGCAGGTCATTCCAGAGTCAAGCAGTGGCTTCGGTGCCGTAGTTGGTAGCATACTGAGCTTCTATGCCCAAGATCGCGGGTTCAAACCCGGACGAAGCCGTTGGATTTTTAAGAGCGTTAAAATCCCTCAGTATAACTTCCTTCGGAGGGGAAGTAAAGCCGGCGGCCCCATCTCATAGATTTATGGAATGATAAAGAACCTTCCACTAATAACACTTGTGTGAAGCTAAATTATAGGTTATATTTGACTAACGCTCTTAAGTTCCAATGTTTGTCGCCAGGAGCTGACTGCGGTGGCATATACAGAGTGTCTCAAAAAATGTACTAACACTTTGATTGACTATAAAATGATTATTTATTAACATAGAGACAAGTTTAAGGGCTTCAATTATAAAAGAGGCATGTAATTAAAGACTTATGCTCGCAAATGTTCAAATTGATCACCGTCAGTGTCCAGGAGTTCGACAAACCGCCACCAACGCACCAGACCATTGCTCGTATCAGAGAAAAAATTGAAGCAGATGGAACCATTCACAACGTCAACAAGAAACGTTCTGGACGACCACGGACATCCACCAGTCCTACAAAAGAAGAACAGGTGCAGGAAGCCCTCACTCGATCCCCACCGAAATCACTACGACAAACGATTCGAGGGACACACATCTCAAAAGATAGCGTCCATCGCATCATGAAGCGTCTGCGCTGGAAATCCTAGAAATTGGAAATTGACAGACAATGTCACGAAATTCCAACTGAACTTTGTCGTAACGTTTGCGAATCCATTGCTTCGCGTTATTAGCTTTATCTGGACACTGACTGTCATCAATTTCAACATTTGCGATCACGAGTCTTTAATTGCATGTCTCCCCTATTTATTTAGCGTATGGCATGGTTACATAATTACAAGCTAAGAACACATTAAACATATACATTAGTATTTAGCCTAAAAGAACAATATTAAAATAAATTTTGAATGAGGAGACACATATTCAATAGATAAAAAGTTCAAATTTACAAGGTAAGATTTAAATTGGAAATCCAATCTAGAGCAGGCTGCGTTGCATCATGAAAGTCTTTGAGGTTCCCATGATAGGCTCGAAGGCTGCAGTCCTCCACGATATGTTGGAGGGTCTGTCTTTCAAAACCACAGTCGCACTGAGGTGAGGAAGCCTTATTCCACTTGAATAAGCTGTCTGCGCAGACCCCATGTCCCTTTCGAATTCTGTTGAGTGATTTCCATGTATGGCGTGGTAGTTCCATGCCAGCTGGTTTCTTGATAGGATCAATGAAGTTTCCATATTTCTCATGGAATAAATTATTCCATACCTCAGACCACTTGTTGTCAATCTGAAAAGTATTTAATTGTAGATATTCCGCTGTTAGGATGGGTGGTCGGCGGGATTTCAAGCGACTTATCTTTACTGTAGGTATGTCACAATGAATAGGAAGCTTTGGAGTGGAAATTATCTTTTGATATTCCCTCAAGAGAGAGTTTTGTCTACGTAAGTCAGGTGGTGCAATATGACTTAGAGGTGAAAGCCAGTACAGAGGAGTGGTCCTGATGCAACCTGATATAATCCTCATCGCCGAATTCAATTGGACATCAATCTGCTTCACATGTGGACTGTTAAGCCACACCGGAGCACAGTATTCAGCAGCTGAATAGACAAGTCCTAGAGCAAAAGATCGTAATGTTGTTGCTGTAGCTCCCCATGTGGTTCCACATAACTTCTGCAAGATGTTATTGCGTGATCTTAGTTTTGCTGCAGTGTTCTGCAGGTGCTTCTTGAAGGACAAAGTTCTATCGAGAGTAACGCCTAAATATTTTGGAAAATGTTGATGATGGAGGACATTCTCATTAAATATGACATTCAGCTTTGTATTTGCCAACCTGTTGTTTAAATGGAAACAACTAACTTCAGTCTTACTAGGATTCGGTGTTAGTCTCCATTTCTTGAAATATTCATAATGCTCTCCCCTATAATTGAAGCCCTTAAACATGTCTCTATGTAATAAATAATCATTTTATAATCATTCAAAGTGTTAGTACATTTTTTTGAGACACTCTGTAGTAACAACGTTCAAAACTAGTTGGTCGTTGACGGTGGCGTTTGGTAGCAAAATATAGATCTACATGAAAATCGAATGTTTGCAGCCCTTACATGAAATAAAAACATATAACACACACTAACACACACCGGTTATCAGACAGATTCTACACACACCCAGAGTACACGGGGCTACATGACCGCGTTGTCGCAGCCCCTAAACTAAGGAATCAACCACCAGAGTCGAGCAGAACAATATTGTAGAACCCGGAATGATAAACAATGAGAAATGCCCTCTTTTGATGCTAGGATTCAAACTTTGGTCCTCCAGTGAATGCAAATGACACTCTAGCCATCCAAACAATACGAGTTGGTTTACGATTTCATTTCGGAGGGATGGATCATGGATGATGCAATCATGAAACACATACATGAATGCATCTGTCGTTTTACTCGTGTCGGCTTGGGAATTGTGGCGGAATGTTTTGTGATGGCAATGTGGGAGCAATGGTCGAAAAACGATTCAACGTTCACTGTGGAAATAATTCTCGTCCGATTGGATGACTTCATGTTATTTGCATACACCAGCCATGTCAGTGACCGGTGGCGCTATCCGTACGCAGAACCGTAGAGAACTACAGCAGGCCCTAGACTTGTAATTTGACCCTTCCATCTTGGATATCCCTCGGCTGAGCACGACAAAAAATTGGAATGCAGCCGAAATAAATCAGAAACTTCTATGGACATCAAATTGGCAGGTGAAAAGAAGGAAGTAGGAGACTTCTGTTACTTAGGAAGCAAAATAACCAGTGATGGAGGAAGCAAAGAGGATATAAAAAGTAGGTTGACTCAGGCAAGGAAAGCATTTCTACAGAAAAGGAATCTGTTGACATCGAATATAGATTTAGATATTAGGAAGTCATTTTTGAAAGCCTTTGTCTGGAGCGTGGCGCTCTATGGAAGTGAAACTTGGACTATTGGTGCAGCAGAAGAGAGGAGAATTGAAGCGTTTGAAACGTGGTGTTACAGGAGAATGATGATGATCAGATGGGTAGATAGGGTAACAAATGAAGAGGTATTAAGATACGTGGGAGAGGAGAGATTTTTCTGGCGACTGCTAATGAAGAGAAGATATAGGTTGGTAGGACACGTATTAAGACACCCAGGAATAGCAAGCTTAGTTATCGAAGGAAGGGTCAAGGACAAGAACTGTAGGGGTAGACCAAGGTTAGAATCTTTAAAACAGATTGCCTCGGATGTAGGGTGTGGTAGTTATATAGAGATGAAACGATTAGCTCAGGACAGGGTGGCATGGACAGCAGCATCAAACCATTCAAAATACTGAAGACTCAAACAACAATAACGAGCATTAGAATGCAATTGTTGTTGTTGTTGTTGTTGTTGTTCGAGTCTTCAGTCCTTTGGTCTGATGCAGCACTCTATGCCTCCCTGTCCTGTGTTTATCGTTTCATCTCTACTTAGCTATCACACCCTACATCCGCGGTAATATATTTCACATCTCATCTCTCTTGGTCGACCCCTTCAGTTCTTGTCCTTGACCCTCCCTTCCATAACTATGTTTGCTATTCCTGGGTGTATTAATACATGTCCTAGCAACCTATCTCTTCTCCTCATTAGCAGTCGCCCGATACATCTCTCCTCTCCTACTTGCCTTAATTCCTCTTCATTTAGATGGTATATTGGCTTATACAGCCAAGGAATTAAAACTCAGCAATTTTGCAAATCCTAGCACATGACATGGCTCCAGGCAACGTCTTTCAAAAATGAATTCCTAATACCTAAATCTAATTTTGATGTCAACACATTTCTATTCTGTAGAAATGGTGTTATGAAGAGTGGGAGAATAGAGATTTTTTTTCTGGTGACTGCTAAGGAAGGAAAGGCATAGGTTGCTATGAGACTTACTAAGACACCCACGAATAGCAGACTTAGTTATGGAAAAGGGATGGAGGACAAGAACTGTATGGGTCGATGTAAGTTAGAATAACTTATGTTAAACACATTGTCCCGGTCGTAAGTTGTGGTAGCTATGTATTAATGATGATGATGATGATGATAATTCTTGTTTTAAGGGGCCTAATATCTAGGTTATCGGCCCCTAATGGTTTGGGTGTTAGTGAAAGATGAGATGAGAATCAAAACTATAACTAATACTAACTTACTTATTAGAAGAAGAAATGGTAAACAGAGGATAAGGCAAATAAAGGACAGGAAGATAAGAAATGCCCTCAATCCTCGAAGAATGAAGATTGAGGGACTTGGAAGGAAGGAGAGCCATGAAAGGCAGATAAGAAAGGGAAAGAGGAGAAGGCCCGTCCCAAAGTCAGAGGAAAAAGGGGACAAAACGGAGCCACCTCAGGAATCCCTCGGGGTCGCCAACTCCCAAACTCACCAGCCGTGAGCCCTTGAGGGTGTAGCACTATTCAGGGTGCACCAGAAACGGTGGGGTTACATACACCCCGCCTCCTTGAGGGCCTTGTGCAGAAGGCAGGAGATAACAGGAAGAGAAAGGGAAGGCTGACCCCTCGCAGAAAGAGGGTATCAGGAAAGATGAGACAAGGGCCAATTAAGGCGGGAAAGGAAGAAACTCCCTAGGCCTCAGATACCCTAATACCGTCGGGGTCGGAAAGGAACAAGAGTTGACCAAAAGAGGTCGACATGAAAGAAGACGGAGAGAAGCCCGGCACAAGTAAGTGGAAGCACTGCCGGACTCAGCTGGGGTCCCGTGGTCGCCACCCACGTCCCACCAGATGTGAGCCCCTGGGGGAATGTAGAAATGAAACTGACGACATCTTGGTGTAGTGGCTAGTGCTCTTGGCAGTCATCCTGGAGGCCTGAGTTCTATACCCGTCTCAGCCTTCCTGGAATTGGCTTTCCGTGCTTTTCCACCTTTACTCCAGGCAAATACCGGTATGGTTTCTCACTTAAGGCCACGGCTACCTTCTTCCCAATTCTATCACTAATTTACAAATACTAGTACAGACACGACTGGCTGCGTGGTGCAGCGGTACAGTTCTCGCCGGCTGTGCCCAAGGTTGCAGGGACTAGCGCAGTCAGTCGGGCATTTTAGGGTTCTTAAATGCAAAGAAGCCATGTCAGTAGATTTACTGGCACGTTTAAGATCCCCTTCGAGAAAAATAATTCCGCCACACCGGCGTCTCTACAAGCCACGGGAGTTAAAAGGGGCATAAAACCAATGAAATTATTACTGGTACCAACATGACAATAACACAGGATATCACACAAATTCCACGGGACTAAATGACTACGATGTCGCAAAGCCCCTAAAATAAGGTACTAAAACAAGAGATTAAACGATTAGCTGAGGATTGATTGATTGATTTTATTCCCACGGCTACACTTTGAGCTTAAGAGCTCCTTTACAGTAGCGCCCTACATAAAATAAGATTAGGGCTTATAAAAATAAAACATTTCACTTACATTCACAATATAAATAATAATAGTCTAACAATGATAGTAACAAAAAGGCAGTAATAATAATAATAATAATAATAATAATAATACTAATGGAAAAATTATATAGCCTACAAAAGAGTACATGCAGACACAGTATCAGCCCGAAAAATACCACCGTATACAAGAAAAGCTATTAAAGTAGGCAGGTTGTCAGCTAATGTCCTGATGTTATAATTGAACTAATAATAGATTTGTAACATGATGCAGTTATCAGATGTGAGAGGTGTACTGCTCCAAGAAGCAGCATGAAAGACGTCTTTTGAGAGCTGCAGTGCTTGCAATGATGACGAACTTATATAAATCGAAGGTGTTGAAGAAGCGTGAGGCGGTGCAGACAATAGTACATTATGCAACGAGCCTATAATGGCAATAATTAAGACACGAGTATGTTAATAAAACGAGCGTATGTGAGTTTTATAATTTCCAACCGAGTGTCTTAATTACCATTATAGGCGAGTCGCATAGGACTGTTTATGTTCGACGATAATTATTTTAACTATTTTATGTTCGAACATAAATATTCATAAATATCTGTCGAGATTTCGCCAGTTTTGTGTACTGAACAGAGTGCATGAGACGCAGAAAATGCCTTGTATTTGACCATGGCCTCTTCGATTACCCTACTATGACACTGGGACAGGCAGTGACATTTAAATTAGAAGGCCGTGGAACTCAGCGCATCTAATTATCAAATTGGTCAAACAACTGTTTCTTGAGCTCTGATTGGTGGGAGAAACTGTTTCATAATGAAAAATAGTGTTATAATGAGCCTCATTATAGTACAGTTTTCTGACATATAATAGTCAGGGTCGAACCTAAGAGATTTAATGAACTTCATGGTTCGGTGTATGGGAGAGGGAGGCATGGAGATCTTCTTTAAACCTGTCAAAAGACTGAAGATTCAACAACAACAACAACAACAACAATCTAGACGCATGAACGTCAAAGAACTCACTCGTGAAGAAAACCTCGGAATTTAATATCTTACGGTTTATGAGAAAAGGAACTCTGAATAAGGCTAAATTTCTTTGTCTATTATTATGAGGGAAGGGGTTGCTTCCACCCTCTTAAGATACTGTATGTGACAGCAATCTGCGGTCGACATCGGTGGCATATTCTTTGTGAACTGAAAAGTAGGATTTCCACGAATTCCTCCCAGACCAGAGAATAATCGGGTTATATAATCGCTCGGTACACAATGAAGTTATTGACTATATACTTCCTATAGAGGCCCTTTGACGTCACAACTTACACAATCTCCACTGTTATTGAGAGAGGGAGACTGCTTTGTGGACTGAACGTGACTGATGTCGCCAGTTACATTATTATTTCATAAACCTTGCCAGGTTTATAAAACAAAAGACACTATTTTTAGAGTGAATTCCCCAGGAGCTCACAATCAGTGATGATAAATGCTGTTTTAAGGGGAGACGTAGGCAAAAATCCTTTAAATAGAGGGTTTATATTTGCTTATATGAAAGTACATATCTTTGAGAACATTATCGCAAAATTTTACATTGAAACTCGAACTGCAAATGTCATCTAAAAATTAGTAACCCATGTACCGATAATACATTTTATCCCGGCCAATATGTCTCTTTGAAAAGGAAGAGAGATTCGGAGAATATTTTTCTCAGTCATATTTTAGTAAGCAATTTACCGAAACCAAGGGGACTGGGGATAATCAGTATGAAAATATAAGTGTAACAGGTTTCTAATCTGACTCAAAGAAAAAGGAAATGATTAGAAATATTCACTTTTATTGAAAATAAAATTAACCACAAATTCAAAGAATCACAGAAAATCAATGAAAATGTTTATCAATAAGTTATTGCTCTCAACACTAGATTAGTTTTATACATGCACATTACAATTTTGTGCCCGGACAACGACAGAACATCCCTCAGTATGCCTTCCTTCGGAGGCAAAGTAAAGCCGGCAATCCCATGTCATAGATTTATGGCATGTTAAAGAACCTTCCACTAATTACATCTGTGTGAAGCTAAATTGGATAGGTTAAGAATATAAACAACGCTCTAGGTTTCTACGTTCGTTGCCAAGAACCGACTGTTGTGGCGTCTAGTAGCTAAGTTCTGAACTTGGCCTAGTAGTCGTTGACAGTGGCGCTTGGCGGCAAAAGTAGGAACTATTTGAAAAAATCTAAGTTGCAGTCTGTACTTAAATTAAAAAACAGATAACACACACTAATACAGTCATCACTATTAACACCGGTTATCAGACAGATTCTACACACACCGAAAGTATACCGGGCTACATGACCGGAAAGGCGGTCACCCAAATGTTAAAAGCTTAAATCAAATTACGACCAACCTAATTATTTGTTCTCTACCAGATTTTGCAACAACATGCCTTTCTGTGGAAAGCATCTTATGACTGACTACAAGGTCATCAGCCCAATAGTTTGCAAATAGCGGCCATGTATGTGTGCAAACCCCATTCCCCATATCAATTCAAACACGGTGAAACCGAATTGAATGAAATTTTGTACAGAGGTAGCACTAGCAAAGGGCACCTCATATTCATGTTTAATATCCGTATAACACGTTGTATTTCAACAAACTACTACAACCAACATTCAATAAATTATACTCCTAGCAAAGGGCACCTCAGTGTCATGTTTTATATCGCCGCCATCTTGACGGAAACGGAATGACGGCCACCCAAATGTTAAAAGCTTAAATCAAATTACGACCATCCTAATAATTTGATCTCTACCAGATTTTGCAACAACATGCCTTTCTGTGGAAAGCATCTTATGACTGACTACAAGGTCATCAGCCCAATAGTTTGCAAATAGCGGCCATGTATGTGTGCAAACCCCATTCCCCATATCAATTCAAACACGGTGAAACCGAATTGAATGACATTTTGTACAGAGGTAGCACTAGCAAAGGGCACCTCATATTCATGTTTAATATCCGTATAACACGTTGTATTTCAACAAACTACTACAACCAACATTCAATAAATTATACTCCTTGAAAAGGACAAAGAGTTATAACAATACCTATGCATTTAGTAGAAAGTAGGCTATATGTTCTTTACTGATCTTGTTTGTGTGTTTTCTGCCAACGTCTGACTTAACCCTTGCGAACCCCTGGGGATATCACGATGCTTCTCTATGAGGACGATATGGCTCTGCAGAAAGGACTGAACAAGCTTTACACGTTGTCAAAAAGTAATTAACTAGACATAAATAGCAGCAAAGCATAAGTCATGAAATTCAGGAGAGGGGGAAACGTCTCAATGACAGACAGCTTCCACTGTGGAAATGACCACCTCGAGTTAGTGAACTCTTATAATTACCTAGTATTGGCACTTCAAGTCACGGGGAAATCTTTCACGAAACATATAGAAGAAAGATGCACAACTGCCATTAAAGCTACTTTTGCTATTAAGATCTTAGAAAAACTATCGCTTGATTGAGCCTTGAACCTATTTCACATCAAAATTGCCCCAATTGCTTGTTACGCAAATTGGGGCCGATTTCCCTCCCGCATATTTCAGGAGACCTATTCATTTTATTTAGCGTATGGCTTTTAGTACCGGGAGTGTCCGAGGGCACGTTCGGCTCGCCAGAGGCTGTAGCCGCTTCGAGCGGACACCCATAGGGTGAGCTACAAGTTCCTTTCAATTTCAAGTAGTTCAAACTTTCGCTACCAGGTGTCACTGACACCTAGTGGTGCACCTTGGAACTTTCATAGAGCGTTTCAACGAAATCTAACCAAGAAATTTAGCTTCACACAAGTTTAATTAGTGGAAGGATCTTTTACATGCCATGAATCTATGACATGGTACCACCGGCTTTACTTCCCCTCCGAAGGAAGGCATCCTGAGGGATTTTAACGCTCTTAAAAATCCGAGTATTTCGGCCGGGTTTGAACCCGCGATCTTGGGCACAGCAGTTCAGCATGCTACCAACTACGCCACCGAAGCCGCTTTCAGGAGACTGAAGGCAGTTAAAGTACCGTAACCTACCTACACAGAGCCCTTAGAGCAGTGGTTCCCAACCTTTGTCAGCTGACGCCCCCCTTTTCAGATAAGGGAGTTCATCTCGCCCCCCTCCTCCTCCTCCTCCCCCACCACACTCATCCCAACACCACTCATCGCTTCTATAACCTCTTCGATTGACGCGGAGGATATAGACCTAACCTAATGAAAAATGAAAATCCACAGCCTGCTTCCAGTCTCCGACCGGGTCAGGGAATGGAATGAATGAAGCCCCCATCTAGCGGCGAGGATATGAACTGTGCCAGCTGCCGAGGCCTGACGCACTCCTCTGGGGCAATGATTAAATGAATGACAGATGAAATGAAATGATAGTGGAGAGTGTTGCTGGAATGAAATTTTGACAGGGAAAACCGGAGTACCCGGAGAAAAACCTGTCTGCCTCCGTTCTGTCCAGCACAGATCTCACATGGAGTGACCGGGATTTGAACCACGGACCCAGCGGTGAGAGGCCGGCGTCCTGCCGCCTGAGCCACGGAGGCTTCATAGACCTAACCTAATAACACTACATAATGAAATAGGTCTATCTATTGCATACTAACTTCATTTTTAGCACAATACAAAGAACACACTTTTACAACAAATCCCTAAATTAATCAACAAATGTCAGTGAGAGGGTTGACACTGTTTTCTCTTGGTAAGATTCGGTATGTTTGGTTTGATATTGTACAGCCCGGGGGGCGCAGTACCCCCTGAGGGCCACCCTCCATCTTTTACTGAAACCACCCCAACTGGCAACACCATAAGACCAGAACATTATCTATACACAGCAAGCGGCGGCCACCCAGCCTGGGAGGTTAGCCAACTGCTTGCAAAACATACACAAACATTGACACTTACAAATATCTGGGGCAGCTACATTGACGTAATGCTGACCACGCAGCGCCGAGAACTATAAGAATGGAGTCCTAACTAGGAGCCATCATCTGTTATACTCTGTGCGTCGCCAGCGGCCTTCGTCCGACGTCCGTTCCAGCTTCATCACCAGGTGAGATTCAGCCGTGCTCAGAATCCTTTAACTCTTGTATACACCTACCCAAATTTGTACACATAAATTGTATTTTACATTTGCCTAAGACTTCCCAAAAGGGACATACAAAACTACGTTTACTGACCAATAAATACTGGTCAGCAAGCTACACACTGCATTACTAATTACACTCCTCTTCACGTCCTTATACCCCTCCTGGCCTTCGTCACAATTGCCCGTGACCGCCAAAGCCAGTAATTGCTTCGTCAGGCCCCATTGTGCTCCCAGCACGCGACTCGACTACATAACGTCAAGCCGCTGAGATAGCACGTTTATTGTATCACTCACTCGGCTCAGCTGGCAGGCCAGTACAGTAGCCTTTACTTAGAGATTCATCCCCTAGCAGACACTTACATCATGCAGGGAAGCCCCAAAGAGATTGAACACTAAACACCAACACACTACACCAGTAGTGTCCCACTATTACGGGAAGCTGCTCTCATTTAGGAATAGCCTACCAAATTAGTACAGCGACACAATCGTGTTTGGTCCCAACTACCCCCCAACTAAGGGATCCAAAACAATATTTGACAGAGCACAGAGGAGATCACTTGCAACATCAAGCTGACAGCGCTGCTTTGTTTCTATGACACTCAGCGTTGAAAATCCTGACTCGCATAAATGTCTTTGAAAATGGGACAATGACACGCAATGCAAATTTGGCTATTACAGGATACACTGCAAGACAGTTTACCCAAAAGTCACCCAGTCCTAATATTTTAGAATAATCTTTTAGCTTTGATTCACACTTCAAATCTATGGCTTCTTCTTGAAGCTGTGCTGGCAGTGCTTCAATGTCAATGGCAAACGAATTTCTTGTTAACATCCAGGACCATTCTTCCGACGAAATATCAGGAAAGTAGAAGTTGAATCCTTGTGCCAGGGAATCCAAATGTGATAGAATTTGCATCTAAGTTTATTACGATCATGTTCATTTTCCGGCAACATTTCATTAAGGCGGTGAAAGGATGAGAAGTTGTTCTACTGAAGCCGGCGTTTCCATAACTGTATATTTTCCAGGAATGCATAATATTGGAGTTTTTGCCTTGGAGCTTTAAGTTCAAACTGTTCAAACTTCAAAGAAATCACAAAGATATGCCAACGAGTCGATAAAATTGGCATGATTTTGCTCCTTACAACCCAGCAAATTCCTTATTTTATATTCATCCTCACGGCTCCGCAGAGGTTTGTGCCGACAGTTGGCAATTTCCAGTGCTTTTGAACGATTGACTTGGTGCGACAATCACTTGGAGAGATTCAAAAAATGTTTATTTTACAAAATTGTAATATTCGAGTTAAAAAGACTTGGATAGTCAGTGCGAGAACAGAGTTTCAAGATTCTATTTTGTTTCTTCACTGCCTACTTGATTGTTCTCGCACTGCCTTCTTGGTACTCGGCTGCTAGCATTTAAAATGATATAAAGTCCAGTCTTTCAGACTGACTATCCGTGTCTTTTCATCTTTTCATCAGAGAGATAGCGGTAAAGAACAACTTGCTGCAAACACCAGCGAATGAAACCCACACGAGAGAAAGGAAAGAAAAGGCAAATGGAAAAGATGAACGATTTCATTCAACGCCAGCCATGAATATGAATGATTGTAAGGAACCAAATTTACCGCTGCGACACATATACAGTACACTAGAATGGCTGCACAAAGTTTTCACTACAGAATTTCTAACGAAATAGGATTTCACCAGGCATACATTAAATATATCTGTAAGCTTTGTGGACAGTACCACCTACTCCAAGGACAGAATCACTAAGATTTTGATACACCATGACAATGCGAGACCACATGTGGCAACCAGAACCACCAACAAGCTCCGGTCATTTCACTGGGAGAGTCTGGACCATCCACCATACAGTCCGGACCTCAATAACGACTGCACATATAACGCAAAGGAGGAAAGAAGAGTGAAAACGATTGGCTTATTGTTCAGTGCATATGTTTCAGTTTTTAATGTATATTTTAATCATTTTTAGTGCATGAATGTCCGGCCACCTGCACAGTATGTTTTCTTGAGTGGGGGGGATACACATTAATCATTAAGAATATGGTATTAAATATTCTCCTTGTTGACTGATAATAATCTCCAATTATAAAATCCCCCTTGTCAACACTAAGAAGTTTAATAATTAAGTTTAAACGTACATGTTTCGGTATAACAATGATACCTTCGTCTGCATAGATTGAATAAATAGAATCTTCAAAACCTATGATAACAAATACATCCAGAAAATGGATATCTTTACAAAACAAGAAGTTCCGTGAAGAACTATACAGCCTATTTTTCATGCCAATGATTATTCTACAGAATACGAACCTATCTAGAATAATGACAAAATTAAGTTGGTAATATCGAAATATCTAATAAGTTCAAAATATACCTGGTATAATGTAGCCTAATAGAGAACTACAGTTGGCAGCCCTGGTGACTGATATATTCTTAGTTCCATCTTTTAAGGTACATAATACAACATTTGGTTGAAGTCCAATGGACGTTACATGCAGTTAGACACTGGATCTATCAGCACGCGTAAAAGCATGTTGCCAACAATACCATGCGTGTGCTGGTCAGAAATAATCTGAAAAATTATGATATCTTGTTGTGCCAATTTTGGATGAAATCCATTTTTTAGTATAGAAGTTACATGTATTTTAAAATTGGACATATCAGCAGGCATAGAATCATGTTGGCAGCACTGCCTTGTATTAATTACTCCAAATTAATCTGGAATGTCAGGTGCTATACGTGTGCAAAATATAGAGCTATTGGCTTGCATACTTTCTGATATATTGATATTAGGGTAAAAAAATATAGACAGCATTTATTAACAATTGGCAGCCCTGATTGCTCTTAAGAATACTTATAGTCATATCTGTTATGCTACACATAGAGCATACGAAATTTGGTTGAAATCCAACTGATAGTATAGAAGTTACATGTATTTAAAAATTGGTACTATCAGCAGGCTTATAATCATGTTGGTAGAACTGGCGTATATATCTTACTCCAAATTAATCTAAAATGTCAGAATATACGTGTGCATAGTTTAAAGCTGTTGGCTTGCATACTTTCTGATATATTGGTATTTTGATTAAAAAAAAAATAGAGAGAGCAATTATTAACAGTTGGCAGCCCTGGTGGATCGTAAGAATACGCTCAGTCATATATGTTTATGTAAAGATATTACATACAAAATTTGGTTGAAATCCAATTGATAGTGTAGAAGTTATATGCATTTAAACATTGGACCTATCAGAAGGCTTAAAATTATTTCGGCAAGACTGCCATGGTTGGACGTATGGAAATTAAACTGAAATAGTATTATCTACATGTGTGCCAATTTTGGAATGGCTCTCATGTATACCTTGCAAGATATCCAACATGGAGTTCAAATTTCTAGTGTGTTTTTTCAGCAGTTGGTAGCACTGACATCATTTTCAAATATGGACGTGAGCTATTCCGGTGCACATCTTTACTCATACTAAATTTGGTTTTGATTGCTGCAGCCGTTTAGGAGTTGATAGGGGGTGGGGACACACACACACACAGCTAGCCAGACAGACACATTTTCCCGGATCGATCTCATAAGTCTACTTTTTCCTCATTTTTGCAAAATGTGGAAAGTAGGCTAAAAATATTGTGAACTTTCATCTATTTACATTCTAATGCTTTTGTAAGGATATCTATTTTTAGCCTATTTTCATTTTATGAAAAAAAAAAGAGGCTTATAAGATCACCTTTTGTCCGTGTGTCTGTGTGTGCGTGTGCGTGGTGGTGTGTGTGTCCCCCTAATAACTTCTAAACGGCTCGAGCGATTCCAGTGAAACTCGGTACATTCATAGCACTATTCCGGACGACCCCGACCGAACCCTTCAAATTTTGTTACGTCTAACCAATCCAACATGGCGTCTGTGCGAAATATTTCACTAGCATTCAATATCTCCGAATCTATTACCGATATCACCCTGAAATTTTGTACAGTGATAAACGGATCTACTAGAAGTTCACCTATGTGACTTTTGAAAACCTGGTAACTTCAGAACCAACATAGCGGCCAAGCGAATTTGCGACTTTTAAATAGAAGTTTCTCGCAATTTAACCAACCAAACGCAATGAAACTTGGTACAATATATGTTTATACACATTGTAATACACCGACATCTAACTTCGTTCAATTGTTTACATAACCTCAAGATGACGGCTGTGCGAAATATTTCACCGGCATTCTCTACCTCTGAAACTATTAGTGGTATCATCCGGAAATTTTGTACGGAGATAAAGGGCACTACTGAAAGTTCATCTATGAGGCTTTCGAATACCGGTTATCTACAAGACGAACATGGCGGCCAAGCAAATTTGAAAATTTTAAATAGACCTTTCTCGCGATTTAATGATCCAAACGCAATGAAACTTGGTACAGCAAATGTTTATACTCATTGTAATACACTGGTACCTAATTTAGTTCAATTGTTTCCATAACCACAAGATGGCAGCTGTGCGAAATTTTATAATCTCGTTTTTACTTCTTGTGTCCTAATCATGCGATTGAAGTTTGAATGCTACACGTAGACAATAATCTGCATGTAACAGTACATAACTCTAGGACCTACATATAAAAAAATCCAGCATGGCGACCATCCAAAATATTTAGTCGTTTCTCAATATCTACGAATCTATTACAGCAATCAAACTGAAATTTTGTATGTTGATAGTGGCAATTAACATAAGTAGGTTATATGAAAGTAGGCTATATAGTTCTTCACGGAACTACTTGTTTCTCTTTTTATTAACATAGTTTTTAAGATTCTTTTTATTTAATTTACGCTGAAGAAGGTGTCATTGTATACCGAAACATGTACGTTTTAATGTAATTATTAAACTTCCTAGTGTTTGACAAGGTGGATTAGGGGGAGTGGGGGGAGGGGATAAAAGAAATAGGGGCAAATACTTTTGATCTGACCTCGTAATTTGCAATATCAATTGAACTTGTACCCACCAAACTCACCCAATGGTGACGCCCCTGCCCTTAACCGATTGTAACGTAATTCACAATGTAGTCGCTGGAATTTGTATTCATGTAGGCTAGTGTTAATAGGTGTTCCCTTGCCGATCATGACGTGATAATGCAACTCCAGAGGGCTCCGCTTGGAGTTATTGTTCACGGGAGCGCAAGCCTTGCCTGCCATCTATAATGTATTGCGAGAACTTGATGAAAGGCTTGGGCTAGCGTGTAGTAGTCACAGGTAGAGGGGCTTACAGAGGCTTAACGAACTGTTGCTCACGGATTAGCAAAGTTAGGCAGCAACATGGACGTAAAATCACAGGGCGTAAAGAATTAGAAGTCAGCTAAGAAACTTTTGTGTTTCGGATGTTTTAGAGACAGAGTTATTAACTGACAGGCACAAGAAACTCTAGCGGCTTTTCACTGGGCTATAACTGAAGAGTTAAAAGCATACACTGCCCACCTTATTAACAATTATATGTAGGGACCCCGATTTATGGTAATATAAGCAACCCACCCCAGCTTCGCCCGGGAACAGTTATGAATGCATTACGTGACAAGCGCTTATTTTTCGATGCCAATGAACTACGACCTATATCCGTTTTACGTCTCGGCATGATGGGTTAAAATCACTGACTGGACTATTAATTATATTATCATGGAGATGCATGTGCAACGAATTCTTGTCAGACGTAATTCAAGAATGGCGAGGTACATGAAACACAAATTCCCCTTCCGTCTAATGACTCTATATTTTGCGGAACGAAAGGTTCACAGGCGAAATGAAAAAAGCTGAGTTGCACATCCATGGAGACTCCAAACACAACCACTCTTCTCTGAAGTCTTAACTCAACATGACTCGACAATTTGCTGCTGGCTGTATCTGGGGTAATAGGCTCGCTCGCCATCTAGGCTGTAACTGGGGTGATAGGCTCGCCCCTAGCTAGTTCGTAAACTGTCACCTCAGTAATTGAATGGAGATTGTTGGAAGAAATGAAAACGTAAAAACACTTATTTTTGGCGATGTGTTGAAGATAGAGATATACTCTCGCAGACTTTTTTCTAGAAATTTTCATGCTGAACAATTGTTACACTCATAGTATATAGATATTTTTAACGGTTTGCCCAGCGTAACCTTAAAAAGCACACGGATGCCAGGTTTTTTATTTTGACTTTTTCACTGCGTAGGTTCATTATTCAAACGTTGACTTCGGTCGCATGATTAGGACACAAGAAATAAAAACTTAATTTAAAAATTTCCCACAGCTGCCATCTTGAGGTTATGTAAACAACTGAACTAAATTAGTTGTCAGTGCATTACAATGTGTATAAAAATTTGCTGTACCATGTTTCGCTGCGCGGGGATGATTAAATCTCGAGAAAAGTCTATTTAAATGTTTCAAATTCGCTTGGCCGCCATGTTCGTTGTGTACTTAACAGGTTTTCAAGAATCATATGGATGAACTTCTAGCAATGCCCTTTATCACCGCATAAAACTTCAGGGTGATATCAGCAACAGTTTCGGAGATATAGAATGCCGGTGAGATATTTCGCACAGCCGCCATGTTGGATTGGTGAGACGTAATAAAATTTGAAGGGCATGGACAGGGTCGGACTACTGTATATAGTACTATGACCTTTCAGAGTTTCATTGAAATCGCTCCAGCCATTTATATTTTACTAGCTGAAGTACCCGTGCTTCGCTACGCGTCATAAATAAATTAAAATGTGCAGGTGACAGTTAAAACAGGGGATAGGCGAGGTGCTGCGCAGAGGGAGATTAAGGATGGAACATTTTGTCCAACTACACCGCTCGGCGTTGACCGTGTTTTATAGCACAAATTTAGGTTCTACTCGCTAACCGTTGGAGATACCTATCCAATAGAAAATGTAATTTTAAACCTCGTATATGCCATCAAAAGTTTGCTATTTCTTAGCGTTCTCTTTTTATTTGAAATGGAAATAAGAAAGTTTGAAACCAAAGGGTGTAGTGACGTCACTAAAATGGTCGCCATCTTTAAATAGTGCAAAGTATTGAAATCAAAAGTAACCTATAAGTTAACCAGGTAAATCAGCTACTTCCTAGTAAAATTCATGTAAATCGGACCAGTGGTACTTGCGAGATTGAGTAATACACAGACACACACCATCTCATTTTTAGCCTCGCTTCGCTCGCGTCATAGTCGTGTCATATTGTTATTCAATGAAATGCAGGTTTAACCCCGTTAACACCCCTTTATAACCTGAATATCGAAAAATCCCTCCTTAGTAGACGTTTTCGACACTCAACAAACATATCCCCAAAATATCATTCTTTTAACTTTAATAGTTTTGGTTGGTCGATGAGAGTGAACATCCAAAAATTCTTCCTTAGTGGACATTTTTCTTCCAGAATTTCACCGCTGCCCATAGGCCCCTTAAATTGCATTTATGAAAAAACGGTCGAACACCTACTTATTTTATTTATTTATTTATTTATTTATTTATTTATGTATTTATTTATTTTCAAGCTGATTGATTTCCTCCGAGTTTCAAACTCCTCGCCTATGACGTTTAAGAGATACACGCTCCGTTAGGAATCTTTCAACCCCCACTTTTCATCCCTTTCACCTCTTAATATACACTACATCGAAAAACCATTTGACATGTGTCAGCTTATTTTTAATGATTAGTATATATGCCAAGTATCACATCCCCAAATGAAACCACTCGTGAGATATTGTTAGTCAATGAATTGCACGTTTACCCCCTTAATACCTCTTTAGAACCTGAATATCCAAAACTCTTTCCTTCGTGGTCGTTTTCGACATACAACGAACATATCCCCAAAATTTCATGTTTCTAACTTCAATAATTTTGGCTGGGCGATGATGAGTGAGTGAGTCAGTCAGGACATTTTCTTTCATTTATTTTTGATAATTTCACCCCTCCCCATGAACCCCTTAAATTGTATTTATGAAACAAACGGTCGAACACCTATTTACTTATTTAAAGCTGCTTTCCCCCTGAGTTTGATGAGTGAGTGAGTCAATCAGCTAGGACATTTTTTTTCCTGTTTTTTCCCCCAGAATTTCACCCCTCTCCAAGGGTCCCTTAAATTGGATTTATGGAAAAACGGTTGAACACCTATTTACTTGTATTTTAAGCTGTTTTTCCCGCCGAATGTCAAACTTCTCGCCTATGTCGTTTCAGAGATTCACGCTCCGTTAAGAATCCCTCAACCCCCAATTTTCCCTCCTATCACTTCATAATATATACCACATCGATAAACTCTTAGACATATGTCTGATTATTTTTAATGATTAGTTTATATACCGAATATCACATCCCCAATGAAACAACTCACGAGATATCGTTATTCAATTAAATGCACGTTTACCCCCTTAACAACTCTTTAAAACCCGAATAAACAAAAATCATTCCTTAGTTGACGATTTCGACATACAGCGAACATATTCCCAAAATTCCATGTTTCCAACTTTAATAGTTTTCCCTGGGCGTGATGAGTGAGTGGGTCTGACAGGACATTTTCATTCAATTATTTTTACCAGAATTTCATCCCTCCCCATGGGCCCCTTAAATTGGATTGATGAAAAAACGCTTGAACACCTATTAACTTATTTTTAAGCTGTCTTTTTCCCCTGACTTTGATGCGTGAGTGAGTTAGTCAGTCAGTTAGGACACTTTCTCTCATCCCCCCCCCCCATAATTTCACCCCACTCCATTGGCCCCTTAAATTAAGCTGATTTTTTCCGCTGAGTTTCAAATTTCTCGCCTATGTCGTTTAAGAGATAGGCCTACACGCTCCGTTAGGAATCCTTCAATCCCCACTTTTCACCCCTTTCACCTCATAATAATACACCACATCGAAAAACCCTTAGACACATGTCTGCTTATTTTTAATGATTAGTTTATATGCCGAGTATCACATCCACAAATTAAACCACTCATGAGATGTTGTTATTCAATGAAATGCAGGTTTAACCCCCTTAAGACCCCTTTAGAACCTGAATATCCAAAAATCCTCCCTTAGTGTACGGTTTTGACATAACACGAACATATCCCCGAAATGCCATGTTTCCAACTTCAATATGTTTGGCTGGGCGATGATTAGTGAGTGAATGAGTCAGGACATTTTCTTTCAATTTTTTTTTCTTCAGAATTTCACCCCTCCCGATGAACCCCTTCAATTTGATTGATAAAAAAAACTGTCGAAAATCTATTTACTTACTTTAAAGCAGTTATTTCCCCCTGAGTTTGATGAGTGAGTGAGCCAGTCAATCAGTTAGGACACTTTATTTCCTGTCCCCCCCCCCCCCAGAATTTCACCCCTCCCCATGGGCCCCTTAAATTGGATTTATGAAAAACGGTCAAACACATATTTACTTATGTTTTATGCTGATTTTTTTCCGCTGAGTTTCAAACTCCTCGCCTCTATCGTTTAAGAGATACACGCTCCGTTAGGAATCTTTCAATCCCCACTTTTCACCCCTTTCACCTCATAATATACACCACATCGAAAAACCCCCAGACACGTGTCTTCTTACTTTTTAATGATGAGTTTGTATGCCGTGTATCACATCCCCCAATGAAACCAATCGGGAGATATTGTTATTCAATGAAATACAGGTTTAACCCCCTTAAGACCCCTTTAGAACCTGAATATCCGAAAATCCTCACTTAGTAGACGGTTTTGACATACAATGAACATATCCCAAAACTGTCATGTTTCTAACTTCAATAATTTTGGCTGGGCGATGATGGGTGAGTGAGTGAGTCAGGACACTTTTTTCAATTTTCTTTTTTCAGAATTTCACCCCTCCCCATGAACCCCTTAAATTTGATTTATGAAAAAAAAACTGTCAAACAGCTATTTACTTACTTTAAAGCAGTTTTTCCCCCTGAGTTTGATGAGTGAGTCAGTCAGTCAATCAGGTAGGACACTTTCTTTCCTGTTTCCCCCCCCAGAATTTCACCCCTCCCCATTGGCCCCTTAAATTGGATTCATGAAGAAAAAAACGGTCAAACACATATTTACTTCTTTTATGTTGATTTTTTTCGCTGAGTTTCAAACTCCTCGCCTATGTCGTTTAAGAGATTCACGCTCCGTTAGGGATCTTTCAATCCCCACTATTCACCCCTTTCACCTCATAATATACACCACATCGAAAAACCCTCAGACACGTGTCTCCTTATTCTTAATGATGAGTTTATATGCCGAGTATCACTTCCCCCAATGAAACCAATCGGGAGATATTGCTATTCAATGAAATGCAGGCCTACCCCCTTAACACACCTTTAGAACTTGAATATCCACAAATCCTCTCTTGGTGGGCATTTGCGGCCCTTGCGGAAGCTGCATGCCATATTTCATTCCAATCCGTTCGGTGGTTTCTGAGATTTCGCGATGAATGAATGAATGAGTGAGTGAGTGAGTGAGTGAGTGAGTGAGTGAGTGATATTTGACAGATATATTGTAGATAGTGTCAAGTCTTTGTTATGCTAATCTCGGTTGACAGTGCTGTGTGAGCAGTTGAGTAACTAACGGGATTTCAAGTAAAGATCCTCATTTCTATACCGGTAGTGCAGAGCGCAACTGGCATCCAGTCGGCCGTGTGTCGACTTGAGCTATGTTGCCATGGAAACTATCTGCCTTGCCATTCCTTCATGAGTACATTTTATGATTTGATTAGCCTGTGCTTGAGTGAAAAAGGGCCGAAATCAGAAGAATGAGAAAGACTATCGAAAATTAATGTAGCCAGCGGTTCCTTCTGGGTCCTAAACTATGTGTATGCAAAATTTGGTTGAGATTGGTGGAACGGTGTAGATTTGTATACGGAACCAATCCACCCACCCGCCCACCCACATACATACAGACTTTCACTTTTATATATAAGATTAGGGGGACACACACACGCCCACACACACATATGCACACACGGACGGACAAAATGTTATCTCATAAGCCTATTTTTTCATAAATGAAAATAGGCTAAAAATAAACAATCCATTCCACAAAAGAAAAGAACTTAATGAAATAGCAGCCAGAAGAGGTCTCCAAATAGCGTGTGAGAATATTAAATATAATGTAAGGAACTGAAACAGGATTCAACAACCAACCTTTAATCATCAAATTTGAAAATATCTCCCGAGTAAATCAATTCAAGTATTTCGAGGAAATTATTCAGCCAGCAGGGTTAAATCAAGGAAAGAATTACAAAAAGCATACAAAATTATTGCCCAAAGAAGAGGTGGAAGAGGATGTTTGAGAAGAAGTGCCTAGGAATGGGAAAGACAAGGAACGAAGTGAAGAAGCTGGTCAGAAGCAGGATTCGATGGAAGTGGTGGAAAGAAGCAAGTCAAATAAGCCATATCTATTTAATAAAAACCCATATCACAAAACACAAAATTACGTCACTACAATACTGTCGTCAAATCAGAACATATCCTCAGAAAAATAGAACCAAAATATGAAAAACAGGGCTAAGATGGAAATAAAGTCACATTAAATCTATCGATGTATTGAAAATGTCACGGGTGAAAGTAGACTGAAATATTGTAGTCACAACATATGCAGAACGGATAACAATGGACTGATTAATTTTAAACGAAACACTATCTCTAAATAACCACAACAATTTCCTGGTAGAAATGTCTAAAAGTGGACTTAAATCAATAATTATAATAATAATTAATACTATCATTAACAACTGGTTCGAAATGGACAGAAGACCGTCGTGCTAAACACAGTGAGCTCATGAAGACAATGTGGATCACGCGAAAAATGAACAAATGCCAGAATGTAAAATGAGGCTTATCGTGGTTCCTAGCGAAATTGAATGAATGAATAATACATTATTACTGAAAAGAAAACTGGTTCTCTTTCAAATATAGAGCAAAGCAAATTCAAGGATGGCTGAAATTCGATCAGTATCATCTCAAGAATTTCTATATTAGCTTGTTCATTAACAATGGCGGTATCAGAGGCTATTAAAATCTGGCACGTGGATGTCGGTCATTGCTCGTTTGACTGGCGCTATGACAATGGAATACAAGTAAGGTAACCTAGACTGGGAGCATTGTTCCTCAATGTATTCAGGAAGGTAGTGAGGTGGATGCCAGCATATTGTCAGTACTGCAATTGCCATCCCCTGCGCTATTGTAGTGCCAATTACAAGGAAATTATCACGAATTCCTGAAGCACAATGAGTTACCTTCCTCCCTTACAGCTTTGTGTGTGTGATGAGATAGAATGATGATAACACCATTATTGTCCAAGTACGTGCAGAAACAATGCTCTCTTCACTGAGCACAGGATGGGACAAGTTCCACTGAGTCCAACAACGTAGCTATAAGCGGTAAAGGAACTGTGCCTCTTCTACCACAAAAATGTTAATATAGCCATATTCAGAGTTTCTTTTAGCCTAATCCATGACATATGGAATTATGGGACTTACCATATACGAGGGCTGTTTTTTTTTTTCAAGTTCCGATGGACTGTATAAAATAGTAGATTGACATACCAAACTGATTTTACTACTAAATGTTTGCATGTTTTATTCTCATGTCTCAACATAATCGCCAAAACGATTGAAACATTTGTCTTACCGGTACACCAACTTTCCAATGCCCTCGGCAAAAAATTCTGCCGTCACTGTGGTGGGTACGTTTGGAGAGTCTCCTGAAGTGTTTCCTTTTTGGCGAGGCGTTGCCGCCCAACCATACCTTCAATTCTCGAAAAGGGTGTAAATCATTCACAACCGCAATGTGCCAACGTTGGACCATCTGCCGTTTAGTCCAAACCAGCACTGAATAAGTAAATAAATAAGTAAATAAATAAGTAAATTAACAAGTAAATAAATAAATAAATAAGTAAATAAATAAATAAGTAAATAAATAAGTAAATAAATAAATAAGAAAATAAATAAATACAAATAAATAGTTAAATGAACAAATAAACAGAACAATAAATAAATAAGTAAATAAATAAATAAGTAAACAAATAAGTAAATAAATAAATAAGTAAATAAATAAGTAAATAAATAAATAAGAAAATAAATAAATACATACAAATAAATAGTTAAATGAACAAATAAACAGATCAATAAATAAATAAATAAGTAAATAAATAAGTAAATAATCAAATAAGTAAATAAATAAATAAGTAAATAAATAAGTAAATACATAAGTAAATACATAAGTAAATACATAAGTAAATAAATAAGTAAATAAATAAATAAGAAAATAAATAAATAAATACAAATAAATAGTTAAATGAACAAATAAACAGACCAATAAATAAATAAGTAAATAAACAAATAAGTAAATAAATAAGTAAATAAACAAATAAGTAAATAAATAAATAAGTAAATAAATAAGTAAATAAATAAGTAAATAAATAAGTAAATACATAAGTAAATAAATAAATTAGTAAATAAATATGTTAATAAATAAGTAAATAAATAAATAAGAAAAGAAATAAATACAAATAAATAGTTAAATGAACAAATAAACAGATCAATAAATAAATAAGTAAATAAATAAATAAGTAAATACATAAGTAAATACATAAGTAAATAAATAAGTAAATAAATAAATAAGTACATAAATATGTAAATAAATAAGTAAATAAATAAATAAATAAGAAAATAAATAAATAAATACAAATAAATAGTTAAATGAACAAATAAACAGACAAATAAATAAGTAAATAAATAAATAAGAAAATAAATAAATACAAATAAATAGTTAAATGAACAAATAAACAGAACAATAGATAAATAAGTAAATAAATAAATAAGTAAACAAATAAGTAAATAAATAAATAAATAAGTAAATAAATAAGTAAATAAATAAATAAGAAAATAAATAAATAAATACAAATAAATAGTTAAATGAACAAATAAACAGATCAATAAATAAATAAGTAAATAAATAAGTAAATAATCAAATAAGTAAATACATAAGTAAATACATAAGTAAATACATAAGTAAATAAATAAGTAAATAAATAAGTAAATAAATAAATAAGAAAATAAATAAATACAAATAAATAGTTAAATGAACAAATAAACAGATCAATAAATAAATAAGTAAATAAATAAATAAGTAAATACATAAGTAAATACATAAGTAAATACATAAGTAAATAAATAAATAAATAAGAAAATAAATAAATAAATACAAATAAATAGTTAAATGAACAAATAAACAGACCAATAAATAAATAAGTAAATCAACAAATAAGTAAATAAATACATAAGTAAATACATAAGTAAATACATAAGTAAATACATAAGTAAATAAATAAATTAGTAAATAAATATGTAAATAAATAAGTAAATAAATAAATAAGAAAATAAATAAATACAAATAAAAAGAAAAATGAACAAATAAAAAGATCAATAAATAAATAAGTAAATAAATAAATAAGTAAATACATAAGTAAATACATAAGTAAATACATAAGTAAATAAATAAGTAAATAAATAAATAAGTACATAAATATGTAAATAAATAAGTAAATAAATAAATAAATAAGAAAATAAATAAATAAATACAAATAAATAGTTAAATGAACAAATAAACAGATCAATAAATAAATAAGTAAATAAATAAATAGTTAGTTAAATGAATGAGTAAATAAATAAATAAAATTCATTACTTACAGTAAAGTGTTGCCAGGCTTAGGAGATTACGAGGGATTTAAGACTTACCAGTTATGATCATTCATCTGGGTGGAGCCGGGCACTACTGCTATTTGTAGGAATGGAAGAAAGCATCACGTGTGTGGAAGATTAAATCTGGAGTCCATGACTATTGCATGCCGACACACGAGAGGAAGAGGGTTACCTCTTGTCCCATAGTTAGCGGTCTAGAGCCTCAATAATTCAGCGCGGAGGACATCAAACTTTCAGCTCATGGTCCTCCGTAGGGACGGGCTGTAAATACCACCTGGAAACCTTGGGTAAATTAGATCATTCCGGGACTGCTCCAAGAGAAAGAAAACAAGTAGTTCCGTGAAGAACTATACAGCCTATTTTCATATATCCTACTTATGTTAACTGCCACTACAAACATACACAATTTCAGTTTGAGTGCTGTAATAGACTCGTAGATATTGAGAACCGACTAAATATTTCGGATGGTCGCCATGTTGGATTTTACATATGAAGGTCCTAGAGTTATGTACTGTTACATGCAGATTATTGTGTGCGTGTAGTATTCAAACTTCAATCGCATAATTAGGACACAAGAAGTAACAAGGAGATTTAAAAATTTCGCACAGCTGCCATCTTGAGGTTATGGAAACAATTGAAATAAATTAGATGCCAGTGGATTACCATTCGTATGAGGATTTACTGTACCAAGTTTCACTGCACTCGGATGGTTAAATTGCGAGAAACGTCCATGTGAATATTTATACTTCGCGTCGCCGCCATGTTGGATTTGTGATCACTAGGTTATTTAAAGTCCTATAGGTGAACTTAAGTTCATAGCCCCTATGAACATTATAAAATTCAGTTTGATTGCTATAAAAGATTCGTAGATATTCAGAGCCGTCTAAATATTTCGGATGGTCGCCATGTTGGATTGTTAAATGTATAGGCCATAGAGTCATGTACCCTTAAAGGAAAATTATTACGTAGGATCATTATTCAAACTTTCACTTCGATCGCATGACTACATCACAAGAAATAGAAACTTAATTTTAAAATTCGCACAGCCGCCATCTTGAGGTTATGTAAACAATTGAACTAAATTAGATACCAGTGCATTATAATGTGTATAAATATTTCCTGTACCACATTTCAGTGCGTTTGGAACATTAAATCGCGAGAAAGGACTATTTAAAATTTTCAAATTCGCTTGGCCGCCATGTTCGTTTTGTAGTTAACCGGTTTTTGAAAGACTTATAGATGGACTTCCAGTAGTGCCCTTTATCTTCGTACAAAATTTCAGGGAGATACCAGTAATAGTTTCAGAGATATAGAATGCCGGTGAAATATTTCGCACATCCGCCATCTTGTGGTTATGTAAACAATTGAACGAAGTTAGATGTCGGTGCATTACAATGTATATGAACATATACTCCACCAAGTTTCATTGCGTTTGGTTGGTTAAATCGCGAGAAACGTCTATTTAAAAGTCGCAACTTCGCTTGGCCGCCATGTTGGTTTTGTAGTTACCAGGTTTTCAAAGGTCACATACGTGAACTTATAGTAGTTCCCTTTATCACCATACAAAATGTCAGGGTAATGTCGCTAATAGTTTCGGAGATATTGAATGCTGGTGAAATAATTCGCACAGCCGCCATGTTGGATTGGTGAGTCGTAACAAAATTTGAAGGGCTCGGTCGGGGTCGCCCGGAATATTGCTATGAACTTACCGAGTTTCATTGAAATTGCTCTAGCCGTTTAGATTTTATTAGGGGGACACACACACACACGAATCACACACACACGCACACACACACGGACAAAAGGTATCTCATAAGCCTATTTTTTAAAAATTGAAAATAGGCTAAAAATGGAGGATTTTACATTGCAACACAACACCGATGAGACATCATACACCCACACAGAAAGAGTGTTCAAATATAAGCAGTGCGAACAAACGTTTAGAACTAGGGAGACAATTCCAGCGTCGTTCATCCTACAGAAATGTTTATTAAGGTAAGAAAGCCCCCGTCTAGGGGCGAAAAACATAAAAACATATTTTTTTGGTGTTTTAAGTTATTTACAATGTAGAGATCAGGAATTTGTAAAAAAAAAGTCGAAAAAATATGAAAAACGGTCATTATATAAGATATAAATGACTATGCTGCACCATGAATGACAACATATAGGCCTACCTCACAAGTTTTACAACCCCTAGCTAAATCCGTGCACGGATGCGGATATTCGCGGACAGTGCGGATAACGGATAAGTTGCGGATAATGTTTGGAGTAAATTTGCGGATTGTTTTTAGAAAACGATATTGAACTGGAGTTTTTAAAAATAATTGTAGTTTTGGAAAGATCAGCATCTTTCACGTTTCTTGTTACGTCCCTATTTGCTTTCGCATGGATTGCATGATAATTAGGGCTCAGATTGTTGAGCAAACAAGTATTTTTTATGGAAGTACATATTTTAAGCATTTTTCTATAAATACATAAATTCCAGCTTTTCACTCATTAGCACATAAAAATACATAATATTTACATTTAAAAAATCAGCGTGCTAGATCTTTCAGTTTATTGCATTTTTGTGCTGTGTACCTTCAACGGGGAAGAACCAGTGAGCAATCTAATCTTCATGCAGAGCGTATGTCAGCTTGCAACTGTGTTATTCTTAACTTGTCGCCCCGTGCCACTCACTGTGGAAGTCATGGATTTCCTTATCCATAGCCATATTGCCCCAAGTGCTAGACCACCTCCCCACATCCTAGCTACCTGGAACCAGTGTCACTCTCATGCAGTTCATTTCTGGCATTGTAAAGTGTAAGGCAGTTCTACGATGCCTAAAGTAAAAACAACTACAAGTTATCGTCTGCAGCAGTATGTTGCAGAATTTATATATTATTTTACTTCTGATGGGACTGTACTGTTCTGCCAACCATGTGGGAAAGCAATCATGGCTGAACTGCAATCTCAATTTACACAACACCTCGAGGGCAAGAAACATATTGCCGCAGTTTCGCGCCTTCAGAAGAAGTGTTTCGCGATAATCGTCAGTCATTTGTGATGGACGACCTGAAGATATGTCCCGTTGTGTGTTGTACAATAATGCTTCAGAAGTCGGTGAGACATGGCATAAATTGCATTCGTGAGTACTGAATATTGCTTATATTCACATTAATATAAACTAAACTATAATTAAATATTTTTTACTTTTTTGTTACATATTTCAGGTATTTTTAATACATAAAAAATAAACAATTTCCCGATTTTTAGCACCTAAAAATATGAGCCCTAATGATGATAATGGAGAAGTGAGAGAAGCCAGTCATGAAAATACCTTTATAGCTGCACTTGCCTGCGTGGGTATATCCGACGACTAAGAAAGTGCTATAATAAACCACGCGCTGTTTCACATGCCGTTGCTTAGAGGGACAAAACTCAGTAATCACTGACTTGCGATTCTCACATAGCCTAGGGCAACGAACTTCTATATTGCATACATTAATACTTTATATTTTATCTAATAAATTTAAAAATATATTATTGTAATAGGCCAGTCGACAGGTCGCAAAAAACTCCTCAATAAGGAAATAATTAGTGGAAAGCTGGAAATTGCTTTAATCACTTTATTTGGACCCAGATATTACTCTCCCAAGTTTTCCCCCTCGAGCGAAGTCGGCGTTGGCCCCAAGAAGGTACCATTTTTAGTTTTTGTTGTTGCAAATATCTCCCAAACCATCAACTTTATCAACAAAATACCTATTATAAAAATAATCTAGAGTAAATTTCCTGCACAAATTTTCCGTACCTTTTGTCTCTGACGTGAACCGTTACGATCTACGACCATTCAAAGTGGAGCCCTTTTTGATTCTTGTGGAAAAGCTATGGAAATGATATGCGGACAGTGTAAGTTCACGTCTAGAAGCTGCTCTCGTGAAAATAGTGAATATAGCGGATGCAGCAGGCAAATATCTAAAGAAGGAGGCTAAAGAGGATATTAAGGAAGCGGTGAGTGTTATTCGAGAATGTTTTATTACAATGAGAACCACATATAATGATATAACTAATGAAAACATGCAGACCCGCAAAGAGGTTAAGGAATCATACATAGATATTACACAAGAGGCCAACGATAATAACTTCACGCGACACGTGCTGCTATCTGATGACATCAATCCAGATTCAGATCTCTTGGCGCTTTGTCATGATGAAACAAGCCTACAACCAACGACATCTCGCGGAGAAGACGAGAAATTCTGTGCCAATGAGATGACAATGGAAGATAAAATATCTGCAAAACTAAGCACACAGCTTCAGTACATGATCGAAAACCTGACATGTAACCTCAAATCAATGATAAAAGATGAAATAATGAAATGTCATACAGGAAATGAGGAAATCAGAAAGGAGAAAGTAATGGAAGCAGACCCTATTACTCAGAGAAAAGATGAGACCAGGAAAACTGGAAACGAAAGACAGGAACAATTACCTCGAGAGCAACAGCCTATCGATGAGAAACAAAATTGTGACAAAGGAATATGGTCAGAAGTCGCAAGGAGGAGACGTGGCAATACGCCGCAATTCATACAAACTCCTACTATTGTAGGAACCAAGCAATCCTTCAACCTTCCCTCAACAGAGAACACAAATGTACTCCAAGCTGTCTACCATAAAGCCTGGCTTTATATAGGACATCTTCACCGCAACACAACTTGTGAAACGGTGATTAGCCACCTGAAGGGACTGAACATATCTGAACTATCAGGCTGTGAAGAAATCCAAAAGAAAGGTACCCTAAAAGCTTATAAAGTAGGAATACCCCTTAGAGACCTGAGCAAGATCACTAATCCGGACTTATGGCCGGAGGGCGCAATTATTAGGCGATATCGATTTCGTTCGCATGACCAAGGAGCAAGACTTGATACCCAAGAATACTTCAGCGCACAATTGCCACGCAACCAACATCAGCTACAACCATACTAACATAATGCTTTGGAACGTAGAAGGACTGAAATCCGTCCTTGACATGAACTCCACTTTTAACTTACAGGATTACGATGTACTTCTCTTCACAGAAACGTTCAGCACAAGTGACATAACCATTAACAATTTCTACGGAGCCCACTCCCTAGCTAGGAAAGGGGACAGAGGAAGACCTTCAGGCGGAATAAGTTGTTACATAAAGGCCCACTTACAACCAATCAAGGTAATAAACTGCACTGCGAACACCCTATCCATATCCACACGAATAATAAATATAATAGGAGTATACTTCAAGCCTAAGACACAACCGGAGACAATTATCGATGAACTAGGGAAAGCGCTAGAAAGCACAGACGATGACAAACCTATCATAGTAATGGGAGACCTAAATTGTCGTATAGACAAACAGGATGCAAAAACTGTAGAGGTTAAAGATTTCCTCATGGAGTACCAACTCAAATTACTACATAAGGAAGAAGAATACACTTACATAGCACCAAATGGAAAAAGTACGATTGATTTAATCTTCACTAACAATCAAGGCCATGGGCAGCTAGAAACTGGAAAAACCACACTCAGGAAACATCTACCCGTGATAGCCAAAATCCAAGTAAAGGGAACGATGCAGGTCCTCACAGACAAAAATGTCAAATCGAAAGTATCAAGATACATAAATGAAGAGAAATGGCAAGCATTAAGAATCCAAATACCATTAATAATGAGTAAGCAGAAAACCCTAGACGAGACTATTGAGGCCCTAAACGAAATAATTCTGCAGGCTGCCACAAAAACGCCAAGGAACAATCGGATTGCGAAACAATGGTTTGATTCTGAGTGCTATGCTATGAGGAAAATAACTCTACAGTGCCTTAATGCAGCTAGAGAACACGGAAATGGTGCACTAGCAGAGTACGCTTCAGAACGTCGAAAATACAAGCAGCTACTAAAAGAGAAGAAACTATCGTACGATCTCCACGTCGAACAGAAACTAATCGCAGAAGCAGAAAGGAGTCCACATAAGATCTTAAGGTCTTCGAAGAAGCAAAAATCGAGTTATCCAATAAACATTGATCAATGGGAACTACACTTCAGCAGCCTTCTAGGAGAAAAAGATAAAATATCAAATGAATTCACATTGACACCAGATCACTCGCAAGACATTGACTTGATCACATGTGACGAAGTCATCCATCTTATAAGAAACGGCAAAAATAACAAAGCGGCTGGGCCAGACGGAATTTACATGGAGCATCTAAAAGACACCTTACAAGACATAGCAGAACCTCTAACTGCTCTATTCAACAAATGTCTTATGATGAAATCAATACCGCATCAATGGAGAAGATCAACTATAATAGTACTTTACAAAGGCAAGGGAAGGAAAGAAGACCCGAACTCCTATAGAGGAATTGCTCTAGAGAGTGTAATGTTTAATCTGTTCTCCAAAGTACTATTAGGACGCATCGCGCAAAACCTTTATGCAAATATACCTACATTTCAATATGGATTCACTCCAGGCAGATCAACACTGCACGCGGTGCAAGAAATTATTCAGGAAATAACTCTATCTCTAGCTCATCGCAACTCCCCGATATATGTAATCTTCATAGACTACTCCAAAGCTTTTGATAGCATCAGCAGATCAACATTGGTAAACAAATTGGAGAGCATATTAGGCAAATCAAATCAGGAGATCCAAACCATCAAGTCTATCCTTGATGCAAACCATATAGCGGTGTATGATGGCATAACTACATCGAATGACATCATACAAACACGAGGGGTCTTGCAAGGAGACCCGATGAGTCCGGTCTTATTCAACGTCATGACAGCGGATATCGGCAACGCTATAAACGTCAATGTAAAACTACTGATGTACGCGGATGACATGGCCATTCTCTCCAAAAGCCCTAAACATTTACAAACGGCATTAGACGACATCAGGAACTGGGCAACATACAACTCTATGGAAATAAATGGCTCGAAAACCAAAGCAATGAAATTCAGGAGAGGAGGCAAACTTGCAAAGGGGGATCATTTCACTTGTGGCAACTCTCCCTTAGAATTCGTAACAAATTTCAAATACTTGGGGGTCACCCTCCAAACTACGGGAATTACGTTTTCACTACACATACAAGAACGAACAGCAGCTGCAGCAAAAGCAATATATGACATACCCAAATTACAACTACTGTCAGTTTCAACAGCAATGGCACTATTCAAGATCAAAGTCATGCCGACAGCCACCTATGGAATACAACTAATCTGGAACTACCTGACGGTCGGAAATCTAAGAAAGCTGGAAAGCGTTAAATCTAGCTTCCTCAAAAGAGTGTTATCCATCTCAAAATTCACAAGAAATAGTTATGCTTATATCCTTGCACAGGAATCTCTCTTCGTGGATGACATAAAACACTGCTTTAGTTTATCGGAGACACAAGCATATGCAACCTTCATCGAAGAGAGGAGCAGCAAAGCAAGACAGATACCGGAGGGGATTAGAGAAACAGACGCAATGACATCAGACTGCTGGAAAGGACCAAACTTCCAACTCCGACACCTGTACACACGATTTGCAGTACACGGCTTTCATGGAAAGATTTGCACAGAAAGCACCTACCATGATCCTAAGGACAGCTGCATCTGTAAGCTATGTAATGAACGGTGCCCGAAATATCACCTGCAGGAGTGTAAAAATAGGACTGTTTCACTAATTGAGCTATCTAAAGATTGGTGAAATCACGACAATGTAACTTTTCATTTTTATTTTATTTTTTCTCTCAGTACACATTGTGTTTAATAAATATAATATATCAAAGTTTCTACATGTTATAAATATTTGTCAGCATTCCAGGTGCACAAGGTGTTAACTTGTTACAAGTATAACTGCTTTTCAATGTCTTGCGATTCACACATAGCCAAGGGGAACGAACTTCTCTATTGCACACATGTGTTGCTTTAATACTTTATGTTTTATCTAATAAATAAAAAACAAGAAGTTCCGTGAAGAACTATACAGCCTACTTTTCATGCCAATGATTATTCTACAGTAAATGAACCTATCTAGAATAATGACGAAATTAAGTTGGTAATATCGAAATATCTAATTAGTTCAAAATATGCCTGGTATAATGTAGCCTAATAGAGCACTACAGTTGGCAGCCCTGGAGACTGAATATATTCTTAGTTCCATCTCTTAAGGTACAGATTACAAAATTTGGTTGAAGTCCAATGGACGTTACATGCAGTTAGACACTGGATCTATCAGCACGCGTAAAAGCATGTTGCCAACAATACCATGCGTGTATTGGTCAGAAATAATCTGAAATATTATGATATCTTGTTGTGCCAATTTTGGATGAAATCCATTTGTTAGTATAGAAGTTACATGCATTTTAAAATTGGACATACCAGCAGGCATAGAATCATGTTGGCAGCACTGCCTTGTATTAATTACTCCAAATTAATCTGGAATATCAGGTGCTATACGTGTGCAAAGTATAGAGCTATTGGCTTGCATACTTTCTGATATATTGATATTAGGGTAAAAAAAATATAGACAGCATTTATTAACAGTTGGCAGCCCTGATTGCTCTTAACAATACTTATAGTCATATCTGTTATGCTACACATAGAACATACGAAATTTGGTTGAAATCCAACTGATAGTATAGAAGTTACATGTATTTAAAAATTGGTACTATCAGCAGGCTTATAATCATGTTGGTAGAACTGGCGTATATATCTTACTCCAAATTAATCTAAAATGTCAGAATATACGTGTGCATAGTTTAAAGCTGTTGGCTTGCATACTTTCTGATATATTGGTATTTTGATTTAAAAAAATAGAGAGAGCAATTAATAACAGTTGGCAGCCCTGGTGGCTCTTAAGAATACGCTCAGTCATATATGTTTATGTACAGATATTACATACAAAATTTGGTTGAAATCCAATAGATAGTGTAGAAGTTATATGCATTTAAACATTGGACCTATCAGAAGGCTTAAAATTATTTTGGCAAGACTGCCATGGTTGGACTTATGGAAATTAAACTGAAATAGTGTGTGCCAATTTTGGAATGGCTCTCATGCATACCTTGCAAGATATCCAACATGGAGCTCAAATTTCTAGTGCGTTTTTTCAGCAGTTGGTAGCACTGACATCATTTTCAAATATGGGCGTGATATATTCCGGTGCACATCTTTACTCATACTAAATTTGGTTTTGATTGCTGCAGCCGTTTGGGAGTTGATAGGGGGGGGGGACACACACACACACACACACACACACACACACACAGCCAGGCAGCCAGACAGACAGACAGACAGACAGACAGACAGACACACATTTTCCCGCATCGATCTCATAAGTCTACTTTTTCCTCATTTTTGCAAAATGTGAAAAGTAGGCTAAACATTATTGTAATGTAGGCGTATTCGAATGACAAACATGCGGATACGGTGTGGATGCGCACAACGTTTTGTTTATCCACGTAGAACTCAAAGCAACATATGCCTCACAGCAAAGACCTGGATCCCATAGCAACAAGCGGCTTCTGTGGCGTAGTTGGTAGCATGATTGATGAGCTTCTATGCCTAAGGTCGCGGGTTCAAACCCGGCCGAAGTCGTCCGATATTTTAAAAGCGTTAAGAATCCCTCAGTATTCGGGGAAGTAAAGCCGGCGGTCCCATATCATAGATTTATAGCATGTGAATGAACCTCCCACTAATTACACTTGTGTGAAGCTAAATTATAGGTTAGATTTAACTAACTCTCTTAGGTTCTAACGTTCGTGGGTTGGCATCTATTAACCAAGTTCAGAACTAGTTGTCGTTGACGGTGGCGTTTGGTAGCAAAAGTTGGAACTACTTGAAAATCTAATGTCAGCAGTCCTTACTTGAATTAAAATCAGATAACACACACTAATACAGCCATCACAATTAACACCGGTTATCAGACAGATTCTATGCACACTCAAAGTACTCGGGGCTGGATGACCGCGTTGTAGCAGCCCCTTAACTGAGGAACCAACTCTTAGCAACAACGTAGAGCTCAAAGCAAGATCTACACCTTTTAGCAACAACATATACCTCACAGCAAAGACCTGGACCTCATAGCAACAACGTTTACCTTACATCAACACCCTTTAACTCACAGCAACAACGTACACTCTACTTCTTGTTGTCCTTCTAGTCCAGGGCCATCCCGTCATTGCGCTCTGGGCAGTCAGACTAGCGCTCCTTCCCCTACTACCACTATAGTTCTGACGTTTGTTTTTGGCTGGTGGCCGTAATATCCACGCATCCAATGTGCTAACTGTTCTACCTCCTTCCTTCTTTCCTTCGCTCCTTCTGAGCGTGCGTGTGTGCATGCAGTTGTTACTGCGCATGCTCACAATAAGAAGGCTTTCTGGCTGGCCGGGGACCTCTACGCTGCAAGCAAGCACCGGACAAAAACAAACGCCAGACCTGTACACTGTGGCAGCGAGGAGACATGAGACAAACTGACGATGTTCCGACCGCGCCGACAAGATACATACGTACAGTCGTGCGGTCGACGGCTTTTGTGGGATTGTTGACAAAATATTGATAGGGCTGTTTTGCCATAAAAATATACCTCATATAGGCCTACAGGGTGAGATTTTTTCTAATTTCTCAAGTAGCTCCGTAGGACGAACACATGCCGCCGCGTCCATTAGGCACTTTTTGATTAAATTCCCTTCCACGAAGGATGTCCCAGCTTTGGCAATTCGCATCGAACATTTGTAGCCTGCTCGTAAATTGGCTCCACCAACTTCACTCTCCTCTATCTCCTGTTAGACAGAAATACAGCAAGTAACAATTTTAGTGTTCTTCAGTTAATTATGCCATTTGTTTGATTGTAAACAAGCATTTTAAAATTAAAACAATAATGCTTACAGAAAAGTGCTGCTTGAAATTTCTTTCAATTCTTCCAACTTCGATTGGCGACTGTCGTCTGTCAAATCACAGTAATTATCCCTGTGGTTGGCACTCTAATGCCGTTCCAAATTGTGTTTCTTTAAACATATTAAATCTCGGTGGCACACTAAACATTTGGCATGCCCTTTATAAGCTGTACAGAAAAATGAAATTTCCCATTCTGCTTTAAAGGCTGCTGCTTCGCCACTCCTTTCTTTAATATGATGTTCAGTCATGACCACTGCAAAACTGACTTACTTACACGCTGTCGCATTGGACTAGACTAGCGACTACAGTAGGCGCACTAAGCCAGCCAAGCTCCTCCCACCCCTAACGAAACTACCTTCCACCAAACAGCTCCGAGCACGGCCGGAGCGCTGTGTGGATGGCCCTGTTCTAGTCCCTATCCATTCCGGATGTCGGCAACCATCATGACTGTTCTGAGCCGTTTGGAATGACTCTTGCGATGTCTTGAGAGTCCAGTCTCTGAGATTTTTTAGCCTACTTTTCACATTTTGCAAAAATGAGGAAAAAGTAGACTTATGAGATCGATCCGGGAAAATGTGTGTCTGTCTGTCTGTCTGTCTGGCTGTGTGTGTGTCCCCCCTATCAACTCCTAAACGGCTGCAGCAATCAAAACCAAATTTAGTATGAGTAAAGATGTGCACCGGAATATCTCACGTCCATATTTGAAAATGATGTCAGTGCTACCAACTGCTGAAAAAACGCACTAGAAATTTGAGCTCCATGTTGGATATCTTGCAAGGTATGCATGGGAGCTATTCCAAAATTGGCACACATGTAGATAATACTATTTCAGTTTAATTTCCAGGAGGCCAACCATGACAGTGTTACCAAAATAATTTTAAGTCTTCTGATAGGTCCAATGTTTAAATGCATATAACTTCTACACTATCAATTGGATTTAAACCAAATTTAGTATGAGCAAAGATGTTCACCGGAATATCTCCCGTCCATATTTGAAAGTGATGTCAGTGCTACCAACTGCTGAAAACACGCACTAGAAATTTGAGCTCCATGTTGGATATCTTGCAAGGTATGCATGGGAGCTATTCCAAAATTGGCACACTTGTAGATAATACTATTTCAGTTTAATTTCCAGGAGGCCAACAATGACAGTCTTGCCAAAATAATTTTAAGCCTTCTGATATGTCCAATGTTTAAATGCATATAACTTCTACACTATCAATTGGATTTCAACCAAATTTTGTATGTAATATCTGTACATAAACATATATGACTGAGCGTATTCTTAAGAGCCACCAGGGCTGCCAACTGTTAATAATTGCTCTCTTTATTTTTTTATCCAAATACCAATATATCAGAAAGTATGCAAGCCAAGAGCTTTAAACTATGCACACGTATATTCTGACATTTTAGATTAATTTCGAGTAACTTATATACGTCAGTTCTACCAACATGATTATAAGCCTGCTGATGCGACCAATTTTTAAATACACGTAACTTCTATACTATCAGTTGGATTTCAACCAAATTTCGTATGTGCTATGTGTACCATAACAGATATGACTATAAGTATTGTTAAGAGCAATCAGGGCTGCCAACTGTTAATAAATGCTGTCTATATTCTTTTTACCCTAATATCAATATATCAGAAAGTATGCAAGCCAACGGCTCTATACTTTGCACACGTATAGCACCTGACATTCTAGATTAATTTGGAGTAATTAATACAAGGCAGTGCTGCCAACATGATTCTATGCCTGCTGATATGTCCAATTTGAAAATACATGTAACTTCTATACTAAAAAATGGATTTCATCCAAAATTGGCACAACAAGATATCATAATAGTTCAGATTATTTCTGACCAGCACACGCATGGTATTGTTGGCAACATGCTTTTACGCGTGCTGATAGATCCAGTGTCTAACTGCATGTAACGTCCATTGGACTTCAACCAAATTTTGTATTCTGTACCTTAAGAGATTGAACTAAGAATATATTCAGTCGCCAGGGCTGCCAACTGTAGTGCTCTATTAGGCTACATTATACCAGGTATATTTTGAACTAATTAGATATTTCGATATTACCAACTTAATTTCGTCATTATTCTAGATAGGTTCATATACTGCAGAATAATCATTGGCATGAAAAGTAGGCTGTATAGTTCTTCACGGAACTTCTTGTTTAGCCAGGAGATTCGTCTCCTGACAACACTTCTCTTTGCAGGTATGTTTTCTTGCAGTAGATGGTATCTGCTTCGGTTGCGCATAATGTGACCGAGGTATTGCATCTTTCTCATTTTTACAGTGACCAGTACTTCCATATCCTTTCCCATTCTTAGAAGGATCTCGGCGTTTGTGATATGATATGCCCATGATGTATACCTTACAACAACACTTTATACCCCATATCAGCAACCTATATCCCATGACAAAAACAGTCGTACCACTCAGAGTAATTGTTTGAATTGGCAACCACCAATCTCAATAAATGCATCACAAAGGCGCATAAAATATTGTCGCCGTGTCTTGTGTGGAGTTTCATCTAAGAAGCCATCTTAGGGAGGTTATGGCTGCTTGAGCTTTTAGTTCTCGCAGTGAAGAGGAGCAGGTGCGCTCCATAAAAAGGAGGTAGCGCGCAGTTCACTACTCCTGTGGGGGTCTGGGCGGGGATACCTAGAGCCCGCTGATGAGCTAGCTTGGTGTCCTAGGCGAAACCCCACACAAGACACGACACAAACCTAGAAAAATTGCTGAGTTTTAATTCACTGGCCGTGAAAACCAATATACCATCTTTTATCAGAAAGTTTCGAGACACCCTATTGTGCTAGTACAAGCTTCCTTACTGCTTCTACACGGCTTGACGTCAGAGAGCCATGGCAAGCGTATGTACTGTGTCTGGAGCCTCAAATGAATCTCGCTTGCGTTAAGCACACATTTGGGAGTTGCTCTGGACAGCTAATATACTCCTGCTGTAATGAAAATCCGCGTAATCGACTGACCTCTCTGCTCCAGAAAAATGAAAAAAGTTCACAGCATCACCTTAAACCTGACAGTCCGCCTCGTTTCGTAGCATTATTGGCTGTCACTGCAAGAATTTTTCCCCAAAGGGGATCTTTAACGTGCCAGTAAACCTACTGACACAGCTCCTGCCCATTTGCGCACCCTCAAGTGCCAGCTGACTGTGCCGGGATTCGATCCTGGAACCTTGGCAACAGCAGGCGATAACGTTATCGCTGAGCCACTCAGCCAGTCTGTTGTTGTTCTTGTTGATGATGTTAAATCATTTATGTGTCTTGGGACATCTTGGTCATCAGACCCATGTAGTTGGATGTGTGTTGAGCTTGTCTGATAACCTGTATCTCTGTGATGACTGTAGCAGGGATGAGGTAGGTGCCCCGGGACTTTAAAAATATACTATCCCAGCATTTGACTGCATTTGAAATTATTGTTTTTCTTATACATGCCACTAGCCTCCGTGGCTTAGGCGGCAGCACGCCGGCCTCTCACCGCTGGGTCCGTGGTTCAAATCCCGGTCACTCCATGTGAGATCTGCGCTGGACAAAACGGAGGCAGACAGGTTTTTCTCCGGGTACTCCGGTTTTCCCTGTCAACATTTCATTCCAGCAACACTCTCCACTATCATTTCATTTCATCTGTCATTCATTTAATCATTGCCCCAGAGGAGTGCGTCAGGCCTCGGCAGCCGGCACAGTTCATATCCTCGCCGCTAGATGGGGGCTTCATTCATTCCATTCCTGACCCGGTCGAAGACTGGAAGCAGTCGGTGGATTTTCATTTTCTTATACATGCCACTGAGACTACAAAGCCTCTTATACAGTAACTAGCAACCCGACCCGGTTTCGCCCGGGAACAGTTATGAATGCATTACGTGATAAGCGCTTTTTTTTCCAATGTCAATGAACAACGACCAATATCCGTTTTACGTTTCGGCATGATGGGTTAAAATCACTTACTGCACTATTAATTATATTAACATGGAGATAGCATGTGTAACCAATTGTTGTCAGACGTAATTTAAGAATGGCGAGGTGCATGAAACACAAATCCCCCTTACGTCCAATCTTAACTTGACTGTGAATATTGCGGAACGAAAAGTTCACAGGCAAAATGAAGAAAAGCCTAGTTGCACTTCCAGGGAAACTCAAAACACAACCACTCTTCTCTAAAGTTTTTAACTCAACATGACTCGACAGTTTGCTGCTGGCTGTATCTGGGGCAATAAGCTCGTCCGCTAGCTAAGCTGTAACTGGGGTGATAGACTCGCTCCTAGCTAGCTCGTAAACTGTCGCCTCAGTAACTGAATGGACATGGTTGGAAGAAATGAAAACGTAAAAACACTTATAGTAGGCGATGTACTGAACATAGCCTAGACATATGCTCTCCTGGGCTTTTATGTAGAACTTTTCATGCTGAACAATTCTTACACTCATAGTATATAGATATTTTTAACGGTTTGCCCATCCAAAGCTTAAAAAGCGCATGTACGCCAGTTTTTTTTTACCTTTTCACTGAAATCGTTAGTGCTCGGCTTCCTTTGATCATAAATAAATTGTTTTCTACAGAAATCATCCTCGAGATATCCTTTACAGAATGGTGAAAACCGCATCAAAAATACATCCAGTGGTTCTCAAGTTTACCTGTAACATCCAAGAATCGGGCACTTTGTTTTATACTAAGTAGAGATTTAAATTTCCACTGAAGGGAGATTGTTGGAAGAAATGAAAACGTAGTTAAGTTAGTAGAAACACACTTATAGTATATATGTATAAAAGATAGAGATATGCCGTGGCCTTAATTTAGGAACCATCCAGGCATTTGCCTGAAGTAGAGGTGGGTAACCACGGAAAACCACATTCAGGTTGACTGAGGTAGGAATCAAATCTGCCTCTTCTCAGTTTTGCCTCACGAGGCTTAGTGTACTCCATTCCATCCATCCATCAGACCTAAATTTCAAAATTATAAACAATTCAATTGATGAATAAATCAAATTCCTTTCTCTCTTAAATTTCCATGTACCACACATCAATATTCTAGGAACAATATCACATTTGAAATTAAAAGAACCAGGACATCTGCCCACAAAAATTCACCGCTGAACAGACATGTAATATTTTCAACAATGTTGCTCAAGGAAATAATGTCATTGATTTTAGTACTTCCATGACAGTATTTTTGATGGAATTCCTAACTACTCTCCAGAAATAATGTCTCAAACCTTGCAAATTGTAAATCATGAATTCTTATCATTGTGTCGTTCTACCGGCCAACCTTGTATTACATATGTATTAATTGTACTATACTGTTTTAATTTCACACCAAGTTATTTTAATTAGTTTTATTGAACTACTGTTTAGTTTAAGTTAGAAAAAATTATTTATTTATCGAATGGCGTATACATGAGTTACAGATTAATATTTACACTATTTACATAGTTAATCGCTGTGTAATCTTTATGGCACTGTAATTGGAATGAAAATCCTGTTGTGCGCAAATAAATAAATAAATAAATAAATAAATAAATTAATTAATTAATTAATTAATTAATTAATTAAATTTCTTGGTATTGTATTTAACCGCCCTTTGAATGAAGAGAGCTGTATTACTGTACTAGCTTCGGAGCGAGTTTACGAGCTAGCGAGCGAACCTATCACCTCAGTTTCGGCCGGCATCAAACTGTCGAGTTGAGCCAAATTAAGACTTCAGAGAAGAGTATACTGTATGTGTTTGGAGTTTTGCTGTTCACCTCGGCTTTTCTAAATTGCATCTGGATCCCGCCGTCCGTGTGCCTTGTAAGCTTACGCTGGGTAAGCCGTTTAAGAAACCGGTCGAAGCCGGGGTGGGTTGTTAGTATATATCAGGAGCTGGTAGGAGACAGGGCGAATCTGCAATAAGATCACATACACTCTTCGCCCTTTCTCCTACCAGCTCCTGATATAGAGTTTAAACACCCACATCCTAGTACTGTATGGAGCTTAGAAAAATGCGACTGTGGGATGGGGTGGAAGACGAGGGGAGAAAAGTTCCTTACACACAGACGTCATATGTTGCCATGGCAACCAGCTTACTACTAATAATAATTTACTAGCATTACCCGTCGCGGCTTCGCCCGCGAATGTTCTAGTTGTAAAGAGTACCCTTAGCAAAATCTCAATCATGAATGCTATGCCTGATTTATCCTTAGTATGAATAATCAGACTTTATCAATTCAGCTACTGGTGCAGTGGTTAGGGGTTTGTCATTCCTTCATAGGTATATCAGAGCGAAGTTAGTTTTCTGGGAATATTACAGACACTGTTAATTTAAGGGCCTTTAAATGTGGTTTATAGTCGGGTGAAAAAAAACCCTTTCGTACCACACTCACACGTGAAAATTGCGTGAAAACATTCTAGAGTGCCCCTTGACCCCCTTAAGCGCATTATACTGTATGTATTGATGAATTTTACAGCTTAATTTGGTTCAGTGATAACCTTATAACGGTCTGGAAACTTTCACAGTAATGTAATAATTGGAATTGCATTGCGTCTTACAGAAATAGATGGACCTGTGAGATTCTGTTACCATGGCTACCGTGTTGCATTCTTTCATAATTTCATTGTAAATATACATGTTTTAAGGTAGTTATTTAATTGTGAGGCATTTAAAGAGTAATTGAGTGCGTTTCGCTCACGCATTGGGTTATGCTGAACCTGTAGGTACCCCATATGGGTAGGTTGGTGTTAATGGGACCTTATTTTCGGTAAAAAACTGGAATGGGACATTAGCAGAATAATATAGGGAGGCATTGCAGCCAGATGGTAATAAACAACTATAATAAGAATAATAGAATTAGCCTGCAAATTATCACACAATCACTACGATACCGTGGACTTCCGCTAGCATACGTTAGCATATATTAACTTCGTCATTGCTCTATTCCACTATGCTCTTCGTCCTTTAGTAGGTAGCTTGCTGAGCTTCTATGCGGTTTCAAACCTGGCCGAAGTCGTGGATTTTTTAAGAGCGTTAAAATCCCTTTTGTATGCCTTCCTTCGGAGGGAAAGTGCAGCCGGCGGTCCCATGTCATAGATTTATGGCATGAAAAGGAACCTTGAGATGATTATAATTAACTGTATTCACAATCCAAATAATGTGACGTGGTAGTTCAACATGTAACTAATGTGATAGGGTAGGCAGAGAGGAATAGGCCTAGCCGCAAATACAGCGACATCACGGTCCGCATTTAGTGAAATTAAAAGCAAACACTTGACCATTATTTTAAGTAATGTGGTTAACTGTAGCATGTGAGGCTGTGTGCTCTGTTGATGTCCACCTCTGAGGTCCAGAAAGTTGGAACTTATTTTTAAACAGGGAAATGTATATTTCGTTATGTACACGGAGTAAAAGTCAACACATTAGAAACGCTGTGACGTAAGCGGCAGAAGTTTTACGGACTTTCTTACACGAATGAACGACAAAATAATTATCTGATGAGTAAGACTTGTCTGGTTGGTTCCTTAGTTTAGAGGCTGCGACAACGCTGTCATGTAACTCCGTGACTTTGGGTGTGTGTAGAATCTGTCTGATAACCGGTGTTACTTGTGATGACTGTATTAGTGAGTGTTATCTGTTTTTAATTCAAGTAAGGACTGCAGACGATAATTTCAAGTAGTTCCTACTTTCGCTACCAAATGCTACCGTCCACGACATCTAGCTGAGAACTTTGATACTACTAGATGCCATCGCAATCAGCGCCTGGTGACGAAAGTTGGAAGTTAGGAGCATTAATCAAACTTGACCTACAAATTTTGGCTTCACACAAATGTAGTTAGTGGAAGTATTTTTTCCATACCATAAATCTATGACATGTACCCGCCGGCTTTACTTCCCCTCCGAAGGAAGGCATACTGAGGGATTTTTAACGTTCTTATAAATCCAACGACTTCGGCCGGGTTTGAACCCGCGACCTTGGGCCTAGAAGCTCAGCATGCTACCAACTACGCCACCGAAGCCCCTCTATGATAGTCTTCAGGATTCCTTCATGTCTTAATAGATGGCCTGTAAGTTGTGCTCTTCTTTTAGCAATTGATTTCCGCAAACTTCTCTTCTCACTCACTCCTTTCAATGCCTCTTCTTTAATAACCTTGTCAATCTATTTTATTTCCAGCATGCTCCTATAGCACCACATCTTAAAAGAATGTAGCTGCTTCTCTTCCACAGTGAAAATGAAAATCCACAGCGTGCTTCCAGTCGACAGACCAGGTCAGGAATGGAATGAATGAAGCCCCCATCCAGTGGCGGGGATACGAACTGTGTCGGCTGCCAAAGCCTGTTGCACTCCTCTGAGGCAATGATTAAATGAATGTCAGATGAAATGATAGTGAAGAGTGTTGCTGGAATTAAATGTTGACAGGGAAAACCGGAGTACCCGGAGAAAAACCTGTCCGCCTCCATTTTATGCAGCACAGATCTCACTTGGAGTGACCGGGATTAGAACCACGGGACCCAGCGGTGAGAGGCCGGCGTGCTGCCGCCTAAGCCACGGAGACTATGTTCTCTTACACAGTCCCCAGATAAAAATTACATACTCTTACTAAATATAAGTGGACATTATAAAGAATTAAATCTCGTCTAGCCTATGTTCTTTCAAAGGAGACGTATTTTGTGGAAGACTTAAGACTCAGACTTCTACTACCGGAGACAAGCGCCTACACAGAATTACTGCAGAAACTACACATGAAGAGAGATATGCTACGATATGGGATGAATTTTATTCCACAGATGCGTTGATCAACCGGGAATGGGTGCGTGGAGGATATGATCTGTGGCATACAGTCACCTACGCCCACTTATTGGCTTCCTGTACTCAGCAACATCATGCTTCCTGACCCACGCATAAAAGCTGCCCTGATCCGAGTGTATATGAAAATCATGAGTAACCCAGCTCTTCCTATTGACTGCGACATCCCTGATCTGAATAGAAACTGACTGAAATTTAGACATCCTCTCATCAAATCAGGGGTTCCCAACCTGCGGGGCGCGCCCCCTTAGGGAGGCGTGGGCCTTTATCAACGGGGGCGTGAAGTGATTTCCAAATTAAGTTTTTTTAAACTCGAATATTACAATTTTGTAAAATCAACATTTTTCGAATCTCTCCAAGTGATTGTCGCACCAAGTCAATCGTTCAAAAGCACTGGTAATCGCCAACTGTCGGCACAAAACTCTGCGGAGCCGTGAGGATGGAGATAAAATAAGGAATTTGCTGTATTGTAAGGAGCAAAATCATGCCAATTTTATCGTCTCGTTGGCATATACATGTATTTGTGATTTCTTTGAAGCTTTGAACAGTTTGAACTTAAAGCTCCAAGGCAAACAATCCAATATTATGCATTCCTGGAAAAAATGCAGTTATGAAAACGCCGGCTTCAGTTGAACAACTTCTCATCCTTTCACCGCCTTAATGGAATTTTGCCGGAAAATGAACGTGATCGTAATAAACTTAGGTGCAAATTGAGTCACATTTGGATTCCCTGGCACAAGAATTCAACTTCTACTTTCCTGATATCTCGTCGGAAGAATGATCCGGGATGTTAACAAGAAATTCGTTTGCCATCGACATTGAAGCACTGCCAGGACAGCTTCAAGAAGAAGCCATAGATTTGAAGCGTGAATCAAAGCTAAAAGATGATTCTAAAATATTAGGACTGGGCGACGTTTGGGTAAACTGTCTTGCAGTGTATCCTGTAATAGCCAAATTTTCACTGCGTGTCATTGTCCCATTTTCAAAGACATATTTATGCGAGTCAGGATTTTCAACGCTGAGTGTCATAGAAACAAAGCAGCGCTGTCGGCTTGATGTTGCAAGTGATTTCCGCTGTGCTCTGTCAAATATCAAACCAAACATACCGAATCTTACCAAGAGAAAACAGTGCCAACCCTCTCACTGACATTTGTTGACTAATTTAAGGAATTGTTGTAAAAGTGTGTTCTTTGTATTGTGCTAAAATGAAGTTAGTATGTAATAGATTGGCCTATTCCATTATGTATTGTTAATAGGTTAGGTCTATATCCTCCGCGTCAATCGAAGAGGTTATAGAAGCGATGAGTGGAGGGGACGGGGAGGGGACAGGGGGGGGGGGAGGAGGTGGGCGCGGTTAACTCCCATATCTGAAAAGGGGGGCGTCAGCTGACAAAGGTTGGGAACCACTGCATCAAATATTCTAGGGATCTCACAGACAACAATTTTAAGCCGAATATCCAAGGGAGAAATGAATGGAGCACCAACATCAACCTTGAAGCTTGGAAATAGCACTGCACCCGGTTTTGACCTGCCAAGAGGAACGTGGACTACCCTCAATAGGATCCGGACTAACCATGGAGTCTGTGCTGAATCACTCTTCAAATGGGGTAAAAGTCCCTCTCCCCAATGTGACTGCGGTGCTACTTCACAGTCAGTTCACCACATTGTTCATGAATGCCATTGAAGAGCATATCAGGGTGATCGGTCTGACTTCCTGTTGGCGACACCTACAGCATTACAATGGATAAGGAATTTAGATTTAAATATATAAGCCTGCCTTGTCATGTGTCCCTGTAAATATGTATATATCAATGTATATATGTGTATATATATTGTGCCCAACTCTAGGAATGGGTATTCCAAGATTCAGACACCTAGATATCAAGGGAAAGGCTACAGCCGCTTTTGAAAGTTGAGATATATGAATATCGCGCTACATTACTTCCAGAAGGAAATGGAAAGAATATGCAGCCAAGAGCATGTCAAGTGACGTAGCGAGTAATAGCAGAGGTCGAGACTATTTGTCGATTAAATAGTTAGCCATGGAGTAGAGACTTGAGACTTGGATCAGATTACTGGCACGGCCAAATGAAAGAGAATGCACTTAGTATCAAGTAAATCGGACCAGGGATACCAGAGATATGAGGATTTCTAGATTTCAGCGTGATGCAGCATGACCCTGACCGTTTTGAATAAAAGCCGGCCTGCCCAAGCAACTTCAGCTCACTTCGAACCAAGCGCTTGCATAGCAAGGTGCTACTACGCTGAGCCAAGGCACATGGTTGCCGGATCTACGCAGAAGTTATCTTCAAAATTGTGATAGTCACAAAAGTGCTGCGCTACATGTGGAACTTAGTAAGTTTCCGGCAAGAGAGGATCACTAAGGTGATTGATATTTATCTACGGACACTGGTGAAATATTTTATTTCTACATGGACATATGCTAGACTTTGTCTAGAAAAGTACTTTGTCACAGTCCAGTAATAATCATTCAATACTTGGATATTTTAGTCCAATTTAGTCAGTTTCAAAATTGTAACTTAATAACCACTCCGATCTTTCAGTATATTGAAGGCCAGTCTATCACGGTGTTGTTCATTAGCCAACGCAGGGAAACTATATGTTGCTTCGCGCATGATAGATGGTGATAAGCCATGCCCAGGGAACGATCTTCAGAACAGCCGTTGATTGGTTTAGACTGTCAGTGTTTTCTTGTACTGAAAAGATTACCGTGAGTTATGTTACAACTGACATATATGAGAATAGATCACTTAGATCTGACCCCATTTAAGCGAAATGCTATGGATTTAATAGAAGTCAACATTAAAATGGATCAGCAGTTACTTCAAACTTCAAGAAATATCTCCACTATGTCGTGTTAGACAGATTGTGGGTATATAATGGCGGCCGATACAAGGATTAGACGTGCTTGTCCGACAGGGCATGTATCTGGATAAATCTGGTACAGACCAGATTCACTACGCTTCAAGACCATCGAGAAATGTAAGCCACTTTTGACTTTATACTATGCCTAGCTAATTGGAACAAACTATTTTTCTGCAGATGACCAACACATTTGTTTTTCTTCGTATTTAAATCTTGCAATGATTTACGCAAGACATATTAGAGTTATTCTGAGTATTTTCAGCACTCAGAACAGTTTAGGATCGATGACCGAGCAGAACGAGCATGTATTTGAATGTTTCATATTTTTTGGGAAATCACGGAAAACAGCCGATGTAACTGTAAAAGTTAATAATTATTTTTGTTGAGAGATGGATATTTTATCCATATTCGAAGAATCGAACATGTGAATTCTCACACAATGAAATAATAATTAAACACATTTAAAATAATATAACTAATAATAATAATAATAATAATAATAATAATCCACTAATAATAATAATAATGATTTTCATAACTTTTCTAAATAATTCTTGGATCTTATATTTTCTAATAATCACATTTATTGAGAGAGAGCCTATGAAGTAGTTTAATCATTTCTAGTTTGGAACAGGTGATTTTCCGAAGGAGAGTGGTTAGCGCAAGCCCGCATTCAACCAACATTACAGTTCTGGTTGAACAGTTAATATTTGCAATGAGCAAAGTATATTTTTCAGATAACACGGAGAGGCATGAAACGGGAAGCAAATGATATTTGTATCAATTAGGATATTTTTGTATTTATATAAAATCATGACGTAAATACACACTCGAAAGTGAAATAAAGATTATCATAAGTATGGTAAATTCACGGGTTGAACTGAATGGTAAAATAAAATAAACTTGTAAGTTTATTAATCTTCCAGTGTTGATAACAAGCAGAGGCTTGATTTATTGTAAAAATTTTGGGTAGAAAATTTATGTGTGTGGAGTAGTTGAAATGCCATTCCCAGGTGCGCATGTTTAAGTCGCAGGAATGAGGAGGTTTTTATTTGAGCATCAATCAAATAGCAGGTTCGATGACTCAGTGTTAAAGGAGTATTGGAACTACACATTGCGTCGTATGAATGACTCGAAGGTTATTTCTTAAAAACCATCAGTTCTTATTTCAACCTTGTTTACGGATTCCATTTAAACTTTGATTTTGCTAGAACCCGGATTTGTCATGATAGTATTTTATTCTTCTTCAGAGGAAGACCTTTGCCGTTGTTGTTGGAATGTTGTGTTCTTACACAAATAATAGAATGGGCCACTGCCAATTAAAAATAATTATATAACCACGAATAATTTGAAGGATGTTTTCAATCCTAGTGCCATGAACTAAATGAATTTATTATGAAGCTACAATTCTTATTTCCGCATTCTGTCGAAGAATTGCAAGTTGTGAAAGTTACTAAAAATCGCCACAAATATAAATAATTTTCTTAATGATGATTCTAAGTGGAGAATCGAATAGTTGAATGGTCCAACAATTTATTGATCAAGTTGATGATTCAGAAATCATATATTTTGTTAGGAACTTGAAGTTCATAATCGAGTCACTTCTCGAAATGTTTAATGTCAGAAGAACAATTAATTTTGTTGTGCTTCGCACAATTTCTTCGATGCTATGCTCAATGGTCAAATACTTTTCAGATGTTGTTATTAATATGTGTACATAATTCGTGTTGATTCAAAGATAATAATATTTTTTGACAATATTTTTTTTGAAACTGGAAAAATAAGTGATAGTTAAAAATTCTATGAACAATTATTCTACGAGTGTTAATATTATGTAAAAATTCAACCAGTGAACTACGATATTTCCAGTAGAGACAATTAAATTTGAACTGGATTTAATCATAATTAATGGATTTAATTTTGGAACACAGTCTACAGGACTAATAATCAGACTTGTGTTTCCAAAGATAATTGTCCAATGTGTTGGAAAATTTCTGTACATTGTGTAAATAGTAATGTGGGTCGCCACACGTGAATGATGCCGCTTTGAGCATTCTTATTTTGCAGTCAATTTTAACTTCAGAATAAAATGAGATAATTTTACATGATGTGTTATGCCCAGTTGAATCTCCTTCTATCCTTATTGTTGCATTGAGCCAAAAATCAGTAAAGCATTTCTTTCATTTGATGTCGTTTTTGCGATTAGCTTTAACCCATCTGGCGCCCCGGGATACTTTGACTCTCGTGCTGACTGATTCTTGGTAAAATGCATATGTGGTCGTGCGGACTCCGGTCTAAACGGGCACAATATATCTTGCTTGCTTTTTGTTGAAATCCAATATCGTTTAAGATGTGCTAGTGTTGCTTTCGGTCGTCTCCTAAAAAGAGTGTTTGACAATCATGATATCAGTGTGAGAACCAAACTCTACGTTTACAACGCTGTTGTAATCCCTACTCTTATCTATGGTTGCGAGACCTGGGCAACTTACAGGAGAAACCTAAAATGCCTGGAAAAATACCATCAACGATGCTTACGGATAATACTGAAAGTTAAATGGCAAGATCGTCGAACAAACATTAGTATCCTCGAAGAAGTCAATACTACAAGCATGGAGGCAAAGGTAGTCAGGCATAAGATACGCTGGGCTGGCCATGTTGTCCGCATGCCAGATACACGCCTCCCAAAGGGAATCATGTGCTCCCCACTAAAGAATGAACTGCGTAACCATGGGATGCAGCTTAAACGATACAAGGATGTCCTTAAACATAGACTCAAAGAGTGTCAAATTGATACGGTCAACAGGGAAACCGCAGCAGAAGATAGAACTAAATGGCGTAAAATTTTATACAACAGAGTTGAACAATTAGAACAAGATAAGAGAAGACTAGAAGCTGAAAGGAGGAACCGCAGGAAATAACGTGCGAATGCAAGGGATGGTGTGCCTGCACAATCTTCTGCTGATACAACTAGTGTGTGCTGTTACTGCAGTAAAGTGTGTGCTTCCAGAATTGGACTGTTCAGCCATCTGAGACGAGACAATACTTAAAAACTAACAATGTATTTTACATACTATATATTCGTTGACGAATAAATGCCTATTATCATTATCATCAGCTTTTTGTTTGTATGTCATATGATAAATAAATAATAATACCAGGTTTTCCGTGCATGGATTTCACCAGAAAGAATGCAGAACTTCGGGATTGCACGAGCCAGATCCAGGCTGCGTGTGTGTCCAGTGTGACCAACGCTAATAAGCGAAAATATTTGCCATAATAGCATATTGTGTAAATCCGTGTTGATAGAATAATTATAACTCTCATGTTATAATATACGGCAATTCAATGCTGAAAAACACTTAATTATCTATATTTTACAGACTATGTGTACATGTTTCAAAACTCGTTGGTTTCCTCATCAGCACATTAATAGAACTTATCCTAAGTAGACGAATCTAAGAAATGGATATCTTTATAAATAAGAATTAAGAATTACATTAGGAAAACACATTAAAACATAATCCTTTGAAAATATCTTTGAAAAATCCGTATTATAGGTATTATAGGTGTCACTTAATAGTAATGATAGTCTTCGTTTGGTAAATATTTTCTTCAAAATAACTAGGAAAATTTTAATCCTTTGAAAATATCTATAATTTTTTTTAAAGATAGGTAATTATAGGTGTTACAGAATAGCAATAATGTTCTTCATTTGGTAAACCTCTTCTTAAAAAAAATAGTAAAAACAAGATGTTCAGCAAAGAACATATAGCCTACTTTCTCCTAAATGTATGGGTATATTTATGACTCTTTGTCCTCATCCCTAACACAATCACCTCTACCACAATGTATTGTTTGTTTTCTTTTATATTGATAATTAGCCAGTATGTGTCAAAATCAATATTGTATAATTTATGATGATTGAATACCAAAACTACTAACTTATTGTAATGCATTCACGTCCGTTAATCTCTATATTAAGCCAGCCTGCTAAGTTAAGAATCTTCCGTTTTGGGTATCTTCCCCTTTAAAAATCCACGCCGATCACAGTAGGTTGGTGCTGCGACCTATCAGTGAATTAATCTTTATGTTGTACGCCTATGCACTGCCATCGTAATGTACTACGATGGCAGTGGCCTAAGGGTGTTGAATGAGTAGACAGTTTAAAGTAGCCAAGAGGGAGGCGATCCAGCTCGCAGTGTTTAAAGGTAATCGGAGCGCGATCGTGGCTAATAGTTGAACTACCAGTATTACAAAATTGCCATAATTAAGGAGGCCAGGTATTTACACAGCGGTAAGTTTGGAACAATATTACCCACATAACCTACAAGAGGACAGCACCGTACAGAGGCATTAAGAAGGCTGTGGTTAATGACAACGTGTATCTAGTTCTTCTATTCTCCTTTTCCTAATGTCTTCTGTTTATTTGCGATGCTGGGGCTGTGATTTTATTAATAAACGAGTGTATACATTAGCCTCTCCTTTGAGCTAAATGACATCTTATTCAGTATCTGCGGAAAGAGCTCGTGCACATCATTTGTAAAAGAATTCAAGAAAAAAAAGTTAACTGCAGCAGTACTCGATCCCCAGTCGACTGCGTGACTGACTAACACGCTAGCCCAGAGCTAATCCTATCCTTAACATCATGGTGTTCTTAACTGACATTAGATACAACCTGTTGGCAAATAATGACTTTAAATAAACGATTTCTTCACAGCAGTACATCTTCATTAAAGATAATTTCATACAAAGTTTATATTATTGTATCAATAGGGTATATCACATACAACATACTAAAACTATTGAAATATAAGACAGGCACATGAGGACAGCTGCCATCTTGTCGTGTGACACAGACAGCTCAGCTCTTTTAGGCCACTCATACAGTATAATATTATAATATTAAATTATAATAAATAACGGATCACGACCTTCAGGATAGCTTAAACCACCCTAGGCTCGATAATCGGAATTGGTGGGTCTTAAGCCATTGATTAAAATGGTTGAATAATTCACACGGCCGCCTTCCTGAAATAGTACGGCCGATGACCTTGAATGTTGGATGAAAGAAGCGTCCTATATAAAGGTATGTTGTCACCAAATTTGGTAGATATCGGATGATTAGTTTAGCCGTAATTTGATTTTACGTTTCGATCGTTTGAGTGGCCGCCATTCTGTTTTGGTAAAGATGGCGTTGATATAAAGTATGACACTGAGGTGCCCTTTGCTAATGCTACCTCTGTACCAAATTTCGTTCAATTCGGTTTCAACGTGTTCGAATTGATAGGGGGGGGGCAGACATTCAGAGTACACACACTCACACACACACACACACACACACACACACATACACACACACAGACAGACACACTTTTTTCGCCCTGTAGTGATCTCATAAGTCTACTTTCATTTTTTGCAAAAATCGAAAGTAGGCTAATAGTAAAGGGGCGTAGGTGCGCTATATAAAGGGAGGTAGCGCGCAGTTCGCTACTCCTGTGGGGCCCGGGCGGAGACACCAAAAGCTCGCTGATGAGCCAGCTTGGTGTCCTAGGCTAAACCCCACACAAGATACGGCACAAATCTAGAAAAATTGCTGAATTTTAATTTAAATACATTTTATTTGTTTTACGTCCTTTTTAACTATTGGGGCTTTTAGAGACGCCGGGGTGCCGGAGGTTTGCCCCGAGGGGGAACTTTAATGTGCCAGTAAATTTACTGACACCGCTTCCTCGCATTTGCGCACCCGCAGCTTACTGCACCAGGATTCGATCATGCAACCTTGGGCACAGCAGGCGAGTACGTTACCGCTGAGCCATGCAGTCAGCTAAAAATAATTTTGGGGGGATATGGATGAAGACTGCTATAGTAACTGTCTAAACGGCCTTTCACTACTGTGTATATATGGGTGACAAACCAGACTTTTAGTGGGATAAATACGCTATGCACCCTCCTGGGATTGAACCAACAAATTCGTGACTAATACTTCATTAAACCATTTCAGATGCCTAGGAAGTGTTGTGTGTCTGGCTGTAAGTCCAATTATGGCAGCACTATTAAAATAACTGGTCATATTACTACGTTTTGATCACTACAGTGAGGTGTACTTTCAGGGCCTAGTAAATTAGTTTCGGTATATATCTTCAATAGAGCCTCCGTGGCTTAGGCGGCAGCACGCCGGCCTCTCACCGCTGGGTCCGTGGTTCAAATCCCGGTCACTCCATGCGAGATCTGTGCTGGACAAAACGGAGGCAGACAGGTTTTTCTCCGGGTACTCCGGTTTTCCCTGTCAAAATTTCATTCCAGCAACACTCTCCACTGTCATTTCATTTCATCTGTCATTCATTTAATCATTGCCCCAGAGGAGTGCGTCAGGCCTCAGCAGCCGGCACAGTTCATATCCTCGCCGCTAGATGGGGGCTACATTCATTCCATTCCTGACCCGGTCGGAGACTGGAAGCAGGCTGTGGATTTTCATTTTATATATCTTCATGTGGCCTCTATATTCCAGTACTGTTATCAGTTGACAAGTGCCTTTAATGAAATCTACCGACAGTAGTGGCTACGCTGGCTAAAGCGCAGTGTTAGGTCATGGGGCCAAGCTCTCTGCTGACTCGGTAGACGCGTGGGTTCGAGCCCCACCGTCGGTCGTCCTAGAAATGGTTTTCCGTGGTTTCCCAGTTTCAACACCAGGCAAATGCTGGGACGGTACCTTGTGACAGGCCACGGCCGCTTCGTTCCACATCCTTCTCCAATTTCATTCACCTTAATCAATTCCATCTCTCATCCCGACGCGCAGGTCGCCCACGGGCGTCGAATAGAAAGATCTGTACTAGGTCTCTGAGGAGACCACACGAAAAAAATTAAATAGAAAACTGTTTTTAAATTAAGTGGCCAGTGGAGCATTATTGTTAGACTGTCAACATTAGGCTTGGAGGCCTATTGTGCATCTGTGGACAAAAAGTGACGAATTTATTATCAAAGGCAGTCTCTAAATTCGTAAGAATAGTCTTAAATATATTTTCTGAGCGCGTCAATGACGGCCATGAGCATTGCAGCAAGAAAAGGAACCTTCTGACATTGGGACATTGAGGTACAGTACAGACTTTTATTATTACCTGATCGGGTAAACTGCTGAGCTGCTGTGCCCAAGAAAGCGGGTTCAAACCCGGCCGAAGTCGTCGGAATTTTTAAGAGCGTTAAAAATCCTTCAGTATGCCTTCCTTCGGAGGGGAAGTAAAACCGGTGGTCCTATGTCATAGATTTATGGCATGTAAAAGATCCTTTCACAGACTAAACTTGTGTAAAGCTAAATTGTTAGGTTCGATTTCGTCGGAACGCTTTATCAAAGTTCCAACGTTCACCACTAGGTATCATTGATATCTGGTAGCGAAAGTTGGAACTACTTGAAATTGAACGGAACTTGTAGCTCACCCTAAGGGTGTCCGCTGGAAGCAGCTACAGACACAGGCGAGCCGAACATGTCCTCGGACACTCCCGCACTAAAAGCCATACGATAAACAAATACATAAATAAATAATAGGGAATCGACAGTACATAGCATGATTGTATTGTATGTCTACCCCTTATTATTCCCGTTTTCCAACGGGGTCGGGGATGAGATGCGATGGAGGTCTTTGTGGCGATGGTTTTTACGTCCGGATGCCCTTCCTGACGCCAACCTCATGAGAGGCGTTAATGAGAGATGAAATGAATGATGGGAATGAAACTGGGCAAGGATGTGGAAGGAAGCGGCCGTGGCCTGTCAGAAGGTACCGTCCCAGCATTTGCCTGGTGTTGAAAATGGGAAACCACGGAAAACCATTTCAAGGACGGCCGACGGTGGGGCTCGAACCCACGCGTCTACCGAGTCAGCAGAGAGCTTGGCCCCATGACCTAATGCTGCGCGTTAGCCAGCGTAGCCACTACTGTCGGTACAGTACAGTACATAGCATGATTATATCATATATATTATTTCAGTGGTATAGATCCCTCCTGTGTCCCGGTCAATGCATGTGAAACTTTCAAAGTGAAATGCCATGTCCTGTGGTTCGGATTCCACGTAAAAAGGAGGTCCCGTGGCTTATGATCTCGCGATTAACGGTCACGTTAATCCCTCCTGCGGCGCTCACAAGCGACCGATCGTGAAAATGAGCATTCAAATGAAAGAGAATAGATATTAGCAGTGACGAATTGCACTCTAATTCCATAAATATCAATAATTTCTTTAAAAAATGACTTAAAAAACTGTACGAAGTGTGCGATTTGCAGATACTGTTGGTGCATGAAGATACGCTCCATAATTTCTGTCCACTTCACATTTTGGTTGCTGTGACGCTCATTTTATGTCATTTTAAATTTCTGAGGTCTTTTCTTCATCATTCTGCATGGATTTCAGAACCAGTAAATGAAAGGAATGTGTAGGCCCTACTCAAATCGTATAATTTTATAAATTAGCAGTGACGAATTGCATTCTAATTTCATATCAATTTTTGTACGAAGTGTGCGATTTGCAAATACTGATGCTCAGACATGCTGCAATTATGAGTTGTCGTCTAAACCCTTAAAACTATTAAGCGTTAATTATTTTACAGTTTTTTCTTCTGCATTCTAATTTCATAAATATTGTCCTGGCCCCAGCCCTTTATAAAAGGACTGTGCCTATAAATACATAAAATATAATCAGAGGTAACTACGTAAAAGACGACATGGCAACGCGACTACGGAATAGACCGTAGGTCATAGACCTAGGCTCCAACAGCAAGCACTTGGACAGGACACAGCGGACATTACACTCCCAACATACCGCTGACTGGACTGACCAAGCACCTTTTACTTATAAATAGAGGTACGAACACGCGCCGCGGTCTCTAACCTAACCTAACCTACATCTTACTTGGACGGAGTTACAGTCCTACACTCTATCGGAGTTGTGCTACGCCGGACCGATATGGGGGCATGGCCCCATATCGAGTCCCAACGCCACCATCATCATAGAAGACCGGTATCATCGGTGGGGTGAGTGATCTCGTGCCTGCTTAATTCCTTTTCCCCCCCTAGATTATTATTTCCATCCTCCCCTATTGCAATTGCCACTATTTCTTAATAAACCCCCTTTTTGAACAGTCTATTGATTACCTTTTTATTTCGTTTAGGTTAAGAAGCCCTTCCCTTTAGATTAGTATCTAGTTTTAAGATCTCCATTGAACGCTGACATGCAGGAGGCGCTGCACAGCAAGTGTGCGACCTAGAGGTAAGCTAGGTGAGTATTCATTCCTCCCGCCAATTCCCCTGTATGTAAATCGCTCTCTAAACGTGTCCGCAGTTCTTCATAAGACATCCTAGCAAATCCCCGTAAATGCAAGGATGCCCAACAGCTCTACATAAAAGTAGAACAAAATGGTGGACAGGTGCCGGGTTAAACTCAGTAGACACCGGTAACGCCGTCCAGCCCATTCACAACAACAGCTCTACATAAAAGTAGAACAAATGGTAGGGAGGCGCGGGTAAGAAACTACATAAAAGTAGAACAAATGAGGGAGGCGCGGGTTAGTCAAACCAAAAACACCCTTAACATAAAAGTAGAACAATATCGATCATTTCGAATGGTTTTCAGAAACATTAAATCAATGGATTGAGTACCGGTACTCTAATCGTATAACCGGTGAGTGTTAAGTCGTCTAAAACCTTAGAACTATTAAACATTAAGTTAATCCTTTTACAGGCTTTTCTTCTATCATATCCCATGGTTTTCAGAATCAGTAAATCAATGGATTGAGTACTCAAATCGTATAACCGGCGAGTGTTACTGCTAAGCTTTCAGTCAAAGGACTCAGCACACACATGATTTAAACTCATTCGTCTAAACAATGGATTTATGGAATTTCAGGTTTGGTACATTCCAGGTTTGTTAATATGCCGTGATACAGGTTTTGCTGTTACATGCTACAATTATGAGTTGTCGTCTAAAACCTTAAAACTATTAAACGTTAATTCATTTACAGTTCTTTCTTCTATCGTTTCCCATGGTTTTCAGAATCAGTAGGCTATATCAATGGATTGGGTACTCAAATCGTATAATCGGCAGGTGTTACTGCTAAGCTTTCAATCAATGGACTTAGCACACACATGATTTAAGCTCATCCATCTAAACAATGGATTTATTAAATTCCAGGTTTGTTAATAGGCCTATGCCGCGATACAGGTTTTTCTTCTGCATTCTAATTCCATAAATATCGTTTTTTGTAATAATTGTGTTTTTTGCAAATACTGTTGCTCTAACATGCTGCAATTATGAGCGTCGTCTAAAAACTTAAAACTATTGAATCTCTTACGGTTTTCCTTCCATCATTTCGCATGGTTTTCAGAAACAGTAAATCAATGGATTCAGTACTCGAATCGTATAACCGGTGAGTGTTACGTCGTCTAAAACCTTACAACTATTTACACTTCTTTCTTCTATCATCTCCTATCATTTCCAGGTTCGTTAATATGCCGCGATACAGGTTTTTCTTCTGCATTCTAATTCCATAAATATCGATTTTTGTATGAATTGTGCTTTTTGCAAATACTGTTGCTCTAACATGCTGCAATTACAAGTTGTCGTCTAAAACCTTAAAACTATCATCATCATATAGGCCTCATAAATTAGCAGTGACGAAGTGCATTCTAATTTCACAAATAAATATTTTTGTAAGAAGTGTGCTATTTGCAAATACTGTTGCTGTAACATGCTGCAATTATGAGTTGTCGTCTAAAACCTTAAAACTATTGAACGTTAATTCTCTTACAGTTTTTCTTCTATCATTCCGCATGGATTTCAGAAACAGTAAATCAATGGATTGAGTACTCAAATCGTACTCAAATCGTATCCTTTCATAAATATCGAAAACCCGGTGAGTGTTATGATGATCCAATTTTCAGAGATTGCCTTCTTAGGTTAGGGAGCGTACAACTTGGAATTCTGACTGAAATATATCGAATAACCGGCGAGTGTTACGGCTAAGCTGTCTATCAATGGACTCAGCACACACATGGCATTAACAGTGAAGAATTGCATTCACATTTCATAAATATGAAAGAAAGAAACCAGCCACAGCACGCTCTCATGCTGACGCTCCACTCGGGAAAGCGAAAGCTCCCCTGTAGGTAACGTGCAAAGGAGTTTAGCGCTGAGCGCTCCCACACAGGTCCGGGAATGCTACTCTACAGGCAGTGTGCGAAGGAATTTAACGGTCATCGCACTTTGGATCAAGGAAGCCTCACTATAAGTGGGGCGTGAGGAAGTTATCCAACGAGGGCTGTCCTGATAAGGGAGAAAGAGGCTCCTCAGCCAACAAGATAAAGCAGGAAATCTTGACAAAGATGCTTCCTGCCCGGAGTGCACCCAGAAGCCCGATATGTCAGAGGCAATGCACTAATGAGGACAGCACAATCGAATGGGATAGGTGCAGAGAAAATACCCACATAAACTATACTGGCTTCATTGGTCAGGAAGTCAGAGACCTTGAAAGAAAGAACAGGAAACTGATATGGCTGTGTGAAACATGTAAACCTGAGGCACTGGGCATGAATAAGTTTTCTAACGAGGGCTGTCCTGATAAGGGAGAAAGAGGCTCTTCAGCCAACAAGATAAAGCATGAAATCTTGACCAAGATGCTTTCATAAATATCGAATAACTGGTGAGTGTTATGATGATCGAATTATCAGTGATTGCCTTCTTAAGTTAGAGAACGTACAGCTTGGAATTCTAATTGAAATGAAAATGGTGTTATAGAATCATTTGGTTGAAATAACACGTAGTTCCGTGAAGAACTATACAGCCTATTTTCATATATCCTACTTATGTTAAGTGCCACTATCAACATACACAATTTCAGTTTGATTGCTGTAATAGATTCGTAGATATTGAGAACCGACTAAATATTTCGGATAGTCGCCATGTTGGATTTTATATATGTAGGTCCTAGAGTTATGTACTGTCACATGAAGATTAGTGTGGACCTGTAGCATTCAAACTTCAATCGCATGATTAGGACGCAAGAAATAACAAGGAGATTTTAAAATTTCGCACAGCAGCCATCCTGAGGTTACGGAAACAATTGAAATAAATTAGATGCCAGTGGATTAACATTCATATAAGGTTTTACTGTACCAAGTTTCACTGCACTCGGATGGTTAAATTGCGAGAAACGACCATGTGAATATTTAGAATTCGCGTCGCCGCCATGTTGGATTTGTAATCACCGAGTTATTTAAAGTTCTATAGGTGAACTTAAGTTCATAGCCCCTATGAACATAAAAAAAATCAGTTTGATTGCTATAATAGATTCGTAGATATCCAGAGCCGCCTAAATATTTCGGATGGTCGCCATGTTGGATTGTTAAATGTATAGGCCATAGAGTCATGTACCATTAAAGGAAAATTATTGCGTAGGTTCATTATTCAAACTTTCACTTCGATCGCATGATTATGACACAAGAAATAAAAACTTAATTTTAAAATTTGCACAGCCGCCATCTTGAGGTTATGTAAACAATTCAACTAAATTTGATACCAGTGCATTTCAATGTGTATAAACACTTCCTGTACCAGATTCCATTGCGGTAGGAACATTAAATCGCGAGATAGGTCTATTTAACATTTTCAAATTCGCTTGGCCACCATGTTCGTTTTGTAGTTAACCAGTTTTTGAATGTCTTATAGATGAACTTCCAATAGTGCCCTTTACCTCCGTACAAAATGTCAGGGTGATACCGCTAATAGTTTCAGAGATATAGAATGCCGGTGAAATATTTCGCACATCTGCCATCTTGTGGTTATGTAAATAATTGAACTAAGTTCGATGTCGGTGCACTACAATGTGTATAAACATATACAGTATCAAGTTTTATTGCGTTTGGTTGGTTAAATCGCAAGAAACGTCTATTTAAATGTCGCAAATTCGCGTGGACGCCATGTTGGTTTTGTAGTTACCAGTTTTTCAAAAGTCACATAGGTGAACTTCTATTAGTTCCCTTTATCACCGTAATAAATTTCAGGGTGTTATCGGGAATAGTTTCGGAGATATTGAATGCTGGTGAAATATTTCGCACAGCCGCCATGTTTGATTGGTGAGACGTAACAACATTTGAAGGGGCACGGACGAGGTCGCCCGGAATAGTGCTATAAACTTACCGAGTTTCATTGAAATCGTTCCAGCTTTTTAGAATTTATTAGGGGTGACACACACACACCTCACACACACACACACACACATGCACACACGCACACACACACGGACAAAAGGTGATCTCATAAGCCTATGTTTTTCAAAATTGAAAATAGACCAAAAACATAACAACCTTGATCCTTAAGTCACTCATTATAAACCTATTGAGGAAAGTATGATTTCTCGCACGGGTCCGCTAGTATATCCTTTATTAGCCTATTTTCAATTTTGAAAAAATAGGCTTATGAGATCACCTTTTGTCCGTGTGTGTGTGTGTGTGTGTGTGTGTGTGTGATTCGTGTGTGTGTCCCCCTAATAAAATCTAAACGGCAGGAGCGATTTCAATGAAACTCGGATAGTTCATAGCACTATTCCCGGCGACCTCGACCGTGCCCTTCAAATTTTGTTACGACTCACCAATCCAACATGGCGGCTGTGCGAAATATTTCACCAGCATTCAATATCTCCGAAACTATTGCCGATATTACCCTGACATTTTCTATGGTGGTAGAGGGAACTACTATAAGTTCACTAATGTGACTTTTGAAAACCTGGTAACTACAAAACCAACATGGAGGCCAAGCGAATTTGCGACTTTTAAATAGACGTATCTCGCGATTTGACCAACCAAACGCAATGAAACTTGGTACAGTATATGCTTATATACATTGTAAAGCACCGACATCTAACTTCGTTCAATTGTTTACATAATCACAAGATGGCGGATGTGCGAAATATTTCACCGGCATTCTATATCTCTGAAACTATTAGCGGTATCTCCCTAAAATTTTGTACGGAGATAAAGGGCACTACTGGAAGTCCATCTATAAGACTTTCAAAAACCGGTTAACTACAAAACGAACATGGCGGCCAAGCGAATTAGAAAATTTTAAATAGACCTTTCTCGCGATTTAATGTTCCAAGCTCACTGAAACCTGGTACAGGAAATATTTATACACATTGTAATCCACTGGTATCTAATTTAGTTCAATTATTTACATAACCTCAAGATGTCGGCAGTGCGAATTTTAAAATTAAGTTTTTATTTCTTGTGATGTAGTCATGCGATCGAAGTGAAAGTTTGAATAATGAACCTACGCAATAATTTTCCTTTAATGGTACATGACTCTATGGCCTATACATTTAACAATCCAACATGGCGACCATCCGATATATTTAGACGATACTGAATATCTACGAATCTATTTTAGCAATCAAAATGCATTTTTTAATGTTCATAGGGGCTATGAACTTAAGTTCACCTATAGGACTTTAAATAATCTGGTGATCACAAATCCAACATGGCGGTGACGCGAATTATAAATATTCACATGGACGTTTCTCGCAATTTAACCATCCGAGTGCAGTGAAACTTGGTACAGTAAATCCTTATACGAATGTTAATCCACTGGCATCTAATTTATTTCAATTGTTTCCATAACCTCAAGATGGCAGCTGTGAAAAATTTTAAAATCTCCTTGTTTTTTCTTGTGTCCTAATTATGCGATTGAAGTTTGAATACTACACGTTCACAATAATCTGCATGTAACAGCACATAACTCTAGGACCTACATATATAAAATCCAACATGGCGACCATCCGAAATATTTAGTCGGTTCTTAATATCTACGAATCTATTACAGCAATCAAACAGAAATTGTGTATGTTGATAGTGGCAATTAACATAAGTAGGATATATGAAAATAGGCTGTATAGTTCTTCACGGAACTACTTGTTTGTGTGTGGATTCAGCGGACGTTATGTTCTGTTGTATTTTCGGAAACCTTTGGCGCCAAAATCAATGTGTTTACGCAGTGTTAGCAATTACCATGTGCTTGCGCTAGGCCTCCAGCCATTACAGCCCAAAGAAGTTAAACATAAGTCAGACTTTTCCATCTCTTGAACAAATGAACAGTGTAATTCGCATCACCATAGGGATTAAAAGTCCAAAGTAAATGATTCTATAGACTATAAAAAAGAGCATGTAAGTTTACATCGCTTCAAACAGCTGGAATGTGAAACTGAAAGGCACGCGCGTATAGAGACAAGACCAACTACAATACTCAGACCTTAATGTAGAAAAAACATGGCGGCGATGGTTGCCCTACCAATAGCTAAGATCATGCCATAAAGATTGTCACAGTTCGTGTAAATTATTATTTTAACTTGCCTAAGAGCATAAAAGATATCACAAAACGAGACTAGGTACCGAAGAAATATGCATCAATAATTTAGACTTACCTGAATTAATTTATCTATATACTGCTGGCCTCGAATTATAGGTTTCTTCGTCTTCACCTAAGGGGCAGCTACAATAATCTCACTGTTTCTGTAGTTGAATAAGAAGTCTTTTGGCGAGTTATCACGATTTGTATTTAAGTTCAATAATTATAGATTAATATTTTAGCATAAAATCAAACAGATTCTGAAGTAGGAGAGAAGAAAGTACCCGGTTACTGAAGTGCTGTCCCATCACATGCAGAGTATTTGTGTACCCAATCGGAATGAGAATAGCTGCCTGAAATAATCGATCCAACGCTATAGAGATACGATTCAATTAAGACTTCTCGTGGAATTGTCTAAAATCTCAGGTAAAATATCACACTGAATTAGTTGATTGAAATATGCAAAGAAGTCGTCGTGTGGATATCCGAACATAATTATGGAGATTACCACACACAAAGGACACGATATTATGTTACCATGTAACCTATTAAACATTCGCTGTTACCGTTTGGAATAGTTGTACGCTGGAAATAGTTGATTTAGTAAAGTAATGTAGGTAGGAAAGCACCATCTCCCTCTTACAAAATTATCACGGCACACCATCTCGCAATATAAGTACAAGTTACCCACAACACTTAATTACACACATCATAATTAAAAATAACTTGCAAGCTGTAAGAATCACAAAAGTATGAATAATGACGGAACACAATGAGTTCACTGTTTGGCACAGGGGAAACATCTTCCTTAACCAATAAAAAAGTTCACTGTATTATTTGGCGTGTATACAAGGCAGTGTAGATCATCTGCCAGACTGGATTTACGGAGACACATGTTGCTAAGCGTTCAACGTTCAACGTCAACGATTTGGTCTAGCCGTAGATGCTCATTGCGTTTTCCCTTTACATACTTAAGTTGGTCACTTCTGAACTGCACTAAGCTATTTTTATATTGTCACTAACTAGCAAATCATTGCGGTGTATATTCTTGAGACACTTCTATTAATGCTTTAGTCTTAGATACTTCAACATCTGCAGTAAGTGACACAATGCCATCGGTCGACTGAACAATCATTACACAAACGAACTAGTCCATAATAAGCGTATTATCACATATTTACACCCGATTGCAGTACATTAACGCGAACTGGACTTTACAGATATACTGAAGACACTAAAAATTACAGATGAGCGATAGTTTATCCCAACCTTCATCAAACGAAGCTAATCAAAGCTAATATTGTATCCCAGCAACGAATGTAAACAAACAATATGTGGGGCATCAGCAAACGCCATTTTCACCCTTTCGATACCTGCATTAAGGTCTGAGTATTGTAGTTGGTCTTGATAGAGATGGGACTATCGACTACTTTTAACCATCGACTGACTAGTCATTCATTGGAAGAAACTATCGACTAGATAGTCGACTACTTTCAGTCGAATGGTTCGCATTCCTCCTAAGCGTGTTGTTTCATGTATTCGACGGAAAGTAGTCGCTTCTAGGCAGCGTACAAAGCACTGCAAGCCGTTACCGGCTGAGTTGAGTCGTACCAACAGATGAAAATCAAACTCCTCCTTAACCCACCTATTTTTGCAGACGTTAGTTTGGACTACGTGACACTTGGCAACATGCAATTGGTCAAAGTTATTTATTTATTTTTACTGTGCTTCGAAATGGTGGTTTACGTCGTGTAGAGTGCAGCCATTATTTGCAATGTTTCACATTTCATTTAATGCAAAATGTGTGAGTAAATGTTCCCCGATACCGGTAGCCTATTGATACAGGGCACATTACCTGTATGTACTGTGGATAAGCGAAGTAATAGAGCATTACTTTATTAACCCAAGAGTAAATTAAATCACTATTACTGAGAGGGAGTTCTTAAGTACCGGGAACAATTCCGTAGCCAACATTTAAATAATCACACTTCATATTTTAATGCCACAAAATAAATGTAAAATATGTCCATAGAGTCATAAACAAGTTAGGCTATGTGTTCACTAATTTAATCCTCTCTGAAGTACTAAGAACGTAGAGCTGAAATACGACTTGAACAAGAACACTACGGCCTACAGTAAATACACACGAAAATAGAGCACTTTAGAACAGCAACGAGAGCGAACTTTCAGTGGAGATGTTGGCAACAATGTAAATACGAGGTTTCTTTAATGCGCGCGCTATCCTCATGCTGAAACAATTGACGACCAGAACGTAAAACAATCCGAGCGCTTTCTACGTGTTAAAAGTTAAAACACAATTGGGATAAGTCGTTTGCAAACGACTTGTTTATGTTACGGTGAGTAGTCGTTGAATTCATTCGATTGTTTTTTAAAAGCAGTCAAACAAGTCGATGGATTTAACTTTTTCAGTCGACTGCTGCGGTGCTGCACATCTCTACTAAAACAATTGACGACCTGTATCAATTTGAGCGTACACGCCCTCCGAGTTGCTATACCCATGCTATTTATTTTGGATCCCAATATAAAATATTTTCTGATTTAATTTTGCTGGAAAATCTATTCTATGTTTGCATCGATCATTACATTACCATCACGCAATGGGGAAAATTTCATAATAGTTGTCTTGTAATTCATTTATCCCGTGGCAGAATAAATGAATGAAATTCAATCATAAAATAAATATAACTCTAATTCATAATTGGTAAGCCCATGTTCAAGCCGTGTAATAATTCAGGAATGCACTCAATTCTCATTAAATGTTTATATACTGTGTTAAGGAGTTCAAACATAACCTAAATATTGAATGCTTAACCTTTCCATTAACATACATATATATTTGGACAACTGGATGTAGGCTATTTCATTGAAATAATCTACGAACTGTATAAAACTATAGGCACCTACAGGTACACTTAACTTATTAATTAAAGCTCTACAATAAATATACAACACAATTGTAGCATGAAGTTATCCTGAAGAAGTCGTTTGATTAGAACGACTACTTGAATTCGAATGAGTCCATTCGCTTGGAATTAGTCGTTTGCAAACGACTTGTTTCATTCGAATGATTCCAACGATTGTTTTGGGATCAGTCGTATGCAAACGACTTGTTTATGATACGGCGCAGATACGGTGAGTAGTCGTTGAATGCATTCGACTGTTTTTTAAAAGTAGTCGAATAAGTCGATGGTTTTGACTGTCGACTAATTCGACTGTTTTCAGTCGACTGCTGTCCATCTCTACGGGTGCGTAGCGACGGATCGTTTCGTCATTAGCAACACCGCGTCGTAGAATTGGTGACGAACCGTTTCGTCGATGACACTCTGATATTAAACCTACTACACCAAAAATGTATTGTAATATTAAAAATTAGGTTGCCATGATGGAGTTTAAAATGTAGACAAGAGGAGCCGATCCTTGGTCCTTTAATGGCAATTCCTCAAAATCTTTGTCATAAAGTAATAATAGGTTTCACAGTAAGAATCTTTTCATATTTCAACAAAACTGCTGATAAATCAAAATACCCTTCGGAATTCTTAAGTAAGGATAAGAACTCACATATCTATTAGACGCTGGCGAAATATTAATTTGTAGATTGTTCGCAAGCTTCAGATAATATAATGACTGTAGCGTATATATTAGACATCTGTTTTAAGTTATTACCTAGTCTCTAACCCAAGCAAATTTGCATGGGACGAAGTGCGATGATCAAAATAAACTCATTCATGCTGATGACTAATAACTCATGCTATTGTGTGATCAAGCCGCTACACTATAAGGTACTATAATAAGCCTGTCCCACAGCAGTCGACAAAACACACACATAAAAATTTGACATGGAAATGTTCACATAAACTTCATCATGATATATCATACATAGTTTCTGTTATGTTTACCAGCAATCATTCACAAACCTTCTCATGGAATTCTTCAATTATATTAATGTAGGGGGTATTTTCAGTTTTAAAAACTATTGGATCTATAGAATATTCACCTGGAAACTATGCACTGCTCTAAGAATCACCATGTTTATTTGTGCATTGTTGAGGGAAGGTATGATGCATTGAACTATTCTGAAAACAGAGTAATAAAATGAATAAAAAATATCTTTATTGGTTAGGTTTCGAACATTGTAAAAAACCGAAAATTGTTGTCAATAATTAATTGGATAAACGAAACCTTCAAAAATTTCTTGTAATTCTAATAGATCGTCATGGGGATGAAATACAATATTTGTTGTGTTACTTGCAAGGACGATTCTGAAAAGAGTTACTATGTCTGAAGGTCTGGACTATGAAGGCAAAAAATTGTGATAAATCTAAAATTTGCAAAGACGTTGTCCTAACCATATACTGCACATTTGAGTATTCAAACTACCTTTCTAATTTCAACACTTTCTGATGGGAAAGACGCCCTACATATTTATTTGTCGTTGAAGATAGTCTACTGTCGACCAAAGTATTATGTCCACTCGAGTTTGAAGGTTATTTGTGAAATAACCAATAGACGTACATAAAATCCAATAACATCATAATTTTTGTCGTTCTATTTTACATTAATTCATGTAGGTTTGGAATTTTGAATTTATATTTTAATATTTTTTTATCACAGTTGGAACACAAAAAGGACCCGTTTTTGAGCGTGTTTCAACCATGCGTCATATTTAAGAATTATTATCTCAAAACCCGTCATCAGATCGAATCGAAATTTTAACACAATATACATTGGAATGTTGTATAACTGGTTTATTAATGTCAAAATGTTGTGTGTCCAAGAAACAAATTTGTTTTCTTTTTTTATAAGGTAACTTCTTCTCGCCCGGGGTGGTTGGAAAATATAGTTCTTGGTCGCGTTGTAATCCTTACACATCAAAAAGCTATGCTGTATGACTGTGAAATACGTAAATTAATTCACTTATTTTATATCGGTTTGTATTTGTACGTGGAAATAAGACGTGATTCACCAGCTAGCCGCTCCGGGGAAAGCTGTACAGCGTTGCCGAGATGGAGCCAATCACGCGCCATGGCGCGCCTCGCTCGGAAGTGATGGGCTCCATCTCAGCAACGCTGTATAGCTTTCCCCGGAGCGGCTAGCTGGTGAACCATGTCTTATTTCCCAGTACAAATACAGACCGATATAAAATTAGTGTATTAATTTACGTATTTCACAGTCATACAGCATAATTTTTCGATGTATAAGGATTACAACGCGACCAAGAACTACATTTTTCAACCACCCCGGGCCGAGAAAACGTTACCTTACAAAAATGATAACAACTTTGATTTTTGGACACACAAAGATTTGAAATTAATAAACCAGTTATACAACATTCCAATGTATATTGTGTTAAAATTTGGATTCGATCTGATGACGGGTTTTTGAGATAATCATTCTTCAATGTGACGCATGGTTGAAACACGCTTAAAAAAGGCCCTTTTTGTGTTCCACCTGCGATAAAAAATATTAAAATATAGATTAAAAATTCCAAACCTACATGAACTAACGTAAATTAGAACGACAAAAATGATGATATTATTGGATTTTATGTAGGTCTATTGGTTATTTCACAAACAACCTTCAAACTCGAGTGCACATAATTCTTTGGTCGACAGTAGGTTTTAGCGCAAGCGCTATTCGATGACTAATAAAACGTAAAATAAGTATTGCAATGACTAATTGGCTGTAGCCTATTTGCGGAATATTTCCAAGTCCAATCTAACACTCATACCTATTTGGAATTGAAATATAACTCGCAATTTATATAATCGAAAACAAGTTAGAAGTCACACAACTCCAGGCATCTGAAATATTTAAAATGATGATAGATAAAACATTTCAGATGACGCCTAAGAGAAATTTGAGCAGATAATAGCTTATTTTCTGATCAACACTCTTCATGAACAGAATTTAAATTCAGTAATCTAATTCTCTAATCGTTATTTAATTTATTAGTTTGCATTGAACACAATAAACATTTATACATCAATCCAAAACAACGTGGTTAATTAAATTGATACAAATACCTAGAGAGCACGATTGCTGCTGACTGATGCATTTATTTTGTTATCCAGAACCATTAAGCTCGTGTAATTTAAATTTAACATAATGTAATCAATTAAAGGTGTGTGGTATAAACGTAGTCGGGAGAGTATCCTGGCTGTAAGTGCACCTTCATCAAAGTGCTAAAAAAGTATTCAGTACTTGAGGTCACCATGGATAATTCAGAGGCTGTATGTTTTTCTATCAAGAACCAGATCTTATGGGAACAATTCTCGCTGTAAGGTGGATTTAACATATATTTTCCATGTCACCTTTGGCCTTCCTCTAACTCACCTCCTCTTATTGATGCCTAAGGATCACCTTACTAGACAAGAATCCTGTCGCGTCAATACATGTCCATACCAGATCCTCTTGAAGCTTCTCACTGATGGGACTAACCCTAAATGTTACACGCATTTTCATTGTGGATCCGATCTTTCAATGTGACAGACCTTCGTAACATCCACATTTCTGTCACGTGGATTTGCTGAATAGAATGTAGTGTTTGAAAATAACAATGAACTTCTGTGTCTTCATGATCTGTGTTTAGGTAAATCTCCAAATAATTTCTCTCTCAATATTACTTCAATATTACACATTCTTACCCTAAACACATGGTAACATAGGAAGCAAAGTAATGGACGTAAAAGTGCATATCATAAGTCAACAGAAGTATCCCAGCTGACTCCAGACGATATGACTTTTCGCGTCCACCCTCCTAACTGGTGTGGGACTGACTTAGACACTACAAACAAAGACACAATATTACGATGACGGGCATCTTTGAGATATATATTTCAGTGCAAGAAGCGTTCCTAGCGGTTAGACCTCTCAACGGGGGTGGTACGGTAATTCTAATCAGTTCTCCTAATCCCAAATGTCGCAACTGAAAATGGACATCTCATCAAAACAATATGCCTTTGATATCCAAGGCAACAAGTATTCATCATCTAAAGCTAAAGTGTAAGATCATCTAAGCCTCCTATATGGTTCCGAAGGCAACAAGACCAATTGTCATCTAACTCTGAAGTGTAAGGGTAATCTAGGCCTCCTATGTGGCTACCGGTGCCAAGGTAAGAAGTATTCATCATCTAGATCTGAAATGTGAAGGTCATCTAGTCCTCCTACTGTATATGGTTACCATGGCAACAAGTATTCAACATCTAGATCTGATAAAGTGTTCAGGTCATCTAGGCCTCCTATCTGGTTACCACGGCAACAAGTATTCATCATCTAAATCTGATTTAGTTTCGAAACATCGACTTTCTTTCTGCTGGCTCAGTAAATTATAAGATGGAGGGCTTGCATAATAAGGTGATGGGATTTTAGAAGAATTATCGTTCAAATGGGCCAAGTTATAGTAAGTCAGTGGAAACCGAATGTGAGAGCGATATTCCGGCTCCTAGGCGTCGTATAGTATCAAATGTGCATACCCTACTTTGTGTGATGACCTGTCTAACCTCTAATATGTTGCATCTTCTCTTTCTGCAAGGAACCACTGCACAAAGTGTTAAGGTTCTAAATACATCACACTCTTGAACACTACTAGGGGTTATTAGTGTATACTCATTCCAACTTTAAATATAAAACTGGACTATTTCAACATTTATATACGTTTTTACAATATAATGTACTCGAGCATGTCAGCAGAAAAATGTCCTGTCCACAGGGGATCAGTGACATGCCCAGGCATGAGGTCACCAATGTGTCCAGCAACATTATGTGTCTGGTGAAAGGTCTAACCGTTAGAGTTGCTGTTGTCACTCGCTCCGCGATGTATCACAAGGATGTTCGTCTGTCTAATATAGTGCCTTTGCTACTAAGGACACCTACCTGTCTGCGTACTTGAGTCGAAGAAGGTGCTGGTGGTTTCCACCGTCATTGTAGCAAAGGTGCCGTCGATGATCTGAGCGGACGAATCCCTCCTTCCTCTGGATCTAGCACACCAGTCGTCTGACTGCGATGATTGACGGCGGAAGTTCCTACAACGGATCATTTCTTCCGTCGTGGATTGTCTTCTAAATCCTCTGGCGATGAGGATTTCTTCAGTAGTAGATTGTCGTCTGATGGCAGGGGCATGACTTGTTGCGGAGGTAGGTGGTGGGCGGTTGCAAGGTGATGGATCACGGGAGGAGCAAGTGGATGATGAATCAGGTGATCTTGGGGCTCTACCAGGCCCACCAGTGATGGAGGTTGATTGTCGACGAAGCCTTCCCCTGCGTCCTCTACCGACTGGGGACACATCCCTCTCCGCAGATCTGTCAGGAGACAGGTGAGTTCTGGAATCCCGACGGCCACGGGTGTAGTTCGCGGGGTCTGGAGACAGGGAGTCTCTTCTTGCCTTTCGACCACTGCCATCTTCGGTGCTGGTACCACTCGTCGGCAGGTCTGGGGACAGTGTGGGTGGAGATCCTCGACGCCCCCACACGCCTGCTGGTATTGTGCTCTCGTCTATGGCGGTTGATTGACGAGTAAGGCGAGGGTACTTGCTGGGTGAAGGATCCTTGCCACTGGGACGGCGCTCTGGACTGGCGTGAGTACGAGAATCTCGTCTTCCCTTCCCGGTATACACCTGCAACACAATTGAGAAATATTCACTTCCTCTGTCATGAAACTGTGATCTAGAGTATTTATTGACGTGTAACATCTTTCCGCTCGGTTGCTGGATAGTTTTGTGGGAGTTATTTTGAAAATTGGGGACGGAAGTGAATCGGGCGGAAGTGGATCGAACGGAAGTGGATCGGACGGAAGTGAAGACGCACTGCCAGCTGGATGTACAATTGAAAATGTGTGTATTGGAAACAAGGCAGTGTGTGCTCTGTAGCGCGAGAATGTTATGGCAATACACTAGGCAGTGCATTTAGCAGGCACTGGTTTGACGAGCACAGTGGCAAATGTTTCACCGACTTTCATTTGTCATTGGGCAGTTTATGAAGCTTCACGTTCAAGGTTGAATATCACATGGGGTAGGACAAAGACGACAAATGACATTTAAGTAAGCGGCATTATTGTCAAGCTGTGGGTGAGTAGTCAAATATTAAATGCATAACAGAATGTTGTTATATGAGTGGAATAAAGGCTGTATTTTCATCATATGTGAGACAAGGTCATTTCATGATTGTAGGAAGCCATGTTTTGATTGTTTACGACGAACTGTATGAGAGCCTTGAGAATAATGAATGTTATAGTTACTGAGGAATGTGCTCACAGTATTTGAGAGTACTGTCTCACTTTGTTATTATGAATTATTAATGTAAAAGGAAGGAAGCTTGTAGTTTTGCGTGTCCGGTAATCTCACGATCATGATCCACGGTACCTCCCTTTCACGTGGAAGGTGAACCACAGGACATGGCATTTCAATTTGAAAATCTCACATGTATTGACCGGGAGCCAAACCCGGTCTACCTTGGTGAGGGACTAACAGCTTGACCGCTGCGCCACAAATGTGACAGTAGCATATCTCCAATTCAATCTATAGGATACATTCATCATGTACCAGTATGAAAATGGAGTGTAAATTAACATTTTAAGAATGTCCAAGCTGTGTAGTATACGAGTGATCTTTTTTTAAATTTATCCATTAACTAGCAACCCACCCCGGCTTCGCACAGCAACAGTTATTATTGCAAGGTGATTGGCTATTTTTAACCGAGGTCTTATAAGATTTCCTTGTATACGACATTAGTCGTTTTCCCTCCAGCAGTGAACACGAAAGCTAGCTAGTCAACTGTCGCCTCAGTAATTGACTGGAGATTGTTGGAAGAAATTAAAACGTAAAATCACTTATAGTGGGCGATGTATTGAAGATAGAGATATGATCTCGTGGACTTTTTTGTGGAACTTATGCTGAACAATTCTTACACTCATAGTATATTGATATTTCTAATGGTTTGCCCAGCGTAAGCTTAAAAAGTGCACGGACGACGGGTTCATTTTTCGATTTTTTCACTGAAATCGAAATAGAGCGTTCCGACGAAATCTAACCTAACAATTTAGCTTCACACAAGTTTAGTCTGAGGAAAGATCTTTTACATGCCATAAATCTATGACATGGGACCGCTGGCTTTACTTCCCCTCCGAAGGAAGGCATACTGAAGAATGTTTAACGCTCTTAAAAAATCCGTCGACTTCGGTCGGGTTTGAACCCGATATCTTGGGCACAGCAGTTCAGCATGCTATCAACTACGCCACAGAAGCCGCTTATAACTTACTGATTGCACAAAACAACAAAAGTCTACACAGCAAATGGGGCTGCGTGACGCAGTCGGTAGAGGCGCTGAGCTTCTAACGGAAAGAGAGTGGGTTCGATCCCTACCCAGGTAGTGGATTTTAGAAACATGACTACCACTTTCGGAAACGGAAATAGCCCTGCGGTTCACGCAGCCTACACCAGAAATGAGCACCAGGGTAATTTCTGGGAGCAAACACGGCCGGGCGTGGAGTTGACAACTCCATCCCATCTAGTGCTAGCCTCTACCTTCCACTTCTCCCAGGGCCTCCATGGCCTTAATGGAGTTCGGAAAAAATGGAACTACACAGCAAATCCTTTCCCAACCCTTTACAGGATAGAATGTCTTTTCTTAAAATAACATATTTCAATTTTATTTATCTATATTGCACCCTAAAATCCTATGCTAACATTTCAGTGTTCATATTATTCTTTTCATTGGGCATAATTTTATGTTATTTGAAGGAAGTTCTGGCTAGCTTTATGAAGGCCGTGATGCTCAGAGAGCTGAGATATGTCACAACTCAGGAGACAAGAAGTCTGGACAATCTATTTTTGGCTCGCACCTTGCGAACAAGGAAACTGAGGTAAGTCGTCATAGCTTGAACGCACCCCGTTAAGAAGTTTCCTGGTGTAGGACAGCGAAGGTTGAATGCGCACGGGGTCTTCGCGCTGATTGACGTCACGAAGAGGTGTGACCATGAACATAATGCTTAATAAGGATTTGAACTTGTGACCAATGAAAGGCGAATGCTTAGCGTGGTGAGAATCTAGAGGTACCCACGCGAGAGTGAATTAATAGATCCTACGATGCAATATTCTTCGCAATAGTATGGCTCTAATGTGCGAATTTTTACAAGACTTTTGATATGTGTTCAAACGTGATAGGACAATTTTATCGATTTATTGAGGAGCGAATCTCCCCTCTCCTAAAGATTTGAGTGATTGAATGAATACTGGGAGCCGAGCAACATTAAACGACACTTGATTTTACGAAGCTGACGGCGAAGCCATGCCGGTCTGTAGAGCGATTAGGACTCTAACTTTTACTTGTGTTTGTGACTAAAACTTAGTAAGTTGTGTGCCGAGCAACATATTGCAATTTTAGTGAGTACTTAAGTGGTTCTTACATCACGAAGTCAGGGCAAGTCTGCGATACTGCTATAGGACTCTTGTGTGAATATAGTAGCACAAATAAGCAGTTATATATTTTTTTGATATTAACCATTACACACTTTCATTCAGCATCAAGATGACGACCGACGACAGAAGGAACATGGTATCATCAGCAACGTCTTCAAGAGGTGTATCGATGGCAGGCTAGGTCCATAAGATGGGATGATGATGAGGTCATTTCCATGGCATCCGGACTAGACGCAGATGTGTTGAGTAAAATTTTGAATTGATTCATTTTGATGGGTTAAAAAAATCGCGTATAATTGGAAAATTGTATATTTTGTAAATAACTTTGTTTTGTGTGCGAATATGTAGATTCTGCCGGCATAATATTTTAAATAGCGGTACGTGACAATTTTGCTGATTTTTGCATTTAATATTCTATTGGCACTTGCTGATGTTTGATTTGTTATTATTAGAGTACAAGTTTTTCAAGTTGTTGTGTACTTGAAAGCCCAGTACTTAAGAGGTTAATTATCACGGAAACGTTAGATAAGCGGTGATAAGTGGGACTTTATAATATTAATGTCAGGTCTGGTTTGGAAATTCTGATATTTACGAAGGTTATGCAAATGCAGTGATTTTGTCCTTTGTAATATAAGCAACAGTAGTTGCACGGGAGGAATTTCTACCTCACCGTATTTGATGTTTTATTGCTTCAGTTCTGATCTGTGGTACCAGTTGGGTCTTTTTGACAAGCTATATTATGTGTGTGTGCTACGGTGTGATTCTACATGAGAGCTGGCGGGGATGTGATATCCAGTGCCGTTGCTATTACTTTTCAGGATACGTGACCTATGGGGCGTATTTGCTGAGATTGAATCTTGATATCCCAGGTAGTTTTTTTTAAGAACGATGAATTTATTATGTCGCGATTACAGGAGCTGCGAGACTTCTACGAGGATTCAGGCTTTGGGCTTGAATAATATTATTATGCACACACATGGCACCGATTCAGCGCTTGTTTGACCTTGGACCCAGAATTGGAATGTTTATTAGGCATCCGGCATTGTGCTGAGATATTAGGCCCATAAATTGTATAAATGTCTTGCTTAACGATGCGTAAATCCTTTTATTGAATTAAGGGATTAGATGCCCACGCCGCTTTGTCTAAAGATTTTTCGTCGTATTAATCGGAGTGTTTTTGTGCTTGTCCATTTGGCATTGCATTTCATGTCATTTATTGCTGTAAGCATTCTTGTTGTGTGACCGGCGTCGGCCGTGTGAATTTAATGTAATTATCGGGACGCATTCGGCGGTTCTTTCTGTTTTGCCTTGTCACGTAGTGCTCTGTTTTGAGTAAATGGCATAAGACCTGCTTACAGGCCGCCTGTAATCTGTAAATATCAATTCGTGATATTATGTGTTTATTTTGTAAAGGGTTAGTGCATGCCGGCATATATATTAATTTGTCTTAACCATTCTGTATACTTTCCAGTAGTGACGTGATAAATTTTTCCACAGACAGGAGTTCACGGCCCAGTCGTATGTAGCGCACGGAAGTGAATTCCGGTCTAAGTACTCAACTAATCAAAGTGTAGTTCAAAAACGTATAGCGCGGCACATAATATTGTATTTTATTTCAGGTATTTTTATTTTGTTTGTTTATTATGTAAATTTTTGTATAGTGATGTGTTAGATCACGTGGGTTTAAGGCTGTCTAAGCCAAGTGCTTAGATAATTCAATTTAAACTGACATGCAGATCAGTTATTCATTTTATTAGCTGTTGTGGTGAGTGGCAATTTTGTCAACACGGGCAAATGGAGCTTCCGTCTCACAGCTGACGTTGGCAGATCGCCAGTCCTCAGACACGCTAAGTGGGTTGATGAACTCCCAGCGGTTACTCCTAACAGACGGTAGGGTCATCAGCACACGCAAGGGAGGCTATATTTGTTCTATGGCTGATTCAGTATTAAATTGTATTTTGTTTTAACCTGTCATTTTAATTATTCATAACATTAGAACCTTACGGACCCTGGAAACTTTATGAGAGGCATGTTCTATAAACCAATAGTGACCGATCATGACCCCGCAGTTTTCTCGTGTAATGTCATCTCTTCCAAAGGGCACAATATACATATACACACCGTGGACAGGCCAACAAGGACCACGCAAATACCACTTTTTTATAGGTCTAGTTTCCTTCTTTCTCTTCCAGAAGTCTTTCATCCTGGTCGACTGCGCAGCTCTTCTTTCAGCAGCAGTCCATTCTCCTCTGTTGAGATTCTTCTTCTCCCCGACAAGAATTTTGAGGCCAATTTATTTTCTATACTCTATTTGATTTAGACAACCTTCTTCAGTAATTTGGATTTTTTGAAGTTCTTCTTTCATTTGTTTTACATAGCCTCCTTGCCCTTTCTAGAAACAGATTTTATCAAAAATTTGTTTGTTTAACCTTGAGCAATCCCTGCGGACCATGTGCCCGTAGAACTGAAGTCGCCGTTTTCTGATCATCACTTCAAGGTTGTCGATTTTACTATAAATTTCTGCATTGGATTATCTTTATAATAATTATTGAAAGTTTGGTGATTTTTAGTCGGTCAACACGAGTTTTTCCCAAAAGAGGTAGGTTATTTCCCCCTAAGTTGAGAGTAGATAGTGACCAAGATAACTGCTCTCACCAGGACAATAAGACACCATCAATTCAATACAACCTGTGTTCACCATTTAACTACAATAACATATTCACTCTAAACAAGCAAATTTGGAGATCGATCACCAATTCCACTAATTTAACCAAACCGTTCAAAATATTTATATACGATGACTGTAAGAATTGTTCAGTGGCTTCGGTTGGCGTAGTTGGTAGCATGCTGAACTGCTGTTCCCAAGATCGCGGGTTCAAACCCGGCCGAAGTCGTCGGAATTTATAAGAGCGTTAAAAATGCTTCAGTATGCCTTCCTTCGGAGGGGAAGTAAAAGCCGGAGGTCCCATGTTATAGATTTATGACATGTAAAAGATCCTTCCACAGACTAAACTTGTGTGAAGCTAAATTTGTTAGGTTAGATTTCGTCAGAACGCTCTATCAAATTTCCAACGTTCTCCACTAGGTATCACAGATATCTGGTAGCGAATATTGGAACTACTTGAAATTGAACGGGACTTGCAGCTAACACTAGAGTGTCCGCTGGAAGCAGCTACAGACTCAGGCGAGCCGAACATGTCCTCGGACACTCCCAGCACTAAAAGCCATACGATAAATAAATAAATAATAATAATAAGCATTAACATTTCTTCAAAAACATCCCAGGCAGCATATCTTTAATACATCACCCACTATAAGTGTTTTTGCGTTTTCATTTCTTTCAACAATCTCCATTCAGTAGAAATTTAAATTCTAGTTTGGGAGCGAGTTTACGAGCTAGCAAGCGAGCCTATCTCCCTAGCTTCGACCAGTATCAAACTGTCGAGTTAATACTTCAGAGAAGAGTATATGTCTTTGGAGTTTCGCTGTTCACCTCGGCTTTTCTGAATTGTGACTGGAACCTGCCGTCCGAGCGCCTTTTAAGCTTATGCTGGGCAAACCATTAAAGATACCGGGCGAAGCTGGGTGTGGGTTGCTAGTTAATTTATATAAAGTCAATGTTGCCTAGCTCTTTACACATCTCATAATTATATTTGCGTCGTTATGGATATGGTGACAAATATGTTTATTATCTGAATTAAAATGATTTCTTCGATTAAGGAGGAAAAATTGTGATAATTTTTCAAAATCCGATGGAGTGGAAAAGACTCTTTTGGCCCAATATAATTGTATGAAACATTATATGGCTCTAAATAAAAAATTCCACTCTCATCATTGACTAAAATAATTTTTTTGTAAACACCAGTTACTAATTGAATTAGGGTTACAAATTGTTAACGAACTGGAGAATATTGTTTTTAATTCTAATAATTAGGCCACGTCTCTAGGCAATAAACAAATGTATAATTTTAAAAATTAATTCTTATTTCGGTCTTGGTTTCTTTTAAAAGCTCAAAAGGGATTTTAAAATGGTACGGTTGCTCAGAAGCTTCATTAGTTTGGCGACAAATACTCTAAAGCAGGAGCGCACAACATTTTTAGCCTATTTTCAATTTTGAAAAAATAGGCTTATGAGATCACCTTCTGTCCGTGTGTGTGTGCGCGCGTGTGTGTGTGTGTGAGGTGTGTGTGTCCCCCCCCTAATAAAATCTAAACGGCTGGAGCGATTTCAATGAAACTCGGTAAGTTCATAGCACTATTCCCGGCGACTTCGACCGTGCCCTTCAAATTTTGTTACGTCTCACCAATCCAACATGGCGGCTGTGCGAAATATTTCACTAGCATTCAATATCTCCGAAGCTATTACCGATATCGCCCTGAAATTGTGTACGGTGATAAAGGGCACTACTAGAAGTTCACCTATGAGACTTTCAAAAACCTGGTGACTACAAAATTAACATGGCGGTCAAGCAAAGTTGAGACTTTTTAAATAGACTTTTCTCGCGATTTAACTATCCAAACGTAATGAAACTTGGTACAGCAAATGTTAATACACATTGTAATGCACTGGAGTCTAATTTAGTTCAATTGTTTACATAACCTCAAAATGGCGGCTGTGCGAAATATTTCACTGACATTCTATATCTCCGAAACTATTACAGATATCACCCTGCAATTTTGTACGGTGATAAAGGGTGCTGATACCAGTTTATCTATGTATATTTCATAAACCTGTAAAGTACGAAACGAACATGGCGACCAAGCGAAGTTGAAATGTTTTAATAGACTTTTCTCGTGATTTAGCTCTCTGAGCGCAGTGAAGTGAGGTACAGTAAATGATTTTGCAGATTGTAATGCACTGCCATCTAATTTAATTCAATTGTTTACATAACCTCAAGATGGCGGCTGTGCGAAATTTTAAAATTAAGTTTTTATTTCTTGTGTCGTAATCATGCGATCGAGCTGAAAGTTTGAATAATGAACCTAGGCAATAATTGTCCTTGAATGGTTCATAACTCTATGGCCTATACATATAACAATCCTAAATGGCGAGCTTCCGAAATATTTAGACAGTTCTCAATATCTATGAATCTTTTACAGCAACCAAACTGAATTTTTTTATGTTCATAGAGAGTATGAACATATGTTCACCTAAAGGACTTTCAGTAACCTGGTGAGCACAAATCCAACATGGCGGCGACGCGAAATATAAATATTTAAATGGACGTTTCTCGCGAATTAACTATCCGAGTGCCGTGAAACGTTGCACGTTAAATGCTTATACAAATGTTGATCCACTGGCATGTAATTTATTTCAATTGTTTGCATAATCACAAGATGGCTGGTGTGCGTACTTTTAAAATCTCGTTTTTACTTCTTGTGTTCTAATCATGCGATTGAAGTTTGAATACCACACGTACACAATAATCTTAATGTAATAGTACAACAATAAAAATCCAACCTGGCGACCATCTGAAATATTTAGACGGTTCTCAATATCTACGAATCTGTTACAGCAATTAAACTGAAATTTTGTATGTTGATAGAGGCAATTAACTTTAGCAGGATATATGAAAATAGGCTGTAAAGTTCTTCACGGAACTACTTGTTCTAAGTGGGGGCCAAGTTCATTTTTGCATAATAAGTGGCGGGCCGCAAGTTAACTTTCCACATAGGCACTTGCCAAACACTACCGCTAAATTTAATTTTACTATTATCTGAATAACTTATTTTACAAGCAGACAAAAACTGTATTTCAATACCATTTTTGTGTCTCCTTAATGGTTTAAATCCATGTTTGAAGTTTTTTTTTGGCAAATTGCGTTTTAAGTTATCAAATTACTGATTTACATTCAACTTACTCCTAATTCGAAAAGGTTTAGGAGTATGTAAAATAAAATAATACTATCACAAAGATCTTTTAATAAAAAAAAAGATTTTTAACATCAAAGTAGACCTATATAAAAAATGAAAATCAATATGTCAAGCCGACCATCAAATCAAGTAGTAGCCTAATGCTCCTAATGTGATGCTTGGCATTGTTTATTTTACAATAGTCTGTCAATGTCAGGTTCAATGTTAGAGATGGCAATGCGCAAGTTTCCCTCCTTTAAACGGGAACGAAACTTTTACTTTATTTGTTTCATCAAAGAAAACGATTGCTCGCAAAAGTAGGTACTTCCAAACAACGTTGCCGTTTTTAACGCATGATCTTTGAACAATTTAATTTCTTTCGGTAAGTATTTTTTGTAATATTCTAATACAGAAACTTCAGAGAATTTTGTTTCAATAGTTTTTTTTTAATTTACATATCGTATGGCTTTTAGTGCCGGGAGTGTCCGAGGCTCGCCTGAGTCTGTAGCTGCTTCCAGTGGACACCCTTATTAGGGTGAGCTACAAGTTCCGTTCAATTTTAAGTAGTTCCAACTTTCGCCACCAGATATCAATGATACCTAGGGGTGAACGTTGGAACTTTGATAGAGCGTTCCGACAAAATCTAACCTAACAATTTAGCTGCACACATGTTTAGTCTGCGGAAGGGTCTTTTACATGCCATAAATCTATGACATGGGACCACCGGCTTTACTTCCCCTCCGAAGGAAGGCATACTGAACGATTTTTAACGCTCTTAAAAATCCAACGTCTGTGGCCCGGTTTGAACCCGCTATCTTGGGAACAGCAGTTCAGCATGCTACCAACTACGCCACCGAAGCCTCTTTGTTTCAATAGTATAAAATATGTATCTGCGGGCCGCATAAAGTGACTTTGAGGGCCGCAGGCCGTGGGTTGTGTACCGCTGCTCTAAAGGTTTAAAGTCATTCTGATTATATAGAGTGAAATATAAAATTCTCTTAGCTTGTTCAAGAAAATCTCACAACCTATACAGCTTATGTATTCCAATTCAAATATCTAGTTACTTCAAAATTTTTCGTACGATGTTACTCCATATGCACTGATGAGATGGAGATATTATGAATCATTGAGTTGTAATCCATACGTATCCACCTCCATAGCCTCAGTTGTAATGCTATTGAACGCAATGAGTCCAAAATGGAATCAGGTTAGGTCACAAGAATAAGAACCTATCAATTGACTGTCTAGCTTTTGCAGATGACTCAGCGGTTTTTGCGGATTCATTGGATACGGCCAGGAAACAGATCAACCAGCTTCAAACACAAGCTGCAAAGGCGGGCCTCCTGATCTCTTTCGAGAAAACAGAATTTATTACTAACATCAAAACGGCTCCAAAACTTATTGAAGTGAATCATGGGAAAATCAAGCGAAATTTAAGTATCTTGGTGAATGGATAGACCCTACAATGTCCGAAAACGAGGCTTTTGCGTCACGCTTGAATAAAATTGAAATGGCTTACCATCTAACTAAGAATGTGAATGCAAAACTCAAGCACTACTGCATGGTCATCCGGCCAGAAGCTTTGAATGCAGCGGAATGTCTCGCCATGAATAAAAGAGGCATAATGGAAAAACTGGAGACCAAGGAAAGGAAGATTTTGAGGAAAATCTTGGGTCCAGTCAAAGAACACGGCGAGTACCGAAGACGCCACAACCAAGAGTTGTAAACACACGTAGAGGAAATAACTGACGTGATGAGGAAAATGAGAATTTCTTTCTATGGACATATAACCCGAATGGAATCAACACGGCTATCCAACTGAATGTTTGCTTTTCTGTTTCAGTGAAGTAGAGAACGATCTGTTGAAGATTGGGATAACATGTGAAGGAAGATATCCAGAAGTGTGGCCCACTTAGGGAAAAATTTCATGAACATCGGAGTTTTCAACCTAAGCCGAAACTAAAAGCCGGGAAGGGGTGGACGACAGAGAGAAAGGTGCAACATCGATTGCGAATGAAAGAGTATTGGGTCAACATTAAAATGCAGAAGAAACAGTTGACATGACTTAGCCTAGTTGGTCGTAACGAAGCAAGAAGTAGAAGAAGAAGAATTAATAATAATAATTTAGAGAAACAAGAAAGGAAAATCCTTAGGAAAATCTTTGATCCAGTGAGCATAGAGGGAGTGTGGATGAAAAAGAGGTCTCACAAGTTATACCAACATTCAGAGAAAAAACATACACTATTAGAAAAATATGATTAAATTGTATGGGCATATTCAAAGAATGGACAATGAAAGACTTATTTAAAGGATATTTAATCACGCCTCCTCATTATAATCCTAGAATAATTGGATAATTGAAATTGAAAATGATCTTCAAGGAATCAACGTATCATACGACATTTTATGGGAACAATCATGATTTTGCTGAAAATTCCCAGATGAAAGCCACCACTACATGGACAGAATGAAAGACTAACATAGAAGTAAGCATTAGTACAAGAACTTATTCAAGCGCAAGGCAAATCAATGAGCTAAGCGGTGATAGTATCTAGGTGTATTTCTCCACCCTTCATTGATCTTCGATCCTTGTATGCATAAGTAAAAGTATAATTTTTATTTTTTAAATAGATTATATGAGTTGTTCAATAGTGTATGTACAAGTATGTTAACACATAAATGAATATAAATATAAATAAAATAAGGAACGAAAAATCCTGAGAAAGATCCTAGGACCAGTCAGAGAAAGTTGAGAGTACAGGAGGTGACATAACAACTAATTCTACATACGTGTGGAGAGGATAACAGACTTGATGTGAAAAAGGAGAATTAGTTTCTCTGGCCAAAAAACACGCATGAGCTCGCAGCGACTGACTAACCACATATTTTCCTACTTTGTAGACAAGAAAACCAAGGGACCATGGTTCTCTGAGATTGAAAAAGATCTTATAGTAGTATGGATTTCTCTTGAAGACATCCCCCAGGGGCTCACATCTAGTGGGCGTGGGTTGGCGACCACGGGGCCCCAGCTGAGCCCGGCATTGCTTCCACTTACTTGTGCCGGGCTCCTCTCTGTCTTCTTTCCTGTCGACCTCACTTGGTCAACTCTTGTTCTCTTCCGACCCCGACGGTATTAGGGCATCCGAGGCCTAGGGAGTCACTTCCTTTCCCGCCTTAATTGGCCCTTGTCTCATCTTTTCTGATTCCCTCCTTCTGCGAGGGGTCAGCCTTCTTTTTCTTTTCATGTTATCTCCTGCCTTCTGCTCATGGCCCTCAAGGGGGCAGGGTGTATGTAGCCCCACCACTTTTGGTGCACCCTATATAATGCTACACCCTCAGGGGCTCACGGCTGGTGAGTTCGGGAGTTGGCGACCCCGAGGGATTCCTGAGCTGGATCAGTTTTCCCTTTTTGTCCCTTACCTTTGGGGCGGACCCTCTCCTCTTTCACTTTCCTATCTGCCTTTCATGGCTCTCCTTCCTTCCAAGTCCCTCAATCCGCCTTCTTCGAGGGCTGAGGGCATTTCTTTTCCTCCTGTCCTTTATTTGCCTTATTCTCCTTTAGTTTTCCATTTCTTCTTCTTGTATGTAGGTTAGTAGTTAGTTTTAGTTTTAAGTTCGCTTTTCATTTTCATCTTCACGATCACCCAAACCATCAGGGGCCGATAACCTAGATGTTAGGCCCCTTAAAACAACAATTATCATCATCATCATATTGAAGACATTCAAGAACGTCTTCCTCTCCAGAAAGAACTTAGTGCACACGAGCGATTCCAAGAAAAGCCAAACAGAGAACAGGTAAGAAGTGGACAGCTGACAGAAAGGAGGCGCACAGGAAACTGATGAAGGACTACTGGGAAAGGATTAAAGCTCAAAGACGGAAACAGTTGAAGTAACGTGGTCAATAGCAGGCCGAAACTAAGAAGAAGAAAATACATAAATAATAAACCAACTTAAGTATAACGATGGCTACTACGGAAGATCTTGGGCAACAGATGGGTTGACGGGCTGGTTCGACTGAGATCCAACAAAGAAGTAAGGTAGAACCAATAACAACAGCAATCAAAAAGAGGACACTAATATTCTATAAGCACATCTGCCGTATGGGCAATGGCCGGTTCACAAAGAAAACCTGGATTTTTCTAAAATCCAACACATCGAGACAAAAGTGGTTCCATGAGTGCGAGAAAGATCGGAGAGAGATTTTCATTGCAAACGATAATTATAAATATCAGGGACAGGTTCGATCTCCCGTTACTATAATATTCTACGAGCCCTCTGGCTCACTTTGATTTTATATGCCTATGCTGCATTCTACAATTCCCAAACCTTACCCTATTCCTAAATTCCTACTCCTACCCCTTACCCACAAACCTCAGGTCATATTCTGGTCAATTTGATTCTAATGTACCTTACCCAAACATCCTAAATCCATTCACTATAAATTATAACAAGTTCCTTAACCTTTGATATAGCACTAAAGGCCCCTAGATGGGCTGAGAGGCTAAAATCACATGCAACGAAGCCGGCTATCGACGGCTCTGATTACATGGGTTAGGTCGGGTGAGGTCAGGTCAGAAGGAATATGAAAAACCATCAGGGTTATATGGTGGACTCAGAACCCAGGAAACAGAGAGGACATTTAACCGAAGAAGAGAAAGAAAGCGCTGATTGATGGGCTAAAAAATTACTGGCAGGATGTCAAAGCTGGTAAACGAACAACATCTACTCGTTACTGAAATAAGATTGGTAGTCCATAGAGCAATGTAGGGTCTGTGGGCCAAGTGCGGCCCTCGAGAAAGTCTAATCCGGCCCGTGACATGGATTCGAATTAAATTACCTAAAATGACACATAGGTCATATTTCATGTTCTGTATACCTAGAAGTGAAAACATTTTTCAATCTAATTGTGTTTATGCGTTTTGTGGAATATCTTGTTGTGCGGAAAATCTCCACGATGATTTTGAACGAAGATTTCAGGACTTCAAAGTTATAGAACCGGGCTTGAACGTTTTCAGCAAGCCATTCAATGATGACTGTGAAACAGTTAAATCAGAGTTGCAGATAGAACTGATTGAGTTACAATGTAACAACGAATTTCTCAATGTTTCGGAAATTGAGTTCTACAAGGCCCTTCCAAAATCAAGCTTCCCAAACTTGAAATCTCATGCACAAAAGATAACTGCCATGTTCGCATCTTACTATATCTGTGAACAGGTGTTTTCTACAATGAAGCTTCGCAAGTATAGAGTCAAAAATAGATTAACAGACCACCATTTAACTGCGCTACTAAGAATCAGCTCATTCCAGTTTCAACCAGATTATGAAAAACGTTTAGAAGCACAGTCACAGTTTCACGTATCACACACTCCTTCCTCTTCTAACTAATAATGAACATGTGATCTTTTTTCCTAAGTTTTCTACCATTTGTAGCCTATAAGTTTTGTTTGGTTTAAAATACAGAAATACAAAAATTTATAATCTATCAATAAACATGTTTTGATTATAGAGGAATAGCGTTGCTGGATGTAACATACAAGATTCTTTCTAAAGTCCTTTTAAACAGGGCAGAGCCACAATTGGACCCACAACTTGGAGAATACCAGGGAGGTTTCAGAAAGAGTAGGCCATGCTCTGAAAAAATACTAAACCTCAAAAACATTATGGCATACCAAAAATCAAGGGCAAAATCGTACGTAATCTCCTTCATTGATTTCTAAAAAGCGTATGATTCGATTGATAGAGAATCTCTTTTATTAGTACTGGAAGAATTGAGTTTGGATAAGAAAAATCTAATATCATGAAAGAGACCATCACAAATACGTTTTCGAAAGTTAAATTCATGGGTGAAATATCCAACCCGTTCGAAATAAGAACGGGAGTACGACAAGGTGATGGGCTCTCACCATTGTTGTTCAACTGTGCGCTTGAGAAAGTAGTCAGAGAATGGAACACGAATATAAAGAGTGGAATAAGACTGGGTTGCAAAAAGAAAAACCTTAAAATAAATTGTATAGCTTTTGCAGATGATATGGCCTTGTTGGCTGAAACATTGTAGGAAGCAAGGGAGCAAATCCTTGAACTAGAGAAACAAGCAGCTAAAATAGGTCTTTACATCTCTTTCGAAAAAAAACAAGATCATGACGAACAACAAACACCCTCGTAAATACTTCAAAGTTATAGAACAAAAAATTGAAATAGTACAAGAATTCAAATATCTCGGAGAATGAATTTGTTGGAATGCTGGGGAACGTAAAGCAATGGAATCCAGGAAAAATAAGCTTGAACTGGCCTTCCAATTAACAAAGGATACATACAATAAAAAAAAACTTACATAGGGGTCCAAATTTAAACATTACAAGACAGTGATTAAGCCAGAAGCACTGCACGTAGCAGAAACACTAACTATACATTTTAAGGGCCAAATGGAAAAACTCGAGCTGAAGGCAAGGAAAATTTTGAGAAAAATTATAGGACCAAAATTTCAGGATAACAAGATTATATGCATTAGGAATGAAACTCTCTACCAGAAAATTGAAAAACTCTCAGATACCATACGAAAAAGGAGGAGAAATTTTTACGGTCATCTTCTGAGAATGGATTCTAATAGATTAACGAAACAAATCTTTGACTTTTTCCGTAATCGTAAAACAAAACCCAACTGGTTTAAAGAAATTGAAACAGACCTAGTAGAATTGAAAATAACAGAAACGTCATTACTCGATCGAACAGCCAAATTAATTACTAAAGACGAAAATATAAGGTTCCAAGACAGAGCTACACTAAAATCCAAACCCATTATCTCGGAAGAAGAGAGGAAAAAGAAGATTGGAAAGACTGAAGAAGTACTGGGCTCTACGGAAAGAACAGAGTACAGGGAAATGATTGATTTAACGTACCTCAAAAGGGTGATACGAAAGAAGAAGAAGAAGAAGAAGAAAACATGTGTTCTTTTTTTCGGCCCGCCTAGGTTATTTTTGTATTGCATCTGGTCCTGCCCTAAAAAGTTTGCCTGTGTCTGCCATAGAGGCTCAATTCGGATAAAAGAAAAATACATCTTACCTGGGTGGTGGAATCCCTCCTGGTAGCAGCAAGGGGCGGTGCAGTTGGGGTGGTCACTTGCGATGATGAAGTGACACCGGTGCTGCTGCTAGCGGAGGATGAGGGAAATGGCCCTCCAGATGTCTGCGTCCCCAACTGTGGTGATACAGTAGAGGGTGTTACAGAAGGTACCAGAATAGTTGCCGTGCTAGTTCCAGGAGATGTCGCTGGTGGTGTAGTCGAGCTTGTAATGATAGTTGGAGGAGGTGGCAAAGCTTGCGTATCATTATACATAGTAGCTGTCCCCATCATGGGCGTCTGCTGCCCTGCCGACGTTGCCATTGCTGAAGTCACCATCAGCGATACTGATGGACCACTATCCGACGCTGTCGAAGATGTGGATGGTCTCTGTTCTTGTCTATAATACTTGGGAGGATCTGCCCTTGAATCTCTTCTACGATGATGGTGGTGATGATGGTGATGGGATGGTTGGTGATGTAGCTTCGGTGGGGAAGGTGTAATCGCTGCAGAAGTAGTCACTGAATCTCTACGACCACTTCTAGAGGATTCACCGGAACCTCTTCTTGAAGTGACGATTGTAGTAGAATCTCTTCGCCCACTTCTTGAAGACTCTCCAGAACCCCTTCTTTGAGAAGGATCACGTGCTGTTATAATAGTGGCTGATTCTCTTCTTGAAGACCATAATTTTACAATATCTGACTTTAAATCTGCTATGGCTGTTGTTGTGGATTCCCGTCTGCCCTTTGCACCCTTTAAACTAGCATCTGCTGAAGATTCTCTTCTTTTGCGCAAGGCAGCCACAGTGGACTGGTCAGTGGTAGATGATCGACCCCATGGTAAACTCTTGGCGAGGTCTGCTAAAGTCTCACGTCTGTGTAATGGTCCTTTGTTACCTCTTGTCTTTGATGAACTTGATCCTCCCCACTCTCGGAGGATATCTGTGAGTTGTGCCAAGGAACTGCGACGTCTTCTGGTGGCCGCGGATGAAGGCGGGGATGTTTCTTGTGTCTCTGTTGGTGGCGAGATGCTGGTGATTTGAGCTGCCGAGTCTCGCCTTCCTGCGCCCAAACGCTGACGCAAGGTTGTCTCCTCCACTTGCTCTCGCATGAGATCGTCCCAGCCATTGCCGCCTTGCCAGACCAGCCCTACCTGGTGGCTCAGGATCGGGAGATTGCACACGAAACATATGGCTGTCATGGTCCTGCAACAGAGTGACACAGAACACCATCAGTGACATCACTCGAACAAATAAAACACGAAATAATGCTTCACAATTATTGCTCAGTTTAATAAAATAAAATAAACATGGTTATTGTCATCCTTAAGTTGAAATAAAGGGATGATGATGATGATGATGATAATTAACATCCAGGTTATCGACCCCTAATGGTTTGAGTGATGTTGAAAGATAAGATGAGAATGAGCACTATAACTAATACTAACTACAGACTAACATACTAGAAGAAGAAATGGTAAACAAATAAAGGACAGAAAGAAAAAAAATGCCCTAAACGCTCGAAGAATGAGGATTGAGGGACTTGAGAGGAAGGAGAGCCATGAAAAGGAGTTAGGAAAGGGAAAGAGGAGAGAGTCCGCCCCAAAGTCAGTGGAAAAAGGGGAAAAATGGACCCAGCTCAGTAATCGCTCGGGGTTGCCAACTCACGAACTCACCAGCCGGGAGCCCCTAAGGGTGTAGCAATATCCAAGGTGTACCAGAAGTGGTGGGGCTACATACACCCTGCCTCCTTGAGGACCTTGTGCAGAAGGCAGGAGATAACTTGAAAAGAAAAAGAAGGAGGGTATCAGGAAAGATGAGACCAGGGCCAATTAAGGCGGGAAAGGAAGAGACTCCCTAGGCCTCGGATACGTTAATCGTCGGGGTCGGAAGAGAACAAAAGTTGACCAGGGGGGACGACAGGAAAAAAAAGACGGAGAGGAGTACGGCACAAGTAAGTGGAAGTAATGCCAAACTCAGCTGGTGCCCCGTGGTCACCCCAACCACGTCCCTCTAGTAGTGAGCCCCTGGGGGGAGAAATAAAGAGAATGTCACATTATTTTGTATAGGGACAAAAATAGCAGAAATTAATGCTTTCAATCGACATTTTGAAGTACTGTATTGCCATCAATTCAGTGTAGTAGATAACACAGTTGTAAATATAATGAAAATGGGTTTTCAAACGTATCAATATCATATACGGCATGATCGAAAAGTTTCCTTTTGAGGGCAAAAGTTGGTGCCACCACTGGGAACTGGAATCGAGAGCGTCGACGATGTAGTGATGTCATCCATCGTCCCCTCGTCCCAAGAAGTTCAAGAGCCAACCATCCACTGGAGAGGTGATGTTCACCCTGTTCCTTGATTACCGGAGTCCATTGCTTATTGATTTCAAGTATGATGATGATGACAGTTACTGTTTTAAGGGGCCTAACGTCTAGGTTATCGGTCCCTAATGGTTTGGGTAATAGTGAAAGATGAGATGAGAATGAAAACTATAACTAAAACCACACTTAACAGCTAAAACAGAGGAGAAAAGGGCAAATAAAGGACAGGAGGAAAAGAAATGCCCTCAACTCTCGAAGAATGAGGAGAGGGACTTGGAAGGAAGGAGAGCCATGAAAGGCAGATAGGAAAGGGAAAGAGGAGAGGGTCCGCCCCAGTGGCAATGGAATAAGGGGGAAAAACCCGGACCCAGCACAGGTATCCCTAGGTGTCACCAACTCCCGAACTCACCAGCCGTGAGCCCCTGAGGGTGTAGCACTATCCAGGATGCACCAGAAGTGGTGGGGGCTACATACAAAGGGCCTTGAGCAGAAGGCAGGAGATATGAAGAGAACAGAATTGGTCTACCCCTCGAAGAATGAGCGATAAGAAAAGATGAGACAAGGGCCCATTAAGGCGGGAAAGTGAAATACTCCCTAGGCGTCGGATACCCTAATGCAGTCGGAGTCAGAAAAGAACAAGAATTGACCAAGGGTGGTCGATAGTAAAGATGACAGAGAGGAGCCCAGCACAATTAAATGGAAGTAATGCCGAACTCATCTCGAGCCCCGTGGTCGCCAACCCACATCCCACTAGTCGTGAGCCGCTGGGGGATATTGATGTCAAGGAATCTGGTGCCTCCATCACTAGGGAACGGTATTGCACATCACTAGAGAAATTACAGTGTGCAATTAAGGTGAAAAGACAACTGTGACAAGGGGTGCTGCTGCTTCATGATAACGCACGTCCCCATACCGCAAAGGTCGTAACGCAGAAGGTGCACGATCTTAAGAGGGAGTCACACAAGATCCACCCTATAACCCTGATACTCCCGATGCTATTTTCACGCCTTCAGTCCCTTAGAAAAGGCCTTGAAAGGTCGACGATTCCTATCGGCTGTTACGAACTTCTTCACGAAGCAAGACACGGTGTGTTCCCACACGGGGATTTTCAATCCGATGCGTCGGTTGCATGAGTGCCCTAATGGTCACGATGATTTTGCCTGATTAGCATGCTGTACGGTCGTAAAACGGAAACGTCTTGATCACGCCTTATACTTTAGTGTTCCTTACAATTAAACAATACTCCGTTGCTTCATCTACAGTATAATAAACAATAGTCAGGACAAAATTTAAAATCTAAGGTATATCGCACAGTGATTAGACCGGTGGCCCTTCATGGATCTGAATGCTGGCCTACAACATCGAAGCACGAACAGGTGCTTCATGTAATGGAAATGAAGATGTTGCGGTGGTCCAATGGTATGACTCGACTGGACCATATTAGGAATGATGCCGTGCGGAAGGATTTCAAGGTTGCCCCAATCACAGAGAAAATGCGTGAATCACGTCTGCGGTAGTATGGACATGTGCTCCGTAGCAGTGAAACCTCAGTTGCTAAGACTGCCCTTCAACTAAATGTGGAGGGTCGTCGACCTCGAGGGCGACCTCAAACACGCTGGTTGGATAGGGTGAGAGATGACATGCGGCTCACTAAGCTCCGCCCCCGAGACGCTATGGATCGATTGAAGTGGAGGAAACATTGCAGGAAGGCAGACCCCACATAAGTGGGGAAATGCAAAGAAGATGATGAGTCAGGACAAAATTAAAAGTTGAAATGTGTTGTGTCAATTTATAAGCTGATTATACTTACATATTAAGTTATGTTTCTATTGTGTTTTGCTTGTTTAATTGTTACGTAGGCCGATAACCTAGATGTTAGGCCCCTTAAAACAGCAATGATCAGTATACTATCAACCAGATAATGTATAGCTTTGAACTTAGAGACTCATCGGGTTAACAGAAAGTATAGCCATTTTTAAGAAGGTTTCTTTAGTTTCAATAATGGTTATCTTGCATTAATAATGCTATCTAATACCCATATAATTAAACTGTTTATGTTCGACGATGTCGAAATGTTAATATTATATGTCAAAAAACTGTATTATAATGGGGGTCATTATAGTAGGCTACTATTCTTCATTATGAAACAGTTTCTCCAGCCAATCAGATCTCATTCAGAGACCAATTATGTAAGGATAGCTTCGCGCATGCACTCAAAATCCAACATGTCGGACATGAATTACATGATTTGAAAGTTCAAATTGAATATCATATCAACCATTGTAGTTACAATCCCAAACACAAAGACAAAATCAGCACGAACCTTTACGGTAACAAAAAAATACTATGACATATGCAAGAAATTTATGAATATACGTCCAGAAGTTAGCAACACAGCATCCTTCCATATACGTAAATTACCGACATGGAATGTGCACCGTCCCATATGTTCACGTAAATAAACTGGCGAATATGAGACAAGAAATAGCACTGTACCTTAATATCCCCAACTCCAATTTCTACACAGCGCATTGCTTTCAAACGACTTCGGTGACAATATTAGTGAATGCTAGTTCTGATCGGCACTTGACATCATGCAGGCTGTAAACAATAGCATTGCCAAGCAAAGTGAATGGTCTCTGCTTTCGAAATTCTTTGACCCACGCATGCGCTCTGTTCAGTCAGCAAACCAACCAGCGCGCTCTGTTAACTAACTGAAGTTACTGAATCCCACAGATATTTATGAATATTTATGTTAAACCATATAATAAAGTTATTCGCTCGTTTTATAAACATAGTCGTGTCTTAATTATTGCCATTATAGGCTCGTTGCATAATGTACTATTTACATACAATTCGTTTCCATTACAAAACCGTAATATATTTCTCGGTTTTGCTAACAAAATATCCGTATTCTACTTGTTTATTGCAGAAAGGTGTCAAGTACAAACTTTTTAAGTTCCTTTTTTGCACGATACAAAAAAGTTAAACACATTTAATTTGTGTTATTACATTTCAAATACATAATAACATTGTGGTGTTTGAAGCCATATTTTCAGTGTTGCCTTAGTAAACAAGAGTTTAGTGCTTTTCAGTCGGTCAACAGGAATGCTAGTTCTGATCGGCACTTGACATCATGCAGGCTGTAAACAATAGCATTGCCAAGCAAAGTAAATGGTCTCTGCTTTCGAAATTCTTTGACCCACGCATGCGCTCTGTTCAGTCAGCAAACCACCCAGCATGAGATTAATAAATTAATCTCATGTAATTTATTTCAGGATTAGGGCATAACCCATTTCTTTTGGGTACATTCGTGTTGACCGACTGAAAAGCACTAAACTCTTGTACATAATAACATTTGTGGAAAGTTTTTAAGCTCCATAAATTATTCTCTGTGTGCCATTTTAAGTGTTCTTTGTTTTTCTCGAAATTGCATTTTTGTCACTTGACCCCTTTCTGAAATAAAGGATTCAATTGTATCTTCGGTAATGGCTATTAAGTGGTCACACTGATCTTAATAGCATTTTCAAGGATGACTTCCCTTGTGACCAGGATGGGCTAGGTTTTATCTCCTAATATACTAAGATGACGGGGATACACGGAGATTATATAGGGTGTCCCAAAAACACCGCAAGTCTTAGTATGATGTGCGGGAAGGCAGACTGATCGGTTTTCATGAAGGAGCCCCGGTCAAGATATGAACGGTGTGGGCGCTGGAGAGCGTCGAAATCTGAGAAAGGTTGTGACATTTTGGTCGGAAGAAAATCTAGTGCGCACGCCATTCGCAACCACCACACAGGTTCGAAATTAATCTCTCATTGAGCCAAATCTACTGCCCAACAGACTGGCAGGACAGATCTACCTAACTTTTATTCGAGATGCTTTGCCTACCCTATTGGAGTGCTACTATATGTTCGACAGGTAATGTGACTGCAACTCGACGGAGTTACAGCACACTTTGACGTAAATGTGCGGAATTACCTCAACGCATATCCCGATCGTTGGATTGGTCGAGGTGGACCGGATCCATGGCCAGCACGGTCGCCAGATTTGACACTTCTTGACTATTTTCTTTGGGGTAGTATGAAGAGCCCCTGTTACGTCAGCGGAGGACCTTAATGCTCGTGTCCACGGAGCAATGGCCATCCTTCAAAGACAACTGCAGGTATCGGGCCATGTGCGTGCGACTTAGCACCACCAACTATGCTCTGCAATGACGTCAGAGGTACACAGTTCGAACCCCCTTTGTAAGGAGCCCTATGTGCTACTCATGTTGAGTTTATTGACGACCTGTGGAACACACCCTCCCACATTTCCATGCGCTACAGCGACCAAGCCTTGCGCATTTATGGATATAGGTTCCTTCTTGAAAACCGATCAGTTTGCCTTCCCGAACATCATATTAAGCCTTGTCGGTGTTCTGGTTCGTTGGTTCCTTAGTTTAGGGGCTGCGACAACGCAGTCATGTAGCCCCGTGCACTTTGGGAGTGTGTAGAATCTATCTGATAACCGGTGTTAATTGTGATAGCTGTATTAGTGTGTGTTATCTGTTCTTTAATTCAAGTAAGTGCTGCAGGTATTCAATTTTCAAGTAGTTCCTACTTTTGCTACCAAATGCAACCGTCCACAACACCTAGCTTGTGGACTTGCTTACTAGATTGCATCGCAGCCAGCACCTGGCGGCGAACGTTGGAAATAATAGAGCGTTATCAATTCTAACCTACACATTTTGGCTTCACACAAGTGTAGTTAGTGGAAGGTTCTTGTCCATGCCATAAATCTATGACATGGAACCTCCGGCTTTAATTCCTCTCTGAAGGAAGGCATACTGAGAGATTTTAATGCTCTTAAAAAATCCGACGACTTCGGCCGGGTTTGAACCCGCGACCTTGGGCATAGAAGCTCAGCATGCTACCAACTACGCCACCGAAGCCACCTGTCGGTGTTCTTTTGGGACACTCTGTATAATTTCAAAATTATCATGGATTGGGATATTGGCTCACACTTGCCATTACGTTGCCATGACAACTCAAATTACATGTTCAGGCTCTAACTTCCGCTCAATACGCCGTGATCTTCACTGTAATGTTTTTGTTGTTGCTTATATTAGGGGCTGCGATATCGTGGTAAAATAGCCCTGTGTGTTTTGGTGTGTGTGTGTGTAGTTCGTGTGATTATCTGTATTATTGAGATGGCTGTAATAGTGTGTGTATTTCTAAGGAGGCAGCCGTGGCCTTGAGTCAGCAACCATCCCAACATTTTCCTGTAGTAGAAGTGAGAAAACCACGAAAAACACTTTCAGGATGGCGGAGGTAGAAATAGAACCCTCCTCTTCTCAGTTTTACCTCACGATGCCGAGTGTACCCCGTTCCAGCCCTCACAACACAATTGAAATTTCATGGCAGAGCCGGAAATCGAACCCGGACCTCCAAAGCCAAATTTGCCATTACACCACGAGGTGGTAACGGTTTCGGTGGCGTAGTCCGTAGCATGCTGAGCTTCTACAGTATACCCACGATCGCGGGTTCAAACCCTTCCGAAGTCGTCAGATTTTTGAAGAGCGTTAAAATCCTTTCCTTCGGAGGGGAAGTAAAGCCGGGGGGCCCATGTCATAGATTTATTGCATGTAAAAGAACCTTCCTCTAATCAAACTTGTGTGAAGCTAAATTTGCAGGTTAGACTTCGTTGAAAAGGTCTATCCAAGTTCCAACGTACAGTCAGTGACATCTGGTAGCGAAAGTTGGAACTACTTAAAATTGAACGGAAGTTGTAGCTCACCCCATGGGTGTCAACTTGAAGCAGCTATAGCCTCTGGCAAGCCAAACATGTCCTCGGATACTCCCGGCACTAAGAGCCATACGATAAATAAAAAATTACGAGCCTTACAGTAGTCGCATATGATGTGTAACATCTGACATGTTATTCGAATAATTCCATATTACTTACTCGCATTTTTAGCCTACTTTCGATTTTTGCAAAAAATGAAAGTAGACTTATGAGATCAACACAGGGCGAAAAAAGTGTGTCTGTCTGTGTGTGTGTATGTGTGTGTGTGAGTCTGTGTGTGTGTATGTGTGTGTGTGAGTCTGTGTGTGTGTGTGTGAGTGTGTGTACTCTGAATGTCTGTCCCCCCCTATCAATTCGAACACGGTGAATGCGAATTGAACGAAATTTGGTACAAAGGTAGCACTAGCAAAGGACACCTCAGTGTCATGTTTTATATCGCCGCCATCTTTACTAAAACTGAATGGCGGCCACTCAAACGTTCAAAACGTAAAATCAAATAACGACTAACCAAATCATCCAATCTCTACCAAATTTGGTAACAACATACCTTCGTATAGGATGCGTCTTGTGACCAAACTACAAGGTCGTCCGCCATACCATTTCAGGATGGCGGCCGTGCGAATTATGCAAACTTTATAATCCATATCATGGGACCCACCAGTTCCGATTATCGAGCCGAGAATCGTTTTAACTGTTCTAAAGGAAGAGGCACGTACGAAATTAAAAGTTTATTTTGTAATACTATAGTGCAGACGTGATTTTAAAAAGCTCAGCTGATTCATTAATAAGACAAGATGGCAGCGGATATCTTGTGCCTGACTTATATTTCACTAATTTGAGTATTGTATGCAATATAGCGTACTGAAACAAAATAAATAAACTTTGTATGAAATGCTTTATATATAAATAATATACTTCAGTGATGAAATCGTTTAGTATAAATCATTATTTGCTAACAAGTTCTATGTAAGTCATTTTATATAGGACGATATTCGTTGACACAATTAGCTCAGTGGTAGAGCGTTAGTCTGTCATTCATATGCCTATGGTTCAAACCCCATCAGAGATACGTTTTTTGCTTGACATTTTACATATTTGTTGCTTTGTAATGACTCAGACGTTTTAAAATTAAGCGTTATATTGTGCATATTACGGTGCAAAACATATACTTAATTAAAACATAATTCGCCAGCAGATTTAATCGAGACATCTAGCTGACAAAAAGGTAACAGATTTTATTGAAAAGTTTCTTCTTCTGGCCGCTAGAATGCACTCGCTCTGTTAGGATTATATTGTTCGATATTTCACAACTAGATATCACGACTAGTTTTTATATTTATTGTTTCTTGAGTACTGAGACGTTATAAAATAAAGCTTTATATGGTGCTTTTTGCAATGGAAATTATATATAAAAAAAAACGACATTCTCCACTGGAGTGACATCTTCCAGCCTTCAGTTGTACTATGCAGAAACTATAGATTCGAGCAGCGCTCTATACCGGCCAGTTAGTGAACCCAGTCTTAACGACTGCTAGGAGTAATAATACAGTAACATTCGTTTATTCCTTGTGCACAGAGGCGTTGTTGATAATCTCAAAACTTGCAATATGGATGATTTGGAGATGGATTATTTTGTTATACCGTGTATTTAAGATTAGCCTATAAATTAACGGGTTGCGAAGTTACTTCACTTAGTTCTATATCATTCGTACACGACACAGAACAACAACGTGACGTCAGTTTCTGATCTGCTCTGATTGGCTATTACATTGCTGCAGTCGGGTAGTTGGCAGTCAAGGATAAAATTCTCGACTGCCAACTGCCAGCTACCAACTGCAACTTCATGTTGTGTATGGTGCCTATAGTATACACGGAGTCGATCGCGACTGCCGACCGAGGACTACCAACTACGGACTGCCGACTGCGCATTGTAGATGGGCCTTATTAGAGCAACGAAGTTTCAATTATTGTAAGTAGTCGGTGTTTGGAGTGTTTGCTGATGAAATTGCAAAATGCTGGGGTAAATTATAAACTATGGTTTGAACGCCACTGTTCAAATCCTGTGTGCCAATTTGCACTTCAAATAGGAAGAAATTAGGAGATGATAAGGACAGAGAGTTATAACTATACCCATACATTTCGGAGAAAGTAGGCTATATGTTCTTTCCCGAACATCTTGTTTAAAGAATGAACTCATAGTGCTACCTTGTGCCAGCAAACATGAAAGGATCCTCCAATGCATCTGCAGTAGTGACATATACCTGCAACTGTATACGGGAGCAATCCACTGCCTACTTGATGGGAGCTGCGCTTTATACCGGCCAGTTAGTGAACCAATGCCAGCGGTGTTATTGAATATGGCCTCTTATTGCCGATATAGCGCACTGCCAAGTATAGGCGCGATTAAAAATTAGGTGTGCAGTAGGTAGGCTATATTAAAGGCGTTTCACCCAGTGATACGTTTAGACCTACCAAATAGCTTAATATGATAATAGTGGAAACTCCCACGAGAAACTGGCGACACCGATTATGCGTGCCATCTAGCGGTTCGCGCAGACAACTACGAACTCGATTTCAATCAGCTGGCAAGTTTATCTGCACATGTTAGAAGTGTAACTTTTGGGCTATGTACGGGTGTTTTCATTACAAAATACAAAGTGATTAAGTGATTAAGCTATTTGGACCAACGAAGTTTCAATTACTGTTAGTAGTCGGTGTTAATATACTGAATTCCTACGTTGTTTGGAGTGTTGGTTGATGCGATATAACACTCGAGGTATCGAGTGCTCACATTAAATAAGAATACAGCAAAAGTATGACGATTTAATAAATCGTAATGGTTTTCAGCAGATATAATTTAATGAATATTTTCACACCAATGAACGACAATTTAAAGATGATTTATTGAAGCAATTTCTTTAATGGGGCCTCCAAACCTTTAGGTAAACCGTATGCGATTTACTTTCCACATAGTCACATGGCTCACAGTACGTCGTTGTACCGATCTCCGCCACCACGCGCGCTCATTGTTTCCGTCCCATGCACTTCCGTCCCAACTACTTCCGTCTCTTTTCCAAAATCACTCCCTCAAAAATGTCCAGCTACCGAGTGGAAAGGTGATACACATCAATAGTACCCTGTATTTGATTCATTTAGGAGCTTTGCGATATCATGGTCATGTAATATGTACTAGGGTGTGTGTAATTGGAATCTGTCTGATAACCTGTGTCATTGTAATGACTCTGCTAGTGTGCGTATTTTTAACTGGGGGTGGATTTGGAGTAGGAGACGAGTATATCATTAAATGAGGTAGCATTGTGACATTTTCCTGGAGTAGAAGGGTGAAACCATGTAAAACCACTTCCAGGATGCCTGAGTTAGGATTAGAACCCACCTCTTATCGATTTTGCCCCACGAGTTTGAGTGTACTCCGTTCCAGCCCTCGGAACAGGATTAACCCTAAAGTCTATTTACCGAGTAGAGACAGTGCCCCTGGCTGCCTGGACAGGAAAACACGCTCAGTTAACTTCATCGGCTCTGCCGGACAGGGGTAGCCAAGAAGCTCCGTGATCATTAGTCATTCTGTAGCCCTAGAAAAGACAAGACTTGCTGCACTTAGTGCTGTTGCCCGTCATAAGCAGTTAAGAACTAATTAATTCATTAATTAATTAAATACATAAACGAACAATAAATAAACAGCGCTGTAGCATGTAACCGATAAGTCAGCCCGATTCACATGTAGGCTATACACAGCACTGAAGTTGGCGTACGTTCAACAGACACAGCTCTATGCACCACTTGTGGGTAGCCCTGCCATCACGTGTACAACGGTGTTTACTTCCACTATCTCGACTCGGCGAACAGACTTTTAGAACGGTAGCGCTTCGCATCGGCGATTAATACGATTCTAGAAACTGATAATAAATACCACTTACGTCATCTTTTATTTCACTCTCGAGGCTAGGAGAATGGACACTGTTTTTGAATAATTTTGTTTGATTTTTGCTACTTTATTTTTGGATTTTGACTATTTATTTATTTATTTATTTATTTTTGTATTTATTATTTTGGAATTGTTGAGCTGGATTCACTAATTTTGACTTTTTTATATTTTGACTATCGGTAATTTTGATTTTTGTTTTTCTTTTCGGCATTTTTGAGATTTTATGAATAACTTAATTCTGATTGCTTTTCTTTGGTATTTTGACTAATTTTATGATAATGTGATGATGATTGTTGTCTTAATGGGTGGAACAGTGAGGTCAGGGTGAGTGTGCCACGTTTCAGCCCTCAGACCAGAATTACATTTCTTGGCAGAAACGAGAATCGAAGTCTGACCTCCGTGGTGACCGCCAAGAATGAAAGCAACTACGCAACGAGGTGGACCTGAACAGGATCTGATGATGATTGTATGAACACCAATATGCCATCTGTTTGTACCTCTGTGTGTTTGAGTCTTCTGTCATTTGTCTGGTTTGATGTAGCGCTCCTTGACTCCCTATACTGAGCGAATTATTAGCCTACTTTTAGTCTGTCTGTGTCTGTCTGGCTGTGTGTGTGTCCCCTATCAACTCCTAAACGGCTGCAGCAATCGAAAAAAAAAGTAAAGATCAATACCTGAATATCTCAATGCCGTATTTGAAAATGATGTCAGTGCTACCAACTGCTGAAAAATCGCAATTAAAATTTGAGCTCCATGTTGGATATCTTGGAAGGTATGAATGGGAGCTATTTCAAAATTGCCACACGTATATAAAATAATATTTCAGTTTAATTTCCAGGAGGACATACATGGCAGTGTTACCAAAATGATTATGAGCCTGCTGATAGGTCCAATTTTTAAATGCATTTAACTTCTACACTATCAATTGGAATTCAACCAAATTTCGTATGTGCTATGTGTACATAAACAGATATGAGTGAGAGTATTCTTAAGGGCCACCAGGGCTGCCAACTGTTAATAAATGCTCTCAATTTCGTTTATCCAAATACCAATAAATCAGAAAGTATGAAAGCCGACTGCTTTCAACTATGCACACTTATAGTAGCTGATATTCTATATTAATTTGGAGTAACTAATGTACGTCAGTGCTACCAACATGATTCTAAGCCTGCTGAGAGGTCCAACTTTAAATACATGTAACTTCTATACTATCATTTGGATTTCAACCAAATTTCGTATGCGCTATGTGAACCATAACAGATATGACTATACGTATTCTTAAGAGCAACCAGGGCTGCCAACTGTTAATAAATGCTGTCGCTATTTTTGTTACCTTAATATCAATATATCAGAAAGTATGCAAGCCAATAGCTCTAAACTTTGCACACGTACAGTACCTGGCATTCTAGATTAATTTGGAGTATCTAATATACGTCAGTGCTGCCAACATGATTCTAAGCCTGCTGATAGATCCAATTTCAAAATGCATGTACCTTCTGTACTAACTAATAGATTTCATTCAAAATTAGCACAACAATAGATCATATTATTTCAGATTATTTCCGACCAATACATGCATGACATTGTGGCCAACATGATTTTACGCGCGCTGTTAGATCCAATGTTTAACTGCATGTAACTTCCATGCTATCCATTGAACTTCAACCAAATTTTGTATTCTGTACCTTAAGAGATGGAACTAAGAATATATTCAGTCACCAGGGCTGCCAACTGCAGTGCTCTATTAGGCTACATTATGCCAGGTATACAGTATTTCGAACTAATTAGAAATTTCGATATTACCAACATAATTTCGTCATTATTCTAGTGTACCCAACTGGGGTTGGTACAGGAGACGAACTTCGGATCTCTAAGACGTAAAGACTTTCAGTTACAAGCTAGCCATGAGGAAATATGAAGTGATTCAGGCAATGACGCAGAGCATTGACAGCCTTATCTGAAGTCACAAGATGCAAGCCGTGTATGAATCACGTGGACAGTCATGCTGTGATGAAACGATCAGAGCAGATTGGCAGGGGAACCACCGCGAAGGTATAATATCAGCACTTTTATGACAACCCTGGATTGCCTCCCAACACCGCAAAATTGTGAAATAACCCGTTTTCGCGGAAACAACGCAAAATCACATACATAAGTTTACGTCAATCAGAATAATCCAGGGAATTATGAATTAATCAAGACTAAAATCGAATAATTTAGGCACAGAAAAAAAAGCGCTTCCGAAGCAGTTACGTCATTAGGCGGAGCTAAGAAGAGGTCTTGGGAAGGAGAAAATAAAAACCAACTCGTCCACACAGCTGGGGAGCCTTGTACATTTAATTTAAAATAAATAGGCGATCGATTTTCTGGAAACGAGATGATAATGTTGTGTTTGGATTATAGGGAACATAATGGTATATTTTTCAAAAACGTGCGACGTCTTGTTAAAAAGATAGCTCCGAGAAGAAGACCAAAGTAATTTATGTTTGCAAGTTCCCAATATATAGCCGAGGTTTCAGCCAGAGAGCATGCAGTTTTTCGTCAGCTCAGGAGGGGGCATGACACCGCCACATCACATGCAGTATTCGTCAGCCCAGTGGGGCGTTAGGCTGTATCAGAAGCAGTTTCAGTATCAGTAAGCGTAGAGGCGCTACACGCTGTATCACCAAATGCAGGAACGCTGCATCAAATCAGTCGCAATTCAGTCAAGCCCGGACAGGCTCCTCGCAATTTCATACAGTACATAGTATACAGTACGCAGTATTATAGTCTGCCTGGACGAAAGTTCGTCATCACGTTGATAAAAATTCATCACACTCCTGTATGGAGATGTCGCATCGAGTAACTCAGTTCGTCACCAACCGCTAAAGTGGATCGTGTTAAGTCAAATTAACAAATCGTCAGTATCCGCGGTTTCAACAAAAGTTCGTATGTGCGTAGTAATATAAATACGTCACATCAGAAAGTACTGTTGTTTTTAAGTGACCACTAAAGCACTTGTGCTAGATCAGATAAAATTTTACGCTACACGGAAACCGTGACAAAATAAGTTGCGCCGCGTCAAATTCTAGAACATTAGCCAGCTAGAAAACATCAGTCCAGATCAGTAGAGACGTTACGCTGGAAGTCATCGGTTCGAGACTATAGACAGGTCTTCGTGAAAGTCAAGTGGAGTAAAGTGACCACATTATTGTATGTATGTCTACCCCTTATTATTCCCGTTTTACCAACGGGGTCGGGGATGAGAGGCGATGGAAGTTTTTGGTGGCGATGGTTTTTACGGCCGGATGCCCTTCCTGACGCTAACCTCATGAGAGGAGTTATTGAGAGATGAAATGAATGATGGTGAATGAAACTGGGCAAGGGTGTGGAAGGAAGCGGCCGTGGCCTGTCAGAAGGTACCGTCCCAGCATTTGGCTGGTGTTGAAAATGGGAAACCACGGAAAAGCATTTCAAGGACAGCCGACGGTGGGGATCGAACCCACGCGTCTACCGAGTCAGCAGAGAGCTTGGTCCCATGACCTAATGCTGCGCTTTAGCCAGCGTAGCCATACTGTCGGTAAAGTGACCACATTATTAAGGGTCGGATATTGGAACGGAATCAAAAAGTTCAAGTAAATGGACACGGGTTCGATACCCAAAGCGTATTCAGTGAACTTTAGCGAAGCTGCAGTGTGTCAAACAGGGACGTAGCCAGAAAAACATTCTCGTAAGAGAAAGAAGAAAAATCTTGTCGCAGTATATAAAAAGGACAGATTACGGTCAAGAAGTAGGAGGGCCGCAGGTTCGATAGACCGCCATATAAGCGTAGGGCAAGTGAAAAGATGCTAATCGCTTATAAAAACAATAAGGGAAGCCGAAATACACTGTTAAAAGGACAGGGCAGAGACTAAATCCAGTGAAGAACTAGGAGCTGTTTCGAGTTATCACGCGTCCAATGCAGGGTCTTGGAATCTCATCAGGGCGTCGATCACCGATAGGAAGTGCCGAAGATCACTGATATATGGTGAAAGAAAAAGTGCAGTGTAAATAATTTAAAAGAAATATATTTTTAGTGTTAATACAGTGTATTTATAGAATAATAATGTGTTTAAATATAAGTGAAGGTCGATTGGGCCTAAGTGAAATGCAGTTCACGAAAGAAAGTGCCGTGGAAAAGTGTTAGATATGCCGTTAGATGGGTGAAACCTTCTAAGAATGAAACAAGAGCAGCACACGGGGGAGTTATGATTTTTCATTAAAATTTGCAGCTGTACTATGCACTGACCCAGTGAAATTAGTCGTTGACTAGGGAGTTTAACGATTGATTCGCTGGGTAGTTGAATGCACTAAGATAATTGAAATGTTGGGATAATAATAATGAATAACTGCGAGAATGACATCGCAGAAATAAATATACAAATGGGATCAGTAAATATAAAGTAATGGAAACCCAAAAAATGAAATAATAAGTAATAAATGATTTGGAGGAAGGAATCGAAATAACAACCTAAATGGCTTAGAATTTTTGCCACAGTAAAATCAGGTTATGATATAAATACGCACCATAATGAAATCGTTAAATGTCTATATGATAAGGAAAAATAAAAATATTTTGATTTTATACCATATAATTAAATGGCAAATAATCAAAAGTTGTAATAAAGATAATTGAAAATCTGAGATGATAATAATAAAAATAACTATTAGCGAGTTGTTATACGCTAACAAGAAGTTCCGGGAAGAAATAAAGAGCCTACGTTTCTTTAAATTTAAGATTCATGCCAATGATTAATCTATATGGATCTATCTAGAATAATGACGAAATTAAGTTGGTAGTATCGAAATTTCTAATTAGTTCGCAATACTGTATACCTGGCATAATGTAGCCTAATAGAGCACTACAGTTGGCAGCCCTGGTGACTGAATATATTCTCAGTTCCATCTCATAAGGTACAGAATTCAAAATTTGGTTGAAGTCCAATGGATAGCATGGACGTTACATGCAGTTAAACATTGGATCTAACAGCGCGCGTAAAATCATGTTGGCAACAATGACATACATGAATTGGTCAGAAATAATCTGCAATAATATGATCTATTGTTGTGTCAATTTTGAATGAAATCCATTAGTTAGTATAGAAGTTACATGCATTTTAAAATTGGACCTATCAGCAGCTTAGAATCATGTTGGTAGCACTGACGTATATAAGTTACTCCAAATTAATATAGAATGTCAGGAACTATACGTGTGCATAGTTTAAAGCTGTCGGCTTGTATACTTTCTGATATATGGGAATTTGGATTAATAAAAATTGTGAGCATTTATTAACAGTTGGCAACCCTGGTGGCTCTTAAGAATACGCTCAGTCATATCTGTTTATGTACACATGCCATATACGAAATTTGGTTGAAATCCAATTGATAGGGTAGAAGTTATATGCATTTAAAATTTGGACCTATCAGCAGGCTTATAAACATTTCGGCAACACTGCCATGTATGGCCTCCTGAAAATTAAACAGAAATATTATTATCTATACGTGTGCCAATTTTGAAATAGCTCCCATTCATGCCTTCCAAGACATCCAACATGGAGCTCAAATTTCAATTGTGATTTTTCAGCAGTTGGTAGCACTGACATCATTTTCAAATATGGCCGTGAGATATTCAGGTATAGATCTTTACTCCTACCAAATTTTGTTTCAATTGCTGCAGCCGTTTAGGAGTTGATAGGGGGACACACACACACACAGCCAGCCAGCCAGCCAGCCAGACAGACAGACAGACACACATTTGCCCGATCTTATAAGACTACTTTTTCCTCATTTTTGCAAAATGTGAAAAGTAGGCTAAAAATAAAGTGGTGGTAAAAATCGTAATAAGGAACTCAAGTAATAAAAACGGAACGAAATAAATAATGTCTTGACGTATTGTTATCAAAATGATCAATGTATAAATATCTAAAGTAATTGGTGAATAAAACATCCAAGGGAAAATGTATTATTGCAGGCTATCAGGCCAAAGTTGTGAAAATAAAATAATAGGAAGACCGAGGTCTTACCGCTATAAATAAAAGATTATACAAGAGATTAAATAAACCGCGAATATCCAAGCAAGAAATCGTGCTGCCGAAAAGGCCTAATAATAAAATAAATGTAGCTTCAAGCTAATAAATATGCGTTAATCAGGATATATCTATTCGGGAGATGGAGAGTATCGTTGAAATATTGTGGATGAAAGATTCCCATTAATGTATTGTTGTTGTGTGAAAACGTCGTGTTATATTGTGTAGGTGAAATTCCCACTAAAGTATTGCCACATTGAGGCGTCGAAAATGATAGTTACATGTGAGTCCCGCCAAATTGGATAGTATTTCTGGCCTGGCATTGTTATAATAAAATATTGTAGGCAATAATCGTCGAATTAAAGCGTCGTAAAGTATAGTTAAATGTGAGTCCCGCCTAATTGGATAGTGTTCCTGGCCTGGCATTGTTATAGTAAAATATTGTAGGCAATAATCGTCGGAATAAAGCGTCGTAAATGATAGTTACATGTGAGTCCCGCCTAATTGGATAGTGTTCCTGGCCTGGCATTGTTATAATAAAAATATTGTGGGCAAAAATCGTCGAAATAAAGCGTTGTATGTGAAATATGCAACTAAGTCCGATAAGGCATTGTTATAAATATAGTGTTGTGATAAGACGTCATACAAGTTGTTATTAAGGTTGGCGTAATCAGCTATTATACATCCTCTCCGAAATAAGTAATAAATATCCTGAAGACACGAAATGTTAATGATGATGATAATAATAATATTAAAAGCAGAAACAAATAGCCGCTTTAGAAGTGAATGTAAGTCTTGGGAATCATATGGTTAAATAGTAAATAACATTGTAAAGCATGGCGGTCGGCGAGACGTCATAAATCAAGTGAAGTGTCACAGGAAGAGGGGGCAGCAATTAGAGCCTGGCCTACCGTAGTGAGGGAATGAGAGAGGAAATTTAACGAGTTCCGCGGTGAAGTAGGCTCTAACAAAGAATATTAACAAAGAGGCCACTATATGAAAGTTTTTATTAAAAGGTGCAAGCTCAAATTAACCTATAAAATAATAATGCTGGGATTGAGACCATTCTCCAGAATATAAGTTTGAAGTGTTTATATAGATTTTGACGGATTTTGTCAAATACTTTTATTGTTGATAAAAGGATTCCTTCCTCAAAAAGAATGAAATAACGGGTAATGAAACACTGTAGTTTTAATATGAATTAAGATCCCACTATGATAAATAACACAGTGCATGGTACAATGCTGAGGAAAAATCACCCGATGCACGGAAAGTAACTGGTGGAATAAGGGTTCGATCCACAGACATGGCATGTTCTTGTACAGTATTTTAAATGTTTAAAACCTAAGGCTTTGTGGAGAAATATTATTAAGGTCCAAGGGACTTAAATAAATGATAAATAAATAATGTTTATGTAAACATAAAAGAAACCCTGAAGGGTAAAATGAAATGAATATAAATGTCCAAAGCCTTGGAGAGATTATATGACTTAAATTATAGGCGCGCTCGACGCCTGAGTGAAATATACTAAAAATGGTAATAATTTAATTTAAGCAAGACAAAGTAGTTACAAAGTTCGTGGAATAATGAAGAGACATTATAGTAAATTTTGATGAATTTTTTTAAAAGTGATTTTTAGTTTTTGAGTGACACTTGAAGAGACTATGCCAAGTGATTTGAATTTTGATATGTTTTGAGTGAATCTATTTTTCTTCTATGAAATAAATAATGTAAAATTGTAATGTTGAGTTTTTCATCTAATCCTTGTGAACCTTGAGTATTCCATATCGGATGTTTGGTCAGTGATGGAGGGAACGTTACACGCCCCGATACCGCAGTAGCAAAAGCCGAGTGCTGACTGAGCATCCTCCGTATAAACGGGCACACGAGATAGATTAATCATTGGCCTGAATCTTAAATTTTAAGAAAAGTAGGCTCTTTAGTCCGTCACGGAACTTCTTGTTTAATCTCTACATAGCTACCACACCTTACATTCGAGGGTATCTGTTTGACATATTCTAACCTTGGTCTACCCGTACAGTTCTTGATCTCTACTCTTCCTTCCGTAACTAAGTTTGTTATTCTTTGGTGACGTACGGTACAGTGCTTGCAGAAGGTTTTGGGACAGGTCTAAATTTCGTTTGATGCACATTTGTCCCTAAAGTAACAGCATTTCAGACATTGTTTTACATTATGTTATTAGACATCTATATGAGGGGATTTAATTTAAAATTTCGCTGCTCTAGATCTAATACTTTTGGAGATGGAATGTTTACCTTTTTAAAGTCCTACAGGTATGGCACTTTTACTGCAGTTTTACCATAACAAATCAATCATAAACCTGGGAAAAATTACTACTCATTTGGTCGTCTCTCAAACAAACTTTGTTTTGCAGTAATTTGGTGGCAAAATTAGTCAATTTCGTTCCACAATAACTTCGATTGGCCACACTTCGAGAAAGCGCCTACAGTGGATCCATCACACACAAGACACTGAGAAAATATCTGCGAAGTCAGAATAGCTCGAAGTGTTGCCAATCGGAAGTTATCGTGGAACGAAATTGACCAATTCTTTCCCCATTATTACCGGGGAAGAAAGGTCGTTCACCAAAGGTGAAACATTTCATCTCCAAAAGTATTAGAGCTAGGGCAGCGAAATGTTAAATGAAAACTCCTCATATAGATGTTTAATAACATCATGTAAAACAATGGCTGAAATGCTGTTACTGTAGGAACATTTCGACCTGTCCCTAAACTTTCTGCAAGCACTATACCGAAAGATAGTAGGCCATTATCCAGTCCATAAGAGAAAAAATAGAAACGGAGAACGTCTTATTGAACTATGTGACAAGTACAACCTGGTTCTAAAATCAACAGCCTTCAAACGTCTACCTAGAAAGGCCAAAACCTTGAAGAGTCCTAATCCTATGCTTGGTGAATTCCAGTTGGATCATGTTGCTATGGCACGACAACATCATATGGACATACAGAACGTAAAGGTATTACGAGGAGTCAACATAGACTCTGACCTCTACCTTTCACTTGTCAAGATTAATTTACAACCCTTTAGGAAACAACCAAATCTTCAAAGTAGTCATAAGATACCCAGGTTCAACACCCTGCGACTGCGCGATGAGGATTGTGACTTTCAGAACACCCTTAGGAAGAATACACAGAAAGAAGGCCTGCCCTACAAAAGGCCCTGTTTGAGGCCGCCCAGGAAACTATCCCTGCCTCATCAACCAAAGGCAAACACCCATGAGGGGTTGCAAATTGTGATGAGGTTATAGAAGAAAGGCGTAAAATCTGGATTAGGTGGAACCAACAAAAAAATGAAGCCAATTATGAAGCCTTCCTCATGCAAAGGAAAGCTACAGCTAACTCCGTCCGCAGAGCCAAGAGGAATTATCTCAGGAGTGTAATGCAACAGGCTGAAAATGATTTTCTGGGAAACAACTCAAGAGACTTGTACAGGGGACTTAAGAAGCAAACGGCCCAGTATACAGCTCCTACCCTCATCCTCCGTGGGCCGGATGGAAAACTTCAACTAAACAATAAAGACTGCACTAAAACTCTTGCAGATTACTTCCAGAAGCTACTAAACGCAGAGGAACCTAATGAAAAGCTTATTTTCCATGAGCCACCGCACAGGAACCCTGATTCTCAACCGCCTACAAGAGAAGAAATAATGAACATCATTTTGAATGGTCTCAAGAACAACAAGGCTCCAGGCGAAGACTGCATAGTAGCAGAGATGTGGAACCATGCAGATAACCAGTCCTTACAGAACATCTATCAAATCATAAAGGACATATGGGCAACAGAGTCCCTACCCGAAGCTTGGACGTCTGCTGTGATTTAACCCCTCCACAAGAAGGGAAGTAAGACGGACCTCAACAATTATAGGGGTATTTACTACTTGTTACAAATTACCTACAAGATCCTCTCTGTAGCCTTGCTCAATAGAGTCACTGCACAGCTAGACTCAGAATTAGGTGAATACCAGGCTGGTTTCCGTATGACTAGATCTTGCCCAGAACAGATACACAATCTTAAGACAGTTCTCACCTACACGAACCGAGGTGGCCATCCCTGGGTGGTGGTCCTAGTAAATTTTCAGAAAGTTTATGACTCTGTGGTTAGAGATACCCTTTTTCCCATACTACGGGAATTTGGTCTGGATGGGAAGACCCTCCGATTAGTCCAAGCCACTCTGAGTAACACGACGTCCAAGATCAGGTTCAGAGGTGAACTATCCGAAAGCTTTCCAATCAGAACAGGAGTATTCTCTTCAACTGTATACTGGAAAAGATCATTAGGGAATGGAGAACGATGCTACCACCGGGAGCTGTACTGAAGCTTGGTTACAAGAGAGACAACCTCTTCGTCCCTTGCCAAGCCTTTGCTGATGACCTCATTCTACTGGAAAATGTTCTGATATGTGATGTAATGTTTACCAGGAGATCTCAATGATTGTCTGGCCGCCAGTGTTTTTGTTGCGCGTTTAGCACCACCCAGGGGACACGTGCAGGGTAGTTAATGGTTAAAGATGCCGTGCATATCAACGAAGCCACCCGGTTTTGAATTACCACGCAAGGGCTGGTCAATACTTAATAGAATAAGAACCAACACTGGAAGATGTGCAGACCTTATGTACAAGTGGAAGAAAAGAGAGTCTCCAAGCTGTGACTGTGGTGCTGAAAAGCAGACGGTCTTCCATGTTCTGCACGAATGTCCCTTGAGAGCTTTCGCTGGCGACCAATCAGAGTTCCTGGTGATGACGGAGGGATCACTGGACTATATTCATGGACTTGATATTAGTTTGTAGTCTGTTATAATTATCTTTATGATTGTAATATTATTTAACTGTTCATTTTGTGATGTAGCCATACGCTAAATAATAAATAAATACTGGCAAATAACATAGAGGAGGCTACCTACAAACTACAGAGTCTGGTTTGAAGATCAACATTCAGAAGACTGAATTTATGACCAATATCAAAGAGGCCCCTTGTAATATTCCTCTCACAGACACTACCATACGAAAGGTACCTGCAGTTAAGTACTTGGGAGAATGGATTTCGGCGAATCAGAGCGAGAACCTAGCCATAGATGCCAGATGCACCAAGTTTTAAAGGGCTTATCATTCCTGTCGTAGTATCTATTCATCTAAGAGCCTCACCAAGAAATCAAACTCAGACCCTATAACTCGATCGTCAAGCCATCTGTTATGTATGCTTCTGAGTGCCTTGTAATGACCAGAAAGGGCCCACTCAGAAAACTGGAGTTAAAAGAGAGGAAGATCCTGAGGAAGATATTAGGCCCAATTAGAGAGGAAGGAGGCATTTACAGAATCTGTCATACTGATGAATTGTATGAACACCAGGAGGACATCATCACGTCTATAAGGAAAAGACGCCTGACCTTTTATGGACACTTCGCACGTCTGGATTCTTAAAGATTCACCAACAGGATATTCACAGTAACAAGAAGAGGCAAGGCTTCTAAGAACGAATGGATTGCGTCTGTTAAGTCAGATATGGAACAAACTCGTGACCGCCTGATGTTCCGTCAGGTCATCCGACAGGGCGTTTTCCCAACGTCCCTTACAAGTAAGAAGGCTACAGGAGCTAAGTGGACAGAAGAAAGAAGACTGACATGAGGGACTATTGGAAGAAGAAGAAGAAAGCAACAACTTTACCGAAGAGTAGATACGAGCCCCGTGGTCCTAAGTAGGCCTAAGCGATAAAGAAAGGAAAGGAAGGAAGGAAGCTGATGATAATAACAATAATAACTACTGTGGCTTTTAGAGACGCCAGGGTGCCGAAAATTTTCCCCGAAGGGGATCTTTATCGATGCAGTAAATCTACTGACACGACTCCCTCACATTTGCGCACCCTCAAATGACAATTGACTGCGCCAGGATTCGATCCTGCAATCTTGGGAACAGCAGGTGAGAATGTTACCACTGAGACACGCAGTCAGTCGGCTGACTTAATACGAGTCCTACCAACCTATCTCTTCTCCTCATTAGCAGTCGCCAGAAACATCTCTCCTCTCCCACTCGTCTTAATACCTCTTCATTTGTAACTCTATCTACCCATCTGATCTTCAACATTCTTCTGTAACACCACATTTCAAACGCATCCATTGTCCTCTTCTCTGCTGCGCCAACAGTCCAAGTTTCACTTCCATAGAGCGCCATGCTCCTGACAAAAGGCTCTATAGGGAGGACATAACGATGTGGGAGCCCTCAGTTCCTGCAGCAAAGAATTAGTGCGATGTGCTTCACATATTTGGGACATAGTGAATGGTCCTCTACCCCGACGATGGTCCGGGCAGGAGCTTGGTGATGAGCCTGACTTAGTGCACCTAGGTGAAACCCCGTAACAAACGAGGTTTAGCCTAGAAGAATTACTGGATATTAATATTGGTACTGTTTTGGTACATTTGAATTAATTTGTCTATTGGCACACGCTAGATTAAAATGTAGCTTTCCACCGATATCTCGACCTCATTCATAGCTGTGATCATATGGAAGCTACTGAGGTTGGTTCCTCAGTGTAGGGGCTGCGACAACGCGGTCATGTTGCCCCGTGTACTTTGGATGTGCCTGATAATTTGTGTTAAGTGTGATGGCTTTATTTCTGTGTGTTATCTGTAATTCAGGAAAGCACTGCAGACGATCAATTTCAAGCAGTTCCTACTTTTGCTACCAAATGCTACCGTCAACGACACCTAGCTGTGAACGTGGTTACTATATAACACCGCAACCGGCACCTGGCGACGAACGTTGGAATTTAATAGAGCTCTAATCAAGTCTAACCTACAGATTTAGCTTCACACAATTGTAGTTAGTGAAAGGTTCTTTTACATGCCATACATCAATGACATGGGCCCGCCGGCTTTACTTCCCCTCCGAAAGAAAGGCATACTGAGGGATTTGAACACTCTTAAAATATCCGATGACTTCGGCCGGTGTTGAACCGGCGATCATGGGCATAGAAGCTCAGCTTGCTACAAAGCTGTTGAGGTATGAGTGAAACTGAGGAATGGCCTCAGGACATTATTAATACGGGTACATTTAAACATCAACTCCACCGATGATGACCGCCTGACGGTCGAAACGCGTAATCCTAAATTGCCCATTATTTAATAGTGATTAAAACTAATGCAAGTAATTGTTATGAGTGTTTTTTACATATTTACGTTTTTTACTAATATTATATACATTGTATGTATATATTCTACAGCTGAAGAAAGAGGAGAGTTTGAAGTATCTGGGAAGCTTGATACAAGATAATGGAAGAAACGATCGAGAAATAAATGAGCGGGGAAAACAAGCAGAAGCATTTCGGAGGAGTGTGAGAAGCATGATATGGAGAAAGGATGTCCCTCAGAACAGCATAAGGTCATATATCGGACGTACTATGTCCCTATTCTGACGTATGCCTCGTAGACCTGGGTTATGAAAGGAAGGGAGAAGAGAACAAGATGTTCAGTAAAGAACATATAGCCTACTTTCTCCTAAATGCATGGGTATTGTTATTACTCTTTGTCCTTTTCAAGGAGTATGATTGAATGTTGGTTGTAGTAGCTTGTTGAAATACAACGTGCTATAGGGATATTAAACATGAATATGAGGTGCCCATTGCTAGTGCTACCTCTGTTCCAAATTTCGTTCAATTCGGTTTCACCGTGTTTGAATTGATAGGGGGAATCGATTTGCACACATACTTGGTCACCATCTGCAAACTATTGAGCTGATGTTCTTGCAGTTTGGTCTGAATATGTTTCCCACATAAAGATATGGTGTTGCAAAATTTGGTAGAGACTAGATTATTAGGTTGGTCGTAATTACATTTTAGCTTTTAACATTTGAGTGGCCGCGATTACGTTTCCGTCAAGATAGCGGTGATATAAAACATAACACTGAGGTGACCTTTGCTAGTGCTACCTCTGTACCAAATTTCGTTCCATTCGGTTTCACCGAGTTCGAATTGATAAGGGGAATCGATTTTCACACAAAGATGGCCGCCATCCGCAAAATATTAGGCTGATGACCTATTAGTTTGGTCAAAGGATGCTCCCTCCATAAAGGTATGTTGTTGCTAAATTTGCTAGAGATCGGATGATTAGGCTAATCGTAATTTGATTTAAGCTTTGAACATTTGTGTGGCCGCCATTACGTTTCCGTCAAGATGGCGACGATATAAAACATGACACTGAGGTGCCCTTTGCCAGTGCTACCTCTGTACCAAATTTCGTTCATTCGGTTCCACCGTGTTCGAATTAATAGGGGGAATCAATTTTGACATAAAGATGTCCGCCATCCGCAAACTATTAGGCTAATGGCCTATAAGATTGGTCAAAGGATGCTCCCTCCATAAAGGTATGTTGTTGCAAAGTTTGGTTGAGATCGGATGGTTATGTTAGTCGTAATTTAACTTAAGCTTTGAACATTTGTGTGGCCGCCATTATGTTTCTGTCAATATGGCGGCGATATAAAACATTACACTGAGATGCCCTTTGCCAGTGCTATCTCTGTACCAAATTTCGTTCCATTCGGTTCAACCGTGTTCGAATTAATAGGGGGAATCAATTTTGACATAAAGATGGCCGCCACCGTCAAACTATTAGGCTAATAACCTATTAGATTGGTCAAAGGATGCTCCCTCCATAAAGGAATATTGTTGCAAAGTTTGGTAGCGATAGGATGGTTATGTTAGTCGTAATTTAACTTAAGCTTTGAACATATGTGTGGCCGCCATTACGTTTCTGTCAAGATGGCGGCGATATAAAACATGACACTGAGGTGCCCTTTGCTAGTGCTCCCTCTGTACCAAATTTGGTTCATTCGGTTCCACCGTGTTCGAATTAATAGGGGGAATCAATTTTGACATAAAGATGGCCGCCATCCGCAAACTATTAGGCTAATAACCTATTAGATTGGTCAAAGGATGCTCCCTCCATAAAGGAATATTGTTGCAAAGTTTGGTAGAGATCGGATGGTTATGTTAGTCGTAATTTAACTTAAGCTTTGAACATTTGTGTGGCCGCCATTATGTTTCTGTCAATATGGCGGCGATATAAAACATGACACTGAGATGCCTTTTGCTAGTGCTACCTCTGTACCAAATTTCGTTCCATTCGGTTTCACCGTGTTTGAATTAATAGGGGGAATTGATTTTCACACAAAGATGGCCGCCATCCGCAAACTATTACGCTAATGACCTAGTCATTTAGTCAAAGGATGCTTCCTCTATAACGGTATGTTGTTGCAAAATTTGGTAGAGATCGGATGATTAGGTTAATCGTAATTTGATTTAAGCTTTGAACATTTGTGTCGCCGCCATTACGTTTCCGTCAAGATGGCGGCGATATAAAACATGACACTGAGGTGCCTTTTGTTAGTACTACCTCTGTACCAAATTTCGTTCCATTCGGTTGCACCATGTTCGAATTAATAGGGGGAATCGATTTTCACACAAAGATGGCCGCCATCCGCAAACTATTACGCTGATGACCTATTGGTTTGGTCAAAGGATGCTCCCCCCATAAAGGTATGTTGTTGCAAAATTTGGTAGAGATCGGATGATTAGGTGAGTCGTAATTTGATTTAAGCTTTGAACATTTGTGTGGCCGCCATTACGTTTCCGTCAAGATGGCGGCGATACAAAACATGACACTGAGGTGCCTTTTGTTAGTACCACCTCTGTACCAAATTTCGTTCCATTCGGTTGCACCATGTTCGAATTAATAGGGGGAATCGATTTTCACACAAAGATGGCCGCCATCCGCAAACTATTACGCTGATGACCTATTAGTTTGGTCAAAGGATGCTTCCCCCTTAAAGGTATGTTGTTGCAAAATTTGGTAGAGATCGGATGATTAGGTTAGTCGTAAATTGATTTAAGCTTTGAACATTTTTGTGGCCGCCATTACGTTTCCGTCAAGATGGTGGCGATATAAAACATGACACTGAGGTGCCTTTTGTTAGTACTACCTCTGTACCAAATTTCGTTCCATTCGGTTGCACCATGTTCGAATTAATAGGGGGAATCGATTTTCACACAAAGATGGCCGCCATCCGCAAACTATTACGCTGATGACCTATTGGTTTGGTCAAAGGATGCTCCCCCCATAAAGGTATGTTGTTGCAAAATTTGGTAGAGATCGGATGATTAGGTTAGCCGTTATTTGATTTAAGCTTTGAACATTTGTGTGGCCGCCACTACGTTTCCGTCAAGATGGCGGCGATATAAAACATGACGCTGAGGTGTCCTTTAGCTAGTGCTACCTTTGTACCAAATTTCGTTCAATTCGCATTCACCGTCTTCGAATTGATAGGGGGGGGGACAGACATTCAGAGTACACACACTCACACACACACAGACACACACACACACACACACACACACACACATACACACACACAGACAGACACACTTTTTTTCGCCCTGTGTTGATCTCATAAGTCTACTTTCATTTTTTGCAAAAATCGAAAGTAGGCTAAAAATACAGGCCAGTGAGATGAGGTTCTGGAGAAGCAGTATTGGAGCTACAAAGATGGACAGAATAGGAAATGAGAGGACCAGAGAATTAATGAAGGAGGAACCATTACAGGATGGTATAGAGGAATCTAGACTTAGATGGTATGGACACGTAAAACGAATCGAGGAGAAGAGGATGCCCAGGAGAATACACGAGACGAAGTAGGAAGGAAAGAGACCGAGAGACAGGTGGCTGAAAGGGGTGGAAGAAAGCGTGAAGAAGAGAAGAGAAGACTGGACAAGGGTGGAGGTTGAGTGATGGTGGGAAGACAGAAGACGTTGGAGAGGTTTGTGTTCCAAACAGACCGGGCCAGTGGCTGGAAACAGTGCAAGATGATGATATACATTGGACCCCTGCCCCCAGTCATTGGGGAAATTTGTGTTGAATGATGATGATGATGATGATGATGATGATGATAATATTGTTGTTTAAAGGGGCCTAACATCTGGGTTATCGGCCCCGAATGGTTTGGGTGATAGTGAAAATGAATACGAAACTAATCCTAAAGCTAACTACATAGGCCTACTTACAAACCAGAAGAGGAAATAGAAAACAACAAGTAGTTCCGTGAAGAATTATACAGCCTATTTTCATATATCCTAATCAGGTTAATTGCCACTATCAAAATACAAAATTTCAGTTTGAAGGTTGTGATAGATTCGTAGATATTGAGAACCGTCTAAATATTTCAGATGGTTCGCAGGTCGGATTTTTATTTATGTGCTATTAAATGGAGATTATTAATAACGTTTAATTGCGCACAAGTTGTGCAAAATTGCAAATAACATGCAAGGAAAAATGGACTTCAGCCTATGCAGTGATCTATGATGGGTTTCCCTCTATTCCTACAATGAAGAACGTGATAACGTTCACAGATTCCGTCACACAGCTCACAGACACAGGCCGGGTCTGGATCATGGAAAGTCTTTGTCTTGCACATTCTATGGTGGAAACCGTGCACAGCCAAAGAGGTCACAAAGTGCCTCAAGTCCTGGTTCGGTTCCATCCATGCTCTGTTGATCATAGCCTCGGTCGAGTAAAATTCTTCCCAGAATTCACTTCTTTTCAACGTTCTTTCTGCTAGAACCCTCTTCCAGCAGGTCGTAGTAGGCAAATCGAACTTGAATCTAAAATCCTCCATCAAGAAGGGTTCCCGAGTGAGCACATACACTAATCTTGATCGCGTGTATTTGGATACTCCAAGGACAGCCTTCAAGTATCTAGCCTTTACCTGTTCCAATGTTCGGAGGTCTCCTATGCTTAACTTGTCCCAAATTATCTCTATGCCATACGTGAGGATTGGAACAATTTTTGCATCGAAGAGTGCAATGGCGGATCTCAAGGATAGTCTTGTAATGGCTCTGACGTCAAATATAGACTTGGTAGCTGCTGTCGCTCTTTGTTTTACGTGGATTTTGAACGAGTTCATTGTCGTTTGTAACGTTGCACCCAGATATTTAAAGCTATTGACAGTCTTCAGTGGTTTCAACAACAAACCCTGGCACTATCCAGCCCATGACGGGCTAAGGCCGACCAAGCGACCGCTGCCCAGCCATTTGGCCTGCAGATATTGGGGTGACGCGTGATCAGCGCGTCGGGTCCCCTCGGCCGTTAATCTTGGTATTCGTGATCGGGGCGCTGTCTCACTGTCAGACAGCTACTCAATTGTCCTCACGAGGCTGAGTGCACCCCGTTCCAACCCTCACGTCAGTTTTAAAATCCCTGACGGAGCCGGGGATCTAACCCGGGGCCTCCGGGTGAGAGGCAGGCGCGCTACCCCAACACCACGGGGCCGGTTTCAGTGGTTTACTTTTGAAAAATATTCTCTGTTCTTGGGAAACACGTCCACCCTTCCTGAAAATCATATGCTCGGTCTTCTCTGTATTAACTTGCAATTCATTCTTATCTGCCCATTTCTCCGGAGCATGGGTTGCAATTTGGAGGTCCCTGATGTTCTGCGACCCCAAAACCATGTAGTCGGCGTAAAGGTATATCTTCGTTTCCTTTGAAACTTCTCTGACTGCATGAACAATATCGTGCGTGGCGACATTGAACAGCAGGGGACTGAGGGGATCTCCCTGAAGTACGCCGTTCGTTTGTATGATCTGTCTGGAAATGGTTACGTTGTCGGAGATTTTTATATTATTGCTCCTTAACATACCAGACTTGTGAGTGCTTTATTTTCTGTCACTATCGAATTTAGTTTCGTGGAGATGATGGTCCTGCTTAAATTGTCGAAGGCTTTCGAGAAATCAATAAATACTGCATGGAATTTTCCTTGAGGTGTTCCAAGGGTATTCTCTATGTCATCTTTGAGATTTCTAATTGCCTGAAGCGTGTTTATCCCTCGTCTAAAACCAAATTGCTCTTCTGGTATTTGAACGTCGATTTCTTCAGTGAGTCTGTTCGTCATGAGCTTTGTAAGTATCTTTAATAAATTGCTTTCTAGGACAATCCCTCTGTAGGAGTTGGGGTCACACACATCTCCTTTTCCTTTGTGTAGTACCTTTATTGCAGAAGTTTTCCATGACAATGGGATGTCTCCTGATTGTAAGCATAGGTTCATTAGGTCTGTAATAGCTGGGAGTAATACCGTAACTGCTGTCTTAATATGCTCATTATTGTGTACGTGTGGTATTCAAACTTCAATCGTATGATTAGAACACAAGAAGTGAAAGTGAGATTTTAAAATTTACTTCTTGTGTCCTAATCATGCGATTGAAGTTGGAATACTACACGTACACAATAATATTCATGTAACAGTATATAACTCTATGACCTACATATATAAAAATCCAACATGCCGACCATCCGCAAAATTTAGTCGGTTCTCAATATCTACGAATCTATTACAGCAATCAAACTGAAATTGTGTACGTTGATAGAGGCAATTAACATAAGTAAGATATATGAAGATAGGCTGTATGGTTCTTCACGAACTACTTGTATTTTTATAGAATTTTGCCATAGCCTCGTCTGCAGCCTAAGCACTAACTAGCGGCAGTATACTGAATTGCACTTGGAGGTTTAAAATAATATTGGTCTTTCTACTACATTGAATAAGGAAATATTAATTTTTGATCATCAATTTTCGTGAAGCTCATTATGGAAAGACTCCAGGAGTGATAGTTAATGGAGTCACAATAAATAATATCAGGTATGCAGATGACACTGTCATACTTGCAACCAGTCTTAAAGATTTACAAGAACTGCTCGATGCTGTAAATGAGGCCAGTAACACCATGCGCCTAAGGCTCAATGTGAAGAAGACCTAGTGGGAAAGAAGATGGCATTCGTGACAGTCTCAAAGGTGGAAATAACTGAATTGACAATGTGACATCATTTAAATACCTAGGATGCCACATTAATGATAAATGGGACATTGGTAGCGAGATACGATGCAGAATGGAACAAGCTAGAACTTATTTAAAAAAGTCAGAAAAGTTTTAATAAGCCAAGACCTGTCCATTGCACTACGGACACAACTCCTCAGATGTTACGTTTTCAGCATTCTACTCTACGGCGTCGAATCATGGACATTAATGAAACCATGTTCAAGAAGCTACAAGCATTTGAAATGTGGACCTACAGAAGGATGCTGAAGATACCTTGGACAGCCAAATTTCCAATCTGATAGTTTTGCAGCGCATGAACAAAAAACCTGAAATTCTCAATACCATCAAGAGTAAATTTTCAGCATAATTGAAGTGCTGAAACCCATTTAAAACTGAGAAATAGTTGGCATGTTCTTTGCTTGACGCTGTCTACTGAAATACCATTTAAACTGTGCAATCCTAAAAGTGAAACATTTTCTGAGACCAAAGTCACGTGTTATAAAATTTGCATTATTTTGCTACAGGCTATTTGTTGTGAGCAATTGCCACGATTTTCCGCGATACTTTGAGTATTACCTTCAGTGTGCGAACATCATCCGCCTGTTCTAGAGTCTGTGTCTGACCTCATGGGTAATTTTTCTTACTGTCTGTACAAATGTAAATTCAGTGCAAAATAGTCTATATATATTGCAATTTAAATCTGTGCAAATCGCCAATTTATTGTGGCAAGTCTACTGTGTGCAAATAGCCAATTTATTATGGATAATTTACAAGACTACAAGGAACTGAATCTTCTATCGTTTTAGGCCATGATGGAGGTGAAATAAACACCTTATGCTGAGGGAGATGCCTACATCCAGAGCCATTTGACCAATATGAGGTAGAAACGGCGATGGGATTATCGACGCCAAGGATCGAACACTGGCCCTGCTCACGGCCATGGCTCGATGGCAAGTTACCAATTACTTCGTTGATATCTGAGTCTTATTACTAACACTTCTTCCTTGTCTGTTCGGGCATGATCTCGTATTGATTAGTTATAGGTGACCGCACCAAAATAGTAGCAACCAGATAATATTAGATTGAGCTCGTATTTCTCTATTTGACATGCTTCAGGCGGAAGCACCATTTTGGTCACACATGACCAGTTAAAACCAGGCGTAACATAATGAATATCATGCTATGTGATCAGTAATCTCCACGTAAGCTCAGGGAGCAATCCATTTTTGTGAATATGTTTTTCTTATCACTGAGATGCAATTACATGTCTTCATTTTAATGTGCTTTGGAAGCACGGCATTTTTGTCGGCTTGAGGCAAGCCATTATTAACATGTATCGTTTGACGGCATGGAAGACTTCGCCGTTATTAGCCTATTTTCATTTATGAAAAAATAGGCTTAAGGGATCACCTTTTGTCCGTGTGTCTGTCTGTGTGTGTGTGTGTGATGATGATGTTTGTCCCCCCTAATAACTTCTGAACGGCTGGAGCGATTTCAATGAAACTCGGTAAGTTCATAGCACTATTCCTGGAAACCCCGACCGTTCCCTTCAAATTTTGTTACCTCTCACCCATCCAACATGGCGGCTGTGCGAAGTATTTCACCAGGATTCAATATCTCCGAAACTATTACCGATATCACCCTGGAATTTTGTACGGTGATAAAGGGAACTACTAGAAGTTCACCTATGTAACTTTTGAAAATCTGGTAACTACAAAACCAACATGGTGGCAAAGCGAATTTGCGACTTTTAAATAGACGTTTCTCGCGATGTAACCAACCAATCGCAATGAAACTTGGTACAGTATATGTTTATACAAATTGTAATGCACCGACATCTAACTTCGTTCAATTGTTTACATAACCTCAAGATGGCGGCTGTGCGAAATATTTCACTGGCATTCTATATCTCTGAAACTATTACCGGTATCACCATGAAATTTTGTACGGAGATAAAGAGCACTACTGGAAGTTAATCTATGAGAATTTCAGAAATCGGTTAACTACAAAACGAACATGGCGGTCAAGCGAATTTGAAAGCTTGAAATATACTTTTCTCGCGATTTAATGATTCAAACGCAATGAAACATCGTACAGGAAGTGTTTGTATACATTATAATGCACTGGTATCTAATTTAGTTCAATTGTTCACGTAACCTCAAGATGGCGCCTGTGCGAATTTTGAAAATTAAGTTTTTATTTCTTGTGTTCTAATCATGGGATCGAAATCAACATTTGCATAAAGAACGTACACAATAATCATCATCTAATAGTACATAACTCTATGGCCTACATATATTAAAATCCAACATGGCGACCATCCGAAATATTTAGACGGTTCTCAATATCTATTAATCTACTACAGCAATCAAACTGAAATTTTGGAAGTGTATAGAGGCTATAAGCATAAGTTCACCTATGGGACGTTCAATAACTTGGCGAGCACAAATCCAACATGGCGGCTATGCGAAATTTAAATATTCAAATTGACGTTTCTTGCGTTTTAACCATCCGAGCGCAGTGAAACTTGATACGGTATATGCTTATACAAACTATAATCGACTGGCATCTAATTCATTTAAATTTATTTCATAACCACAAGATGGCGGCTGAGCGAAATTTTAAAATCCCGCTTTTATTTCTTGTGACGTAATCATGCGATTGAAGTTTGAATAAAACACCTACACAATAAACTAGATGTAATAGCACTTAAATCTAAGGCCCATAATATAAAATCCAACATGGTGACCATCCAAAATATTTAGACAGTTCTCAATATTTACGAATCTATTACAGCAATCAAACTGACAATTTGTATGTTGATAGGGGCAATTAATATCAGTAGAATATATGAAAATAGGCTGTTTATTTCTTCACGGAACTACTTGTTTTTATTATGTTTTATTGTGGGCAGCAAGCCACATATGTTTTTTGTAATGAAGCTAGAAGCAGGAGAAAGGCTTCAGAAGTCATGTGATGGAATTTCAGAGCATTTAACGTATCAGCTTTACAACACGCGTGCTTTGTTTTAGTACCGAGGGAGCACAATGATTATTATACAGTTCAGAACACACTCGTGTGTAAGTGTGAAGGCTTGGAAGCCAAAATATTACAGTGTTAGATGTGTCTTTTAAGTTTAGCTCATGATTGGAGCTAATGCATTCTCTCTACGTTAATGTTCTTTGGAACAGCTTTGCATATTTGGGGAGCCAGCTTAGTTTATTAATTCATTATCATATCCCTGCTACAGTCATCTAATTATGAGCTAACAGAGTTGGCCTGTTTTATTATAATAACAGCTCATATTATGTGTGAACTTGGAATGTCATTTGATGCCAGTCTGAGACTGTGCTCACTTCCGATGTTATGGGACAGGCTTTGAGTGGACAGCTGTGTCCGCCATTTTCACTAGAGACCCACAATGCTTAGCGACCTCTTGGTGAGACAATATTGTTGACAATCTACTGTGTTTTGAATCGACCGGAGCCACACGGCTAATTTCAAGAATTTATGATGCAGAGGAGGGGTCTTAGCCAGATAGGCTAGCTAGAGTATTAGTGCTATTGCTAGACTTCCACGTCTTATTTATGCTACGTTTGCTTATTTTGTTTGATAGGAGAATTTGATCACATTGGTGACACATATTTTTGTGTATCCCTCTACTTAAGGTTTGACCATGGAATGTTGTAACCATTATTAGGCAGTGTCATTTTTGTGTCCGCGGAGGACACAGGTGATGATGGGATAGGCTGTGACCACCCACATTGTTTATTGCTATTTTTCCGGTGATAGAGATTTTTCTCATCGACCAATGTATTATCGCGAGCCATGAGTGCCGCTGCGTTCCGACATTCTAGGCGAACGTTATTGTATTGCCTGCCATGAGGGTTTTCCTCATATTTTCCTTAGAAGGACATCGTTATGGGCAGTGATTTTTGCCGTCTTCCTGGAGTGTCTTAATGGTCATTAACAACTAAACCACACTAGTAAGGATGATTAAAGCACATTAAATTTGAAATCAAATAAGAATCCATAATTATTCTCATATTGAAACTAAATAAGATGTGAAGGATCTAAACTTTGATACTACTTTATTGAATGACAGAAACGCCTGGAATCATGATTTGTTTTAGATTGAGCTGACATACTTTGGACGGCGAGGTTGCTAGGTCTAATGCAAGTTCGTAAGCACGGCCTTAAGGCGACCATGTGATATTAGCCATAGTTCTAACTACGCACTTACCATCATAAATAACACACACATAGATGACGATTAGGAGCAAATAGCGACTAATTGGCGTAGGCAGGGGTATGATAATATAACAGTGTGAGTTTGTGTCCTTAATAATTTCATGTTGTAATCTTGTTGTTATTCACTTGTGTCATACCTGGTTCTTGCTTACCTTTGCTTTTATTTTTTCTTTGATGTAGACGCGTCTCGTCTACAATTATTACACTCAGGATGTTAGCTATATATATTCATTGTAAATATCAGAGAGAACACCATCATAGGTTAGCTTTATACTTATTGGTCCTTTTATTGTCTCAGCTGCTGTTATAATTCATTTATTTATTCCTTCACCAGACAGGTTCTAATAATCCTTTAGGACTAAATAGAGATGTTGACAAAATCCCTTTCCATCCCTTAAATATTGATTGAAATTAGCCCTGTGACCAATTAAATATTTTTTCTTTGCAATAATTTCATGAAATAACACTATTAGTATTTTTAACTCTGTGTGTATTTGATCAGGGATAATCCACGTGCTACTTTCTTATTATTAACAGAAAAGCGCACGAATGTGCATAACATAGATTTACACTAGTGAAACAAACATGTTACAAAAGAGTTAATTGATGTGAAAAACATCATGATCCAGTAATCAATCAGGAATGTGTGCATTAAAGCATTCATTCATGACCAGTCATTATTTTGTGAATTGAATGTTATTTGTGAAATAGAGCAACACTGTATGATGCTTTGTTCATTTTAAATGTTAGTCCTTGCAATAATCACAGAGAGATTTCTGGTTATTTTTACATCGTGTGATGTGATATGTGTCACAGAACTGGTCACATAACGAGCACACGCAGAGTTCATTTGGGGCGTGGTAGGACATGTTTTTACATATTTTATGGTGGTACCCATGCACTGCTAACTTTATCACCACATGTCTTAGTTTCTGATTGGTGCTGGTCCAGTTCCGGTTGATCATGGCATCCGTGCTGTAAAATTCTAGCGGAATGCCTTCTCTCTGCTAGGTGCGCTTCAGCATTCTTTGTTGATGGAAGCTGTAATTTTGTTCTTATTTCTTCGACGAGGAAGGGTTCCCGAGCTAATTCATATGTTAGGCGGGAGCGCGTGTATTTTGAGATGCCCATTAAGGTTTTCAGGAATTGGGCTTTAACTCTTTCGATGGTGGCCAGATCTCTCTTCGTTAGTCGGTCCCATATCAAGTGGATCCCGTACATGAGAATTGGTAGGATCTTTGCGTCAAACAGATGCATAGCTGTTTTTAAGGATAGCTGCTGTAGATTGATAATGTCGTACATGGCTTTCAAGCAAGCCACTGCTCTGTCTTGGATGTGTAGTCTGAATGTTCCGGTAGTCTGTAAAGTAATCCCAAGGTATTTAACTGCATTTACTATTTCCACTTTGACCTCTTCATATTGCAAGTTGTCGTTTGCTGCTACACGCCCACCTTTCTGAAAAACCATCTGTTGGGTTTTTGTCCAGTTTATTTTCAGACTGTTATTTCCTGCCCATTCTACCAGTGCTGAGAAGGCGTGTTGGAGTTCTTCCTTATTTGGTGACCCTAGGACCATGTCATCCGCATATATGTAGATCACTGCGTCCTTTGATTTCTCTCGGATTGCTGTTGTTACATCGGCTGTGGCAATATTGAACAGTATGGGACTGAGGGGGTCACCTTGCAACACTCCATTAGTTTGGGTGATTTCCTTTGTTTTGCATACTGCGTCATCTATGGTGATCTGGTTGTATGCCAGGATATTTTTTACTAAGATTGTTAAAGGATTGTGATTTCCGATGATATTTTGAAGTTTCGATGTGAGCTTTCTTCTGTCAATTAGGTCTTAGCTTGATTGTTTAATTTCATCTTTTTGTAGCAGGAATTCGCGAGGGCTTAACTTGAATTAGATTAGGGGATGATCGTTCATTTTTAGCCTATTTTCATTTTATGGAAAAAAATAGGCCTATGAGATCACCTTTCATATGTGTGTGTGATACGTGTGTATGTCCCCCTAATAACTTCTAAACGGCAGGAGCGATTTCAATGAAACTCGGTAAAATCATAGCACCATTCTGGACGACCCCGACCGTGCCCTTCGAATTTATTGTGTCTCACTAATTCAACATGGCGACTGTGTGAATGATTTCACCAGCATTCAGTATCTCCGAAACTATTACAGACATCACCCTGAAATTTTGTACGGTGATAAAGAGCACTACTAGAAGTTCACCTATGAGACTTTCAAAAACCTGGTAACTCAAAACCAACATGGCTGCCAAGCAAATTTGAGACTTTTAAATAGATCTTTCTCGCGATTTAACGATCCAAACGTAATGAATCTTGGTACAGAAAATGTTTATACACATTGTAATGCACTAGCGTCCAAGTTAGATCAATTGTTTTCATAACCTCAAAATGGCGGCTGTGCAAAATATTTCACTGGCATTCTATATCTCCGAAACTAGTACAGATATCACCGTGAAATTATGTACGGTCATATAGGGCACTGTTACAAGTTTATCTATGTAACTTTGAAAAACCTGTAAGGTACAAAACGAACATGGCTGCCAACCGAATTTGAAACATTTTAACAGACTTTTCTCGTGATTTAACCATCTGAGCGCAGTGAAATGTGGTAGAGTAAATGATTATACACATCGTAAATCACTGGCATATAATTTAGTTCAATTGTTTACATTGCCTTAAGACGGAGGCTGTGCGAAATTTTAAAATTAAGTTTTCATTTCTTGTGTCGTAATCATGCGATCGAAGTGAAAGTTTGAATAATGAAGCTACGCAATAATTTTCCCTTAATGGTACATAACTCTATGGCCTATACATATAACAATCCAAAATGGCGAGCATCCGAAATATTTTGACTGTTCTCAATATCTACGAATCTTTTACAGCAATCAATCAGGAATTTTTTATGTTCATAGAGGCTATGAACAAAAGTTCACCTATAGGACTTTCAGTAACCTGGTGAGCAAAAATCCAACATGGCGGCGACGCGAAATATAAATATTCACATGGACGTTTCTCGCAATTTAACCACCCGAGTGCAGTGAAACATGGTACAGTAAATCCTTATAGGAATGTTAATCCACTGGCATCTAATTTATTTCAGTTGTTTCCATAACCGCAAGATGGAAGCTGTGCGAAATATTAAAATCTCCTTATTACTTCTTGTGTCCTAATCATGTGATTGAAGTTTGAATGCTACACGTACACAATAATCTGCATGTAACAGTACATAACTCTAGGACCTACATATATAAAATCCAACATGGCGACCATCCGAAATATTTAGTCGGGTCTCAATATCTACGAATCTATTACAGCAATCAAACTGAAATTTTGTATGTTGATAGTGGCAGTTAACATAAGTAGGTTATATTAAAATAGGCTGTGTAGTTCTTCACGGACCTACTTGTTTATATTACTTTTATTAGCTTAGCGGATTAGCCGGATTTTTTCCCCTCCGAAGTAGGTTAGGGATTTGTGATTTTTCAATAAATCTCAAGTGAATTTTATCTCAGTCTGGACTATTTCTTGTGGCTTTGAATTTTGGGGGTGTGTTCCTTGGGTTGGCTCTTTAACCATTTAGTCTCTCATTAGTCCAGATACTCCCTGAGCTATCGGTCTCGTGCGAAGCTAGTCTGTGAACACATCCAATCCTCTCGGCATGTGAGTTCGAAGGACGAGGGTGTCGGGAGGACTACAGTGGTCAGTGGTTCCGTTGATGGCCTTGTCTGACGGGAACATTATTATGTTCTTTCTAATAACTAGGGACCAGATTCTTAGATTTTTAGCTTATTTTCATTGTATGAAAAAATAGGTTTATGAGATCACCTTTTGTCCGTGTGTCGGTGTGTACGTGTGTGTGCGTGATTCGTGTGTATATCCCTCCCTATAACTTCTAAACGGCTCGAGCGATTTCAATGAAACTCGGTAAGATCATAGCACCATATTGGCCGACCCCGACTGTGCCCTTAAAATTGTATTGTCTCTCACCAATCCACCATGGCGGCTGTGCGAAATATTTCACCAGCATTCAGTATCTACGAAACTATTACAGATGTCATCCTGAAATTTTGTACGGTTATAAAGGGCACTACTAGACGTTCACCTATGAGACCTTCAAAAACCTGGTTACTACAAAACCAACATGGCTGCCAAGCGAAGTTGAGACTTTTAAATATACCTTTCTCGCGATTCAACCATCCAAACGTAATGAAACTTGGTACAGCAAATGTTTATACAAATTGTAATGCACAGGTGTCTGATTTAGTTCAATTGCTTACATAACCTCAAAATGGCGGCTGTGCGAAATATATCACTGGCATTCTATATCTCCGAAACTATTACGGATATCACCGTGAAATTTTGTACGGTGATAAACTGCTACAAGTTTATACTATGTAACTTTCAAACACCTGCAAAGTACAAAACGAACATGGCGGCCAAGCGAAGATGAAACATTTCAATAGACTTTTCTCGTGATTTAAGCACCTGAGCGCAGTGAAATGTGATACAATAAATGATTATACATATTGTAAAGCACTGGCATCTAATTTAGTTCAATTGTTTTCATACCTCAAGATAGAGGCTGTGCGAAATTTTAAAATTACGTTTTTATTTCTTGGGTCGTAATCATGCGATCGAAAGGAAAGTTCGAATAATGAAGCTACGCAATAATTTTCCTTTAATGGTACATAACTCTATGGACAATACATATAACAATCCAAAATTGCGAGCATCCGAAATATTTTGACTGTTCTCAATATCTACGAATATATCACAACAATCAAACTGAAATTGTGTGTGTTGACAGAGGCTATTAACATGAGTAGGATATATGAAAATAGGCTGATAGTTCTTCATGGAACTACTTGTTTCCTATTCTTTTCCTTACTTCTAATACAAAGATACTTTAATACTTTTCCGTATCACACTCAAAAGAGATATTCATGAATTCTGTAGTGCCTGCGAGTACCTAATATTACCTAATTGAAGTTTTGTTTCATTTATTTTAGTACGTTTGAATTTTTAGTCGGTATTTTTAAACGTACACCACAAGACAGTGTTTATTCCTAGCTCTAGTTGATTGAGAAAAATCCTAGCTGGCAGAAAATTCAAATACTTTCAGCTTTTTTCAGCTTATATCTTATTGTTTGTTTATTTACTGTCAGGAAAGTGGGGATAAATCTCTTATTATTTCCAAGAATCCTATATTCTACAAACAAAGTTAATTAAACGGTAAGAATGTGAAAATCACCTCTGGCACCCTTGGTTTTATTGATTTTGAATAGTTAACATATTTGAGGAGAGAAAATTTTGCCTAAAGATGTGAAGTTCTCGGTGATAATTTGATAAAAGACTTATCATTATGTAAAACTAGCAGGTACCCGCGGCTTCGCTCGCGTCATAGTCGTGTCATATTGTTATTCAATGAAATGCAGGTGTACCCCCTTAACACCCCTTTAGAAACTGAATATCCAAAAACCCTTCCTTAGTGGGCGTTTTCGACTTACAAGGAACATATTCCCAAAATTTCATATTTCTAACTTTAATAGTTTTGGCTGGGCGATGACGATTCAGTCAGTCAGTCAGTCAGGACACTTGTTTTTATATAAAAGATAAGCATTGGTCCTAGTGGAAAATAATTCTATCACCTAAAAACCAAAAATGCGTGGGACGAAAAAAAACATCAAAATATCATGTTGGTTTCGGACCTTAAAAGACGTGAAAAATATAATAAAAGTATTAAACCTATTTTTCGAAATTTCATTCGAATCAATTTTTATGCCATTCCTGGGACTTAGAAAATTCCGGCCAAAAAGTACAAAATCATTAATAACTCCCTAAGTATTCGTCGTATGATGAAATAGCAAGAGACAAAAAAGATGTAATGTGTTATTGTCTACAACATAGGCCATGTATAATTTTACACACAGGCATATTACGTTCCCCCCCATATTTTCACCCCTCCCCATGGGCCCCTTATATTGGATTAATGAAAAAACGGTCAAACACCTACGTTGTTATTTTTATGCTGATTTTTTTCCGCTGAGTTCCAAACTCCTCGCCTATGTCGTTTAAGAGATACACGCTCGGTTAAGAAACCTTCAACCCCCACTTTCACCCCTTTCACCTCATAATATACACCACATCGAAATACCCTCAGACACGTATCTTCTTATTTTTAATGATGAGTTTATATGCCGAGTATCAAATCCCCCAATGAAAGCAATCCGCAGATATTGTTATTCAATGAAATGCAGGTGTACCCTCTTAACACCCCTTTAGAAACTGAATATCCAAAAACCCTTCATTAGTGGGTGTTTTCGACTTACAACGAACATATTGCCAAAATGTCATGTTTCTAACTTTAATAGTTTTGGCTGGGCGATGATGAGTCAGTCAGTCAGTCAGGACACTTGTTAGCCTACCTTTCACATTTTGCAAAAATGAGGAAAAAGTAGACTTATGAGATCGATCCGGGAAAATGTGTGTCTGTCTGTCTGTCTGTCTGTCCTTCTGTCTGTCTGTCTGTCTGTCCTTCTGTCTGTCTGGCTGTGTGTGTGTCCCCCCTATCAACTCCTAAACGGCTGCAGCAATCAAAACCAAATTTAGTATGAGTAAAGATGTGCACCGGAATAGCTCACGTCCATATTTGAAAATGATGTCAGTGCTACCACCTGCAGAAAAAACGCACTAGAAATTTGAGCTCCATGTGGGATATCTTGCAAGGTATGCATGGGAGCTATTCCAAAATTGGCACACATGTAGATAATACTACTTCAGTTTAATTTCCAGGAGGCCAACCATAACAGTGTTGCCAAAATAATGTTAAGCCTTCTGATAAGTCTAATGTTTAAATGCATATAACTTCTACACTATCAATTGGATTTCAACCAAATTTTGGATGTAATATCTGTACATAAACAGATATGACTGAGCGTATTCTTAAGAGCCACCAGGGCTGCCAACTGTTAATAATTACTCTCTCTATTTTTTTAAATCCAAATACCAATATATCAGAAAGTATGCAAGCCAACAGCTTTAAACTATGCACACGTATATTCTGACATTTTAGATTAATTTGGAGTAACTTATATACGTCAGTTCTACCAACATGATTATAAGCCTGCTGATAGTATCAATTTTTAAATACATGTAACTTCTATACTATCAGTTGGATTTCAACCAAATTTCGTATGTGATATGTGTACCATAACAGATATGACTATAAGTATTGTTAAGAGCAATCAGGGCTGCCAACTGTTAATAAATGCTGTCTATATTCTTTTTACCCTAATATCAATATATCAGAAAGTATGCAAGCCAACAGCTCTATACTTTGCACACGTATAGCACCTGACATTGTAGATTAATTTGGAGTAATTAATACAAGGCAGTGCTGCCAACATGATTCTATGCCTGCTGATATGTCCAATTTTAAAATACATGTAACTTCTATACTAACAAATGGATTTCATCCAAAATTGGCACCACAAGATATCATAATAATTCAGATTATTTCTGACCAGCACACGCATGGTATTGTTGGCAACATGCTTTTACGCGTGCTGATAGATCCAGTGTCTAACTGCATGTAACGTCCATTGGACTTCAAACAAATTTTGTATTCTGTACCTTAAGAGGTGGAACTAAGAATATATTCAGTCACCAGGGCTGCCAACTGTAGTGCTCTATTAGGCTACACTATACCAGGTATATTTTGAACTAATTAGATATTTCGATATTACCAACTTAATTTCGTCATTATTCTAGATAGGTTCATATACTGTAGATTACTCATTGGCATGAAAAGTAGGCTGTATAGTTCTACACGGAACTTCTGGTTTTTATATAAGAGATATTTACACTCTCGTTGCAACAATTAGGCATTGATTTTAACCTTTGCGCAGTTTCTCAACTTTTGCTATACTTAAAACATAAAATCTATTAAAAAAATATTCTAAAGATTAAACAAGAAGTTCCGTGACGAACTAAAGACCCTACTTTTCTCGAAATGTAAGATTCTTTCCAATGATTAATCTATATGTACCTAATTAGAATAATAACGAAATTGAGTTGGTAATAACAAAATGTCTTATTAGTTCGAAATATAACTGGCATAATGTAGCCTAATAGAGCACTACAGTTGGCAGCCCTGGTGACTGAATATATTCTTAGTTCCATCTCTTAAGGTACAGAATACAAAATTTGGCTGAAGTCCAATGGAGAGCATGGATGTTACATGCAGTTAAAACATTGGATTTATCAGCGCGCGTAAAATCATGTTGGCAACAATGTCATGCATGTATTGGTCAGAAATAATCTGAACTGTTATGATCTATTGTTGTGCCAATTTTGGATGAAATCCATTTATTTGTATAGAAGTTACATGTATTTTAAAATTGGACCAATCAACAGGCTTAGAATCATGTTGGAAGCACTGACGTATATTAATTACTCCAAATTAATCTAGAATGTCAGGTACTATACGTGTGAAAAGTTTAGAGCTGTTGGCTTGCATACTTTCTACAGTAAAAGGGTAAAAGAAATAAGGACAGCATTTATTAACAGTTGACAGTCCCTGTTGCTCTTGAGAATACGCATAGTCATATCTGTTATGGTACACATAGTACATACGAATTTGGTTGAAATCCAATTGATAATATAGAAGTTACATGTATTTACAATTGGTCCTATCAGCAGGCTTAAAAGCATGTTGGTAGTACTGAGGTCCATTAGTTACTCCAAATTAATCTAGAATGTCGGGTACTATACGTGTGCATAGTTTAAAGCTGTCGGCTTGCATTCTTTCTGATATATGGGTATTTGGATAAACAGTTGGCAGCCCTGGTGGCTCTTAATAATACGCTCAGTAATATCTGATTATGTACACATAGAACATACGAAATTTGATTGAAATCCAATTGATAGTGTAGAAGTTATATGCATTTAAAATTTGGACCTATCAGCAGGCTTATAATCATTTTGGCAACACTGCCATGTATGGCCTCCTGGATATTAAACTGCAATATTATTATCTATACATGTGCCAATTTTGAAATAGCTCCCATTCATACGTTCCAAGATATCCAACATGGAGCTCAAATTTCAGTTGCGATTTTTCAGCAGTTGTTAGCATTGGCATCATTTTCAAATATGGCCGTGAGATATTCAGATATAGGTCTTTACTCCTACCAAATTTTGTTTCGATTGCTGCAGCCGTTTAGAAGTTGATAGGGGGGGACACACACACATACAGACAGACAGACCGACAGAAGGACAGACAGACAGACAGACAGACAGAAGGACAGACAGACACACATTTTCCCGATCTGATAAGTCTACTTTTTCCTCATTTTTGCAAACAACCTAAAAGAACCTATTTTATGATTTTCAAAACCTAAAATGACAATTTTAAGAACTTTAACATCCGGTTCCTATAACAAGTTAATAGTTCTTTTCTTTAAGTTTGAGTCTCATTTTTCTGAACAATGTCCCATACATTAGCCATCCATATGGCTTGTACTCAATGTTCACAACACAACCCTAAGCGAGGTGTTCTGCTACTCGTTATACAGATCAGAGGTGGATGACCAAAATTAACAAGTCGTTCCGTGAAGAACTATGCAGCCTATTTTCATATATCCTACTTATGTTAATTGCCACTATCAACATACACAATTTCAGTTTGATTGCTGTAATAGATTCGTAGATATTGAGAACCGACTAAATATTTCGGATGGTCGCCATGTTCGATTTTATATATGTAGGTCCTAGAGTTATGTACTGTTACATGCAGATTATTGTCAACGTGTAGTATTCAAACTTCAATCGCATAGTTAGGACACAAGAAAAAAACAAGGAGAGTTTAAAATTTTTCACAGCTGCCATCTTGAGGTTATGGAAACAATTGAAATAAATTAAATGCCAGTGGATTAACATTCGTATAAGGATTTACTGTACCAAGTTTCACTGCACGCGGATGGTTAAATTGCGAGAAACGTCCATGTGAATATTTATAATTCGCGTCACCGCCATGTTGGATTTGTGATCACCAGGTTATTTAAAGTCCTATAGGTGAACTTAAGTTCATAGCCCCTATGAACATTAAAAAATGCAGTTTGATTGCTAAAATAGATTCGTAGATATTCAGTATCGTCTAAATATTTCGGATGGTCGCCATGTTGGATTGCTAAATGTATAGGCCATAGAGTGATGTACCATTAAAGGAAAATTATTGCGTAGGTTCATTATTCAAACTTTCACTTCGATCGCATGACTACATCACAATAAATGAAAATGAAAATCCACAGCCTGCTTCCAGTCTCCGACCGGGTCAGGATTGGAATGAATGAAGCCCCCATCTAGCGGCGAGGAAATGAACTGTGCCGGCTGCCGAGGCCTGACGCACTCCTCTTGGGCAATGGTTAAATGAATGACAGATGAAATGAAATGATAGTGGAGAGTGTTGCTGGAATGAAATTTTGACAGGGAAAACCGGAGTACCCGGAGAAAAACCTGTCTGCCTCCGTTTTGTCCAGCACAGATCTCACATGGAATGACCGGGATTTGAACCACGGACCCGGTGGTGAGAGGCCGGCGTGCTGCCGCCTAAGCCACGGAGGCACTACATCACAATAAATAAGAACTTAATTTTAAAATTCGCTCAGCCGCCATCTTGAGGTTATGTAAACAATTGAACTAAATTAGATACCAGTGCATTACAATGAGTATAAATATTTCCTGTACCAGATTTCAGTGCGTTTGGAACATTAAATCGCGAGAAAGGTCTATTTAAAATTTTCAAATTCGCTTGGCCGCCATGTTCGTTTTGTAGTTAACCGGTTTTTGAAAGTCTTAAAGGTGGACTTGCAGTAGTGCCCTTTATCTCCGTACAAAATTTCCGGGAGTTACCGCTAATAGTTTTTGAGATATGGAATGCCGTTGAAATAATTCGCTCATCCGCCATCTTGTGGTTATGTAAACAAATGAACCAAGTTAGATGTCGGTGCATTACTATGTATATAAGCCTATACTGATCCAAGTTTCACTGCGTTTGGTTGGTTAAATCGCGAGAAACGTCTATTTAAAAGTCGCAACATCGCTTGGCCGCCATGTTGGTTTTGTAGTTACCAGGTTTTCAAAGATCACATAAGTGAACTTATAGTAGTTCCCTTTATCACCATACAAAATGTCAGGGTAATATCGGTAATAGTTTCGGAGATATTGAATGCTGCTGAAATATTTCGCACAGCCGCCATGTTGGATTGGTGAGTCGTAACAAAATTTGAAGGGCACGGTCAGGGTCGCCTGGAATAGTGCTATGAACTTACCGAGTTTAGATTTTATTAGGGGGGGGGACGGGACACACACACACTAATCACACACACACACGCACACACACACACGGACAAAAGGTGATCTCATAAGCCTATTTTTTCAAAATTGAAAATAGGCTAAAAATGCCTTGTATTAATAAAATACTCGTGTACGATTCGTGGTCAACACATGTGAGATTTTCGAAGTGAATTAACAGGTCCTGAGGTTCGAATTCTACGTAATAATGTTGGTCCGATGGCTCATGATTGCGAGACTTAAGGTCACGTTAAACTGAAAGTTAATAATAATAATAATAATAATAATAATAATAATAATAATAATAAACAAAAATATACGGAATACAAAAATCGATTTTCAATTAAAAAATAAAAACTTCAGACTAGGACCTTAATGTTGAAAACTCGACTTGGGATTTAAGATTATAGGAAAACAAAAAGGAAAAGAATCCCGGTTCGTCGTTAAACTTAATACTTTATGATTTTTAGCTTACTTTTCACGTTTTTCAAAAATGAGGAAACAGTAGAATAATGAGATCTGTCTGTCTGCCTGGCTGGCTGTGTGTGTGTGGGTCCCTGCTATCAACTCTTAAACGGCTGCAGCAAACGAAACAGAATTTGGTAGGAGTAAAGATCTATACCTGAATATCTCAATGCAGTATTTGAAGATGATGTCAGTGCTACCAACTGCTGAAAAATCGCAAATGACATTTGAGCTCCATGTTGAATATCTTGGAAGGTATGAATGGGAGCTATTTCAAAACTGGTATACATATAGATAATAATATTTCAGCTTAAATTCCAGGAGGCCATACATGGCAGTGCTGCCAAAATGATTATAAGCCCGCTGATAGGTCCAATTTTTAAATGCATATAACGTCCACACTATCAATTGGAATTCAACCAAAATTTGTATGTGCTATGTGTACATAAACAGATATGACTCAGCGTATTCTTAAGAGCCACCAGGGCTGACAACTGTTAATAAATGCTCTCAATTTCTTTTATCCAAATACCAATATATCAGAAAGTATGCAAGCCGACAGCTTTAAACTATTCACACGTATAATAACTGATATTCTATATTAATTTTGAGTAACTTATATACGTCAGTGCTACCAACATGATTCTAAGCCTGCTGAGGGGTCCAACTTTAAATACAAGTAACTTTTATACTATCATTTGGATTTCAACCAAATTTCGTATGTTCTATGTGTACCTTAACGGATATGACTATGCATATTCTTAAGAGCAACCAGGGCTGCCAACTGTTAATAAATGCTGTCTCTCTTTTTGTTACCCTAATATCAATATATCAGAAAGTATGCAAGCCAATAGCTCTAAACTTTGCAGACGTATAGTACTTGGCATTCGAGATTAATTTGGAGTAACTAATATACGTCAGTGCTACCAACATGATTCTAAGCCTGCTGATAGGTCCAATTTTAAAATGCATGTAACTTCTATACTAACTAATGGATTTCATTCAAAATTGGCACAACAATAGATCGTATTATTTCAGATTATTTCTGATCAATACATGCATGACATTTTTGCCAACATGATTTTACGCGCGCTGTTATATTGAATGTTTAACTGCATGTAACGTCCATGCTATCCATTGGACTTCAACCAAATTTTGTATTCTGTACCTTAAGAGATGGAACTAAGAATATATTCAGTCACTAGGGCTGTCAACTGTAGTGCTCTATGAGGCTACATTAGGCTACACTATGCCAGGTATACAGTATTTCGAACTAATTTGAAATTTTTATATTACCAACTTAATTTCGTCATAATTCTATATAGATCCATTTAGATTAATCATTGTCATGAATCTTAAATTTTAAGAAAAGTAGGATCTTTAGTTCGTCACGGAACGTCTTGTTAATTTTAATATTGCAGTTTATAATATTTTGTGTAATAATAAAATGCCTTGTACGTGTCCGCAGCATGGTGACTCACACTTAACTGACAAGTCATGGACACCAAGCGTTGGACCACATGCTTAGTCGTATGTAGTGCACTAAATCTAACACTATGAGCGCTAGTGTTGACCCATAGGCATACATGTTCAAATACAAATCGAAGTATATCTACTTACGTTTTAACTGACATGTCATGTCTACCGACAGTTAGACCACAACCTCTGTGGCTTAAATATACCACTTCAAGCCCTAGTGTTGACCCATTCATGGTCAACTCAAAATCAAAATACTGTGTCCATCATAGCTTCCTAGAGTAAGCACAGATTGGCAACCCTCGGGAGTCCGAGCGCGACGCTCCATATGGCAACGCTGTGTGCGAGTCGGCAAAGTGACGTGACGTCACATGAGTCACGAACGCAATCTAACGCTGGTTCTTACTTTGCGCTTATGGATTATTGAGTTGATGGAAGAGACAAGGAGAGTAATATATAAGGTGCGATCAAAAAGTAACGAGCCGGAGGCTGGAATGCGCAGCGGTGAAGACATCGGCTAATTGTGGCGTGTGTAACGAGGTGTGGTTCCGACCAGAGCGTAGAAGGTCACAGCCCGTCGCTAGAGGGCACGCGTGCACGTCACGTGACGATACAAAGCGAGCAGCAGCATTCATCAATCGTCCAACGCTGCCACTTGTATCGCAAACAGTGACATGGAGGCGTCAAACGAAGAGCAAAGAGGTGTTGTTCGGTTTCTGACAGCGGAAGGAGTAGGGGGAACGGACATTAATCGCTGAATGTCACAAGTGTACGGCGAACACTGCATGTCCCTTGCAAGGGTCAAGGCGTGGCACAAGCGCTTCAGGGAAGGACGGGTGTCGATTGCCGATGATGTCCGGTCTGGGGCACACCTTGCATTACCGATGACAACGTCCAGCTGGTTGATGCACTCATTACCCAGGACCGCCGATTGAGAGTGAACGCCATAGCCGCCGTGGTCGCTCCACGACAATGCACGACCTCATACGGCCAACACAGTCGTAGACATTCAAATGGGAGGTTCTCGGCCACCCTCCATTCAGCCCAGACCTCTCTCCCTGTGATTACGCCAGGTTTGGTCCCCTGAAAAGGGCTCTGCGGGGCCAACGATTCACCTCGGACGCCAACGTCCAGCTGTACGTGCGGAACTGGTTCACATCGCAGCCCAGGGAATTTTATGAGACAGCCATTCACCGCCTGGTGTCACAGTGGGACAAGTGCCTCAACAGCCAGGGCCAATACTTCTAACATAAAGGTACTGGTTTCTGTAATTATGCCTCCAGCTCGTTACTTTTTGAACGCACCTTATACATATTGATAATAACCACATTTATTTGTGAGTTGATAACACATCACCGTGGGCCAAGTTTTTATGTTTTTTTTTAACTGTGAGGAGTGTAATGTCTTGGTTCGACATCAGAGTGCGGGGTGGCTGACCACGTGCTTGGCCTAGTCTCTGGCGATTTGACACTTATTGAGAGGCAGACAGATGATTTTTGGTGCGTGGCCGAGACAGTGTTCCGAAGTATTGGAATTGATTGATTTATTATTCGATCGTGATCGTGGATGACCATGTGTGCTGAGTCACCACAGGTCTACGTGTCGCCGCGTATCAGGCGTGATTTTATCAGAGTCCCGAGAGACCACATAAATGCGAATCGCCGATATTATACCGGGCGCGATTATTGATGTGTAACATCTTTCCGCTCGGTTGCTGGATAGTTTTGCGGGAGTGATTTTGAAAATTGGGGACGGAAGTGAATCGAATGGAAGTGGATCGAACGGAAGTGGATCGGACGGAAGTGAACACGCACTGCCAGAAAAATGGGACGGAAGTGAATCGGGCGGAAGTGAATCGAACGGAAGTGGATCGGACGGAAGTGAAGACGCACTGCCAGCTGAATGTACAATTGAAAATGTGTGTATTGGAAACAAGGCAGTGTGTGCTCTGTAGCGCGAGAATGATATGGCAATACAGTAAGCAGTGCATTTAGCAGGCACTGGATTGACGAGTACAGTGGCAAATGTTTCACCGACTTTCATTTGTAATTGAGCAGTTTATGAAGCTTCACGTTCAAGGTTGAATATCACATGGGGCAGGACAAAGACGACAAATGACATTTAAGTAAGCGGCATTATTGTCAAGCTGTGGGTGAGTAGTCAAATATTAAATGCATAACAGAATGTTGTTATATGAGTGGTATAAAAGCTGTATTTTCATCATATGTGAGACTAGGTCATTTCATGATTGTAGGAAGCCATGTTTTGATTGTTTACGACGCACTGTATGAGAGCCTTGAGAATAATGAATGTTATAGTTACTGAGGAATGTGCTCACAGTATTTGAGAGTAATGTCGACGTTGTGTGTCACTTTGTTATTATGAATTATTAATGCAAAATGAAGGAAGGAAGTTGTAGTTTTGCGTGTCCGTTAATCTCACGATCATGATCCACGGCACCTCTCTTTTACTTGGAATGCGAACCACAGGACATGGCATTTCAATTCGAAAATCTCACTTGTATTGACCGGGAATCAAACCCGGTCTACCTTGGTGAGAGACGCGAATCAAACCTGGTCTACCTTGGTGAGAGACTAACAGCTTGATCGCTGCGCCACAAATGTGACAGTAGCATATCTCCAATTCAATCTATACATTCATCATAGTACCAGTATGAAAATGGAGTGTAAATTAACATGTTAAGAATGTCCAAGCTGTGTAGTATACGAGTAGGATAACATGTCAGATGTTACACATCATATGCTACTACTGTAAGGCTCGTATCGTTTTTTATATCAGACGGCCGAGTCTAACGTGTAATAGTGCAAACGCATATTGACTTGAGGACGAAAGAATTAGCCCATCGAAACATAGCCTTAGATGTGAGCTAGAATACGACATTTTGTGCAGAGAACATTCGAGAAGAGGCGAGGCACTTATCGTGGAAGGGGGACTTGCTGATGCAATTTGATATTTCGACAATACACGCCTAGTTTATGAACAGCTGTGAATGCTGTTAAATTATTGCTTGTGACAATTTGCCGAGAGGAAGGATTGTGTCCACATTGGAACTGTTAGTGGCACAAGAACTTACGATTTCCAGAATGGAACTAGGACATTTTCTAACCTGTGCTGTGAAGTGTTGATGAAATTTTTTGAAATGTGACTTTTCGATATCTACATCAAGATGAGGCCATGATGTCGCCATGACATAACCACACCGTGGGAGTTGGAGCACGCAGCCACCATGAAACGGGAAGGTCCCGGTTTCGATTCCTGGAGGAGGCAAGGAAGAAGATGGATGAAGATGGATTCCGGGAGCGCTGGGATGGGAAGAAGATGGTCCTGGATGAAGACGGAGGATACTTCATTGGTTCCAGAGGTTCTACCTTCCATGAACATGCTAGGCTTGTAGCATACTTTCTTATTTCTGCCAGTTGGTGAGCTAAAACATTACTTCAATTTGTAGTAGTGAGTGGTTTGACTACTCAGTATTACTAGATATTATGGAGTTGAACTAATTAGTAATTATTTGTTGATTACTTATTTTTTCGATTATTATTATTAATAGCCACATTTGATGTTCGTCTACGAGGAATTTATGTGATGAAGTGATTCACATTGAAGGGTTATCACATGTGGCAAAGATATAACCCACGGTGCTTTGTACCACGAATCAGTTAATATTTTCTTTTTGGATTTTTTATAAATTCATCACTACTTCGAATGATAAGATTTCTCTACGATTATAAGACTGGAATTTAACAGGAGCACGCCTATTTTTGGTTTGAAATATGATATGGAAACTCAACTGAATTCATGTTGGAATAAATGAAGGTGATAGAACGGCTGTCGAGAGGTAGGGTGGAATTCATATTTTGGATTTTTTGATTTTGCCTTCAACGTTGGTGAATCTAATTTTGTGAACTCTGAAAGATTATAACTTTAATTATTCTCATTTTTCTTTTCTCACATTCATTGCTTTGGAGTCTTAGATTATTTCCAAGCATGCTCGTCATTATGCTTAGACACTTAGCCATTTTACATTACTACAAGTCAGGTCTGCATAAGATAATAATTTACGCACACTAGTTAGGTGTTCACAATAATAGTCATGATAATTGAAAGGTAATAATGAGTTCATCTACACATAAGAAAGAGATATGTTGGTGTAGTTGTTAATAAAAAAAGAATTGAATGGAAAGTTATAAAATAATTTTATTCAGTGAACAACTTATGGCAATATTCTAAGAATTAATCATGATGTAAAAAATAAAATATAATGAAAAACTTTGCGAATATATTAAAAAAGAAAAAATATTTGTAATAACAATTAGTGGTATAACATCATTCTAAATAAGAATTACTACGCAAAGTACAGTCAGATGATGGTGAATTAAGTATTTATAGAAGTAAGTGGGTGATAGTCTAATCACTATATAATTGATGGAGTAAAATACACTACAAGCATACCATCGAATTGGGGAAGATGGGGAACAATTTATTGTTGTACAGTCTAATGATCAACCATGATTTTGACTTTTATGTAAGTGGAAGATAATAAGTGCACATTTGTTTAAAATATCTTGAGAAATAAGACTATGAAATAATCTGTAAACAATTTGAATTTCTTATAACTGAAACATATACTGGGGTCTCAGGAATTGACCTGGGAGGAGTCGTTGAGACTCTGGCAAATGGGAGTGAAATGCGTCATATATTGGGTTCAGCAAGAGAACCCAACTAGCCTCTTTCACTTCAACTTCAGCACGTAACCTACACGAGGTGCCCCTGTTAAACCGAGCAACCCAGTGAAAGGTTGGGTCCTTAATCCCAGCGGGAAGCTGGGTCGGTGAGCTGATCAGTGCTGAGGGCTTCAAGGCTTACTACCTTGATAGTTAAAAACTCGTTACCTTTTAGGTAACCATTCCTCTACAATTCTCGTAGAACTCGAAGCATGAAGAAACGTTCACTCAGGAAATCTACCCCAGGTGGTACCCAATCCACCCCCACTCAGGATGGGGCATGCAGGTCTTCGGAGTCTGGGGAACCTGAACTTTCATGTTTTCCATCCCTATTACCTTTACACAAACAAGAGAAGAATAAGAGAAACCTCACCTACCTAGCTACAATCAACATTAACTCCCTTCTTAAGGTAGGTAAGATAAAGCAAACACGTGAAGTGCTCGACAAGTACAAAATAAAGATAGCAGCGCTCCAAGAGACTCGGTTTATGGACGAGGATGCATTTGAGTCAGGTGCGTATAGGATCTACAAGGGGAAACCGGGTGAAAGAGTGATGAGGACAGTCCCTCACCTGGGCACAGGTTTCGCCGTACATCACAGTATGGCTGACCACATTTTGGATTTTTCTTCACCTAACGGAAGGACCTCTTCACTATCATTCCGATCTCGTAACAAAGCCTATACCATAGTGAACTTCCACGCACCCACAAATGACACCAACCGGAAAGACCTCGAGTTAGTGGAACACTTCTGGGACTCCCTAGAAGAAATACTAGACAAGATTCCACATAACCATTCAACTATACTCATGGGGGACTTCAATGCCCAAGTCGGCAGGGAACAGAAATAACGAAGGATAGTAGGTCTCTACCCAGCCCACAAGAGAACAAATAGAAACGGTGAGCGCCTCATAGAACTCTGTGGCAAGTACCACTTGGTCCTAAAATCAACAGCCTTCAAGCGTCTACTTAGGAAAGCCAAAACTTGGAGAAGCCCAAATCCTTTGCTAGGTGAATTTCAGCTTGATCATGTGGCTATAGACAGACTATATCACAGGGAGATACAGAACGTCAAAGTACTGAGAGGAGCCAATATAAATTCTGACCATTACCTTTCACTAGTCAAAGCTAATTTTCAACCCTTGAGAAAGGTAGCAAAACCACCAAGGAGCTCTAGAATACCTCGATTCAATACTCAACGCCTACGTGATGAAAACTGTAACTTCCAACAAACCCTTCGGATGAATACACAGAAAGAAGGTTGGACAGCCCTCCAGAAAGCATTACTGGATGCCGCTCACGAAACTATTCCCGCTACGTCCAATAAAGGAAAACACCCTTGGTGGACTACAGATTGCGATACGGCCATAGAAGAAAGACGTCGAGCCTGGATCAGGTGGAACCAGTACAAGAATGATTTCAACATTGAGGCTTTCATCACGCAAAGAAAGGCAACAGCGAACACTGTACGTGGAGCTAAAAGGAATTACCTACGCACCCTGCTACAACAGGCAGAAGAGGACTTCAAGAGACACAACTCCAGAGACCTGTACAAGGGTCTTAAGAAACAGACGACCCAGTACACTGCCCCTACCTTACTTCTTCGTGGACCAGACGGCAAGATCCAACTAAATAACAAGGATTGTACCACCGTTCTTGCAGATTATTTCCAGAAGCTCCTCAACACAGAAGAACCTAGTGCAAGATTAATCTTTCATGAACCATCTATCAGGAATCCTGATTCTCAACCGCCTGACAGAGAGGAAATAGAGAGTATAATCAATAACCTGAAAAATAATAAAGCCTCAGGTGAAGATGGAATAGTAGCAGAGATGTGGAAATGCGCAGATGAACAGTCCTTGCAGAGCATCCAACATATCATACAAGACATATGGACAACAGAGACCCTACCGGAAGGGTGGACATCAGCAGTAATTCACCCGTTACACAAGAAGGGAAGCAAGACTGACCTCAACAATTACCGAGGTATCTCCTTATTGCAGGTTACCTACAAGGTTCATTCGAAAGCTCTGTTATCTAGAGTCACCAACCAACTAGACTCTCAATTAGGGGAATACCAGGCCGGCTTTCGAAACAATCGATCTTTTCCAGAGCAGATACAAAATCTCAAGACCATCCTCAGTTATAAGAGTCGTGGGGGACAACCCTGGGTAGTTGTCTTAGTGGATTTTCAGAAGGCATACGACTTGGTGGACAGAGAGAGTCTTTTCTCCACCTTGCGAGAATTTGGCCTTGATGAAAAACCCCTTAAACTAGTCCAGGCCACCTTGACAAACACAACATCTAAAGTCAAGTTCAGAGGTGAACTATCCGAGAGCTTTCCCATCAAGACGGGAGTTATACAGGGTGATGGACTCTCCTGCATCTTCTTCAATTGCATCCTGGAGAAGATCATAAGGGAATGGATGGTGCGACTAACACCAAGGACTGGTCTGCACCTTGGATACAAGAAAGATAACCTTCATGTGTCATGCCTGGCCTTTGCCGACGACCTCGCCTTACTGACCAACACTATAGAGGAAGCTCCTCACCACCTACAGAGTCTTCACGATGTAGCGGTTCGGGCTGGCCTGAAGATCAACATTGGGAAGACTGAATTCATGACTAACATCAAGGAAGCAATTCCACTTGAGGGAGTCTTCATCAAAAAGTCCCTGCGGTCAAGTACCTAGGAGAGTGGATCTCGGCAAACCAGAATGAGAATCTGGCCATAGATACCAGGTGCACCAAGTTCGAGAGGGCCTACCACTCCTGCCGCAGCATCTACGCATCGAAGTTCCTCTCCAAACACCTAAAACTCAGACACTACAATTCAGTAGTAAAACCATCTGTTCTGTACGCCTCAGAATGCCTCAGAATGCCTCGCGATGGCCAGGAAAGGCCCACTCAGGAAACTTGAGCTCAAGGAGAGGAAGAACCTGCGGAGGATACTAGGACCTATACGGGAAGAGGGAGGCACCTACAGAATTCGTCACAATGATGAGCTTTACAGCCATCAAGAAGACATTGTTACTTGTATAAGAAAGAGGCGCTTGGCCTTCTATGGACACTTGACCCGCATGATCCCTTGCCGGCTCACCAGTAAGATCTTCACAGTGGCAGGAAGAGGGAAGGCCTCTAGGTCCAAGTGGATCTCTACGGTCAGGACGGATTTAGACCACCTAGGGATCCCACTTAATTCCATACAGGACCGCCAACAATTCCTGAAAGCCATCCGACAGGGAGTTTTTCCTGTATCACTGACAGCTAGGAAGAACACTGGTGTCAGCAGACCACCATGGACGGAGGAAAGAAAGCTGGCTCATAGTCAGATGATGAAAGATGATGATGATGATAATTGTTGTTTTAAGGGGCCTAACATCGAGGTTATCGGCCCCGCGATGATGAAAGAGTACTGGAAGAAGAGAAAAGACAAAGCGACGAGGAGATACGAGCCCCGTGGTCCTCAGTAGGCCCAAACGAAGAAGAAGAAGAAACATATACTGGATGAGTGATTGGTAGGTTGAAAAACCCAGACATCCCAGTGATGGAAATTATTGCTATATTTAAAGGAATATGTTAGTTGCACGTGGTACGATAACTGTAAATATTAAATTTAACATTGATTTAGTGGTCAAGTAGAAGCTATATTGCTACAGCAATAATTGTAACTAATAATTGGTGGATGAAATATTTTTTCTTCTCATTAGTTAGAACGGAGATCTATACTATTATTTTAGGGCAAGTTATTTATTTAACTTTTATTTCATTAGAAAATCATATGAGTGAGAATGTTAGTGATATAGAACACCATCTGATGGACATTCAGGGTCTTTAGTTGATTTTGTGAGTCAAATGTGACTAAGTATAATCTGTTTAAATTTAACTTAATTTTTCTTCGAGTATTTCATAATATTATTTGTGTCTAATGATAGGACTGAGGAGATTCGTTGACCCATTACATTTTACGTTAATTAACTTAAAAATGTCATTTTCTTTACATCCATCCACTTCAAGCATTTATTTAGATCGGATCTCCGAGGCAAGGCAGGCTTTTGAACTATTATTTTGTGTTGGTTTATGAGCGGCCCAATAAATGGATTCGTGTTCTATTTTATTAAGTTGTGCTTTTCTTGTGATTTCTGCTGTTCTATTGGGTTGATTTAGGCCTGGGAGAGGGTTGATTTAACCTGGTGCGCCTCTATCCTGTTAACCACCCCTGAGACTACTTGAGATCTCATGCCCTCAGGCATAATATTTTTGATATTCGAACCCAGATCTCAAACATTGTTTTCCTTCTTAGATATATGACTTGTGTTATTGGCGTGAATTGAGATGTTTTCGCAGGGTCATCCAATTCACTGCCGGTTAACGGGGACAATACATACTTCCGTTTTGAGAAATTCAAAAATCTGCTTGCCACAAATTGAAAATGAAGAATCAACAAGATGTTCAGTAAAGAACATATAGGCCCTAGCCTACTTTCTCCTAAATGCATGGGTATTGTTATAACTCTTTGTCCTTTTCAAGGAGTATGATTGAATGTTGGTTGTAGTAGCTTGTTGAAATACAACGTGCTATAGGGATATTAAACATGAATATGAGGTGCCCTTTGCTAGTGCTACCTCTGTACCAAATTTCGTTCAATTCGGTTTCACCGTGTTTGAATTGATAGGGGGAATTGATTTGCACACATACTTGGCCACCATCTGCAAACTATTGGGCTGATGTTCTTGCTGTTTGGTCTGAATATGTTTCCCACATAAAGATATGGTGTTGCAAAATTTGGTAGAGACTAGATTATTAGGTTGGTCGTTATTACATTTTAGCTTTTAACATTTGGGTGGCCGCGATTACGTTTCCATCAAGATAGCGGTGATATAAAACATGACACTGAGGTGCCCTTTGCTAGTGCTACCTCTGTACCAAATTTCGTTCCATTCGGTTTCACCGTGTTCGAATTGATAAGGGGAATCGATTTTCACACAAAGATGGCCGCCATCCGCAAAATATTAGGCTGATGACCTATTAATTTGGTCAAAGGATGCTCCCTCCATAAAGGTATGTTGTTGCTAAATTTGCTAGAGATCGGATGATTAGGCTAATCGTAATTTGATTTAAGCTTTGAACATTTGTGTGGCCGCCATTACGTTTCTGTCAATATGGCGGCGATATAAATCATGACACTGAGATGCCCTTTGCTAGTGCTATCTCTGTACCAAATTTCGTTCCATTCGGTTTCACCGTGTTTGAATTAATAGGGGGAATCGATTCTGACACAAAGATGGCCGCCATCCGCAAACTATTAGGCGAATGACCTATTAGATTGGTCAAAGGATGCTCCCTCCATAAAGGTATGTAGTTGCAAAATTTGGTAGAGATCGGATGATTAGGTTAATCGTAATTTGATTTAAGCTTTGAACATTGGAGTGGCCGCCATTACGTTTCTGTCAAGATGGCGGCGATATAAAACATGACACTGAGGTGCCCTTTGCTAGTGCTACCTCTGTACCAAATTTCGTTCCATTTGGTTTCACCGTGTTTGAATTAATAGGGGGAATTGATTTTCACACAAAGATGGCCGCCATCCGCAAACTATTAGGCTAATGACCTAGTTATTTGGTCAAAGGATGCTCCCTCCATAAAGGTATGTAGTTGCAAAATTTGGTAGAGATCGGATGATTAGGTTAATCGTAATTTGATTTAAGCTTAGAACATTGGTGTGGCCGCCATTACGTTTCTGTCAAGATGGCGGCGATATAAAACATGACACTGGGGTGCCCTTTGCTAGTGCTACCTCTGTACCAAATTTCGTTCCATTCGGTTGCACCGTGTTCGAATTAATAGGGGGAATCGATTTTCACACAAAGATGGCCGCCATCCGCAAACTATTACGCTGATGACTTATTAGTTTGGTCAAAGGATGCTCCCCCCATAAAGGTATGTTGTTGCAAAATTTGGTAGAGATCGGATGATTAGATTAGTCTTAATTTGATTTAATCTTTGAACATTTGTGTGAGTAGTGGGATGACACGGGAGCTGCTTCCAAAAGCAAGTTGTGAGCCCCTGCGACCTTGGAATGGAAGGAGCCATGCTAGGAGGGCGTGCTTGGATTCGTTCTTTTCGTCTCGTCGTGCTCTTTACGGGAATGTAGGTGTCGAAAAGGTGAACTTAGGGTTTTGGGTCAAAGAATGCGTTTTTCACATTTTTGCCGATTTTTGGAAAACGGGTCATGCTAGGAGGGCGTGCTTGGATTCGTTTTTTTCGTCTCGTCGTGCTCTTTACGGGAATGTAGGTGTCGAAAAGGTGAACTTAGGGTTTTGGGTCAAAAAATGCGTTTTTCACATTTTTGCCGATTTTTGGAAAACGGAAAACGTGATGATGACGTGCGTGATAGTATGTTTTCGTCTCGTTGTGCTCTTTACGGAGATGTAGGTACGGAAAAGCTAAAAAGCTGGAAACACGGTTTTGATGTAAAAATGTTTTTTTGTGATTTTTCCTTATATTGCGAAAACTGAAAACGTGAGGATGACGTGTGTGATAGTATGTTTTCGTCTCATTGTCCTCTTTACGGAGATGTAGGTATGGAATAGGTAAAAAGCTGGAAACATGTATTTTTAGTCAAAATGGGTTTTTGTGATTTTCCCTCATATTGTGAAAACCGAAAACGTGAGAATGACGTGTGTGATAGTATTAATTTCGTTTCATTGTCCTCTTTACGGGGATATAGATATGAAAAAAAGGCAAAAAGCTGGAAACATGGTTTTCTTACGGAAAAGGTGTTTTTTGTTCATTTTCGCGTTATTTGGAAAACGAATGAGGCGATTTTTATGATGGTCATGTCGATGTATTTGTGTCGTTGTTCTGTTTACGGGAATGTAGGCATGGAAAATCTGAAATCATGGTTTCCGTCATTTTTTTCGAGATCTTTGAGGAAAACGGGGAAAATGTAAGAAACCAGATTTGAAGTCACGTTATGTTATGCGCTATAATGTTGGTAAAACACTTATGCATTATTATTATTATTATTTGTCTTGACTGGACAGAGCTCACACGGAGAGAGAGAACTTGCTTAATGCAATGAGAATTGAAAGCATTGAGGCTGACCCACAGCGATCCAGACAGACACAGGTCTTATCATCGTACGTGCCTCGCAAGCAGAGAGAGATAACAGCCTGTTGTTCGCATGCAGGTGGCTGTTATCTAACCCAGACGTGTTACTCGATATCTCGATGAAGGACATACAGCTCTGTCGAAAAGCTGATCATTGCATTCCCACGCATACTCATGCAGAGTTTGCAAAAGCTTGTGAGAATCAGTCTGACTTGTGCGCTCCATGACATCCTACTCGTAGGAACAAAAAAAAATAAAGTGTTAACTTTGCATCTTGTTGAGGAGACATATATGTTCTGAGGGTAAGAGAGACTCATCATTCTCGTGTTCATCTCTGAAGGTGACGGATGCAAGTGCCTTATGCTCTTTGTAAAATATTACGTGAACCGCGGCCATACTTGTACTAAGGTAGGTTCATTATTGTTAATTATGGCATGATTGGTTTTATTGTTATTTTGTGTATGCATGAAAAGTAAGTTAGTGACTGATGGTATATTTTGGGGATTTCGTTTGTTGCAGATTAAAAAAAAACGTCATTAAGTCTGGGAAAGCAGACAGAGAGAGACAGTGACACAGACAGTGACAGTGGCGGCAAAGAGCACATTTGCTGAAAGCATTATAATTCCTTATATGGTGAGTACATGTTGTTCCATTACTTTTATTGTTGTTGTTGTTAAATGTATGCCAGTTATTTCACGGAAATTTATAAACTTATGGCGTGTATTTATTATTGTTTCAGAATGAAGATATATATGGAGTGAATAGGTTTTAACTACCTTGACGCTTTCGATATTAAAAAAAAAGAGGTGAGCAATGAATATAGATTAATTCTTTTCTTTGTAAATGACCTTGTTATTTTCGAGTGAGTGTCTTATTTATGTGTGCACACTTGAAATCTTTTGTTTTAGCAAGTCTTATGAATGAATGAATGAATGAATGAATGGATGGATGAATGAATGAATGAATGCACATGTTTAATGTATATAACCATGACTAATAACGGATTGTATTGGTTTGATTTCTCAGATAAATCATTGGAAACAAAAAAAAAACAAGATAAACCTTGTCGTTGATATTAAAACTACAGCAACCTTGTTGGTGATCATTTCCTGCTGGGGGCCCAATTGCTACAACCATTGTGTACCTGTGAACGAGATTGTGTGCCAGTCAGTAAAAAAAAGCGATAAGTGTGGCCGTTTGGAATTGCAGATTTTGGATTAACCTATTTTAAGGTAAGGGTTGCACGTTTATTAGTCCATTTTATAATCATGTCTATATCAGAGAGTGAAGTGTTAGTGTGGCAGCCTTTGGCCAAATGTTTCAAAACGCGAGTATGCTCAGGCCGAATTTACAATGCGATTCACTGTCTGTCGCCTAAAGATTTTGTGGAATTAGGTTTCCCCATTTTTTGGAGTGAATGTGAACAAGGCTTAAGATTGCATCACGCTTTAAAAATAAACTTCGAACTACTATGTGAATTTACATTGATAAAAAATAATGTTGAAGAGAAACACACCTTCAACCTTTGTACAAAAATGGAGAAAGTACTGATAGCCGATAATTTGGAAACGTGGTATCAGGAGAAAGCTATTCAAGCGCTTATCTCTAAATTTGATAAGTTGCAACAGGGTCCCAGTGGCTTGGCTCTCGATAGCATTGCCCATTTGCAAATCAATATTTGTAAATACAATCCATTGAATGCAGGAAGTAGCTATATTGCCACACCGAGCTTTATCCCTTCCAGAAAGGCAGTGATCAACATACGCAACAAAGACGATTACTGCTTTTTGTGGAGTATAGTGAGCTGTCTGCAACCCTGTCAAGACAGAAATGGTCATAAACCAGGGCAGTACAAAGAATTGTTTAACCACATGAAACAAACTCTCAATCTCGAGCGTGTTTCATTTCCCATGCCTCTAGATAAAATTCATTTATTTGAGAAAGATAATCCAAATTTCTCCTTCATGGTGTATGGCATCGACGGATCCAATATTGTGGACCCCTTGTATGCCACCAAACAGGTAAAGCAACATCACATTCACCTGCTTTTCCTGTCTGATGGGGATAAAAGCCATTATTGTTGGATAAAGAATTTAAGTAAATTGGTGAGCAGTCAAATGTCTAAAGATAAGTGTGCAAAACACATTTGCGAGCGCTGCCTTCATTATTTTGGAACTGATGAACTTTTGAAACGACATACAGAAGACTGTGAAGGGCAGACGGCAGTAAAGCTAGTCTTGCCCGAAGGGAATGACGCAGTCTTAAAATTTAAGGCCACTAATAAACAAGACATGGTACCATTTACTGTTTACGCTGATTTTGAGGCCCTTACTGTTCCAATTCAGGGATGTGAACCAAGCCCCCATACAAGCTCAACCTATCCAGTGCAGAAACATGAGCCTTTTGCTGTAGCCTATTATGTTGTCTGTCACTATGATAATTTACAATGTGAGTATGTAAGTCATGCAGGTCAGGATTGTGCGCGGTGGTTTGTTGATCAAATGGCGGCTTTAGCAGGCAAAGTAGAAACTATTTTGAACAACTCTGTACCAATTCAAATGAATGACGTACAGCAAAGAGAATATGATCAAGCCACCACCTGCCACATATGTGAAAAGCCAATCTTAGGCGGAGAAAAAAAAGTAAGAGACCACTGCCACAGGACAGGTCATTTTAGAGGTGCTCCTCATAACGAATGCAATTTGAAGTACTCTACACCTCGCTTCCTCCCTGTCTTCTTACACAATTTCTCCCGGTATGACCTTCACTTTATTGTAAAAGAATTTGCTCATGTAGATAAGAGCAAATTCAGCATTTTGGCTAAGAACAATGAGAGCTTTACCTCACTTTCATGGAGAAAAGGAAGCATGAGCATTCGCTTCCTCGACTCATTCAAGTTTATGTCTAGTTCGCTGGATAGTCTTGTGAAAGGCTTAAGCGAAGATGAGTTGAAACATACCCATTCCCACTTTACGGATACAAATCAATTTAAATTGTGTGTTCGTAAAGGCCATTTTCCATACGATTATGTGGAACGTTACGAGGTGCTTGAAGAAACGACTTTGCCGCCAAGAGAAAAATTCTTTTCTCAGTTAACACAAAGCACCATCAGTGAAGAAGACTATGCCCACGCACAGCATGTTTGGCGAGTGTTTGGCATAGAAACCATGGGCCAGTATGCTATGCACTACTTAAAATTAGACTTGTTGTTGTTGACCGACGTTTTTGAAACGTTTCGTCAGCTATGTCACACGATTTATGGCCTTGACCCCGCCCACTACTATACCAGTCCAGGGTTAAGTTGGGACGCCGCCCTCAAATTTACCCACATTGAGCTTGATTTACTGACGGATCCCGATATGGTACTCATGATGGAAAAAGGGATTCGTGGGGGATTCGTATCGCTCAATCAGCGACATGCCAAGGCAAATAATCATTACATGCCTGATTATTGTCCCGAAGAACCAGAATCCTATCTAATGTATTTCGACGTAAACAATTTATACGGTCACGCTATGAGTCGACCACTGCCGTACAGAAACTTTGTCTGGCTGTCTGAGGATGAAATTAAATATTTTAATGTGCATAGCGCTAGCAAGCAACAGGACGTAGGGTATGTTCTTGACGTCGACTTAGCTTATCCCCCCCATCTCAGACAGCGACATGGTGATTTCCCCTTTTGCATAGAGAAAATGGTGCCGCCCGAGAGTAAGGGCAATCATAAGAAATTGATGGGTACCTTGTATGATAAAAATCACTATGTGTTGCATATTGACATGCTGGTAGAATGTTTAGCCCAGGGCTTAACCCTGAAAAAAATCCATAGAGGTATTTCTTTTTGTCAGAAACCGTGGTTGAAACCATACATGGATTTAAATACCAGTCACAGACAAAGTGCCACTCAACCATTTCAAATAAACTTTTTTAACCTGATGAATAATTGTATCTATGGCAAGAGTTTGGAAAATGTACGGCAGTATAGGGACATTAAATTGGTCAACACATGGCATGGACAATGGGGAGCTCAAAAATATATTGCAAAACCAAATTTCAAATCTTTAAACATTATTGATCATGATCTACTGACTATTGAACTTGCCAAAACTAAAGTGGTCATAAATAAGCCTATCTATTTAGGCCAAGTCATTTTAGATTTTTCAAAATTGCACATGTATAAATTCCATTATGGTTTTGCAATACAGCGATTTGGTATCATTTCCTTGTTATATACAGACACGGATAGTTTTATTTACCATATCCATGACTGTGATCCGTATGTCGTTATGAAACAAAACCCGAAATGGTTTGACACGTCCTCGTTTAGTGAGAAGAACGTGTTCGATATCCCCCGTCTGAACAAAAAAGAAATTGGTTTAATGAAAGATAAGTGTTCAGACACCATGATGACTGAGTTTGTAGGTCTCGCTCCGAAAATGTATAGTTTTCGACAGGTGGATCGATGAGAATCTATGCGAGCCAAAGGGATTAGCCAGCATGTGGTTAAACGACTCTGTGTGGATGATTATTTACATGTCCTTCAGACCCACACAGCCATGGCACATAGTCAGTTTAGGATTCTCTCAAAAAATCATGATTTATTTTTAATGAAGCAGCGAAAACAAACACTCGCTTTGTTAGACGACAAGAGACAGTGGTGTCAGGATATGATGACAAGCGTCCCATTTGGTTACAACCAGTAATGGTTGTAGCTATTGTTGTTGTCCAACACGGCAAGTGTTTGGTTTGGTTACTATCAAATGCGAGATGCCATCTTGAGCCTCGGAATAAAAATAAAAAATTGTAGTGTATCATATAATTTTTGTTTTTTAACCTGCGTGCATGAATGTATGCATGGATGTGTGAATGCCTGTAAATAGTTGTATATAAACTGTATGTCTAGTGCTATTTGCCTGTCAACGCATAAAGAGAGCCATGCATCAACGTTTGCATGGTTCACTGTGCACAGGCTAGATTAAAAACATGTTGACTTTTTTAGGTTAGGTTAGGAAAAAAACAAACAAGTAGCCACCCTCACTATTGTTGTCGCTTAGTAGGCCTCATGTTTCAGCAAAGAGTGCACTTTCTCAGTAGGCACAGCTTAATAGGCCAACTAGGGTGTGGCTTAGTAGGTCTCATGCAAGAACAAAATAATAATAATAATAATCTGCTGCTTTTACTGTGCACAATCTCTCACTTTATGGCTAGAGTTATGAGTGGTGAACTATTTGAAAACAACACCAGTCCAATATCTGAACAGAAATTGTTTTTTTAACCTGTTGCATGTTATGTTTGCCGCCTACAGCTAAAGAAGTCAACAGACAAATGGTTATTTATTTGTGTTTTGCTTATTTTTTATTTTATTTTTACCATTGACTTAGGGGACAGACAGTGTATATAGTACATTGTTTTTTTATTTATTCACTTAGTAAACGGCAACGACTACTTTTCAGATTCAATCATGAGCCACGGTGAAGATTGTTTTATCGTCACAAAACACACCACGTTCAATGAATATGCCACGATGATGTCTCATAATTCTCAACGTGTGGCCTATCCTTCAGAATATAGAAACACGAAAGTACGCATTGATACCACATTTTATGACAGCATCATGAATCTAGATGATAATGATGATGATTTGTTTCATGACCCAGGGCATCACTTTTGTAAATCCTGTATGCTAAATGTTGGCTTTGAAAATAATGTATCCACGCAAGTGATTCATAAAGCATGGTACGGTTTAACCATGAATCAAGTGATTGTTAAATTAGCTGACGAGGATCATTTTCCAGATTTCTGGTGTACAATATGTACAAAACCCCTGTTTAATGTTTATTTTCCAATAACCTCTCAAATGTTTTGTTTTCATTTTTATAAATTTCCTGCTGAGGAACCAATTACTTCGTATCGACAACAAGCATTTCACCAACTTTGTCTTAGCTTACCTATCAATCAATATTCGCCTCATAGAATGAGATTTGTTAGAAACTAACAACATCATATCATGATTATCGCTTTTTTTTACATTCGGCTTTCAGGTGCATACTTGACGTTTAGAATACATTTGGCTATTTTGTTTGTTTGTTTGTTTTAGTTTATCGTGTATTCACGTTGATGAACACATACAGACTGGTTTAAATTTGTAGTTTTGAATTTTTGTTTTGTTGGATGTAGACATGGTTATTAAATGCATAGCGTGTTAACTTTGCCTTTTATAGGTTACCAAAAGCATTCACATGTTTGCTCTTAGTATTTGTTGATACTATTTATTTAACAGAATGTTGTGTGAATTTGCACAACAACAGAGCAAACGAATACAAGTCATTCGACAAGGGAATGATAGGCTAATTCCCATTCACAACAGAGACATGCATTTACCTCCAAGGGAGAGATCTTGAAAATGATTCACACACTTAATTTTGATAAAACATTTCCTATTAAATAATTTCCAAATGTATGTTTTGACTGAAAAAATGATACAAACATTATTATTATATTTTTATCCAATACTATCTATCTACAAATTCTGGTCATAAACACTCAGGATTTAAAAAAACAACACACTTTGATGTACAAAGTTATTGTTGTTGTAATATAAGAACGAGAGTGTTAGAAAGTAACACTCTTTTCTTTGGTTATAGACAACCATGGATGCCTTGAACGCCATTGGTCAAGATTGTGGCTTTGCACGCAAGAAAATGAGTGAATTGCCTACGCAAACACCCTTTCGCATACATAAAATTCAAAAACTGAAAACCAAATTTGGTGAACGAGCTCTTTGCATTTGTCAAGACTTTGAGACATTTCTTCCCACACGATTTAATAACCTACCTGATAATGTCATGGAAGATGTCAATTCCAGTATTCACCCTGTCTATTTAATTTATGAGGGTGAAAAAAATAATCGATGCATGGTTCGTTTTGTAAAAATTGAAAACGAATAATCATTGTACGCTAGCCGTGACTTTTTGTTTATTCATGCCCTACTCTTCAATAACTATAGTAAAATAAAATTATTTTTTTGTGCTCAACAGTTTGACGTTTATTAATTGTTGCTCAACGTTTACCATGATAAATAATAATAAAATAGTACATTATGCAACGAGCCTATAATGGCTATAATTAAGACACGAGTATTTTTTATAAAACGAGCGTATGCGAGTTTTATAATTTCGATACGAGTGTCTTAATTACCATTATAGGCGAGTTGCATACGACTGTTTATGTTCGACTATAATTATTATAACTATTTTATGTTCGAAGATAAATATTCATAAATATCTGTTGAGATTTCGCCAGTTTTATGTACTGAACAGAGCGCATGAGACGCAGGGAATGCCTTGTATTTACCATGGCCAGCTCGATTACTCTACTATGACACTAGGCAAGGCAGTGTGATTTACATTAGAAGGCCGTGGTACTCAGCGCATCTAATTATCTAATTGGTCAAACGACTGTTTCTTGAGCTCTGATTGGTGGGAGAAACTGTATCATAATGAAAAATAATGTTATAATGAGTCTCATTATGATACAGTTTTCAGATACATAATAGTCAGGGTCGAACATAAATAAATTTTCAAAACTTATGCTTAAAGGTAGAATTTTTTTTGTTTATAGGTTTAGTACAATTACCATGTATATAATTTTTTATAATAATAATGAAACTATTAGTTAAAATGATGGACTTTTGTCCTTTTTTATTGTTTGTGATTTAAAATAGTATTTATAGCAATTTTTAAGCAATTTTTATTATAATGATTATAATTTATAATGATCAAATTCTAGTAACATGTTATTTTATTCAATAATAAGCGTTTAACAAAAAAAACTGGTTCTAGAGTAGATAAAGATTTCATGCTGTCATTCGTTCTGCTAGACTGGCATTTGAAGCTAATGAATAATGATGGACTTTTGTCCTTTTTTTGATTGTTTGTGATTTAAAAAAATAGGTTTAGTACAATTACCATGTATATATAATTTTTTATAATAATAATAATAATGATGAAACTATTAGTTAAAATAATGGACTTTTGTCCTTTTTTATTGTTTGTGATTGAAAAAATAGATTTACTACAATTAGTAATGTTTTTTAACGATGCACTGCTGTCCCTTTTTTATTGTTTGTCATTTATAACATTTTATTCATTTTATTTATAATTATAATAATGAAACTATGAGTGAATAATAATAATGGAAAAAAAACACAACATGGACTCTTGTCTTTTTTTTTGTCATGATAACAGTGATACTATACATCTTTTTTAAATAAATTCATTACGTTAAAGTCCATATCTAGATAAAAGTAATTTGCTCTTCATAGCACCAATCACTATAAATGCTGCCATTCGTTCTGCTAGACTGGCATCTGAAGCTGTTAATCGTTGCTTGGCAATGCTTAACAAGACTTTGTCGGCAATGCGTCTTAGTGTGGGATCACTGTTTTCATAGGCTTTATCGTGAATAAGGCATGCATGATCCAAAGCATTGATTCCCATATCCTCTCTCCTCAAACGATCTTGAAGACGAGTACCAGGGCCGCAAAAGCTGTAAGCAGGTAAGTGAGCTTCGAATGGTAAGTTTTTAATAATGTTATCAATAATTCCACGGCCAGTACACCTGGGACATAGAGGTTTCAATCGGTGAAAAACACTTTTGTTGTTGTTCTTCTTGTTCTTCTTCTTCTTGTTCTTGCTGTTGTTGTTGTTGTTGTTGTTGTTGTTGTTGTTGTTGTTGTTTGTCGGTGACTGCTGACGAGCATGGTAGGTGGTGGTTGTTTTCCGCATGACAGCCATGGAATGATGAAACAATGTCTTTACACTGAGTTTTATGTCCATGATATAATTTCATTAATTGGCATGTGGCACACTGTCGAATGGATGGTATTTTTGCCATGGTTAATTGCTTGTGATGGGAAAAATGACTGCATGGTTGTAGTTCACTCAATACAGAGTCGTTAGTTCACTCGGCAGGCGCCTTTTCCCAAATTTCTTTGACAGCGTTGGCAACAACATAAAAAAGAAATGATTTAGGTAGTGCTAATAATTCATGTTGTGTAAAGCTAATCAGTTTTTTCTTGCACACAAAGAATTTTCCAATAGCCTTGTCGATTGTAGTGGCGTCCATGTCTATAACGTTGATGTTATCACTTCACGTGTACACGTCTCACTGCTATCATTGGACGATACACTTTCAGTTTTAATTTTATTGAACAACTCCCAACATGCACTCGTGCTGAGCCAATGAAACAATTGCCATGCATGCGCTAAGGCTTTATTCTGAATATTGTCGCAAGGACAAGTGTCCATGAGCGTTTGCAGGGATGGACAACCCAGATCTAAAAGGTCAATACATTGACAGTGAGAGGGTAGAAATGGTTGAAGCCACTGGCGTTTTTCACTCCCTTTAACAAATAAGACATTGGCCGAGGACAAATGGGCTTTCATGACAATGTCAAGATACTTGTAAGAAATATCACCCTTGTTCCATGCTAACTGCAAATGATTTTCAATCCATTGGCTCTGTTTTTTATCTTTTTCACTAAGCAACTCGAAAGCATAGGGAGGTTTAAACACCAAATGAATAGGGTTAGACACCCAAAACGTACTACAATCGATAAAAGCGACTTCCTTAAATATAAATTTGTTGTCTGCAATTTTAAACCCCTGACAATCCACGATGAGTGTACGCATCATGCTTTTTTTTTATTTTTACTTGTTACCTCATTGACGTCTAATCAACAACTAACCCATGCCATGGTTTAACATGGCAAAGTCAAAGGACTTTAGGGGAAAAAAAGGAACAAATGAATTGAACAACAGCTAAATATTTTTTTGAGGTTTTATTCATAACAAAAAAAAAAAACACTTACACTTTTATTACAAAAAGTTTGTTGGCTTAATTTGGAACAGCATTCAAATGAATAGTTTGCACATTCGGTCCACAGGTATCTCCTAGTTTTGCAGGGTCTGGTACAATAACAGGATAATTCAAACTCCATGGAATATTGCCCACATCATAGCGATTGAGGTAAGGGCAGGATGGACTCCATCGCTGATGATCGCTAAAGGGTCGATCCCCTATTTCCAGTTTCCAATTTCAATGTTGCAAAAAATACACTTGACCACATCCCCACGTTTTAAGTAATAAAATCCGCTCGCAGCCAATTCTCCACAATCCATAAAGGGAACTGTCCATGTTTCAAAAGTTTTCAAACGATTAAATTCACATTTTAAAATCCATGGTTTGTCTGTCACGTTGTTGTTGTTGTTGTTGTTGCTGTTGCTTATTGAGGGACACATGATGTTTGTTGTTGTCGTATGTGCGCACAGTGCCAGAGCGCAACAGATACTGTGCATGCAGACGCTTATCATTAATCCTATGAATGATGATCTTTTTTTTTCACTCGAGCACAGATGGCTTACATGCTGGTGACATAATTGGACAAAGGATGATATTTCACTTGTCTAGCATGAATAATCAAACAGTAGGCACTGGTATGGTCTGGGACATTTTCTTGTGTTTCAAAATCTACCCTTAAATCAATGGTGGTGATTTTCATAGATTCTTCTAGATACGAACAGTCGAAAACAATCAGTGGTGCTTTTGCTTTAAACCCTTGTGGCGACAACATAGGACAATCCTGTGTTTCATAATAAGACGATTGAAATTTAGCGAACATGTCATAAAGGGGACCGAACTTATTTTTTGAAAAATTGAGTTCCAACCCCTCATAGGGAAAGCAAACATTATTTAAAAATAGTCGTATATTTCTCAAGTGAATGTGATCAAACAAGGTGACATCTTTGCTTTGTTGGTATTTTCTATTGGTTTGAAAACCAATAATAACATAGAGGGGTCTCTCGGTAGAGCGAGCCGATTTGACACTCCAACTATGAGTGTCTGTGGTAGGTAGCAAGGGGTATTCATGCAGACACCAACTTCGAAAGGCGATCGGCAAGGCTTTATCTTTTTGCACCAAATTTAACATGCTTAGCTTTTTACGATCCGATAGCGTCACATGGGGCACTTTCCATAGTAATCGAAGCAGTTGAATTTTTGAGTCTATCACTTGGTCAGAGGCTCCTTTCAGTGCATTATAATCACTGCGATCTCTCACCAGATACAAACTTTGTCTTGCGTTTAAAATAATACGCTTGTGATCTTCGGCAAAGCCAAGGAGTAATTTTAAGGGTAGGAAGCCTGTAAAAGTGCCATCGGTATGAACTAGCCAGTTATTGCTACTGTTGGGACACCATCCTGCCATAGAAAGCGTTTTACTTTCCTCCTCGCTATAGGATGGATATAATTTCATAAGACTAGTCATGCCCACATTTCGAGTCATATCTATGACAATATCATTTATCACATAACGTACTTCAGAAAACAGAAAAGCCAAACCATGATTCGCCAACGCAGACGTTGTGGGTGTACTGCCATCTGCTTTCATCAATTTACCCTCAATTTGAAGAACACTTTCATGAGGTAGAGTAAAAATATCTTGATTGTTAATGATGAATTGAATCTCGTCATTGTTATTCAGTCCTGTTGCTTGAGGTTGATAGGAATGCATATCAATGCGCACGACGCCATCTTCCACTTGTATGGGATTTAACACTTGCAACAGCTCTTTGTTCATGATTGGGGTGTAGCGTATAACCAAGGCGTTGTAAGCGTTGTTGGTTTACTCGTGTCAACCGTTTCATACACGGGGGGCAACTAACCGACCTCGTAGACGTTGTTGTTGCTTTATAGATAAATTTCATAGCGTCTTTAAAACCAACTTGTAGGTCACAGGGGTGTTGGCGTCCAAAGCAATCAGTTGTTGGTTTCTATTCACTAAGCGTAAGGTAATATTACTAATATCACTGACACACACATGATGATAGAGAACCACTGAAGGGTTTTCAAGAATAATATAGCCGCAAGGAGAGGTGACAATAAAATCATACAGGGAATGGCTTTGTTCTTGATTCGTAAATACGTCTCTAATAATATTGCAAGTTACAGAAATGTGATGGTCCTCGATGAATTTCACTGGATAATCTGATTCATGGGGATGGTGAGCTGCCAACACTCTTGGTTTAAATCCTAGTAAAGGACCAATAGAATGAACTCGTGTTTCAAAGTCAATGTTAAACGTAGAGAAAATACGACAGCGATGAGTTATTGTATTGGCTGTAAGTTCAAATTTGTGTGTCCCATCCGCAAATGGTTTGACACCAAATTGTTTTATCATCGACACACTAATGGCCTCATGCACATCGTCTATGGTATAACCTCCAGGGGGTAGTGTCAACATATAATCATCATAATAAAATTTGTCATTAATATCCAGTTGAATATTGTAAATTCTGTTGTAACTTTCCAAAGAAATTAATCCTAGCACATAGGATTGTTCGGGTTGCAATTCAATGGGGGGAAAAAATCCAGGGACACTTCAGGCCCGCGACTGTGCACGGTAAAGGTCTTGGCGTTGACATTCATAATAATGAAACTGTTGGCTTAACGCGAGCTCTTATATAAAAAATGTAAACTCAAACGGCCACACTCTTGACTGCCAAAGGTTTGTTGACGATTCACATTATAGAATATCTTTACCCGGTTTCCCAAATAACGTAGCAACTCGATCGGGGGTGGTAAATTTCCATAACTGTCAAAGTACCATACTGTGGAACCTTGTTTCACATAGACTACAAAATGGGTTCCTGGTCCTGCATCATCATCTAAATTCATCATGACTCGTTCTTCTTTCCACGGTGCTTTGGGTAATTCATTTCGCATAAATACACCTCGAAAATGGGAAATCTTTAGTTGTTTGGCATAGCTTTCCACTTCTTCATGGGTCATGGCATGACGAGGCAGTTGCCTTAAGCGCTTATCGATGATGGACATTTTTTTTTCTTAGACGGTAGGCCACTGCCTTGTGGATAAGAGACTGGCTTTAAAGGATTGCCATTTCTAGCTCCCATCGCAATGGCTTCTAACGTTTTATTGTGTCGATCGCTTTCTTTGAGTTGTTGCTTGCCTTGCTCGACGGCTTTTATGGTTTTCGCTACAGCGCTGGCACCACCCAAAAGGGACCCCAAAGCTGCCAACCCTGCAAATAAAGCCGGCAAAAAACCCCAACGCTTAGCAACAGGAATGACTCGTCCACGATTTTGCTTTCTTCCTTTTCTTTTTATCGATACATGATGCTGCGATTTCGGAGATGTAGACAATCGCACCGCTTGTAAAGCTTTTTCGATAGCCACTCTTTTTAGATTTTTTTTTAGTTTTTTTAAGTTTTAACACTGGGTGTGAGGCAGATCGACTTGGTTCCCGACCTGGCTTTTTTCTCTTTTTGAGATTTGTTTTTTTCATGTTCATAGCATATCTTTTTTTCACCATGCTACTACTTGGTGAACCTTTCACAGCAAACATTCGATAACAACTAACGTAGAGAACCTTATTTCATAGCAGTATATTCCAATTCTATATAAAGCGGGAAATCATTCACCGTTTTCCCAGCTTCCTTTTCCTCAAACGTATGCATAAGATGAAAGGATAATTTATCTCCCACATTTACTCTTTGATGGTTGTGGGCCAACACTCTATCACCGTTTAGTTGTATTTTTAAATGTTTCTCATCAGGCATGGCATATTTAATATGAATGACACCATCATAATGCAGTCGATAACGACTTAAACCGGAAGCAAGCATATAGGTAAGATCATCATTCACCAGTGGTAGTGGTGGTGGGGAATGGTTTCTGTCATTGTCCAGTTTTTGATTTGACAGGTACACTAAAAATACAGATGGGACAAATTTATAAAGACTTTTCATTTGATAGGTCACATAACGTTTCGTGCAGACATCCTTTTCGTCTCGAGGCTCTTGCACATCAATAATACGATGATGATTGGCTGAATAGCCCTCAGCGGTTAGTCTCGGGGCCATGTGATAGACACTTTGCACTTTGCGATCGACATAGCTTTTTGTTGCCACCTCTCGTGACTGTTTTGACAAAGAGGCGGTCGTGGCCATAGTTACACGAGCTCGCCCAAACACGTCCATGGTGATAGACGTTAACTAACCTATCCTACTCACCGCTTGCCTATATATATAAACCTTATACACACATGAAAAAACTCAGTCATCGACACAATGGAATTAATGAAACAACCCCATGCTTTGCCCGTCTCTGATTTGGTTTCAGAGCTATCACTGTCCGTGTGCGAACCTAAACGTCATGGCACCCTATTCCCATCTACCGTTCGTTGTATTATGGTAGGGCCTTCGGGTTGTGGAAAGACCAATGTTTTGCTGAACATTATTACCGCGTCTCATGGCCTACGATTTCAAAATATTTATATTTTTGCCAAATCCTTGTACCAGCCTCTGTACGTGTATCTGGAACAAATTATGTCTTCGTTAAATAAAGAAGCCATGGGTTATTTTACATTCACCTCACCTCAAGATGTCATTCAACCGGACCGCATTCAACCAGATTCCATTATAATTTTTGATGATATTGCCACTCAACGACAGGCCATTATTCAAGAGTATTTTAGTATGGGACGCCATAAACAAGTGGATTGTTTTTATCTGGCTCAGACCTATTCCAAAATCCCCAAACAGTTGATTCGTGACAATGCCAATCTCATCGTTCTCTTCCGCCAAGACTCTAGAAATCTCTATCACATTTTTCAAGATCATGTGAATCCAGATATGTCCTTTACAGCTTTCACGCAATTGTGTGCTTCGTGTTGGAACCATCATCCCCATGCCTGTTTGGTCATAAATAAACAGAGTGAACGATGTGAGGGACGTTATCGCTTGGGTTTTGATCATTTTATTTCTGTTTAAAAAGACCCAGGGTTGGACATTTCCTGTTAGTGTGTCTTTACCTTTACCATGGCGAACGCCATAGGGTACAAGAAACATGTTCAAATCATGCAGCGTATTATTGAGGCACGAAATACGATTCGACATAAATTTCGTGAATTGCAACGTCTAAAAAACGTCAATCCTTTACCCATGATAAAACATGTTCCATCATCGGTTGATCCCATGAGATTCAAACCTAATGCTTCTGCTGCTACTGCTGCTGCTGCTACCTCTCAAACCAAACCCATAACAAGTTCAAAATTTACTCAAACAGATTCCACACGACAGGTAAAATCCTCCTCCTCCTCTAATGTTAGTGAACAAGAACATCAAGAACATGAAGAAGAAGAAGAAGAACATGAACAAAGTGAAAGTGAAAGCGTATTTAGTCCTGAAAGAAAAAAAAATCCTCACCCCTTCAACAGTTTCTAAAAACAAAACAAAAATCTTCCGTCATAGCGGCAACACCGTCTTCCTCCACATCGTCTCCGTTTTCACAAGTCTTGGCAACCCCTCAAAATAAAGCTCAACTCAAAAACATTTTAATCAAACATTATGGGGCAACCCTGGAACCGTATCTGACCCTTCTATTTATTGGAAAGACAGATACCACGTATGGTGTTCGCTATGAGAATGATAGTTTTAAAATTGGGGATTCATCCATTAAATTTTCTCGTACGAAAGCTGTCATTAAAAAGATCAACTATAAATTAACGCCAGGTCTGTTAAAGCTGCTATTTTCTCGCACCCCCTCGCCACAAGATTTTACGTCTGAGGACCTTGCTAAATATAAATCCATTTTATTAGACACCAACGCTCACAAAAGAAACTATAAATCCTCTCAGCAGGTCAATGCCAATATATCCCAAAAATATAAAACCATCATTGCAAACATCTTTGGTAAGCAAAAACATCACTCTGCCTCTGGTGTAAGGTTTAAGAAATTAAAACCCTACCTAGATATAACCTTTTGGAATAATCCCAATCAGTTAGTAGAGCGCTTATACTTGCTTCATGCATCAAAACAAGCTGGTCACACTGGACATGAGGCGGAAATCGCCCACATTGAACAACAACTCCGAAATGCTAAAATTATCTTATAAGCCATCACCCATCAAAGTGGGCATTGCTCATGAATTGCATAAACCAGCCCGCCGCATTTATGAACGTCGTCGTGTCATTTCCAAAGGAATCGATGAACTTTGGCAGGCAGACCTGGTTGAAATGATACCTTATTCTAACGTTAACGACGGTGTACGCTATATGTTGACTGTCATTGATGTCTATTCCAAAATGGCTTTTGTTCAACCAGTAAAAAATAAAACTGGTAGCTTAGTCACAAAGGCCTTTCAACATATTATTGAACAATCAAAACGTCAACCTCATTTGTTACAAACCGACCAGGGGAAAGAATTTTTCAACAAGGATTTCTCCAGTTTTCTCAAATCTAAGGATATTCACCATTATACCACCTATAGCAATCTCAAAGCTAGTGTCGTTGAACGCTTCAATCGAACATTAAAAAGTTATATGTGGAAAGAGTTTACAATACATGGTTCCTATCGATGGATAGACTGGTTACCTCAACTTGTGTCTCGCTACAACAACACCATTCATTCCACCATCGGCATGAAACCTCGCCTCGTCACCAAGAACCTACCCAGACTCAATAGACTGTTTAACCCTATAAAAAGGGTAGACCCAAGGCGACATCGCCTTAATATTGGAGATTTTGTTCGCATTAGTAAACATAGAAGTGTGTTTTCAAAATCGTATACTCCACAATGGTCGACAGAAATTTTTAAAATTCGCCAAGTCAAGCTAGGTCAACCAGTGACGTATATCTTAGAAGATGAGAGCGGTCAACCCATTCAGGGACGATTCTATTATGAAGAAGTGCAAAAAACATTATATCCCAACGATTATCTCATTGAACGAGTAATTAAAGTCAAAGGTACAACATATTTTGTAAAGTGGTTAGGTTTTCCTTCCACGTATAATTCATGGGTCAATAAACATAATTTTTTGTAATAAAACCCTATTTAATTATTTTAAAGAAAAAAAAATCCAAAAAAATGTATCATATGACCTTTCATTATTCCCACCCTTTTGTTTCTTACATGTCCAATAACCGCTTTGTTCAAGTCCTTGCCAATCTGTTATCATGATGTTATACACTCACTCATTGTTTCAAACTTTGCGTTTCATGATGAGTCCATAATGAACCTAGGCTATGACATACACAGTATAAATCCGCACACTATATAATGACACCTGCCTCTTATCTCTCACTACCTGCGAGGCACTTACGATGATAAGACCTGTGTCTGTCTGGTTCGCCGTGGTCAGCCACAATGCTTTCATTTCTTGAAACAAGTTCTCTCTCTGCGTGTGAGCCCTGACCAGCCAAGACAAATAATAATAATAATAATAATAATAATAATAATAATAATGCATAAGTGTTTTAGCAACATCATGTGACTTCAAATCTGGTTTCTTACTTTTTCCCCAGTTTTCCTCAACGATCTCGAAAAAAAAATGACGGAAACCATGATTTGAGCTTTTCCATACCTACATTCCCGTAAACAGAACAACGACACAAATACATCGACATGCCCATCATAAAAATCGCCTCATTCGTTTTCCAAATAACGCGAAAATGAACAAAAAAACACCTTTTCCATAAGAAAACCATGTTTCCAGCTTTTTACCTTTTTCATATCTATATCCCCGTAAAGAGGACAATGAGACGAAATAAATACTATCGCACACGTCATTCTCACGTTTTCGGTTTTCACAATATGAGGGAAAATCACAAAAACCCATTTTTGACTAAAAATACATGTTTCCAGCTTTTTACCTATTCCATACCTACATCTCCGTTAAGAGGACAATGAGACGAAAACATACTATCACACACGTCATCCTCACGTTTTCAATTTTCGCAATATAAGGAAAAATCACAAAAAACCATTTTTACATCAAAACCGTGTTTCCAGCTTTTTAGCTTTTCCGTACCTACATCTCCGTAAAGAGCACAACGAGACGAAAACATACTATCACGCACGTCATCATCACGTTTTCCGTTTTCCAAAAATCGGCAAAAATGTGAAAAACGCATTTTTTGACCCAAAACCCTAAGTTCACCTTTTCGACACCTACATTCCCGTAAAGAGCATGATGAGACGAAAAAAACGAATCCAAGCACGCCCTCCTAGCATGGCCCGTTTTCCAAAAAATCGGCAAAAATGTGAAAAACGCATTTTTAGACCCAAAACCCTAAGTTCACCTTTTCGACACCTACATTCCCGTAAAGAGCACGACGAGACGAAAAAAACGAATCCAAGCACGCCCTCCTAGCATGGCCCGTTTTCCAAAAATCGGCAAAAATGTGAAAAACGCATTTTTTGCCCCAAAACCCTAAGTTCACCTTTTCGACACCTACATTCCCGTAAAGAGCACGACGATACGAAAAGAACGAATCCAAGCACGCCCTCCTAGCATGGCCCGTTTTCCAAAAATCGGCAAAAATGTGAAAAACGCATTTTTTTGACCCAAAACCCTAGGTTCACCTTTTCGTCACCTACATTCCCGTAAAGAGCACGATGAGACGAAAAAAACGAATCCAAGCACGCCCTCCTAGCATGGCTCCTTCCATTCCAAGGTCGCAGGGGCTCACAACTTGCTTTTGGAAGCAGCTCCCGTGTCATCCCACTACTTGTGTGGCCGCCATTTCGTTTCCGTCAAGATGGCGGCGATATAAAACATGACACTGAGGTGTCCTTTGCTAGTGCTACCTTTGTACCAAATTTCGTTCAATTCGCATTCACCGTGTTCGAATTGATAGGGGGGGACAGACATTCAGAGTACACACACTCACACACACACACACACACACAGACACACAGACACACACACACACAGACTCACACACACACATACACACACACAGACAGACACACTTTTTTCGCCCTGTGTTGATCTCATAAATCTACTTTCATTTTTTGCAAAAATCGAAAGTAGGCTAAAAATAAGATTAAAATAAATAAACTTTAATTTAATTTCAATTTATAGAAAATTTTCCACTTAAAAAACAAGCATTCTTAGCATGTTTTCTCTAAATATCATTTAAGCCGGAAGTAATTTTCGAAACTTCAAAATTTTCAAAATAAGATAGAGCTTTCAAATTTTGGCTCAAGATTGTCAAAATAGCTTAACTTTACGTTTTTTCTAAACAGTACCTCTATAGACTGAGTCATTTAATTTATGCAAGAAGCCTATAATGCCAACAATTATAATTATCATTAAGCTGGGTTTCGATCTGGAAAGTCATGTTGCAGTCAGATACTGAACCTCACTCAACACATCGAGGATGGGTATGAACAAGGTGAGATAACTGGAGTTGCCTTTGTCGATCTAACAGCTGCTTACGACACTATCAACCACAGAAAGTTGCTGAGGAAAGTGTACCAGACCTCCAACGACTACCAACTAACATCCCTTATTGGCACTCTCCTGCAGAATAGAAGGTTCCAAGTCTTTCTCCATGGTAAAAAGAGCAGATGGCGCATACAAAAGAACGGCTTACCTCAAGGCAGTGTACTCGCTCCTGTGCTATTTAATATTTACACTAACGATCAGCCCATACCAGAACATTCTAGGCTCTTCATCTATGCTGATGATACTGCAGTGGCTGCCCAAGGAAAAACATTTGAAGAGGTGGAGGGAAAGTTGACTTCTGCACTAGATACCCTTGGATCTTACTATGAAGCCAATCATCTTAAGCCAAATCCCAACAAGACTCAAGTGTGTGCATTTCACTTAAGGAATAGAGAAGCTCGGCGGGAACTGGATGTTACATGGCAAGGCAAACAACTCCAACATTGTCCAACACCCGTGTATCTAGGTGTTACTCTTGACCGAACACTGTCCTTCAAGAAACATTGCCATAAGACCAGGCTGAAAGTTAGTTCACGGAACAATATTTTGAGGAAGCTCACAGCCACCACCTGGGGGGCAAGTCCTCACGTCCTAAGAACTTCTGCTCTTGCTTTGTGCATGTCTGTTGCAGAGTACGCTTCACCTGTGTGGGGTGCATCCAGTCACACCAAGCAGATTGACATTGCCATCAACGAGACCATACGAATCTTGTCGGGATGTATGAAGCCTACTCCAGTCGACAAACTTTACCCGATTGTTGGGATAGCTCCCCCAACTATCAGAAGGGCTGTTGCTGCTGATGCAGAGAGGGCGAAGCAGATTAATGATCCCCGTCATCCACTGCATAATCATCAGGCTGTTGTCCGTCGACTGAAATCAAGAAAGAGTTTCATCGCCAGGACTCAACCACTGGAGGGAACATCGGAATCTAACCGCATCTCCAGGTGGAAGAGCAAGCTGCCGCCGGATATCCCTGTTAAGGAAGAGCTAGCCCCAGGAAATGACCTGCCTTACCCTGTTTGGAAATCACTTAATCGTCTCAGGGTGGGCGTCCCTCGTTGCAAGACCAACATGCAGAAATGGGGTATCCTTCCAGCTGATGGAGACACGTCCTGCGAGTGTGGAGCAACACAAGACCCAGCCCACCTGCTCATTTGTCCACTACTAGAACAACCCTGCACTATCCAGGACCTGATCGAGGCAAACAACAAGGCCATCGGAGTTGCTACATTCTGGAAATGATCGGACACGGAAATGAATGAATGATCATTATAGGTGAGTTGTATACATCAGTTTATGTTCGACGATAATTATAACATTATTTTATGTTAGAACATATGGTAATGCAAACCTTGAGCTCTGATTGGTGGAGAACCTGTATCACTCTCCATGTCGGTAATTTATCAAGAAGGATGGAGTGTGTTGCAAACCTCTTGGACGTAGATTCATAAATTTCTTGCAAATTTCATAGTATTTTCTTGTTGTCTTTGTTTGTTGGGATTGTAACTACACGGTGATGTAATTTCAATGCTGTCACATGTGTCCGACATGTTTGAGTTTAGAAAAAAGCGCGTTGACCGCAGGTGCGATGCTATCCTTACCTGATTGGTCAAACAGCTCTATGGTAATGCAAACCTTGAGCTCTGATTGGTGGAGAACCTGTGTCATAATGAATCTTTAACTATAATGAGCCTCATTAAAGAGACTTCGGTGGTGTAGTTGGTAGCATGCTGAGCTTCTATGCTCAAGGTCGCGGGTTCAAACCTGACCTAAGTCGCCGGATTTAAAGAGCCCTCAGTACCCCTTTCTTCCGAGAGGAAGTAAAGCTGGCGGTCCCATGTCATAGATTTATGGCATGTTAAAGAACCTTCCACTACTTACACTTGTGTGGAGCTAAATTATAGGTTAGATTTGACTAACGCTCTTAGGTTCCAACGTTCGTCGCCAGGAGCCGACTGCGGTGGCATCTAGTAACTGTAGTAGTGTGTGTAACTGAATATTTTAGGTTGGGTTGAGTTGGAATTTGAAATGAGGTACTAGTCCAGCATTTGCCTAGAGGGAGTGTAGAAATAGCACATTCAGGATAGCCGCTCTCAGTGATAGGACTCAAACTTTTGATCTCCAGAGTTCCCTGCAGCTCTCTTTCAAGGTCTTGTGCTGGATTTAACGCGCACGGCTACGCCGAGTTTGTGGGAATTCACAACTAATGATGATGAATACACCGGCCCCGTGGTGTCGGGGTAGCGCGCCTGCCTCTCAACCGAAGGCCCCGGGTTTGATTCCCGGCTCCGTCAGGGATTTTAGAAACTGACGTGAGGGCTGGAAAGGGGTGCACTCAGCCTAGTGAGGACAATTGAGTAACTGTCTGACTGTGAGGCAGCGCCCCGATCACGAAAACCAAGATTAACGGCCGAGGGGACCCGATGCACTGATCTCGTGTCACCCCAATATCTGCAGGCCAAATGGCTGGGCAGCGGTCGCTTGTTAAGCCTTTAATGGGCTGTAGTGCCAGGGGTTATTATTATTATTATTATTATTATTATATATGAATCGCCGCCAATGGGCATATGCTGGGCATTTTTGATTGAACGCCCAAGGGCTCCCAACGAGTTAAATTTCAAGAATTTCCAACATTGACTACCAAATGTTACTGTCAATAACTGGTATATTCTGAGAATATACGTTTACTGTAAATTGGTGCCCATATTGAATTTTCTTTAATTTTTCCGTGGTTCTTATCTTTTATTTCGTGCAAACGACCAACAGAGATTTCTTTGTGATTTTACTCTCCTGTTTTCCCTTGTGTTTTTTCTCAGTATGTTACAGAAAACGAGATGGCTTCTACCCTCCCCCCCCCCTTCCGCCTGTTTAACATAAGCGTCAAACTTCGCCTTTATGCGCGATCATACGGCAACTTGCTGTACTCACTAGTCCTTGACGGGCAGCGCAAGAACTCTCTGTCAACCGCTACTCAAGATTGATTATCAGTTCATCTCACCTCCTACACAAGGCAACCTGCACGCTTCACATTGTTCAGTCTCCAGAGCAAGAAACACATATTTGTATCTGAAATATTTTTCATTGAGTATGTTGGTACCTGCTACATCATCCTTCCTCCCCTACCTTACCCCTCTCTTGGCTTGCATAGTCGGGAGCTTGTTTGCTCTTTCACTTCTTGTGGGAACTTCAAGCAGACTAGCTGGGTCTAAGAGCAGGGGACGACAGTCACGTCAGACATTTTGTGAAACAACCATGTAGCGACTGCTACTCTGTCACCACCATCACCGCCAGCCAAAAACATCATGGAGAGATAAGTTACAAACACTGCTTTAATCTAGCTTGAAGCTATTTTACTACTCGCTAGCATTCAACCATTGAACTTTTAACTTGCCGTCAAGATACTATTTTAGTAATGGCAAAGCATCATTTTGTTATAATCCATTTCCTCCGTGGGAGTTCATTCTAATGTGAAACTGTGAATAATGGTTGGGACACCGAGGGATTTGGTCTATTTTTCAACTTTATTGTGTCAAAGTAATCAGCGTGATGCATCGTGGAAATTTTAATTTTTACTCTGTCAAATGCCAATAAATGGGCCCATCGCGGGATTGACAGACAATCATAAATTGTCGCAAGGAAAATACCAAAGTCCTGTTCGGGTATCATCGTGCTTGGACGTGGATGTACAGTTGCAACAAAATTGATGCACTTCCATCTTTGGTCAACGACATGTTCGGGACAAAATGCAACTATCAGTACACAGTGCCACTGTGCAGATATCAGAATAACACAGACAAATGATATGCAATTAATGAGAAACAGCCCAAATGCATAAATAAATGCGTGAAGTGAGGTATAAGTCCCAAGTGACGATGGATGAGAAGCGCTTAAGAGAGTAGCTGTGTTAGCGTAGAGGTGGGGTGTGAAGTTGGTAACCCGGACCACAGCGGTAAAAATATTGGTCTCGGCAATTCTTTTTGTTTTGATGGCCTCTGTTATACCATTGTGTAACCGCACGATACTGGGTCCCTTAAGTTTTACAACACCTAAAAGACTCTCTGCCTGTCATGCTAGACTACTGGGTAGAACTATTCAACCCATGCATACTCACTGGGGAAATCCCAGAGCAATGGAGGTCGTCAACAATCAAAATGATGTTCAAGAAAGGAGAAACTGATGACCCTGATTCATACCGAGGTATAGCTCTCGAAAATACATCCTTCAAAGTATTCATGAAAATCTTAACAAACAGGCTTACAGAAGAAATAGATTTCCAGATACCGGAGAGTCAATTCGGCTTCCGAAAGGGAAGAAGCACATTACATGCCGTGAAATATCTAATTGAACAAGCCCAGGATACAATGAGGCACCCAGGAAAGAAATACTTTGTGGTCTTCGTAGACTACCGTAAGGCTTTTGACCTCATTGACAGAACGACGCTCGTCCGGAAACTCAATCACCTACTAGGGGCTACACATCCGTTAGTAATCATAATCTCGAATATCATCAGATATAACTATGTCCAAATATCAGATAACATAGCCCTATCCAAAAACATAACCCAAACAAACGGAATCCTACAAGGAGATCCAATCAGCCCAATATTATTCAACATCATGACAGCAGATATCACAGAAATAATCATAGATACATCAGCATCACTTTTACTTTATGCGGACGACATGGCAATAGGTTCAGAAAACATAGAAGAGCTCCAAGAGGTCCTCAAGAGGCTCACATCATGGACAGAAAGAAATGGCCTACAAATTAACCACAGCAAAACCAAACAGATGACCTTCAGGAAAGGAGGAAGGCATTCACTTAAAAACACAATGACTCATCACAACAAACCACTAGAGGTAGTGCCGAAATTCAAGTACCTCGGAGTCACCCTCCAAACTACTCTAACATCCTACAATATCCACGTTAAAGAAAGAGCGGTCGCAGCAATAAAAGCCATCTACCACATCGAACAACCTCAACAAATATCATTGGGTACAGCAATGCTACTGTTCAGCCATATCACCAATAGCAACCTATGGGATTAGCATTACCTGGGAAAAACTCACACTCAGCGACCTGATGATAATAGAAAAAGTCAAGGCCCGATATCTTAAGAGGATTTTAGGCATAGGAAAGTCTGCCCCTTCAAGGTTGACATATGTATTAACTAAGGAGGACTACTTCATCGACGATATCAAAATACAGTTTTACCTACCAAACACCAAAGCCTATGAGAATGCACGCCGAACCTTAAATGAGAAACGAAATGCCATTTGGTCCGACTTTTACTCTACAGATGCCATAATGACAGAAGAGTGGAAACAAGCTAATTACGAGCTACGACACGTAATAACACGTTACGCCACCCATAGATTTCACAATAGATTTTGCAAAACCAAGAATTTCCACCAACCGAATGAAGACTGTGTGTGCAACGATCATTGTGAAAGGTACCACGCACAAAACTGCAAAATGAGGACAACCTCAATAATAAGACTGGCATTAGCATAATTGATCATTTATGTACAAATATGTATTTGCACATTGTGCGCTTTTCTTTTAATTCATTCATCATCTTGCACAGTTTCCAGCCACTGGCCGGGTCTGTTTGGAACACAAGCCTCTCCAACGTCTTCTGTCTTCCCACCATCTCTCAGCCTCCACCCTTGTCCAGTCTTCTCCTCTCTTCTTCACGCTTTCTTCCACCCCCTTCAGCCACCTGTCTCTCGGTCTTCCCCTCGGTCTCTTTCCTTCCCACTTCGTCTCATGTACTCTCCTGGGTATCCTCTTCTCCTCCATTCGTTTTACATGTCCATACCATCTAAGTCTAGATTTCTCTATACCATCCTGTAATGGTTCCTCCTTCATTAATTCTCTGGTCCTCTCATTTCTTATTCTGTCCATCTTTGTAGCTCCAATACTGCTTCTCAAGAACCTCATCTCACTGGCCTGTATTTTGCTCTTCTCCCTTCCTTTCATAACCCAGGTCTCCGAGGCATACGTCAGGATAGGGACATAGTACGTCCGATATATGATCTTTTTGCTGTTCTGAGGGACATCCTTGCTCCATAACATGCTTCTCACACTCCTCCGAAATGCTTCTGCCTGCCTCCCCCGCTCATTTATTTCTCTATCGTTTCTTCCATTATCTTGCATCAGGCTTCCCAGATACTTGAAACTCTCCACTTTCTTCAGCTGTTCCCCACCAATTGTTATTCCTGTTGTGGTTCTTTCCTTCTTCCTTGTTGTGATCACCATCTCACTCTTATTTATGCTAAATTTCATCCCATATCCTTGTATTATTCCTTCCCACACGTCCAACTGTTCCTGTACCTCCTCCTCCTTGTTTCCCCAAATCATCAAATCATCTGCAAACACCATTGCTTTCATCTTTCCGTCCCCAATTACTTGTGCCACTCGGGTCATTATGTCATCCATCACCACAATGAAAAGTAACGGTGACAGTGCACTTCCTTGTTTCAGGCCGTTTCTTTGTTCCAACCAGTCAGATCTCTCTCCTCCCACTTTCACACAGTTCACGCTTCCCTTCTTTTAATAATAATAATAATTAAGTTTTACAACGAAATATTGCAATAAACCGTTAGTTAATTACCACTGGGTCTATGATAGCTGTTATTTACGTGCATGAGATGTTGGAAATATCATTACAATATTATGAGTGTTCTGCAGACTGCCAGTTAGCTCAGGGGAAGAGGCGTTGCGTAAAACGACAAAGAACCGGGGTTCGATTCGTATTCGTGGTGCTTATTTTTTGAACATGTCAAATGGTTCATGAACGAAATACTTGTGTGTTTCTATACAAAGGGAAATCTGGCTTAATGAATTTGCTTATTGTTAGTCCTCAAAAGGACTGTGGTAGACACTTCTTCAATATCTCGTCCAGTATCCACCGTCTTCGACAACTTGCTATAGCTGACGTGGCATATACTTAACTAGATTTCTGAAGTACAGTGGCCTCAAGATAGGAAGTTGCCGCGTTAGGCGTGGAAGCACAGCCGCTGGAGGGGGCCCCACGCCCGGTCAGCTATGCGTGTACAGTCACATTATTTGACAAGTTGACCTACCTCCATCCCTCCCAGCTTGTTTATTCTGTGGGGCCGTGACATATATTTCACATTTGTGAAGTTCATTTATACAACGTAGTAAACAAGGTATTTGTGTGCCAAGGAGCCAGTAATAAGTTAATAACAGTACGGTAACCGGTATTTAAAAAAATTCTTTGACTAAGCTGTGGACTATTTGAAAAGGCTTTTGTTGTTTATTTTAGGGGCTGCGACATCGTTGTCATATAGCCCAATGTATTTCAGGTGTGTGTGTGTGTGTGTGTGTGGGGGGGGGGATTTGTGTGATAACCTGTGTTATTGTGATAGCTGCACTAGTGTATGTATTAGTAAATTGGCGGTAAGATTGGGAAGGAGGCAGCCGTGGCCTGAAGTTAAGAACCATCCCAGCATTTGCCAGAGGTCCAGACCTCCGGGGCGAAAGTCAAGAACGCTACCCGCTACACCACAAAGCTTTTATGATTAAACAATGAGCATTGTCAATATCACTATGTATTCACAACACATGTACTGTACACATTATCACACTATTATCCCCCAGGGGTTCAAACCCATACAATTTTAGGATTATCACCACAGCACAATTTAGAGAAGAAACGACGTAAACCATTATTTACAGTGCGTCCGAAGGCAACTCCTCCACTCCCGATAAATCACCATCTGAATCTCCACTCTCATCTTCTTTTTCGCTACTGTCTTCACCTAACTTAATAAAGTTTTCCACGACTTCTTCAATTAGAGGCTGCTGCTTCAGGTACTCTGCTTCATATGTTTTGGCTTTCTCACATTTCTTCATCCAAGACTGTTGTGAGATTTCATCAAACTTCTGTGTTGCCAATGCTCTGACGTCCTCCATTTTGAATGTGGTGTTGTTTGCAGCAATCCAATTTTTTAGTTCGGCCCAGACAAGCTCTATGGGGTTGAGTTCTGGGTGATACGGTGGGAGGCGTATAACCGTGTGACCATGTTGTTTCAGCAGAGAGTCTATCACATATTCTTTATGCAGTGGTTTATTCAGCCTTACTAACTCAAGTAACTGAACTTTCACCATGTTGTCAGTAAATGGGATGTTATTACACCTTAACCACTCCTGCAGGACAGTCTTTCTGGAGTTGCTTGTGGATTTGTTAGATTGAACGTTGTGATATGGGGCGTCATCTATCACAAGCACACTGTTATTAGGGAGATTAGGGATTAACTTCTCTTCGAGACACTTGCTGTAATTATTATAATTCATCTCGTTATGGTAATCTCCTGTCGATTGTGACGATTGCCACATTGTCAAACAATTTTCAATAAACCCCATCTCCCCTCCAGCATCTATTACGATGAGTCTTCCTCCTTTAGAAATGGGTGTAAATAGCCTTCAGTCGAGACATCTGACCACGATTTTGAAATGACGTGGGTAGAATGAATATACGTTTCATCCATATACACCACAGGTCGGCCTTCTGATCTGAATCTTGTGAAGTTATGCAGATAATTATACCGTTGAAAAGCGATGTGTTGCCTTTCAACGAGCACGTGCCTATTGTTCCGAGTTTTCTTCCATTTTTAACCAGTTTAGGTATTGTCGGTACACATTTCTCCGTTAGATAAAAGTTATTGATCACTCTCCTTACAACACCTTTATCAAAACCATCCAGGCCTGTGACCGACTTGGTTTTTTTTTCGTTTTTTATTAGGAGCTCCGAACAGTGGTTCACCTTCATTTCTTTTCCTCTTGGCCTCACGACTTATCCTCGTTAAATTCATTTTAGAACATCCAACTGCAGCCGACACTCTCTCTCGCACCTTTTTCACATCTATCACAAATCCACCTGCTTCACTCTCCATTTTCATGAATTCCATCACATTATGAATAACCTCACGGGTTTGACTCTTGATAACTTTGCGCGGTAATTTACTACAACTCATCGTAACACAGCAAAACACAACAACAACAAATAATTCTCATAAACAAATTAATTTCTTTACAGTTCACTCAGACACAGAGACAACGATAAACCACTTGGCTCAACAGAATGATTTACTACTGAGCTGCGGAAACGAACTGTACCAGCTGGCTGCCAACAGCCCTCGTGGCGGGGGACACACATGTGTGCGCATGCGCGAACCAGGCAGCTTGCTATCTTGAGGCCACTGTACTGTTCATCAAGGGCAATCTCCTCCCACGCTTCCTACATAATCTACCACAATGCATCCTGCGAACGAGAGGGAGGGTGAGGCCAGTTTCCCTGATATGGCGTTTCCACTTTGCCCACACATGTTCAATGGGGTTCAAGTCTGGAGTTCGAGGGTCCCAGTTGAGCAGTTCAATGGAGTTCTGCTCAGAAAACCAGCCCTGAACACTCGTGCTCAAGTGGATTGGAGAGTTATCTTGCACGAACTGCTGTATTCATCTTTAAGCAGATCTCGGTGGAACACCCCATAGGATTGCTGCCTCACGCGCCCTGCAATTGCCGTGTTTGACGAGAGCCAGAAAGTGCTCCCTTGATGCATGTGTATAGTGAGCCATGGCAGAACGCAATTACGCCTTATTATCAACGTTAACTCGGCCAAACGCGGTTGTTTTCGTACCATGACATCATCATGGTGTGTTACTTCACAAAAATAATATTCACGGCGTAACTCGAACTGTTGTTGCTCGACGATGAACGACGTTACAGCCTGACAGCTAACCTACTACGCTACAGCGCCGCTCACGTAATTGTGAGTGTATCAAGTCTACTACGACACGGTGCGTGTGAGACGGGGCGAGGGGCTGGCCGATAGCGACCGAGAGAGAGAGAGCGAGAGAATTAGGGACTGACCATGTTGCAGTACATATCCACCGACCTGCATGCAGCCGACAGCAGCCGAAGTGACACTTAGCATTTTTCATGCCTCAAGAGATGCGACATTTTATGATTGTTTATCAGTAAGTTACTTCATTCCACCAGGTCAACACAACTAGCAAGTTCTTCTGGTAATCGTCAAATTGAAAGTCTGTGTTCGAAATTTTGTGACATTCACGTAACTACGTTTAATGGGCCTACTCTGCTCAAGCCCTACATTTTCATACCTCAAGCAATTTATTCAATGTTCAAATCTGAAACTATCCTAAGATTATGCAAGTTCTCCACTCGTAAGAAAATCACCCTGTTAATCAGTGACATTTATCAACAGAAAGTTTTTCCATTAACTCGAAAGTGCTTCGTGCCTGAAATAGTCTGGTTTAAAATAATTCGGTTACAGTGTCGCGCGCCAATGCATCCATGGACAGTGAAAAAATCCCATTAGGTAATTTAAGCAACCAAGGTTCTTTCTTTTTTGGGTAAATTTGAAGCTACACCCAAGAGGTCTGCTCTCCATTTTTCAATGTATAACTTTCGTATTTCTGTAAAAATTCAGTGGCATTGCCCACAACCTCTCTTTGTCCAACTGATATAAGTTGAAACTTCTCGAAGCCAAAGCGCTTCAAAATTGTCGTAACGTTTACAAAGCTTGCAAGCTCTTTATTATTCTCTTCCCATGAAGATCTTTTTGTATGGTTTTCCATTTTCTAATGGCATTTCAACTTTTTGCAACAATCTCTGCTGTGCCGAAGTTGTCAGGATGAACTACATTGTTCTATCTTAACTCTCATTTAGCTTCAGCGTGTTCAATGGGGCACCTTAATTGGTCCTATTCTTGCTCATTTAATCTAGTCTACGCAATAATTGCAAGTTTTATATAAATAGCTGTTCGAGGTTTAATCTTGGTCTGAGACCAATTAGGTATACTAGCACTAGCTGTGCACGAATCTAAAGACTCCCTCTCTCTCTCTCTCAAATTATATCTTCTTATTGCATGCTCGAAACTGCTCTATTTTGTATATTAACCTCATAGCAATTGAATTGCTTTATATCTTATGCGTGGCACAGTTTAAAAAATTTTCGCCACGGCTGCCCTGTTTGAATCTTGTAACATTTGTTATCACTCAAGTTTAAACATATATACCCAATTATTGTTGAAGTTAATCAATATTATCACTTTTTACCTTGATCTTCTCTTATGGCAGCAACTTGAGATGCGCCTCGTGAACTTCGTTAACTATTAGATGTGCTCTTATCGAAGTTCTTTTCTATCTATTACTTCAGTTTTCACAGATCTCTTTAGATTATTTATCGCTGGTATAGTTCACTCAGTTAACTTCCTACCTAGGGTCGTTTGCAATGTATGCATCTTGATTAGTGTTTTTTCGTAATCAAGACTTATCTAAATCTCTTATTAGTACCTTTCTTGTGAGAGATTTATTTTTACTTTTCAAGCACAACCACCACTTCTTTCCAAGAGCTTTACGCTTAATTGTATTTATAATAATAACGTCAACATTTGTAAATGGGCTACGGGTCTTCCCTCATACTACTCTGCTTTGGGAAGTTTCACGTCCTTTAGATTTCAGTACTAAATTAGCTTGTTTTCCATTGTTATTTTTTACTCTTGATAAAAATAAATTGTTTGTTTAGGATTCTTCCCATGTACCTAATCTTGTGATTTCGCTCCCAAACCTGTTCCTTATTTTATCTCATCTTTCCTATGGTGTCGATTGGACTCTCTTCCAATTGCTCCACTAACATTAGCGGTAAACGTTGGAACTTGATATAGCGTTTCCTAACCAGACAAATATAACCTACTGTACATATTTTGCTACACACCACCAATTGCAGTGGTAGGTTCTTTTACATGACATAACTCTATGACATGGGCTTTACTTCCCCTCCAAAGGAAGTCATACTGAAGGATTTTAACGCTCTTAAAAATATCCGACGTCTTCGGCCGGGTTTGAAAAAATCACCTTGAAACCTCCAACTCAGATGATCTGCGCCATGCTAGCTGTGGCTATACGATTATTGCTAGATTATTATAATTTTTTAAATAATTGTTTTGGTCTTCTATGGAACACGTTATTTCAACTGCCTTCCCCCTCGTTCTTTCACATTGGCCCAGTGTTCGCGCATTCTTCTTCGATCTGGGACCCTATAAACTTTGGAGTAAAAAAGTATGGTAACTTGGATCATCTTTTCCCTCCACTGGCTTCGTGATTTTCTGCCACTACAATACCATTCGGTGGCTCATCACCTTCCTTATTTCCTCTGAGAAGACAGCATTTGATGATTTATTTTCTCTTTCTCCTGGGAAACCTCACGTCAGAAGTCTGAAACTAATTGTTGAAAGTGGTTCCTGTTCTGACTGATGTCTATTCTCTCCATATCAGTATGTATCTCCAGAAACCACATGGGAATAATCCTTTCCCCTTCAAAATTTGCAAAGAGTTTTTGAGTCTGTCTTCCTTGATACATACGCAGGAGATGTCCATAGAATTGTATTTGTCTCTTCTTCATCGACTCTATAATTTTCTCTCTGTTAAGTCTCAATCTCCGTTGTCCATCCACATATCTAGGTCTCAGAATCTCCCTGAGGATCATTCTTTCTTTCTTTCTTTCTTTCTTTCTTTCTTTCTTTCTTTCTTTCTTTCTTTCTTTCCTTTCCAGTTGTTCCAGCAATCCTCTGCGTGTTAAATATAAGGTCCCTGAAGTGTAAATTCCTTCTGGTTTGAACAGTATTATAGTGCCTTAGTTTTGTTCTCCTACTTAGTGAATTCTTGCTGTACACATCTTTCGTTAATTAATATGCTAATTCCATCTTCCTGAGTTTTGACTGGATTAGCTTGTCTAATCCCTGGGTCATCTCACCAAGATACTTAAAGCTCTTCACTTTTGCTATCTTTCCTAATCCCTCCCTATATTATTCTGCTAAGGTCCATTCCAGTTTTGTACCGAAAATAAGGTCCCGTTAACACCAACCTACACATATGGGTACAGGTTCAGCATAACGCAATGCGTAAGCGAAACGCACTCACTCTTTAAATGCCTCACAATTAAATAAATACCTTAAATCATGTATATTTACAATGAAATAATGAAGGAATGCAACATGGTAACCATGGTAACAGAATCTCACAGGTCCATCTATTTCTGTAAGACGCAATGCAAGTCCAATTATTACATTACTGTGAAAGTTTCCAGGCGGTTATAGGTTATCACTGAACCAAATTAAGCTATAAAATTCATCAATACATACAGTATAATGCGCTTAAGGGGGTCAAGGGGCACTCTAATTTTTTTCACGCAATTTTCACGTGTGAGTGTGGTACGAAAGGTCTTTTTCACCCGACTATAAAGGGTCTATGAAAACCACATTTAAAGGCTCTTAAATTAATAGTGTCTGTGATATTCCCAGAAAACTAACTTCGCTCTGATATACCTATGAAGGAATGACAAGCCCCTAACCACTGCACCAGAAGCTGAAATGATAAAGTCTGATTATTCATACCAAGGATAAATCAGTCATAGCATTCATGATTGAGATTTTGCTAAGTGTACTCTTTACAACTAGAATATTCGTGGGCGAAGCTGCGACTTGTAAAGCTAGTTATTATTATAATTTTCGTTTCGGTCGTCTAGGGACCACGAGCCAATTCCAATTATGAGATCACCTTTTGTCCGTGTGTCTGTGTGTGCGTGTGTGTGTCCCTAATAACTTCTAAACGGCTGGAGCTATTTCAATGAAACTCGGTAAGTCCATAGCACTATTCCGGACGACCCCGACCGTGTCGTCCAAATTTTGTTACGTCTGACGAATCCATCATGGCGGCTGTGCGAAATATTTCACCAGCTTTCAATATCTCCGAATCTATTACAGATATCACCATGGAATTTTGTACGGTAATAAAGGGCACAACTAAAAGTTTACCTATGTGGCTTTTGAAAACCTGGTTACTACAAAACCAACATGGCGGCCAAGTTAAAATTGCGACTTTTAAATAGACGTTTTTCACGATTTAACCAACCAAACGCAATAAAACTTGGTACAGTATATGTTTATACACATTGTAATGCACCAACATGTATCTTTGATCAATTGTTTACATAACGTCAAGATGGCGGCTGTGCGAAATATTTCAGCGGCATTCTCTATCTGTTAGCGGTATCACCCGGAAATGTTGTACAGATATAAAGGGCACTACTGGAAGTTCATCTATAAGCCTTTCAAAAACCGATTAACTACAAAACGAACATGGCGGCCAAGCGAAGTTGAAAATTTTAAATAGACCTTTCTCGCGATTTAATGATCCAAACGCAATGAAACTTGGTACAGCGAATGTTCATATACATTGTAATGCACTGGTATCTGACTTAGTTCAATTGTTTACATAACCTCAAGATGGTGGCTGTGCGAATTTCAAAATTAAGTTTTTATTTCTTGTGTCGTAATCATGCGATTGAAGTGAAAGTTTGAATAACGAAACTACGCAATAATTTTCCTTTAATGGTACATGACTCTAGGACCTATACATATAACAATCCAACATGGCGACCATCCGAAATATTTAGACGGTTCTCAATATCTACGAATCTATTACAGCAATCAAACTGAAATTTTGGATATAGGCAATTAACATAAGTAGGATATATGAAAGTAGGCTTTAGGTCTTCACGGAACTACTTGTTTTTAAATAGTTATGCCCATCTGTGGAGCGCGGTTGAACTTATTTTGCTAATGATGTTTTCTCCATCTGCGCACTGAAATTATTCCTCTGTTCTTCAGTCCATGATGTCTTGCAACTTGTAGTGATTTTCTCAGAGAAATGATGGTTATTGATCATTGTCCTGGAGTTGATCTTGTAAAATTTCCTCTGTAAAGCCAATTTCTGGAAGGTCTTTTTCTATTTCACTAAGCGAGTTGTTCTGTACATTCATCGAGAGAGCAACGTCGAGCATCCTTTGGTAAGCCTGTCATAGTTCATTCTATATTATTATTATTATTATTATTTTGATTATTATTATTATTATTATTATTAGACTTACTCGCGCAAGAACGTAAAGACGTATACTTCCGACGAGTAGAACTGGGCAAGGCTCAAGCGCGGAAGGAAGCCGTAGCACGCAAGATGGAGCTTTGGCAGCAGAGGTGAAATGACGATCACAGAGGAAGATGGACAGCTCGGCTGATACCGAGTCTGGTCGAGTGGACGAGTAGGAAACACGGAGAAATAAATTACTTTCTGACACAGATGTTGACAGGTCATGGCTACTTTCGGTGTTACCTTCATCGTATGGCCAAAGTAAGGAGTCCAGTTTGTATTTACTGCGAGAACGAACGAGATGACGTTTATCATACGTTTTTCGTCTGCGATCGTTGGGCAGCAGAAAAACAACAACTTGAAGCTGAGGTTGGTCCAATAACGCCGGACAATATAGTTGGCATTATGCTGAGAAACGAGCTCAGCTGGGATACGGTCGCTTTCTTTGTTGAGGTGGTCCTTCGTCGGGGACTTGCTCGATTTAGTCGATTGAGTCTGCGATCCGCGGGTTATGAATGGAGAAGTAAGATGGTGCTTGTGAAGCAAAGAAAATGACTCCATCCTGAAGTAATACGAAAGTGGTCCCGGGATGGGTTTTGTCAAGAGGACAGTGTGTGGTTTTTTAGTGGGTAAGAATCCCACACTCTTGAGAAGTGCGGACCCTTCTCAAGGTCTTATGCAAGATTTATCCACTTCCCTCGTAAAAAAATAATATTATTATTATATTATTATTATTACTATTCTAGGAAAATAACACTTCTGGTAACCTTGGATGTGATGAACGCCTTCAACTCAACTAGGTGGATAGATATGGTTGAAGCTCTTCAATTCATCTTCCAGTTGCCTGCACATCTCCTGCGTATAATGAAAGATTATTTGAAGGATCGTACCCTGTTATATGACACTGCAGACGGCCAGAGGAGGAGAAAAGTCACGGCAGGAGCAGCACAAGGATCTATCCTGGGCCCGGATTTGTGGAACATGTTGTACGAAGGCTTACTGCGCATGGAGATGCCCGAAGATACATTCCTTGTTGGGTACGCTGATGATATTGCAGCGGTGATTGTAGCCAGAGATGCGGTTCTAGCTCAGTGGAAACTCAATCAGGTAATGCGACGGGTGAGTGGTTGGATGAACGCACATGGTCTGAATTTAGCTATGGCGAAAACTGAAATAGTCATGTTAACTAGGAGGAGAATAGACACTATAATTCCCATGAAAGTTGGAGAGGTGGTCGTTCGAACTGGAGCCACTGCGAAGTACTTAGGATTTACTCTTGACACGAAACTGACATACTGGTCTCATATACGGAAGGCAGCAGACAAGGCGGAAGTAGTGACAGCTGCCATTAGTAGACTCATGGCTAATGTGCATGGTCCTAGAGAAAGCAAGCGTCGACTACTGTTGTCCACAGCGCAGTCTATTCTCTTGTATGGAGCTGAGATTTGGTCTGATTCACTGAGGATAGAGAAGTATAGGAAACGCCTAGCTGCAATTCAGAGGAGAAGAGCTCTGAGGGTGGCGTGTGCTTACCGTACAGTTTCGTAACCTGCAGTTCTGGTTGTCTCAGGTGTTGCGCCAATAGACTTACTCGCGCAAGAACGTAAAGACGTATACGTCCGACGAGTAGAACTGGGCAAGGCTCAAGCCCGGAAGGAAGCCGTAGCACGCAAGATGGAGCTTTGACAGCAGAGGTGGAATGACGATCACAGAGGAAGATGGACAGCTCGGCTGATACAGGGTCTGGTCGAGTGGACGAGTAGGAAACACGGAGAAATAAATTACTTTCTGACACAGATGTTGACAGGTCATGGCTACTTTCGGTGTTACCTTCATCGTATGGCCAAAGTAAGGAGACCAGTTTGTATTTACTGCGAGAACGAACGAGATGACGTTTATCATACGTTTTTCGTCTGCGATCGTTGGGCAGCGGAAAAACAACAACTTGAAGCTGAGGTTGGTCCAATAACGCCGGACAATATAGTTGGCATTATGCCGAGGAACGAGCTCAGCTGGGATACGGTCGCTTTCTTTGTTGAGGTGGTCCTTCGTCAGAAGAAGTCGGATGGGGACTTGCTCGATTTAGTCGATTGAGTCTGCGATCCGCGGGCTATGAATGGAGAAGTAAGATGGTGCTTGTGAAGCAAAGAAAATGACTCCATCCTGAAGTAATACGAAAGTGGTCCCGGGATGGCTTTTGTCAAGAGGACAGGGTGTGGTTTTTTAGTGGGTAAGAATCCCACACTCTTGAGGATTGCGGACCCTTCTCAAGGTCTTATGCAAGATTTTTCGACTTCCCTCGTAAAAAAAAAAATTATTATTATTATTATTATTATTAATATTATTATTATCTTTAATTTCTCGTAATTATGGTACAACTCAATCTACAAGATACGGATACAATGAAGTATCCTGTAAACCTTACTTAGATAAAAAAAAAGTAGCCTATCAATATGACACGTAACCAGCAGCACTGCCTTCTGCTTTCTGGCAATCAGGTGTTTCATTTTCAGTTCCTCCAGCAGGCGCGGATTCAAGGGGGGGGGGGGGGGTCACGGGGGTCATGACCCCCCCCCCCCCCAAACGGAGACCAAATTTTTTTGCAAACTCAAAAAACGAAAACACAATTACCAGACAAATAAAACTTAACGAATTTTAACTGAAAAACATTTTTTTTTTTCATTTTATTCAATACTGAATTATCTTTAGTGGAATTATTATGTTCTGTTACAACTGTACATATTTACAACTTCAAACCTCTTGTATAAAAACTATTAGTTATACAACAAAATCAACTCGTCTATTTTGTTTAGCAAACCTTGTGATTACCGAATCGATGTTTATAGTGATGTCACGATGAATGTGCAGCAATGCACGGATAGGAAACTGGGGCTTTTTTCGCACCAACAATTTTTGCCGACTTCCAAACCGCAAGCTTGGTTGGCAATATAAGCTGTGACTTTCTCCCTTTGTCGGTACCAACTCGACTTGCCGAAACTGTAACGTACCTTGATCCTTTTCTCGAAGCTCGATGTAAAAGTCGCAAAACACGCCGTTGCAATTTGTACGAATATTTTTGGTGCGCTAAACGCATCAAATTTCTATCCATGAAGCTTGCAAAAAAATTGGTCTGGTTTTGTACGTTTGGTTATTTTGGGATTGCGTTTTTAGTGATACCATTTTTCTTAACAATTTCGATTCTCTGACCCTCTCCCCCCCCCCCCCCCGCAAGGCCAAACTCTAGATCGATTCTCTGACCCCCCCCCCCCCCCCCAAAACCAAACTCTAGATCCGCGCCTGTCCTCCAGAGCCATTACCAACGCCTTTGGAGAACTCCTGGGGAAGAGATCACCACTGGCAATATTCTCACGCATTTTTGTCTCCAATGTTGCCCGGATTTGTTCAGGCAAAGGTGCGTAATTGTTTTTTGTCTTATATTTAGCTGTTGTAATTTGTATATTTTGGCCAAGTGGGACAGCAACATCAAGTAGGCCTTTTGGTTTCTTTTATTGAGATAAACAATATCAGTTCGTTTGGCCAAAACTTTCTGGTCGGTTAAAATAGGTCCATCCCAATACATCTTATAATGCTCATTTTCACGCACGTTGGCAGGCTGTAATTGGAGTACACCATGTTCGTATCCAGAAGTCCACATTCATTGCTATTTTTTAGCCTGCTTTCGATTTTTGCAAATAATGAAAGTGACTTATGAGATCTACACAGGGCCAAAATTTGTGTGTCTGTCTGTGTGTCTGTGTGTGTGTGTGAGTGTGTGTGTGTGTGTGAGTGTGAGTGTGTGTGAGTGTGAATACTCTGAATGTCTGTCCCCCCTATCAATTCGAACACAGTGAAACCGAATTGAACGAAATTTGGTACAGTGGTAGCACTAGCTAAGGGCACCTCAGTATCATGTCCTATATCGCCGCCATCTTGACGGAAACGTAATGGCGGCCACCCAAATGTTCAAATCGTAAATCAAATTACGACTAACCTAATCATTCGATCTCTAACAAATTTTGCAACATTATACCTTTATGTATGAAGAATCTCTTGACCAAACTACTGGGTCATCAACCCATAACCAGGCGGATGGTGGCCATGTATGTGTGCAAATAGATTCCCCCTATCTATTAAAACACGGTAAAACCGAATTGAACAAAATTTGGTACAAAGGTAGCACTAGCAAATGGCAACTCAGTATCATGTTTTATATTTCCGCCATCTTGACGGAAAAGTAATGGCGGCCACCCAAATTTCAAAAGCTTAAATCAAATTACGACCAACCTAATAATCTGATCTCTATCAAATTTTCCAACATCATACCTTTAAGTGGGAAGTATATTTTGACGAAACTACAAGATCATCAGCTCAATAGTTTGCAGATGGTGGCCATGCATGTGTGCAAATCTATTCCCCCTATAAATTCAAACACGGTGAAACCGAATTGAACGAAAGTTGGTACAGAGGTAGCAATAGTAAAGAGCACCTCAGTGTCATGTTTTATATCGCTGCCATCTTGACGGAAACGTAATGGCGGCCTAAGCTTAAATCAAATTACGACTAACCTAATCATCCGATCTCTACCAAATTTTGCAACAACATACAGTATATTCATACGGCGAACGTCTTTTGACTAAACAGCAAGGCCATCATCCCAATAGCTTGCAGATGGAGGCCATGTATGTGTACAAATTGATTCCTCCTATCAATTCATACACGGTGAAACCGAATTGAACGACATTTGGTACAGGGGTAGCACTAGCAAAGGACACTCCAGTATCATGTTTTATATCGCCGCCCTCTTGACGAAAACGTAATGGCGGCCAACCAAATGGTAAACGCTTGACTCAAATTACGACTAACCTAATCATCTGATCTCTACTAAATTTTGCAACATTATACCTTTGGGTATAAAGAATCTTTTGACCAAACTACGTCGTCATCAGCCCAATGATTTGCGGATGGCGGCCATGTATGTGTGCAAATCGATTCCCCCTATCTTTTCAAACACGGTGAAACCGAATTGAATGAAATTCGGTACAGAGGTAGCACTAGCAAAAGTACACCTCAGTGTCATGTTTTATATCGCCGCCATCTTTACGAAAACGTAATGGCGGCCACCAAAATGTTAAAAGCATAAATCAAATTAAGACCAACCTAATCATCTGATCTCTACCAAATTTTGCAACATTATACCTTTATGTATGAAGAATTTTTTGACCAAATTACAAGGTCATCGGCCCAAATCGTTGCGAATGGCGACCACGTATGTGTGCAAATTGATTCCCCCTATCAATTCAAACACAGTAAAACCTAATTGAACGAAATTTGGTACAGAGGTAGCACTAGCAAAGGACACCTCAGTGTCATGTTTTATATCGCCGCCGTCTTGACGAAAACGGAAGGGTGTCCACCCAAATGTTAAAAGCTTATATCAAATTACGACCTTCTTAATCATTTGATGTCTACCAAATTTTGCAACAGCATATCTTTTTGTGGGAAGAATCTTTTGACTGAACTACAAGGTCGTCAGCCCAATAGTTTGCAGATAGCGGCCATGTATGTGTGCAAATCGATTCCCCATATCAATTCAAACATGGTGAGACCGAATTGAATGAATTTGGTACAGAGGTAGCACTGGCAAAGGGGACCTCATATTTATGTTTAATATCCCTATAGCACATTGTATTTTAACAAGCTACTACAACCAACATTCAATTATACTCCTTGAAAAGGACAAAGAGTTATAACGATACACACTCATTTAAGAGAAAGTAGGCTATATGTTCTTTACTGAACATCTTCTTTTATAATCGTTTCGGTCTTCCATAGACCATGTTATTTCAACTGCCTTTTCCTTCGTTCTTTCACATTGGCCCAGTATTCGCGCATTCTTCTACGGTGAGCTTCTTTTCGTTCTTCGGTCCACGTCTTGCCGGTTTTCAATAAGGGGTTTGGCTGAAAACTCTAATTCCCCAAGTTTCTTCTTCCCACGTTTCAAGATGTCCTCATGTGATATCCCCAGTTCTTGTAGGTCTTTCTATACCTCTCTAAACCAAATCCCTTTGGTTTTCTCTCTCACAAAGTAGGCACAGATTCGATTGGACAATCTTCCAGAGCTCATTCGTGTTAAATGGCCATAAAAGAGAGTCTACTTTTGCGTATGGTGTCCGTTATTTTCTCCTCATATAGATAATGTTCAACGTTGTGTCGCCATCTATACTCTCCTTGTTCCTTGACCGGGCCGAAAATCTTTCTCAAAATCTTCCTCTCTTTAGCTTGCAGTTGTTCTGCCAGGCCTTTCTTATTCATCGCCAGGCATTCTGATGCATATAACGCCTCCAGACTATTAACGGTAACGTAGTGCCTCAGTTTGGCCTTGAAGGACATTAATCGTTTCTTGTAAATATATTTGGTTAAATGGTAAGCCATTTCCATTTTTTTAATCCGTTTCACGAAAGCTTCCTTTTCACGTATGTTGGGCTCCAACCATTCACCCAGGTATTTCAATTTCTCGACCTGTGTTATTTGTCCTCCTTTCACTATAAGTTATCGGGTTTTGAGTTGATGTTCGTTATAAACTGCGTTTTCTCAAACGAAATCTGAAGACCTGCCTTTGCTGCTTTCACGTGTAATTGATTGATTTGTTGTGTGGCCGTGCCAAGAGAAAATTGTAACATCATCTGCGAAAGATAAACAGTCGATTGTCAGGTCCTTGTTCTTACAACCTTGTCTGACACCATTCTCTACACCATCCTTATACAATTATTTACGCCATCCTCGAATAACTTTCTCGAGAACACAGTTGAATAACCGAGGCGAGAGCCCATCTCCCTGTTTCACCCTTGTCCGTATTGCGAAGGATTCAGAAATCTATCCCCTGAATTTCACTTTGGAAGCTGTGTCCAACAGAGTTTTGTGAATGATTACTCTTGTCTTATTATCTAAACCAAATTCTCTTAAAACCTGGATCAGGGTACTTCGATACAGCGAGTCATGAGCCTTCTTGAAATCAACTAAGGTCACAACAAATTTCTTACTTCTCAGATTCATGTACGATAGAATTGATTTTAGATTCATGATTTTCTCAACACAAGAGCGCCCCTTTCGAAATCCACCTTGGTACTTGCCCAGTTGTTGATCGAGCTGTGCGGCTCCTCTCGTTTGAGCGCTTTCACGAGAATCTTGTATGCTATCTACAGGATTTACAGTATATGCCACGATAGTTGTTTACGTCCGCCTAATCACCTTTCTTGTTCAGGGGGTGAATCAGCTGCCGATGTCCAATCACTGGGCAGTTTCTCTGTTTCCCAAATCTCCCGAATGATATCCAGTAGCTTGTAGACTGCTTTATCACTTGCGTATTTCCAGAGCTCGGCAACTATTGAATCCTCACCTGGTGCTTTATTTTTCTTAAGTGAGTGAATGATGTGCTTGATTTCTTCCCTAGTTGGTAGACTTGATTCTGGATTGACGAGCGTATTATCATGAAAGGAAATTATTATTATTATTATTATTATTATTATATTATTATTATTATTATTATTATTGTTACTTTACTTTTATCGTTGTGGCCCCTAGGGACCGCGAGATCTCAACTGTTTTTCTTCTTGTTAGCCCACCTTGCCTTCATCCTTTCGGAATGGGATTTCGTTCATTCATTCGAGTGAACATATCTCTTGCTGGGTTTTACTTCCTCTTGATGAACCTAACGGAGTTTTTGTTTCAATAGAGTTCTGAGCAAGATGTCTGATTCGGAAATTTTAAACTTTTAACAAGTCCTTATCCAATTCTACCAACCAAAGAGGCATCACCTTTAAACTTCGGAAGTATGATAATATACGTTTGGAGAATCTACTGACTGGTATTCTGAGGAGGTGGGCATGGAATGTTATTCTCCGTTTCCGGATTACACATGAGATCTTTTCAGTGTGGAAGTATATTTCTGAATTACTCCAGAGCTTGTAACCTCCATCTTTGAACTTAGGAACAAGAATTTTCCTAATGATCTTTCTTTCCTGAACTTCAAGTTTCTCGATCGGTGTGTTAGGCATTCCGCTGCATACAGTGCTTCCGGTATAATCACAGTTTGATAGTGTCTTAACTGTGCATTCACAGAGATGGACATTTATTGTACAGTTGGTGAGTGAGGCGGAAGGCTGTTTCGAATTTATTGACTCGTGTTGAGATGGCGAACTTTTCAGAATTATTTGGTTCGATCCACTCACCAAGATATTTAAACTTTTGAACTTTAAAGATTTGGCCGTCGGTAGTTTGAAGATGAGCTGGAGCTCCTTTTATATTAGAGATGAATTGGGTTTTAGTGTAAGATATCTTGAGTCCTATTTTGGTTGTACAATCATGTAATTGACTTGTTGAATGGCTATTTCTGGAGAGGAAGCAAAGTGAGGTCATCTGAAAATGCGAGGCAATCAATATTGGTGTTATCCCGAGGTCTGCCTATTTGTACTACATTAGAAAATTTGGATTGGAGAACGTGTCTCCATTCTCTTATTATTATTAATAATAATAATACCGACAGTAGTGGCTACGCTGGCTAACGCGCAGCATTAGGCCATGGGGCCAAGCTCTCTGCTGACTCGGTAGACGCGTGGGTTCGAGCCCCACCGTCGGTTGTCCTTGAAATGGTTTTCCGTGGTTTCCCATTTTCAACACCAGGCAAATGCTGGGACGGTACCTTCTGACAGGCCACGGCCGCTTCCTTCCACATCCTTGCCCAGTTTCATTCACCATCATTCATTTCATCTCTCATTAACTCCTCTCATGAGGTTGGCGTCAGGAAGGGCATTCGGCCGTAAAAACCATCGCCACAAGGACTTCCATCGCATCGCATCGCATCTCATCCCCGACCCCGTTGGAAAAACGGGAATAATAAGGGGTAGACATACATACATTAATAATAATAATATTACTATTATTTACATTTGAATTGAGCATGTTAACAATCCATCTAATTTGTGTGTAGATTCTTCAACCAAACTTGACATCCTCCCAGTATTTCTTGAGTCCATCGATCAGTGCCTTCCTTCGTACTTCTAGTAGGGGCCCTCTCCGTCTTCTGGACTCAGATTTAACTTTAAAATCCTGATAGTGTTGAATCATTTCTCGAAATTCAAATCTGCCGTGGTTTTCTTTTCTGGAATACCAATTTGCATCAGGTATTTCTCAAATTCTTGGAACCATCTCCATTTGGTTGTATTTGGCTTTTCTTAGTCAGTCGGTCATCAGTTGTGCGAAATATGTGCCCTTTTTGATGGACGACATCTTAGTGCATACTCTTTCATAGGATCTCAATTGTACAATTATTTATTATTACTTATTTATTTAAGATCGTTTCAACCTCCTATTGGTTACGATTACATAACTTCCTTGACTGTTGATGTTCTTTCCTGTTACGCCAATACTCTTTCAATCGCTGGCTCACTCTTGTTCGTTCCTCGCCCGAGAACACCCTTCGAGTTCTCTTGGGTTTCTCTGCGGACAGATTTGTCACCTCCACAATTTTCCTTCTGAACACTTTTCTGTTTGCAATATCTCCCTCCTCAATGCCACATTTTTTAAGATCCTGATAAACTTCATTCAACCATGGAACTTGAGTCTTTCTCCTTTCCTGAAAGATGATGATTTTATTTGCTAGGCGTTCCGGTCCCATTCTTCTCAAGTGTCCATAGAAAATTAGTCGTCTTTCCCTCATAGATGTTAAAATGTTCTTGAATTTTCTATATAGCTCTTGATTTGATCTCAAACGGAAGGTAAACTCATTTGTTGCTGCTTTCTTGGGTCCCAGAATTTTCCTCAGAAATTTACGTTCTTTCGTTTCTATTTCTGTAATTCCCATTCTGGCAATTGTCTCCGCTGCATAAAGGCATTCAGGTTTCACCACGGTATTATAGTGTATGAGTTTCGCTTCATAGGAGAGGGATTTGGACCTATAAGTTTCCTGGCATAATTTGAATGCAATCTCCATCTTCTGCACTCTCTCATCAATAGCTGACTTCTCATCGTTGTTAGGAGTCAGAACCTCCCTTGGATACTTGAATTTGTGGACTCTTTTTATGTCACCATACTTGGTTGTCGTTGTCAATGTTGGTTCTTTGGGATCTATGTTCATATATTCAGTTTTCTCAAAGGATATTTGCAGTCCTGCCTTTTCTGCTGTTACTTGTAAAACCTCTATCTGTTTAGTGGCAGTCTGCAAATTATTATTATTATTACTATTGGCTTAGGCTTTCACGGCCGGCTTTCATAATGAGGTACAAGTTTTTCGGGCTTGTAGGCCGTGGTCCAGACAGGATATCTCCCGACGTTTCACCGGAAACTGCGTCCGGCATTATCAAGGGTTCCGCTCCTTACCTTGGTCAGCAGCGGAATGAGGAAGAGGCTTGAAATAATGGGTAACGGATTGTAGTGGGGTATTGTTGTTTGAATATGACTGTTGGTTGGGTGGATCTGGCGATGAACTAACGGCTGGAATGTAGTTTTGGATCTTCAAATAGCATGGTGAGCCGAGCGTTCTCTTCGCATATCGGCTGGATCGTCTGGTCTCACGTACATGTTGCGGGGTGCGGTGCGTGCTCCGGCTTCGGCGACCGAGCTTGTGAGGGTCAGGTGTTCCCTGGGCGACTGCCGGGCTGTAGCGGCAAGGTTCCTCAGGTTGACGTGTGAGTGATTTCTTGGCCTTGGTGTTCCTAAGGGCCGGGATCCATGTATTACGCACACGTTCAATTTCTTCCTTCCGATTGAAATTGTCGGGGTGTTTGAAGATTTCTATGGCTTCCCGCTACAACCTGGCGTGGTAGTGTGTGGCCGTGGAGAGTATATCCGTGTCCCCGTACTGTACATCGTGACCGGGAAAGAGAGAATGCTCTGCGACTGACGATTTATCAGTTTGACCCAGGCGGCTGTGTCTGTTATGTTCCTTGAGCCTGGTGGTCACGCTCCTCTTCGACGTTCCTATGTACACCTTCCCACAGGAACACGGGATTCTGTAGACACCTGCAGTGGAGTGTGAGTGGCGCTTGTCTTTAGCGGATCGCAGCAAGTCCCGGATTTTGGCGGTGGGTTTATAAACCGTCTTCACCCAATAGGTCTTCAGTAATTTGCCTATCCTCTCCGTCACCTTCTTCACGTACGGCAGGAATGCGGTGGCCACCGGAGTTTCCTCAGAATCTTTCCTCGTGCTCCGGCGCCTGGGATGAGAGGCTCGCTCAATCTCCTTATTGCTGTATCCGTTGGCGCATAGGGCCCTCTTTATATGTTTCAGCTCTTGGTTGAGGTTGGATGGCTCACAGATTCTCCTAGCACGGTCCACCAATGTTTTAATAACTCCGTGTTTCTGTCGGGAGTGGTGATTGGATGTCTTGTGTAGACACCAGTCGGTGTGCGTGTGGGTTTCCGGTATACGGTGTGCCCCAAGCGCAGGTCATTAGTCCTGGTGATCAGCACGTCAAGAAAGGCCAGGCAGTTGTCTTTCTCCTTCTCCATTGTAAATACCCCACTACAATCCGTTACCCATTATTTCAAGCCTCTTCCTCATTCCACTGCTGACCAAGGTAAGGAGCGGAACCCTTGATAATGCCGGACGCAGTTTCCGGTGAAACGTCGGGAGATATCCTGTCAGGACCACGACCTACAAGCCCGAAAAACTTGTACCTCATTGTTATTATTATTATTATTATTATTATTTTTAATCGTTTCGGTCGTCTATGGACCACGTTATTTCAACTGCCTTTTCCCTCGTTCTTTCACATTGGCCCAGTATTCGCGCATTCTTCTTCGGTGAGCTTCCCTTCGTTCTTCGGTCCACTTCTTGCCAGTTTTCAATATAGGTTTCGGCTGAAAACTCCGTATCTCCCCAAGTTTCTTCTTCAAAGAGTCACGTTCCAAGATGTCCTCATGTGATATCCCCAGTTCTTGTAGGTCTTTTTCCACCTCTGTAAACCAGATCCCTTTGGTTTTCTTTCCCACAAAGTAGGCACAGATTCGATTGGACAATCTTCCGGAGTTCATTCGTGTTAAATGGCCATAAAAGGAGAGTCTTCTTTTGCGAATGGTGTCCGTTATTTTCTCCACATGTAGATAGAGTTCATCGTTGTGTCGTCTTCTATACTCTCCTCGTTCCTTGACCGGGCCCAAGATCTTTCTCAGAATCTTCCTCTCTTTGGCTTTGAGTTGTTCTGCCAGGCCTTTCTTATTCATCGCCAGGCATTCTGATGCATATAACGCCTCCGGGCGTATAACGGTAACGAAGTGCCTCAGTTTGGCCTTGAAGGACATTGATCGTGATTTGTAAATGTCTTTGGTTAAATGGTAAGCCATTTCCATTTTGTTAATCCGTGCCACGAAGGATTCCTTTTCACGAATGTTGGGCTCAATCCATTCACCCAGGTATTTGAATTTCTCTACCTGATGTATTTGTCCTCCATTCACCGGAAGTTCTCTGGGTTCCGACTTGATGTTCGTTATAAACTGCGTTTTCTCAAACGAAATCTGAAGACCTGCCTTTGCTGCTTGCACCTGTAATTGATTGATTTGTTGTGTGGCTGTGTCAAGAGAATTAGAGAAAATTGCAACATCATCTGCGAAAGCTAAACAGTCGATTGTCAGGTTTTTGTTCTTACAACCTAGTCTGACCCCATTCTCTATACCATCCTTACACAATTCTTTACGCCATTCTCGAATAACTTTCTCAAGAACACAGTTGAATAAAAGAGGCGAGAGCCCATCTCCCTGTCTCACCCCTGTCCGTATTGCGAAGGATTCAGAAATCTCTCCCCTGAATTTCACTTTGGAAGCCGTATCCAATAGGGATTGGTGAATGATTGCTCTTGTCTTATTATCTAAACCAAATTCTCTTAAAACCTGGATCAGGGTACTTCGATCCAGCGAGTCGTAAGCCTTCTTGAAATCAACAAAAGTCACAACAAATTTCTTACTTCTCAGATTCATGTACGATAGAATTGATTTTAGATTCATGATTTGCTCAACACAAGAGCGCCCCTTTCGAAATCCACCTTGGTATTCGCCCAGGTGTTGATCGAGCTGTGCTTCCGCTCTCGTTTGAAGCGCTTTCGCGAGAATCTTGTATGTTATCGAGAGGAGTGATATGCCACGATAGTTGTTTACGTCCGCTTTATCACCTTTCTTGTGCAGGGGATGAATTAGGGCCCATGTCCAATCACTGGGCAGTTTCTCTGTTTCCCAAATCTCCCGGATGATATCCGTTAGCTTGTCGACTGGTTTTTCACCTGCGAATTTCCAGAGTTCGGCAACTATTGAATCCTCACCTGGTGCTTTATTGTTCTTAAGTGAGTGAATGATCTGCTTGATTTCTTCCCTAGTTGGTGGACTTGAGTCTGGATTGACGAGCACATTACTGTGAAAGGAAAATTTCGATGTTGGAGCCTCACAATTGAGAAGGGACTCAAAGTATTTCGCCAGGATCTGGCAGTTGTCTTTGTCATTGTAAGCAACTTTCCCATCGGGATTCCTAAAGTGAAGACTGGGTGGTGTGTATTTACTGAGATTTTGCTTGAAGGTTTTATAGAAATCACGGGTGTTGTTCTTTTTGAAATCTTGGTCTATCTGTGCCAACTGATTTTTTTGGAATGCTCGTTTTATCCCGCGTATGGTTTTATCAGCCTGCTTTCTCACGACCAGGAATCTCTCTCTGTTTTCTTCATTCTTCTGTTTGTTCCATCGCAACCAGGCAAGCCGCCTTTGGTGAATGGCATCGTCACATTCATTAGTCCACCAAGGATGCCGCCTCAACTTTGTCAGTGGGATGGTTTCCTGTGCCGTTTCAAGAATTGCTTCTTTGAGTTGTTCCCAATTCTGTGGCTCAAGTGTTTCAAGTTTCTGACTGAATTCGCTTTGTGTTTTCAGTTTTTCCACATCAAACCGGTTGATCTTTCTTCCCTGAAATCTCTTGGTGGATCTTGGAAGAAGTTTTAATTTTATCTTTGAAAGATAGTGATCAGAGTCAAGATTCGCGCTTCTTAATACTTTTACATTCTGGATTTCTCTACGAGATTTACGAGAAATAGCAACGTGGTCAATTTGGAATTCGCCGAGATGGGGATTTGGGGATGTCCATGTTTTCTGTTTTGCAGGAAGTCGTTTGAAAGCGGTTGACTTCATCACTAGGTTGAACGCCTTGCACAACTCCACTAACCTTTCTCCATTGCGGTTTGTTCTTCTGTGGGCCGGGTATTCTCCGATAATATTCTTGAATTTCTTTTCCTTACCGAGCTGAGCATTGAAGTCCCCAAGAAGGACGATGATGTGTTCCTTGGGAATCTTGGATAGAATATCTTCAAGCTCTTCCCAGAATATTTCCGTCCCTTGCGGATCGATTCTGTTAGCTTGATTAATTGGGGCATGGACGTTCACCATGGTGTAGATTTTATTTGTGCTCCGAAACGAAAGGATCGAGACTCGACTGTTGGGGGACGTGAAGTTGGTGATGGACTCTAAAATCTTCTTACTGACCACAAATCCTGTGCCAAGGTGGGGGATGGATTTTACTACACGTTTTCCGACTTTACCTTTGAAGATTCTATACCCCTGGGAGTCAAAAGCTTCTGCATCAACAAACCTTGTTTCCTGAATTGCTGCGATCAGGATTTGATGATGTTGTAGGGTGTCAATCAGTTGTTTCAATTTACCGACCTTCATAAGGGAGTTCACGTTGAATGTTGCGAAGAAGTTGCGTCGTTTGTGTCTGATCTTGTTTGTAGGAGTCTCCGATACCTCCAAGCATGTCGTTGCAGGCTCCCCAGAGTCCGAAGGCCTGCATGCGTCGTGCAAGACGACGGTGGATTGGTTACCACCTGGGGTAGTTGCTTCAGCAGACGTTTCCTCCATGCTTTTCACAGTTGAAAAAACTGTAGATAGGGGGCCAGTGATATTGCACACTGACCAATGTACTGCCAAGGTTGTGAACCTTGGAGTCCCCAGCACTGATCGGCTCGCCGACCCAGCTTCCCGCTGGGATTGGTTACCCAACCTTCCACTGGGTTGCTCGGCTTAACAGGGGGCACCTCTTGTAGGTTACATGCTGGAGTTGGAGTGAAAGAGGCTAAGTTGGATTCTCTTGCTGAATCCAATATGTTTAATTCGCAGCTGACATGCAACAACGCATTTCACTCCCATTAGCCCAGAGCCGTAAGGACTCCTCCCAGGTTGATTCCTGGGACCCATTATTATTATTATTATTATTATTATTATTATTATTATTATATCGATTGTTCCCCCTTAGGAGAGTGATTGAACTTGAATTCACGATTTCATCTCAGCGTGTTCCCTCTTTTATTCCCAAGCTCTCTTCTTTCGCTCAGCTGTCCATTTTTTTTCTTTGCAGGTTGTCTTGAAGTTCTTTGCTCAAACTTAACAATTGTGGTTTTATTCCGGCACTCGGTACGATCCTTGAGATTTTCTATGTTGATCTGTTGCAGGTCCCTCTGGACCTATTTCAGCCATTCCGTGTTGGATTTACTCTCTGTTATGATGTTGAGTAGCTTCTTTGCCGTCTGGAGTTTTCCAACGTGTAGATGTATGTGTAAAACTTTGCTCGGCGTTTTCTAATTTCTTCCGTTATTGTGTTGGTCTTTTGATAGGGTTCAATCAGAGGTCTCTTCAACCAAATGCCATTTTTATTGACTCCCCCGTAAATATTCCTCAGAATTTTTCGTTCCTGCTTTCTACATCCTTAATTTTGGAATGACCATCGATCTCATTGGTTTCGGCTGCGTAGGTTACTTCTGGAGGAATCACTATTTTGTAGTGCCTTCATTTTGCGTCTATCGAAATGCACTTTTAGATTTAGTGAGCCCACGTTAGCTTGTAAGCCTTCTGTAGCTTGGTGATTCTCTGTTCATTGACGATTCGGTTTAGTCCCATTATTATTATTATTATTATTATTATTATTATTATTATTATTATTATATCATTTGTGCCTTTATGGACAGTGTTTGAACTTAAATATGCCATGATGACCCAACTTTCACTTCTCTCCCTTCTTCCTCTTCTCTTCCCAAAATCTCTTAATCCTTTGACTGTGTTCCTGTTTCCTTTGTTCAGTCCATAATGTTCCCATCTTCTTCTTTTCTTTCCATTTACTTTAATTTTTTTATTCTTAATTTTGTTTCTGAATTCTCCTCTGTCTCCAATCACTTGCCTGTCGATCCCCACCTGCCTTAAGTCTTCCTCTATTTCATGATACCAATTAGTTTTCCTGTTTAAGGTATTTCCTACATTAAATATCTTCTTTGTAAGTCTGTTGTTGTTCATCCTCTGTATCTGCCCGTAAAAAGTTAGTCTGCGTATAATAATAATAATTATTATTTCTACATTCATTTCACGACTTAAGTGGGACATATCAACATATCGTCGGCTTGTTTGCAAGACGGTATGGCTAATTCTCTTAAGGTGGCACATTGAGAAACGAGCGAACAATGGAACAGGTCTCAAAGATGACGGCCTTCTGCATGGTGATATGTAGACCAGGATGTATTCCCAATATTTCTAGATTGCAAGCCAATGCTTTAGGGAAGATCCCGGTAGAAGAAATGACTATGGGCAGTATCAATACATTTTCCTCTCTTCACATTTGCCGTATTTCCTCAGCCAAGGGCAGATATTTGGTGATCTTATCACAGCAGGTTTGTTGCAGATTATGGGAATCGGGCACTGCAATATCAATGAGAAACGTTCTCTTCTGCACCTTATACACAAGAATGATATCTGGTCGGTTTGCTGGTATGGTTTTATCAGTAATAACTGATCGGTCCCATAACAACTTGTGACTAGGATTTTCCAAAACGGCGTCAGGAACATACTAATGGTATGACAAAGTATTTTAAGATAATAAGTACTTTTGAGCAAGGTTTAGGTGCATTATTTTGGCCACTTGGTTGTGCCTTTTCATGTAATCAGTACAGGATTTCTTGGCAGTCTGCTGTGATATGTTGAATTGTTTCCGGTTTTAGTTGGCATCTTCGGCATTTATCATCCTGAAAATTAAGATAGTTTTTGGTAGCCACAACTTGATCCTGGATTGCAATCATGAATCCTTCAGTCTCAGTGAATAGGTCCGCATGAGTCAACCAGCTGTTCGACGGATCAGTTATTACTATTATCATTAATCATATAATAATTATTATAATAAATCTTTCTTTCTTTCTTTCTTTCTTTCTTTCTTTCTTTCATTCATTGGGGCCGATAACCTAGATGTTAGGCCCCTAAAAACAACAATTATCATCATATTATCTTTCTTTCTTTCTTTCTTTCTTTCTTTCCTTGTTATGCCGAATCATAGAGTGCGTTTGAACTTGATTAGTTGGCTTGAAGGCTTTTACCTTCCTACTAAAATCTCTTCATTAACTCTCTATGTAGCCCCTGGCGTTCTTCTGTCCATCTTGTGCCAGTCTTTCTGCGAGGTTTCATCTTAAATGTGCGTCCTAAGATTTGTCGGTTTTTCATTATGTTCTCTCCGATGTTCAACTCGTTCAGTTCCCAACTTATTTCTTCCCGCCACTTTATCTTAGTAGATTGTGTGACAATTATAGTGAATAATCTTTTTGTTGGTCTATTCTTGTCCATCTTATATATGTGCACAAATATGTCAAACGTCTCCTGCGTACAGTGATTGTGAAAACTGTCTGTCAGACTATAGAGGTCTGCCGTTCGTCTCTTGATCCAAATTCCATGTTCGTGAGAATTTTGCGTTCTTGCTTTTCAATTTCAGAAATTTTAGAAAGGGTTTCTGGTTGGTTGGTTGGTTCTTAAGTTTAGGGGCTGCGACAACGCGGTCATGTAGCCCCGTGTACTTTGGGTGTGTGTAGAATCTGTCTGATAACCGGTGTTAATTGTGATGACTGTATTAGTGTGTGTTATCTGTTTTTTTTTTAAATTTAAGTACTGCAACTTAGAATTTTTCAAATAGTTCCTACTTTTGCCGCCAAGCGCCACCGTCAACGACTACTAGGCTAAGTTCACAACTCAGCTGCTAGACGCCACCGCAGTCGGCTCTTGGCAACGAACTTAGAAACCTAAGAGCGTTGTTTACAATAACCTATCTAATTTAGCTTCACACAGGTGCAATTAGTGGAAGGTTCTTTAACATGCCATAAATCTATGACATGAGACCGCCGGCTTTACTTCCCCTCCGAAGGAAGGCATACTGAGGGATTTTTAACGCTCTTAAAAAATCCGACGACTTCGGCCAGGTTTGAACCCGCTATCTTGGGCATAGAAGCTCAGCATGCTACCGTTTCTAAAGTTATGTTTCAGATGCATACAGAGCTTATATTTTGTTGTTGTTGTTGTTAATTCCCCCTTAAGGAGAGCGTTACAACACAATTAATTTTCATGTTTTTTTTTCTGTCCTTTTCTTCTTTCTTCCCAAAAACCTCTTATATATTCACTCTGCTTCCTCTATCTCACTTCTGTCCACTTCTTTCTTGTTTTCTTTTTCTTTGGGAGTTTGCTCAAATAATTGTGTTCTGAATTTTACTCTGCATATTTCCCTCTCTGTCATGCCTTTGTTTAGTTTCTTGAGGTCCTCCACGGTTTCCTTTACCCAACTGGTTCTCAGTGTACTATTCATAACTATATCAAAAGTCTTCTTGGTCAATCTGTTTTCGTTCATCCATTGTATATGTCCATAAAATTTTGTCCTTTTCCTTATGTTGTTTTTAATCGTATATGTCTGTTTGTATAGTTCTTTTCTCGGTCTCTTTTACCACAATCCTCTTTCTGAACTGACTCGTAGATCTTTCTCAGTATCTTTCTCTTTTACTTTTCTCTTTCCATGATTTTTGTTCATCCCTTGAATGCTGTCGTTTCTGAAGCGGATAGGACTTTTGGTAAGACTACTGTATTATAGTATGTATTATTATATATAGAGCTTATATTATATTAGTTTTATTACTTTCAAATTGAGCCACTATGGTCTACGAGTTAACATTCAATATCATTTTGTGTGTGTTGCTCTTGATCGTCTGCCAGCTTTGATGTCCTGCCAGTACCTCTTGCCTCCATTTTTGGGTGCTTTTGTCCTTACCTTACAATTATTTATTATTTACAAAGAATAATATGGACGTAAGACGCGTTTAAATGAATTTATTGATCTTTGGCGTAATTGGCGAGTGTAATTGTCCTTTTAGAGAAGTCCTTCAGGTTAAATGCGTACATTTCAATCCACACAGTTGGCATTTGCAGTTGTCAGTCGTGCAGATCTTCCAGTGAAAGCCGTGGGTGGCGAATATTGTATATACATGTCTGAGCTCGAAGTTTGGATCTTTCCATGTGTCTGTCTGTAGTGATTTCGTGGAGTGGATATCCGCTGAAATCTGCCGTGCCTTTTCTCTTCTTTCTTCGTGGACGAAGATGGAGGCAAGTGTGTCCTGTTGGATGAAGGTGGATTCGATATCATCCAGGAAGAATGATTCATAGGCTATTACGTGTGCTAGCCTGTTTTCGGTGAATTTGGAGATCTGGCGGATGTGTTTCAGGTATCTGGCCTTTAGACTTTCAAGTTTCCTCATGTTGGATATGTTAAGCATTTTCCATATTAGTTGGATGCCCCTACCTTAAAACCCCGGTAGTTTCTGACCATTTGTCTAAATTCATTGCTGTTCAGAATGTTGCCCTCTGGAACACTGATTTCTGTAAGATCTTTATTACATTCTTGAAACGCTCCCATTTTATTTTATTTTTTGCTTTTGGTTTCACGAAATTCCAAACTTTCTTTGTCAGTCGATCATCGGGCATTCTGAATATGTACCCATTGAATAACAACCTTTAATTTTGTATTGTTGACGTGACTGGGGAAAACCGGATGCACCTCAGGAAACCCTCGGGGTCGCTAACTCCCGAACTCACCACACGTGATCCCTTGAGGGTGTAGCACAATCCCGGGTGCACCGTAAGTGGAGGGTCTAAATACACCCTGCCTCCTTAAGGGCAGGAGATATGAAGAGAACAGAAGATGTCTGACCCCTCGAAGAATGAGAGATCAGAAACGCCGAAACAAGGGCCAATCAAGGGGGGAATGTGAAACACTCCCTAGGCCTTGGATACCCGAATACCGTTGGAGTCGGAAAAGAACAAGAGTTGACCTAGGGAGGTCGATAGGAAAGATGACAGAGAGGAGCCCAGCACAAGTAAGTGCAAGTAATGCCGAACTCAGCTGGGGGCCCCGTGGTTACCAACCCACGTTCCACTAATCGTGAGCCGCTGGGGGATTGTATTGTTGACGTGACTGTTTCTATCTTTCTGTACAACTCTTCATTTGATTTCAAACGTATGTATCCGCCATCTGCTGCCTAAACTTATTATATATTTTTTACAATGGTATGCCCAACTAAGAAGCGCGATTGAACCTAGGTTGGTTGGTTCCTCAGTTTAGGGGCTGCGACAACGTGGTCATGTAGCCCCGTGTACTTTGGGTGTGTGTAGAATCTGTCTGATAACCAGTGTTAATTGTGATGACTGTTTTAGTGTATGTATCTGTTTTTTAATTCAAGTAAGTACTGCAGACTTTGAATTTTTCGAATAGTTCCTACTTTTGCCGCCAAACACCACCGTCAACGACTAATTAGCTACTAGATACCACGGCCCATGGCAAGGAACGTAGGAACCTAAGAGCGTTGTTTACATTCTTAACCTGGTGGCTTCTGTGGCGTAGTCGATAGCATGCTGAGCTCCTATGCCCAAGATAGCGGGTTCAAACCCGGCCAAAGACGTCGGATTTTTTAAGAGTTAAAAATCCCTCAGTATGCCTTCCTTCGGAGGGGAAGTAAAGCCGGTGGTCCCATGTCATAGATTTATGGCATGTTAAAAATTCTTCCACTAATTACACCTGTGTGAAGCTAAATTGAATAGGTTAAGAATGTAAACAACGCACTTAACTTTCTACGTTCGTTACCAAGAGCCGACTGCGGTGGCGTCTAATAGCTAAGTTCTGAACTTGGCCTAATAGTCGTTGACGGTGGCGCTTGGCGGCAAAAGTAGGAACTATTTGAAAAATTCTAAGTTGCAGTCTGTACTTAAATTTAAAAAAATAGATAACACACACTAATACATCACAATTAACACCGGTTATCAGACAGATTCTACACACACCCAAAGTACACGGGGCTACATGACCACGTTGTCGCAACAATGAACTTTCTTAACCTAGATAAAATTTAGATTCACACAGGTGTACTTAGTGGATGGTTCTTTAACATGCCATTAATCTACTTCCCCTCCGAAGAAAGGCATACTGAGGGATTTTTAACGCTCTTAAAAATCCGACGACTTCGGCCGGGTTTGAACCCACGATATTGGGCATAGAAGCTCAACATGCTATCAACTACGCCACCGAAGCCGCTCGATTGAACCTACTCCACAGATGAATTAGCATTAGCTTTCTACTCTTCCCACCCCCAGGGACTCACAACTTGAGGGACGTTGGCTGGCGACCACGGGACCCCAGCTGAGTCCGGCATTGCTTCCACTTACATGTGCCAGGCTCCTCTCTGTTATCTTTCCTCTCGACCTCCCTTGGTCAAGTCTTGTTATTTTCCAACCCCGATGGTATTAGGGTATCCGAGCCCTAGGGAGTCTTTCACTTTCCCGCCTTAATTATCCCTTGTCTCATCTTTCCTAATCCCTCATTCTTCGAGGGGTCAGACCTCTTGTTATATTTTCATGTTATCTCCTGCCTTCTGCTCAAGGCCCTCAAGGAGGCAGGGTGTATGTAGTCCCACCACTTATGGTGCACCCTAGATTGTGCTACCCCCTCAAGGGCTCAAGTCTGGTAAGTTCGGGTGTTAGCGATCCTGAGGACTTCCTGAGCTGGGCCTGGTTTTTCTCCTTCTTCCATTGCCTTTTGGGCGGCCCCTCTCCTCTTACCTTTCTGCCTTTCTTGGCTCTCCTTCCTTTTATGTCCCTCTATTCTCACTCTTCGAGTGTTGAGGGGATTTCCTCTCCTCCTGTCTTTTATTTACACTAGCGGATCCGTGTGAGAAATCTCGCATGTTCATAAAACACATTTTCCCCAATAGGTTTATAATGAGAGACTTATGAAGAAAGGTTGCTATGTTTTTATTTCATCCAAATGATTATGGAAAGACCTCAGATTGTTAACATTACATGAACAGGCATCCCAGCGGCCCGTGGACAGCAATTATGGAGCGTATTTTACTACAACAACACTTCGTACATTTTTTTAAAGTAATTTTTTAAGGAAATCATTGATATTTATGGAATTAGAGTGCAATTCATCACTACTAATGTCTATTCTCTTTCATTTGAATGCTCATTTTCACTCTCGGTCGCTTGTGAGTGCCGCAGGAGGAATCTATACTACTGAAATTCTATATATGATGATTATTATCCTTTCTGTTTCCCCATTTCCTCTTCTACAGTAGTTTGTAAGAGAGTGGTTAGTTTTAGTTGCAGGTTTCATTTCATCATCTTTTATTTTCACTATCACCCAAATCATTAGGGGCCGATTACCTAGATGTTAGGCCCTTTAAAACAACAATCATGATCATCATCATCATCTTCTCTTCCTAAAATCTATTCATTCTCTCACTATGATCTTTCTTCCTTTCTGCTGTCCATACAGTGATGGCTCTCCTCGGGGGGGGGGGGGGGGGGGATTGCAGCAAAATGATGTTTGTTCACCAACGATCTGAATTTAGGCCTATCCCATAACATTTCGCCTGTTAGCTTGATTTCGTGAAAGTAATTTTCGATGTCTATTAGCCAGTTATTCTTGGCATGATTGAATATGAAACTCAGCAATTTTTCTAGATTTGTGCCATGTCTTGTGTGGGGTTTCGCCTAGGAACACCAAACTGGTTCATCAGCGTGCTCTTGGTGTCCCCGCCCGGATCCCTCAGGAGTAGAGAACTGCGCGCTACCTCCCTTTTTCTTCTTCTGCGCGAATGGGTCTCCTAGGTCCACGCGGAATCAACACTTCTTGGCCTTGACGTTTGCCTAATAACTCTCCATGCGCAACGATTGAGCGAGTCTTCGTTTTTTATTTTTTTAACGTATGGCTTTTAGTGCCGGGAGTGTCCGAGGACATGTTCGGCTCGCCAGTTTTGTAGCTGCTTCGAGGCGGACACCCAAGGGGTGAGCTACAAGTACCGTCGCGTGTGGAGTGTTGTCTGGGGAGGAAAGTTTGAATGTATGGACGAGGAGTTGGAAGGTAGCGGCTGTGGCCTATAGTTAGGGACCATCCCCGGCATTTGCCTGGAAGGAAGATGGGATACCACAGAAGACCATCTTCAAGGTTGCCGGCGGGGGGATTCGAAACTCCTCGCCTCCCGGATGTGGGCGACTGCCAGCAATCATGCCGTAACGACCACGGCTAATTCCCCCGTTGAGTCTTCGTTGCTGCGACCAGACGTGTCTGGTAGGTGTTCTCTCTTCTGCCTCAAAACCCCGTGTATGAGTAATTTTCCTAATTTCCTCTCGATCCTTGAGATTGGGAAAACCTAATTCAGCCAAGTCTTTTTCCAATTTGACCTTGTTGCCTTTTTCTGCAAAAACGTATAGATTTTATTTGTTAACCTAGTTGGGTCCATTCTGTACAAATGTCCCATGAATTGGATCCTTCTCATACGGATTATATCTGTGATTTTAGTAATTTTTAAATAGATGTCAGCATTAGGTTTCGGAAGGTGAATTCCATCTTTGATTTTGGTCCCTTTTTATGAACCGCACCTGCGCCTCTTTACTGCGAGAACTAATTCTCACTCCTGTGGGGTCTGGGCGGGGACATCAAGAGCCCGCTGATGAACCAGTTGGTGTCCTAGGTGAAACCCCACTCAAAACACGGCACAAATCCAGAAAAATTGCCTGAGTTTTAATTCGCTGGCCGTGAAAGCCAATATACCTTCTTCATGATTAAATATCTTTTTATTAAGTCTTTCATTGTCCATTCTTTGAATATGTCCATTAAATTATTATCGTCTTTTTCTAATGCTTCAAATTGTTGGTATAATTCGTGAGAACTCCGCACTCCCTTCATACACTCTGGGTCGAAGATTTTCTTGAGGATTTTCCTTTCTGGTTTTTATAAATTTTTAGGTAGTTATCCGCCTCCAATAAATAGGGTTTCTGATGCGTATAATGCTTCAGGTTGAATTACCGTGCTATAGTGTATAAAAAGTAGGTTGGCTCAGGCACGAAAAGCATTTCTACAGAAAAGGAATCTGTTGACATCGAATATAGAGTTAGGTATTATGGAGTCATTTTTGAAGGCCTTTGTTTGGAGCGTGGCGATCTATAGATGTGAAACGTGGATTATTGGTGCAGCAGAAAAGAGGAAAATTGAAGCGTTTGAAATGTGGTGTTACAAGAGAGTGATGAAGATCAGATGGGTAGATAGGGTTATAAATGAAGAGGTATTACGGCGAGTGGGAGAGGAGAGATGTTTTTAGCAACTGCTAATGAAGAGAAGAGATAGGTTGGTAGGACACACACTACGACACCCATGCATAGCAAGCTTAGTTATGGAAGGAAGTGTCGAGGACAAGATCTATAGGGGTGGACCAAGGTTAGAATATGTTGAACAGATTGCTTCGGATGTAGGGTGTGGTAGCTATGTAGAGATGAAACGATTAGCTCAGGACAGGGAGGAATGGAGGACTGCATCAAACCAGTCAAAAGACTGACGACTCAAACAACAACAACATCAGTGTTTTAATTTTGCGTTCGGAGAAATTGATTTGTTGTTGTATCTGTTCAAGCTGATTCTACAGACTTTTTGTAAGCAAGAGATTCATTCTTCGTTTGCTTCACGATATAATCCCGATGGTTGTATGATTTCCGCTCAGTATTTGAAACTGTTTACTTGAGGGATTTTTCCAAATTGAGTAATAATTATTATTATTACATCATTTGTGCAAGCCTCCGTGGCTTAGGCGGCAGCATGCCGGCCTCTCACTGCTGGGTCCGTGGTTCAAATCCTGGTCACTCCATGTGAGATCAGTGCTGGACAAAACGGAGGCAGACAGGTTTTATCCGGGTACTCCGGTTTTCCCTGTCAAAATTTCATTCCAGCAACACTCTCTACTATCATTTCATTTCATCTGTCATTCATTTAATCATTGCCCCAGAGGAGTGCGTCAGGCCTCGGCAGCCGGCACAGTTCATATCCTCGCCGCTAGATGGGGGCTTCATTCATTCTATTCCCTGACCCGGTCGGAGACTGGAAGCAGGCTGTGGATTTTCATTTTCACATCATTTGTGCCCTCATGGACAGTGTTTGTACTTAAATATCTCATGATAACACAATTTTCACTTCTCTCTCTTCTTCCACTTCTCTTCCCGAAATCTCTTCATCCTTTGACTGTGTTCCTGTTTCCTGTCCACAATGTTCTAGTCTTCATCTTTTCATTTGCTTTAAATGTTGAATTCTTAATTTTGTTTCTGAATTCTCCTCTGTCTCCAATCATTTCACTGTCGATCCCCACTTGCCTTAAGTCTTCCTCTTCTTTTTCATGATACCAAATAGTTCTCTTGCTTGAGCTGTTTGCTACATCAGAGATCTCCTTTTTAAGTCTGTTGTTGTTCATTCAATTGAGTAATAATAATAATAATAATAATAATAATAATAATAATAATAATAATAATAAAATAACACAAGTGGAAAGTTTCAAATATCTAAGAGAGATTATACAGAAAACAGGACTCAACTTGGCATCCAGTGAAGACAGGATCGCTAAATTGCAGAAAGCATACCGACTTACATGGAACCACTACAATAAAAAAAAAGTCCTCTCGGCACGCCGGAAGGCGGAGGTAGATTTCACCGGACAAACTTGGAGATAGGCGAAAATAGGCAGAATATGCAGGTTTTCGTAGAAGGATCAGACCTCATTTATCGCGTGAAAGTATTTTATAATTGGAGATTAATTAACTTTGTTTTTCTTCATTTTAAACATATTTTAAACATTTTATTGTCTTACGGGGACGGTAACCTTCTTGTCATTTGGAGTCCATTTTTAGCCTATTTACAATTTTGAAAAAATAGGCTTATGAGATCACCTTTTGTCCGTGTGTGTGAGTGTGTGTTAGGTGTGTGTGTGTGTGTCCCCCCTAATTAAATCTAAACGGCTGGAGCGATTTCAGTGAAACACAGTAAGTTCATAGCACTATTCCCGGCGACGTCGACCGTGCCCATCGAATTTTGTTACGTCTCACCAATCCAACATGGCGGCTGTGCGAAATATTTCACTAGCATTCAGTATCTCCGAAACTATAACGGATATCGCCCTGAAATTGTGTACGGTGATAAAGGGTACTACTAGAAGTTCACCTATGAAACTTTCAAAAACCTGGTTATTACATAACCTACATGGCGGCCAAGCGAAGTGGAGACTTTTAAATAGACTTTTCTCGCGATTTAAATATCCAAACGTAATGAAACTTGGTACAGCAAATATTTATACACATTGCAATGCACTGGAGTCTAAGTTAGTTCAATTGTTTACATAACCTCAAAATGGCGGCTGTGCGAAATATTTCACTGACATTCTATATCCCCGAAACTATTACAGATATCACCCTGCAATTTTGTACGGTGATAAAGGGTACAGATACAAGTTTACCTATGTATAATTCATAAACCTGTAAAGTACAAAACGAACATGGCGACCAAGCGAATTTGAAATATTTTAATAGACTTTTCTCGTGAGTTAACTCTCTGAGCGCAGTGAAATGTGGTACAGTAAATGATTTTGCAGATTGTAATGTACTGCCATCTAATTTAATTCAATTGTTTACATAACCTCAAGATGGCGGCTGTGCGAAATTTTAAAATTAAGTTTTTATTTCTTGTGTCGTAATCATGCGATCGATTGAAAGTTTGAATAATGAACCTAGGCAATAAGTGACCTTGAATGGTACATAACTCTATGGCCTATACATATAACAATCCTAAATGGCAAGCTTCCGTAATATTTAGACGGTTCTCAATATATATGAATCTTTTACAGCAACCAAACTGAAATTTTTATGTTCATAGAGACTATGAACATATGTTCACCTATAGGACTTTCAGTAACCTGGTGAGCACGAATCCAACATGGCGGCTACGCGAAGTATAAATATTTAAATGGGCGTTTCTCGCGAATTAACTATCCGAGTGCCGTGAAACGTTGCACGTTTTAAATGCTTACACAAATGTTGATCCACTGGCATCTAATTTATTTCAATTGTTTGCATAATCACAAGATGGCTGCTGTGCGTAATTTTAAAATCTCGTTTTTACCTCTTGTGTTCTAATCATGCGATTGAAGTTTGAATACCACACTTACACAATAATCTTAATATAATAGTACAAAAATAAAAATCCAACCTGGCGACCATCTGAAATATTTAGACGGTTCTCAATATCTACGAATCTGATACAGCAATTTAACTGAAATTTTGTATGTTGATAGAGGCAATTAACATGAGCAGGATATATGAAAATAGGCTGTACAGTTCTTCACGGAACTACTTGTTATACTTGTGGTCACACTGTCCTTATGCAAGGTTTCGACACTGATGTGTAACTATGTAACGGTCTGTTACTTCTTCACGCAAAATTATATCTCCCGCAGAGATGTTGGTTGGTTCTTCAGTTTAGGGGCTGCGACAACGCGGTCATATAACCCCGTGTACTTTGGGTGAGTGTAGAATCTGTCTGATAAACGGTGAGAATTGTAATGGCTGTATTAGTCTGTAATTCAGGTAAGGAATGCAGACTGTCAATTTCAAGCAGTAGTTCCTAATGTTGCTACCAGATACTAACGTCAACGCCACCCAGCTGTGAACTTGGCTACTAGATGCCACCTCAATCAGCAACTCGCAACGAACGTTGGAACTTCCCCTCCAAAGGAAAGCTAACTGAGGGATTTTTAGTGCTCTTAGAAAATCCGACGACTTTGGCCGGCTTTGAACCCGCGACCTTGGGCATAGAAGTTCAGCATGCTACCAGTTACGTCACCGAAGCCGCTTCACACTTAGTCAGATGGAAATCTGAATCTGATCTCGCGCAAGTGCGTTGTCATGGCAACGTCTGATGGCTCATCCCTCATCAATTTAGTAGTGTTGCCATGTCAACCACTGATAGCTCTTGGCATTTTCTTATAATTCCGAAATCATTTTTCTCATCCCTTGGCGCAATGGTGGCTCATATCAAAAATTCTTTCAGACAAACGTTTTAGGTAATTATTAGGGGAATATTGTCCATTTTGTACGGTTTTGATATTGTGCCTATTAACAGAGATATGATTAATGTTTCCCGAAAAAAACACTTTTTCCCACCCCTTTGGTCAATGGTTGGTGCTATCAAAAAAACGTTTCAAACATAAATTTCTGAGCTTTATCCGACACATAGTATGAACTTTGAACGGATTCGATATTTCACATATTAAGAGAGTTATAGCAATATTTCATTTTTTCGAAAAAAAAAAGTCCCCTATTTTCATCCCCTTCGACCGATTTAGCCCAGTAACGAACTCGTCCGAGATTTTATGGGTATACATATTCGGTAAAAAATTCAAAGTGATTGGTGCAAAATTACGGCAGTTATCGTGTCCACAAGAAACTGATATACATATATATACATATATTACATATATTATATATAAACTTTTGAACTGACGGTGGTTTTGGGGTCTGGGGGATGTGAAACGCGAAGATATGTCGAAATTTTCCGGAAATCGAAAAATGGTACCCATTGCAATAGTTAGCTTTCTAATGAAATCTACCTAAAATACTGCCGTCAACGACACCTAGCTGTGAACTTGGCTACTAGATGCCACCTCAATCAGCAACTCGCAACGAACGTTGGAACTTCCCCTCCGATGGAAAGCAAACTCAGGTTATTTAGCGCTCTTAGTAAATCCGACGACTTCAGCCGGGTTTGAACCCGCGACCTTGGGCATAGAAGTTCAGCATGCTACCAGTTCCCATACCGAAGTCGCTTCCCACTGACATATGAAAACTGAATGTGATCTCGTGCAGTGGCGTTGTCATAGCAACTGCTGATGGTCATCCCTTATCAATTAAAAGTAAAGTTGTCATGGCAACCTCTCTTGGCACTTGGCATTTTCTTATAATTTAAATCATTTTGTTCACCCCGTGGCGTAATGGTGGGTCATATCAAAAATTCTTTCAGACAAAAGTTTTAGGTAATTATTGGAGGAATATTGTCCATTTTGTGCGGTTTTGATATTGTGCCTATTAACAGAGATATGATTAATGTTTCCCTAAAAACCCACTTTTTCCCTCCCCTTTGGTCAATGGTTGGTGCTATCAAAAAACTTATTTGACATACATTTTTGGCACTTATCCGACACATATTATGAACTTTAAAGGGATTCGATATTTCATGTATTAAGAGAGTTATAGCGATATTTCACTTTTTCGAAAAAAGCCCCCCATTTTTACCCCCTTTGACCGATTGTGCCCATTAACGAACTGGACCGAGATTTTATAGGGATACATATTATGTAAAAAATTCAAAGTGATTAGTGCAAAATTACGGCAGTTATCGTGTCCACAAGAAACTGATATATATATATATATATATATATATATATATAGATAGATAGATAGATACATATATACATAAATTATATATAAACTTTTGAACTGACGGTGGTTTTGGGGTCTGGGGGATGTGAAACGCGAAGATATGTCGAAATTTTCCGGAAGTCGAAACATGGGACCCATTGCAATAGTTAGCTTTCTAAAGAAATCTACCTAAAAGTATTTCCATCAATGCCAAATTACGACACTATCGTACAGTAGTCTTACCAGAGGCCTTATACGCTTCAGAAACGTCAGCAATCAAGGGACGAACAAAAATCAAGGAATTAGAAAAACAAGAGAAAAGAATTCTGAGAAAGATCTACGGGCCATTTCAGAAAGAGGGAATATGGATGAAGAGACCGACAATAGAACTGTACAAACAGACAGAGACGATTACAAACAACATAAGGAAAAGAAGGACAAAATTTTATGGACATATACATAGGATGACCGAAGACAGACTGACCAAGAAAATGTTTAATATAGTTACGAATAGCACACTAAAAACCAATTGGGTAAAGGAAACCGTGGAAGACCTTAAGAAACTAAACATCTCTACAGAAGACATCGCACACAGAAGCAAATACAGAGAAAAACTTAGACTACAGAAGTTTGAGCAAACTCCCAAAGAGAGACAACCAGCAAAGAGGTGGACAGAAGAGAGAAAGAGGAAACATAGTGTGTGTATGAGAGGTTTTTGGGAAAAAATAAGAAAGGTCCAGAATGAAACATGAAAATTGATTGTGTTGTAACGCTCTCCTTATGGGGAATTAACGAATAAATAAATAATAATTATTATTATTAACTAAATGAATTTAATATCGTCGGTATGTAGATAATTATTATTGAGAATCTAATTTCGCCAAATAACCGACAAACTCACCTTGTGTATCCAAACTTTATTATGAGCTACGTTTCGATCGGCGGATCATTATCAAGCTACAACACATATCACAGAGATGATGTTTACAACCATGGTCAATTGCACTTGTACCTAACATAACCTGAAAAACCTAATGTTATGCTGTCTCAACACATTGTTTTCTTCCGTGTCCTTTTCGCTTCTCTTTTTATGCTCTCTTATTCTCGTAGACAATGTCCTCTTTGCTGTTACAGTTATCATTTTTGCATTCAATTTGATAAATGACATTAGTCAGATCTTCACTCTTTGTTTTATCTTTCTCCTTAACAATAACACCTTCTAATTTATTATCAACGGAGTTGATGACGTTGAGCTTTAGTTTTTCTAATTTATTGCAAATAATATCAGTGGTGCTATTGATATGGGGAACGACAATCCAAGCTCTCCTCTCTCTTGTTTGATCATTCTCTGAGACGGCGTTTTCCCCATTTGTTACTGTTTTTATGTTTTTAAGTTATGTTTGAGGCTGCAGATTGACTAACGTGCCAAAGAGACTGTATATGTTTTTAAGTTATGTTTGATGCTGCAGATTGACTAACGTGCCAAAGAGACTGTATATGTTTTTAAGTTATGTTTGAGGCTGCAGATTGACTAACGTGCCAAAGAGACTGTATATGTTTTTAAGTTATGTTTGAGGCTGCAGATTGACTAACGTGCCAAAGAGACTGTATATGTTTTTAAGTTATGTTTGAGGCTGCAGATTGACTAACGTGCCAAAGAGACTGTATACGTTTTTAAGTTATGTTTGAGGCTGCAGATTGACTAACGTGCCAAAGAGACTGTATATGTTTTTAAGTTATGTTTGAGGCTGCAGATTGACTAACGTGCCAAAGAGACTGTATATGTTTTTAAGTTATGTTTGAGGCTGCAGATTGACTAACGTGCCAAAGAGACTGTATATGTTTTTAAGTTATGTTTGAGGCTGCAGATTGACTAACGTGCCAAAGAGACTGTATACGTTTTTAAGTTATGTTTGAGGCTGCAGATTGACTAACGTGCCAAAGAGACTGTATATGTTTTTAAGTTATGTTTGAGGCTGCAGATTGACTAACGTGCCAAAGAGACTGTATATGTTTTTAAGTTATGTTTGAGGCTGCAGATTGACTAACGTGCCAAAGAGACTGTATATGTTTTTTTTTTAGGTTATGTTAGATACAAGTGCAATTGACCATGGTTGTAAACATCATCTCTGTGATATGTTTTGTAGCTTGATAATGATCCGCCGATCGAAACGTAGCTCATAATAAAGTTTGGATAAACAAGGTGAGTTTGTCGGTTATTTGGCGAAATTAGATTCTCAATAATAATTATTATTATTTTAATGAAATACGCACAAACTATTAAAATACAATAGTTGGACTCTTCGATGTACGGGATAATACAATTTTTATGTTTCATGTATTCCAGAATGTGATATCTTCTTTGCCCAGTAAAAGGTTACAAAGTTCACACAGACATCCTGGGTCAGGTTGGAATTGCAGATTTTATAGTGGTAGACAGAGAATTCAAAAAATGTTAGGGTCATTGATTACTGTCTGAACGAAGAGTTGTCACTTGTTTTGTATGGAGGTTCATGATGTCTATCAGTCCTCTACCACTTTCAGACTGAGGTATAGTCAGCCGCTCTGTTGCTGATTTCGGAAGGTGCATATTATGGCGTGATAAAAGCACCGATGTTTGTCTTTGCATATCGTGCAGCTCAGTTCGAGTCCACCTGATGTTACCAAACGAGTATGTAACTACGGACATTGCAAATGTGTTAACTGCCTTAATGATATGTTTTGCACTAAGTTTTGAAGAGAGAACACTGCTAAGTCGTGAAGTATACTGTTCAGTGATGTGCTTCTTGATATTACCATGCCTGAGATGAGTAGTCAGGGGGAACCCAAGGTATTTGTACAATGCGCCTTCCTCCAACGACTGAATACTTATCTGTCCCTCTCCAACAGGTATTCCTTGTGCAGAGCGCGAGTGTCTAACAACAGTCTGTGTTTTGTACTCATCAAAACCAAACTGCATATGGATATCTGAGGAAAAGCTCTGATTGATAGAGATGATGTATTGTAGGTGCACTTTAGTTGATGCATGTAAAGAAGATGGATCATGTTGTACGCTTCACCATGATTACCCTTGATACTAAATCCGTAGCTGCTACTGTTGAGGAGTTGCGAGAGAGATTCAAAGCCAGATAAAGCCAAAGTAGGCTTAGCGAGTCTCCTTGGAAAATTCTTCGGCGAATTGGTATTAAGGAAGATGTTAAACGAGTGCCACCCACTGTAAGTCGGAGAGCAGTGCCCCATGAAACCATTGCGCACTTCAGGAAGTTTACTATAATAGGGTTGACCTTGTAAACCTCCTAACTCTGTATAAGCCATGTACGAGGCAAGATATCGAAAGATGTTTGGTCATTAATAAAGCAGTCATAAAGGTTCCGTGATCTACGACAGGCCTGCTCTAATGCCACTGTATCGATAGTGAGCTGTTCCTTACATCCTTGAGAATTCCTTCTGCAACACTTTTTTGTTCTTCTGGGAGAATGGCGTTTTCTCGCAATGCGCACGAATTCGTTTTTCTATGATGGATTTAATGATCTTATACAAGGTTGGCAAGCAAGAGATGGAGCGATATATGGATGGGCTTGTGATTTTAGAGTCCTTTGGCTTGAGATAGGTTAACTCTCTGGTTAGGAACAATGGAAATGCAGCAGGATTCTCCAGAAAGCCTCGTAAACGTAAACGGTGGGTATATGTGAGACTTTTACAGTTGTTATGGGTCAGGAAAATGCCGAGTGCTTTCCAATTCTGTAGGCTGCGGCCCTTCTGGAGAATCAGGTCGTCATAGAACTTTCTCTCATTTCTCTTGAAGTCGTTGTTCTGTTTCTTCCGTGTGGTAGTGTTCTGGTATCTCTTCAGATGCTTAGAGAGCGCTGCAAGGTTTCGTTTATAAGTATCAAGTACTTCTGTTATCACTGTGTCCCCGGGGACCGGAAATTCTTGTTGTGAGGAGTCCTTCATGACTCTTCGGATACAGTTGTTCAGACGTCTACTTCTCACTCCATTCTTATACTGTTGCAGTTGGTTCACATTCTGGCGTAGTTGTTCAATGCGTTGTTACAAACATTTTGTTCATGAAGGTTGGGTTTCCTCGTGGCAGACTGTTGGTTTGGAGGGCGCGTCCTAACCCCATTAATTCGTACTGCGGCTAGTGCTGTATAGTAGATAGCAGTGTGAACCTCCAAGAAAGATAGGTGTTCTTCTATATAGTTAGGAATTACGGTTTCGTTCAGTTCACTCAACACCATGGCAAACGTGCAGGGAGACTGCTGCCTTGGAAGTATTCGACGTTGGGTAGGGTTGGTACCTGCATATTCAAGCAAAGCTGAATTAAATTCGTCTTGGATCTTGGAATGACGGCTTGTATCCCTATTCTGAAGTTCATTTACGGGATACGATTCATTCATGGTGACATCATTATCAGTATTTAATTGGTAGGTTTCACCACTTGCAGCTGAGGGATATAGTTCATGAGATAGGCCTATCTCCAGTCTGATTCGATCCAACAAAGGTTTGGGGACTAAATGAGTATTTACAATTTCTCTTCTTTGATCCGCTACTCGTTGCTCCGTGATGCTAAACAGAGGATACTGCTGCCTTAAAGCCGCATGCAGTGCTTGGCGGTAGTTTGTCATATCTGTTTCAAGACGAGTTAATCGATAATATGCCCGCATGATAGATCCATTCATTTGAGTTTCCCATTTCATGCGTTTTCTGGGCCTACCTGCGAGAGTGGTTGTATTTATTACAAAGGCACTGCCGCCAGGTGCGGTGCGAGACTCGAGATTTCGTGTACCACCAATATCGTCTTGAGCTGCTGGAGCTTCTTTGGGTCTACTGGTGGGTGGACAGCAGCTTGTCATCCCACTGCCACCGGTTTGCTTAAAGCCGCATGCAGTGCTTGGCGGTAGTTTGTCATATCTGTTTCAAGCGGTGGTTCTAGAGGTAACCTGAGGTATCACAGACAGTGACATTTCTGAAAGCAAATTTTGTAATATTTCCTTTCCTATGTGCTTTTTATACCTTCAGTCAGGTGTTATCAATATTATGTGTCAGTAAAGTATGATCCTTGTGTATTCATTCATTCAATTTCTCTAATCGGCCAACTAGGGACCACGATAAGACTCATTTTACATTCTGGCATTTGTTCATTTTTCTCTTGATGCACAATGTCTTCATGACCTCACTGTGTTTAGCACGACGTTCTTCTGTCCATTTCGCACCAGTTGTCCGTTTTTCGTCCCGGCAAGTCCCAAAGGTCTTGATGGCTGCCCTATAAAGGTTTCGGTCTTGTGCATCTTCTGCTCGTATGCCCATTTCTTCAAGATCTTTCTGGACGTTAACGTACCATATCATTATCGTTTTAATGCCAAAATAAACTTTTAGATTTGGGTTTCAGCTTTCGTGACTGTTCAGGATTTCCAATACACTCTGACTCGTCTTTAGCATGACGTTCCATTCACCCCAGAGCCCGAATGGGATGCATGCGTCGCTCGTGGGCGACGGTGGATTTCTTCGAAAAGTTACCACCTGGGGTATTGATCTCCTGTCTTTGTTTTACCATCATGCTTAAGAAGCTTTAGTTTGGCTCTGAGCAAATTGCTAATTATGAATGCAACCAACGTTGTTAGCTTTGGAGGGTCTCAATGTGTTACCCGGCGGCGGGCAGGCATTTCCTCCTAACTCAAATACAGTAGTTATGGTTTTCCCGCCAATATTTGGGTGGCTGATTGCAGTGGTTTCCCACTGGCCGATGGGGTCCTCACATCCCTACGCCATCCTTGAGTATTATTATTATTATATTTATTTTAAGCGAATTCTCCCAATAAAAGGAAGACGTTAAGCAAATAACTCAATCTTGATTCTTCTTGTTGTTCCAATAGGCATTTACTCTTTCCGAGAAGGCTTGTTAACGTTCTTCAGACCACTTTGGTCTGTACTGTTTTTCTTTCGGTTGCTCTGATCTAACTTCCCAGTTATTTACTTTGTGTCTAAAGGTGTCCCTTTCTGAAATGTCTGTTGAACACATGTTTGCGCATTTGAGGTCCTTTCGAAGTCGTTCTAGTCAAGGTGTTGAGTTCTTGAGTGAGGTTACTTAATCTATTATCCTTGTCGTCAATCGAATTTATGGTAGTCTAGTGAGATGACCATTAATATTATTAAAATTAGTATTTCATTTAGGGGCTCACACAATCGTTGTCATCAACCTCATGTACTCGGATGTGTGGATGTGTTTTATTTGTTAATCAACCTGTGTTATTCTGATGCCTTTATTAGCGCGTGTATTAGTAATCAACTATGGGACCTGTGCGAGAAATCTCGCATTTTCATTAATAATCCGCCCGGATTTACTGTTATGTGGGCTTCTATGAATATCTTTATTTGTTTAAAAGCACTTTTTAAACAAATTGTCGATATTCATGAAATCAGAGTGCAATTCGTCACTGTTGCGGGTAAAAATTCTGTTTGAATATTCTTTTCATTGCACAATGGGTTGTGTGGGAGCCTCCGTGGCTTGGGCGGCAGCACGCCGGCCTCTCACTGCTGGGTCCGTGGTTCAAATCCCGTTCACTCCATGTGAGATTTGTGCTGGACAAAACGGGTACTCCGATTTTCCCTATCTCAAATTTCATTCCAGCAACACTCTTCTCTGCCATTTCGTAACATCTGTCATTCATTTGATCATTGCCCCAGGGGGGGGGGGGGGTGCGACAGGCTTCGACAGCCGGCACAGTTCATATCCTCGCCGCTAGATAGGGGCTTCATTCATTCCATTCCCTGACCCGGTTGGTGGACTGGAAGCAGGCTGTGGATTTTAATTTCATTTTCAATGGGTTGTGTGCTCCTCATGTGTACCGACTACCCATCTGGTTTTAGTGTTATGCGGGCTGGACGCGACACAGTTCTGCAGGGGCTATCTCCTTTTTTATTTGTTTAAACATACTTTTTAAACAAATATATTTCCGTTGATTCTTCAAGAAATGCAAAATTTTTCCTGTACTATTGAGACGATTTGGAATATTTTGGCACAAACCTTACCTTCTAACTCCTTCTGGTTCAGGAGCTTCGGTTTCTTGTCGGATAAACTTAGCGTATTATATAATACAGTAGATTGCCGTGGTGATGTAGGTAGGATGAAAAAGAAAATCCACAGCCTGCTTCCAGTCGACCGACCAGGTCAGGGATGGAACGAATGAAGCCCCCATCAAGCGGCGAGGATATGAACTGTGCCGGCTACCGAAACCTGTCGCACTCCTCTGGGGCAATGATTACATGAATGACAGATGAAATGAAATGTTAGTGTGGAGAGTGTTGCCGGAATGAAATTTGTGGCACGGAAATCCTGAGTACGCGGAGAAAAACCTGTCTGCCTCCACTTTGTTGATATACGTAGGATACACAAGTAAAATCAAATCCTTAAGCCCCCATAATGGTTTTCAATAAACTGGACAGGCCTGTTTAAATAGAAGGCTATTCCAGGTGTAGGAGAAAGGGATGGCAGGGCTAGAGACTCTAATTGAATATCAGTGGATTAGCTGAAACAATTGTACCGACACATGCAGAGATTACATGGTAATAACCCGATGGGTTGTACACTCTGCTCCTGAGTGCAATTCAACTGTTATACTTAACCTAAAAGTTCCACAATTTCAGCAATTGTTTCGTCAATATTGTCCTTTAAATAGCCTACTGTCGACCAAAATATTATGTGCACTCGAGTTTGAAGGTTGTTTTTCAAGTAACCAATAGATCTACATAAAATCCAATAACACCATCATTTTCATCGTTCTATTTTACGTTAGTTCATGTAGGTTTGGAATTTTTAGTATATATTTTAATATTTTTTATCGCAGTTGGAACACAAAAAGTGCTCGTTTATAAGCGTGTTTCAACCATGTGTCACATTTAAGAATTGTTCTCTCACAAACTGGTCATCAGATCGAATCCAAATTTTAACAAAATATACAAAGGAACGTTGAATAACTGGTTTATTAATTTCAAAATTTTATGTGGCCAAGAAAGAAAGTTGTTATCATTTTTGTAAGGTAAATTTTTCTCGGCTCGGGGTCGTCGGAAAATGTAGTTCTTGGTCTCGTTGTAATCCTTATACATCAAAATGTTATGCTGCATGACTGTGAAATACGTAAACTAATTCAATTATTATATATCGGTTTGTATTTGTACGGGGAAATAAGACGTGTTTCACCAGCTCCAGGGAAAGCTGTACAGCGTTGCCAAGATGGAGCCCAACAAGCGTCATGGCGCGCCTCTCTCGAAAGTGATGGGCTCCATCTCAGCAACGCTGTACAACATTCCCGGGTGCGGCTAGCTGGTGAACCATGTCCTATTTTCCCGTTCAAATACAAACCGATATAAAATAAGTGAATTAATTTACGTATTTCACAGTCATACAGCAAACCTTTTGGATGTATAAGGATTACAACGCGGCCAAGAACTACATTTTCCAACGACACCGAGACGAGAGAAAGTTACCTTACAAAAATCATAACAACTTTGTTTCTTGGACACACAACATTTTGGAATTAATATACCAGCTATACAACATTCCGATGTATAATGTGTTAACATTTCGATTCAATCTAATGACGGGTTTGTGAGATAATAATTCTTAAATATGACACATGGTTGAAACACGCTTAAAAACGGGCACTTTTTGTGTTCCAATTGCGATAAAAAATATTAAAATATAAATTAAAAATTCCTAACCTACATGAACTAACGTATAATAGAACGACAAAAATGATGATGTTACTGGATTTTATGTAGGTCTATTGGTTACTTCACAAACAACCTTCAAACTCGAATGCACATAACATTTTGGTCGACAGTAGTGCAGGGGTTCACAACCTTTAGCAACTGCGTGCCATTTAAAATTTTTATACATTTTGGCGTACGAACAGTCCCATATTATTTTAGAAACATATATTTACTGTCTTTTGACTGGTTTGATGCAGCTTTCCATGCCTCCCTGTCCTGAGATAATCTTTTCATCTCTACATAGCTACAACCCCTACATCCGAGGCAATCTGTTATAATCTTGATCTACCCATACAGTTCTTGTCCTCGACCCTTTCTTCCATAACTAAGCTTGCTATTCCTGGGTGTCTTAGTATGCGTCCTACAACCTATCTCTTCTCTTCATTAGCAGTCGCCAGAAACATCTCTCCTCTCCCACTTGTCTTAATACCTCTTCGTTTGTAACCCTATCTACCCATCTGATCTTCATCTTTCTCCTTTAACACCACATTTCAAACGCTTCAATTCTCCTCTTTTCTGCTGCACCGATAGTCCAAGTTTCACTTCCATAGGGCGCCTCGCTCCAGACAAAGGCTTTCAAAAATGACTTCATAATACCTAAATCTATATTAGATGTCAACAGATTCCGTTTTTGTAGAAATGCTTTCCTTGCCTGAGCCAACCTACTTTTTATACCCTCTTTGCTTCGTCCATCACTGGTTATTTTGCTTCCTAAGTAACAGAAGTCTCCTACTTCCTTTAGATTTTCACCTTCAAATTTGATGTCCATAGGGGTTTCTGCTTTATTTCGGCTGCATTCCAGTATTTTTTGTTTTACATTTATTAATATTCATCATGAATTCTTTCCTCAAGACAGAGTCCATACCATTCAAAACTCATTCAAATCCTTTGGCGTGTCAGCCAAGATGACGATGTCATCAACAATTGTCAAAGAATAAGTTTTCCAATTTGTTCGCGTGAGAATAGGTGATAGACTACCTAGGGTAGAGAAAATTTATTTCATAGGCATTAACCCTTCAGCTCCCCCCACTTCTCCTCTTTGTCCAATCCCCTCAAGTGTTTGGCAGTCCTAAAATACAAAATCAAGAAACACAAACAAATTAAAATTAGTCAAATTTAATAGAGAAAAAACGCAAAACTTAAAAAATCGTAAAAATACTTTAATGTCTAAAAATAAAAACAAAAAAGGAAAATTGGTCAAACTACAAAAAGAAAAAAGAAAATCAGTCAGAAAAGCTAAAAAAAAGTCCAAAAAACAACAAATCAAAATTAGTCAAAATCAAAAAGTGAACAATCACAATTAGTCAAAATTAGTGAAAACAAGTTCAAAAAATCCCCCCTAAATAAATAAATAAATAAAATTAGTCAATATACTATCCAAAAAGAGAACAATCACAATTAGTCAAAATTTCTGAAAGCCAGTTTGAAAATTCCCCCCAAGTATAAATAAATAAACGTTTGTCAAAATACTAAAAAAGAACATTAAAAATTAGTCCAAATTAGTGAAAACCATTTCAAGAATCCCCTCCCCCTGGCAAATAAATAAATAAATAAATATAAACTGTTCAAAATCCAAAAAGAGAATAATCACAATTAGTCAAAATTAGTGAAAACCATTTCAAGAATCCCCTCCCCCTGGCAAATAAATAAATAAATAAATATAAACTGTTCAAAATCCAAAAAGAGAATAATCACAATTAGTCAAAATTAGTGAAAACCATTTCAAGAATCCCCTCCCCCTGGCAAATAAATAAATATAAAACTGTTCAAAATCCAAAAAGAGAATAATCACAATTAGTCCAAATTAGTGAAAACCATTTCAAGAATCCCCTCCCCCTGGCAAATAAATAAATAAATAAATAAATATAAACTGTTCAAAATCCAAAAAGAGAATAATCACAATTAGTCCAAATTAGTGAAAACCATTTCAAGAATCCCCTACCCCTGGCAAATAAATAAATAAATAAATATAAACTGTTCAAAATCCAAAAAGAGAATAATCACAATTAGTCAAAATTAGTGAAAACCATTTCAAGAATCCCCTCCCCCTGGCAAATAAATAAATAAATAAATATAAACTGTTCAAAATCCAAAAAGAGAACAATCTCAATTAGTCAAAATTAGTGAAAACCATATCAAGAATCCCCTCCCCCTGGCAAATAAATAAATAAATATAAAATGTTCAAAATCCGAAAAGAGGACAATCACAATTAGTCAAAATTAGTGAAAACCATTTCAAGAATCCCCTACCCCTGGAAAATAAATAAATAAATAAATAAATAAATATAAACTGTTCAAAATCCAAAAAGAGAACAATCACAATTAGTCAAAATTAGTGAAAACCATTTCAAGAATCCCCTCCCCCAGGCAAATAAATAAATAAATATAAAATGTTCAAAATCCGAAAAGAGGACAATCACAATTAGTCAAAATTAGTGAAAACCATTTCAAGAATCCCCTACCCCTGGAAAATAAATAAATAAATAAATATAAACTGTTCAAAATCCAAAAAGAGAACAATCACAATTAGTCAAAATTAGTGAAAACCAATTCAAAGATACTCCCCAAATATAAATAACTAAAATTTAGTCAAAATCCAGAAAGAGAATAATCACAATTAGTCAAAGTTAGTGAAACCCATTTCAAGAATCCCCCCAAATGTAAACAAATCAAAATTAGTCAAAATCCAACAAATCAAAATTAGTCAAAATCCAAAAAGAGAACAATCACAATTAATCAACATTTGTGAAAACCAGTTCAACTCCCCCCCCCCCCGAAAAGGTAAATAAATGAAAATTAGTCAAAATCCAAAAAGAGAACAATCAAAAATATTAGTCAAAAATTAGTGAAACCCATTTCAAGAATCCCCCCAAATGTAAACAAATCAAAATTAGTCAAAATCCAACAAATCAAAATTAGTCAAAATCCAAAAAGAGAACAATCACAATTAATCAACATTTGTGAAAACCAGTTCAACTCCCCCCCCCCCCGAAAAAGGTAAATAAATGAAAATTAGTCAAAATCCAAAAAGAGAACAATCAAAATTAGTCAAAATTAGTGAAAACAAGTTCAACTCCCCCCCCCCCAAATAAATGAAAATAAGTCAAAATCCAGTAAGAGAACAATCAAACTTAGTCAAAATGAGTGAAAACCAGTTCAAAAATCCCCCCCCCCCAAATAAATGAAAATAAGTCAAAATCCAGTAAGAGAACAATCAAAATTAGTCAAAATTAGTGAAAACAAGTTCAACTCCCCCCCCCCCCAAATAAATGAAAATAAGTCAAAATCCAGAAAGAGAACAATCAAACTTAGTCAAAATGAGTGAAAACCAGTTCAAAAATCCCCCCCCAAATATAAATAAACAAAATTTAGTCAAAATCCAAAAAGAGAATAATCACAATTAGTCAAAATTAGTGAAAACTATTTCAAGAATCCCCCCCGGCAAATAAATAAATAAAAATTGGTCAAAATCCAAAAAGAGAACATCAAAATTAGTGAAAACATGTTCAACCCCCCCCCCCCCAAATGATAAATCAATAGAAATTAGTCGAAATTCAAAAAGAGAACAATCACAATGAGTCAAAATTAGTGAAAACCTGTTCAAAAGTCAAAATCCAAAAAGAAAATTAACAAAAATAAAACAAAATTTGATCTAAGTGGTAATTATTATCAGTTTCTAGAATCGTAGTCGTTGTCGATGCGAAGCGCTACCGATAACAACATTGCAATTAGCACTACCGTTCTAGGGTTAATATTTATTGATGATTATGATAATGAAGATAATTAAGATTAATATGAACTAGCTCCGTTATAAGTGTATCTTAGAACCTGTTTGTGTTTTAGTGTTGACAAGGATGCTTAATTCCCAATCATCAAAAGTCAACTCTCTATCAAAATGTTTTTAGTAGGGCGACAGCTGAAATATCACCTGTAAATTAACGACAGTGTTTCTAATGTCTGTCAATTTTCTAGGCACCAAATTTAGACAGATTGATGCAGCTCTTCTCTTGAATACACAGTCAGTACATTCGCAAGTTTAATGCCGTACCTGCATCATTTTACCTGTAAGAAACTGGTTGTAGCTTGTAAAGGTACCACACGCAATCACATATCGAAAAAGATTTCAATTGCAGCTAAGTACATTTGAGCGATCATACAGGGAAACTTACTTCTTAAATACATAAATAAATAAACTTCTTGACTTACGCTCGTAGATTTTCAATCACAAATGTAATATATGAAGATCATAAGTACAGTCTGGTCAGAACTGATCGATAAAACTTATCAGGACATGAGCATCTTCATCAAAATATGCAGAATTATAATAAGTTATGATATATCTTCACTCAACCAACAAAGGCATTTGTCTGTTTCCATTCACAATTAAAATATACAAAATTTAATTAAAGAGTTGGATTAGAAATAGAAACGAAGCGTGTATTTTAATAATTTAGGGCATGAGAAAGGTATATTAGAATGCCATGAATTATGCCCCTTTTGTACATTCGACTTATAGATTAGAATTGCATGACATTCCAAAATTGCTTGTTCCACTTTTATTCTCAGACCCTCATTATTGATACTAAGATTATTTAAACTCAGAAATATTAAAGTGCCTCAGTTGATAGAGATGGAAAATATTGTGGAGTTAAACCAGAAATTATTATTTTTATTGTACATATTTTGATGCAAGATTTTACATCCTGATGAGATTCCTCGATTTATTCTGTCCATCTGTATAATCCAGTTCAAAAGTAAGAAGAATATTTGCTGAGCTGCTTTTCTTAATGTATATTATAAGCGTGCTTTAAAGCAGTGCCAAGTAATCTACAACTCCTAAGCGAGTTATTACCAAGCATGACAGTATGAAAATTATCTCATCTACTCTATACTCACTAATAGCTAGAAACATACATAAACAAGTATATAAATTAGATTCACTTTCAAAAAAAAGGAATTCAAAAAGTATCTTAAATATATTGTATATATATGTACAAAATTGATTTTCAAATACAGCATATCAGAGAGATAGAGAGCATTACTTATATTTTAGTTAGCATTGATCAATTCATAATCATGCGACATTCTTCAGGCTGAAGTGCTTATCGTGTATCACATACAAGAGAACCAAAATAGCTGCATGAAGGCACAGCAGAGAATTAGAAAAATAAACGTTTCATGCAGTTAGTTTGCTTGATTGCGAATTCATAATAGTCCGTTCCTGTTTCAAGTATAATAATAATTAATTATGTTATTGCCAAGACATTCTCCAAGAAATTAATAATAGTGCTTTGCAAGAGAAAATCAAGAAGATATTTGAAAAGTATCGTAAAAAAATATTGAAATAATCAAATATGCATTCTGTCCAACGGTGCGTTGTGTTTTGAGTAAAATCATGATGGTCACTTTTACGTAACTTAATCAGTTTTAAAATTAATATGATTACGTTAAGACTGTAAAAGTAAGTTGTAAATAATTTATAAAGGCACAGTGAATTTAATGGGGGATAAAATTACACCAGTTTTATTTGATATTGTTAGTATAGGTTTGGTATTCGAAACTATGTATGTCATCCTTTTTCGTAACGAATTATCAAGAAGTATCTTTTTGCCGTCTGGTGACAACCGCATTGATGAGTTTTTCTTTACACTTACGTGGCGATTATCATTGAAAGCTTTCGCTCTTGACCGATGTCACTGAAAGCAACAGTTTTGTTTTGAGAATAAGTCTCAGATTGTTCCTAGGACAAAATAATATTTTGCTAATATAATATCTGACACCGAAATATCCATGAAAAAAAAAAACAACATAATTTTGTGAGGTGAATGGAATTTTAAAACTGATTCTGTGTATATTAGCGCTGCTGATTCCAATATAGCTGTCCATTTTGTTGTAGCAGGTCTAGTTTTTATTAAAGATATTTTTAATTTTGTGATTACATATTACAGTAATTTAGTAATTAGGATTATGGAAGAACAGTACTGTGGACATTGAGATACGCATTTGATGGCGAACTATTGTTGGAGACTCCACTGAAAATATCCACAAATATTACATCGCATAAAATCACAAACACCTGGATCCAGTGATGTGTCAAATTGATGGTGATTACGTTTGTTGTTCTCTTTCTGCTTGGCATTACGTCATAGTGAACAATAAATGGATAACAACTAACTTCAAATATTAGAACTTTGCTCCAAAAATACTAGCTATTTTCATGAAGTACTGGTATCTATGATTTAAGCGTAATTAGTCTATCCTATAAAATAAAGTAAGTTACTTCCGACTTGACATTTCAGTGCTACGCTAGAGCTCTCTAGTGGTCAGAAGTGAAATCACTTAAACTAGCCAATTACAGGCAGCCATTCCGAAATATCACGACAAATCGAGTTTCGTTCGCTAATTCGTGGCATCGCTAACGAAATTCGATTTGCTGTGATATATCAAGGAGATGATGTTGATGGAACTCTTTAGGTTTCCGTAGAAAAGAAGTTCTTCGTATAAGGAACGTAGTAAAAAATGTGTATCAAAAACCTTGCTGATGAGCCCAACTTAACACAGTTAAACAAAACCCTACAACAGACATGGAAAAACCTATATGATTTATTGGAGTTGAATTGTAATTTTGAGACTACCTAATCATTAGTTTTTAGTACAGAAATTTTGACTACTGTGGCAAAATTGTATTTCTGGTTTGTTAAAGATCATTGAAATATTACGTTAGAGTATGCAAATTGTAGAATGATTCGTTAAAAGTATATTTTACTTTCATTCTTAAAATTCTTATAATTATATTTACTTATAATATTATAGCATTTTAAACTTTTGATTGAGTTACGTAAAAATAAGGCATGACCATCATGAATGCGAAGAAGTTATCCAGTGAAGAGAATAGAGTGGAAAAATATTTTAAAAGAATTTGACTGTGTTTTGTTATTATCGTCGACCTGTAATGGCGAAGACGCGGAGAGGGGAGCGCCATTTCTCATTCTCAAATGCTCCGCTAGATGTCAGATGCGTCTTGAGATGTGGAACGCTGGAACATATAACATCAGGGCAAAATTGTTACCAAAAAGGGAAATTACATCAGTTTCGGTAAATTATTTTAAAAACTGTATTAAACAAGTTGAAGTAAATTTTGAGAAAAGATTAGTTTTGAAAGATGAAACACTCGGAAATGAACAATGTAGGCTACACGATCGAATTAATATAATCATTGTATGTGATACTGCCGAAGATCTCATGAGAATTATTAAAACATAGAGATGATTATGGTATAGCTCTCCATGGAATGGACACATGTAGAGTAAGACTTGAATCCGTGCCACGTTCGGAGCACTTGCCTGGATAGCAACAGATTCGGGTTCGAATCCTGACCACAGCTATTTTTTCAAGTCTTCCTCAGCAGATATGGAAATTATTCTTTTCAGGATCAACAAGGCATAGAGTATACATATGGGTCATATTGACCTTGATTGTATAATTCTGTGAAAAGAATGTTGATATTGGAGGGTTAATTCCTCTTTCACACACACCCACACACACACAGAGAAACGCACTCACTCAAAGAAATTTGCCATTATAGGCAAAGTATTTGTGATATCCCAGTTGAGAGTAAAATGTTAAAATGTAAAATATAGAGAGAGTTCCTAAAATTGTTAAATATACACCGGTCAATACATAACAGAAACATCTCTATTCACATATCAAAGGCACATATTTCAACCTTACAATGAGGCTTTTTTCAATAGAACATCAATATAAAAGTATTGTTATCTAGAATAGAATAATATTGTCTGGGAACATTAGGGCCATTGGGCCCTCTCTTCCATCTAATCAGATTATACAATTAATATATTACAAGCAATACAAGTATGAACAAAACTAGTAGGAATACAATATTACTACAATAGAAATTCGTATAAAAATAGGTAAGCATGGTTCTGCAAATTTGTCATGTTAATAATATGTTGCTAATGTGAATCAATAACGTACCGTAATTAAAAGTTGGTAAGAAATTAGAGAAAGTATTGGAAATACTAGTAAAATAAAAACTATTTATAATGGTGATGATGGTGATAGCGGTCGTGACTGAATTATTTGCAAGATAGAATATGCATTACATTTTTAAAAGGATGTGAGAAATTATTTCAAAATTATACATAAAATATGATCAATCAAAATTTCGGTCGAGTTCGTTAATGGGAAAAATTGGATCTAGAGGATTGAATTGGGGGGGGGGGGGGAGCTTTTTCGAAAAAGTGAAATATCGCTTCAACTTTCATGTGAAAAATCGAATTCATTCAAAGTTCATACAATTCTTTGGATAAGGGTCAAAAACGTATATCAGTAATGTATTTTGATAGCACCTTCCATTGACAAAGGGGTGGGAAAAATTGAGTTTTTGGATTTAAAACAGTTCATAGGCCTACCACTATTAAAAGTTACAGAATCAAAATCATTTAAAATGGTCAACAGTCCTCTAATAGAATACTTAAAAGTTTTAGCTGAAATAATTTTTGATATGACCCACTCTTAAGCCAAGGGATGAGCAAAATATATTCGGAATTATGAAAAGATCGGGCTTCTCGCATGCTTAACACTGGAACGTTTGTAGGTATAGAACAATTGGCACTTATACTGAATTTGAAGTATTCTTCCTTGCCCGGTGAAATCTAGGTACCTCCGTCTTCCAGCATGTCGAGAGGGATTTCCTTTTGATTCCAGGTGAATGTTTAATACTGTTGCATCCGTAGGATGGCACCCTAATCCCCTACTATCTACGACCCACACATCTATACCCAAATAAACGCCTTCAGGATAAATCATACAAATCTACAACACATCTATAAGCCTAATATTTCAATAACCTCCAATAACCTCACAACTTGAACCTCATCGACCCCGGCCATCACCTCACATCCTGAGGAATTTGCAATTATGCGCACTCAACACACTGAAAGCTATAAAACAGTAGAGGTGAGGTCACTCGGGGTCAGTCTTCCTCAGTGCTACCTAGTGCCAGACCGCTGCTGAGCGCCGTTCCGACGACTGCCGGAGGGTGTCTAGCGATCACATCTCCTCACACAGACATTCACACTTTCATCCCCTAGTGCTTGGATTGTAATAAGCATCTGAATTATTAACTGCTCTGCCAAATCTAGGAGTACTTCAAGTCAGAAGTACTCATTAAACTCCGACATATTAGAAGCAACTGGTCTTTTAGTTTATTTCTCTAGTTGTTAAGATCCTGCCCTTCATCCCTCGTCCCAGCAGGATTCAGGTAACACTTATTTTATTGTTCCGTGGCTTCCGCATTCAGCCACTCGTGTACGTCACAGTGCTTGTCTCGTGCATAGCGCGAGCCGCCAGCCGCTCACGTTAGCAGTAATCCAAGTAGCAGCTCAGCTGTTTAGAGCCTTCTGCACCAAACCGCCCTCAACTCCGATATCACACCCTCGAGCTACCCAACCAGACAGCACAATTGGGAGTTCTCCTTTCGAGCTCCATCCACGCTCTTGGACTTCTCAAACGCCCACACTTCCTACACACGAACCTCCAGCATCCCCCCAGCTTCCCATTTCTCATCCCTCCAAATACTACATTGTAGAGGGCCCACACTCAGGTCCCCTACAATTGGTGGACGTGCGAGGTACCGTGACGTCCAGGGATCACATACGACGTGATTCTGCGGAAAAGATCCCAAACCACCGCTTACAGCCAAGCTTGCGCCACCCAAAAACGAAAAATTCTTTCAGAGTATGGGTCAGGTATTATTAATTACCCACCCAAGCCAGCCCGATCAGATATAGGATTTCCACAGCCACCCTTATATAGAAGCCAGCAATTTACAACCCCATAGAAAGTTACGCCCATCCCATACGATAGAAAGGGGCAAAATTATTTAATTACCCGCCCACCTAGATCCCCAGAGCCATAGGCAGGATAGCTCAGGTGCTATTAGATCCACCAACCCCGTAGGGTAAAGGGGAGATTACATACAAACAGGGACACTAATCCCACAGCTCCGATAGCCCATACATATTTATACAATCACCACTTCAGAAAGCTTATCATACTCGTAATATTTAACGCTTGTACAGGATTTCCACCCCACGTCTACACACTTACATAACATGCCATCCATTTATAGTGTCAGACTACCAACCCCAAGATTGCAGGTTCGCCCCTGGCCATGGTAAGTGATTTTTGAAGGCGACAAAAATCACGATACTCATGTCATACGTTGTTGGCATGTTAAAGAACCCATTTGAATTCAGTAGGCCGTGTTCAATGGCAAAATTAATCTCGGGATTTTCCGCCAACACAAAGTTCCTCCATTCTCTACTTGAAAGCGCTGTAGTAGTGTCAAGGAGTTTAGATATCTAACCTCCTTGACTTTCATAGCGTTCAAAGGAACGACGAAATTCGACATGCAAGTTACCCTCTGGGTGTCAATTAACAAAGCTTGCACCAGGCACCCGAGGCCATACGATATTATTATATTATTATTACCGCCTAACTGTACTGAAACGAGTTGCCTCAATGCATGGCACAAATCCTTGCGGAATAAACAGGATCACCTGAACCTCATGCAGGAGATGCTGCATGCTCAATACATTAGGATTCTGGGGACTCTATCCCACAAAAAGGGACCACAATGCGTCATTAGAGGCCCCATTGCAGCGATCAGGCAACAGATAATTCGCACACACAGCAGACTACACTTACTACACGAGGCTCTTTACAAAGAATACTGTGAACTCAGGGAATAACACCTTAGAGTGAACACTGCCAACACCAGAGTGGCGGAACAGGCCAAGGAACTCACCCTGCAATATGCCGCATTAGGGCGACGACACCGTCAGTTTCAGGCGGACAATATAATGTTCGAGCTATTAATACAGAAGCCTATACATTGTAGAGGGCCCACACTCAGGTCCGACAGAAGAGTTGTTGCAACCGTAGGATGGCACCCTCATCCCCTACTATCTACGACCCACACATCTATATCCAAATAAACGCCTTCAGGATAAATCATACAAATTTACAACACAATAACCTCCAATAACCTCACAACTTGAATCTCATCGACCCCGGCCAGCACCTCACATCCTCACGTTGTTCTACTTTAAGAAAATGTATTGGTTTTTCATGCATACATATGCTACGAAAATGTACTTTAATGAACCAGGGTGCACGTGTCTTAATCATAGTCAAAACCTAAAAACTTAATTTACTCAATATCTAATAATTGTGTTTATTTACAGGTTCAAACAGCAATAAGTCACGTTTTAATTCATCGGTCAACCTCAACACGGTCTCAAATTAAATATCATTACATTGGAACTGTTCTGTACTAAAACTGTGGAAACAATGAACACGAGGAAATGAAAAATTGATTTCTTAAAAAAAAACATTTCTGAAAGAATATGTTATATTTCTTTGTATAATAGTGATAACCTAATTCATTTAGTAGGGGACATCAAAAACACTAATGTTAATAGTAGTTATGTGAGACAAGAATTGAAATAAATGCATTGTGGTAGTTGCTACATTTTTTTTACTACATACATTTTTGGACACCCGTAAAATTTTAAACTATCCATTCTGATAACATAACTGCCTTTATTTATATAATATAAGGTGCGTTCAAAAAGTAACGAGCCGGAGGTGGTAATGCGCAAACCGGTGACTACATCGGCTAATCGTGGCGTGTGTAACGAGGTGTGGTTCCGACCAGAGCGTGGAAGGTCACAGCCCGTTGCTAGAGGGCATGCGTGCACGTCACGTGACGATACAAAGCAAGCAGCAGCATTCATCAATCGTCCAATGCTGTCAGTCGCATTGCAAACAGTAACTTGGAGGCGTCAAACGAAGAGCAAAGAGGTGTTGTTCGGTTTCTGACCGCGGAAGGAGTAGAGGGAACGGACATTCAGCGCCGAATGTCTCAAGTGTACGGCAATCACTGCATGTCCCTTGCAAGGGTCAAAGCGTGGCACAAGCGCTCCAGGGAATGACGGGTGTCGTTAGCCGATGATGCCCGGTCTGGGGCACCCCTCTGCATTACCGATTTCAACGTCCAGCTGGTTGATGCACTCAATACCCAGGACCGCCGAGTGACGGTGAACGCCATAGCCGCCGTGGTCGGATTGAGCGTCCGAAGTGTGCACACCATCATGAAGGAACGACTGCACTTGCGCAAAGTGTGTGCCCAATGGGTGCCCCACAGGCTTCAATCACACCAGGAAGCATGTCGAATGGCCTACTGTCTTGGTCTTGGTAGGATGATTGATGCATGCTGCTGCTCGCTTTGTATCGTCACGTGACGTGCACATGTGCCCTCTAGCGACGGGCTGTGAGCTTCCACGCTCTGGTCGGAACCACTCCTCGTTACACACGACACGATTGGCCGATGTCGTCAACGGTTTGCGCATTACAGCCTACGGCTCGTTACTTTTTGAACGCATCTTATAGTTCACTAGGAAAATATTTCAAAAAAATTCATTAAAAATATACTAGAAGATCCGTGCGAGAACCCTCGCATGTGTATAAACCACTCTTATACGGGCTTCTATATATGTTTTTTGTTTAAACACACTCTAAACAAGTAGTTCCGTGAAGAACTATACAGCCTATTTTCATATATCCTGCTCATGTTATTTGCCTCTATCAACATACAAAATTTCAGTTCAATTGCTGTAACAGATTCGTAGATATTGAGAACCGTCTAAATATTTCGGAAGCTCGCCAGGTTGGATTTTTATTTTTGTACTATTACATTAAGATTATTGTGTACGTGTGGTATTCAAACTTCAGTCGCATGATTAGAACACAAGAAGTAAAAACGAGATTTTAAAAGTAGGCTACGCACACCGGCCATCTTGTGATTATGCAAACAATTGAAATAAATTAGATGCCAGTGGATCAGCATTTGTATAAGCATTTAACGTGCAACGTTTCACGGCATTCGGATAGTTAATTCGCGAGGAACGTCCATTTAAATATTTATACTTCGCGTCGCCACCATGTTGGATTTGTGCTCCCCAGGTTACTGAAAGTCCTATAGGTGAACATATGTTCATAGTCTCTATGAACAAAAAAAAATTCAGTTTGGTTGCTGTAAAAGATTCATAGATATTGAGAACCGTCTAAATATTTCGAAAGCTTGCCATTTAGGATTGTTATATGTATAGGCCATAGAGTTATGTACCATTCAAGGACAATTATTGCCTAGGTTCATTATTCAAACTTTCACTTCGATCGCATGATTACGACACAAGAAATAAAAACTTAATTTTAAAATTTCGCACAGCCGCCATCTTGAGGTTATGTAAACAATTGAATTAAATTAGATGGCAGTGCATTACAATCTGCAAAATCATTTACTGTACCACATTTCACTGCGCTCAGAGAGTTAAATCACGAGAAAAGTCTATTAAAATTTTTCAAATTCGCTTGGCCGCCATGTTCTTTTTGTACTTTAAAGGTTTATGAAAAATACATAAGTATACTTGTATCAGTACCCTTTATCACCGTACAAAATTGCAGGGTGATATCTGTAATAGTTTCGGAGATATGGAATGGCAGTGAAATATTTCGCACAGCCGCCATTTTGAGGTTATCTAAACAATTGAACTAAATTATAATACAGTGCATTACAATGTGTATAAACATTTTCTGTACCAAGTTTCATTACATTTGGATAGTTAAATCGCGAGAAAAGTCAATTTAAAAGTCTCAACTTCGCTTGACCGCCATGTTGGTATTTTAGTCACCAGGTTTTTGAAAGTCTCATAAGTGAACTTTCAGTAGTGCCCTTTATCACCGTACACAATTTCAGGGCGATATCGGTAATAGTTTCGGAGATATTGAATGCTAGTGAAATAGTTCTCACTGCCGCCATGTTGGATTGGTGAGACGTAACAAAATTTGAAGGGCACGGTCGAGGTCGCCGGGAATGGTGCTATGAACTTACTGAGTTTCATTGAAATCGCTCCAGCCGTTTAGATTTTATTGGGGACACACACACACCTCACACAAACACACACACACACGCACACACACACGGACAAACGGTGATCTCATAAGCCTATTTTTTTCAAATTTGAAAATAGGCTAAAAAATAAATGTGGGTTGTATGCTATGCGGGCTGAGCACGACACAGTTCTGTCAGGGACTATCGTCTCGCTTATTTGTTTAAAAGCACTTTATAAACAAATAAATATATTTCCGTTGACTTTTCAAGAAATGCAAGATTTTTCCTGTACTATTGAGAAACTTGGAAGAATTTGGTACAAACCACACCTTCTAACTCCCTCTGATTTAGAAGCTTGAGGTTTGTGAAACATGCACCTTAGCGTATTATATATATAGATTATGGTTTAATACTTGAAGAGAAAAGAAACTACCTAAACAGACTAAGCAAACATTGTAACGGAGGATGAAAACACAAAACATACTGTAAATCTTGAAAAAAAAAAACCACTTTACGAGCCTTACAGTAGTCGCATATGATGTGTAACATCTGACATAGAAGAAACTTCACGTAAAATTGATGATACACCGGTATTATATAATATTACTGCGACAAATATTAATCTATTGTAGTTTATAATACGGAACTCATTTTATTAGACTTGTAGCTTCCACCAGCACTAGCCTGAATAAAGAATACGATATGGATCAACTAGATTAATAGACGCGACACCGCTCATAACCTTAAATTCCTTATAAATAGGCCAACTTGCGAGTAAATGCAGTGTGCACAGCAGTAGATCATGAAAGGCTTGCCCAGTTCCCGGACCTCTTGATTCACAGACTAACGCATAATTTCATATGCATTCTGTTAAAATGAGTCATATTGATATGATTAGCAGCAGAGTATCAAGAAGGCAGTGCGAGAACAATCAAGAAGGCAGTGCGAGAGTAGAAATATCAAGTAGGCAGTGAAGAAAAAAAAGTGAGTCTTGGAATTGTTATGTATTAATAGTGTGTAAATAAAAAATATTTTTGTGTGTTGATGAATGTCCAGGAAGGATACGATCCGGCTGGCAGTGTGTCTTACACACTTCCGTCCCATTTTTCAAAATCACTCCCACTAAAATATCCAGCAACCGAGTGGAAAGATGTTACACATAAAAAAAAAAAAAAAGGAAAATTATTTTTTATTCGAAGATGCTGTAACTTAAATCATACTGGGTGAGTAAGCCGTGGTCGTTACGGCATGACTGCTGGCAGTCGCTCACATCCGGGAGGCGAGGAGGTTTGAATCCCCCCGCCGGCAACCTTGAAGATGGTCTTCTGTGGTTTCCCATCTTCCTTCCAGGCAAATGCCGGGGTTGGTCCCTAACTATAGACCACAGCCGCTACCTTCCAACTCCTCGTCATTACATTCAAACTTTCCTCCCCAGACAACACTCAACACGCGACGGTACTTGTAGCTCACCCATTGGGTGTCCGCCTTGAAGCAGCTACAAAATTGGCGAGCCGAACATGTCCTTGGACACTCCCGGCAGTAAAAGTCATACGCTAAAAAAATAAAAATGAAAAATAAACTTAAGTTATGAATAGGATTCAAAATGTAGATCATATGCTGGATTTTGGAGGTTAGATTCGTCCTTTTATATTTTGCTGTTTAAGTAATGTATCGATATAATATAGTGTTGTGGAGTTAAATTATCGATATCCCCTGAGGGTCTTCTCCGTTTCAATTAATTATCGGGATGTCAGTAATCGATCCGTGTGTTACTAATGAACCCCGCTATTGACTGTGTGGTGTACATGTGGCTAACCTACTCCTATCTAGCGGCGTTTCAAACAACTGTTATCATTGATCCGTGGACTGTGGCGCTGCCTGTGGTCATAGTCAGAAGCTGTTGAACACAAGTGAGGAGAGAGAGAGACAGAAGTCCAAAACGTGATGTAGTGACTAGCATTCTTGGCAGTCCCTGCGGAGGTCCAGGTTTGAATCCCAGCTCTGCCAAGGAATTACATATTTCTGGTCTGAAGTTTAGAACGGGATACACTCAGCCTCATAAAACATAACTGAGAGGAGGTGGGTTCGATTCTTCACTCATCCATCCTGGAAGTGGTTTTCCGTGCTTTACATCATTCTTCTGCACAGTTACTTATTTATCGTATGGCGTTTAGTGCCGGGAGTGACCGAGGACATGTTTGGCTCGCCAGAGTCTGTAGCTGCTTCCAGCGGACACCCAGAGGGTGAGCTTCACGTTCCATTTCAACTTTCGCTACCAGATGTCAATGATACCTAGTGGTAAAAGTTGAAACATTGATAGAGCGTTCCAACAAAATCCAACCTAGAAATTTAGCTCCACACAAGTTTAGTCTGTGGAAGGATCTTTTACATGCCATAAATCTATGACAAAGGCCCGCCGGCTTTACTTCCCCTCTGAAGGAAGGCAAACTGAAGGATTTTCAACGATCTTAAAAATTCCGACGGCTTCGCCCGGGTTTGAACCCGCTATCTTTGGCACAGCAGTTCAGTACGCTAACAAATACGCCACCGAAGCTTCTGCACAGTGAATGCTGGGATGTCACGTAAAATAAGTCCACATGCATCTCCTTCCAAAATCATAGTCTCAATGAAACATATGTTGTTGTTGTTGTTGTTGTTGTTGTTGTTTCATTTGAGGGGCTTGAGCATCGTGATCATGTAGCCCCGTGTACTTGGGTGAGTGTGGAATTTTGTCTGAAACCTTGGTTTGTATGGTTCTATTAGTATGTGTATTTATACATCAGGTGCGGATTGAGAAGGAAGCGGCCGTGGCTTTAATTTAGGAACCATTCCGGCATTCGCCTTGGGCGGAAGTGGGAAACCACAGAAAACCACTTTCAGGATGGCTGAGGTGGGAATCGAACTCACCTCATCTCAGTTTTGTGTTAAGAGGCTGAGTTGACACCGTTCCAGCACTCAAACCAGAATTAAGAAGACCTCGCTCTTCTGCCCGTTAAATACATTCAAAATTCGAATTCAAATTAATACTTTGAACTCCAGTGTCTTAAGTTAGGGCAGAATATTACTGAAGATATTTTATTCGTTTTTATTTTAATATCATTTAAATTGTTATAGCCTAATTGTAATTACGCCGGCCCCGTGGTTTTGGAGTAGCGTGCCTGCCTCTCACCCGGAGGGCCCGGGTTCGATCCCCGGCTCCGTCAGGGATTTTAAAACTGACGTGAGGGTTGGAACGGGGTGTACTCAGCCTCTTGAGGACAATTGAGTAGCTGTCTGACAGTGAGAGAGCGCCCCGATCACGAAAACCAAGATCAAAGGCCGAGGGGACCCGACGCGCTGATCACGCGTCACCCCAATATCAGCAGGCTGAATGGCTGGGCAGCGGTCGCTTGGTCGGCCTTAGCCCGTCATTGGCTGTAGTGCCAGGGGTTGACCTTTTTTTGTTGTAATTGTAATTACAGTATTATTAATTTTAAATTTCATTAACAATTTACTGTTCATACAGTATTTATTTTCATAATTTTATTTTTTATATTTCTTATTAATCTCAAAATTGAAAATGAAAATCCCCAGCCTGCTTCCAGTCTCCGACCGGGTCAGGAATGGAATGAATGAAGCCCCCCTTCTAGCGGCGAGGATATGGACTGTGCCGGCTGCCGAGGCCTGACGCACTCCTCTGGGGCAATGATTAAATGAATGACAGATGAAATGAAATGATAGTGGAGAGTGTTGCTGGAATGAAATTTTTGACAGGGAAAACCGGAGTACCCGGAGAAAAACCTGTCGGCCTCCGTTTTGTCCAGCACAGATCTCACATGGAGTGACCGGGATTTGAACCACGGACCCAGCGGTGAGAGGCCGGCGTGCTTCCGCCTAAGCCACGAAGGCTCACAATCTCAAAATTAAGATTGTAAAAATATTAACAATATTATTTTAGAGCTTATTTGTTGTTAATTTTTACAAGCATTTATTAAAATTCTAATTGTTGATCATATTTTATTTTTCACACTCTTTAATTTCATTATTTAAAATATCGCTTGTCACGGAGGATGAGTGGTATTATGATAATAATATCGTATGGCCTCGGGTGCCGGATGCAAGCTTTGTTTGACACCCAGAGGGTAGCTTGAATGTCGAATTTTATCGCTCCTTGGAGTGCTATGGAAGTCAAGGAGGTTAGATATCGAAGCTCCTTGACACTAAAGCGCTTTCTAGTAGAGAAATGAGGAACTTTTTGTGTTGGCGGAAACTCCCGAGATTAATTTTGCCATTATGAACACGGCCTACTGAATTCAAATGGGTTCTTTGACATGGCAACATCGTATGACATGCGTGTCGTATTTCTGCCGCCTTAAAAAAAAAAAAACTCACCACGGCCAGGAGCGAACCTGCAAGCTTGGGGTTAGTAGACCGACACGCTACCACTCGAACACCGTGGCAAGCTAGGATGAGTGGTTATCGTGTCGGACTACCAACCGCAAGCGTGCAGGTTCGCTCCTGGCCATGGTGAGTGATTTTTCGAAAGGCGACAAAAATCACGGTACGGATGTCATACGTTGTTGGCATGCTAAAGAACCCATTTGAATTCAGTAGGCCGTGTTCATAATGGCAAAATTAATCCCGGGATTTTCCGCCAACACAAAAAGTTCCTCCTTTCGCTACTAGAAAGCGCTATTGTGTCAAGGAGCTTCGATTATCTAACCTCCTTGACTTCCATAGCACTCCAAGGAGCGATAACATTCGACATGCAAGCTACCCTCCGGGTGTGTAATAAGAAAGCTTGCACCCGGCACCCGAGGCCTTACGATATTATTATTATTATTATCCGAGCAGAGTACTTGTACGTCATTTCTGCATATTACTTTACTATATAAGCCTCCGTGGCTTAGGCAGCAGCATGCCGGCCTCTCACTGCTGGGTCCGTGGTTGAAATCCCGGTCACTCCATGTGTGATCTGTGCTGGACAAAACGGAGACAGACAGGTTTTTCTCCGGGTACTCCGGTTTTCCCTGTCAACATTTAATTCCAGCAACACTCTCCACTATCATTTCATTTCATCTGTCATTCATGTAATCATTGCCCCAGAGGAGTGCGTCAGGCCTCGGCAGCCGGCACAGTTCATATCCTCGCCGCTAGATGGGGGCTTCATTCATTCCATTCCTGACCCGGTCGGAGACTGGAAGCAGGCTGTGGGTTTTCATTTCAGTTTACAATATAGTTTAGGGCTTATTATCCAAGCGTATCACAGCAATAGTCGCAACACCTTTATACATTAGTTGGTGGAGTGAGACTGTTTGTTGATGGGATCGTCACAACTCAGTCTTGCAACATCTCTACATTGTATAAAACAAAGTCCCCGATTCTTGGATGTAACGGGTAATCTCGAGAACCACTGGATGGATTTTGATGCGGTTTTCACCATTCTTTAAAGGATTTCTCGAGGAAGGTTTCTGTAGAAAAACATTCATTTATGACCAAAGGAAGCCGAGCAATAACGATTTCAGTGCATCGAGTCAAAACCTGCCGTCCGTGCGCCTCTTAAGCTTACGCTGGGTAAACCGTTCAATATACCGGGCGAAGTCGGGGCGGGTTGCCGGTAGTAGATATAAATAGTTCTTGTTTTGGGCTATTAATGCCTTAGTATTTATCAGTAGAGATCGCCTCCGTGGTGTAGCGGTCAGCGTGCTTAGCTGCCGCCCCGGAGGTCCGAGATTCAATTCCCGGCCCTGCCACGAAAGTTGAAAAGTGGTATGAGGACTGGAACGGGGTCTACTCAGCCTCGGTTGGTCCAAATGAGTAGAAGGGATTCAATTCCCAACTCAGCCATCCTCGAAGTGGTTTTCCGTTGTTTCCCACTTCGTCTCCGGGATCTTACCTAACGTAAGTCCACGGCCACCTCCTTCCCTCTTCCTTGCCTATCCATCCCAATCTTCCCATCCCGTCCCATCCATCCTGAGGCCTCTGTTCGCTTTGCAGGTGAGGCCACCTGGGCAAGGTGCTTGTCCCACCTCCCCAGTTGTATCCCCGGACGCGATGCTTCAAGCTCCAGGACATTGCCCTGGAGGCGATAAAGGTGGGATCCCTCACTGAGACGAGGGAAAAGCAAACCCTGGAGTGAGGGGGTAAACCGAATAAAATAATATTAAGAAAAAAAAAATCAGGAATAGTTGCCACACTTTCTAAGTTCCTAGCCGTGCTTTTTGTTTTCGGAGGACAGTGACCGTTTGTGGGTTTGATAGTGTTTTATAGAGCTATTTTGTGGAGGGCTGCATCAAACTAGTCAAAAGACTGAATACTTAAACAACAACAAGTTTATAAAGAGATAATTGTTAATACTATAATGTTATTGCTATTACGTCCCTTTTAACTACTGTGGCTTTTAGATTCGCCGGCGGGATGCCGGAATTTTGCCCCAAAGGGGATGTTTAACGTGCCAGTAAATCTACTGACACGGCTCCCTCGCATTTGCACACCCTCATATGCCAGCTGAATGTGCCAGGTTTCGATCTTACAACCTTGGGAATAGCAGGCGAGAACGTTACCGCTGAGCCACGCAGCCAGTTAAAATAAGAACCAAGAACATTAGCCATTATACCATGAGGTCTGTTTGTTAGGTAGTCAGCCCGAAAGCTGGTTGGATCCTAAAAAAATACCGCCGTTAGATTAGCCCATGTGGGTAGAAACCTACAAAAACCCAAGGCAGTAGGCCAACTAGATTGAGGGGTACTAGACAAGATGAGGAGTGAGGGAGTTTGCCATTGCTTTCCTCACTGAGTCAGAACAGCAGTACTAACCCTATGAGAAGAACCTTTCACAACATCCACAGGCACTGACTGTGCCCTGAATGTCATTACTAAGCACCACCCATACCTCAGTAGCTTCCATATAATCACAGCCATGAGGGAGACTGAGACATCGGTGAAAAGCCACATTTTACTCTAGCCTGTGCCAACAGACGAATGCAAATGTACTGCATTCATCAAAAGATGGCAAACAGGTCATATAGGGTAAACCACCCAGTTATTGGCACATTAAGGCCATATTTGTAGAAGAAGCGTTGTATCTTCGTTACTTGGCATGTTTCAGGTATAGTTATGACATATTATTATACTAGAAGGATGTAGTAACAGTATACACTCATTACATATTGTGTAGGATGTTATTTTTTTATTCAAACAATTTGCATGAAAATTTTTACAAATTTCCCAGTCATTGGCACAATTTTCCAGTAGTTGGCACCGACATTGCCAGTTATTGGCACCCCTAATTAAAATCAGTTTTAATTATTATTATTCAGAATTATTTATCACAATCTATTTTTAGTATCTAATGTTGCAATAGAATGCAAAAGTTATTAATAAAATTATGAATCCCACAAAATTACACGTAGAAAATAAAAGTAAAATGTTGACACAAATTAGAAAAACACTTAATGCATTTCTGAACTAATTGTCAGTACTTTTGAGTCCATGTCCTCAAAAACTGCTGGACATAGGCCTTTTTCTTATAATCAAAGCAGTATGAAAGAATTCCAGTGATTAAGATACATCATCACTCTTGTCATCAATATCAACATCACTACCGTCACTATCATTAACCATGTAACAAATATGGCACACGAATAGATCATCATCTGAATCGTCTGGGATGTGTATGTGATGTTCACTGGGAATACATTTAGAGTGGTACAGTTTGTTGCAGTTATTGCATTCATATCCCTTCGTGGAAGAAACACCTCGTGTGCATTTGAAGCACATCCCACGAAACTCTTGATCTTTCTCTTTCATAGGCCTGTAACCACTTGTGGAAGCTGGATATTTCTCATCTGAATGCTGAGCTTGACTTGCTCCAGGTATAATTTTAAGTGTAGCTTGTGATGTCAGACCTCTTGGAGTGCCTATAACTTTCTTTTTCTTCTTTTTCTGTTCAACAGCTAGTTTTTGAATTTTCTTTTCTTCTCTTTCCTGCTTTCGTTTTTCCTTCTGTTTCAAGATGTCCTCCTTCAATTTTACCTTTTCTTCGTGCAGGTCATTCCACTTCCTTGAGGTTAAAACAAACGGCACTCTTTCAACTTGACGCTTTCCTTTCCTCTTGGGGGTTTCTGGCCACTGGAGGACTCTGTGTATGCTTTTGGTTGGGGTTTTATTTGCATCTTCTGTGTCATCTCTTCCTGAAGAACATTGGCTACCTTCTTCACTTGCAGAAGGTTGAGAACTTGAAATGTCCAGGTTTTCATTAGCTAGGGATACGTTGACATCAGATGTGATTACAGAAACTTCCCGTTCCATTCGCTGTTCTTCATTTTGGTAACATTCCCACAGCCGATAAAGAACAAAGAAATCTTCTCCGTGAGCTCCGTTTTCAATCACTTCCTTTATAGTCCCAAACTTCTTTATTTTCTCTTCTCCAACTATTTGAACAAATGTGTTGTATGGAAGAGGCTTGACATCTGATTTTCTTCCATTGCTGCCACTGATGGTAATATTATTGCGGTTAGGAACGTTGCTACCCAAACACTTTGAGAAATCAATGTTGTTGGGATCCCATGGATACAAACCAGTAGCTCTGAAACCATTTTTTATTGTGTTTACCAGGTCCATTTTTTCAATCATTTCGTTCAAGATTGGTGCAAATTCTTGCTTAGTTATAGCTTTTCCACTGTTGTTTGTTTGCCATGTGAATGCAGCATTTTTCCACTCACTTTTGAGAGGTCTGAAGGCAGCAACATCAGCAGGCTGTAATATTCTTGTCGAATTGGGATACAACGATGTCAGAATAATTTTTAGTTCTTTACACAACTCACTTAAATAGTATGTTAAATGAGTTTTATGCCCGTCGACAAACAAAATTACTGGCAATTTGATGTTATTTTCTATTAGGTATGGATGGAAAACATTAGCTATGAATTCATAGAAAACTTCAGATTTCATCCATCCATTATCGCTTCGCCCGATACCCCATTTTTCAGGAACCTTGTTGATAACATTGGTAGGTATTCTCTGAAATGGGTAAATTATCATTGGAGGACACATCCTCCCATCTGCTGAGAATGTGCACATGACAGTTAGTGTAGCTTTGGCTTGACCCTTCTCCACTTCGTAGACGTTTTTACAGCCCGTGGGTGCAAGTACAATATATTTCTTAGGACACAGAACAAAATTGGTTTCATCGCCATTGAAAACGCGGCTGGGACATGAGAGTACATGGAAAACATCTTCCTCCTTGAGGAGTTCTTCCGTGGACGTAAACCACCCTCTCACGTCTTTTTCACTTACACATGCACTTGCAGCAGTTACACCCTCGGGTGTTCTTTCAGAAATTTCCGGATGCCTTTTTAGAAAGGCCGAGTACCATTTGTTGCCAGGAATGTCATCTTTAAATGGATTAGGGCGTTTATTCTTCTGAAGAAATTCTCGCACGCTTGCCTGAATATCTTGTTTTCGCCGAGGGAATCCTTTGCGAGCACATTCAAAGATCCACCTAAAAAATTAAGAATATTGTCAGCAAAAATAATGATTAGATTGTAAATTGTCAGAAATTCAGATTATGGAATGGCTAATACTTACCGAACAAGGGTGTTCTCCTCATCGTTGCTCAGTATAGGTGCTGGTCCATGGGATGCTTTAGTGTATTTATCACTCAATCGGAACTGTAATGTTGATCTGGGAATCCCATACAATCTGGACGCTGCTTTAAATGACACGCCTTTCTTCACTTCTTGGAGTGCCTTCTGTAGGCTTTCTTCATTGTACGAATCTTTTCGCCTAGGACCCATTTTTTATTCAGTTTGCTTTAATTTTGGGATACTATAAAGAAGAAAGCGAAAATATATTTAAATCAATGCAATCATCGGTTGATAGTTATTCAGTTGTCTGAATATTACTGTAAAAGTGAATTATTTCAAAATTCTAGTTGTTGGCACCTGGCTACGTGAAAACCTCGTACCATGAGGCGTAGCAGGCAGCGTGAGAAGTAATGTAGGTTGTCATTGTTTTCCTCACAGAGTCAAGGTTTGCAATTGCAGCAACCCTAACCCGATGACTACACATCTCAAAACATGTATAGGGCCTGCCTGTGCCTTGAATGCCGTTACTCAGCATTACTCATACCTCAGTGGCATTCATATTGTCATAGTCAAGGATGAGGCTGTGAAAGACCTACGCGGAACTCACATCTTACTGTACCCTATGACAATATGATGAACACAAGAATACTGCACCCACCAAGTCATGGTAGAAGACAGAATTATCCAGTTATTGGCACACTAATTTTCCAGTTATTGGCACTGTGCCAATTACTGGTTAGGGTTGTCATTCAATGTTGCTGCTTCAGCATTTCGATTAATTCGCAATTGTTATCAAAATTAAATGGAATTTCATTCCAAAAGTGAATAAGTTCAAAATGCTAGTTATTGGCACCAGGTGCCAATAACTAGAATTTCAAGCTTCGCACAAGCCAGTTATTGGCACAGCTTAAACTTTCACGTGTTTGAGGTTAGAATGTCTGAATTGATTCCAGCAACTCCATATGGACTTTACTATACTATCATGTTATCATATCTTTGAAATAAGAATTGCTTATGCAGTAAAGGCACTTATTATACTGCAGTGTCTCTTAACCTACCTCTTAGAAAATCCTTTCTTAATCAGATAACTTCACATCAATCAACTTAATGTCAGCTGCCCGTGAAACCATTGCCAGGAAAGTATTGAAACAAATGAGGTATGACGAGCACAAACGTAGTACTTCATTTGTTCCTTCAATATCACTACCAACTTAACCAATGCCTTAATACACTAACATTTTTAAGAGGGTGCCAATTACTGGAGGGGTGCCAATAATAGGGTTGTTTACCCTACCATGAGGTAGTCCACAATAAATTAAATAGATTTTGAACCACTCATTCGGGAAGGAGGAAGTTAAATGTTTCCTGAATCACGTAGGGTTGTGAGAGATACAGAGAGAGAGAGAGAGAGAGAGAGAGAGGGGAATTTGCGGTTTGCTGGCGCGAACTTTGGAAGACGTCACACAAGACTAGAAGTTTATGCTAAAATCAGAACCAAACCAGATGCTAAGTGCTTTGTATGTAAACCTCCACTCAAACAAATATTAACATCTGGAGAAGGTTTCACTAAGTAAGTAAAATATAAGACTCTTGCTTGTAATTAGGCCCCGTGCAGACAAAGGCGAGACAACATAGCCTACTACTGGGATAATCCTTGACAACCTTGCGGTGAAACACAACCTTACTAATGTGGATACATTTCACTTCATAACTGTGATTGAACAAACACTTTTGCATATTAGAAAATAATAAAATTAATTATACGTTACATCAAATACTTGGAAACATAAGGGGATAGATATACCTTGGAGAGCGAAGAGAATGATAATATTAATTTTATGGTTGTGGCTGTCACCAATTTTGTACAACAATTTGGAATAATTTCGAATGCTCAGAAACAAGCATCTACATTTTCAAAATTTTAATAATAACTTTGTTTTTAACCATTTTTCAAAATTAATTTAATATAAAATAAAATAAAATAAATTAAATAAATAAACAAGAAGTTCCGTGACGAACTAAAGAGCCTACTTTTCTTGCCAATGATTAATCTACATATGAACCTATCTAGAATAATGACGAAATTAAGTTAGTAATATCGAAATGTCTAATTAGTTCAAAATATACCTGGTATAATGTAGCCTAATAGTGAATTACAGCTGGCAGCCCTGGTGACTGAATATATTCTTAGTTCCATCTCTTAAGGTACAGAATAAAATAATTGGTTGAAGTCCAATTGACGTTACATGCAGTTAGACATTGGATCTATCAGCATGCGTAAAATCATGTTGCCAACAATACCATGCGTGTGCTGGTCGGAAATAATCTGAAATATTATGATATCTTGTTGTGCCAATTTTGGTTGAAATACATTTGTTAGTATAGAAGTTACATGTATTTTAAAATTGGACATATCAGCAGGCATAGAATCATTTTGGCAGCACTGCCTTGTACTAATTACTCCAAATTAATCTAGAATGTCAGGTGCTATACGTGTGCAAAGTATAGAGCTGTTGGCTTGCATACTTTCTGATATATTGATATTAGGGTAAAAAATATAGACAGCATTTATTAACAGTTGGCAGCCCTGATTGCTCTTAACAATACTTATAGTCATATCTGTTATGGTACACATAGCACATACGAAATTTGGTTGAAATCCAACTGATAGTATAGAAGTTACATGTATTTAAAAATTGGTACTATCAGCAGGTTTATAATCATGTTGGTATAACTGACGTATATAAGTTAATCCAAATTAAACTAAAATGTCAGAATATACGTGTGCATAGTTTAAAGCTGTTGGCTTGCATACTTTCTGATATATAGGCATTTGGATGAAAAAAAAAAATAGACAGAGCAATTATTAACAGTTGGCAGCCTTGGTGGCCTTAAGAATACGCTCAGTCATATCTGTTTATGTACAGATATTACATACAAAATTTGGTTGAAATCCAATTGATAGTGTAGAAGTTATATGCATTTAAACATTGGACCTATCAGAGGGCTTAACATTATTTTGGCAACACTGTCATGGTTGTCCTCCTGGAAATTAAACTGAAATAGTCTTATCTACATGTGTGCCAATTTTGGAATAGCTCCCATGCATACCTTGCATGATATCCAACATGGAGGTCAAATTTCTAGTGCGTTTTTTCAGCAGTTGGTAGCACTGACATCATTTTCAAATATGGACTTGAGATATTCCGGTGCACATCTTTACTCATACTAAATTTGGTTTTGATTGCTGCAGCCGTTTAGGAGTTGATAGGGGGACACACACACACAGCCAGACAGACAGACAGACATACACACATTTTCCCGGATCGATCTCATAAGTCTACTTTTTCCTCATTTTTGCAAAATGTGAAAAGTAGGCTAATAAATATGGGAACAGCAGCAAAGTCAAAGGATGAAGAGATTTTGGGAAGAGAAGAGGAAGAAGGGAAAGAAGTGAAAATTGTGTTACATGAGATATTTAAGTTCGAAAACTGTACACAAGGGCTGTAAATAAATAAATAAATACACAAACAAACAAACAAACAAACAAGAAGTTCCGTGATGAACTAAAGAGCCTTCTTTTCTTAAAATTAAGATTCATGCCAATGATTAATCTACAGTATATGAACCTATCTAGAATAATGACGAAATTAAGTTGATAAGATCGAAATGTCTAATTAGATCGAAATATACATGGTATAATGTAGCCTAATAGAGCACTACAGTTGCTAGCCCTGGTGACAGAATATATTCTTAGTTCCAACTCCTAATGTACAGAATACAACATTTGGTTGAAGACCAATGGACGTTACATGCAGTTAGACATTGGATCTATCATCTCGCGTAAAAGTATGTTGGCAACAATGTCATGCGTGTGCTGGTCAGAAAGAATCTGAAATATTATGATATCTTATTGCGCCAATTTTGGATGAAATCCATTTGTTAGTAGAGAAGTTACATGTGTTTTAAAATTGGACCTATCAGCAGGTATAGAATCATGTTGGCAGCACTGACTTATATTAATTACTCCAAATTAATCTAGAATGTCCGGTGCTATACCTGTGTAAAGTATAGAGCTGTTGGCTGGCATACTTTCTGATATATTGATATTAGGGTAAAAAATATAGGCAGCATTTATTAACAGTTGGCAGCCCTGGTGGCTCTTAAGAATACGCTCACCCATAAATGTTTATGTACATACATTACATGCAAAATTTGGTTGAAATCCAATTTTTTTTCCGTGTGGTCTCCTCAGAGACCTAATGCAGGTCTTTCTATTCGACGCCCGTGGGCGACCTGCGCGTCGGGATGAGAGATGGAATTGATTAAGGTGAATGAAATTGGTGAAGGATGTGGAAGGAAGCGGCCGTGGCCTGTCAGAAGGTACCGTCCCAGCATTTGCCTGGTGTTGAAAATGGGAAACCACGGGAAACCATTTCAAGGACGGCCAACGGTGGGGCTCGAACCCACGCGTTTACCGAGTCAGCAGAGAGCTTGGCCCCATGACCTAACACTGCTCTTTAGCCAGCGTAGCCACATCTGTCGGTGAAATCCAATTGATAGTGTAGAAGTAATATGCATTAAAAAATTGGACCTATCATAAGGCTTAAAATTATTTTGGCAACACTGTCGTGAATGGCCTCCGGGAAATTATACTAAAATAGTATTATCTACATGTGTGCCAATTTTGGAATAGCTCCCATGCATACCTTCCAAGATATCGAACATGGAGCTCAAATTTCTAGTGCGTTTTTTCAGCAGTTGGTAGCACTGACATAATTTTTAAATATGGGCTTGAGATATTCCGGTATACATCTTTACTCATACTAAATTTGGTTTCGATTTCAGCAGATTTCAGGAGTTGATAGGGACACACACACACACAAGTAGACAGACAGACAGACAGACAGACAGACAGACATACACATATTTCCCCGGATCGATCTCATAAGTCTACTTTTTCCTCATTTTTGCAAAATGTGAAAAGTAGGCTAATATAAAATAAACGAATAAACAAATAAGCAAATAAACAAATAAATGAACAAATATACTGTATAATTCCTTGACTTTGGATTGAGGTTTAATGTAAGTTATAAAAGTTATCAAGCTTATAAATATTTCAAGAATTGAGTTAAAATATTATATAGCGGCTTCGGTGGCGTAGTTGGTAGCATGCTGAGCTTCTATGCCCAAGGTCGTGGGTCAAAACCCGGCTGAAGTCGTCGTATATTTTAAGAGTGTTAAAAATCCCTCAGTATGCCTTCCTTTGGAGGGGAAGTAAAGCCGGCGGGTCCATGTCATAGATTTATGGCATGAAGAAGAACCTCCCACTAACTACACTTGTGTAAAGCAAAAATTTGTAGGTTAGAATTGACAAAGCTCTATTAGTTCCAACGTTCACCGCCAGGTGCTGACTGCGATGCCATCTGGTAGGCAAATGTCGTAGCATTTGGTAGCAAAAGTAGGAAATACTTGAAATTACTGTCTGCAGTCCTTACTTGAATTAAAACAGATTTTTTCGCTATCGTTTTACCCTTCAGGATCGGCTTTTCCCACGAACTAAGCGAGGGATCCCACCTCTACCGCCACTGAGGGCAGTGTCCTGGAGCTTGAGACTCTGAGTCAGGGATACAACTGGGGTGTGTGACCAGCACTACGCCCAGGTGGCCTCACCTGCAAAGCGAACAGGGGGCCTGATGAAGGTGATGTGAAGAGTGGGACGGTTAGGCAAGGAAGTGGGCAGAAGGCGGCCGTGGCCTTACAGTAGGGACCATCCCGGCATTTGCCCGAAGACAAAGTGGGAAACCACGGAAAACCACTTCGAGGATGGCTACTCATTTGGGCCACCCGAGGCTGAGTAGACCCCGTTCCAGTCCTCATACCACTTTTCAAATTTCATGGCAGAGCCAGGAATCGAACTCAGGACCTCAGGGGTGGCAGCTAACCATTCTGACCACTACACTACGGAGGCGACCAAATTAAAACAGATAACACACACTAATACAGCCATCACAATTAACACTGGTAATCAGGCAGATTCTTCACACTCCTAAAGCACACGGGGCTACATGCCCGCGTTATCGCAACCCCTAAACTAAGAAACCAACAATACAGTATGTTATATCAGCTTCACAATTAACTTAAGCCAGTCGAAACCTAATTCACTGCTCCATGACCTCCTGAGTGAAAGACGCAGTTGATAACCTAAGGCTGTGTCCCAATACTAAAGTTGTCTGCTATTGACTAGCTGCTAGCTACTATGTGCTATGTGCTATGCACTACGGAGATTTGGGACATGTCTGCTTGATCACAGCCTCCTTCATAGACTTGTGTTCTGAAACGCAGTGGACTTACATGCTGGTACCAAACCAACACTCAAGATGGCGGTGATCTGTTACTTCTTGTAAGCTCTTTGCGCTTTCATCAGCTGTTTTAAATAAACAATACCTGAATTATACGATCATGGATGCGTCAAGATGATCACTTTTTAGCCGAACCCTAATTATGGTTTGTGTTTGGCTTAAGTCTAAGATAACCTGCAATTTACATAACCTACAATTCCGATAAGCTACAATTTCTATAACTTCCTTGACGTAGTCGACAATCTAGCATGCACTTTCGTCCACTAGATGCTACAGACTTGATTGCTATGTGCTAAGCAGTATTGGATCACGACTTCTGACGTCACATCCGGCAAAGTAGTCGACTATCTAGTTCACTACGGCTGAAATTGTACTATTGGGACACAGCCTAAGTACAGTGGAGCCATGATCTGCTCTTGTTAGCAGAGCAATGGCGCTGTGTGAAGAGCATAAGTTTGGACGGAGGACTTGTGTCCCTGGCTACTGGATGAGACAGATTAATGAGGTGCTACGTCCTAAGCCGAAAGACAGATTACCGAAGAATCCCTCTCATGTGAATTTGCCCTTCCTGGCGTAGGTGCGATATGTCACAGACAAGATAAGCAATATTTTCAGAAGACACAATGTTATCACAGGAAAATCACTGCGTCGGTCAAAGATTCCTTTGGTCTGAACTGTGCTGGAATTTGGAAGACTAGTCATTTCCTGCCAGGCTTTTGCTGTTTACCGTAACAGGAATGAAACATCAGCAGAAATATAATTAAGAAAGGGGAAAAAACCTGCAAGTTGTTACTAATAATAATATTTTTTTAAATGTATTTATCGTATGGCTTTTAGTGCCGGGAGTGTCCGAGGACATGTTCGGCTCGCCTGAGTCTGTAGCTGCTTCCAGCGGACACCCTTATTAGGGTTAGCTACAAGTTCCGTTCAATTTCAAGTAGTTCCAACTTTCGCTACCAGATATCAATAACACCTAGTGGTGAACGTTGGAACTTTGATAGAGCGTTCCGACGAAATCTAACCTAACAATTTAGCTTTACACAAGTTTAGCCTGTGAAAGGATCTTTTACATGCCATAAATGTATGACATGGGACCGCCGGCTTTACTTCCCCTCCGAAGGAAGGCATACTGAAGGATTAATAACGCTGTTAAAATGTCCGACGACTTCGGCTGGGTTTGAACCCGCTATCTTGGGCACAGCTGTTCAGCATGCTACCAACTACGCCACCGAAGCCGCTATAATAATAATAATAATAATATCGTATGGCCTCGGGTGCCGGGTGCACCCAGAGGGCAGCTAGCATGTCGAATGTTGTTGTTTCTTGGATCGCTATTAAAGTCTAGGAGGTTAGATAACTAAGGTATTTGCACTATAGCGCTTTCTAGTAGAGAAATGAGGAACATTTTGTGTTGGTGGAAAATCCCGAGATTAAATTTTGCCATTATGAACACGGCCTACTGAATTCAAATGCGTTTTTTTTAACATGCCAACAACATATGATATTTTTTTAATAATTATATTGAATACTATTCATGATGTTGAATTTTGGGCTTATGCCGTGTTTTATTATACTAAAATTCGACGCGTTTCGAAAGAAACCATGTCTTTCATCGTCAGGAATAATCTGCAATACGACAATATTGCTAAGAGAAAGCAACGAAGAACATATAGAAGGTGCCCAAAGATGGACGCCATTATAGCCCATGTTAGGGACAACGGAAAGCAGCAGTGAATTACTTTCTCAGGGTTCTGATAATAGGTAGCCAGGATTCACTGAGATTGTAGCCGGTGTCGCGGTTGAAATTATCTGGGTGTTTACGTATTTCAACCGCCTCCCTGATGATTCTGGGTAAACACCCAGATAATTTCAACCGCGACACCGGCTACAATCTCAGTGAATCCTGGCTACCTATTATCAGAACCCTGAGAAAGTAATTCACTGCTGCTTTCCGTTGTCCTTAACATGGGGCTATAATGGCGTCCATCTTTGGGCACCTTCTATATGTTCTTCGTTGCTTTCTCTTAGCAACATTGTCGTATTCCAGATTATTCCTGACGATGAAAGACATGGTTTCTTTCGAAACGGGTCGAATTTTAGTATAATAAAACACGGCATAAGCCCAAAATTCAACATCATGAATAGCAACACGGGCCGTGAAAGTCTAAATGACTATATTGAATACTACATTTCTTAGTCTATTTTTTTGTCCATTCTAAATATATGCCCAACAAATTTCAAACGTCTCCTGTATACAGTCTTTATTAAACTGTCTGGGAGACTCTTGAGGTCTGCCGTTCATCTCTTGAATCAAATTCAATTTTTCTTTTTTTTTATGTTGGGTCGAATATATTTCTAAGAATTTTGCGTTCTTACTTTTCACTATCTGCAATTTTTTGAATGGCTTCCTATTAATTAAAATATCGTATGGCCTCGGGTGCCAGGTGCAAGCTAGTTTTTGATGCCCAGAGGGTAGCTTGCATGTCGAAATTTGTTGTTCCATGGAACGCTATTAAAGTCTAGGAGTTTAGATATCTAAGCTCCTTGACACTATAGCGCATTCTAGTAGAGAAAGGAGGAACATTTTGGTGTTGGTGGAAAATCCCGAGATTAAATTTTGCCATAATGAACACGGCCTACTGAATTCAAAGGGGTTCTTTAACAAGCCAACATCGTATGACATGCATGCCGTGATTTTTGTCGCCTTTCAAAAATCACTTAGCAAGGCCAGGAGCAAACCTGCAAGTTTGGGATTGGTAGTCCGACACGATAACCACTCACCCCCCGTGGCGTCCAAACCTTATGGTTTCTGATGCATACATACTTTATCATTACATTACATTATGCGAACCGGCCAAAACTAAGGACCACGCAAATATCATTTCATTTCCTTCTCATAGTTCTTTCTTCCTTTCTCTTCCACCACACTTCCTTCATTCTTTCAGAGTGTTGCGCCTTTCTCTCTCTGACCATCTTCCTCCCCTGCGTTCTCTCTTTTCTCCCACAAGAACCTTTATGTTAGAAAGTATTTCCCTGAATTGTGTTCTGTCTCGACAGTCGTCATCTGTAATTTCTAGCCTCCGGAGTTCTTCCTTCATCTGCTTGGTGTAACCCCCTTGGCTCTTCAGATTATATATTTTATTAAACATTTGTTTATTTATTCTTGTTGGATCCATTCTAAACATATGTTCATACAAACGTAAACGTCTTTTCCTAATAGTTGTTTCCAGGTCATCCACCTTTTCATATATCTCCTTGTTTGATCTTAGTCTGTAGGTTCCTGTACCACTTTTGGGCCGTAAAACCTTATCAATATCCTCCTTTCAAGCTTCAGAAGCTTTTCCAAGTTCATCAAATTTGCCGTCTCCACACCATATATGATCACCGGTTTTACCACAGCATTGTAGAGTTGTAGTTTGTCTTTAAGGGAGAGGTTCTTTTTGTTGTATATATTTTTAGTGGAGAAGTTGAGTTTTTCTAGTTTAAGTCTTCTGTTTTCCATTGACTCTTTGTCCTGTCCATTGTTCCTAATGATCTCTCCAAGGTATTTAAACTGTTTCGTGATCTTTACCCTCCCATATTTCGTCTTAACTGTTTTACTTTATTATTATTATTATTATTATTATTATTATTATTATTATTATTATTATTATTATTATTAAAAAGCCTCCGTGGCTTAGGCGGCAGCACGCCGGACTCTCACCGCTGAGTCCGTGGTTCAAATCCCGGTCACTCCATGTGAGATCTGTGCTGGACAGAACGGAGGCAGACAGATTTTTCTCCGGGTACTCCGGTTTTTCCTGTCATAATTTAATTCCAGCAACACTCTCCACTATCATCTCATTTCATCTGTCATTCATTTAATCATTGCCCCAGAGGAGTGCGTCAGGCCTCGGCAGCCGGCACAGTTCATATCCTCGCCGCTAGATGGGGGCTTCATTCATTCCATTCCTGACCCGGTCGGAGACTGGAAGCAGGCTGTGGATTTTCATTTCATTATTATTATTATTATTATTATTATTATTATTATTATTATTATTATTTTATAATCGTTTCGCTCGTCTATGGACCACGTAATTTCAACTGCCTTTTCCCTCTTTCTTTCACAATGGCCCAGTATTCGCACATTCTTCTTCGGTGAGCTTCCTTTTCCGTTCTTCGGTCCACTTCTTGCCGGTTTTCAATACAGGATTTGCCTGAAAACTCTGTATCTCTCCAAGTTTCTTCTTCAAAGAGTTGGGCCGATAACCTAGATGTTAGGCCCCTTAAAACAACTATCATCATCATCATCTTCATGTTGCAAGTTGTCTTCTTGTGATATCCCCTGTACTTGTAGGTATTTTTCCACCTGTGTAAACCAGATCCCTATGGTTTTCCTTCCCCCAAAGTAGGCACAGATTCGATCGGACTATCTTCCCGAGTTCATTCGTGTTAAGTGGCCATAAAAGGAGAATCTTCTTTTGCGAATGGTGTCCGTTATTTTCTCCACAAGTAGATAAAGTTCATCGTTGTGTCGTCTTCTATACTCTCCTCGTTCCTTGACCGGGCCCAAGATCTTTCTCAGAATCTTCCTCTCTTTGGTTTTGAGTTGTTCTGCCAGGCCTTTCTTATTCATCGCCAGGCATTCTGATGCATATAACGCCTCCGGGCGAATAACGGTAACGAAGTGCCTCAGTTTGGCCTTGAAGGATATTGATCGTGTTTTGTAAATGTCTTCGGTTAAATGGTAAGCCATTTCCATTTTGTTAATCCGTGCCACGAAAGCTTATTACTATTATTATTATTATTATTATTATTATTATACTTATACTGTTACGTAAACTTTCTTATGGGGCAGATGACCTCGTAGTTCCGCCCCTTAAAACAACAATAACTAATAACTATATACATTTTTTCGACCTATTATATCCTTTATATAATTTTTGGGGCTATTAGTTCGAGTGAAAATTTTAAATGCCGACGTTTCGAAACAACTTCTTGTCCCTCTATCAAGGTTTGTAATAAAGAAGGAATAAGTAAACAATGGCATGTAACCTCCATTGATAAATAATATAAGATAGGAAGCCATGGCGAAACAAATAGTTACTCCATGACCTCCTGAGACCAAGAGGATGTTGGTATTGAAACTACTGTATATGATGATGATGATGATGATGATAATTGTTGTTTTAAGGGACCAAACATCTAGGTTATCGGCCCCTAATGGTCTGGCTGATCGTGAAGATGAAAATGAAATGTATACTATACGGTAACTAAAACTAGCTACTAACTTATAGACTAGAAGAAGAAATGGAAAAACAAAAGGAGAATAAGGCAAATAAAGGACAGGAGGAAAAGAAATGCCCTCAGCCCTTGAAGAATGTGGATTGAGGGACTTGGAAGGAAGGAGAGCCATGAAAGGCAGATAGGAAAGTGAAAGAGGAGGGGGTCCACCCCAGAGGTAATGGATAAAAGGGGGAAAACTGACCCAGCTCAGGAATCCCTCGGGGTCGCCAACAACCGAACTCACCAGCCGTGAGCCCCTGAGGGTGTAGCAATATCCAGGGTGCACCAGAAGTGGTGGGGCTACAGACACCCTGCCTCCTTGAGGGCCTTGAGCAGAAGGCAGGAGATAAGATGAAAATAAAAAGAAGGCTGACCCCTCGCAGAAGGAGGGTATCAGAAAAGATGAGACAAGGGCCAATTAAGGAGGGAAAGGAAGATGCTCCCTAGGCCTCGGATACCCTAATACCGTCGGGTTCGGAAGAGAACAAGTGTTGACCAAGTGAGGTCGACAGGAAAGCAGACGGAGAGGAGCCCGGCACAAGTAAGTGGAAGCAATGCCGGACTCAGCTGGGGCCCCTTGGTCGCCAATCCACGTCCCACGAGATGAGCCCCTGGGGAGGACTACTGTATAAAGGGCAGCCATGATCTACTTAAGGGATAACCATCACCTCTATTTAAGTTCTTTGTTTGTTCACTCATATCTACAGCCTCCCGAATGATTCGTGTTGTGAAATATTTCTCCATAGGCATTTACGTCTTTGCCAATCAGAGAAGTCTGCTGTGGCCGAACATGCCATACAGAATGACCATCGAGTTATTTTTGATGAAACTTCTGTCATCTGTATGGAGAAACATTCCACAACTCGTATCATTCGGGAGGTCATACCCATCTACATCTTGGCCAAGCAAAGGAGCCAAATATACAGGGTGTATCATAATTATACCGACAAAAAAATCAGAGACGCTCTGCGTGTTATGTAAAAGACGATGCCGCAATCGGATTGGCGGAGAAAATGTTTCCCTCCGAGAAAATGAGGTTACTTTGTTACTTCCGGGCGCGCGATTCAAATCTACGAACTCGCCGTATTTGCTGAGCCAGGCAGCAAGCCGCTGGCCACTGCTGTGATTCAGGCAAGGGAAGGGAGTGTGATAGAAGGAGACAGAGATATGCTGGCAGGCATGCGGCAAGCCAAGGCGATTGAGGAAACTTGCGCATGCCTGCCAGCATATCTCTGTCTCCTTCTATCACACTCCCTTCCCTTGCTTGAAGCACAGCAGTGGCCAGTGGCTTGCTCTCTAGCTCAGCAAATACGGCGAGTTCGTAGATTTGAATCGCGCGCCAGGAAGTAACAAAGTAACCTCATTTTCTTGGAGGGAAAAATTTTCTCCGCCAATCCGATTGCGGCATCGTCTTTTACATAACACGCAGAGCGTCCCTGATTTTTTGTCGGTATAATTAAGATACACCCTGTACTTGCGTAGAGAAGAGCACTCTAAGATGCGAGAGAAGAGAGAGGAATGGTCCGATCTCTTTAGGAATGGCAGGAAGAATGAGAACGTGAGCATCGTGGCAGGTGGACTACTAGGCTCATCAAGCAGCCGCAGCCATGGTTGTCGACGGAACAAGGTGAGGTTAATTATTACATTACCATGTTTCTCTCTGGGCATGGTTTATACGACTTGTTAGTCAGTCGGTATGACAGTTCTAGCTTATTTATTATTATTATTATTATTTAGTCTTCTTCTTCTTGCGTTACGGCCAACTAAGGACCACGTTATTTCAACTGGTTTCTGCTTTGAGCTTTAACATTCGCCCAGTACTGCCACATGAATTCTCCATGTTGTTGCTTCCTTTCTTCTGTCCACTTCTTGCCTGTTTTGAGCTTAGGCTTCTCTAGGAAACTCCGGTGAGTTGTAAGTTTTACCTTAAATTTTACACGTTCCAGTACATCATCACTTGTAATCCCAATTTCTTTCAAATCTCTGTCAACTTCAGTGAACCATGCCCCCTTTGTTTTCTTCTCTAGAAAGTATGTAAAGATCCTGTTTGTCAACCTTACAGAGCTCATTCGTGAAATGTGGCCATAAAATGAAATTCTTCTTTTTCTCATCATATCAGTTATTTTTTCTACACATGTGTAGAGCTCGTGGTTGTGCCGTCTCCTGTATTCATCGTTTTCTTTTACAGGGCCCAAGATTTTCCTGAGAATCTATCTTTCTTTAGCTTCTAGTTTCTCCATAAGTCCTTTCCTATGCATTGCAAGGCATTCTGCAGCATATAAAGCCTCTGGGCGGATGACAGTTTGACAGTGTCTTAGCTTGGCATTTAGGGATATTGATTTCTTGTTGTAAATACCCTTTGTTAGATGATATGCCATTTCCATTTTATTATTTAGTCTATTATTATTATTACTATAATTATGAGCGTGAAGACTGCTGGCTTGGTCGCTGTTGCAAGCATGATATGCGACATAAACAAAGGCAAACATGGGCCACATATTCCACACATAATGGATGGCCACTTGGAGAGCTCTCATGCACGACAGTGTTTGTACTCGCCGGAAGATCTAATCAAGTTCATTGCAACGCTCCCATTCACATATTTATGTTGATTTTTAATTTCAATAAATGATGAACAACGGGCGCACTGAAATTGTTAAACAAACGGGTACTCGAGTTTAGCAACGTCATAGAAGTTGTGTTCAATTCATTAGGGGAATATGTTGAAGCTGAAGTACCAGCGTTTATTGTTTGGGGTCAGTCAACACGCTAACGGGAGTTCAATTATAAGAAGCACACAACATTAGAGGCTTATGGAATTGTGTTTATCAGTACAGTGTACTATCTAACTAATAACCTGTTTTGTGTACAAGGGGGCATAGAGAAGAACATCGCTGTAATGGCTGACAACAGGCCTAATAATACAGGGTCATTATCTATGTGTACCCCAATAAACTCGGCAAGCTAAGCCGGCTGTGACTGGCGCAGATCGCAAGCGTGCGTACCTGGTTCAGCCGGTGGTGGCGCGCACTTTCACACTTTTACCAAACATGTTCAATAATGTGATGGTTGGTTGGTTTCTCAGTTTAGGGGCTGCGACAACGCGGTCATGTAGCCCCGTGTACTTTGGGTGTGTGTAGAATCTGTCTGATAACCGGTGTTAATTGTGATGACTGTATTAGTGTGTGTTTCTGTTTCTTAATTCGAGTAAGGAGTGCATACTTTGAATTTTTCAAGTAGTTTCTGCTTTTGCCGCCAAACGCCACCGTCAACAACTACTAGTTCATAACTTGGCTACTAGACGCCACCAAAGTCGGCTCCTGGCGACGATCGTAGGAACCTGAGTGTTGTTTAAATTTTTAAGCTAATTTACAGTAGCTTCACACAGGTGTAATTAGTGGAAGGTTCTTTAACATGCCATAAATCTATGACATGGGACCGCCGACTTTTCTTCCCCTCCGAAGGAAGGCATACTGAGGGATTTTAACGCTCTTCAAAATCCGACGACTTCGGCCGGGTTTGAACCCGTGATCAATAATGTGTACTCATATGCGATGCTCAAAATGTCCTCCCTCTCTTGTAACACACACCTGACATCTTCTGATGAAAGAATGTCTGTCAACTCTTTTATTATGTACGCAGCCCGTTTCCTAGAATCGTTTAGCGAGCCTCCCAATTGTATTGGCATTAGGCACAGGTCTTCCTGGAAACTTGATTCGAAATTTTCGTCTGGTTTCAGAACAAGATTTTCTGCTTTATATACGAATTATGGATATACACACTTTCGCGCAATGTAAATTGGTGTCTAGGCATGACCAACATTCACAGTAATCACAATACTCATTAAACGTGCAACACTAACGTCTAAGCTTTGCAGATACACGTCCATGTGAATGAAAACACGTGTGAACGAACGATATGAGTCAGCGAAGCGCGCCAATCACCGGCTGAACCACCCTGCGGCAGTCAAAGCCGGCTTAGCGTGCCGTGTTTATCGGGGCACACATAGATAATGACCCTGCAGTTAGGGTAGTGGCGATTCTACACGTTTACCGTACCCATGAGGGGGCATAGGATACATCCCCCCTTAACCATTTATAGTTTAGTGGTCTGTATATTATTAACCACCTGGTATATTGTCAAGGTTGCTGATGATTGAATTTCTTTGGGAAATGTTAATAGTTCTAAAAACAAAATAATATTTCTTTATATCCTTGACCTAAGGCTTTTAAAATAAAAACAACTACAATTAGAAAGGCCAAAATCAGACACTATCAATCGGTAGTACAACGTGGAGGATTGTACGCTTCAGACTGCCTTATTTTAAATTTAAAAAAATTACGATCCTTTCAGTAGTCGCATATGATGTGTAACATCTGACATGTTATTCGAATAATTCCATATTACTTACTCGCATTTTTTAAAGAATGAACTCATAGTGCTACCTTATGCCAGCAAACATGAAAGGATTCTCCAATGCATCTGCAGTAGTGACATATACCTGCAACTGTATGCGGGAGCATTCCACTGCCTACTTGAAGCGAGCTGCGCTTTATAACGGCCAGTTAGTGAACCCATGCCAGCGGTGTTATTGAAAATGACCTCTTGTTGCTGATATAGCGCACTGCCAAGTATAGGCGCGATTAAAGATTAGGTGTGCAGTAGATAGGCCTATATTAAATGCATTTCTCCCAGTGATACGTTTAGACCAACGAAGTTTCAATTATTGTCAGTAGTCGGTGTTAATATCCTGAATTCCTACGTTGTTTGGAGTGTTTGTTGATGCGATATAGCACTCCAGGTATCGAGTGCTTACATTAAAAAGAATACTGCAAAAGTATGAAGATTTAATAAATCGTAATTGTTTTCAGCAAATATGATATAATGAATATTTTCACACCAAAGATCGACAACTTGAAGATGATTTATTGTAGGAATTTCATTAATGGGGCCTCCAAACCTTGAGGTAAACCGTATGCGATTTACATTCCACATAGTCACATGGCCTACAGTACGTCGTTGTACCGATCTCCACCACCGCGCGCGCTCATTGTTTCCGTCCCATCCACTTCCGTCCCATCCACTTCCGTCTCTTTTCCAAAATCACTCCCACAAAAAATGTCCAGCTACCGAGTGCCACAAAAATATCCAGATACCGAGTGGAAAGATGTTACACATCAAAAGGGGGAGTTTCATGAACTACTGTAGAAAAGAAAAAAAAGGAGGATTCTGCGGAAAATACTCGGGCCACAGAAAACTGCTGATTGGACTTGGAGGACGACGAAAAACGAAGAACTCTACTAATACATTGAGAAGATCACGGACACAATGAGGAAGCGGATGTTCTACGGAAACCTACTAAGAATGGATGAATGCAGCTGACCAAAAGGATCTTCAACTACACCATGGGGTTAAAGGCCACATCTAAATGGGTAGATGAGGTGAAAAGGGATGCGGCAGAAGTTGGAATCACACTACAGATGGTCCACAACAGAAGAGTGTTTAGAAGAAGAGTAGACAGTATAAAAGCATTTCAGGAGAAACCAACAATGAGGAGGCACAAACGGATTTTTTCCGATAAGGAGGAAAAGAAAAACGCGAACTCATGAAGAGGTTCTGGGAGGAGAAAAGAAGAAAAGCCAAAATGTGTTAAGTTCTTTGCGGCCCATAGTAGGCCAAATTCGAAAAAAAAGAAAGTAAAAAAGAAACTATGATAAAAATTAGAATTAGATTAATTATGCTTGCAAAAATTAAAAATAAATCTATATATATGCTCCCGAAGAAGCAGTTGAAATCTTGCAGAAGCAAATAGAACAAATTTGGAAAAATGAAATTCTACCAGAAGATTGGAAAACGGCCTTGATCCATCCGTTACACAAGAAAGGCAGCATGAAAAACGTCAACAACTACAGAGGAATATCCCTCCTACCGGTAACATACAAAATTCTCTCACTTGCTATCCTGGAGCGATTAGAAGCCGAAGTCGGGCATCAAATAGGAGAATACCAAGGGGGATTCAGAAAGGGTCGTTCAACTGCCGAACAGATCCACAACCTCAAAACAATCATTAGATATTGCAATCTCAGGTCCAAATCGTACGTATCAGTCTTTGTGGACTTTAAGAAGGCTTACGATTCGATAGACCGCGAAGTTCTGTTGAACATCCCCAACGAATTCGGGGTTGACCTGAAACTGCTGGCATTAATTAGAGCCACCCTAACTGAAACAAAATCCAAAGTAAAGTTCCTGAGATGTCTGTCGGATTCCTTTGAGGTCAAAACGGGAGTCAGACAAGGTGACGGGCTCTCTCCAATGCTTTTCAACTGCGTCCTCGAAAAAGTCATTCGGACCTGGCGAACAAAATTATTAGAAACTGAGTATAGCCCTCTGAGAATGGGAGCAAAATCCAAGGGGATCATAGTCGACTGTTTAGCATTCGCTGATGACATCGCCATTCTGTCGAACGACGTAGAAACTGCTAAGATGCAAATCGACCTTTTAAAAGAAATCACTGAACAAACTGGCTTGCAGATATCATTCGAAAAAACAGAAGTAATGACCAACATCAAAGACGCCCCAGCAAAACTGCAGACAAAATACGGGAAGATCAACAGAGTGGAAAAATTTAAGTACTTGGGAGAGATCATCATGAAAAGTGGACTGGACAAAGAAGCACTCAAGGAACGAGTACGCAAACTCGAAATAGCCTATCAAACATCGCGCTCAATATACAACAAAAAATGCCTGTCCAAAAATACTAAACTACGTCATTATGAAACTGTTCTGAAACCAGTAGTTATGTATGCAGCCGAAACCCTATCCCTAAATGCTAATAAAGGACTCCTTGAAGAACTGGAGAAAAAAGAGCGCAAAATCGTCAGAGGTATAATGGGATCAAATTACAAGAATGGTATCTACTATAAAAAATCCAACAAAGAAGTCTACAGTGAAATAGAGAAAATTTCAGAATCGATCCGTAAAAGGCGGGCACGGTATTACGGTCATCTCAAACGAATGGACGGAAACAGGCTGACTAAACAGATTTTTCATTTCTTTGACTCCAAACCCAAAACCACAATGCCCTGGTTTATGAATACCAAAGACGACCTCAAAATGCTGCATCTAAAACCCGACGACGCCTTCAATAGAGATCTCTTCCGCAAAAATATACCGACTAATGGGCTAACCCGAGACGAGACATCGAACCCGAAAAGAAGACAAGGTACCACTTGGACAGCGGAGCGCAAGATGGCCCACTCACAGAGAATGAGGGAATTCTGGACTCAGAGGAAGGCGAAACAAATTGCCAAGTGTAGCAAGACTTAACGTGGTCCTAGATGGCCCCAACGAATTATATATATATATATATATATATAAAGCACAAAGTTTGTCTGTCTGTCTGTCTGTCTGTCTGTCTGTCTGTTATGTATACAAATCTACACCGTTTCACCGATCTGAACCAAAATTTGTATACTTACCCTTTGGAACCCTGCGGGTAACCCCGTCAACATTAAATTTCGGACAGACCACCCCATGCCCTGCATTTAGGCCCTTTTGCACAAATCTTCACCGTTTCACCGATCTGAACCAAAAGTTGTATATTTAACCTTTGGAACCCTGCGAGTAACACTGTCCACATGAAATTTCGGACAGACCACCCCATTCCCTGCATTTAGGCCCTTTGGTCCAAATCCACACCGTTTCACCGATCTCAACCAAAATTTGTATATTTACCCTTTGGAACCCTGCGAGTACCACTGACCACTTAAAATTTCGGACAGACCACCCCATTCCCTGCATTTAGGCCCTTTGGTCCAAATCTACACCGTTTCGCCGATCAGAACCAAAATTCGTATTCTTACCCTTTGGTGCCCTGCGAGTAACACTGTCTGCTTGAAATTGCGGACAGACCACTCCATTCCCTGCATTTAGGCCCTTTGGCCCAAATCTATACCGTTTCACCGATCTCAACCAAAATTTGTATATTTACCCTATGGAACACTGCGACTAACACTGTCTGCTTGAAATTTCGGACAGACCACGCCATTCCCTGCATTTAGGCCCTTTTTGCACTAATCTACACCGTTTCACCGATCTGAACCAAAATGTGTATACTTACCCTTTGGAACCCTGCGAGTAACACTGTCTGCTTGAAATTGCGGACAGACCACTCCATTCCCTGCATTTAGGCCCTTTGTCCCAAATCTACACCGTTCCACCGATCTCAACCAAAATTTGTATATTTACCCTTTGGAACACTGCGACTAACACTGTCTGCTTGAAATTGCGGAGAGGCTACTCCATCCCATGCATTTAGGCCCTTTGGCACAAATCTACACCGTTTCACCGATCTGAACCAAACTTTGTATACTTACCCTTTGGAACCCTGCGAGTAACACTGTCCACTTAAAATTTCGGACAGACCACCCCATTCCCTGCATTTAGGCACTTTGGCACAAATCTACACCGTTTCACCGATCAGAACCAATATTCGTTAACTTACCCTTTGGTACCCAGCGAGTAACACTGTCTGCTTGAAATTGCGGACAGACCACTCCATTCCCTGCATTTAGGCCCTTTGTCCCAAATCTACACTGTTTCACCGATCTCAACCAAAATTTATATATTTACCCTTTGGAACACTGCGACTAACACTGTCTGCTTGAAATTGCGGCGAGGCCACTCCATCCCTTGCATTTAGGCTGTGTGGCACAAATATACACCGTTTCACCGATCTGACCCCAATTTTATATACTTACCCGTAGAACCCGACAAGTAACACTGTTCACTTTAAATTTCGGACAGACCACACTATTCCCTGCTTTTTGGCCCTTTGGCAGAAAACTACACCGTTTCACCGATCTCAACCAGATTTTACATAATTATCCTTTGGAACTCGACGAGTAACACTGTCCACTCGAAATTTCGGACAGACCACTCCATTCAACGCATTTAGGCCCTTTGGCACAAATCTACATCGTTCACCGATCGAAAACAAAATGTGTATACTTACCCTTTGGAACCCGATGAGTAACACTGTCCACTTTAAAATTTGGACAGGCCACTCCATTCCCTGCATTTTGGCCCTTGGCACAAAACTACACCGTTTTACCGATCTCAACCAGATTTTACATAATTACCGTTTGGAACTCGACGAGTAACACTGTCCACTCGAAATTTCGGACAGACCACTCCATTTCCCGCATTAAGGCCCTTTGGTACAAATCTACATCGTTCACCGATCGAAAACAAAGTGTGTATACTTACCCTTTAGAACCCGATGCGTAACACTGTCCACTTGAAATTTCTGACATACCACTCCATTCCCTGCATGTAGCTCAGGAATTCCTCGGGGTTGCCAGCTTCCTAACTCACCAGTCATGAGCCCTTGAGGGTGTACCAGAAGTGGTGGGTCTACACACACCCTGCCTCTTTGAGGGCCTTGAGCAGAAGACAGGAGATATTATGAAAAGGAAAAGAAGGCAGACCCCTCGAAGAATGAGGGTATCAGGAAAGATGAGACAAAGCCAATTAAGGCGGGAAATTGAAAGACTCCCTAGCCCTCGGATACCCTAATACAGTCTGGGTCGGAAGAGAACAAGAGTTGACCAAGGGAGGCCGACAGGAAAGAGAACTGAAATGAGCCCGGCACCAGGAAGTAGAAGCGATGCCAGACTCAGCTGGGGTTCCGTGGTCGCCAACCCACGTCCCACAAGTTGTGAGACCCTGGGGGGGGGGGGTCAGTTGTGAGAATAGCTTGCTGATTCATCGTGAGGTGACTTGAGAGTACTTTCCGTGTTATCTCCTGCTGTCTATGCTGATGCCAGCACAGGGCCGTTGCGAAACAGTGAGTGATTCCCGGTCAATCTGTATAGGACGGGGAACCCCGAACGTGTGTCATCATATTTCGTCATCATCTGCGATCATCTCAGGTTCGTGCAGCTTGGACCTATATTCTTTGTCTTTGCCGAGCAGTACGCTCTTTCACTAGACGCATCCAGTACAGGCCTAAGCCAGAAAATAAGGTTGAGACTTTGGAAGACATCGAAGCTAGACACCTGAATTACCTATATCAGTTTTAAAATAACACCATGTTCGTTTAGTAGTCATTTTTTCATTACCTTATTATTATCATCATAAGTGCAAATGACCTAGATGTTACGCGCATCATACCAATAATCACCGCCGCATAAAGTCTTTCTCGACTGTAATTTTTAAAATATTTATTTTTGGTTGGTTGGTTCTTAAGTTTAGGGGCTGCGACAACGCGGTCATGTAGCCCCGTGTACTTTGGGTGTGTGTAGAATCTGTCTGATAACCGGTGTTAATTGTGATGACTGTATTAGTGTGTGTTATCTGTTTTTTTAATTTAAGTACAAACTGCAACTTAGAATTCTTCAAAGAGTTCGTACTTTTGCCGCCAAGCGCCACCGTCAACGACTACTAGGCCAAGTTCGGAACTTAGCTACTAGACGCCACTGCAGTCGGCTCTTGGCAACGGACGTAGACATCTATGAGCGTTGTTTACCTATCCAATTTAGCTTCACACAGGTGTAATTAGTGGAAGGTTCAATAACATGCCATAAATCTGACATGGGACCGCCGGCTTTACTTCCCCTCCGAAGAAAGGCATACTGACGGATTTTTAACGCTCTTAAAATATCCGACGGCTTCGGCTGGGTTTGAACCCGCTATCTTGGGCATAGAAGCTCAGCATGCTACCAAATACGCCACCGAAGCCGCCATATAGTTATTTTTATTACAGTACATTGTGTACATTATACGTTGAAGTGTCAATTCAATACCGGTAGTAGTTTCCCTTATCATCCTCATCATAAGAGCAAATCACGCGTGCACGTCACGTGACGATACAAAGGGAGCAGCAGCATGCATCAATCGTCCAACGATGCCAGTCTCATTGCAAACAGTGACATGGATGCGTCAACCGAAGAGCAAAGAGGTGTTGTTCGGTTTCTGACAGCGGAAGGAGTAGGGGGAGCGGACATTCATCGCCGAATGTCTCAAGTGTACGGCGCACACTGCATGTCCCTTGCAAGGGTCAAGGCGTGGCACAAGCGCTTCAGGGAAGGACGGTTGTCGTTAGCCGATGATGCCCGGTCTGGGGCACCCCCCTGCATTACCGATGACAACGTCCAGCTGGTTGATGCACTCATTACCCAGGACCGCCGAGTGACAGTGAACGCCATAGCCGCCGTGGTCGCTCCACGACAATGCACGACCTCATACGGCCAACACAGCCGCGGCACTCCTGCAGAAATTCAAATGGGAGGTTCTCGGCTATCCTCCATACAGTCCAGACCTCTCTACCTGTGATTACGCCATGTTTGGTCCCATGAAAAGGGCTCTGCGGGGCCAACGATTCACCTCGGGCGCCGAGGTCCAGCTGTACGTGCGGAACTGGTTCACATCGCAGCCCAGGGATTTTTATGAGACAGCCATTCACCGCCTCGTGTCACTGTGGGACAAGTGCCTCAACAGCCAGGATCAATACTTCTAACATACACTTACTGGTTTCTGTAATTATGCCTCCGGCTCGTTACTTTTTGAACGCACCTTATAGAATGAAATGTGTGAAAATAACTGAGCACATGGGAGTTTATTCATCGGGAAATACTCGTGCATGGCAGTTAAAAGGTTAATATAAAGAAAAAATAAATTTAAAATGTTGATCATTTTCCGTATTCAGGAGCCCCTGAAATAGATTGCTTCGGTGGGGTAGGAAAGTGGTTGGTTGGTTCCTTAGCTTACAGGCTGCGACAACGCGGTCATGTAGCCCCCTGTACTTTGGGTGTGTGTAGAATCGGTCTGATAACCGGTGTTAATTGTGATGACTGTATTAGTGTGTGTTATCTGTAATTCAGGTAAGGACTGCGGGTGATCAATTTTAATGCTACAAAATGCTACCGTCAACGACATATAGCTGCGGACTTGGTTACTAGATGCCAGTGCATCCGGCACCTGGCGGCGAACGTTGGAACTTATAGAGCGTTTACAAATCTAACCTACAAATTTGGCTTCACACAAGTGTGGTTAGTTGAAGGTTCATTTACATGCTATAAATCTATGACATGGGCCCGCTGGCATTACTTCCCCTCCGAAGGAAGGCATACTGAAGGATTTTATAAAAACTCCTGGCACTACAGCCCGTGAAAGGCCTACGCCGTCCAAGCGACCGCTGCCCAGCCATTTGGCCTGCAGATATTGGGGTGACGCGTTTTCAGCGCATCGGGTCCCCTTGGCCATAAATCTTGGTTTTCGTGATCAGGGCGCTGCCTCACTGTCAGAAAGCTACTCAATTGTCCTCACGAGGCTGAGTGCACCCCGTTCCAGCCCTCACGTCACTTTCTAAAATCCCTGTCGGAGCTGGGAATCGAACCCGGGGCCTCCGGGTGAGAGGCAGTCGCGCTACCCCAACATCACGGTGCCGGCGAGGGATATTATTTATTTATTTATTTATTTATTTATTTATGTTGTGAACATTACAGGAAGCCCCAATTACATTGCTCACTACTAAAATCATATAATATACAACAATATATAAATAGAAAAACAAAAGATACATAAAGAGAAGATATAAATAGAGAAACACGTTATAAATAATAATAATAAGAAGAAAAGGAAGGTTAGGTATGAGAAGGAAATGGGCTGAATACAGTACAATATATTACAAGACATCTTGCAGTTTATCACAGGACGCTGCAAACTGGTTTTCTGACATACTGAAAATATCTAAGTCAAGATGATGAACTTTATTATAGTGGGATAAAATTCTGTTAATCGGCGAGTTTTTATGGTTGTCTGTGTGAACTCTCGGAATAAAGAAAATGTTTCGGAATCTACTAGGTTTCACAGCTGGTACATATAACGTAATTCTCTCTCGAATTTTAGCGTCGTCAATTTTATTATTTACTATTTTATAGAGAAAAAGCAGGCCCTGGCAATTTCGCCTGTGAGATAGTTTTCTGACATTGAAGGACTGTAATATAAATGTGTACGATTCGTAAGAGGGATAATACCCAAATCTTTTGTAATATACCGTACATATTTTAAGAATTTCTTTTGGATGTTCTCTATAAGCTTATTATGTTTCAATGTGTATGGATTCCATATAACTGAAGCATATTCTAGTTGTGATCTGATGAAGGCATTAAAGAGCAATATTAAAATCCCATAGGAGAAATTAAATGAATTTCTTATTACAAATCCCATACATTTATGTGCTTTAGAGACAATTTTCTCTATATGTCTTTGAAAATTCAGATCATTGGTAAATACAATTCCCAGATCCTGAACTTCATGAATTTTTAGTAAGCTTTCCCCGTCAATGTCATAGTGAAACTTTATGTAATTTTTTCGCCTAGTGAAATTAATTTGCTTGCATTTACTGATGTTAAATGGCAATTTATTTTCTTTCGTCCATAGGTTTAGTTCATTTAAATCATTTTGAAGTTTGATACAATCGTAAGGGTCACGTATTGATTTATATAATTTTATATCGTCTGCGAATAATAAAATTTCTGAGTGTTGAACTTTATCAGAGATGTCGTTTAAAAATAATAAGAATAGTAATGGTCCTAAGTTAGATCCCTGAGGAACTCCTGAGTTGGTGGGAAATGTTTTGGATAGTTGCGTTTTATATTTCACAACTTGTGTTCTGTTCTTCAGGTATGAAATCAGCAGACGAAACAGTGGTTCAGAAAAAATATACGTTGATAGTTTAGTGATGAGTACGTCATGATCCACTTTGTCAAATGCCTTTTGAAAGTCAGTATATATTACATCTACTTGGCCTTTGTGATCTAGCTCCGTGGATACAAATTGCGTAAAATTAATAAGGTTAGTCACGGTTGACCTGTTTGGTATAAATCCATGCTGATTTGGGGAAATGATCACTTTAACATGTTGAAAAATATGACTATACAAAATACTCTCAAATATCTTAGCCGGAGATGACGATACAGCTACAGGTCTGTAATTCTTAATCTGAACTGAGTTTCCGGATTTTAGAATTGGTGTTACTTTTGAATGTTTCCATTTATCTGGAAATGTGCTGGTCTTCAGTATGAGATTGTATATTATAGTCAGTGGTTTAGTAATATATTCCTTACAACCCATCAGGCCCCGCTGACTTTTTTGGTTTTAGTTTCTTAATGGCGAATTCAACCATATCCTCGGTGACTTCAGATATAACAAAATAATTTTGAAAATAATGTTGCTTTACGTTATTGCTGTTAGTGTTCAAATTATAGTTGGGAATAGTTTGCGAATATACTGATTTGAAATAGTCAGCGAAACAATTGGCAATTTCCAGTGATTTACAATATTCTTTACCTTCATATTCCATCGCCAATCCTGATCCTTTACTCTCCTTTCTATTTTTTATAAAGTTCCAGAAGCTGTTGCTATCTTTTTCCATGTTCCGCTCAGTAAGAGCTACATAGTCATCATATGCTTTTTAGCCTACTTTCGATTTTTGCAAAAAATGAAAGTAGACTTATGAGATCAACACAGGGCGAAAAAAGTGTGTCTGTCTGTGTGTGTGTATGTGTGTGTGTGAGTCTGTGTGTGTGTGTATGTGTGTGTGTGAGTCTGTGTGTGTGTGTGTGTGTCTGTGTGTGTGTGAGTGTGTGTACTCTGAATGTCTGTCCCCCCCTATCAATTCGAACACGGTGAAACCGAATTGAACGAAATTTGGTACAGAGGTAGCACTAGTAAAGGACACCTCAGTGTCATACTTTATATCGCCGCCATCTTTACCAAAACAGAATGGCGGCCACTCAAATGTTCAAAACGTAAAATCAAATTACGGCTAAACTAATCATCCGATCTCTACCAAATTTGGTGACAACATACCTTTATATAGGACGCGTCTTTCACCCAAAATTCAAGGTCATCGGCCATGCCATTTCAGGATGGCGGCCGTGTGAATTATGCAACCATTTTAATAAATAGCTTAAGACCCACCAATTCCGATTATCGAGCCTAGGGGGGTTTAAGCTATCCTGGAGGTCGTGATCCGTTATTTATTATAATTTAATATTATATTATTATACAGTATGAGTGGCTTAAAAGAGCTGAGCCGTTTGTGTCACACGACAAGATGGCAGCTGTCCTCATGTGCCTGTCTTATATTTCAGTAGTTTTAGTATGTTGTATGTGATATACCGTACTGATACAATAATATAAACTTTGTATGAAATGATCTTTAATGAAGATGTACTGCAGTGAAGAAATCGTTTATTTAAAGTCATTATTTGCCAACAGTTTGTATCTAATATGTCAGTTAAGAACATCTGACGTCATGGATACGGTTAGCTCTGGGCTAGCATGTTGGTCTGACACGCAGTTGACTGGGGATCGAGTACTGCTACAGTTAGTTTTTTTTCTTGAATTCTTTTACAAATGATGTGCACGAGCTTTTCCCACAGATACTGAATAAAATGTCATTTAGCTCAAAGGAGAGGATAAAGTATACACTCGTATATTAATAAAATCACAGTCCCAGCATCGCACATAAACAGAAGACATTAGAAAAAGGAGAATAGAAGAACTAGATACACGTTGTCATTAACCACAGCCTTCTTAATGCCTCTGTACGGTGCTGTCCTCTTGTGGGTTATGTGGGTAATATTGTTCCAAACATAACGCTGTGTAAATGCCTGAGCTGGCCTCCTGAAGTATGGCAATTTTGTAATACTGGTAGTTCAACTATTAGCCACGATCGCGCTCCGAATACCTTTAAACACTGCCAGCTGGATCGCCTCCCTCTTGGCTACTTTAAACTGCCTACTCATTCAACACCCATAGAACACTGCCATCGTAGTACATTACGATGGCAGTGCATAGGCGTACAAGATAAAGATTAATTCACTGATAGGTCGCAGCACCACCTACTGTGATTGGGGCGGAAGATTCTTAATTTTGCAGGCTGGCTTAATATAGAGATTAACGGACGTGAATGCATTACAATAAGTTAGTAGTTTTGTTATTCAATCATCATAAAATATATAATATTGATCTTGACACTTACTGGCTTATTATCAATATAAAAGAAAACAAACAATACATTGTGGTTGGGGTGATTGTTTTAGGGATGAGGACAAAGAGTCATAAAGATACCCATACATTTAGGAGAAAGTAGGCTGTATGTTCTTTGCTGAACATCTTGTTTTATGTCTATTTTAGTTTTAGATCTAAGTTGAGTATAATTATTTAAGTAATATTCGGATAATTTTTTCTTTTTTCTATATTTTTCCTTTAGCTTTAAATTTGATATTATGGACTGAGTGAACCAAACAGGATATGTGCGCTTGTAATGTTTAGTCTTTGGAACGCACTGGTCAATTATAGAGTATATTTTGTCATAAAAGATATCAACAGCTTCGTTTACATTTCTACAATTATTCATGTTATCCCAATTGCATTTTTTCACTAATTCATACAATTTTAAGAAGTCTGCCCTGACGAAGTTATATTCATAGGTTGAACTTTCATGTGATCTGGTTATTTTCCCCTGTTTGTATATAATTTGCAATGCTGGATGATTTTCATCTAATCGGACTAAGGGGTCGGTTTCTTCCTGGATATGCAACTGGTCAATGTTACTGATTATTAAATCAAGAGTTCTCCCATTAACATTCTTAATATCGTTAAACAGCCTGGCATTCAGCAGGTGCAAACAATTCTGTAACTCTTTGGATTTGTTTGAACCCTTCAATAGATTGTAAGATTTATCAGTTACTTCCGGTAAATTAAAGTCACCAATGATACAATTATCGTAATCTTTAAATAACTGCATATTTTCTTCTATTTTCTCATAAAATTATTTGTATGCTTCTATATTGGAATTCGGCGGAAAGTATGGAACATATATATAACATTCCCTATTGTTGAATGAAACTTTAATCCATAATGATTCGGTATCCGATTCTAACATTGGCATTCTCTTCGAATGTATTGTACTTTTAACACTTATTAAAATTCCACCACCATCTTTCTTGGAACTTAAAGAAAAATCTCGGTCTTTCCTATACACAATATATCTGTCATCAAAGAGCTCAGAACTGCTTACACCCTCAAGAAGCCATGTTTCTGAAAGACAAATAATATCATAGTTATTTGACAGTGTATTTAAAAATAAAGTATTGGATTTGGTCCGTAGTCCTCTTACGTTCTGGTAGTAAATGATGGTTTCTTTTTTCTTATGAGTCATCTTCAATGTTCAGGTTAAAGTTTGTCAAGGTCCTCTTCAGTGTTGATGGAGATTACCTGAGAGTGGTCGTGTTTCCTCATGAGTATTCTGCCATTCTTTGTCCATAAGTGCTTTAGGTCCTTCGCTCGTTTCACTTCCCTTGCCTTTGCTAGAAGTTTTTTCCGCTCCCCGCAAAGGCTTTCATTTATATACACCGGGTTGTTGTAGGTGTATCCAAGGTCAAGGGTACTCAGATTACGTTTAATTCTCCGTTGTCTGAGGATTTCTTCTTTGTAGTGACGTCTTGTAAATTTCACGATTATAGGCGCAATCTGGGAATTGTTACGAGGGGGAAGTCTGTGGCAAGCGTCAATATGTTCCTCTTTCAGTTCCACGTGGAGTGTTCGCGCGACTTCTTGAACCAACCTGCTTGTGTCCTCTGCAGGGTTTGACGGTATACCATGTATTTCTATCATATTGATCCTTGAGTATTGCTCAGAATCAGTAAGTCTTGATTTTAGTTCCAAGTTTTCTTTCTTTAACTTTAGGTTCTCCTGATGCATCTCTTCAATTGCTTGCCTGCAATCTTTAATAGTTTCTGCTTGTTTCCGCAGGGTTTCCTTATTTTCGTCCAATTTCTCGTGCACCAGATCTAACGACCTCCCCAAATCAGTTTCCCTCTGTTTACACAATTCCTTTAACTCAGAAATTTCTTTGTTTAAATTAGTCAATAAGTTTAAAACTTCGTCGTTGTTAGGTAGGGCTAACTGATTCTTTCCCTCTTCATGTAGGCTAAGCTTCTTCTTGGGACACTTATTACATTTCCATTGTTTGTGCGAAGAAATTATGGACTTGAGATCATCTTCTTTTAAATTTACACAATAATTATGATACCAGTTTTTACATACAGCACATTGAATTTTTGCATTGATGTCTTGCCTGGACACCGCCTTGTTGCACTCGAAACAGACACCCATTATTGTACTGGCTCCTAATAATGCTACTAGTATTGTAAAGGCACTGCTTTAGATGTGAAAGGTGTATTATTAATTTTTTGGCAGTATGTAACTCGTCACTTCACTGTTTAATATTTGTGCGGGAGCTCACTAGCGCTGATGCGGACAAGGATGTAGGGTAGCGTTCAAGTCGGAAATTTGTTTGGTAGTGGTTGGCAGAAACAGTTGACTGTCGGGGTGCACTTGAGTCACAGATTATTGTTTCGTTGGGTGGTAGCACTGTTGTTCAAACGAACAGTTGAAAGTCGCTTTTGTTGGTTATGCATCCACACGCTTAGAAAATATCCTAGATGTTGCTAGTCCATCGATGTTGTATTAAGATTTATACATCCAAATGATCTTTATTACTCACCGATTCAGTGTGAACATATCCTTGTCCCGAGCAGTGCACTTTACTAAACTATTTGACTTATAAACACGGAGCACAGAAACTTGCGTTATGTTAGTCACTCATACCACGCTCTTAAAAAATCCGACGACTTTGGCCGGGTTTGAGCCCGCGATCTTGGGCATAGAAGTTCAGCATGCTACCAACTACGCCACCGAAGCCACCAGACAGCTATGTGGAGAAGAAACTATTTGCTCAGGATCGGGGGACATTGAAAGGTGCATCAAAATGGTGAGCTTTATTAACTTACAAGCCTTTACTCATAACGGAACTCTATCAGATTCGCCTCCAACGTTGTACGCTAGAACTCCACTGGAATTCCTCCACAAGGAAAGCAATTATACGGCGCGAACATTTTAAAGCCGAAGCCAGAGAAAGATCTTACAAAAAAGTTTTGGAGAATTCTGTCAGCGTGATGCTATTAGATTTTAAGACCTTCAATAATAATTAATTAGTCAAAATGGATTTAAATCTTAATGATGTGAAGACTTTCAAACTTAAGTTCTGACGGATTATCTGAAAGCAAATCTGCACAAAAGTCTCATGTGTTCTTTCTCTTGAAAAGTTCAGAATGCTGCAAAGAACATAGCACAATAGCACAATTTATCTGCCTTTAGGGATGCTACTGTGACGGTGTAATGTGTTCTCGCGTTTATGACCTAATTTTTTTAAAATTATTATTATTTTTTTAGCGTATGGCTTTTAATGCCGGGAGTGTCCGAGGACATATTCGGATCGCCAGTTTTGTAGCTGCTTCGAGACGGACACCCAATGGGTAAGCTACAAGTACCGTTGGGGAGGAAAGTTGGAATGTAAGGACGAGGAGTTGGAAGGTAGCGGCTGTGGCCTATAGTTAGGGACCAACCCCGGCATTTGCCTGGAAGGAAGATGGGAAACCACAGAAGACCATCTTCAAGGTTGCCGGCGGGGGGATTCGAACCTCCTCGCCTCCCGGATGTGAGCAACTGCCAGCAGTCATGCCGTAACGGCCACGGCTATCTCCCCTGGTAAAATTATTGTTACGTGCCACCCCCTAGGGCACTTCCGTTAACTGGATTAGGGTGGGTGGAAAGCACAACTCAAATTGTTCCTTTAAAGAAACGTATTAGCTTTATTGCGGGCCAGAAAGATACACCACACAAATAGCAAATACAATCAATTAGTATCTAGTTTCCTCTTGTAGGGAACACTTGCCTTTCACTTGTCAATAAGCCACAGAAGTTAATCCCTCCTAATGGGACCGGTGGCCTCGATAGAACTACCTGCAACACTTCCTTAAATATGCAAGCTACAGTTATTTACGATAGCCGGTCACTCCACTCTGCTTCGCTGTCCGCTGGCTAGGGAAACAGCCCTCGGTGTTTTCGCAATTCACCACACTAACCTCTGTTGCACTGGAAAACACACTCGCTCAAGGCACAGTTCCTCCGTAGGCTTCACACTCCTTCGGTGTCAAGAGAATCAGCATCACTAGGGTTTCGCAAGTCACGTCGCCAACAACTGTCGCTCAGGTAAAAGCTCGCACTAGCTCGAAAAACACTGTCCACCTCGCCGGCCAGGTCGCTCTTTTATAGCAGGCTGGTGACTCAATGAATGCTTCTAGACCCGTCCAGGATTCACGGCTTCTCGAGATTTCCATCACTGGCTGGGTCACGAATATTCTGGACCATCCCTTTGTCCTAGTAGCCCTGTTGCGAAAGGCGCAGATAATACACAGAGGCAGAGCATAGCCCGGGGGTGGCGGCAACTCACGCGACGAGGCAACGAAACAAACTCACAGCCGTAACATTATTGTGATGTATTGGTATAAGTTACTGTTTGTTAGGTGGTCAGCCTAGAGCAATGGTTATGAACCCGTAGAAGTCAGCGGACCACTCAGCGTGAAGTCGAATCATGTACGGACCACCCTCCACCCAATACACCTTATCAGTTGTTACCCTTCCTCAATAACACTAATTTTAAAGATATTTCAACTCAAAAACTGATAGTCATCGCCATCAATACATTCGGACGATTCTCGTTCAACGCACATCATTTTCGAAATCCCTATTTCTTGGCCACTTTTTCTTACGTGCTGGTGGACCCTTTTTCTCCCGTGGACCACTCCCAAGATACTGGCGGAACACCGGTTAAGAACCACTGGCCTAGAGGCTGGTTGGATCCTCAAAAAGCACCACCATAGGTTCATCATCAACTTCTAAAGGCAATGCCTTACCTCCGCAACCATTGTTCTCTGTCTTCAGCACCTCGTTTCATTTCATAGTAGGAACCATAATGAGTCTTCAGTCTTTTGACTACCGGGTGCGTTAGCCGTGGTCGTTACGGCATGAATGCTGGCAGTCGCTCACATCCGGGAGGCGAGGAGGTTCGAATCCTCCCGCCGGCAACCTTGAAGATGGTCTTCTGTGGTTTCCCATCTTCCTTCCAGGCAAATGCCGGGGTTGTTCCCTAACTATAGGCCACAGCCGCTACCTTCCAACTCCCCGACCTTCCATTCCAACTTTCCCCAACGGTACTTGTAGCTTCCTCATAGGGTGTCCGTCTCGAAGCAGCAACAAGACTGGCGAGCCGAACATGTCCTCGGACACTCCTGGCACTAAAAGCCATACGCTAAAAAAAGTCTGATTGGTTGGTTGGTTCTTAAGTTTAGGGGCTGCGACAACGCGGTCATGTAGCCCCGTGTACTTTGTGTGTGTGTAGAATCTGTCTGATAACCGGTGTTAATTGTGATGACTGTATTAGTGTGTGTTATCTGTTTTTCTTCACTTAGAATTTTTCAAATAGTTCCTACTTTTGCCACCAAGCGCCACCGTCAACGACTACTAGGCCAAGTTCAGAAATTAGCTACTAGACACCACCGCAGTCGGCTCTTGGCAATGACCGTAGAAACCTGAGAGCGTTGTTTACATTCTTAACCTATACAATTTAGCTTCACACAGGTGCAATTAGTGGAAGGTTCTTTAACATGCCATAAATCTATGACCTGGGACCGCCGTCTTGACTTCCCCTCCGAAGGAAGGCATACTGAGAGATTTTAACGCTCTTAAAAATTCCGATGACTTCGGCTGGATTTGAACCCGCGATCTTGGGTACAGCAGTTCAGCATACTACCAACTACGCCACCAAAGCCTGATTGACGAACCGATTCTGGACCCTGAAGGTCTTTTGACTGGTTTGATGCAACTCTCCATGCCTCCCTATCCTGAGCTAATGGTTTCATCTCTACATAGCTACTACACCCTACATCCGAGACAATCTGTTTAACATATTCTAACCTCGGTCTACCCCTACAGTTCTTGTCCTCGAACCTTGCTTCCATAACTATGCTTGCTATTCCTGGGTATCTTAGTATGTGATCTACCAACCTATGTCTTCTCTTCATTTGCAATCGCCAGAAACATCTCTCCTCTCCCACTCGTCTTAATACCTCTTCATTGTAACCAGATCCACCCATCTGATATTCATCATTCTCCTGTAACACCACATTTCAATTCTCTTCTTTTCTGCTGCACCAATAGTCCAAGTTACGAAATACCTAGGTTAGTCGGTTGGTTCCTTAGTATAGGGGCTGCGACAACGCGGTCATGTAGCCCCGTGTACTTTGGGTGTGTATAGAATCTGTCTGATAACCGGTGTTAATTGTGATGACTGTATTAGTGTGTGTTATCTGTTTTTCAAATTTAAGCACAGACTGCAACTTCGAATTTTTCAAATAGTTCCTACTTTTGCCACCAAGCGCCACCGTCAATGACTACTAGGCCAAGTTCAGAACTTAGCTACTAGACACCACCGCAGTCGGCTCTTGGCAACGAACGTAGAAACCTAAGAGCGTTGTTTTTATTCTTAACCTATCCAATTTAGCTTCACCCAGGTGTAATTAGTGGAAGGTTCTTTAACATGCCATAAAGAAAAGTTTTCGATTTTGTCTGTCTCTCTGTTTGTCCAGGCTAATCTCGAGAACTACTGGACGGGTTTTGATGCGGTTCTTACCATTCTATAAAACAACTTCAATGTTGAAAACAATCGATCATCCCAACTCCTGGCTAGAATCAGAGTTTAAATAACGTGCGTATGGACACACTTTACGGTCCGTGAGAAGTGAATGATGGATATCATGTGATTTCTTGTATGGATGATTGAGACGGTGTAAATTCAAGGTAGCAAGTGAGTCAACGTGCACTTTGTAGTATTTTTTGTTATTGTGAGCTTGCCACCTCAGGGTATAGGGGCTATAATACTAACTTTAAACGAATCCACAAAGACAGTACACCAACTTCCCAATTCACACACAATTTATCTACTATATAAAGCTCAAATACCACTCACTCACTCACTCACTCACTGATTCATTCATCACGAAATCTCAGAAACCACCGAACGGATTGGAATGAAATTTGGTATGCAGCTTCCTCAAGGGACGCAAACGCCCACTAAGAAAGGATTTTTGGATATTCAGGTTCTAAAGGGGTGTTAAGGGGGTAGACCTGCATTTCATTGAATAGCAATATCTCCCAATTGCTTTCATTGGGGGATGTGATACTCGGCATATAAACTCATCATTAAAAAAAAGAAGACACGTGTCTGAGGGTTTTTCGATGTGGTGTATATTATGAGGTCAAAGGGGTGAAAAGTGGGGATTGAAGGATTCCTAACGGAGCGTGTATCCCTTAAACGACATAGGCCAGGAGTTTGGAACTCAGCGGGAAAAAATCATCATAAAAATAAGTAAATAGGTGTTTGGCCGTTTTTTTATAAATCCAATTTAAGGGGCCCATGGGGAGGGGTGAAATTATGGGGGGGGGGGGGGACGTAATATGTCTGAGTGTAAAATTATACATGGCCTATGTTGTAGACAATAACACATTACATCTTTTTTGTCTCTTGCTATTTCATCATACGACTAATACTTAGGGAGTTATTAATAATTTTGTATTTTTTGGCCGGAATTTTCTAAGTCCCAGGAATGACATAAAAATTGATTCGAATGAAAATTCAAAAAAATAGTTTTTTTAATACTTTTATTATATTTTTCACGTCTTTTAGGGTCCGAAACCAACATGATATTCTGATGTGTTTTTTTTCGTCCCATGCATTTTTGGTTTCAGATGATAGAATTTTTTTCCACTAGGACCCATGCTTATCTATCTGTTTAACTAATGTTACAACGGGATTCCAAATGTTATTGCGGGTGAAGCCGTGGGTAACAGCTAGTTATTAATAATCCTTCTTCAGATAGAGTTGATCTTTAGCAATCATTAATTAGCAATACCTTGTTTGTCAAGATCAGGCAGCTTCCATACATAACAAATCATCAAACAATTTTATCTCCAACTGGCATCCATCATGCCTGAATTCCAGCTTCTAGCAACTCATTCCCATGGCAACCATCATATGCAAGGTCAAGGAATCTTTTGACCTATCAGCCTAGGCCACCTGGTGCCACCAGCCAAGGCCACCTATCGGTAGACCACCACAAGAAGAATCCAATGGGCACTGACCACACCAGACTCTCCATGGCGCTCCACAAACAGGCAGCCATCTCTGGCAACCTGATAAAAATAATAACAGTCTCTGTAACCTAACAAAAGTTCGGTTACAACTTCTCACACCTGTTCTTGTCATGTCTAATGATAGAAGCAGATAGCGCCATTGTCTTGCTGCAGGGCACAACCTCTTAACCCTACCATCCCTTTGTGTTACACACATAATTAGTAGCTTAGTTTTAAACCAGGACTGCCTTATAAAACACAAGAAATAAACGCAAATAGGAAAGCCAACTATTAAACAATAACTAAGTATGAACATAATCACATCGTATCTCTACTTACGAGGGAAGTACCCCAGCTCGAACTGCTAAAACCGACTGTCAGTGCGCTTAACATACGAAGATATGTCTGTTCTACTACCCATCACGGGCATTTATCTGTAAAACCCCACATTAGTGTACAATCAATGTTTGGACGTTACGGCGTCCAAAGATTGCAGAAACACAATTCTGAGCAGAAACTACCGTGCAACAGGCAATTCGGACCACTATATTCGGGAAAATCCATTCCTAGCAATTGGTTAGACCTTTAGCAAATATGTGGTAACTTTCAAAAAGATTGCAGAAACGCAATTCGCAGCACAAACTACCGTGAAACAGGAAATTCAGACTATTATATTAACAAGAAACAGATGTGGTGCAGTATCATCTGGCAAAAGGTTGAACACTTGCTTGCAACAAGAAATCTTAACATATGCAGTACCGTGTTGACATAGTCATCTTTCCCACAATAGAAGATACTGTGTTGTCCTTCATTCGACGTCAAAGTGTAAACGTGGAGTTGCAATCAAGTGATTAAAAACACTGGAATGGAACAGTACGCACCCTTAACAAGGGCAACATGTAGATATACTCCATTATTTACGATGTTCCTGCATTGCAATAGTCCAAACTCAAATGCCACGGTGATCACATTATCACATACTCAGATGGCGCTGGCGACCAAGCACGTACTTTTACAGATGGATGGCATTGATAGCTATTGACATAGGTACAGCTGTATACTTTAAACCCACTTTCAGTTGGTTTTCGTCGTTCGAGCTCGAATACTTCCCTCGTTAGTATAAAACAGTCCCCGATTCTTGGATGTCACGGGTAATCTCGACAACCACTGGATGGATTTTGATGCGGTTTTGACCATTCTGTAAAGGATATCTCTGGGAAGGTTTCTGTAGAAAATAATTTATTTATGATCAAAGAAAGCTAAGCAGTAACAATTTCAGTGAAAATGTCGAAAACAATCCTGGCGACAGTGCGCTTTTTAAGATTACGCTGGGCAAATCGTTAAACATATCAATATCAGAATTGCTCAGCATGAAAAGTTCTAGAAAAATTCCATGAGATCATATCTCTATCTTCAATACATCACTCACTATAAGTGTCTTTCCGTTTTCATTTCTTTCAACAATCTCCATTCAATTACTGAGGCGACAGTTTACGATCTATCCAGTGGTAAGTCTATCACCCCACCTAGCTAGCGGGCGGGTCTATTACCCCAGATATAGCCAGCAGCAAACTGTCGAGTCGTGTTGAGTTATGTCTTCAGAAAAGAGTGGTTGTGTTTGGAGTTTCTCTGGAAGTGCAAGTCGGCTTTTCTTCTTTTCGCCTGTGAACTTTTCATTCCGCAAAATACACAGTCAAGTTCAGATTGGACGGAAGGGGGATTTATGTTTCATGTACCCCGCCATTCTTAAATTACGCCTGAAAAGAATTCATTGCACATGCATCTCCATGATAATATAAGAGTCCAGTCAGTGATTTTAACCCATCATGCCGAGACGTAAAACGGATATAGGTCGTAGTTCATTGACCTCAAAAACAAGCGCTTATCACGTAATGCATTCATAACTGTTCCGGGGCGAAGCCGGGGCGGGTTGCTAGTTATAAATAACATATTTCTTAATTTGAATAATGTAATGCTAGTTAATTGGAGACCTTAAATAATGTCCTTTGGGAATCGAACCCTAGGGATAACAATAAGTTGCCTAAGGCCTTCCTCAGTTGACTGCTGAGACTCGTATGTTTTCTGGAATTCCAGCACGTGTTATCACTTCCCTGCCAGAAAGCGTAGCACTTTTAGTGTCGCGCCCTAAGCTGAGATTACCACATTTATTCTTAATTAACCATAGAAGCAGACCGGCCGAGATGTAACAAGTGGTTACTTCGGCGCTCATATTTGCTTCTCTTTTCGTTGCCATCTGGCGGTCGCGGTAGATAATTGGAGAAAGAGGAAAAGAGAGAGAGCGAACATATGAGAGAGTGAGCTAATACTTGTCTAGATATTAATTAGTGGTTACTGGGCTGGTGACAGGAATTAAATGAGTATTCCATCAACTGCTTTCCAATTACGCTGCGACATGCTCAACACTCTATACTGCATAAGAATATGAAGGAAGGAGAGAAGGAAGGATAGAAAAATGTGCTGGAGGCAGGAATGAGGAGAAAAGTATGTGAGGTAAGAAAGAAAGAAAGAAAGAAAGAAAGAAAGAAAGATCGATAGGAAGAGGAAAGTGATGCATGCAGGAATGAAGGAGAAAATGAAGTGATGTAAGAAAGAAAGAAAGAAAGATCGATAAGAAGGAGGGATATGATGCATGTACGAATGAAGGAGAAAATGAAGTGATGTAAGAAAGAAAGAAAGAAAGAAAGAAAGAAAGATCGTTAGGAAGGAGAGAAGTGATGCACACAGGAATGAAGAAGAAAAGGAAGTGATATAAGAAAGAAAGATCGATAGGAAGGATGGAAGTGATGCATGCAGGAATAAAGGAGAAAAGGAAGTATGGTAAAAAAGAAGGATAGATTGGAAGGAAGGAGGGAGAGAAGTAAGAAAATGAAGAACGAAAACAGACATAAAAAGGAAGAAAGATAAAAAATAGGAAGTAAGCAATGTAGACAGGAATGAAGGAAAAAATTAAGTGAGGTTGTGAAGGACAGAAGGAAGGCAGTGTTGCCGGCAGGAATGGAGAAAAGGAAGTGAAGTAGGAAAGAAAAATCGATAGGAAGGAAGGAGGAAGGAGGAATGGAAGGAAGAAAGGAAGGAAGTGATGCAGGCTGGAATGAAGGAGAAAATGAAGTGAGGTAGGGAAGGTAGGAAGGTAGAAAGTGATTCAGACTAGAATGAAGGAGGGAAAGATGTAAGAAAAGGAAGAAGGAAAATGAAAGAAAGAAAAAGATAGGATGGAAGTATTGTAGGCCGGAACCAAGGAGAAGGAGAGGTTAGGAAGGAAAGGCCCTAAGACCTTCAACTAGGTGGCTACTGCGTTCATCAGTTGACCTCAGTCTTTGAGGTTAGGTGGTACCGGTACACCCTCTGTACCACGTTGTGTTATGATTATGGCTCGGATGTTGATGACGTAAAAAGTTAAAAAATGCAAGAGTTTAGTGCTTTTCAGTCGGTCAACACGAATGTACCCAAAAGAGATGGGTTATGCCCTAATCCTGAAATAAATTACATGAGATTAATAAAACACTAGGATGACCAGTTTCGATCGTCAAGCGATCATCATCAGATCCAATACACTTAGGCTATAAAATCTATGTTTGAAATACAGGTGAAAATATTTACAATATGTACAATTATTTAGTTGCAGTATTGGTACTGCAACTGTCAGTGTATGCTAAATGCAGTATATATGTTAGGTGAAATGCTAAATGGTGATGGCTATCCGGAGATTGTACTTTAGAGAGATTATATGGTTGTAAACTATGGTTAAACTATAAAATTTTAGGCTAACTACTTATCTGATTGTCTTCCGTACTACAGCTATTCGCAGTTTCCGTGTTCACTTGAACTCGCTGTGCGGTGGTTATCTTAACGACTGGTTTTTCCCTGCCTTCCCCCCCTGTCCCTACGTGCTGTGGGGAGTGATCGCGATGTGTTTATGTGAGGTGTTGCCAACCTAGATAAGATGTATGTTATTGAATGAGGTGGATCTACAACTATTAAAGACCGTGGATTAGTCCTCGCCACGCGTGGAGCATAACCCATTCGAACTAAGCGTTGACGGTCTTATGAGGACGTCCCGGCACCTTTAATACTGCCTCTAATATGGGCCTTGGTTTATTGCAGAAGAAAAGTACATCGTACACCTGATCCAGATAACATTTACCTATTAAAAACCCCCTAATTTCCCCCCCTTTTTTTATCTAGCTTGGCTGTGTCGCTAAATTGTGTTTTGTTTCCGACAGGGTGTGTTTTTTAGTAGCGTGAAGAGGGGTGAGCTCTCCATGAACGTGTGTTCATTTAGATTGTTGGGATTGTTTCGTTTGGCTAGGTGTATCTCGATTGCTTCCTTTATGTCAAGAGCTCTGCCTTTCGATTCGTGATGGATTATTTTAAGGTCCGACTCTATGTTGGTAAAGCTATGCCCTGCGTCACACATATGTTCGCACACGGCTGAATGTGTTCCGTATCTTATCGCATTCCTATGTTCATTATAACGTGTGTCTACTCGCCTTCCACTCTGCCCGATGTAATTAGCTTGACAATCGGTGTCTTGGCACGTTATAGAATATACCCCTGACCTTGAATACGGGTCACGTTTATTTAGATTACTATTTAGGAGGTGCCTAGCGGTTGTGTTTTTCGTCGTGAAAGCTATCTTTATGCCTTGCTTTTTGAATAGGTTAGTGATTTTATATGTATTCGCATTCACATAGTTGAAACGCGCAAATTTTTTCTCATTACTGTCCGGTTTGGGAATCGTTTTATCTTTATTTTTATGTTTGGCTATAATTTGATTTATTTTGCTTGGCGAGAAGTTGTTTTCCTTTGCTATTTGCATAATAGTTCTTATTTCCTTATTATAGTTGTCTTTTGACATGGGTATGTTTAAAGCCCTGTGCACCATTGAATTGAAACCCGCTAGTTTGTGCGTACTGGGGTGATTAGACTGATTGTCGATTGCATGCGAGGTTTGTGTTGCTTTCCGGAATATGGAATATGAAAGGTCGTTGTCTTTACGTTCAATAGTTATATCGAGATAATTTATTTTCCGGTCTATTTCGGATTCCTTAGTGAATTTGATAGAATGGTGAAGGCTATTAATGGATTGGAGAATTGTTTCTTCGCTTGTTAGTTCAGTATCGTAGATGCAAATTACATCATCTACGTATCTTTTCCATATTACTATTCCCTTTGTTGAAGTCTTTTCTAAGAACGCATTTTCTAGTGCATTGATGAAGATGTCAGCGATTAACCCACTTAGTGGCGATCCCATTGCTAGGCCTTCTCTCTGTGTGTATATTTTATTGTCGAATTGAAACACGTTTTGGGTGAGAACGACCCTCAGTAATCTCACAATCTCTTCAATTTCTTTTACCGAATTGTTGGATTTTAAGTTGTTTTCGATAGTGTTGATTGCTTCAATAATCGGAATATTGGTGTACATGTTAGTTACGTCGAAGGATACTAGCCTGAAGCTAGGTTTCATTTGTAGGGTGTTCAATGCTGTTACTAGTTCTGTTGTGTTCTTTACCGAGTTGTTTTTGTCGTTGGAAAGACGGCTTTTTAAGATTTTTAGTAACTCTTTGCTGATTTTGTAATTAGGGGCATTCCTACAATTGACTATTGGTCTCATTGGGCATTCCTTTATGTGTATTTTTGGTTGTCCCCTCAATGACGGTATTTTCGGGTTCATGTTTATTAGTTTTGATTTTTCAGCTTTGGTCAGTATGTATTCTGTTTCTTTTAGCGCACTTTTTATTTGTTTTTGGAATTTGTTGGTGGGGTCTTTTGTTAATTCCTTGATTTCGTTGTTGTTTAGGAATTCGACTGTTTTTTCAATGTATTCTGTTTTGTTCAAAATTACTGTAGTGTTTCCCTTATCTGCTTTTGTGATGATTAAGTCATGTTCTTTTATTTTTTGTTTCAACGACTTTATTTCTTTGATTTGTTTGTTGTTTTGAATGTTATTGCTATCGCCCTCTCGTTTGAGGATTTTTTTGGCTTCGTTGGTGGCGAGATTTTTGGTTAATTCCCTGTCTTCTGCTGGGAGCTTGTGACTGGCTATCTCAATATCTGTGATTAACTGTTTTATATTGTGGTTCGTGTGTGCGTCTGTGCAGTTGTATTTCAAACCTTTGTCTAACATATTCATTTCACCTTGAGAAAAGGTTACGTTCGTTCTGTTGTTTACTCTGCTGTGGAAATTGAATTCATTGTTATTCGTGTGTTGTTCGTTAGATTGATGGTTCTGTGTTTCTCCTAGTTTTCTTAATTTATTTTCTAGCGTTTCATGCTTCCTCGTTGCTCTGATTTTGATGGTGTCATGTAGGTGTTCGGTGAAGCTGTCCCATTGGGCTGCGTGCCAGAAATTACTTAGTTGCAATTGAATGTCGTATAATTGTTGGTTAATTTTTTGCTTTCTTATGTATGCAAATCTTAATTCGTTTTTTATCCAAAGCGCTTTGGCTTGTTTAGTTGAAATGATCGAGGCTGGTGTGTTCGGTACGGTTTTAATTGGTACGTATTTAGGGGTGAGGTTTAGTTCTATACATTTTTTGTTGAACCAAATTGACTTGTCTAAATTCATGAGTTTAAGCCTGAGTGATTTGAATTTCTTGGCTTCACGATTTGCCTGACTAGCCGTGAACATTGTGGTGTTTGAAGCCATATTTTCAGTGTTGCCTTAGTAAACAAGAGTTTAGTGCTTTTCAGTCGGTCAACACGAATGTACCCAAAAGAGATGGGTTATGCCCTAATCCTGAAATAAATTACATGAGATTAATAAAACACTAGGATGACCAGTTTCGATCGTCAAGCGATCATCATCAGATCCAATACACTTAGGCTATAAAATCTATGTTTGAAATACAGGTGAAAATATTTACAATATGTACAATTATTTAGTTGCAGTATTGGTACTGCAACTGTCAGTGTATGCTAAATGCAGTATATATGTTAGGTGAAATGCTAAATGGTGATGGCTATCCGGAGATTGTACTTTAGAGAGATTATATGGTTGTAAACTATGGTTAAACTATAAAATTTTAGGCTAACTACTTATCTGATTGTCTTCCGTACTACAGCTATTCGCAGTTTCCGTGTTCACTTGAACTCGCTGTGCGGTGGTTATCTTAACGACTGGTTTTTCCCTGCCTTCCCCCCCTGTCCCTACGTGCTGTGGGGAGTGATCGCGATGTGTTTATGTGAGGTGTTGCCAACCTAGATAAGATGTATGTTATTGAATGAGGTGGATCTACAACTATTAAAGACCGTGGATTAGTCCTCGCCACGCGTGGAGCATAACCCATTCGAACTAAGCGTTGACGGTCTTATGAGGACGTCCCGGCACCTTTAATACTGCCTCTAATATGGGCCTTGGTTTATTGCAGAAGAAAAGTACATCGTACACCTGATCCAGATAACATTTACCTATTAAAAACCCCCTAATTTCCCCCCCTTTTTTTATCTAGCTTGGCTGTGTCGCTAAATTGTGTTTTGTTTCCGACAGGGTGTGTTTTTTAGTAGCGTGAAGAGGGGTGAGCTCTCCATGAACGTGTGTTCATTTAGATTGTTGGGATTGTTTCGTTTGGCTAGGTGTATCTCGATTGCTTCCTTTATGTCAAGAGCTCTGCCTTTCGATTCGTGATGGATTATTTTAAGGTCCGACTCTATGTTGGTAAAGCTATGCCCTGCGTCACACATATGTTCGCACACGGCTGAATGTGTTCCGTATCTTATCGCATTCCTATGTTCATTATAACGTGTGTCTACTCGCCTTCCACTCTGCCCGATGTAATTAGCTTGACAATCGGTGTCTTGGCACGTTATAGAATATACCCCTGACCTTGAATACGGGTCACGTTTATTTAGATTACTATTTAGGAGGTGCCTAGCGGTTGTGTTTTTCGTCGTGAAAGCTATCTTTATGCCTTGCTTTTTGAATAGGTTAGTGATTTTATATGTATTCGCATTCACATAGTTGAAACGCGCAAATTTTTTCTCATTACTGTCCGGTTTGGGAATGACCTAAAAATTCGAAAATAATAAACTCACCAATAATTCAAAAATGACATCTTATGCTCAAACTGAAAAGTCAATCAAAATTGATTTCTAGCACTTAATAAAAGGTTTATGTTTACTTTAGTCTCAGTTGCACTGCACTACGAATGTCATTCTGATGTTGTCAAATGTAAACGATCTGCGGTTATCAGCCAACAAATTTTTATAGTATCTCGAAAAGCTGCGTTCAACATCAACTGATGTGATTGGAGCGTACTTGAAGTGAGGCAGGTCGTGAGATGACTAAATTGAAAAAAAAGACTTTAAAGGCCGATTTCTCTAAAACATGACCCAAAAAAAATCTACCAAACTTAAAAATATGCTCTTAAAATGGAAAAATAGCAAAAAATGACATATTTGAAGACGGGCTGTACAGCGTTGCCGAAATAGAGCCCATCATGCATCATGGCGTGCCTCGCTCGGAAGTGATGGGCTCCATCACAGCAACGCTGTACAGCTTTCCCGGAGCGGGTAGGTGGTGAACGATGTGTTATTTCCGCATACAAACACAAACCGATATAAAATAATTGAGTTAATTTACGTATTTCACAGTCATACAGCATAACTTTTTGATGTATAAGGATTACATCGCAAATAAGAACTACATTTTCCAACCACCCCGAGCCGAGATAAAGTTACCTTACACAAATTATAACAACTTTGTTTCATGAACACGCAAAATTTGGAAATTGATGAACCAGTTATACAACATTCCAATGCATATTGTGCTAAAATTTGGATTCGATCTGATGACGGGTTTGTGAGGTAATAATTCTTAAATGTGACGCATGGTTGAAACACGCTTAAAAACGGGCACTTTTTGTGTTCCAACTGCGATAAAAAATATTAAAATATAAACTAAAAATTCCAAACTTACATGAACTCACGTAACATAGAACGACGAAAATGATGATGTTATTGGATGTTATGTAGGTCTATTGGTTACTTCACAAACAACCTTCAAACTCGAGTGCACATAATACTTTGGTCGACAGTAGGCACAAGTACTGACAGTGACAGTGAGACAGAGCTTATCGAGAGGACGCGCAACGTAGCACCAAATACTATTTTACAAAACAATCAATTTAATCTTTTAAACAGTTACAGCTGAGAGCTGACTGTAGGGTGATCCTCATGTTCTACATGGAGTAATCACCACTGATAAATTAATATCTTTTGTCTCAACGGTTAGAATTCCTGTCAATTTCATGTGCTTGAAAGAGTTGCAATCCTACGGGATCTGATGGTAGTAGCTGCTATATCATAAAACTAGCAATCCGTCCCGGCTTCGCCCGGGAACAGTTATGAATGCATTACGTGATAAGCGCTTTATTTCAGTGTCAATGAACAACGACCAATATCCGTTTTACGTCTCGGCATGATGGGTTAAAATCACTGACTGCACTATTAATTATATTATCATGGAGATGCACGTGCAACAAATTCTTGTCAGACGTAATTTAAGAATGGCGAGGTGCATGAAACACAAATCCCCCTTCCGTCCAATCTTAACTTGACTGTGAATTTTGCGGAACGAAAAGTTCACAGGTGAAATGAAGAAAAGCCGAGTTCCACTTCCAGGGAAACTCCAAACACAATCACTCTTCTCTAAAGTTTTTAACTCAACACGACTCGACAGTTTGCTGCTGGCTGTATCTGGGGCAATAGGTTCGCCTGCTAGCTAGGCTGTAACAGGGATGATAGACTCACCCTTAGCTAGCTCGTAAACTGTCGCCTCAGTAGTTGAATGGACATGGTTGGAAGAAATTAAAACGTAAAAACACTTAGAGTGGGCAATGCATTGAAGATAGACATATGCTCTCCCGGACTTTTTTGTAGATCTTTTCTTGCTGAACAATTCATACACTCATAGTATTTAGATATTTTTAATGGTTTGCTCAGTGTAAGCTTACAAAGCGCTCGGACGCCAGATTTTTTTTCGACTTTTGCACTGAAATCGTTACTGCTCGGCTTCCTTTGATCATAAATAAATTATTTTCTGCATACATCATTCTCGAGATATCATTTACAGAATGGTGAAAACCGCATCAAAATCCATCCAGTGATTCTCGAGATTACCCGTGACATCCAAGAATCGGGGACTTCGTTTTTAAGTAGAGAAGAGGCCGACGGAGCGAACTCATGATGAATGCACGTGGGTGAGTGACCGAGCTAATATTTGTGTAGACATTAATTAGCGACCACTGAGCAGGTGACAGGAATTAAAAGGGTACTTCATCACCTCTTTTTTCTAATTCCACAGTGTGACATGCTTTGAACCCATTTTACTCGACTGGAAGACTGCATAGATATGAGTTCATTGTTGATGATTCCTTTAGGGGCTTTCCTACATCGTGGTCATGTATCCCCGTGTACTTGGGTGTGTGTAGAATTTGTCTGATAACCTGTGTCACTGTGGTGTCTGTACTAGTGCATGTATTTGAAATGGAGGTAGGATTTTGGGTAGGAAGTGGTCAAGGCCTTAAGTTAGATACCTTCCCGGCATTTGCTTGGAGTAGAAGTGGGAAACCATGGAAAACCAGTTCCAAGACGGCTGAGGTAGGAATGAGATCCGCCTCTTATTAGTTTTAGGGGCGTGGTGGCGCAGCGGTCATGCTGTTGGCGAACCGGGTTCGATTCCCGGTCAATGCATGTGACATTTTCAAAGTGAAATGTCATACCCTGTGGTTCGGATTCCACGTAAAAAGGAGGTCCTGTGGCACATGATCGCGATATTAACGGTCACGTACAACTACAAGCTTTCATTTTCTTCTCAGTTTTGCCTCATGAGGCTGAGTGTACCCCGTTGCAGCCCTCAGACCAGAATTAAATGTCTTGGCATAGCCGGAAATCGAAGCTGGGCCTCCGCAGTGGCAGCCAACAATGTTAGCCACTACGTAACGAGGCGGACGCTTGGATATGAATTGATTTGTTAATATCTTACAGTAAAACGATTAGAAAGAGGACAAACGATAAGAAAGTAAGACATTTCCAAGAAATTATTTCGGTCAACTGTGCACATGTGTCACATTGCTTCGCTAGCCGCTGGATTCCCTGTTCCCAGAAGTCTTGTGGTTGTGACAGGAGCCAATCCTGTACGGTGTCCTTTAGTTCGTCGTCGAATTGGAAACATTTTCCCTTGAGATGCTTTTTTAACGGACCAAACAGATGGAAGTCGCAGGGTGACAAGTCTGGGTTGTAGGGCGGATGCTCAAGTTGCTCCCACTTCAACGTGGCCATTACACCTCGTGAGACGTTAGAGACGTGTGGGCGAGCGTTATCATGGAGCAGAATCACTCCCTTCGTGAGCAGTCCAGGCCGTTTGTTCTTGATAGACTTGCGTAGCATACGGAGTGTCGCACAATACACGTCACTGTTAATGGTGCGTCCGTGCTCTAGGAATCAACTAGAACTGGATGGGACGGAACGTCCAACTGTCAACTTCTCCTCTGCGTCATGTGTGTGTGTGCCGCGCATGCGCAGTACCACGCCGGACACTACATCTCCTAGATGTCGGCCCACATTATCCCAAAGTGGCATATTCAAATATTAACCTGTTTCGGTTTTAAGACAATTCGTACCTTTTTATTTGAACACCCCTCGTAATATAAAATGTAATAACTTGAGAAGTAGTGGAGATATTTATTAGCGGTTTGTTTCAATGAATAGGGTAACTTAAAATGTTCCTTTACATACCTAATAAAGTGAGTTCCTCTCATAACTCATCCGGCCGGCGCATCGAGCTTATCTGCCTCGCGTTGACTGATCACTGCCTGTTACACAGCGCGTACTTCCCAGTTCTGGTCCGTGCTTATAACGTGTATTAAGCTAGTGTTGATCTGTCGCTCCAACTGTTCTCGAGTTGTGAAGTGTTACTTGGGGTATAATTCTCATAATGCCTCCACGTGTGTACACGGTACGATAATTATGTGAAAACAGAGTCTTCCAGGGAAGTCGTTAGACATTTCATAACACATTTTCCAGGTATACGCTCTCCACATAGAGATACCGTGCGGAATCTCGTAAACAAATTGAGAGGAACTGGTTCTTTGCTCGATAAGAAGCGAAGTATTAAAACACTTGTACTTAATGAGGAAAAAGTAAATGAAATCTCAGAAAGATTAGAACATCTCCTGTCATAAGGTACGACCATAGTTTATTAATTCTTCATTTCTTCATTTTAATTGTTATCTTATATCATGCACGGATAAAGTGAGCCAAGTGCTGTTCTATTCTTATTGCTATGCATGCCGAGCGGGGAGTGCTGAGTCAACGGGAGACAAGCTCGGTGCGCTGGTCGGACGAGTCATGAGAGGAACTCACTGTACATCTTGATATGCGGACCATTAGTGGCGCGACATACATCTAATTTGTATTCCACTTCTCTCCAAGTATTCTGCAGCAGTGTAGACGTAACATTTGCGTTAGCTGCACGAACGCGATGACGCAAGTCTGGTAGACCACAAACTGGTGTCTGGTACACTTGATTCTTGACAAACCCCCACAGGAAAAAAAATAAGTGGCGTAATGTCGGGGCTTCTAGGGGGGCCAAGCAATTGATTGACTACCTCTCCAAATCCAGCGATCTGGGAACTCACGATTCAAGAAAACCCTCAAAATTTCCGCATAATGGCATGGTGCACTATCTTGCTGAAAGATCACGTCACTAGGAAGTTTCGGCACAACATACTGCTCCAACATGTCTACGTAACGTGTTCCCTTAACAGCAGGCTCCGCGAAGAAGAATGGGCCAATAACCCTGTCCTTCAACAATCCACATCATGCATTCACGATGTCGTCCACAAAAGGTTGCACCTACAAGCGTACAAACTGCAGCTTCGTCAGAAAATCGAACCTCAGAACAGACCGATACGGAAGGCATTCGCGGAGACATTTCTGGCAAAAGTTGATGGAAACGAGGTATTCCTCTTTTCAGTATGTTTCTCGGACGAGGCTACATTCCATATTTCCGGCACGGTAAACAAGCACAATTGCCGCATATGGGGAACTGAAACCCCCGCCCCACGTAGTGATAGTGATTGAGTTGGAACGGGACTCTCTCCGGAAGGACTTCTCACCGAGGGAGTCGTCTTTCTTCATGACAACGCGTGACCTCATACAGCCCAGAAGACCACCACGCTGTCGTGGTTTCGCTAAGACATCATTGACCACCCTCCCTATAACCCGGACCTCGCTCCAAGCAACTTTCACCTGTTTCCTCACTTGAAGGAGCACCTAGGAGGTCGACGATTTACTTCAGACTAGCAGGTGAAACACGTTGCTGAACACGCAAAGACAGGATTTTTTGTTGGTTGGTTGGTTCCTCAGTTAAGGGGATTCGACAACGCGGTCATGTAGTCACGTATACTTTGGTATGAGTAGAATCTGTCTGATAACCGGTGTTAATATTGTGATGGCTGTATTTGTTTGTGTTATCTGTAATTCAGGTAAGGAGTGCAGACGATCAATTTCAAGTAGTTCCAGCGTTTGCTACCAAATGCTACCGTCAACGACACCTAGCTGTGAACTTGGCTACTAGATGCCACCACAACCAGCAGCTGTCGACGATCGTTGGAAATTAATAGCGTGCTAATCAAATCTAACCTACAAATTTAGCTTCACAAAATTGTAGTTAGTAGTTGGTTCTTTGAAATGCCATAAATATATGACATGGGACCGCCGGCTTTACTTCCCCTCTGAAGGAAGGCATACTGAGGGATTTTAACGCTCTTAAAAATCCGATGACTTCGGCCGGGTTTGAACCCGCGATCTTGAGCATGAACGCTCAGCTTGCAACCAACTACGTCACCGAAGCCGCGAAACAGGATTTTTACCATGAGAGAATATCTAAACTCACCCCACGAAGCGACAAGTGCTAAACCGATATAGTGTCTACATATGAGTCGTCAAATTACAAATCCCGTATAATCCACTTGTGAATAAGAATCATTTTCATGAGAAACGTTTCTCTGGCCTTTGCCTCACGTATCTTTTGTGTTTGTTGTTTTCTACTTTTTGCTTTGTGTTTTTGGTTTTGTGTTTGCTTTGTGCTTTTGCTTTTGAATTTTACTTTTTGCTTTTCTTTCTTGGTTTTGTGTGTGTTTTCGGCTTTTGCTTTCTTGAATTTTGCTTTATGATTCTTTTTTTTTTGTTTTCTGTTTTTGCTTTTGTTTTTGAATTTTGCTTTCTGTTTCGTCTTTTTTGTTTTGGTTTTGTGTTTGTTTTCTGCTTTTGCTGTTTGTGAATTTTGCTCTTTGTTGGTGTTGCTTTTTTGTTGTCTGCTTTTCTTTTTGTGTTTGAATTTTGCTTTTTGCTTCGTGTTTTTTGGTTTTGGTTTTGTGTTTGTTTTCTGGAAAATCAAAATAAAACAAAACAATTAAAAATGAAACAAAATAAAAAAAAACTAAACAAAACAAAAAAAACCAATATAAAATATAGTAAAATAAAATAAAATAATTAAGTAAATAATTTTATGTTCGACCCTCACTATTATGTGTTTGAAAACTGTATCATAATGATGGTCATTATAACACCGTTTTTCATTACGATACAGTTTCTCCAGCCAATCAGAGCTCGTTCATTGACCAATTAGGAAACGATAATTTCGCGCATGCGCTCAAAATCCAACATGTCGGACATAAACACAACATCGAACTATAATAAATTACCGACATGGAATACCCACCGTCCATATGTTCGCGTAAATAAACTGGCGAATATGAGACAAGAAATAGCACAGTACCTTAAAATCACTAACACTAATTTCTACACAGAGCATTGTCTTCAAATGACTGCGGTGACAATATTACTGAGGGACGGCTGATGTAAACATATGGCTGCATATGGCATTGAGAGCCCACAGAGCGCATGCGTCGGCCGTTCAAAGCTCTTGAAAGACGAAGGTATAACACCCAACGCTCGCTCTGCGATCACAAAATTCCAGTAGCTGACTCTCAACAGATATTTATGAATATTTATGTTAAAACATATAATAAAGTTATAATTATCGTCGAACATAAACAGTCGTATGCAACTCGCCTATAATGGTAATTAAGACACTCGTATGGAAATTATAAAACTCGCATACGCTCGTTTTATAAAAAATACTCGTGTCTTAATTATAGCCATTATAGGCTCGTTGCATAATGTACTATTACGACACGATCCTTATTCACAAGTGGATTAAACGAATTTTGCAACTGGACGACTCTTTTTAACATAATGTATTGTTGGTTGTATGAAATATAATGTACACGTTTCACTCAGGCGTTGTAACCTTAGTTTCTGATCATCCCTCGTACTTTCCTTTACAGGCACATATCCTAGATGTTACGTCGCTTCCCCTAGCTATAGATAAGGCTTGAACCCTCCCTTCTTGTAAATCCCACGTATTTAACACAGTGACAGGTATCCCGCTCCTCAGGCGAGCATTGTAATTCGTTCCCACTCGGTGGTGACGTCAGCGCTAATCACCAGGTATTACAGTGGTCTGGGATTAAAGGCAATTGGTAATGGAGCGGGCAGGCTCAGTCATATTTTGACAAGAGGGATCAGTCTGTAATTACACGAGCAGCAGAGAGAATCAATTTTTAACTGCACCTTATCCACATTAATTGAATATTAATTCGTTATAATACTTCGTGCAGGGGACAGGGTTAACGAAGAATCAGGCGTGGATCCAGAACGTGGACAAAGTCGTTGGATTTTTTAGGAGCGTTAAAAATCCCTCAGTAGGCCTTCCTTCAGAGGGTAAGTAAAGTCGGTGGTTCCATGTCATAGATTTATGGCATGTTAAATAACCTTCCACTAACTACACTTGTTGAAGCTAAAATTTGTAGGTTAGTCTGATAGTTCCAACGTTCGCCGCCAGGTGCTGACTGCAATGGAATTTAGCAGCCACGTCCGCAGCTAGGTGTCGTGGACGATAGCATTTGGTAGCAAAAGTAGGAACTACTTGGAAGGATTAATCGACTGCAGTCTTTCTATCTGAATCACAGATAACACACACTAATATAACCATCACAATTCTCTAGTGCCGGCGAAAAATGGCATGTCTAAAAATAATAATAATAATAATAATAATAATAATAATAATAATATCGTATGGCCTCGGTGCCGGGTGCAAGCTTTGTTATGAAACTTAACGAGATAGTGAAACAACTGTCCTAACAAAAAAAACAAAACATATTTTTAGGCTATTTTCAATTTTGAAAAAATAGGCTTATTAGATCACCTTTTGTCCGTGTGTGTGTGTGGGGGGGGGGAGTGTGTGTGTGTGTGTGTGTGTGGGAGTGTGTGTGTGTGTCCCTAATAAAATCTAAACGAATGGAGAGATTTCAATGAAACTCGGTAAGTTCATAGCACTATTCCGGGCGACCCCGACCGTGCCCTTCAAATTTTGTTACGTCACACCAATTCAACATGGCGACTGTGCGAAATATTTCACCAGCTTTCAATATCTCCGAACCTATTACCAATATTACCCTGGAATTGTGTATGGTGACAGAGGGAACTACTAGAAGTTCACTTATGTGACCTTTGAAAACCTAGTAACTACAAAACCAACATGGCGGCCAAGCGAATTTGCGACTTTTAAATAGACGTTTCTCGCGAGTTAACCAACCAAACACAATGAAACTTGGTACAGTATATGTTTATACACATTGTAATGCACCGTCATCTAACTTCGTTCAATTGTTTACATAACCTCAATATGGCGGCTGTGCGAAATATTTCACCGGCATTCTATATCTCTGAAACTATTACCGGTATCACCCTGAAATTTTGCGCAGAGATAAAGGGCACTACTGGAAGTTCATCTATGAGACTTTTAAAGACCGGTTAACTACAAAACGAACATGGCGGCCAAGCGAATTTGAAAGTTTTAAATAGACTTTTCTCGCGATTTAATGATCCAAACGCAGCGAAACTTGGTACAGCAAATGTTTATATACATTGTAATTCACAGGTATGTAATTTAGTTCAATTATTTACATAACCTCAAGTTGGCGGCTGTGCGAATATTTAAATTAAGTTTTTGTTACTTGTGTCGTTATCATGCGATCGAAATGAAAGTTTGAATAATGAGCCTACGCAATAATATTCCTTTAAAGGTACATGACTCTGAGGCCTGTACATATAACAATCCAATATGGTGACCATCCGAAATATTTAGACGTTTCTCAATATCTAAGAATCTATTACAGCAATCAAACTGAATTTTTTTAAATTCATAGGGGCTATGGACATAAGTTCACCTATAGGACTTTCAATAACCTGGTGATCACAAATCCAAGATGGCGGCGGAGCGAAGTATAAATATTCACATGGTCGTTTCTCGCTATTTAACCATCCGAGTGCAGTGAACCTTGGTACAATAAATTCTTATACGAATGTTAATTCACTGGCATTTAATGCTTTTCAATTGTTTCCATAACCACAAGATGGCATTTGTGCGAATTTTTAAAATCTCGTTTTTACTTATTGTGTCCTAATCATGCGATTGAAGTTTGAATACTACACGTACACAATAATCTTCATGTAACAGTACATAACTCTAAGCCCTACATATATAAAAGTCCAACATGGCGACCACCCGAAATATTTAGACGGTTCTCAATATCTACGAATCTATTACAGCAATCAAACTGAAATTTAGTATGTTGATAGGGGCAATTAACATTAGTAGGATATATGAAAATAGGCTGTATAGTTCTTCACGGAACTACTTGTTAAAACTTCAGTTTCGCCTTTGTGATTGCTAGATCACTTGTACCTCTCTTCTCTAGTTGAAAATGCCAAATAAATAAAATGAATAAATAAATAAATAAATAAAATGCTTCGGAGAAATCTCTGATCCTTTTGAAATAAAAAGAGTGGTCAGACAAGGAGATGGCTTATCACCTATCCTCTTCAACATTGTTCTGGAGAAAATCATGAGAACCTGGGAGGAAGCTTTGGACATGAAAGGAGTAAGGGGAATACATCTGGGAAGGAAAGGACAGAACCTGGAAATTAAATGTTTGGCTTTTGCTGATGATCTTGCCCTCTTAGCCCAAAGTCGAGATGATGCCCAAAAAATGCTGGATACTCTGCACGAAATCGCTGAGAAAACGGGTCTTAAAGTCTCCTATGAAAAGACAGAATACATGGAATACAGACACCTTGGAGAGAGACACATAAAAGTCAAACATGGGACTGTCAAAAGAACTGAGAAGTTTAAATATCTAGGTGAATGGGTAGAACCCAATGGGATGGATAAAGAAGCAAATAGAGCAAGAGCTAGTAAATTGGATTTGGCTTATAGGTTAACCCAGAACAGATACAACAAACGAGCAATATCCTACAAGGCAAAACTCAGACACTATAGCACAGTAGTAAAGCCAGAGGGTCTGTACGCCTCGGAGTGATTGACACTGAATAAAAAAGGGGATCTTCAGGAACTGGAAAAAAAGGGGAGGAAAATTTTGCGGAAAATTTTAGGGCCACAGAAAACTGCTGACGGGACATGGAAGAACAGAAGGAATGATGACCTCTATAAACACACTGAAAAAATTACTGTCACAATGCGGAAGCGAAGGTTGAAATTCTACGGACATTTGGTGAGAATGGACGAGAACCGACTGACTAAGAGGATATTCAAGTATATTACAAATTTAAATTTATGCCACTTTAAACAGATTCATGATTCAAAAATACACTTATTTTTAATAAGACAGTAGTTTGCCACGGTGGGTGAGTGGATAGCGTGTCGGTCTACTAATCTCAAGATTGCAGGTTCGCTCCTGGCCATGGTAAGTGATTTTTGAAAGGCGGCAAAAATACGATACGCATGTCATACGATGTTGGCATGTCAAAGAACCCATTTGAATTCAGTAGGCCGTGTTCATAATGGCAAAATTAATCTCGCGAATTTCCGCCAACACAAAGTTCCTCATTTCTCTACTAGAAAGCGCTATAGTGTTCAAGGAGCTTAGATATCTAACCACCTTTACATTCATAGTGATTCAAGGAACAACGAAATTCGACATGCAAGCTAACCTCTGGGTGTCATTTTACAAAGCTTGTACCCGGCACCGAGGCCATACGATATCATTATTATTATTATTATAAGGCAGTGTCATATTAGGGAGAGAGTCTTGAAGAACATCCGTGATAAAATTCGATTAATTCCTGTTAATAATTTTTGAGAGAATTGTAATAACATAGTTGGAAATTAGCATGAGCCATATAGGACATTCCGGAATCCCTTAATAGAGACCGAAGACCTCGCTATTGCTCTCCTTAAAATCAATAATTATTTATGTCCTATTTAATTACTGAGCCTTTTATAGACACCAAGGTGCCGGAATGTGGCCTGCAGGGCCTTGTAAATCTACTGATATGGTTCCCTCGCATTTAAGCACCCTCAAATGCCAACTTAATACGCCAAGATTCCATGCCGTTGCCTTGGGAACGGCAGCGAAAATGTTACCGCTTCAGCAGCCAGTTAATAATAATGAAAATGAAAATCCACAGCCTGCTTCCAGTCTCCGACCGGGTCAGGAATGGAATGAATGAAGCCCCCATCTAGCGATGAGGATATGAACTGTGCCGGCTGCCGAGGCCTGACGCACTCCTCTGGGGCAATGATTAAATGAATGACAGATGAAATGAAATGATAGTGGAGAGTGTTGCTGGAATGAAATTTTGACAGGGAAAACCGGAGTACCCGGGGAAAAACCTGTCTGCCTCCGTTTTTTCCAGCACAGATCTCACATGGAGTGACCGGGATTTGAACCACGGACCCAGCGGTGAGAGGCTGGCGTGCTGCCGCCTAAGCATCGGAGGCTTGTCCAGTTAATAATAATAATAATTATAATTATAATTGACCTTGCATTCCTTTCAAACAACAGACAAGAAGCAATCCACTCCATAGAAAAGTTGCGTGTAATAGCCGCAAGTACCGGACTTCAAATATCAATTGAAAAGACGCAGTTTATGGAAGGCACTAATTTTACAATCATCCACTAATCACCAAAATACGGAGTAATTTCCTAAGTAGACAAATTCAAGTATCCAGGCGAAATTATTCAGCCAGCAGGGTTAAATCAGGAAGCTAACAAAGAAAGAACTACTAAATTGCAAAGGGCTTACAAAATCACATGGAACGGATACAAGAAATGATGTATCTCAAAGAATGCAAAACTACGACACCTACAACACAGTCATCAAACCAGAGGCACTGTATGCATCCGAAATTGGGGGCAGATCACAAATGAAAAACATCGAGAAAGAAGAGAGGAAAATTCTCAGAAAAATCCTAGGACCAAAGTTTGAAAATGGAATTTGGATGAAAAAGAAGCCACATGAAATTTTTCTATCTACAGAAAAAATCACAGATACAATCAGAAAACGACGAATGAAATTCTACGCACACCTTCACAGAATGGATAACGTCTGGCAGACAAAGAGAATTCTAAATCTAGCACTAACCCTGAAAATCCGCAACAAGAGCGAACCAAATTTACAAACAAGAAATGGGTATTGCTGAGAAAACCATTCCAGATAAGAGTAAAATTTAGAAGCCTTGTAAACAAACATAAATTTGCAAAGAAACCTAAAAGGAAAAATGCAGGCTGGACAGAAGCACGCAGAAAGGAATACAGTGAACGAATGAAGAGATATTGGGAACAAAAGAAGAAGGAACATTGTGTAAAATAAGTTCAAGCGCGCTACGAAGTTAGGCATAACGATAAAAAAATAAAAATAAATAAAAAATATAATAATAATAATAATAATAATCTTGAAAACAACAAGAAAGCTGAAAGGAAAATCATCCGAAAAATTCTTGGCCCAAGACTTACAGATGAAGGATATCGTTTACAATCGCACAAGATCACAGAAAAATATTCAAGTATTGAAACCGATTTCCGTAAACGATGCTTGATATTTTATGGACACATTATGAGGCTAGATGACAACCGATTAACAAAGAAAATATTGATGTACTCACAAAAATTAAAGACGACAACGGTTTGGATTAAACAAGTCCAAACTGATCTCAATAACGCCAACATCACACCCACAGATATCGAAAACCGCAAAACTTTCTGACATAAGATCTACACTTGGGAAGCTGCATCAGAAGATAAGCCCAGCAGACCTAGGGGAAAATGGACTGACGAACGTCGAGCTAAACATAGCGACATGATGAAAGAATTCTGGAAGAACAAGAAAAATAACAGCAACAGATCATAACTTGCTTTATGTGATCTTGTATGGGTCGAAACATTCTAAATAAATAAATGAATAATATTAATAATAATAATGTAAGCATTCAGGGTTTAAAGCACTACCACCATCCATAAACAGAGCAGTGGAAGGAGGTCTAGATAACGGTTCAGTTTATGTGCCACAATATTTAAACAAACATCAGGGCCTACGGTGAAATATTGAAATTATGAGTGAAAACAAAGATGAGAAAGGAATGTGATGAAATATAAACAAAGGGAAATGAGGTTCTTGTTTAAAAATAGGATATGGTGATTGTCGACAAAATTGAAAATACAGAACACAAAATGAAGCACCACTATAAAAATGTGCACTAAAAATCACAAGAGCGAACCAAAGTTAACAAACAAGAGAGTGTTTGAGGTGTCAAAACTCAGTACGTCTTTTGATTGATTGGCTAGTTCTCGCGTATATTACGACTCATCAAGCGATATCACAAGCTACCAACGTCCTAGCGGCTACGGTGGCTTAGTTGGTAGCACGCTGAACTCCTGTGCCCAAGATCGCGGGTTCAAACCCGACAAAAGTCGTCGGATGTTTTAAGAGCGTTAAAATCCTTTGGAGGGGAAGTAAAGCCGGCGGTCCCATGTCATAGATTTATGGTATGTAAAATATCCTTTCTTCCACTAACTAAACTTGTGTGAAGCGAAATTTCTAGGTTCGTTTTCGTTGTAACGCTCTATGAAAGTTCCAACGTTCACCATTAGGTATCGGTGATATCTGGTAGCGAAAGTTGGAACTACAGTACTTGAAATTGGACGGAACTTGTAGCACACCCTATGGGTGTCCGCTTGAAGTAGCTACAGCCTCTGGCGAACCGAACATGTCCTCGGACACTCCCGGCAATAAAACCCATACGCTAAATAAATAACCAACGTCCTTCTTCATGGAGGACACATGAAACCTTTTCAGTGTTGGGTACGTTTAAAGTATAGGATAACGCTAAGATTGTGAGTTATTACGTCACATATAGCAATATTGATTAGCGCTAAGATTGTAAGTAATTACGTCAGGTAGAGCAGTAATGATTAGCTCTACGATTGTCCATAATTACGTCACATATAGCAGTATTAATTATCGCTGATATTGTCAGTAATTACGTCAGATAGAGCAGTATTGATTAGCACTGAAATTGTCAGTAATTACTTCAGGTAGAGCAGTAATGATTAGCGCTAAGGTTGTCAGTAATTACGTCACATATAGCAATATTGATTAGCACTGAGATTTTCAGTAATTATGTCAGATATAGCAATATTAATTAGCGCTGAGATTGTCAGTCATTACCTCAGATAGAGCAGTATTGATTAGCGCTGAGATTGTCAGTAATTACTTCAGGTAGAGCAGTAATGATTAGCGCTAAGGTTGTCAGTAAGTACGTCAGATATAGCAGTATTGATTAGCGCTGGAATTGTCAGTAATTACTTCAGATTGAGCAGTGATGATTAGCGCTGAGATTGTCAGTAATTACCTCAGGTATAGCAGTATTGATTAGCGCTAAGATTGCCAGTAATTACGTCAGATATAGCAGTGTTGATTAGCGCTAAGATTGCCAGTAATTACGTCAGATATAGCAGTATTGATTAGCGCTAAGATTGCCAGTAATTACCTCGGATATGGCAGTATTGATTAGCGCTAAGATTGCCAGTAATTACGTCTGATATAGCAGTATTGATTAGCGTTGAGATTGTCAGTAATTACGTCAGATATAGCAGTATTAATTAGCGCAGAGACTGTCAGTAATTACGTCAGATATAGCAGTATTAATTAGCGCTGAGATTGTCAGTAGTTACGTCAGATAGAGAAGTATTGATTAGTGGTAAGTTTGTCTCTGCAAAACATAATACACAAGTTTGATTAATATCAATAGACTAAGAGTCGAGATGAAATGAAGACAGATTTCTTAGTTGCCTGTCTAATCTGTAATTGAAGCTAAAATCACTGGCAGATGGCATCACATAATAAAGTGTACCCCCAAATGAAGACTTATGAGTGATGCTGTAATTACACTAATGGTATGCTACAAAGACGCCAGTGCACTCTCTCGGAATTAATGATAGACATAAAACAAAAGACAGGCTTCTCTCCGCCTTTTTTGGTTTGTTTTACATCTTCTTGTTCTAGCTCAAGACAGTGTCACAGCTGAACTAAAAGAAAAATCTTTAAATAAGACCGTTGTAAGCGAGGAACGTGTCTGTGTTCTTAAGTCTTAAATTTCTAGCTAACAACACTGGAAAAGAAGTTAGTGAGTTAAACAAATGAAGCGTCCATTGAAAAAACAAAACAAACAAAAAAATAGCAAAAAAGAAGAAGAAGAAAAAGCTATAGGCTACCATAATTTCATTCACTTGTGGAGAAGACAGAGTATCGTTAGTTTGTGCTGTCCCGATAGTCTACCCATAAGAGGCGGATGACCTCGCTGTAACGCCCTTTAAAACAACAATAATAACTAGTCTATTCATAAATAACGGTAATATCGATATTGCTATCGATTTCTAGCAAACTGTTAGTTTGTATTATCCAAAGTGAGCTGGTCTACCCAGAAATAAAGGCACTATCAATTTGTTAGTTTGTGCTATCCAAAGTTGACGATAGTCTACTCAGAAGAGGCATAGGACCTCACTTTTATGTCCCTTAAAACAACAATAACTATCTAGTCTACTCAGAAATAACTGTACTATCGATATTGCTATCGATTTCTAGCTATTTGTTAGTTTATGCTATACAATGTGGACGATAGTCTACTCAGAAATATCGGCACTATCGATATTGCTGTCGATTTCTAACACTTAGTTTGTGCTATCCAAAGTGGACGATAGTCTACTCAGCTATAACGGTTCAATCGATTTGTCCATTGACTTCTAGCAATTTGTTGATTTGTGCTATCCAAAGTGTACGATAGCCTAGGTCGGAATAACGGTACCGGTACTATGAATATTGCTATCGACTTCTAGCAATTTGTTGATTTGTGCTATCCGAAGTGTACGATAGCCTAGGCCGGAATAACGGTACTATGAATATTGCTATCGACTTCTAGCCATTTGTTAGTTTGTGCTATCCAAAATGTACGAAAGCTTAGACCGGAATTAGGGTACTGCCGATTTTTCTATCGATTTCTATCAATGTATTTATCATCTTCGAAAATTTACGTTATAGTGAATTTTGTAGACAAGTTAGGAGTTTTTTGGGAGGAAAAATGGGAAGGGCGGTAGATATGTAAGATATTGGCGTTAATTCTAGTGTTCTAGGGGTAGTTCCTTCCATTCATGAAGGTTACAGAGCAATCCTCGACTATTAAACAAGAAGTTCCGTGACGAACTAAAGAGCCTACTTTTCTTCAAATTTAAGATTCATGCCAATGATTAATCTTTATGGACCTATCTAGAATAATGACGAAATTAATTTGGTAATATCGACATTTCTAATTAGCCTGATAGAGCACTACATTGGCAGCCCTGGTGACTGAATATATTCTTAGTTCCATCTCTTAAGGTACAGAATACAAAATTTGGTTGAAGTCCAATGGATTGCATAGACGTTACATGCAGTTAGACATTGGACCTATCAGCGTATGTAAAATCATGTTGGCAACAATGTCATGGATGTGTTGGTCAGAAATAATTTGAAATATTATGATGTATTGTTGTGCCAATTTTGGATGAAATCCATTTGTTGGTATAGAAGTTACTGGAATTTTAAAATTGGATCTATCAGCAGGCTTAGAATCATGTTGGTAGCACTGACATACATTAGTTGCTCCAAATTAATCTAGAATGTCAGGAACTATACGTGCGCAAAGTTTAGAGCTGTTGGCTTGCATACTTTCTGATATATTGATATTAGGGTAAAATATATAAACACCATTTATTAACAGTTGGCAGCCCAGATTGCTCTAAAGTCTAAAGAATATGCACAGTCATATTTGTTATGGTACACATAGCACATACGAAATTGGGTTGAAATCCAATTGATAGTATATAAGATCTCTCTCTCTCTCTATTCGTTTAGCCGATTCCGACTCTCCGTGACCCCATGTACTAAACTACGCCAATTTCTTCTGTATATAAGATACATGTAATTATAACTTGGTCTTTCAGCAGGCTTAAAATAATGTTGGTAGCACTGATATACATTAGATGCTCCAAATTAATCTAGAATGTCGGGCACTATACGTGTGCAAAGTTTTAAGCTGTGGGCTCGCATACTTTCTGATATATTGGTATTTGGATAACAAATAGAGAGAGCATTTATTGACAGTTGACAGCCCTGGTGGCTCTTTAGAATACGCTCAGTCATATCTGTTTATGTACATATAATACATACGAAATTTGGTTGAAATCCAATTGATAGTGTAGGAGTTATATGCATTTAAAATGTGGACCTATCAGTAGGCTTAGAATCATTTTGGCAACACTGTCATGTGTGGCCTCCTGAAAATTAAACTGAAGTATTATTATCTATATGTGTACCAATTTTGGAATATTTCCCATGTATACATTCCAAGATATCCAACATGGAGCTCTAATTTCAATTGCAATTTTTTAGCAGTTGGTAGCACTGACATCATCTTCAAGTATGACATTGAGATGTCCCGGTATAGATCTTTACTCATACCAAATTTGGTTTCGATAGCTGCAGCCGTTTAGAGGTTGATAGGGACACACACACACACACACACACACACACACACACACACACACACACAAACAGACAGGCAGACAGAAGGACAGACAGACTGACATACATTTTCCCGGATTGATCTCATAAGTCTACTTTTTGCAAAATGTGAAAAGTAGGCTAATAACTACAAACGCAATTGAATGGATGCGAGAGGGTTTGGAAGAAGTGACTCGGTAGCAGTGAAACGAATTACTCATAAACTTGTCGTTGTTCCATTAAAAGGTTAGGGAGAGATGACCTTGCTGTTCTTCACCTTAAAACAACCATAACTAACATTTAAGGAATAGAACATCGTGGTCATTTATCCCTGTGTACTTGGATGTGTATGTTAATTTTGACTGATAACCTGCGTTATTTTGATGGCTGTATTAGTATGTCTGTTTGTAATTCAGGTGAGGATCGGGAAGGAGAAATAAGTCGAGTCTAATGACAGAACTTTAATAAAAAATCTTTCCGTATAGCAAATTAAAATAAAATAAAACGAAGATAACATGTTTGGCTTAGGGTGGTTGATACTGTTGTTTGTACAGGGACTTAAGACATTGTGGTGCGTGCATTACCGGCAGCGGTAGCTACGCTTACTAATGCACCAAGTGCTAGGCCACGGGGCCAAGCTCACTGTGAACTCGGTAGACGTGCGGTCGAGCCCGACCGTCGGCCATCCTTGAAATGGTTATCCGTGGTTTCCCCTTTTTTAACTCCAGGCAAATGCTGGGACGGTACCTTCTAACAGGCCACGGCCGCTTCCTACCACATCCTTGCCAAGTTTCATTCATCTTCATCTCTAATTAACTCCTCTCATGTGGTTGACGTCAGGAAGGGCATCCGGCCATAAAACCCATCCGCCACATATACTTGAATCTCATCACACCCCTGACGCCGTTGAAAACGGGAATAATATGGGGTAGATATACATTGTGGTGCGTGCAATATTGTGGGTATTGGTAATTCAGGAGAGGATTGGGATGGAGTCCCAGCATTTGCCTGGAGTAGAAATGGGACACCATGGAAAACCACTTCTACGATGGACAAAGTGGGAATTGAACCAGATTCTTCTCAATTTTGCTCCATGAGGCTGAGTGTACACCGTTTCAGCCCTCAGACTAGAATTAAATTTCTTGGCAGAGCCAGGAATCGAATCCAGTCCTCCGGAGCGACAGCCAATTATGCCTCGCTAAGAAGTGGTCTGATTGGTTAAGGAAACGCTACCTAAAATGAATAACTAGAAATACATTAAAACTGAGAGCAAAATTGATTTTATATATTCTTGTACAGGGAGTCCAGGAATGTTCTCCGCAGCGCCTACATGCGTCTGCGAGAGCTAGCTACAGCAGTTACGTTGGCAGCACGGCTGCCGCTTGCAACATATTAGCCTTTCACGAAATGATTTCCGGTGGTCGAGATGGGAACTATTCTTTGTTTACTTGTCTCCCACGTCTGCCTACTTCGTTGACAGGTACAGTTGCGCGAGTAGGATATGACTCAGCTCAAGTAGCCTCTGTCATCGTTTAACTGTCCGTGGTGACATGAGCTCCTATGACGCGGAATACTGCTTGACTTATGTGCAGAATGCATTCTGTCATCGCTGTGTTCCCTAATAACAAGCAAACAGTTTACTTTGTACTCACCACAGTGCAAGCTCGCTCTGCAATACACACTGACGATTTCGACAGGCTACAGCTCACACGTGTGGGATTCACCCTGTCAAAGACACCGTGCTACCAACTAAACCGATGACGCAACAACTCACAGCTGCACGTAACCACTGCGGAGAACATTCTCGGGCGCCCTGTATATGTGGCTTCGGTGGCGTAGTTGGTATCATGCTCAACTGCTATGCCCAAGATCGCGGGTTTAAACCCGGCCGAAGTCGTCGGAATTTTAAGACCGTTAACATCCTTCAGTACGCATTCCTTCGGAGGGGAAGTAAAGTCGGTAGGCCAATGCTTTAGATCAGGGGTCTCCAAACTTTCCAGCCTTAGGGCCATACTGATTACTCCAGTAAGTTCCGAGGGCCAAAACCATATTATCATTGCTGCCGGTGGTAAAAAGTGAAATAGTCCACTGATGAAAAAAAAGTCCGAAAAAGTACGCAACGTTGAAAAAAGGCTGAAAATCGGACTAAAGTCCGCAAAACGGCTAAACTGCATATTATTAATTTTCCTGTCATTATCTGTAATTTCTAGATTAGTCGTAGAGTACGAGCCATGAGGAGTAACGTGACACGACATCTGGTGGTCACAAGCGGAAATAGGTAGTACCTTCTATCGCTAACAGATGGCGCTAATAGCACGTACAGAGTAATCTCGTTGGTTAGAGAGAGTTCTGGTGTCTTCCACTCACTTCTAGATGGCAGTAATTGGAATATATAAGAAGGCTAGTTGCGCAACCACAAGTCAGTTCCTATGACACTGTTGTGAAATAAAATAGTGCGTACCTCCTTAAAACGTGTTTGTGCGTGTTAAAGTTTAAGACATCTTTGTAACAGTATTTTGATTTGAATTGTTGCTTTTGTGTGTGATTTAGTAGTATGGAAAAGAAGCGAAAAATTGATAGTGAATGCAGAAAATTCAAAGATGAGTGGAACATTCAGTATTTCGTAATTGAGTCCAGTAACAAGGCGCTAGGTTTGATTTGCAATGAAAGCATAGCCGTTCTCAAGGAATATAACATTAAACGTCATTATGAAACAAAACATTTTCAAAATTACTCAAAATATACAGGAAGTTTGCGGACAGAAAAATTCGAAGCTATGAAGCGCGGATTGAAATCGCAGCAATCTTCATTTACAAAACTCAAAACCGAACAAGAGGCTGCAACTCGTGCCAGCTTTCGTGTGGCTCTTGAAATTGCAAAACGTGGAAAACCATTCACCGATGGAGAAATGATCAAAGAATGCATAATTGCAGCAGCCGAAGAAATGTGCCCTGAAAAGGTAAATTTATTAAAAACTGTCAGTATGTCAGCAAATACTGTGGCTTGAAGGGTAGAAAACATCGCTGAAAATATATCCTCTCAACTGTTCGACAAAAATGGAGATGTTGAGTGGTTTTCTTTGGCCTTGGATGAGTCAACGGATGTGTCAGATACTGCTCAGGTGTTGATTTATATTCGAGGAGTAGATAAAAGCTATGAAGTGCTTGAAGAACTTCTTGATATGTATAGTATTCATGGCACAACTACTGGTACAGATATTTTTAAAGGAGTTGAAATGGCCATTAATCAAAAGAACCTTCGATGGAAAAACTTGAAATGTATTACAACTGATGGAGGCAAAAACATGAGTGGGAAAGATAAAGGAGTGGTCGCTCTTGTGTCAAAGGCTGTAGAAAATGACGGTGGTTCAAAACCATTAGTCTTACATTGTATCATTCATCAACAGTCTTTGTGCGGAAAATGTTTGGATATGTCTGAAGTTCTGAAACCAGTCATATCAACTGTTAATTTTATGAGATCTTTTGGGCTGAATCACCGACAATTCCGACAATTTATTGAAGAGATTGGAGAAAATGACTTACCTTATCATACTGCCGTACGTTGGCTTAGTTGTGGGAAAGTCCTTCAGCGCTTTTTTGAACTTCGAGCAGTGATCGAATTTTTTTTGATTGAAAAGCATCGCCCTCTTACTGAATTACAAAACAACGCATGGCTGTGGAAGTTAGCATTCTATGTTGATTTGACAAAACATGTGAACGAACTGAATTTGAGATTGCAAGGAGAAAACCAGCATCTTCCTGATTTATACACTAATATCAAATCATTCCGGAAGAAATTGATACTGTTTCAATCACAACTACGAAGTAAATGTTTTTCACATTTTAAAACATGTGAAATATTCAGCCACACCACTGAGACTGAGTTTCCTATCGATTTTGCAATCGAAACTTTGAGTGCTTTGAAAATAAATTTTGATACTCGTTTCTCGGACTTCGATGCCTTTGCGAATCAAATTAAGATTTTTCAGGATCCTTTTGATACTGACATTGAAACCCTAGCCCCGGAACTTCAAATGGAAATGATTGAACTACAGTGCAGTGATATAATTAAGAACAAATATCAAAACTCATCTTTGTTGGAATTTTATAAGTCTTCCACTGACACAATTTGATAATTTGCATAAATTTGCTCGTGGGCTGTTTTCTGTTTTTGGTACTACTTATTTGTGTGAGAAGACCTTCTCCAAAATGAAGTACACAAAAAATGTTTACAGATCTAAATTAACTGATGAGCATCTTAAATCTCTTTTAATAATTGGTACAAGTAAAATTAGTCCACAACTACAAACTATTGTCAGTGGAAAATCTCAATTACATAAATCTCATTAGTATTTCATATGTCTGCATGTTATACATGTCTTTACTCATTACAATTCTGTGTTTCTTTATCCAACTTATCACAAAAACAATAACAATAAGCCTACAACAATGTTATGAGTAGTTAGCCATATCAATGTAGATGTCATATTAATAATTATTCAACATAAAATTAGAATACTTCAGTAAACTAAATTTAATTTGCTATAAAAAAAAAATATGTTCTCTAAAAGGAGTTTTCAAGTATGCTAGCTCTCCGCGGGCCGGACAAAATCGGTCCGCGGGCCGGATGTGGCCCACGGGCCGTAGTTTGGAGACCCCTGCTTTAGATTTATGGCACGTAAAAGAACCTACCACTATAGGGGCAGATGACCTCGTAGTTCCGCCCCTTAAAACAACAATAACTAACTAACCTACCACTGCAATTGGTGGTGTGTAGCAAAATTTGTAGGTTATATTTGGCTATTTACAACGGAGCAGTGGCTTAGCTGCTCGTGCTTCACCCGGACGGCCGGCGTTTGAATCCCGGTGACAGCAGGGTGGAATTTTCACCTGAAATATCACGTGTTGTCAGGAAGGGCATCCGGCCTTATATCCCCAGCCAAAACCAAAATGAGCCTGATTGACGAAAAGACGAAGAAAGAAAGAAAAAAAGAAAGAAAAAATATTTGGCTATTTAGAAACGCTCTATCAATTTCCAACTTTCGCCGCTAGGAATAAGTGGCAGTAGCATCTGGTATCCAAAGTTGGAACTACTAGGAATTGAACTTGTAGTGGGCCTTCAATCAAAAATACCCAGCTATGGCCATTGGTTGCAATTCATATATTCTTGTATACACACGTATTGCGCTGGCGTGGAGGTAAGAGGGGATGTTGGTATGGGGCAGGACACGGAAGATGAAAGGAAGAAAAGTAACGTTAGCGTTCCAAAGCTCCTTTTGAGTTCTAAGAAACGAAACTGAGTTAACAAGGTGTATAATCGGACTTAGCTTTTGTGGACCTGCAAATATAATATTCTTACAATGGAAGTTTTCTCAACATGTTACTTTTGTGAAGAAGAAGGATTCATTTTTTCTCCTTTTTGTCAGATCTCCCTTTCAACATGAATGTATAATGTCCAGTCTGAGGCAAGGGGAAAGAAAGATCCTTGTGAATACATCTCACAAGAATCACTAATGGCCAGGATTTTACAGTACGTTGAAGGCCTACTGTTGTGTATCTTCTTTCGTGCTTGGTCACGTCATCGTTAGTATTGGTTTTTGTTATAGTTTTAGCATAAAACTCCGCCACTAGGAATAACTCAGATATGCTTGAGCCAGTCCCAAGATATAACAAAGGAGGAAGGTGAATGGCTGGCTGTTGAAACTTGCGGGAGGAGTTGCAGTAATTTCAAGTGACTGCAGTCGTAAACGTCAATAAATGGATTAGTGGACACTACACCCGTCACTCTAAGCAGCACATCCTACTCCTTGGGGGAAATCGTGACGGCGAGTACCTGGCACCTTAAAACTGGGTTTCCCACGGAAAAAGTATAAGCGCAACAGAGGAGTCTCTAGACCATTATGCTAGGGGCTGGTAACCCTTCCACAGAAAAAATACACGTAACCCTCAAACACACGCTCTGGGGTGGAATCCACCCCAGGTCGTTTCATTTCCTTATGAAATGTACAAATAATTTTTCAGATTTTTCTCCGTACATGTAACTATCGGGCCAGGTCTACTTCGCGCGTTCACTCAAGGTCAACCATATTCTGTGGGACAGTCAGAGAGTGCATGCCGCAATAACTTGTGGGGTGGATATCTTCCCACGCGTGTGCCTGTGTCCTAGATTTTGACGCATGTGCTTGAGGGTTAATCGTAAACCTCAGAAGAAATAGCTCGACGGATTTTATGATGATCCTTGAATGGCAAGAAAATTGAGGTCGGAAGAGGTTAATGGCCTAATATAAAAGGAAGGGAGGGAGGGAGGAAGGAAGGGAGGAAAGAAGGAAGGAAGTGAGGAAGGGGGGGAGGGAGGAAGGAAGGCGGGGAGGGAGGAAGGAAGGGAGGAAGGAAGGAAGGAAGGGAGGGAGGGAGGAAGGAAGGGAGGGAGGAAGGAAGGAAGGGAGGAAGGAAGGAAGGGAGGGAGGGAGGAAGGAAGGGGGGAGGGAGGGCGGAAGGAAGGGAGGGAGGGAGGAAGGGAGGGAGGAAGGAAGGGAGGGAGAAAGGGAGGAAGGAAGGGAGGGGGGAGGGAGGAAGGAAGGGAGGAAGGAAGGGAGGGAGGGAGGAAGGCAGGAAGGAAGGGAGGAAGGAAGGGAGGGAGGAAGGAAGGGAGGGAGGAAGGGAGGAAGGGAGGGAGTGAGGAAGTAAGGGAGGAAGGAAATGGAGGGAGGGTGGGAGGAAGGAAGGAAGGGAAGGAGGAAGGTAGGGAGGGAGGGAGGAAGGAAGGAAGGGAGGAAGGAAGGAAGGGAGGGAGGGAGGAAGGAAGGGAGGAAGGAAGGGAGGGAGGAAGGGAGGAAGGAAGGGAGGGAAGTAGAAAGGAAGGAAGAGAGGAAGGAAGGTAGGAAGGGAGGAAGGAAGGTAGGAAGGGAGGAAGGGAGGGAGGAAGGGAGGAAGGAAGGAAGGGAGGGAGGGAGGAAGGAAGGAAGGGAGGAAGGAAGGAAAGAAGGAAGGAAGGAAGGAAGGGAGGGAGGAAGGAAGGAAGGAAGGGATGAAGGAAGGAAGGGAGGGAGGAAGGAAGGAAGGGATGAAGGAAGGGAGGAAGGAAGGAAGGAAGGAAGGAAGGAAAGAAGGAAGGGACGGAGGGAGGAAGGATGGAAGGAAGGAAGGGAGGAAGGAAGGGAGGGAGGAAGGAAGGAAGGGATGAAGGAAGGAAGGGAGGGAGGAAGGAAGGAAGGGATGAAGGAAGGGAGGGAGGAAGGAAGGAAGGAAGGAAGGAAGGAAGGAAGGAAGGAAAGAAGGAAGGGAGGGAGAGAGGAAGGATGGAAGGAAGGAAGGGAGGAAGGAAGGGAGGGAGGAAGGAAAGAAGGGAGGGAGGGAGGAAGGAAGGAAGGGAGAAAGGGAGGAAGGTAGGAAGGAAGGGAGGGAGGAAGGAAGGAAGGAAGGAAGGGAGGGAGGAAGGAATTGAGGAAGGAATGAAAGGAGGAAGGAAGGAGGGAGGGAGGAAAGAAGGGAGGGAGGAAGAAATGAAGGGAGGGAGGGAGGGAGGGAGGATAATTGATTTTTGTTTAAAATTATTTATTGATTTCTTTATTTTGAATGTTAAGTTTTTAAATCATTTTTGAAATTTCTAAATTTTTATTGAATTTTGATTTTAATTCTACATTTTTTTATAAAGAAATTTCTTTTGAAATTTTTTGAAAATATCTTAACAATATTTTAAAATTATAAAATTTGTGCAAATTTTTGTTTGTAAGTTCGTTGAGTTGTCTTTTGAAATTTCAATTATCATTTTTTAAATTTTGTAAGTAAGTGAGTAGGTAAGTGAGTAGGTAAGTAAGTAAGTAAGTAGGTAAGTAAGTAGGTAGGTAGGTAGGTAGGTAGGTAGGTAGGTAGGTAAGTAAGTAAGTAAGTAAGTAAATAAGTAATTAAGTAGGTAATTAAGTAAGTAAGTAGGTAAGTAAGTAAGTAAGTAGGTAAGTAAGTAATTAAGTAAGTAATTAAGTAAGTAGGTAAGTAAGTAAAGTAAGTAAGAAAGTAAGTAAGTAAGTAAGTAAGTAAGTAAGTAAGTAAAGTGTTTTAGTATAGCTACAGTATTTGTTCGCTAAATTAGTCATCATGGTAATCAACCCAGTGAATTTATTTATTTATTTATTCATTCATTTATTTACTACTTATTTATTTATGTGTGTATTTATTTATTTAGTGACGGTAGTCACATCGAGGGAAAACTATTTAATGTTCAGCATCGTTTGGGGGATATGCTTGCAGTGCATTATTGAATAATTGAATAACTAAATGAATTAAACAAATGAACAAATAAATAAATACATGAATTAAATAAATAACAAAATGAATAAAATAAAAAATGAATAAAACGAATACACAAATAAGTAAACAAATGAATACATTAATTAAATGAATAAATAAGCAAATAAATAAACAAATGAATAAATTAAAAATAAATAAATGAATGAAATAAATATCGACCTTTGTATCAACAACGCTGGTTGGGTTGCATAATACAATATTATTAGGGCAGCTGATACACCCAGCTTATTATTATTATTATGATTATTATAAGGTGCTTTCAAATAGTAACGAACCAGAGGCTGGAATGCGCAAACCGGTGACGACATCGGCTAATCGTGGCGTGTGTAACGAGGCGTGGTATCGTCCAGAGCGTGGAATGTCACAGCCCGTCGCTACAGGGCACGGGTGCACGTCATGTGACGATACAAAGCCAGCAGCAGCATGCATCAATCGTCCAACCAAGACCAAGACAGTAGGCCATTCGAAATGCTTCCTGGTGTGGTTGCAGACTGTGGGGCACCCATTGGGCACACACTTTCTGCAAGTGCAATCGTTCCTTCATGATGGTGTGCACACTTCCGACGCTCAATCCGACCACGGTGGCTATGGCGTTCATTGTCACTCGGCGGTCCTGGGTAATGAGTGCATCAACCAGCTGGACGTTGCCATCGGTAATGCAGGGGGGTGCCCCAGACCGGGCATCATCGGCTAACGACACCCGTCCTTCCCTGAAGCGCTTGTGCCACACCTTGACCCTTGCAAAGGGCATGCAGTGTTCGCCGTACACTAGTGATATTCGGCGAAGAATGTCCGTTCCCCCTACTCCTTTCGCTGTCAGAAACCGAACAACACCTCTTTGCTCTTCGTTTGACGCCTCCATGTCACCGTTTGCAGTGCGACAGGCAGCGTAGGACGATTGATGCATGCTGCTGTTCGCTTTGTATCGTCACGTGACGTGCACGCGTGCCCTCTAGCGACGGGATGTGACCTTCCACGCTCTGGTCGGAACCATACCTCGTTACACACGCCATGATTAGCCGATGTCGTCACCGGTTTGCGCATTCCAGCCTCCGGCTCGTTACTTTTTGAACGCACCTTATATTCTCATCCTAACATGATCCGTCATTTGCAAGAAAAAGGACCATCTACTAAAACCCAAAATCCCTCTCGTATGTTTCACGCTGTACTACTAAATGAGGGATCGTTGGGATGGATATGGGGCAGATGACCTCACTGTTCTGCCTCCTAAAACCTCAATAACTAACTAACTGGGATGGTTCTTTCACTGAGCCGCTCAGTTTTTAACAGTATCCTCTCGCTGAACTGCCTCACAAATAATACTCCTGAACGAAGACGGGCAGAGGAGTTAAGACAGCCTTGGATAATTATTGTAAGAGCTAAAACGCTAGAAGGATGTTTTCCGTCTGGCTGAGTTTCGTGCTGTACTTACCTGCTTCACCTTTATAATATGAGCTGTGGTTAATTAAGCGGTAGTGTTCTTCCCTCTGTGATCTTGGGGCTACATTAACTGATGGCGGGCTAGAAGAGAGTAATCGGGCTTCTGCAGCGTTTACAGTGGTCTGCCATATTATTATAGTCAGCAAGAAAATAAAGTTATTGGTAATTTTTTGGCCAGAAAAATAAAATACCGGTAAATGTTAGTGCATTTTCTTAGCATGGTATATCTTCATACAAGCCGTAATATATTGACGACTAATTCAATGGAATTTTATGGTAACTCTAAATGGTGGCTGTGAATTTTTTTTTAAATCTCTCTTTTAACTAAATATTTAATTTAAAAAAAAAGGCTTATGGGATTACCTTTTGTCCGTGTGTGTGTGTGTGTGTGTGTCCCCTAATAACTTCTAAACGGCTGGGGCGATTTCAATGAAACTCGGGAGGTTCATAGCACTATTCCGGGAGACCTCGACCGTGCCCTTCAAATTTTGTTACATCTCACCAATCCAACATGGCGGCTGTGCGAAATATTTAACCAGCATTCAATATCTCCGAAACTATTACCGATATCACCCTGGAATCTTTTACGGTAATAAAGAGAACTACTAGAAGTTCACCTATGTAACTTTCGAAAAACTGGTAACTACAAAACCAACATGGCGGCCAATCGAATTTGCGACTTTTAAATAGACGTTTCTCGCGATTTAGACAACCAAACGCAATAAAACTTGGTACAGTATATGTTTATACACATTGTAATGCACCGACATCTAACTTCGTTCAATTGCTTACATAACCACAAGATGGTGGCTGTGCGAAATATTTCAACGGCATTCTATATCTCTGAAACTATTAGGGGTATCACCCTGAAATGTTGTACGGAGATAAAGGGCACTACTGAAAGTTCATCTATAAGAGTTTCATAAACCGGTTAACTACAAAACGAACATGGCGGCCAATCGAATTTGAAAATTTAAATAGACCTTTCTTGCTATTTAATGTTCCAAACGCAATGAAACTTGGTACAAGAAATGTGTACACACGTTGTAATGCACTGGTATCTAATTTAGTTCAATTGCTTACATAACCTCAAGATGGCGGCTGTGCGAATTTTTAAATTAAGTTTTTATTTCTTGTGTCGTAATCATGCGATCGAAGTGAAAGTTTGAATAATGAACTTACGCAATAATTTTCCTTTAATGGTAGATGACTCTATGGCATATACATTTAACAATCCAACATGGCGACCATCCGAAATATTTAGACGGCTCTGAATATCTACGAATCTATTATAGCAATCAAACTGAGTTTTTTATGTTCATAGGGGCTATGAACATAAGTTCACCTACAGGCCTTTAAATAACCTGCTGATCACAAATCCAACATGGCGGCGACGCGAAGTATAAATATTCACATGGTCGTTTCTCGCAATTTAAACATCCGAGTGCAGTGAAACTTGGTACCGTAAATCCTTATACGAATGTTAATCCACTGGCATGTAATTCATTTCAATTGTTTCCATAACCACAAGATAGCAGCTGTGCGAAATTTTAAGATTTCGTTGTTACTTCTTGTGTCCTAATCATGCGATTGAAGCTTCAATGCTCCTCGTACACAATAATCTTCATGTAACAGTACATAACTCTAGGACCTACATATAAAAAAATCCAACATGGTGACCATCCGAAATATTCAGTCGGTTCTCAATATCTACGAATCTATTACAGCAATCAAACTGAAATTTTGAATGTCAATAGTGGCAATTAACATGAGTAGGATATATGAAAATAGGCTGTATAGTTCTTCACGGAACTACTTGTTATTTCTCGTGTCCTAATCAAGCAATATAAATGTACGTTGATAGAAATAGCATTTTTTAAAATTTCCACAGCCACCATTTTAAGTTCTCATAAAATTCCATTGATTTATTCGTCAATATATTAAGGCTTGTATGAAGATATACCGTTTAGTACTTTTCAGTCGGTCAACACGAATGGACCCAAAAGAGATGGGTTATGCCCTAATCCTGAAATAAATAACATGATATTAATAAATTCCAGGATTAGGGCATAACCCAGCTCTTTTGGGTACATTCGTGTTGACCGACTGAAAAGCACTAAACTCTTGTTTACTAAGGCAACACTGAAAAAATGGCTTCAAACCCCACAATGATATACCGTGGTAAGAAAATGCACTAACATTTGTTGTTGTTGTTATTGGGTCTTCAGGAAGTTAAATTGTATAGGTTCCTACGTTCGTTGCCAAGAGCCGACTGCAGTGACGTCTGGTAGCTAAGTTCTGAACTAGTAGTCGTCGACGGTGGCATTTGGCGGCAGAGGTAGGAACTACTTGATAATTGATCGTCTGCAGTGCTTACTTGAATTAAAACAGATACACACACTAATACAGTCATCACAATTAACACCGTTTATCAGACAGATTCTACACACACCCAAAGTACACGGGGCTACATGACCGCGTTGTCGCAGCCCCGAAACTTAAGAACCTACCAACCAGTCTTCAGTCTTTCAACTGGTTTGATGCAGCTCTCCATACTTCCCTGTCCTGAGCTGATGCACTAACATTTACCGGAAATATATTGTTTCTGGCCAAAAAGTCACCAAATACTTTATTTTCTATCTCAGTATAATAATATGGCAGACCACTGTATATACAGAGACTAGCACAAGTACCCATTCTTCGAGCAGCTTTATGTATTTATCGGAGAAAAATACTCACATAATCACGTGTTCCTAGACATTGGGAACTGGCGTGAAAATATATAATATGAGGTCTGGAAGCGGATCTTTTTGACCCATAGTTTGTCACTCGCTTTTTGTCGCAGTCTTACGTATTTTAACTAAGTAATTTTACACCAGGTATCTTCCTATGAACTATTCTCAATAAAAATGAGGTTTATTTATATTTTTCAAATTTAACCTGTGGTGATGTATGGTTCATCACAAGGTGATGAAGAATTGCTAAGGAGATGGGAAAGAAAGATACTCAGGGAAGTATATGGACCAGTAACATAGGGTGAATTTGATACAAGTTAATGGAAGAAACGATAGAAAAAGAACGCGGGAGACAAGCAGAGGAGTGTGAGAAGCATGTTATGGAGCAAGGATGTCCCTCTGAACAGCATAAAATCATATATCGGACGTACTATGTCCCTATCCTGACGTATGCCTCGGAGACCTGGGTTATGAAAGGAAGGGAGAAGAGGTTCTTGAGAAGCAGTATTTGAGCTACAAAGATGGTCAGAATAATAAATGAGAGGACCAGAGAATTAATGAAGGAGGAACCATTACAGGATGGTATAGAGAAATCTAGACTTAAATGGTATGGACATGTAAAGCGAATGGAGGAGAAGAGGATACCCAGGAGAGTACACGAGACGAAGTGGGAAGGAAAGAGACCGAGAGACAGGTGGCTGAAGGGGAAGGAAGAAAGCGTGAAGAAGAGAGGAGAAGACTGGACAAGGGTGGAGGCTGAGAGATGGTGGGAAGACAGAAGACGTTGGAGAGGCTTGTGTTCCAAACAGACCCGGCCAGTGGCTGGAAACTGTGCAAGATGATGATAATGAACAGAGGGTGAATTCTGGCGATTCAGAAATAATATTGAGATAAGAGAGTTGTATGGTAAGCCAGATATAGTAGTGGAAATAAACAGTAGTAGTCTGCTTTGGTTGGGACATGTAGAAATAATGACCGAGAACAGGGTGGTAAGAAAGGTCTTCGATGGAAAGCCAGGAGGATGTCGTGTGAGGGGAAGACCTAGGAAAAGATAGCCGGATAACGTGGAGGAGGATCTGGGGAAGTTGAGTGTCAGAAGATGGAGAACCAAAGCAGTCAACAGGGAAGAATAGCTGGAGATTGTCCGGAAGGCCAAGGCCCTACAAGAGGTGAGTAAGTAAGTAAGCAAATTTAACACGCAGAAAAAAGACAGTAATTTTCGTAAGAGTATAATTGGCCTTGGTGAACAAAGGAGCTGATGACCAAGGTGTCCCTAGACCTTTAACATGGATCAGCAAGAACGTGAGCTATGTGATTGTCCTGCTAACTGTCACGTACAGTAAACTGACCGCGTTGTCATGGCAACGACAGGTGTTGGCCATCAAAAGTAGCCAGGACACAAGAAGCTACTACACGGCTAATTAAATGGCCTCCTCTTGAAGGGCAACTACACCCAGCAAGTAGACAATTAATGAATTGTATACAGTCATTTCAAATTATTAAGGCCTGCACAGGGTGGGTGGAATATGTTTCTTGTTGTTGTTGTTGTTGTTTATTCTTTAAAAGCTTTAGGATATCGTGGTCATCTATCCCCGCGAACTTGGGGATAGACGTTCAGCATGCTACCAACTACGCCACGGAAGCCGCTATTTTCATCCTAAAATGCCAAATACCAACAATATGCTGGTAATAAGATTTTTTAGCCTACTTTTCACATTTTGCAAAAATGAGGAAAAAGTAGTCTTATGAGATCGATCCGGGAAAATGTGTGTCTGTCTGTCTGTCTGGCTGTGTGTGTGTGTCCCCCCCTATCAATTTCTAAACGACTGCAGCAATCAAAACCAAATTTACTATGAGTGAAGATGTGCACCGGAATAGCTCACGTCCATATTTGAAAATGATGTCAGTGCTACCAACTGCTGAAAAAACACACTAGAAATTTGAGCTCCATGTTGGATATCTTGCAAGGTATGCATGGGAGCTATTCCAAAATTGGCACACATGTAGATAATACTATTTCAGTTTAATTTCCAGGAGGCCAACCATGACAGTGTTGCCAAAATAATTTTAAGCCTTCTGATAGGTCCAATGTTTAAATGCATATAACTTCTACACTATCAACTGGATTTCAACCAAATTTTGTATGTAATAATCTGTACATAAACAGATATGACTGAGCGTATTATTAAGAGCCACCAGGGCTCCCAACTGTTAATAATTGTTCTCTCTATTTTTTAAAATCCAAATACCAACATATCAGAAAGTATGCATGCCAACAGCTTTAAACTATGCACACGCATATTCTGACATTTTAGGTTAATTTGGAGTAACTTATATACGTCAGTTCTACCAACATGATTATGAGCCTGCTGATAGTACCAATTTTTAAATACATGTAACTTCAAGAGTTTAGTGCTTTTCAGTCGGTCAACACGAATGTACCCAAAAGAGATGGGTTATGCCCTAATCCTGAAATAAATTACATGAGATTAATAAAACCTGCTGATATGTCCAATTTTAAAATACATGTAACTTCTATACTAACAAATGGATTTCATCCAAAATTGGCACAACAAGATATCATAATAATTTATTTCAGGATTAGGGCATAACCCATCTCTTTTGGGTACATTCGTGTTGACCGACTGAAAAGCACTAAACTCTTGTTTACTAAGGCAACACTGAAAATATGGCTTCAAACACCACAACATGTAACTTCTATACTATCAGTTGGATTTCAACCAAATTTCGTATGTACAATGTGTACCATACCAGATGTGACTATAAGTATTGTTAAGAGCAATCAGGGCTGCCAACTGTCAATACATGCTGTCTATATTCTTTTTACCCTAATATCAATATATCAGAAAGTATGCAAGCCAACAGCTCTATACTTTGCACACGTATAGCACCTGACATTCTAGATTAATTTGGAGTAATTAATAAAAGGCGGTGCTGCCAACATGATTCTATGCCTGCTGATATGTCCAATTTTAAAATACATGTAACTTCTATACTAACAAATGGATTTCATCCAAAATTGGCACAACAAGATATCATAATAATTCAGATTATTTCTGACCAGCACACGCATGGTATTGTTGGCAACATGCTTTTACGCGTGCTGATAGATCCAGTGTCTAACTGCATGTAACGTCCATTGGACTTCAACCAAATTTTGTATTCTGTACCTTAAGAGGTGGAACTAAGAATATATTCAGTCACCAGGGCTGCCAACTGTAGTGCTCTATTAGGCTACATTATACCAGGTATATTTTGAACTAATTAGATATTTCGATATTACCAACTTAATTTCGTCATTATTCTAGATAGGTTCATATACTGTAGAATAATCATTGGCATGAAAAGTAGGCTCTTTAGTTCGTCACGGAACTTCTTGTTTTTTGTAATATTTACTTTACAATTAATTGAAATAGTGTCATTATCTGCCGTTTCAAAGAAAATGAGAAATCTTAAATATAAATGTTTCATTGGGCAACCTCAAACTGGATTTCATAACAGAAGCCTTATCGTAACCACGAAATAACCTAGTCGGGGATAAGATAAAAGAAAACAGAAGATTTATATTGTCTGGTAGGTAGCAGCAGAATGCCTGGCAATGAATAGAAAAGGTCTGATTGAAACGTTAGTAGCAAAAGAAAGGAAAATCCTGAAGGAGATCCTCGGACCAATCAGAGAAAATGACGATCTGAACCAAATTTTACGTAGTTAGTCTTTGGAACCCAACGAGTAACACTGTCTACATGAAATTTCAGACTGCCCTCTCCATTCCCTAGATTTGGGCCGTTTGTCACACGGAATAAATGTCGAACGGCGGTTTGTGGCGAAATATGGCACTATTGCTCCCTCAGGAGCTCGGGACTGCCAAAGTGCTCCGATTATTTTCCTACAGTGCTATGCGGCAAAAGGCGAAGTGTATGTAGAAATTGTCTGATAACCTGTATCACTGTGTTGTCTGTACTAGCGTGTGTACTTGTAATTGAGGTAGCATTTGGGTAGGAAGTAGCCAAGGTCTTAAGGTAGACACCATATCTGGAGTAGAAGTGTGAAATCAAGAGAAACCACTTCCAGGATGGCTGATTTAGGAATCAAACCCGCCTGTTCTCAGTATTGCCTCACGAGGCTAAGAGAAATATAATAACTGGAATAACGTAGGCAATGGCCGTGTATTTTTCTTTTCAGGACGGGTCAGGGAACGGATATTGGAAGGAAATCAATCGTGGGCCTATGGAAATGTACCATCCCGTAATTTACCTGATGGTGAAAATGAGAAACCACGAAAACCATTTTCTGGATTCGAACCCACGCTCCCCCGATGTCAGCGAGGCAAGAGGAACCGCAGCCGGTACTTTGAGAAATATGTATAATGAAGGACTGTTGTTGTTGTTGTTTCATTAGAGGGGCTTGGAGACGGTGGCCATTCAGTCCTATGTTATTTGGCTGAGTGTTGATATCGTAAGCCGGCCCCGTGGTGTTGGGGTAGCGCGCCTGCCTCTCACCCGGAGGCCCCGGGTTCGATCCCCGGCTCCGTCATGGATTTTAATACTGACGTGAGGGTTGGAACGGGGTGCACTCAGCCTCGTGAGGACAATTGAGTAGCTGTCTGACAGTGAGACAGTGCCCCGGTCACGAAAACCAAGATTAACGGCCGAGGGGACCCGACGCGCTGACCACGCGTCACCCCAAAATCTGCAGGCCAATTGGCTGGGCAGCGGTCGCTTGGTAGGCTTGGTAGGCCTAGGCCCTTCAAGGGCTGTAGTGCCACGGGGTTAGTTAGTTGATATCGTAACTTAGAGTTGACCGTCTGAAATTACTGTACCAATAAAATTGTCAATAAAGCAACTGTGAAAAATTGCTTCAAAACTATCTTTACATGTTAATATTGTCTGATAACCTGTGTTATTGTGATGGCTTTAACACTGTAGTTGGTCGGTTCTTCAGTTTTGGGGCTGCGACAACGCGGTCATGTAGCCCCGTGTACTTTGGGTGTGTACAGAATCTGTCTGATAACCGGTGTTAATTGTGATGGTTGTATTAGTGTGTGTTATCTGCTTTTAATTCAAGTAAGGACTGCAGACATTCAATTTTCAAGGAGTTCCTACTTTTGCTACCAAACGCCACCGTCAACGACAACTAATTCTGAACTTGGTTACTAGATGGCACCGCAGTCGGCTCCTGATAACGAAAGTTGGAACCTAAGAGCGTTAGTCAAAGCTATCCTATAATTTAGCTTCACATAATTGTAGTTAGTGGAATGTTTTTTATCATGCCATAAATCTATGACATGGGACTGCCAGCATTACTTCCCCTCCGAAGGAACGCATACTGAGGGATTTTTAATGCTCTTAAAAAATCCGACGACTTCGGCCGGGTTTGAACCCGCGACCTTGGGCGTAGAAGCTCAGCATGCTACCAACTACGCCACAGATCCGCTCGGTTTTAATAGTATGTGTATTTGTAATTTAGGTGAGGATTGGGAATGAGACAACCGTGGCTTTAAGTTAGGAACTATCCTAGCATTCACCTTGAGTAGAACTAGGAAACCACGGAACACCACTTCCAGGAGGGTTGGGTTGGAATCGAACCCATCTCCTCCCAGTTTTGCCTCACGAGGCTGAGTGTACACCGTTTCAACCCTCAGAGACCAGAATTAAATTTCTTGGCAGAGCCGGGAATTGAATCCTGGCCTCCACGGTGACAACCGAGAATGCTAGCCACTACACCAGGAAACGCAACTATTGGAATTTCAAAATAGTCTGATGGAATGCTCTAGGAAGACATTTGAAGAATTTAAATCCAGCCTTAGCTTTAAAATCGAACTACAAGTTTTTCTTGAAATCCTAGTTTCCGTGGCTCAGGCGGTAGCAAGCCGGCCTCACACCGCTGGGTCCGTGGTTCAAATCCCGGTCACTCCATGTGAGATTTATGCTGAATAAAGCGGAGGCAGACAGGTTTCTCTCTGGGTACTCCGGTTTTACCTGTCACAATTTAATTCCAGCAACACTCTCCACTATCATTTCATCTGTCATTCATTTTATCATTTCCCCAAGGGAGTGCGACAGGGTTAGGCCGCCGGCACAGTAATATACTATCACATGACAATTATTGTGCAGGTGTAGTATTCAAACTTCAATCGCATGATTAGGACACAAGAAATAAAATCGAGATTTTAAAATTTTGCACAACCGCCATCTTGAGGTTATGTAAACAATTGAACTAAATTAGATGCCAGTGCATTTCAGTGTGGATAAACATTTACTGCACCATATTTCACTGTGCTCAGATGGTTAAACCGCGGGAAAAGTCTATTAAAATGTTCCTTTTCTCTGGCCGCCATGTTGGTTTTGTAGTTAATAGGTCCATGTGTGAACTTCTAGTAGTGCCCTTCATCACCGTACAAAATTTCAGCGTGATATCGGTAATAGTTTCGAAGATATAGTATACCAGTGAAATATTTCACACAGCCGCCATGTTGGATTGTTGATACGTAATAAAATTTGAAGGGCACGGTCGGGGTTGGCCAAAATGGTGCTATAACCTTACTGAGTTTCATTGATATCGGTCCAGCCGTTTAAAAGTTATTAGGGGGACACACACACTGACACACAGACACACACACACACACACACACACACACACACACACACACGGACAAAAGGTGATCTCATAACCCTATTATTTCTTAAAATGAAAATAGGCTAAACATGTATTCGCTCTACGAATTCCTCTCCTACTTACCCTTCTCATTAAGGATATTACGAAGCGCCTGATGTCTGAGAGATAGCAAGATCTTAATAGCAAATTAGCCGGTTGAGCAGACAATCGCAGGATCAACTTGTTGAGGCCTTGAAAGCCTCTGGTAATCTCGTGTCCAATGTGTATAAAGTAGCTGGCTACACGCTAAAGTTCCATGGAGGATTAGTTGGGGAGCAAACACAGAACTTTATCAGGGGTCATAGTGAAGTGCAGGAACCAAATTCTCATGGCTACTGTGCCACCAGTTCTCCGTTCTATACGGACTACGCGATGAGGAGTAACCTATTGATACTAATAATCAATTATAATGATCCACCAATCAATACAAAGTTAGTTAGTTATTGTTGTTTTAAGGGGCGGAACTACGAGGTCATCGGCCCCTGTCAATACAAATTATAAGGTGCGTTCAAAAAGTAACGAGCTGGAGGCTGGAATGCGCAAACCGGTAATGACATCGGCTAATCGTGGCGTGTGTAACGAGGTATGGTTCCAACCAGAGCTTGGAAGATCACAGCCCGTCGCTGGAGGGCACGCGAGCACGTCACGTGACGATAAAAAGCGAGCAGCAGCATGCATCAATCGTCCAACGCTGCCAGTCGCATTGCAAACAGTGACATGGAGGCGTCAACCTAAGAGCAAAGAGGTGTTGTTTGGTTTCTGACAGCGGAAGGAGTAGGGGGAACGGATATTCATCGCCAAATGTCACAAGTGTATGGCGAACACTGCATGTCCCTTGCAAGGGTCAGGGCATGGCACAGGACTTCAGGGAAGGACGGGTGTCGTTAGCCGATGATGCCTGGTCTGGGACACCCCCCTGCATTACCGAAGACAACGTCCAGCTGGTTGATGCACTCAATACCCAGGACCGCCGAGTGACAGTGAACGCCATAGCCGCCGTGGTCGCTCCACGACAATGCACGACCTCATACGGCCAACACAGTCGCTGCACTCCTGCAAAAATTCAAATGGGAGGTTCTCGGCCACCCTCCATACAGTCCAGACCTCTCTCCCTGTGATTACACCATGTTTGGTCCCCTGAAAAGGGCTCTGCGGGGCCAACAATTCACCTCGGACGCCAACGTCCAGCTTTACTAGCGGAAATGGTTCACATCGCTGCCCAGGGAATTTAATGAGAAAGCCATTCACCGCCTCGTATCACAGTAGGACAAATGCCTCAACAGCCAGGGCCAATACTTCTAACATACAGGTACTGGTTTCTGTAATTATGCCTCCGGCTCCTTACTTTTTGAACGCACCTTATATATTCAAATTAGTACATGTTTCAGTCCAACAATGGGGCCTTTTTAGCAAATTAGGATTACACCTTAAGAAACTAATTTATAATACAATTTGGTATCATTGTTCTATGTATGAAATACATCTAGAAAGGCTGTGACTTGGTGAGACTGATCGGATCGAGGCTCCTCCTATTTATATAGTTTGTTTAGTTATTTCATGTCTATTTGAATGTTTTATGGTTTAGAAGATGTTTATTAGTGATTTACTGGCAGTACACAGTGTTTAATAGTGATTGTACGAGGTTTTTATAGTGATATTTGGACATCATATGTCTGTGCATGAAACTTGTTTACGTGGTTGCCTAGGGATTGCTGGTACAGGTTAGGTTAACATTACCACAAATACTTTGTTTAAGATAGTTTAATCTATGCCCTGTATTGTGTGTTTATTACTCCGTTTACTCAAGTAGTCCAATTGGGTCCCTTTAACAGATATTCATTGTGTAATGTCGTTTATTTCGTTAGAAACGGAGGTTAGGATTGAGTGAACTGATATCAGTTGTATCACATATGTACAAAGAACCTCCGTCGATCAGTCAAACTAACACACGGGTATTCACAGGGACGATGTTGCTTTACGTCCGTAGGTTGTAACCTTAAAGTACCCTACACGTGTCCTTCGGGTGGTGCTAAGAAAGCAACACAACTGGCTGCCAGACAATCTTTCTAGATCTCCTGGCTACACAACAAGTACTTACCAAACTGAGAACATGATTCAACAACACTACATCAAAAGCCCTTCTCAGGACCAAACATCTAGAAACCTTGGACCAAGTATTAAAATATGTCAACTAAACATTGAAGGTATTACTATAACTAAATGTCAAATTTTACTAAAGATAATGGAAAAGCACAATATCGATGTGGTTGCTTTACAGGAAACTCATGCAGATAGTGAAGATCAACTTTGTTCTAGGGGGAAAATTCCAGGATATGATATCATTGGTGCAACTCACCACCATGCCTATGGAATAGCAACGTATGTCCGGAATGATATAGAGAATGTTCATCTGATATCAACTTCTACGAATAACAACATTCACTCAGTGACAATCAAAATTGGGGAACTAATCATCTGTAATATATACAAACCACCAAGCTCTCCTTGGCCAACCCACGTTCTACACGTATACCAACATCCTGCAATCTTTGTGGGAGACTTTAATAGTCACCATGCGCAGTGGCGTTATAGAATGAATGATACCAATGGTGAGGCCTTGGTAAACTGGGCAGATGAAAATAATATCTTATTTTTGATGCTAAAGACCGCAATTCCTTCCGGTCAGCACGATGGAAACAAGAATACAATCCAGATTTATGCTTTGTCACGGCAGATGAAAAACATCACTTAGTCAGCACAACCCGCAATATCCTGCCAGACTTCCCTCATAGCCAACACCGACCAGCTATAGTAGAAATCGGTACAAACGTCCCTCTGATAACCTCATTTCCCCGACCCGGATGGAATCTACAAAAAGCTGACTGGAGCATCTTTTCTGAAAACCTTGAAAAATGTTTAGGTTGGATTCCACCATATGCTGATAATTATGATAGGTTTGTTGGAGCTGTTATAAGCGCAGCAAAAAAGCATATTCCCAGAGGATATCGTAAAGAATATATCCCAGGATGGGATGAGAAATGTGAAGAACTCGATAAGGATTTTCAAAATAGTGGTGATAAAGAAATAGCAGATGAATTAATACATAATCTAGATACCGTACGCCGACAGACGTGGTTAGATACTACACAGAAACTTGATTTCAGATTATCCAGCCGAAAATTATGGTCTCTGCTTCGAAAAATGGGAGGAACTAGTCGTATCGTGCGAGAAGATAATCTTGTATCACCCAATAATATTGCTTCACATATTGTTAAAACTTCTAAAGGAATAAATCATCGTGCGACTACAACTTCTGTTAAACGAGAACTCAAGAAATTGAAAGCAGCAGCTGTCTCTACGACGGAATATTCACATGATATCACCCCTGAAAAGATCGTAGCAGCAATAAAGGATATAAAACCTGGTAAAGCTCCTGCCTTTGATGGTATTCTTCCTGAGTTTCTCATCAATTCTGGAAAATACATGAAGACATGGTTAGCAAAATTCTTCACCTCAATGCTAAAAACAGGAATTATTACCCCAGAAGCTTAAACGTGCTCTCCTTAAACCAGGAAAACCTGCAGATCTCCCGCAAAGCTATCGTCCCATTGCATTGCTTAGTGTGATATACAAACTCTTAGAGCGGGTACTGTTTAATAGGATTGGACCACCAATACTCTCGGCAATCCCTTTAGAACAAGCTGGTTTTCGTCCCAACCGAAGCTGTGCAGATCAATTGTTGGCACTAACATCGCATATCGAAGCAGGCTTTCAGAAGAAGATGAAAACATCTGAGGCTTTCATTGATTTATCAGCAGCCTATGATACCGTCTGGAGGCAAGGCCTACTCTACAAGCTGATGAAGATCATCCCATGCCAACAAGTTACAAAACTAATCGATTATATGATTGATAACAGAGGATTCCAGGTTGTATTTGGGAAATAAAATCAGCAGCCAGAAATTCCTCCAAAATGGCCTTCCTCAAGGTTCTGTTCTAGCTCCATTGCTCTTTAGCCTTTACATTGCTGATATGCCAGAAACAGTTTGCAAGAAATTCGGATATGCTGATGATTGGGCCATCGCAACTAGGCATACTCACTTTGAACCTATGGAAGAAATTCTAACATCTGATCTGTCTACACTTGCAGAATATTTTCGAAAGTGGAGACTTCGACCAAACGCATCAAAAAAACAGAGGTGAGTTGCTTCCATCTCAACAACAGACAATCCAACAGGACTCTGGAAGTGTATTTTGATGGTACACAACTTACCCATAATAAGGAACCATCATATCTGGGTGTGAAGCTAGATAGAACTCTATCGTATAAATCACACCTTACAAAAGTTGCTGAAAAACTGAGGACAAGAAACAATATCATGCAAAACCTTTGTGGAACCACTTGGGGATCATCAGCCACAACTCTGCGGACATCTGCGTTGAGCTTGGTATACTCTGCGGCGGAGTACTGTGCACCAGTATGGTTGAACAGCACACATATAAACAAAGTCGATGTCCAACTTAATAATACAATGTGTATTATTTCGGGAACGATCAGGTCTACACCCATGATCTGGCTGCCTGTTCTAAGTAATATACCACCCCCTCATCTGCGAAGGAAAGTTGCTTTGAGAAGATAATACACCTAGATGATGGGAAACCCTGATCTCCCGATACATTCTGATATCCCTGACCTTGGGATCAACAGACTCCGCTCAAGACATCTACCTCTTGAACTTTCCAGCTGCCTCGGCGAGTTCAACATTATTGACTCCTGGAGGAGAGATTGGCTCGAAAACGCTCCTGTTACTTGCCAGTCTATGCCTTGTATCAGTAAGACAGTTCCAGGTTTTGATCAGTCTCGTAAAATGTGGTCAACACTCAATCGCTTAGAACGGGACACGGACGATGCGGAGATTCGCTTTTTAAGTGGCGAATGCTACCCTCACCAGCATGCGACTGTGGAGCACCGCGGCATACTGTTGAACACATTAGGAAGGACTGCACAATCAGAGCATATGAAGGACGCTAAGAAGACTTCCTGTTGGCAACCCCAAAATCCATTGAATATATACAGGGCCTAGATGTTTGTTTGTTTGTAATAATTGTTGTAAATTTGTAATTATGTATTTGTATGCCATACGCTAAATAATAAATAATTAAAACTCAACGATTTTTCTAGGTTTATGCCGTGTTTCACTCAGGAACACCAAACTGCCTCATGAGGGGGCTCTAGGTGTACCGCACCCGGGCCCCCATACGAGTAACAAACTGTGCAATACCTCCTTTCTTAAGAAGCGCACGTGCGACTCTTAAATGCAAGAGCTAAAAGCTCAAGTAGCCTTTCACCTCCCTATAAAGGCTTCCAAAAAGATGGCATATTGGCTTTCACGGCACGTGAATTAAAACTCAGCATTCTTTCTAGGTTTATGCCAAGTCTTGTATGGGGTTTCGCCCAGGTGTTCCGCGCCCGCGCATAAACCTAGAAAAATGGTTGAGATTTAATTCACGGGACGTGAAGGCCAATATGCCAACTAATTTATTATTTTATTACATATGCTTCCTCGACTTACAAAGTTGCTAATATATAAGGTGCGTTCAAAAAGTAACGAGCCGGGGCCTGGAATGCACAAACCGGTGACGACATCGGCTAATCGTGGCATGTGTAACGAGGTGTGTTTCCGACCAGAGCTTGGAAGGTCACCGCCCATCGCTAGAGGGCACGCGTGCACGTCACGTGACGATACAAAGCGAGCAGCAGCAACGCTGCCAGTCGCATTGCAAACAGTGACATGGAGGCGTCAAACGAAGAGCAAAGAGGTGTTTTTCGGTTTCTGACAGCGGAAGGAGTAGGGGGAACGGACATTGATCGCCGAATGTCACAAGTGTACGGCGAACACTGCTTGTCCCTTGCAAGGGTCAAGGCGTGGCACAAGCGCTTCATGGAAGGACGGGTGTCTTTAGCCGATGATGCCCGGTCTGGGGCACCCCCCTGCATTACCGATGACAACGTCCAGCTGGTTGATGCACTCACTACCCAGGACCGCCGAGTGACAGTGAACGCCATAGTCGCCATGGTCGGATTGAGCGTCGGAAGTGTGCACACCATCATGTAGGAACGACTGCACTTGCGCAAAGTGTGTGCCCAAAGGGTGCCCCACAGTCTTCAACCACACCAGGAAGCATTTCGAATGGCCAACTGTCTTGGTCATCTGCAGCGCTATGCATTCTGCTCGCTTTGCGAGGGAAGGGAATGGGCTCCTGGCACGAGTGGTTGCTGGAGACAAAGCCTCCAATGGAAGCATCCAGGGTCACCACCACCCAAAAGAGGCAAGGCCATCCACACGAGTGCAGGAAAGGTAATGCTGACGTTCTTCTTTGACCAAGATGACCCCCTTCTGATACTCTTCATGTCGCACGGGACAACAGTGAATGCCCAGCGTTACTCGCAAACCTTGACCACCCTTCGCCAAGCGATCAAAACAAAACGACCAGGCAATCGCACCCGAGGGGTCATTCTGATCCACGACAATGCACGACCTCATACGGCCAACACACTCGCGGCACTCCTGCAGAAATTCAAATGGGAGGTTCTCTGCCACCATCCATCCATACTTTCCAGATCTCTCTCCCTGTGATTACGCCATGTTTGGTCCCTTGAAAAGGGCTCTGCGGGGCCAGCGATTCACCTCGGACGCCAGCTGTACGTGCGGACCTGGTTCACATCGCAGCCCAGGGAATATTATGAGACAGCCATTCACCGCCTCGTGTCACAGTGGGATAAGTGCCTCAACAGCCAGGGCCAATACGTCTAACGTACAGGTACTGGTTTCTGTAATTATGCCTCCAGCTCGTTACTTTTTGAACGCACCTTATACAAATCTTAACAATCATAATGAAGTGAAAAAGGAGATATTAGAAGTTTAACAAAATACGAGTAATGAACTATGAAATGCATCTCACATATATAAATTTGAAAGGGAAAGACCTGAAGAGTGAGCAAACCGCAACTATAGATGAATAATTAAAATAGCTGTTAAGGGACACTAGGACTGAGTTTTTAGGCAAAAATGCCAAATAACTGTTTTGTTTTTGTTTTTCCCATATGTAATCTTATGGACCCCTGTGGATCATTTCAGTAAAACAGTTTTCATGCACCGCCATTTTTAAAGGCTCAGCGACATTTTTAAATCTCCTCTGCGTAAAAAGAAGATGAAGGCAAATCATAGAAAGTAGGCTATACTTTTAAAACTAGAAATCATAGAAAGTCATAGGTTAACTCAAACGAAAGGTCTCTATGCTCTTTACCTCTACAACAAAACATTGTATTTTCAGATTTTTTCCAAAATGTTTCATTGGGTGAGCCAAACTGGTTAAAAGGAAGGAAGGAAGCTTGTAGTTTAACGTGACCGTTAATCTTGAGATCATGAGCCACGGGACCTCCTTTTTACGTGGAATCCGAACCACAGGACATGGCATTTCACTTCGAAAATCTCACATGCATTGACCGGGAATCGAACCCAGACCGCCTTGGTGAGAGGCATTCAGCTAGACCGCTGAGCCACCACGCCCCTCCAAACTGGTTAAGCATGCTATTTTATAAAAATGCTTTTATCTCCAAAGAACATTTTTAGGTAATCAAAATGCTTCATGTGCATGCGATATTCACCAATTTTACTAAAAACAAGAAGTTCCGTGAAGAACTAAAGAGCCTACTTTTCATGCCAATGATTATTCTACAGTATATGAACCTATCTAGAATAATGACGAAATTAAGTTGGTAATATCGAAATGTCTAATTAGTTCGATATATTCCTGGTATAATGTATCCTAATAGTGCACGACTGTTGGCAGCCCTGGTGACTGAATATATTCTTAGTTCCATCTCTTAACGTACAGAATACAAAATTTGGTTGAAGTCCAATGGACGTTACATGCAGTTAGACTTTGGATCTATCAGCACGCGTAAAAGCATGTTGGCAAAAATGTCATGCGTGTGCTGGTTAGAAATAATCGGAAATATGATGATATCTTGTTGTGCCAATTTTGAATGGAATCCATTTGTTAGTATAGAAGTTATATGCATTTTAAAATTGGACCTATCAGCAAGCATAGAATCATGTTGGCAGTACTGACTTCTATTAATTACTCCAAATTAATCTAGAGTGGCAGGTGCTATAAGTGTGCAAAGTACAGAGCTGTTGGCTTGCATACTTTCTGATATATTGATATTAGGGTCAAAAATATAGACAGCATTTATTAACAGTTGGCAGCCCTGATTGCTCTTAAGAATACTTATAGCCATATCTGTTATGTTACACATAGCACATACGAAATTTGGTTTAAATCCAACTGATAGTATAGAAGTTGCATGTATTTAAAAATCGGTCCTAACAGCAGACTTAGAATCATGTTGGTAGAACTGAAGTATATAAGTTATTCCAAATTAATCTAAAATGTCAGGTACTATACGTGTGCATAGTTTAAAGCTGTCAGCTTGCATACTTACTGATAAATTGGTATTTGGATAAAACAAAGAGAGAGAAATTTTTAACAGTTGGCAGCCCTGGTGGCTCTTAAGACTACACTTAGTCATATCTGTTTATAAACACATATTACATACAAAATTTGGTTGATATCCAATTAATAGTGTAGAAGTTATATGCATTTAAAAATCGGACTTATCAGAAGACTTCAAATTATTTTAGCAGCACTGGCATGTATGGCCTCCTGGAAATTAAACTGCAATATTATTATCTATACGTGTGCCAATTTTGAAATAGCTCCCATTCATACCTTCCAAGATATCCAACATGGAGCTCAAATTTCAATTGCGATTTTTCAGCAGTTGGTAGCACTGACATCATTTTCGAAAATGGCCGTGAGATATTCAGGTATAGATCTTTACTCCTGTCATATTTTGTTTCGATTGCTGCAGCCGTTTATGAGTTAATAGGGGGGGGGGACACACACACACAGCCAGACAGACAGACAGAAGGACAGACAGACAGACACACATTTGCCCGATCTCATAAGTCAACTTTTTCCTCATTTTTGCAAAATGTGAAAAGTAGGCTAAAAATCACTGGATATTCAGAAACACATGTGTTGTAAGATAACATTGCAATATCTCCAGTCACTTTGTAAATTACAGACCAAAATAATAATAAACTGTGAAAAATTATCAAAATTCATAAAACATGATTGCAAATCAAGATTTTTTTTATCTAACAGCATACGTGTATCACTTTCCTGAAATGTCTCAATGTTATAATATTTAGAATAGTTTTATGTATATGTAATGAAAATATCAAGCGTTTTGCATAATTGCTAATGCACATGGAGCATTATGATCACACGGTATATTAGGTAGATTTCATTAGAAAGCTAACTATTGCAATGGGTCCCATGTTTCGACTTCCGGAAAATTTCGACATATCTTCGCGTTTCACATCCCCCAGACCCCGAAACCACCGTCAGTTCAAAAGTTTATATATAATTTATGTATATATATATATATATATATATATATATATATATATATATAAAGCACAAAGTTTGTCTGTCTGTCTGTCTGTCTGTTATGTATACAAATCTACACCATTTCACCGATCTGAACCAAAATTTGTATAGTTACCCTTTGGAACCCGACGAGTAACCCTGTCAACTTTAAATTTCGGACAGACCACCCCATTCCCTGCATTTAGGCCCTTTTGCACAAATCTACACCGTTTCACCGATCTGAACCAAAATTCGTATTCTTACCCTTTGGTACCCTGCGAGTAACACTGTCTGCTTGAAATTGCGGACAGACCACTCCATTCCCTGCACTTAGGCCCTTTGGCCCAAATCTACACCGTTTCACCGATCTCAACCAAAATTTGTATATTTACCCTTTGGAACAATGCGACTAACACTGTCTGCTTGAAATTGCGGAGAGGCTACTCCATCCCCTGCATTTAGGCCCTTTGGCATAAATCAACACCGTTTCACCGATCTGAACCAAAATTTGTATACTTACCCTTTGGAACCCTGCGAGTAAAACTGTCCACTTAAAATTTCGGACAGACCACCCCATTCCCTGCATTTAGGCCCTTTGGCACAAATCTACACCGTTTCACCGATCTGAACCAAAATTTGTATACTTACCCTTTGGAACCCTGCGGGTAACCATGTCCACTTGAAATTTCGGACAGACCACCCCATTCCTTGCATTTAGGCCCTTTTGCACAAATCTACACCGTTTCACCGATCTGAACCAACATGTGTATACTTACCCTTTGGAACCCTGCGAGTAACACTGTCCAGTTAAAATTTCGGACGGACCACCCCTTTCCCTGCATTTAGGCCCTTTGTTCCAAATCTACACCGTTTCACCGATCAGAACCAAAATTCGTATTCGTACCCTTTGGTACCCTGCGAGTAACCCTGTCCACTTGAAATTTCGGACAGACGACGCCATTCCCTGCATTTAGGCCCTTTGGTACAAATCTACACCGTTTCACCGATCTGAACCAAAATTTGTATACTTACCCTTTGGAACCCTACGAGTAACACTGTCTGCTCGAAATTGCAGACAGACCACTCCATTCCCTGCATTTAGGCCCTTTGGCACAAATCTACACCGTTTCACCGATATGAACCAACATTCGGATACTCACCCTTTGGTACCCTGCGAGTAACACTGTCTGTTTGAAATTGCGGACAGACCACTCCATTCCCTGCATTAGGCCCTTTGTCCCAAATCTACACCGTTTCACCGATCTCAACCAAAATTTGTATTTTTACCCGTTGGAACACTGCGACTAACACTGTCTGCTTGAAATTGCGGAGAAGCCACTCCATCCCCTGCATTTAGGCCGTTTGGCACAAATCTACACCGTTTCACCGATCTGACCCAAATTTTATATACTTACCCTTTGGAACTCGACATGTAACACTGTTCACTTTAAATTTCGGACAGACAACACTATTCCCTGCTTTTTGGCCCTTTGGCACAAAACTACCCCGTTTCACCGATCGCAACCAGATTTTACATAATTACACTTTGGAACTCGACGAGTAACACTGTCCACTCGAAATTTCGGACAGCCCACTCCATTCCCCGCATTTAGGCCCTTTGGCACAAATCTACATCGTTTCACCGATCTGAACCTAAATGTGTATACTTACCCTTTGGAACCCGACGAGTAACACTGTCCACTTGAAACTTTGGACAGACCAATCCATTCCCTGCATTTAGGCCCTTTGGCACAAATCTACCGTGTTTCACCGATCTGAACCAAATTTTACATACTTACCCTTTGGAACCCGACGTGTAACAGTGCCTAAATGAAATTTCGGATAGACCATTCCATTTACTGCATTTAGGCTCTTTGGGAAAAATCTACATTGTTCCACCCATCTCAACCAATCTTTATGTAAGTTACTTACCCTTTGGCACCCGCGAGTAACACTGCTTCAACTTTCGGACAGACCACTCCTTTCCCTGCATTTAGGCCCTTTGGCACATATCTACATCGTTTCACCGATCTGAACCTAAATTTGTATACTTACCCTTTGGAACCCGACGAGTAGCACTGTCGACATGAAATTTCGGACAGACCAATCTATTCCCTACATTTAGGCCCTTTGGCACAAATCTACATGGTTTCACCGATCTGAACCAAAGTTTACATACTTACCATTTGGAACCCGATGATTAACATTGTCCACTTGAAATTTCTGACATACCACTCGATTCCCTGCATTTAGCTCAGTAATTCCTCGGTGTTGCCAGCTTCCTAACTGACCAGCCATGAGCCCATGAGGGTGTGCCAGAAGTGGTGTGCTACACACACCCTGCCTCTTTGAGGGCCTTGAGCAGAAGACAGGAGATATTATGAAAAGGAAAAGAAGGCAGACCCCTCGAAGAATAAAGGTATCAGGAAAGATGAGACAACGGCCAATTAAGGCGGGAAATTGAAAGACTCTCTAGCCCTCGGATACCCTAATACAGTCGGGATCGGAAGAGAACAAGAGTTGACCAAGGGAGGCCGACAGGAAAGAGAACTGAAAGGATCCCGGCACCAGGAAGTAGAAGCGATGCCAGACTCAGCTGGGGTCCCGTGGTCGCCAACCCACGTCCCAAAAGTTGTGAGACCCTGGGGGGGGGGGGGCGGTCAGGTGTGAGAATAGCTTGCTGATTCATCGCGAGGTGACATGAGAGGAATTTCCAGAGCCCCGTGTTATCTGCTGTCTATGCTGATGCCATCACTGGGCCGTTGCGAAAGAGTGAGAGATTCCCGGCCAATCTAAATAGGACGGGGAACCTCGAACGTGTGTCATCATATTTTGTCATCATCTGCGATCATATCAGGTTCGTGCAGCTTGGACCCATATTCTTTGCCGAGCAGTACGCCATAAGCTCTTCCACTAGACGCATCGAGTACAGACCTAAGCCAGAAAATAAGGTTGAGACTTTGGAAGACATCGAAGCTAGACATCTGAATTACCTATATCAGTTTTAAAATAACACCATGTTCGTTTAGTAGTCATTTTTTCATTACCTTATTATTGTCATCATAATTGCAAATCACCTAGATGTAACGCCCATTACACCATTAATCACCACACACAATAAGTCTTCCTCGCCTGTGAATTTTGAAATATGTATTTCTATTACGGTAGTTTGTAAGTTTGACGTGTCAATTCAACAGTATATTTTATTATCATCCTTATCAAAAGGGCAAATGACCTAGATATTACGCCCTCATTGTCTTTAGGGGCAAATGACCTAGATTTTAAGTCCATTATATTTCTAAGGAGACTTTAAGACATTATCATCATTCCACCGGGCGAAGCCGGGTACTACTGCTAGTATATATATATATATATATATATATATATGATGTATATCAGTTTCTTGTTGACACGATAACGGCCGTAATTTTGCACCAATCACTTTGAATTTTTTACATAATATGTATCCCCTTAAAATCTCGGTCGAGTTCGTTAATGGGCAAAATCGGTCAAAGGGGGGTGAAAATGGGAGTTTTTTTTCTAAAAAGTGAAATATCGCTATAACTCTCTTAATATCTGAAATATTGAATCCATTCAAAGTTCATACTATGTGTCGGACAAGGCCCTAAAATTTATGTTTGAAAAGTTTTTTGATAGCGCCAACCATTGACCAAAGGGGTGGGAAAAGTGGGTTTTTCGGGAAACATTAATCATACCTCTGTTAATAGGCACAATATCAAAACCGTACAAAATGGACAATATTCCTCCAATAATTACCTAAAACTTTTGTCTGAAAGAATTTTTGATATGACCCTCCATTACGCCATGGGGTGAGCAAAATGATTTAAATTATAAGAAAATGCCAAGTGCCAAGAGTGGTTGCCATGACAACTTTACTTTTAATTGATAAGGGATCAGCCATCAGCAGTTGCTATGACAACGCCACTGCACGAGATAACATTCAGTTTTCCATCTGTCTGTGGGAAGCGACTTCGGTATCGGAACTGGTTGCATGCTGAACTTCTATGCCCAAGGTCGCGGGTTCAAACCCGGCTAACGTCGTCGAATTTACTAAGAGCGCTAAAAAACCCTGAGTTTGCTTTCCTTCGGAGGGGAAGTTCCAACGTTCGTTGCGAGTTGATGGTTCCGGTGGCATCTAGTAGCCAAGTTCACAGCTAGGTGTCGTTGATGGTAGTATTTTAGGTAGATTTCATTAGAAAGCTAACTATTGCAATGGGTACCATGTTTCGATTTCCAGAAAATTTCGACATATCTTCGCGTTTCACATCCCCCAGACCCCAAAACCACCGTCAGTTCAAAAGTTTATATATAATTTATGTATATATATATATATATATATATATATATGTAAGTATATCAGTTTCTTGTGGAAACGATAACTGCCGTAATTATGCACCATTCACTTTCAATTTTTTACCGAATATGTATACCCATAAAATCTCGGTCGAGTTCGTTACTGGGCTAAATCGGTCGAAGGGGATGAAAATGGGGGACTTTTTTTTCGAAAAAATGAAATATTGCTATAACTCTCTTAATATGTGAAATATCGAATCCGTTCAAAGTTCATACTATGTGTCGGATAAAGCTCAAAAATTTATGTTTAAAACGTTTTTTGATAGCACCAACCATTGACCAAAGGGGTGGGAAAAAGTGGGTTTTTCGGGAAGCATTAATCATATCTCTGTTAATAGGCACAATATCAAAACCGTACAAAATGGGCAATATTCCCCTAATAATAACCTAAAACTTTTGTCTGAAAGAATTTTTGATATGAGCCACCATTACGCCAAGGGATGAGAAAAATGATTTCGGAATTATAAGAAAATGCCAAGAGCTATCAGTGGTTGCCATGGCAACACTACTAAATTGATGAGGGATGAGCCATCAGACGTTGCCATGACAACGCACTTGCGCGAGATCAGATTCAGATTTCCATCTGACTAAGTGTGAAGCGGCTTCGGTGACGTAACTGGTAGCATGCTGAACTTCTATGCCCAAGGACGCGGGTTCAAAGCCGGCCAATGTCGTCGGATTTTCTAAGAGCGCTAAAAATCCCTCAGTATGCTTTCCTTTGGAGGGGAAGTTCCAACGTTCGTTGCGAGTTGCTGATTGCGGTGGCATCTAGTAGCCAAGTTCACAGCTAGGTGTCGTTGACGGTAGTATCTGGTAGCAACATTAGGAACTACTGCTTGAAATTGAGCGTCTGCATTCCTTACCTGAATTACAGACTAATACAGCCATCACAATTCACACCGTTTATCAGACAGATTCTACACTCACCCAAAGTACACGGGGTTACATGACCGCATTGTCGCAGCCCCTAAACTGAGGAACCAACCAACATCTCTGCGGGAGATATAATTTTGCGTGAAGAAGTAACAGACCGTTACATAGTTACACATCAGTGTCGAAACCTTGCATAAGGACAGTGTGACCACAAGTATAAAAATGGACTCCAAATGACAAGAAGGTTACCGTCATCTTAAGACAATAGAATGTTTAAAATATGCATAAAATGACGAAAAACAAAGTTTATTGATCTCCAATTATAAAATACTTACACGCAATAAATGAGGTCTGATCCTTCTACGAAAACCTGCATATTCTGCCTATTTTCGCCTATCCCCAAGTTTGTCCGGTGAAATCTACCTCCGCCTTGCGGCGTGCCGAGAGGACTTTTTTAAATAATATAATTAGTAAAATTTAATTACATTTCATCTAATTGTTTTCAAATTTGGTATGTGACTTAGTGTTGCTATTCTAAGTATGCAGTTTAAATTTCAACTCATTCCGATAAAATTGTGGAAGTTGAAAAATTCAGTCCTAGTGTCCCTTAAGCCGTAAAATGCACATAATTTGCGAATATAAGTGATTTCTCAAAATACTAATGTATCCTTTAAGGCCTGTTACTGTTATGGTGTCAATGGTGGCATTGGAGAACCGAAATTTTCTACACGTTGCAGCAAAAAGAGAAGGTATTGTTCACCGGGCCCCCACTAACAAAGCAATAACTTCTATTTCTTGAAGACTGTATTTTTAGCCTACTTTTCACATTTTGCAAAAATGAGGAAAAAGTAGACTTATGAGATCGATCCGGGAAAATGTGTGTCGGTCTGTCTGTCTGTCTGTCTTTCTGTCTGTCTGGCTGTGTGTGTCCCCCCCCCCCCTATCAACTCCTAAACGGCTGCAGCAATCAAAACCAGATTTAGTATGAGTAAAGATGTGCACCGGAATAGCTCACGTCCATATTTGAAAATGATGTCAGTGCTACCAACTGTTAAAAAAACGCACTATAAATTTGAGCTCCATGTTGGATATCTTGCAAGGTATGCATGGGAGCTATTCCAAAATTGGCACACATGTAGATAATACTATTTCAGTTTAATTTCCAGGAGGCCAACCATGACAGTGATGCCAAAATAATTTTAAGCCTTCTGATAGGTCTAATGTTTAAATGCATATAACTTCTACACTATCAATTAGATTTCAACCACATTTTGTATGTAATATCTGTACATAAACAGATATGACTGAGCGTATTCTTAAGAGCCACCAGGGCTGCCAACTGTTAATAATTGCTCTCTTTTTTTAAAATCGAAATACCAATATATCAGAAAGTATGCATGCCAACAGCTTTAAACTATGCACACGTATATTCTGACATTTTAGATTAATTTGGAGTAACTTATATACGTCAGTTCTACCAACATGATTATAAGCCTGCTGATAGTACCAATTTTTAAATACATGTAACTTCTATACTATCAGTTGGATTTCAACCAAATTTCGTATGTGCAATGTGTACCATAACAGATATGACTATAAGTATTGTTAAGAGCAATCAGGGCTGCCAACTGTTAATACATGCTGTCTATATTCTTTTTACCCTAATATCAATATATCAGAAAGTATGCAAGCCAACAGCTCTATACTTTGCACACGTATAGCACCTGACATTCTAGATTAATTTGGAGTAATTAATACAAGGCAGTGCTGCCAACGTGATTCTATGCCTGCTGATATGTCCAATTTTAAAATACATATAACTTCTACACTAACAAATGGATTTCATCCAAAATTGGCACAACAAGATATCATAATAATTCAGATTATGACCAGCACACGCATGGTATTGTTGGCAACATGCTTTTACGCGTGCTGATAGATCCAGTGTCTAACTGCATGTAACGTCCATTGGACTTCAACCAAATTTTGTATTCTGTACCTTAAGATGTGGAACTAAGAATATATTCAGTCACCAGGGCTGCCAACTGTAGTGCTCTATTAGGCTACATTATACCAGGTATATTTTGAACTAATTTGATATTTCGATATTACCAACTTAATTTCGTCATTATTCTAGATAGGTTCATATACTGTAGAATAATCATTGGCATGAAAAGTAGGCTGTTTAGTTCTTCACGGAACTTCTTGTTAGCCTACTTTTCACATTTTGTATAAAATTAGGAAAAAGTAGACTTATGAGATCCATCCGGGCAAATGTGGGTCTGTCTGTCCTTCTGTCTGTCTGTCTGTGTGTCCCCCCCCCCCTATCAATAAATGCTGTCTGAATTTTTTAATCCTAATACTAATATATCAGAATGTATGCAAGCCAACAGCTCTAAACTTTCCACACGTATATTACCTGACATTCTAGGTTAATTTGGTTGGTTCTTAAGTTTAGGGGCTGTGACAACGCTGTCACCCCGTGTACTTTGGGTGTGTATAGAATCTGTCTGAATACCAGTGTTAATTGTGATGACTGTATTAGTGTGTGTTATCTGTTTTCTAATTCAAATAAGGACTGCGGACTTTGAATTTTTCAAGTAGTTCCTACTTTTGCTGCCAAACGCCACCGTCAATGAACAACTAGTTCAGAACTTAGCTACCAGACGCCACCGCAGTCGGCTCTTGGCAACGAACGTAAGAACCTAAGAGCGTTGTTTATATTTTTAACCTATACAATTTAGCTTCACACTGGTGTAATTAGTGGAAGGTTCTTTAACATGCCATAAATCTATGACATGGGACCGCCGGCTTTACTTCCCCTCCGAAGGAAGGCATACTGAGGGATTTTTAACGCTCTTAAAAATCCGACGACTTCGGCCTGGTTTGAACCCGCGATCTTGGGAATAGAAGCTCAGCATGCTACCAGCTACGCCACCGAAGCCGCTTAGGTTAATTTGGAGTAACTAATATATGTCAGTGATTCCAAAATGTTTCTAAGCCTGCTGATAGGTCCAGTTTTTAAATGTAACTTTTATACTAACATTTGGATTTCTTCCTCTTATCCTACCTATTGTATTCCATACCATTCTCACCATTCTCTCCATGTCCATCCTGATCACATATCGAAGCAAGTCGTGCTGTTGTCAGTCTTATTTTTTCTGAGATGTCCTCGAATTTCAGTACAGTTCGTACAGGGGACGGGAAGTAAAGCCAGCGGGTACATATCATAGATTTATGGCATGCAAAAGAACCTTCCACTAACTACAATTGTGTGAAGCTACACTTGTAGGTTGGATTTGATCCTTCTTCTTCTTCTTCTTCTTCTTATTCCTAGCATTAATCCCTTGCAGGGTCTGCTATTTTGCTATATCTCCTCCACTTCTTTCTGTCGTTGACATCTTCTGGTGTTACACCAACAGCGTGCATGTCAGCCCTGATGTTGTCAATCCACCACTTTGCAGGTCTTCCACGTGGTCTTGTTCCACCTGGGTTGATGTGGAGTGCTGTTTTTGGAACTGAATTGTTCTATCTTCTCATGACGTGACCGTACCAGCGTATACAAGCCTCCCTCACCTTCTCGACAATTGGTGCAGCACCAAATCTTCGCCGGACGTCTGTGTTCCTTGCGTGGTCACTTCGGTCAGCCCCATCGACCATTGGACCATCTTCATTTCCATTGTATGCAAAATTTGCTCATGTTGTTTGGTCATAGGGCGACATTCAGTCCCATAGATGGCTGCAGGGCGTACCAAAGACTTATAGACCTTTGCCTTTTAATGCAGTCATCTTTTTTTTTATCACAGAGTACTCCAGTGACTTGTCTCCACTTGAGCCAGGCTGCGTTTACCCTCATCCGAGTATCAGGAATGGTGTCACAATTTGAAGTGACAATGGACCCTAAGTACTTAAAATGCATGGTCTTCTGCAGATTTTCTGTGCTGATACTGATGGTACCTCTAGTTTGGGGGCCACATTCCAGGTATTCTGTCTTCTGGATATTGAGGTGTAGTCCATTTTCAGCCAGTTGGATTTGATTAACGCTCTATTAAGTTCCAACGTTCGTCGCCAGGTGCCGGTCGTGGTGGCATTTAGTAGCCAAGTTTACAGCTAGGTGTCGTTGACGGTAGCATTTGGTAGCAAAATTAGGAGCTACCTGAAATTGATCGTCTGCAGTCCTTATCTGAATTAAAGGTAACACACACTAATAGTCATCACAATTAACACCGAGGCTACATGACCACGTTGTCGCAGCCGCTAAACTGAGGAACCAACCAACCAAAATATATTTAACAATAGGTCCTAAGTGTTACCTGTTAGTATAATAATATTGTGGTAAACTGTCAAGTCCCTTAATGTAGCAACAAAAATGTCTGTGTGCACATAGTTCCCACCCACATATCAGGGGAAAAGAATTACAGAGTGTAAGAAAGTTCTTTTGTTAATGTAGCTGCAAGTCTCATTTTCCTAATTGTCTTAGTGTTGTAATAAAAAATGCAAAAAAATGTTCACTTGACGTATTCTACAACAGGTAGAGGGCGTGTATGCAAGTTTATAAAATACTTTCCGGAACATTAATCTTGGTTGTGGAGCCCAACCCACGGTGGAGTAGAAAGTTGTGTGATACCGTCCCTTGGCGTCGGCAAGTTGTCACATTAATATACTACCTGAGTGTCGTGTATACATGGTTTATTCATGCATTGGGAGACGGGGTTGGCATAGCAACGCAAAGTTGTTAATCTGACAAGTAGGCACAAGCAATTGTTACACAGCTCGGGGATTCCCACTCTCAAATCGAGTCGGAAACAAATGGGAGTACAGGGTGCTTCATGATTTCTTGTCACATTTAAGACGCAAAATTTTGGCAAGGAAACAAAGTACGAATATCGGCGTCCGATTCATTAAAATAGAGCAAAACGATCGTTTGATTATGGCGTGGAATATGACCAAGTAGGAGTATCCTTCGGCGTGCACAACGGTCGCGAGGGCAGCTGCAGAAAGTTTGGAGATTGTAGGTTCGAATCCCGGCGCTGACAGCGGCTATCCTGAGGGTGGCTTTTCCCCAGATATTTCTAAACTCCCTCCAGTTAGGGTTGTAGGAAACTGCGCCCAAGCTTCACTAATGACCCTGGTCATTAGCATAAACCTTTCAAAAGTGGCAGTGGAACTGCGCCCATTGAGAGCGGTCAGGTAGGTTCCCTCCCTCCACCCCTCTACCGAATTATGTTGTGTCGAGTGGTGTGAATTTGAAGTGACTCATTTCAAATCGGTTGTGTCTTGATTGCGAACAAGTCAAAAACCGTCCAGATTGCGAACAACTAAATATACCCTGTCCAGATTGCGAACAACTAAATATACCCTGTCCAGATTGCAGACAAGAGATTAGTGTTGGCCTGGGATACATAAAACAGGTACAGTTTTCAAAACAGACTAATATTTAATTTTTGTTCTAGCAATATTAACATTAACTGGTACATTGGGATGTTTTCGACAACCTAAGCATATTTTAAAAATAGCTTTGTTATTGCAAATGTCAAATAATCTAGTTTCAAGTAATCTTACCATTTAGAAGATTATTATATTTTTTTATTGTATAACAAAACTAGAGGGGTAGTTATTTATGGTGGATTAGAGAGAGTTGTATTATTATTATTATTATTATTATTATTATTATTATTATTATTTTATTTTACACGTTACAGGCCTATTAGACCACGCGAAGCAATCATGACTTTTTGTTCTTCCTGTCTTTCCAGTACTCTTTCATTCGTGCACTAAAGGCCCTCTTCCTTTCTTCGGTCCACTTTGGTCTTTGGGCTGTAGGTGCAGCTCTCTCTGACAACACTTCCCACTTGTACACTTTGTGTATAAATACGCTTTTGTCTATGACGTCTTCTGGGTCGACCTGTGCTTTTACTAGATCAATTTTGACTTGCAATATTATTATTATTATTATTAGTGTAGCCTCCGTGGCTTAGGCAGCAGCGCGCCGGCCTCTCACCGCTGGGTTCCTTGCTTCAAATCCTTGTCACTCCGTGTGAGATTTGTGCTGGGCAAAGCGGAGGCGGGACAGGTTTTTCTCCGGGTACTCCGGTTTTCCCTGTCATCTTTCATTCCAGCAACACTCTCCAATATCATTTCATTTCATCTGTCATTCATTAATCATTGTCCCAGAGGAGTGCGACAGGCTTCGGACGCCGGCACAATGCCTATCCTCGCCGCTAGATGGGGGCTTCATTCATTCCAACCTTGACCCGGTCCAATGACTGGAAAAAGGCTGTGGATTTTCTGTATTATTATTATATTATTATTATTATTATTATTATTCGCCTCTGTGGTGTAGTGGTTAGTGTGATTAGCTGCCACCCCCGGAGGCCCGGAGTACAGCTGCTTATCGGGGCGGGGGACTACCTCTTATTCTCAGCAGTGCAGAAGCTAGTGGTGGGAGACAGTCCGTCACTTCCCCTTAAACCGACCTTGGGCTAACAGCCGACTTGACTATGGGCGCAGTTCAATCGGCCTAATTAAAAGGATCTGGAAATACCACTGATTATGGGCGCAGTTCCATATCTCCCTCCAGTTAAATGTCGGGATAACAATCAATACATTTACCAGCATAGGAAATGCAAGATATTTCCCGTATTCACTTATACGTTCATCTCAAAAATAATACTCCTATCAATACAATTCATGAAAAAAGTACTTTTCGACCTTTCGATGGAGTCTTCTTCGGGTTTTATCTGTGGCAAACCAATTCTAATTAAAACTTAAGTTAAAATGATTCTTAGTCATATTGAGGTGTAAATAAATAAATAAATAGATTTAAGAAATAAGTTAACAAAAAAAACAACAAAAGAATTCAAACACAAACAGGCAAACAAACAAACAACTAGGGGCAGATGACCTCGTAGTTCCGCCCCTTAAAACAACAATAGCTAGCTAAACAAACAACTAACCAAACACAAACAAGCAAATGAATAAATAAATAAATAAATAAATAAATAAATAGATAAATAAATAGATAAATAAATAAATAAATAAATAAATAAATAGATAAATAAATAAATACTTAAATAAATAAATAAATAAATAAATAAATAGATAAATAGATAGATAAATAAATAAATACATAAATAAATAAATAAGTAAATAAATAGATAAATAGATAGATAAATAAATAAATACATAAATAAATAAATAAATAAATAGATAAATAAATAAATAAATAAATAAATAAATAAATAGATAAATAAACACATAAATAAATAGATAAATAAATACAAAAATAAATAGATAAATAAATACATAAATAAATAGATAAATAAATAAACACATAAATAAATATATAACTAAATAAATAAATAAATACAAAAATAGATAGATAAATAAATACATAAATAAATAGATAAATAAATAAACACATAAATAAATAAATATATAGATAAATAAATAAATAAATAAATACATAAATAAATAGATAAATAAATAAATACATAAATAAATAGATAAATAAATCATACTAATATATAAAAATGAGATGGTGTGTGTCTGTCTGTCTGTGTCTGTTACTCAATAACGCAAGAACGACTGGCCCGATTTAAATGAAATTTTGCATGGATGTAGCTGATTTATCAGGTTTACATATAGGATACTTTTGATTTCGAAATTTTGCATTATCAAACAAGTAGTTCCGTGTAGAACTATACAGCCTATTTTCATATATTCTGCTCATGTTAATTGCCTCTATCAACATACAAAATTTCAGTTTAATTGCTGTAACAGATTCGTAGATATTGAGAACCGTCTAAATATTTCAGATAGTCGCAGGTTGGATTTTTATTTTTGTACTATTACATTAAGATTATTGTGTACGTGTGGTATTCAAACTTCAATCGCATGATTAGAACTCAAGAAGTGAAAAAGAGATTTTAAAATTACGCACAGCAGCCATCTTGTGATTATGCAAACAATTGAAATAAATTAGATGCCAGTGGATCAACATTTGTATAAGCATTTAACGTGCAACGTTAGTAGTTAATTCGGTAGTTAACGGGTAGTTAATTCGCGAGAAACGTCCATTTAAATATTTATACTTCGCGTCGCCGCCATGTTGGATTTGTGCTCACCAGGTTACTGAAAGTCCTATAGGTGAACATATGTTCATAGTCTCTATGAACATTAAAAAATTAGTTTGGTTGCTGTAAAAGATTCATAGATATTGAGAACCGTCTAAATATTTCGGAAGCTCGCCATTTAGGATTGTTATATGTATAGTCCATAGAGTTATATACCATTCAAGGACTATTATTGCCTAGGTTAATTATTCAAACTTTCACTTCGATCGCATGATTACAACACAAGAAAAATAACTTAATTTTAAAATTTCGCACAGCCGCCATCTTGAGGTTATGTAAACAATTGAATTAAATTAGATGGCAGTGCATTACAATCTGTAAAATCATTTACAGTACCTCATTTCTTTGCGCTCAGAGAGTTAAATCACGAGAAAAGTCTATTAAAATATTTCAAATTCGCTTGGTCGCCATGTTCGTTTTGTACTGTACAGGTTTATGAAATATACATGGGTAAACTTGTATCAGTACCCTTTATCACCGTACAAAATTTCAGGGTGATATCTGTAATAGTTTCGGAGATATAGATTGTCAGTGAAATATTTCGCACAGCCGCCATTTTGAGGTTATGTAAACAATTGAACTAAATTAGACTCCAGTGCATTACAATGTGTATAAACATTTGCTGTACCAAGTTTCATTACGTTTGCTTAGTTAAATCGCGAGAAAAGTCTATTTAAAAGTCTCAACTTCGCTTGACCGCCATGTTGGTTTTTTAGTCACCAGGTTTTTGAAAGTCTCATAGGTGAACTTCTAGTAGCGCCGTTTATCACCGTACACAATTTCAGGGCGATATCGGTAATAGTTTCGTAGATATTGAATGCTAGTGAAATATTTCGCACATCCGCCATGTTGGATTGGTGAGACGTAACAAAATTTGAAGGGCACGGTCGAGGTCGCCGGGAATAGTGCTATGAACGTACCGAGTTTCATTGATATCGCTCCAGCCGTTTAGATTTTATTAGGGACACACACACACACCTCACACACACACACACACACACACACGGACAAAAGGTGATCTCATAAACCTATTTTTTCAAAATTGGAAATAGGCTAAAAATGGCGACCATTTTAGTGACGTCACTAGACCCTTTGGTTTCAAAATTTCATATTTCCATATCAAATAAAAAGAGAACGGTAGGAAATAGCAAACTTTTGACGGCACATGTGAGCTTTGAAATTTAATTTCCTATCCGAAAGGTCCTTATCACTTTTCGTGTATCTCCAACAGTTAGCGAGTAAAACCGACATTTGTGACGTCACTACACCCTTTGGTTTCAAAATTTCATAATTCCTTTTCAAATAAAAAGAGAACGCTAAGAAATAGCAAACTTTTGATGGTATACATGAGCTTTAACATTTAATTTTCTATCCGAAAGGTCCTTATCACTTTTCCTATATCTCCAACGGTTAGCGAGTAAAATCAAAATCTGTGCAATAAAACACGGTCAACACCGAGCGGTGCAGTAGATCTCTCTATATAGAAAAATGAAAATGTGTGTGTTTTCCTCTGAATTTCTACGGAAATTTGAGTTGTTTACGCGTTTCAGACTGTTTTATAATGGATGCCCGCGAAAATATTTTTTTTGTCTGTCTGTTTGTTTGTCTGCGGACAAATTTGTTCCCCTATAACTCGAGAACGGCTGGGTGTATCAACGTAAAATTTGGTACAGATATCCATCAGTGGCACGACACTAATCATTGATGTAACTCTTCTCCGTACCTCTCATAAAAGGGGGCATACCCCCTTAAAATACATGCTGAAATAGGCGTAGAAGGACGAGAAAAAGCTCATTTTTAGCACCTCATGTGAGAGACAAAACTCGTGGAAAAAACACATTTTAGGGCCCTAAAACCAACCATGTTTTGAGATATTCCCAGAAAACTAATTTCATTTATTATTTTATTTATTTATCGTATGGCTTTTAGTGCCGGGAGTGTCCGAGGACATGTTCGGCTCGCCTGAGTCTGTAGCTGCTTCCAGCGGACACCCTAAAGGGCGAGCTACAAGTTCCGTTCAATTTCAAGTAGTTCCAACTTTCGCCACCAGATATCAATGATACATAGTGGTGAACGTTGGAACTTTGATAGAGCGTTCTGACGAAATCTAACCTAACAAATTTTGCTTTACACAAGTTTAGTCTGTGAAAGGATCTTTAACATGCCATAAATCTATGACATGGGACCGCCGGCTTTACTTCCCCTCCGAAGGAAGGCATACTGAAGGATTTTTAACGCTCTTAAAAAATCCGACGACTTCGGCCGGGTTTGAACCCGCTATCTTGGGCACAGCAGTTCAGCATGCTACCGACTACGCCACCGAACATTTCATTTAATAAACTAATGAACGAATGCAAGCCGGAAACCAACGCAACAGATTCTCAGAGGTCCATATATTGCTGTAAGACGCAATGCAATTCCATTAATTACATTAGTGTGAAAGTTTGCAAACGGCTAGAAGGTTATCACAGAACCAAATAAGCTGTACAATTCATCAATACGTATAATACGCTTAAGGGGGTCAAGGGGTACTCAAGATTTTTTCACGCGATTTACACCTGCGGGTGTGGTATGGCAGGTCTATTATATTCCTATCCCTATATTATATTATTATTATTATTAGTATTACATTATGGCGTACAACGACGAGACAAAGCCCCTCGGTGCCAGAAACAAAACTCGGGGGCCCTAAAGGGTCCTCAAAAATTAAATTATAAGGCTCTAAATCCAACAGTTTCTGAAATATTCCCGGAAAACTAATTGAATTTAACATACTAATGACGGAATGCAAATCGGTAACCATGACAACATTATCCAACTTTACATCTATTTCTGTAAGAAGCAATGTCACTCCATTTGTTAACATTTCTGTGAAAGTTTGCAAATGGCTATAAGGTTATCATGGAACCAACGTAGACTGTATAATTCATCAATGCAATTAAGGGGGTCAAGTGGTAACCTAGAATTTTTTCATGCAATTTTCACGTGCGACATATAGTACCGAAGGTCTACTATATCTCCAAACAGCAACATTATTTCCCAAAATTCCTGAATTGAATCAGCATTTTTTGCGGCTTTTAGGAATTAGGGCCATTTGAGGCTAAAGAACCTGAATTTTCATGCACCATAAGCCTTTATAATTTATGAAAGGGGTCTTCCTGTGTATGGGGACCTAACCCAACGTAGAGGGTAAGTTCTTATGTGACATGTATTGCGTTTCGTCTACGAGGCTTTCAATTCTATTTGACGTCAGGAATTACACGTTAGGTGAATTTAGTCTGAGAGCACATTTTAACTTTTTTTTGGTCGACATACGGGTTCATCGTAAGGATGATTTTGTTTGATACGTATGGTAGATATACCCATATTTGGATATCTGGGTGATACGTTGTAGACAATAGAATTGTCTGTCTGTCTTTCTGTGTAACTTTATTTACGCCTATAACTCGTGTTCGGATGCTTGGTGCATCGTAAAGTCAATACACCAATCATTTATAAAACTCTTCACCGTATTTTTCACACAGTAGAAGGGTGGATATAGGGAAAACTTCTCAAAATACATGCTGAAATAGGCGAAATACAAAATTATCCTAGAAGGACGACCAAAGCATATGTTGCGCTTCTCAATATGAGACACAAAATTCGGGAGTCTATAAAGGGTCTCCGAAAACCACATTTTAAGGCCCTTAAATTAACAGTGTGTGTGATATTCCCAGAAAACTAACTTCGTTCTGATAAACTTATGAACGAATGACAAACCCCTAACCATTGCAACAGTAGCTCAATAGATAATGTCTGGTATTAACACCGAACACCGTTCGAAGAACGGGTACTTCTGCTAGTATATAAATGAATAAAATAAAATAAATAAATACAAACAAACACAAACGAAAACACAAACAAACAATTAAAAAGAATCAAACACAAACAAATGAACTAACAAATAAATACATAAATTCCAAACAAACAAACAAACACAATTACAAATAAATAAATAAATTGATAAATGAACCAACAAATACACAAAAACAAACACGAATACAAATAAATAAATAAATAAATAAATACATAAATAATTTAATAAATAAATAAATATTTTTAAGAAACATTAAATTTTGAGAGCTGAATTGAAACATTGTAATTCTGAATTCTCTTAAAGATTGCAAAATCTAATGAAATATTCTAAAAAAAAAACATAACTAAATATTTCTTGAAATATTTTCAAAATAATGTGCATCAAGTTATCAATATGGAAAGCATCCTGTGATTTGGTGCAAATTGATAATATTAGTTAGACCTTTTGAAACACTGCCATGTTGACTGAAAGACGAGCATTCAATACATTCTTCTTCTCGGTCGTAGTTCGATTTCGAACGCCATGACCTTCACGCAACTCTGTTAACAATACCCCGCCATTCAATACATTGGCTGTGGTAAAATAGTTATTACTAGGGCTCGGATCGATATGCTAGATAAAATCTCCAGATATGCTCGAAAACCATGTGTTTTATGCTCGATAGATATGCTCAAAAACCCATTATATGCTCGATAGATATGCTCGAAAACCCCATTATATGCGGTTAAATATGCAGAATATGCTCAAAAACACCGTTAAAAATATAGAAAGGAAAGTGAAACGAAAAAACCTATAACATACCTTTATATACGAGCTTTATTTTCTAATTGTAGGTATGATACACTGCAATATGCTCACATTCAAGTTTTACAAGTTTATATAAGAGAAGCTTTCTTATAAAAGTTACAGTTTAAAAGTTCATTTACAAAATGTTCAGAATTAGGCGAATTAATGATGTAGATCTGCATTGGTCTGTACAAGAAGAATTTTTTCTATGTTTTCAGTTTTGAATGATTTTCTTAAATCAATCAATACAAGTTTCAATGACGCGAACGACCTCACCAAAGGTTAAAAACCTGCGGTTCTATTATTCACACCAGATAGGCTTTTCAATAATTATTTCTTTTTTCGAACATTAAGAATGGTCAGGGCCCGAATTTCGGGGGGGGGATTCGAAGAAGAACAAACTATTTAGCGAAAACCAAAAGAATATGCATTTATGTGCTTCTATTCTGAAAACCGCGGTTTTATGAATTTATATGCTCGATAAATTTCAATTCTGTTGGTCCCAGAGGTGAAAATACCACCGAAAGGCTTCTTTTAATGTGGATTATTCAGGAAAAAAATATGCAAACATGCTCGAATCCGAGCCCTACTTATTAACTTAATAACGCTAATAATTTTTATTTATATATTTTTTGGCGTAAGTTAATAATATCTGTGTACGTTTAGAGATCAACTCCCGTCCTCATTGTAAGATCTTATAAACGTACGCTTAATTGAGGAATATTTCATGGATCAATAAACCTGTGTTTTAAAATTTTATTTGATGTGTACATCTTAGGATCCATACTGGCAGACAGCAATGATGCTGATAAAATCCAACAAACCATACTAATTTTTAAGTTAAACTGCCATAACGTTAAATGGAGTGCATGCATCATATTTCTGACCCTCAAGGTTTCCAGAACTGAATCCTACCGACATAGCCCATTTCCAGGTTAATAGGTTCTCTGCTCCTCTTGAATAGTAAGTGCCAACATAGTCCAGTCATTCATTAGGAATTTAGGTTGGCACAGCAACGGAAAGTTATTAATCTGATAAATGGGCACTAGGATTTTTTTACCAAGCTCGGGGATTCCCACTTTTCAAACCTACAATCTGGGTCGGTGACAGTGTACAGTCGATCTTTGGATGAGAATTACTTGTGTCTTTAAAACACTGATATTGTATGAGTTAGAGTGCAACGGATCCTTCCTGTTTGAAAATGAAAATCCAGAGCCTGCTTCCAGTCGACCCTTCGGGCGAGGGATGGAATGAATGAAGCCCCCATCTAGTGGCGAGGATATGAACTGTGCCGGCAGCCGAAGCCTGTTGCACTCCTCTGAGGCAATGATTAAATGAATGGCAGAAGAAATGAAATGATAGTGAAGAGTGTTGCTGGAATGAAAGTTTTGACAGGGAAAACCAGAGTTGTTGTATGAGTCTTCAGTCTTTTGACTGGTTTGATGCAAATCTTCATGCCTCCCTGTCCTGAGCTAATCGTTTCATCTCTACATAGCTACCACACCGTACATCCAAGGCAATCTGTTTAACATATTCTAACCTTGGTCTACCCCTACAGTTCATGGCCTCGACCCTTCCTCCATAACTAAGGTTGTTATTCCTGGGTGTCATAGTGTGTGTCCTACCAACCTATCTCTTCTCTTCATTAGCAGTCGCCAGAAATATCTCTCCTCTCCCACTCGATTTAATACGCCTTCGTATGTAACCCTATCTACCCATCTGATCTTCATCATTCTCCTTATCACCACATTTCAAACGATTCAATTCTCCTCTTTTCTGCTGCTCCAACAGTTCAAGTTTCACTTCCATAGAGCACCACACTCCAGACAAAGGCTTTCAAAAATGACTTCCTAATACCTAAATCTATATTCGATGTCAACAGATTCCTTTTCTGTAGAAATGCTTTCCTTGCCCGATCCAACCTACTTTTTATATCCTCTTTGCTTTGTCCATCACTGGTTATTTTGCTTCTAAAGTAACAGAAGTCTGCTACTTCCTTTAGTTTTTCAACTGCCAGTTTGATGTCCATAGAGGTTTCAGCAGATTTATTTCGGCTGTTTTCTTTTTTTTACCCGGAGAAAAACCTGTCTGCCTCCGTTTTGTCCAGCACAGATCTCACTTGGAATGACCGGGATTTGAACAACGGACCCAGCGGTAAGGTATCCTTCCTGTTTCCTGTTTCAACATTTACACTTCCTTGGACGGAATTCACCCACGTGATTTTAGACTAATGTGGTGAAAATCCTTTCTCTGACGCAGAGTAAATAGTCTCTAGTTATCAGGACAGTGACCATGACCTGTAGCGTCTCGGGTTGGATGTACGCTTCACTAGAGCACACTGGAATACGTCATGAAAAGGCCGCTTCCAGCTTCAAAAGAATACAGAGTTGGAGTATTTGGACTTGCACATATTTGGAATAGAAGCTATATTTAGTGCTTCATAAAGCGGAAAGTTAATTTCGTTATGCATTAAAGAGTTAAATGGCAGAAAGGCACTGACCAGAATAATGTATTGCATTTAAGTCTAGCCGTGCGCATTAATTCGTGCAACACGACTGCATTGAGATGATCCAGATCCGGAGTACAGAGGTTCTAATAGGGCTGTAGAATGATTCAAATATTTGATTAATTCGACTCCTTCCTATATTCCCAAATTTGAATAAATTAATTGAATGTTCGAAGTATCCGAATATTTGAACAATATGAATGTCCGAATACTTCGGTTGTTCGAATGAATCGAACAAAGACGTACTCAAGTATCCAGAATAGTCGATAATTAAAATATATCGAACTGTTCAAATATCTGAATTATTCCGAGATGATAAGTACCCAGAAATTACAGCAATTTGTGTGTAGAAATATGTACAGAAGATGAATTGTAGGAAGCAGAGGTTGGATAGGTATTAACCACTTCACTATTGAGCCTAATAGATCCTTATAATAGGCCACCGGTTGTGGTTATCGTTGCTCTACCCTTGGAGTAATGTGGATACACTTTTAGTTATCTTGAATGGGGTACATCTGTGTTGTCAGTCAATTAATTAATTAATTTATGTATTCATTTATTTGCTGTAAGCCATGATTAGGTTGAAGTAAAAAACCTTTGTTTGTCAATTGCCCTAATTAGTCAAATTTCTCCTTATTTAGCTTTATTGGCCGTCAATCTTGGGTTTAATTGCTTCTTAACCAGGTCAATGTGTATGCTACAAGAAGGCACATATTATTAATATTATTCTTAGAGGCATTTCTTTGTCTTATCATAAATTTAATTCCATCTCTGAGATCGAAGCTCCCCATTTCCTTCTCGAAGCATGTTTCACTCACCCAGCTAAACCAATAATGGGGTTAAATTTTAACTTCTATCTATGGACGTTGGGTAGAGAATGAAGTTCCCAATTATGAAATTATAAATCTGTGGCCATTAAAATTAATTTTAGGGATGCCTCACCATAGCATTCTATCACTCAAGTCCAGTCTACTCAGCTACATTGGCCTGCGATTAAACGCAATGACCTATAATGGTTGATACAGAGAGCGCGGTGGCTTACACGTGCGTGAGATAAAATGAACTATATTTACAGCAAGCTTTGGAAAGCGCTCTTCATTGAGAGAGCAGTTGCCATGACAACCAACTCACCCAGCCCTTCATTCTCACTGTGTTTATCAGAACAGCTGAGAATCGCTGCCGGCCATTGATAATAATGAGCGTCCACAAGAATGAATGGATCTTCCTTCCTTGCTGCAGGCTAAAGAAAATAAAACTGAAAGTAACAAGGGTTTTCAGCACTGCCCAATCAGTATTCTCGTGTGTATAATGAGGATATTAAAAACTTACGAATAAAACCAGCTTAATAATAATAATAATAATAATAATAATAACAATAATAATAATAATAACTCGGCTGTACAAACTAATGCAGAAGGCAGTAGTTCCATCAACAACCAGAATCGTTCGGAAGTTCATGGGTAGCGAAATTCCAGCTTAGAAGTTGCTGTTTCCGTAGCTATACTTTGGTTCACTGAAGCCCGTATAGTTACGTTGTAATATACCAGAAATGTGTTATATGTACTGTATAAACCAATAATAATAATAATAATAATAATAATAATATTGGCTATAAACAGAGAGAAGTTTGATAAATATACTTCTTTAGCAATGGAGGTGGCTAGAATCTGGAGACAAAAAATGTGATGATCCTTTCCTCCTTTCTCCCACTGGCCTGACACCTAAATCCTTTTCAGTAAATCTAACCGCACTAAATCTTCCCATATACATCCACACTATTGACAAAAGGCTGCAATTCTGAAGACCTGCAACATTGTTACAGGATTTTTGAATACTCCCTAGGATTTTAATGGACCCTCTTCTGAAAAAGAGACGTGGTAGTTAACATTACAAACAAGTAGTTCCGTGAAGAACTAAATAGCCTATTTTCATATGTCCTACTCGTGTTTATTGCCACTATCAACATACAATATTTCAGTTTGAAGGTTGTGATAGATTCGTAGATATTGAGAACCGCCTAAATATTACAGATGGTTCGCAGGTTGGATTTTTATTTATGTGCTATTACATGAAGATTAATGTGTACTTGTGGTATTCAAAGTTCAATCGCATGATTAGAACACACGAAGTATAAACGAGATATTAAAATTTCGCACAGCTACCATCTTTTGGTTATGAAAACAAATGAAAAAAATTACATGCCGGTGGATTAACATTTGTATAAGTATTTAACGTGCAATGTTTCACTGCACTCGGTTGGTTAAATCGTGAGAAACGTTCATTTAAATATGTATACTTCGCGTCGCCGCCATGTTTGATTTCTGCTCACCAGGTTACAGAAAGTCCTATAGGCGAACTTATGTTCATAGCCTCTATGAACATAAAAAAATCAGTTTGAGTGCTGTAAAAGATTCGTAGATATTGAGAACTGTCTAAATATTTCGGATGCTCGCCATTTTGGATTGTTATATGTATAGGCCATAGAGTTATGTACCATTAAAGGAAAATTATTGCGTAGGTTTATTATTAAAACTTTCACTACGATCGCATGATTTCGACACAAGAAATAAAAACTTAATTTTAAAATTTCTCACAGCCGCCATCTTGATATTATGTAAACAATTGAACTAAATCAGATGCCAGTGCATTACAATATGAATAATCATTTACTGTACCACATTTCACTGCGCTCAGAGAGTTAAATCACGAGTCTATTAAAATGTTTCAACTTCGCTTGGCCGCCATGTTCGTTTTGTAATTCACAGGTTTATGAAAGTTACATAGATAAACTTATAGCAGTGCCCTTTATCACCGTACTAAATTTCAGGGTGATATCGGCAATAGTTCAGGAGATATAAAATGCCGGTGAATTTTCCCACAGCCGCCATTTTGAGGTTATGTAAACAATTGAACTAAAGTAGATGCCAGTGCATTACAATGTGTATAAACATTTGCTGTACCAAGTTTCATTACGTTTGGATGGTTAAATCGCGAGAAAAGTCTATTTAAAAGTCTCAACTTCGCTTGGTCGCCATGTTGGTTTTGTAGTTACCAGGTTTTTGAAAGTCTGATAGGTGAACTTCTAGTAGTACCCTTTATCACCGTACACAATTTCAGGGTGACATCGGTATTAGTTTCGGAGATACTGAATGCTGGTGAAATACTTCGCACAGGCGCCATTTTGGATTAGTGAGACACAATAAAATTTGAAGGGCACGGTCGGGGTCGGCCAGAACGGTGCTATGATCATACTGAGTTTCATTGAAATCCCTCTAGCCGTTCAAAAGTTATTAGGGGGACACACACACACACACACACACACTCACACACACACACACACTCACACACACACACACACACACACGCACACCACGGACAAAAGGTGATCTCATAAGCCTATTTTTTCAAAATTGAAATTAGGCTAAAAATAATAACTGTCCAACGTCTATGTTATATACCTAGGTAGTTTGAAAATGTATGCTATAGGGTTTACTCATTTTCTTGTACGTAATGTACCGATATGAGTCATGTTACCGACTGTAAGTTGAGTAAATAGAGAATAATAATAATAATAATAATAATAATAATAATACTAATAATATCTCGCCACAGTGAGTGAGTGCTTATCGTGTCGGACTACCTACCCCAAGCTTGCAGGTTCTCTCCTGGCCGTGGTAAGTGATTTTCGAAAGGCGAAGAAAATCACAGCACGCATGTCATACATTGTTGGAATGTTAAAGAACCCATTTGAATTCAGTGTTCTTAATGGCAAATTTAATCTCGAGATTTTCCGCCAACGCAAAGTTTCCCCTTTCTCTACTAGAATGCGCTATAGTGTCAAATAGCTTAGATATCTAACCTCCTTGACTTACATAGTGCTCGAAGGAACGACATTATTTGAAATTCAAGCTGCCCTCTGGGCGTCAAACAACAAAGCTTGCACCTGACACCCGAGCCCATACGATATTATTATTTATACTAATAATATTAACAATATTAAATATCAACCAGTTTTCGATCACATGGCTGTCAAGGGGAGAGCTGTTTCCAGAAACTGAGGAATTTAACCAAGCGATACAAGACAATTGGTGTATTATTTGGAATACACGGTAAGACAGAGTAAGCTTTTGCTTCTCTTTGTTTTAGTTCATCCCTTCCTTTTTTCGCAAACACCAACAGTGATCTCCTGATTTCTCTTTGTTGGTATATTCTGCTTACACTACCTGTAAGTCTGTTCTAGATATATATCTTCCATGACCCACCTAGCGTAATCTATCAGCGAATCTATGAAGTTCCTCAATTTTTCCCTGCACAAGAGGACTTCCTTACCAATCTGGCCACCAGATCTCGTCGCTATCGCCAGCTATCATCTCCGTGATCAAGAGGACTTCGTCTACTTTTCCACCCACCAGGCTTCGCTAGTGACGCCTGCTATCAATTCTTTGAAGACCATTTCATCAAAAGAAATTATTGTTATAACGTTGGCTATTCTTATGTGTATTCCTTTTGTCTCCTACCCCCACCTTTTTTCCCTTCCCTGGTCTCTCCGCGCTCCGTTGAGCTGGCCTCACTTGTGCGTCTGAAGTCAAACCAGTCAGTTGGAGCTTAACTTAAGCTCGCCTCCTCTACTCGAGAGGCAAACTTTTAAATTCGACGCCATGTTCGAGTTTTAAAATCAACCGTCAACAGCAACATCGCCTTCTTCATGAAGCAAAGATAAGTACCGACTTCATGTTTTAACCACATTCTCATCGCTTTTAAAAAGCTAAATGCTTTTATTTTGATTTTATAGACAGTGAAAATTGATATATATGATAAAATAACTGCTTTCAAGAGATCTTCTTGATCAAACTCGAACTACCAAGTCGAACTTTCAAAATGCAATAGTACTCCTTGTACAGATTTTCTGAGATGCTATCTCACATCGAGGGATATTTCTAAAACACCCACTGTCTATATAATCTAGTTTTCCGCCGAGGGATTTTCTACCCATTTCAACAGTCGTCATTGCTCTGGAACTTTCCAGAACAAACAGTCTATCTACCAATTAAACTGTCATGTATTTTCCACTTTGATATGGGAGTACTTTCTTCACTGAGAAACTTATATGGGATAAACTTCTAATCCACACAAACTGTCTTCCTACGTGGGAAATTTTCTGCCGTATTTAACTTCCGCCTATAGAAACTACAACTTATAATTCTCTCAAGCTATAACTCAACTTTTATATAACTGCAATAACTTTTCTTTCCATAAACGTTTTGTGCTACTACAGTGAACTATAGTGAAATCAGTGCCTTTTCAACTTTTTCATCCGCGTCGCGATCGTCCGAGTACAGTAAATACGGCCATGAACACTCTTCCACAACCCCATTTGATCTTTCCCAAACCCTTTACTAACCAACTAGAGTAATAAAATTGTAACTTTGGGTCTTTTTTCAATGACGTGTCACTCTCAGTAAGTGCCATCCCATATTGCTCCATTTACCACTAATTAATGTCTGTGCAACTTCGTGTCTAGTACACGCCTTAAAATATGTTGTTTCTCCCTTCTAATGAGGGAATCCAATTCTTTCGATTCAAAAGTGATTTATCTCTAGGTTTCACGAAAGGGAAATTTGCCCTATTTTTCTCGTGATCCCCACTTAAACATAGAAGTTCTAGATACTTCTGCTTAATTTTTCTCTACAGATTTCACAATAAGTGACCTGCCCTATTTGTATAACCTCTAAAAGTAATTCTGTATTAATACAAGAAGTTACAGAATCGTCTATTTCATTTCTCTCTGTTCTTTTTGTTGTTACTTTCGAAGTTGTTATATGTTCATATTTCTACCCTTCTAGAAATCCTTAAAGTACTCTTCTTGTACTTGCTTTATTATTTAACTTACGTTAATTATCCTTAAATATCCCATTCGCCGATCTTAACACCATTCCAAAACCTTATGAAGATTTTAGCACATATAGAAGGTTTAAAACTAAAAAATTGTCAATTGCTTGGTGCAAACTTTAAATGATTTCGGAGGTCTGCGACCCCAATTGTTCATAAAATTAAATTGTATGTTTGTTAAATTAATTACTTCTTTTTGCTTTGTTAAACAAATCAAGATTTAGTCCCTTGCTTTATCATTTCTCTAAAAGAACTATTAGGCAAGATCCTGTCCTCCCCTGCTCTTCCGATGGGCTTAACTTTAAAAACATCACAAATAAAATCAATAACGGTTCCACTTTTTGTTGCATATGAGCAAGAACTCTTAGTTATAAACTTATTAAAGCCTCTCTTAGCTTTGATAGCTAATTCTAACTGGCCAGTAAGGCAAGCATAGCTCGCTATGCCAGCTTCCTGCTTGTTGAGATTCTCTCTACAACTTATGGTTGGTTTTTCAAAATTTAAGTGTTTCTCATTGTCTAAAATTTTAGTCGGCACTTTGCTGGGTAAAAGCTTAGTCATTCCTAAATGCAACTATTGGTACTCTTATCAAAATTATTCCCAAGGGTATAATTGCTTTATCCCTATCCTTCTTGGAAACATTCGGTCGCTCTTTAGAAATTCTACAATTTCAAGAACTAAAACATCACGGCTGATTCAAATTATTTGAATTCTTCAAAATATTTGTTTAAAACAAACTCCTTTGAAGGGATACACAGTAAATCTGTTACTCTTTGTCTTGCCAGACCACCACCCTTCCCCATAGTAGATAAATTTATGCTCGAGAGGGAATACGCAATAGCAGCTTGCTTGCGAATAGCCCAAGTTCCAGCTGCGTTTCCTGTTAGCTTCGCCCAGGTCCCTACCCACTTTAGGTATCGTAAAGCGAAAATTTACAGTGGCAGCTGCCTTTGAGTGTACTTAAAGTTAAAGTTATAACTTATGTCAGACTCTCTTCCTATTTCTCCATCCCTTTTCTCCAGTCCGAAACCGACTTCTTTTCTTCTTCATCTTCCCTCGGGGGTCAGGTTATTCCCAAGCTAATAATCTACCCAACAATGTTATCACTACAGGAAGTTACAGGAAACACATCCTGAGAGATCAAACTGTTAAAGATCACGAGTACAGGAAATGAAATACGCGCCCAAAAACCATAGAGCATATCACCAGCAGCTGCAGAATTCTAGCACTGACGACTTACACCGATAGGCTTATCGATATTGCCAAAGTCATTCATCAAGAACTTGCCTTAAGCCAATCTCTCATACATGACGAGACTCTTTACTACATATACTCTCCAGAAAATGTGCTGGAAAACGAATATTACAAGCTGTATTGGGATCGCACTATTAAAACGGACAAGACAACCTCTCACATAGACCAGACGTATTGGATTGACATAGCTGTCACGAATGAATACAATATTAATCATAAACACAGAGAGAAGATTGAGAAATATGCTCCATTAGCTATGGAGGTAGCGAGAGTCTGAAGACAAATTGAGAAATATGCTCCATTAGCTATGGAGGTAGCGAGAGTCTCAAGACAAAGAAAAATTGACAATCCTTCGCTTTCCACCATTGTCCCACTGCCCTGACACCTAAATCATTTTCAGTAAATCTAGCCACACTAAATATTCCCATATACAACCACACTATAGCACAAAAAGCTGCAATTCTGAAGACCTGAAGCATCGTTAGAGAATTTTAGAATGCGCACTAGGATCTTCTTGGATTCTCTTATGAAAAGGAGACGTGGAAGGTAACATTAATGGTAAAAATCAACTGCCAAACTTCCATGGTATATAGTTCGAAACTGTATGCTAGAGGCTTTTCAAAGTGTGACTTTACTCAGTTTCTTGTATGCAATGTACATCGGAAGAGAAACAAAACACGCACAGCCAAGACGGTTGCCAATCCGGAACGGATAGGGTCTGGTATATTCTTTGGAATATACACTTTACGTTACCTTTAATGGTTTACTCTTTGATTTGTCTTCCTTTATTTTTGTTTTTTCTTTAGCTTCCCTTTTTCGTAAACGCCAAAAGAGACGTTCTCGTTTCCTGCTTTCTCTGTGCATATTCTTTTATATTTTGAAAGTCTGTTTCAGACGTGCAATTTTTTGTATGAGATTCCTCTACAGCACCCCATGCGGCAACTCGTTGAAGCCTTGGATCCAGTCGTTCCAAGAACTGGTTCTACAACATACAAGCAGACGGCATCATTGTCGATCTCTACATGCTCCATGAAGACTTCAACTTCGATTTAGTTAATAATCATCATGTATAGTTTATTTTTCGTACGTTGCCTACTCTGTATCGCTATATCTGCTTCCCCCCTCCTTTTCCCTCTCTGCTCCGGTTCTCTGAGCGTTTGCATTTTCTCGACCACTCTTCTTCGTGTGCTTCGGTGTGACAGTTCGGCCCTCTTCCTAGGAGGTGCTCACCTTCTTTAACCATGTGTTAATATTCAAATCTACGTCATGTTTTAAACCTACTTTTAACGGCCGGCCGAGATCTGGAACTGCTCTGCAATGAAAAGATAAGTACTCAATTAAGTGGTTTTACTATCAAGTTTTATGGGGCTTAGGGATATTTAAATCTCAGCATTTTAATGAACACTTTCTGCAAAATATGAGATTTCATATACTTATGTAATCTAATAACGGCCCATCAAGGGACATTGCCTTGCTTTGACAAAGCATCTTTAAGCTCTCCATTAAATGGTCAAGAAAGCTTTCTAGTATTTCTGCATCAAACAAAGGGGGATACTTTCTCTCCACCGTGGGAATTTCACTAAATTTATAACTTTGAAAATTATGCTTTCAACGTGGGATTGTTCTACTAAATCTTGAAACTGAACCAAGTTATTCTCTAACTTCATCGTAGGATTCCACTTTATGCCCCATTTTATATTACCATCAACTTGTGACACTTCAAATCAAGCAATAGTCTCTGTATATTGAAAAATTATACCGGCTACCACCTCAAAACTCTATGACGTCAAATTACTGCTAATTTTCAACTCAGTATAAACTACATAAACTGCAATAGTGACAATTTACTAATGCTAACCAAAACTTTCCGTGCTACGAAAGGTGTTCGTGTGACTATCTTCCGCGTCACGTTTCGTTCGAAAGAATAAAGTTGGTCAGACTTTGAACCCCATATTATTTCCCCTATCCCCATTTCCTACTACTAACAATTAAAATATTTTAAATAATTTTCTTGTAACTTGTTTTATGAGGCTTTGCCTATTAATAGGCTCCCTCCCAATTTGTATTTATCACTAATTCATTTCTGTTTAATACTCCATTTGGTTATAAATACACATTTTAATCTGCACTTTCATTCTCCTGCTACGTCCAGGAATTTTGAACTTGTATTTTCCCAACTGTTAAAACATTTTGTATTTTTAGCCTATTTTCATAAAAAAAAAAGACTCATGAGACCACCTTTTGTCCGTGTGTCTGTGTGTGCGTGTGTGTGTGATGTGTGTTCCCCCTAATAACTTCTAAACGGCTGGAGCGATTTCAATGAAACTCGGTAAGTTCAAATCACCATTCTGGGTGACCTCGACCGTGCCCTTAAACTTTTGTTGTGTCTCATCATTCCAACATGGCGGCTGTGCGAAATTTCTCACCTGCATTCAGTTTCTCCGAAACTATTACCGATATCACCCTGAAATTGTGTACGGTGATAAAGGGCACAACTGGAAGTTCTTATATGAGACTTTCAAAAACCTGGTAACTACAAAACCAACATGGCGGCCAAGCGAAGTTGAGAATTTTAAATAGACTTTTCTCGTGATTTAACCATCCAAACGTAATGAAACAAGGTACAGCAAATGTTTATACACATTGTAATGCACTGGCGTCTAATTTAGTTCAATTGTTTACATAACCTGAAAATGGCGGCTGTGCGAAATATTTCACTGGCATTCCATATCTCCGAAACTATTACAGTTATTACCCTGAAATTTTGAACGCTAATAAAGGGCACTGGTACAAGTTTATCTATGTAACTTTCATAAACCTGCAAAGTAAAGACGAACATGGCGGGCAAGCGAATTTGAAACATTTGAATAGACTTTTCTTGTGATTTAACTCTCTGAGCGCAGTGAAATGTGGTACAGTAAATGATTATACATATTATAAATCATTGGCATCTAATTTAGTCTAATTGTTTACATAACCTCAAGATGGCGGCTGTGCGAAATTTTAAAATTAAGTTTTTATTTCTTGAGTCGTAATCATGCGATCGAAGTGAAAGTTTGAGTAATGAACCTACGCAATAATTTTCCTTTAATAGTACATAACTCTATGGCCTATACATATAACAATCCAAAATGGCGAGCATCGGAAATATTTAGACGGTTCTCAATATCTAAGAATCTTTTACAGCCATCAAGCTGAATTTTTATGTCCATAGAAGCTATGAACATAAGTTCACCTATAGGACTTTCAGTAACCTGGTGAGCACAAATCAAACATGGCGGCGACGCGATATATAAATATTTAAATGGTCGTTTCTCGCGATTTAACCATCCGAGTGCAGTGAAACTTTGCACGTTATATGCTTATACAAATGTTAATCCACTGGCATCTATTTTATTTCAATTGTTTGCATAACCACCAGATGGCAGCTGTGTGAAATTTTTAAATTTCCTTTTTACTTCTTGTCTTCTAATCATGCGATTGAAGTTTGAATACCACATGTACACAATAATCTTCATGTAACAGTACATAAAATCCAACCTGGCGACCATGTGAAATATTTAGACGGTTCACAATATCTACGAATCTATCACAACCTTCAAACTTAACTTTTGTATGTTGATAGAGACAATTAACCTGAGTAGGATATATGAAAATAGGCTGTATAGTTCTTCACGGAACTACTTGTTTCTTATATAATCGTGGCTCACTGAGGTGACTTCTACAAATTTGAATATATCATCAATTAGTGTTTGTTTAAGTATTAGTAGTAACATCCACTTTCTAATCTTCTTCCTGCTGTGCCTAGGAATTTCCAATTGTAACTATATATTTTGTCTAAATCTCTTTCCGCTTTATTACAAAAGCACTCTAAGTTCAGAATTTGCTTACTACCCAATTTATTTAACAAAACATCTATACCATTTGAAAGGATTCCTTATTAATTGTGTCATAGGTCTAAGACCTTCTACTTATAATTGTCTAAAACAACCTTGTGTTAGCTCAATAAATTGTTCCACGTTTTTCGAGTTGCATTCTATTGCCTAAAGAACATTCCACTTGCTCCTTTTCCTTTTCTAATCACTTATTATTATTTTCTGTACTTGCAGAAATGATTACAAACAATTCATGTCAATCTCAAATTTAACCCGGCATTTGTTGTGTTTAGGGCAAAACTTCTGCTAATCTTGCACACCAAACTTATTGTAGGTATTTCTGTAAAAGGTTAAAGGCGAGTATAGTTTGCTCCGTCAACTTCCTACTCGAAGCAATTACTGCTTTGCCCTGTCATTCACCTCTATGATTGCAGTTTTGCCCAAAATTAGGTGTTTCTTACCCTAGCTAAACTTCTCGTCGGCACTCTGATGGATACAAGTTTAGACTACTTTAAACACAACAATTGTTTTTGTCTAGTAATTTCTTCTAATTAAAATATTCTTACTAAAAGCTGAGAGGGCTTTCTATCTCTGTATACATTGAATGCGATCAGTCTTTCGACCAGGGATCCATCCTCGGTGGGGAATAAAACTAACCCTGTTAATTCAAATCTTTCAGCATTTCAGAATGCTTCCTAAAACATTTCCTCTTAGCAAGGAAAAGAAATAATTCAATTGCCCCTTGGTTGCATCTTTTCGCCAGTGAACTGTGCCCTATAGTACCCGATTTCCTGCTCAGGAGGGACTGTGCACTTAGCGGCTGCTGGCCGGCAATCTCAGCTAGCTTTGCTCGCATCATTATACTAATGTTTATAAGTACTTGGTTGTACACACGCTTTTTGCGTAAGCAAGACTGTGTTTGGTTTATTAGTTTATTTATCCAGTTTTAGTAAGTCTTTCTAATGTCCACCAATCTCCGAAAACTACCCATCAACAATTAAAAATCAAGGTTGGTATTTGCTTTTCAGCCTTGTATTCTTCATCATAAATCCATCCCAACTATTTTATACTAATTTTTATTTTCTAAAATAATTTTAGCCTATTTTCAATTTTGAAAAAAAAAAAAAAAAAAAAAAAAAAAAAGGCTTATGAGGTCACCTTTTGTCCGTGTGTGTGTGCGTGTATGTGTGTTATTGTGTGTGTCCCCCTAATAACTTCTAAACGGCTGGAGCGATTTCAATGAAACTCAGTAAGTTCATAGCACTATTCTGAGCGACGCCGAACGTGCCCTTCAAATTTTGTTACGTCTCACCAATCCAACATGGCGACTGTGCGAAATATTTCAGCAGCATTAAATATCTCCGAAACTGTTACCTATATCACCCTGGAATTTTTTACGGCGATAAAGCGAACTACTAGAAGTTCATCTATGTGACTCTTGAAAAACCGGTAACTACAAAACCAACATGGCGGCCAAGCGAATTTGCGACTTTTAAATAGACGTTTCTCGCGATTTAACCAACCAAACGCAATAAAACTTGGTACAGTATATGTTTATACACATTGTAATGCACCGACATCTAACGTGGTTGAATTGTTTACATAGCCACAATATGGCGGATGTCCGAAATATTTCACCGGCATTCTATATCTCTGAAACTATTAGCGGTATCACTCTGAAATTTTGTATGAAGATAAAGGGCACTACTGGAAGTTCATCTATAAGACTTTCAAAAACCGGTTAACTACAAAACGAACATGGCGGCCAAGCGAATTTGAAAATTTTAAATAGACCTTTCTCGCGATTTAATGTTCCAAACGCAATGAAACTTTGTACAGGAAATGTTTATACACTTTGTAATGCACTGGTATCTAATTTAGTTCAATTGTTTACATAATCTCAAGATGGCGGCTGTGCGAATTTTAAAATTAAGTTTTTCTTTCTTGTGTCGTAATCATACGATCGAAGTGAAAGTTTGAATATTGAACCTACGCAATAATTTTCCTTTAATGGTACATGGGTCTATGGCCTATACATTTAACAATCCAACATGGCGACCTTCCGAAATATTTAGACGGCTCTGGATATCTACGAATCTATTATATCAATCAAACTGATTTCTTTTATGTTCATAGGGGCTATGAACATATGTTCACCTATAGTACTTTCAATAACCTGGTGATCACAATTCCAACATGGCAGCGACGCGAAGTATAAATATTCACATGGACGTTTCTCGCAATTTAACCATCCAAGTGCAGTGAAACTTGGTACTGTAAATCCTTATACGAATGTTATTCCACTGGCATCTAATTTATTTCAATTGTTTCCATAACCACAAGAAGGCAGCTGTGCGAAATTTTACAATCTCCTTGTTACTTCTTGTGTCCTAATCATGCGATTGAAGTGTGAATGCTACACGTACACAATAATCTTCATGTAACAGTACATAACTCTAGGACCTACATATATAAAATCCAACATGGTGACCATCCGAAATATTTAGTCGGTTCTCAATATCTACGAATCTATCACAGCAATCACACTGGAATTTTGTATGTTGATAGTGGCAGTTAACACAAGTAGAATTTTATGAAAATAGGCTGTATAGTTCTTCACGGAACTACTTGTCTTTTTTTGTGGGTTCGCTTCCTTTTTGCTCAAAGTTGATTTCTTTCCTAATCCTTCTCCTTTTTTTTATATCATCTTCCCTTCGGTAATATTTAAGCTTAGACTTGAAAATGACTCCGGATATTTAGGCAATATAATATAAATGTAGAAAGGAATTTCATATTTCATTACTGAAATGATTCAGCTTAGCGTCTCCCTCTTGCTGTGCACCAGCCATTCACTAGTTTGTAGCTAGAACAGAGTTGTGTATTTAGTTGCCGAATCAAAAGGGGGAGGGGAGAGGTAGAGAGCGAAATTAGTTATGAAAGACTGGGTTGCTCTCTGTGAGGTGTGGTCATTTCAGTGGCGGTAAAGCCCTTCAAAGTCAACTCTGGGAGCTTACGAAGGACATCATTCAGTCCATTAAGCTTACGGTAAAACAACAAAAGGAGACTTAGACCCGTCCAATGCCAATTACCGAGCCTCATACACACACTCTCTGTACTTCTCTATGCATGGAAAACTAAAACACCACTACAGTCAGAAATATGAAGGACTGCTGGAGAACGCTTCATCTGTGTGACTGCATCAAGCTTGGTACATGTTAGTACTCACTGACATTGCCTTACACCTACTATAGTAATAACATTTGTTATTTTCATGTATTAAATTCGATAAAGAAAGCGAAATATTTTGGAAAAACTTCGTACAAAAATATTGTATTTTGCTGCTTTTTAGTCGGTCAACACGTTCTTTCTTTATTCATGTCAGAAGCATCAACTTAACACACAAATATTTAACAAGAAGTTCCGTGACGAACTAAAGAGCTTACTTTTCTTAAAATTAAGTTTCATGCCAATGATTAATCTACAGTATAACCTATCTAGAATAATGACGAAATTAAGTTGGTAATATCGAAATTTCTAATTAGTTCGAAATATACCTGGTATACTATAGCCTAATAGAGCATTACAGTTGGCAGCCCCGGTGAATGAATATATTCTTAGTTCCATCTCTTAAGGTACAGAATAAAAAAAATTGGTTGAAGTCCAATGGACGTTACATGCAGTTCGACATTGGATCTATCAGCACGCGTAAAAGTATGTTGGCAACAATGGCATGCGTGTTCTCGTCAGAAATAGCCTAATCTGAAATATTATGATATCTTGTTGTGCCAATTTTGGACGAAATCCATTTGTTAGTATAGACGTTACAGTCTTGTATTTTAAAATTGGACTTATCAGCAGGCATAGAATCATGTTGGCAGCATTGACTTATATTAATAATTCCAAATTAATCTAGAATGTCAGGTTCTATACGTGTGCAAAGTATAGGACTGTTGGCTTGCATACTTCCTGATATATTGCTATTAGGTTAAAACAATATAGACAGCATTTATTAACAGTTGGCAGCCCTGATTGCTCTTAATAATTCTTATAGTCATATCTGTTATGCTACACATAGCACATACGAAATTTGGTGAAATCAAACTGATAGTATAGAAGTTACATGTATTTAAAAATTGGCCCTATCAGCAGAACTGAAGTGTATAAGTTACTCCAAAATTAATCTAAAATGTCAGGTACTATACGTGTGCATAGTTTAAAGCTGTCGGCTTGCATACTTTCCGATATATGGGTATTTGGATAAAAAAATGAGAGCATTTATTAACAGTTAGCAGCCCTGGTGGCTCTTAAGAATACGCTCAGTCATATCTGTTTATGTACAAATATTACATACAAAATTTGGTTGAAATCCAATTGATAGTGTAGAAGTTATAGGCATTTAAAAATTGGACCAATCAGGAGGCTTAAAATTATTTTGGCAACACTGTCATGTATGGCCTCCTGGAAATTAAAGTGAAATAGTGTTATCTACATGTGTGCTAATTTTGGAATAGCTCCCATGTATACCTTCCAAGATATCCAACATGGAGATCAAATTTCTAGTGCGTCTTTTCAGCAGTTGGTAGCACTGGCATCATTTTCAAATATGGACGTGAGATATTCCTGTATACATCTTTACTCATACTAAATTTGGTTTCGATTTCTGCAGCCGTTTAGGAGTTGATAGGGGGAACACACACACAGCCAGACAGAAGGACAGACAGACAGACACACATTTTCCCGTATCGATCTCATAAGTCTACTTTTTCCTCATTTGTGCAAAATGTGAAAAGTAGACTAAAAAGAATATTAACAATGAGTACAGGACATCTAAATCTCCACCATACGCAGGCCCATTATACAAACAAAAAACACACACCGAGCAACAAATTTGAGAGCTAGATGATTTTTGCCCAGTATTGGGCGACGTCAATATCGCTGGAGGAGGCTGCAATCAAATCTTTCATAGTGCACTTTGAAGGACATAAGTCACACTGACATAAATGTTGGATTGTCTGCAGCTTTCCACAGTCACAGAGTGATGAGTCGCTTGAGAAACCTCACTTCCGCAGATTTACTTTCGTTCTGCCGACTCCTGTACGGAGTCTGTTAAGGGCTTTATAGGTTGGCCATTTCTCCTGGTGTCCACATAGAAGACTTTTCTTCGACTCCATCCAGTTGGAAAAGTGGTAAGTTCTTTATTTCCACATCTTGATCCTAGCATTCTCTGCTTTCCCTTGACGCTTAACTGATGTGCGGAGAAAACACTTCCTAGATTTCAACCTCCGTGTGGCAGGATGGTATCCATAGAGGGGATGTGCTTCTGAAGTAGATGATTGGATCATTTCTTTGTTAGCTGCTACCTCCCTACGAATCTCACCAGAAGCAATAAATACGTCAACACACTCCAGTAGTGATGCGGACGACCATAAGCGAGCATCGCTGTGAGGAGAACAATACCAAGTTAAGTGTACATTATAATTAGATTTTTTAGTGAATGCAAAAAAAAACATTGTTATTTGATTTATTATTATTGCCGTGTGCTATACACGCGCACATACACCGTTATTCACGTAATTCACAAAACAAACCTAACGCATAACGAAATTCAAACCACGAATCAAAACATAATTATCAAACGACCTTGGACTGAGCTTCTAAGCTGCTGAACATGCAGCACCAGTTTCGCTTTCTTCTCCTCATTCCAAAGAGGTGAATATAACTCTCAATGAGCCTTCCAGGATTGTATCTGGGTGTCTTAGATCAACACCACTTCAGAAGATCTACCCTCTTATTGAAATGTCTCCACCTCATGTCCGAAGAATGGTAGCAGCAGCATCTGAGAAGAAACGGCAAGAAACCGATTCAAGGCATCCACTTTTCGGCCAACAACCAGCCCGACAGAGACTTAAGTCCAGAAACAGCTTTTTGAGGGGAGAGTAACAGCCCTCGATGGCTCACAAGAAGCTGCCCGTGTGAAGATATGGAAAAGAGAGATCACAGACACGACTGTTCCTCTAACAGAAAAAATGGCACCTGGTCACAACTTGCCATATGGAATTTGGAAATCACTGAACAGGCCGAGGACGGGGGTTTTACGCTGCAAGAACAATCTCAAGAAATGGAACATGCTCGTCAACAATGATGAGTTCTGGACTGCAGCATGTTACTAGATCCAGAACACCTGCTGATCTGCCCCTTGATGGAGGACATTTGTTCAAAAGACGATCTTATGGCTGCAAATACTAATGCTATAACTGTTGCTACTTACTGGCAAAATGTAATTTGATTCCGACACGGAAAATAAATAAATAAATAAATAAATAAATAAATAAATAAATAAATAAATAAATAAATAAATAAATAAATAAATAAATAAATAAATAAATCCGACGACGTGCTATTGAACCACAGTAGTGATTTTCAACAGTGAAAATTAATCTTAACTCAGTGATCAGGATCTGAATAGCCACTTGAGGGTAGAAACACGTAACCCTAAATTGCCCATTTATGTGTGATAACTAACTAATACATGTAACTTTTTCCAGGAGTTTCTTTTTCATATTTATATCTTGTACCCCGCCCAATTCATGTTGACCCACTGAAGAAGAGCAAAATACAATTTGTATAAGCAACATTGAAAAAAGAAAGGCTTCAAATTTCCACATACACAAATATGTTCATTCGAAACGAAAAAAAACAATGGAATTTTACACTAAATATATAATTGTATTCCTTAATTCAATAGATATAGACAGATTGTAGAGTGTCACATCATAATATTGATTGTTCATATTAGATATACAGTATAAAATTAGTTCGATATAGATAGGTTCTACAATAATATAGTAAAATAACGAATTTTATGTTCGACCCTCACTATTATGTGTCAGAAAACTGTATCATAATGATGGTCATTATAACACTGTTTTCATTATGATACAGTTTCTCCAGTCAATCAGAGCTCGTTCATTGACCAATTAGGTAACGATACCTTCGCGCATGCGCTCAAAATCCAAAATGTCGGACATAAACACAACATCGAACTATAATAAATTATTAATTACCGACATGGAATACGCACCGTCCATATGTTCGCGTAAATAAACTGGTGAATATCAGACAAGAAATAGCACTGTAGGCCTACCTTACTGTAATATACCCAAATCCAATTTCTACACAGCGCGTTGATTTCAAACGACTACGGTGACAGTTTTACTGAATACCGGTTTACGATCTGCACATATGGCATTGGAGCACACAGAGCGCATGCGTCGGTCAGCCAGAGAGCTTGGAACACGGCGATATGCTACCTAGCGCACCACCCGATCACAATATTCTAGTTACTGAACAGATATTTATGAATATTTATGTTAAAACATGTAATAAAGTTATAATTATCGTCGAACATAAACAGTCGTATGCAACTCGCCTATAATGGTAATTAAGACACTCGTATGGAAATTATAAGACTCGCTAACGCTCGTTTTATAAACATACTCGTGTCTTAATTATTGCCGTTATAGGCTCGTTGCATAATGTACTATTAATAACATATTACTTAAAACAAGGCAATTTATCATCATCATCAATTTCCGGGTGGCTTCGGTGGCGTAGTTGGTAGCATACTGACTTCTATGCCCAGAGTCACGGGTTCAAACCCGAACGAAGTCGTCGGATTTTTTAAGAGCGTTAAAAATCCCTCATTACCGGTATGCCTTCCTTCGGAGGGGAAGAAAGGCCGGAGGTCCCATGTCAGATATATGGCATGAGAAAGACCCTTCCACTAACTATACTTGTGTGAAGCCGAAATTTGTAGGTTTGGTTTGATTTAAGTTCCAACGTTTGACTCCAGGCGCTGGTTGCGATGTCATCTAGTAGTAGCAAAGTTCACAGCTAGGTGTCGGAGACGGTAGCATTTGGTAGGGAAAGTAAGAACTACTAGAAATTATCGTCTGCACTCCTTACCTGAATTAGAAACAGATTACACACACTAATACTGTCATCACAATTAACACCAGTTATCAGACAGATTCTACACTCACCCAAAGTACACGGGGCTACATGGCCGCGTTGTCACATACCCTAAACTAAGGAACCAACCATCCAACCAGTTTCACATCACGAGGCTGACTGTACCTCGTTCCAGGCCTCAGACCAGAATTAACATTTCTTGGTAGAGCCGGAAATCAAACCCGGAATTCCGGGGCATTAGCTAAGATGCTAACAGCTACTCCAGGAGGTGGTCTACTTGGGTGAAGCCGACGATAATAATAATAGATATTACAGGAACTATAACTTGATTATTACTTTTTGCTTGTGTGAGCGTCACGAATAACTTCAGTGGAAAAGTTTTTATGGACATTCATTACGACTAGTCTATCAAACTAGAAGGAAATAACACCTATTCCTCAATAACAGCGTTTTTATCAATTTAAATGATCTTGTCGACTTCGTCGTTACGCTGGGGTCTGGCGTTACGTTACGGTGACGAGACGAAATGTACCTAGATGCACTGAGGTGTGTGACGTCATTGTACCGCTTGGTGCATGTGTTCCCCGACAATCTCTACTTCGTTAGTATAAGACAAAACTCCCCGATTCTTGGATGTCATGGGTAATCTCGAGAACCACTGGATGGATTTTGATGCGGTTTTCACCATTCTGTAAAGATATCTCGAGGAAAGATTCTGTAGAAAATAATTGATGTAAGATCATAGGAAGCCAAGTAGTAACGATTTCAGTGAAAAAGTCGAAATCAAACTTGGCGTCCGTGCGCTTCTTAAGCTTACACTGGGCAAACCGTTAAACATATCAATATACTATGAGCGTAAGAATTGGTCAGCATGAAATGTTCTACAAAAAAGTCCGCGAGAACATATCTCTATCCTCAATACATCGTCTACTATAAGTGTTTTTAGACTGGATGGAAGGGGCACGTCATTCAGCCATCTCCCTCCGCGCGCTTGCCCTTGTTTGCCCTTGGTTGGCACTTGCCGTTCGCGAGTATTTTGAAACAAGGTAAAGTATTATAACGCAAGATAAGTATTATGCAGATCATTTTCTAACATGTCTAGAGTCTTTGGCTTCGAGCGAAGCGAGAAGCCTCCAGCCTTTCTAGCATTTTTCAGCATTTGTAGCATTTAAAAGGATACAAAGTCTAGTCTTTCAGACTGACTGTCACTTTTTTCTTTGTATCTTTTCTAAGCTTGGAGAATCGAGAGAATTTTATTTTTGTCCACTGAAGCGCGGTCCAGGCAGCCTCTACCTGCACTCTTCATTTCGCCATTGAGCTCGCTGAGAGTAAATATTGACAGGCCGGCCCCTGGTCAGCTTCTATACACAGCATAAAACATACAAGTAGGAGGAAACTGTTCAGCTCTTAGTCAGCTATTGACAGAGCTCAGTTATAGACGTCTTCCTAATAATCTATAACTAGCATTATCCGTCGCGGCTTCGCTCGCGAATATTCTAGCGAATATTTTAGCAAAATCTCAATCATGAATGCTATGACTGATTTATCCTTGGTATGAATAATCACACTTTATCAATTCAGCTACTGGTGCAGTGGTTAGGGGTTTGTCATTCCTTCATAGACATATCAGAGCGAAGTTAGTTTTCTGGGAATATCACATACACTGTTAATTTAAGGGCCTTTAAATGTGGGTTTCGGAGACCCTTTATAGTCGGGTGAAAAAGACCTTTTGTACCACACCCAAACGTGAAAATTGCGTGAAAAATTCTAGAGTGCACCTTGACCTCCTTAAGGGCATTATACTGTATGTATTGATGAACTTTACAGCTTAATTTGGTTCAGTGATAACCTTATAACCGTCTGGAAACTTTCACAGTAATGTAATAATTGGAATTGCATTGCGTCTTTCAGAAATAGATGAACCTGTGATATTCTGTTACCATGGTTACCGTGTTGCATTCTTTCATTATTTCATTGTAAATATACATGTTTTAAGGTATTTATTTAATTGTGAGGCAATTAAAGAGTAAGTGAGTGCGTTTCGCTTACGCATTGGGTTATGCTAAACCTGTAGGTACCCCATATGTGTAGGTTGGTGTTAATGGGACCTTATTTTCTACTCAGCCTCGGGTGCCCCTAATGAGTAGAGGGTGTTCGATTCCCACCTCATCCATCCTCTAGGACACTGCCTGGAATGGCGGTAGGGGTGAATTCCCTCGCTGAGTCCGTGGGAGCCACCACCCTGGAGGGTAAAGTTGATTTAAAAAATAAAATGAAAATACGTAAAATAAAAGTATTACTTTGTGGGGGTTGAAGCTATTTTTTCAGTGTTGCCTGAGTAAACAAAAGTTTGGTGCTTTTCAGTCGGTCAACACGAATATACCCGCCCCCCTCCCCTCAATAAAGAGCTGGGTTATGCTCTAACCTGAAATAAATTATATGAGATTAATACATACACTAGGATGACCAGTTTCGATCGTCAAGCGATCATCATCAAATCCATTACACTTAGTCTATAACATCTATGTTTGAGAATACAGGTGAAAAATATTTACAATATGTACAATTATTTAGTTGCAGTATTGGTAATGCAACTGTAGGTGTATGCTAAAATGGTGATAGAAATCCGGAGTTTGTCTGTTTGGGGTGACTGTATGGTTGTAATAATTCAACTATGGTTATACTGTAATAATACAGGCTGCTACTTATCTGATTGTCTTCCTGGCTGGAGCTTCGAGCAGTTTCGTGTTCACTCTAGCACCAGTTGTGGTCGACTGAACACGAGTGTTAACTGGACGAAACTGGTTTTTCCTTTCTACCCCCTTTGTTCCTATGTGCTGTCTGAGGTCTGTGCAATGTGTATTTGTGTGACGTTGCCAAATCTAGATAAGAAGTATGTTATTGAATTCAGGAAGGTCTACAACTATTAAAGACCGTGGAGCTGTCTTCGCCACGCGTGGACAAAAAAGCCATTCGAACTAAGCGCTGCCTGGTCTTTTGAAGACGTCCCAGCACCTTTAATACTGCCGCGCATTTCGGCCTAGGTTTATTGCAGAAAAAAGTACATAGTACACCTGATCCAGATAACATTTACCTATTAACCACCACTATTCCCCCCCCCCTACTATTATTATTTAATACAAAGCCAAGAGAAATTTCAAGAAGTAGTTCTAAATATTTCCTTGATTTTCCCGCGTGTATAGTTGGTACACAATTGTGGCTCTCCAGCTGTTTACCCCTGAAATGAAGCCGTTTACCTGTCACATCAAATTCAGGTCTGTTGATACATAACAGTATCATTACACATAACACTCTATATACATCCCTCTCTGTGCGGTTAGTCTGGGGAATCAATCAATATTCTCCTCATTATCACCCCTTCCTTCTATACTCGCCTTCATCCATCTTCGTCACGGCTTGTATTGACGGCACGGCACGGCACGGAGAATGGAGATGCTGCCGTGTTGGTTGCGTGGTGCCAGGGGAAATCTTTAAGAGCAGGGTAGAGAAAGAAGGGGTATGTAACCAATAGTCCTATAGAGCGGTGAAAGGAATTGTTTCCTTAAAGTTGTTTCTTTACCTCAACAAGATATTTGAAAAATAAAAACAAGTAAACCTTACTTTATGCTTGTTTTAGTATTGAAGGCTGAGCAATAACATGATTGACGATGTCAAACCCTTTATCAGCCGCGCGGAGTGTTGGCAGTGGCGTAAGTAGGATTTGCTTCTCGAGGGGGATGAGCGGAGAAAAATCTAAAATAATTGCGGTTTTTGGTTTTGTGCTTGTTGTTTACTACTATTTTTTCTTGGGTTATGTTTTTCGTTTTCTGCTTTTGCTCTTATTTTTGAATTTTGCTTTTTGCTTTCAGTTTTTGGTTTTGTGTTTGATTTCTGCTTTTGCTTTTTGATTTGTTTTCTCTTGATTTTGTGTTATTCTGCTTTTGTTTTTGAATTTTGTTCTTGGCTTCGTGTTTTTGTTTTTGTTTACTGTATTTGCTTTTTTTAATTTTGCTACTTGGTTTGAGTTTTTTTTTTTGTTATTGTGTTCTTCTGCTTTTGCTTTTTATTTCGCTTTATGGTTTGTGCTTTTTGCATTTGTGTTTGTTTTCTGCTTTTGTTTTTGCTCTTTGAATTTTGCTTTTTGCGTTCACTTTTTGGTGTTGTGTTAGTTTTCTGCTTTTGTTTTAGAATTTTGCTCTTTGAATAGTGTTTTTCTCATTTTGTTTTTAAGATTTTTGTTTCGTGTTTGTTTTTTGCTTTTCATTTTGAATTTTGCTTTTTGTTTGTGTTTGTTTTCTGTTTTTTGCTTTGTGTTTTTGTTTCGCGTTTATTGTTTATTTTCTGCTTTTATTTTTGAATTTAGCTTTTTGTTTGTGTGTTTTGTATTTTTGTTTGTTTTCTGATTTTAGTTTTTAATTTTACTTTCTACTTTGTGTTTTTGATCTTGTGTTTGCTTTCACTTTTGCTTTCGTTTATGAATTTTGCTTTTCGCTTTCTGTTTTGCTCATGTGTTTTTTTTTGCTCTTTGCTTTGTGTGTGTGTGTGTGGGGGGGGGGGCAATATAAGACAATCAATGAAAGCAAACCTACACGTTTTCATGTTTGATCTCGATAGAATTTGATAAGTTTTATTTACACCTCTAAATGTGCGGAAATGAACAGTTTTGCTACGAATAAAACTAAATATTTTACAACACAAGTAAAGATAAGTGTTTTCAATTATAACCGCACATAATGAAGTCTTTTGTCATCAATCCGAAAAATGGCTTTTATTTTTCAAAATCAAATTCTCATCAAATTACGTTCTTTTTTAAATTATTGGGCTCTGGGTGGAGATGTATTCCCCTAATCACTCCCTGTAGTTACTACACCACTGAGTGTTGGTAACATAGGAAACATTTTCTAGCAGACAAAGTAGTGGTCTCCATCACACTGCAGTAGTCGCGCGAAATTTAGTAACATCACTGGTCGCGCGGATTACTATTGTAATCCATTTTAAAATATATATTTTTAATACTATTTTTTATTTATGTTTAATTTTTTATTATTTATTAGGCCTAAGGGTTTATATGAGACACAATTTTGGGATAAACAATAATGCTATTCAAGATTATAATTTTATATACGGTATAACAAAGCTTATATTTACATATGTTTCCTGTGTAGTTGAATATTTTGAAAAAATAAAAAATATACTCATACAAATCATGTTTTTTCATGTAGTAATATTTAGGATAAGAGTAACAAGCGCAATCAATGTCTTGATAATGATGAAGATGATGATGATGATAATTGTTGTTTTAAGGGGCCTATCATCTAGGTTATCGGCCCCTAATTGTATGGGTGATGGTGAAAAATGAGATGAGGCAAATAAAGGACAGGAGGAAAAGAAATGCCCTCAACCCTCGAAGAATGCGGATTGAGGGACTTGGAAGGAAGGAGAGCCATAAAAGGCAGATAGGAAAGTGAAAGAGGAGAGGGTCCGTCCCACAGGTAATGGATAAAAGGGGGAAAACCGGACCCAGCTCAGGAATCCTCCGGGTCGCCAACTCCCGAACTCACTAGCCGTGAGTCGCTGAGGGTGTAGCAATATCTAGGGTGCACAAGAAGTGGTGGGGCTACATACACCCTGCCTCCTTGAGGGCCTTGAGCAGAAGGCAGGAGATAACATGAAAAGAAAAAGAAGGATGACCCCTCGCAGAAGGAGGGTATCAGAAAAGATGAGACAAGGGACAATTAAGGCGGGAAAGGAAGAGACTCCCTAGGGCTCGGATACCCTAATACCGTCGGGGTGGGAAGAGAACAAGAGTTGACCAAGTGAGGTAGACAGGAAAGAAGACAGAGAGGAGCCCGGCACATGTACGTGGAAGCAATGGCGGATTCAGCATGGGCCCTGTGGTCGCCAACCCACGTCCCACTAGATGTGAGCCCCTGGGGGGCGATCAATGTATTAATTGCCACTTAGTCTTAATGAAAAATATAAATAAAAGCACTAGAAACACAAAAACAAGAAACTACTTCAGAAACAGAAAAAGTAACGTAAATAGTCGCGCGGATTGCTATTGTAATCCAAACAATTTTAAAAATCCACCAAAAATCGATGCGTTTGCTTTGAGCGCTGTCACTTGACTGACAGCAGTGCGGGTGTGTGGCCGGGCGTTTGCTTTGAGCGCTGCCACTTGACTGACAGCAGTGCGGGTGTGTGACCGGGCGTTTGCTTTGAGCACTGCCACTTGACTGACAGCAGTGCGGGTATGCGACAGGGCGTTTGCTTTGAGCGCTGCCACTTGACTGACAGCAGTGCGGGTATGTGACCGGGCGTTTGCTTTGAGCGCTGCCACTTGACTGACAACAGTGCGGGTGTGTGACCGGGCGTTTGCTTTGAGCGCTGCCACTTGACTGACAGCAGTGCGGGAGTGTGACCGGGCGTTTGCTTTGAGCGCTGCCACTTGACTGACAGCAGTGCGGGTATGCGACCGGGCGTTTGCTTTGAGCGCTGCCACTTGACTGACAGCAGTACGGGAGTGTGACCGGGCGTTTGCTTTGAGCGCTGCCACTTGACTGACAGCAGTGCGGCATGCGACCGGGCGTTTGCTTTGAGCGCTGCCACTTGACTGACAGCAGTACGGGAGTGTGACCGGGCGTTTGCTTTGAGCGCTTCCAGTTGACTGACAGCAGTGCGGGTATGTGACCGTGCGTTTGATTTGAGCACTGCCACTTGACTGACAGCAGTGCGGGTATGCGACCGGGCGTTTGCTTTGAGCGCTTCCACTTGACTGACAGCAGAGCGGGTATGTGACCGGGCGTTTGCTTTGAGCGCTTCCACTTGACTGACAGAAGTGCGGGAGTGTGACCGGGCGTTTGCTTTGAGCGCTGCCACTTGACTGACAGCAGTACGGGAGTGTGACCGGGCGTTTGCTTTGAGCGCTGCCACTTGACTGACAGCAGTGCGGGTGTGTGACCGGGCGTTTGCTTTGAGCGCTGCCACTTGACTGACAGCAGTGCGGGTATGTGACCGGGCGTTTGCTTTGAGCGCTGCCATTTGACTGAGTGCAGTGCGGGTATGTGACCGGGCGTTTGCTTTGAGCGCTGCCACTTGACTGACAGCAGTGCGGGTATGCGACCGGGCGTTTGCTTTGAGCGCTGCCACTTGACTGACAGCAGTGCGGGTATGTGGCCGGGCGTTTGCTTTGAGCGCTGTCACTTGACTGACAGCAGTGCGGGTATGTGACCGGGCGTTTGCTTTGAGCGCTGCCACTTGACTGACAGCAGTGCGGGTATGCGACCGGGCGTTTGCTTTGAGCGCTGCCACTTGACTGACAGCAGTGCGGGTATGTGGCCGGGCGATTGCTTTGAGCGCTGTCACTTGACTGACAGCAGTGCGGGTATGTGACCGGGCGTTTGCTTTGAGCGCTGCCACTTGACTGACAGCAGTGCGGGTATGTGACCGGGCGTTTGCTTTGAGCGCTGCCACTTGACTGACAGCAGTGCGGGTATGCGACCGGGCGTTTGCTTTGAGCGCTGCCACTTGACTGACAGCAGTGCGGGTATGTGGCCGGGCGTTTGCTTTGAGCGCTGCCACTTGACTGACAGCAGTGCGGGTATGTGACCGGGCGTTTGATTTAAGCGCTGCCACTTGACTGACAGCAGTGCGGGTATGTGGCCGGGCGTTTGCTTTGAGCGCTGCCACTTGACTGACAGCAGTGCGGGAGTGTGGCCGGGCGTTTGCTTTGAGCGCTGCCACTTGACTGACAGCAGTGCGGGTATGTGACCGGGCGTTTGCTTTGAGCGCTGCCACTTGACTGACAGCAGTGCGGGTATGTGACCGGGCGTTTGCTTTGAGCGCTGCCACTTGACTGACAGCAGTGCGGGTATGTGGCCGGGCGTTTGCTTTGAGCGCTGCCACTTGACTGACAGCAGTGCGGGTATGTGGCCGGGCGTTTGCTTTAAGCGCTGCCACTTGACTGACAGCAGTGCGGGTATGCGACCGGGCGTTTGCTTTGAGCGCTGCCACTTGACTGACAGCAGTGCGGGTATGTGACCGGGCGTTTGCTTTGAGCGCTTCCACTTGACTGACAGCAGTGCGGGTATGCGACCGGGCGTTTGCTTTGAGCGCTGCCACTTGACTGACAGCAGTGCGGGAATGTGGCCGGGCGTTTGCTTTTAGCGCTTCCACTTGACTGACAGCAGTGCGGGAGTGTGACCGGGCGTTTGCTTTGAGCGCTGCCACTTGACTGACAGCAGTGCGGGAGTGTGACCGGGCGTTTGCTTTGAGCGCTTCCACTTGACTGACAGCAGTGCGGGTATGTGGCCGGGCGTTTGCTTTGAGCGCTTCCACTTGACTGACAGCAGTGCGGGTATGTGGCCGGACGTTTGCTTTGAGCGCTGCCACTTGACTGGCAGCAGTGCGGGTATGTGACCGGGCGTTTGCTTTGAGCGCTTCCACTTGACTGACAGCAGTGCGGGTATGCGACCGGGCGTTTGCTTTGAGCGCTGCCACTTGACTGACAGCAGTGCGGGAGTGTGACCGGGCGTTTGCTTTGAGCGCTTCCACTTGACTGACAGCAGTACGGGAGTGTGACCGGGCGTTTGCTTTGAGCGCTGCCACTTGACTGACAGCAGTGCGGGTATGTGACCGGGCGTTTGCTTTGAGCGCTGCCACTTCACTGACAGCAGTGCGGGTATGTGACCGGGCGTTTGCTTTGAGCGCTGCCACTTGACTGACAGCAGTGCGGGTATGCGACCGGGCGTTTGCTTTGAGCGCTGCCACTTGACTGACAGCAGTGCGGGTATGTGACCGGGCGTTTGCTTTGAGCGCTGCCACTTGACTGACAACAGTGCGGGTATGCGACCGGGCGTTTGCTTTGAGCGCTTCCACTTGACTGACGACAGTGCGGGTATGCGACCGGGCGTTTGCTTTGAGCGCTGCCACTTGACTGACAGCAGTGCGGGTATGTGGCCGGGCGTTTGCTTTGAGCGCTTCCACTTGACTGACAGCAGTGCAGGTATGTGACCGGGCGTTTGCTTTGAGCGCTTCCACTTGACTGACAGCAGTGCGGGAGTGTGACCGGGCGTTTGTTTGAGCGCATCCACTTGACTGACAGCAGTGCGGGTATGCGACCGGGCGTTTGCTTTGAGCGCTGCCACTTGACTGACAGCAGTGCGGGTATGTGGCCGGGCGTTTGCCTTGAGCGTTTCCACTTGACTGACCGCAGTGCGGGACTGTGACCGGGCGTTTGCTTTGAGCGCTGCCACTTGACTGACAGCAGTGCGGGAGTGTGACCGGGCGTTTGCTTTGAGCGCTTCCACTTGACTGACAGCAGAGCGGGTATGTGACCGGGCGTTTGCTTTGAGCGCTTCCACTTGACTGACAGCAGTGCGGGAGTGTGACCGGGCGTTTGCTTTGAGCGCTGCCACTTGACTGACAGCAGTGCGGGTATGTGACCGGGCGTTTGCTTTGAGCGCTTCCACTTGACTGACAGCAGTGCGGGTATGTGGCCGGGCGTTTGCTTTGAGCGCTTCCACTTGACTGACAGCAGTGCGGGAGTGTGACCGGGCGTTTGCTTTGAGCGCTTCCACTTGACTGACAGCAGTGCGGGAGTGTGACCGGGCGTTTGCTTTGAGCGCTGCCACTTGACTGACAGCAGTGCGGGTATGCGACCGTGCGTTTGCTTTGAGCGCTTCCACTTGACTGACAGCAGTGTGGGTATGTGACCGGGCGTTTGCTTTGAGCGCTTCCACTTGACTGACAGCAGTGCGGGTATGAGACCGGGCGTTTGCTTTGAGCGCTTCCACTTGACTGACAGCAGTGCGGGTGTGTGGCCGGGCGTTTGCTTTGAGCGCTGCCACTTGACTGACAGCAGTGCGGGAGTGTGGCCGGGCGTTTGCTTTGAGCGCTGCCACTTGACTGACAGCAGTGCGGGTGTGTGACCGGGCGTTTGCTTTGAGCGCTGTCACTTGACTGACAGCAGTGCGGGTATGCGACCGGGCATTTGCTTTGAGCGCTTCCACTTGACTGACAGCAGTGCGGGTATGTGGCCGGGCGTTTGCTTTGAGCGCTTCCACTTGACTGACAGCAGTGCGGGTATGTGACCGGAAGGTAGATGACCGCTCAAGGTCATACTTGTTGCCAATCCTTAGTTGCAGCATAAAATGTACCCCTGGATTACAATAGTAACCCGCGCGACCACTCCAGTGTTAACAAAAACGTAAAATTAAGCAATTTCCTCAATTGTGCCAAACGTTGAAGGGCTAAAGAGCTCTGACGGGTTTCGAATTGTGAGTCTTGGAGAGGACTATCAAACTAAAAACCTAAATTTCAAGAATCGCTTCCAGCCTAACTGCAGTTCCTGAAAATCAACCTGAAACCAACCGACAGTAGTGGCTGCGCGGGCTAAAGCGCTGCGTTAGGTCAAGGGGCCAAGCTCTCTGCTGACTCGGTAGACGCGTGGTTTCGAGCCCCACCGTCGGCTGTCCTTGAAATGGTTTTCCGTGGTTTCCCATTTTCAACATCAGGCAAATGCTGGGACAGTACCTTCTGACAGGCCACGGCCGCTTCCTTCCACATCCTTGCCCAGTTTCATTCGTCTTCATCAATTCCATCTCTCATCCCGACGCGCAGGTCGCCCACGGGCGTCGACTAGAAAGACCTGCACTCGGCCTCTCAGGAGGCTACACGACAAAAAAAAACCTGAAACCACTTGTTCCTTTTCTAGTTTCCTTTGTGATTCAAATCCTAGCCAAATGGGGATGGCCACGTTACTAATACATGCAGGAAAGTTTACTCGTTACTTCATCCACTTAAGATTCACCAGTCCGTTCTACCTCATAACTTGAAAATAAAACTCGTCCTAACCTTGATACTCCCTATATTTAACTACTGCGATGTTGTATTAGCAGATGCTATCGGAGAACAAAACAAGAAACTTCAGAGAACTTTAAGTTACTGCATTAGGTTCATTTTCTCCTTGAAATTTTCCTCACACGTGTCTCCTTTTTATGATCTACTTTCCTGGCTAAAAGTAGAACAACAAAGAAACCAGCACATATGTACCCTCATCTATCGACTTCTCAACGAAAGTACACCTCACTGTCTCTCGTGTAATTTTCGTTTTCTTTCTTCCTTTCATGATCGTCACACGCGATCTGGATCTATAATTGCAATTCCTCTACATCATTCATTTGCCTTCAGTAACTCTTTCCTCGTGTCGGTAACTAGAATTTGGAATAATTGTCCTCGTGACGTTAGAAATTGTACATCCCTAACAACTTTCAAACGTGCATGTAAAGATTTCCTCTTGAATTCGTAGGCCAACTAGAACAATTTGTGTATGAATGTGTGAGTGAATGACCATAGTACAATTTTGTTAAAAATGTATGTCATTTAAACTGTATATCACGCAGTCGCCAATTTAATGTAATTTAATTTAATTCTAGTATTTAAGTTGTTGTTGTTTGAGTCTTCAGTCTTTTGACTGGTTTGATGCAGCCCTACATGCCTCCCTGTCCTGAGCCAATCGTTTCATCTCTACATAGCTACCACACCCTACATACGAGGCAATCTGTTTAACATATTCTAACCTTGGTCTACCCCTACAGTTCTTGTCCTCGACCCTTCCCTCCATAACTAAGCTTGCTATTCCTGGGTGTCTTAGTATGTGTCCTACCAACCTATCTCTTCTCTTCATTAGCAGTCTCCAGAAACATCTCTCCTCTCCCACTCGTCTTAATACCTCTTTGTTTGTAACCCTATCTACCTATCTGATCTTCATCATTCTCCTGTAACACCACATTTCAAATGCTTCAATTCTCCTCTTTTCTGCTGCACCAATAGTCAAGTTTCACTTCCATAGAGCGCCACGCTCCAGACAAAGGCTTTCAAAAATGATTTCCTAACACCTAAATTTTTATTCGATGTCAGCAGATTCCTTCTTTGTAGAAATGCCTTCTTTGCCTGAGCCAACCTACTTTTTATATCCTCTTTGCTTCGTCCATCACTGGTTATTCTGCTTCCTATGTAACAGAAGTCTCCTACTTCCTTCAGCTTTTCACCTGCCAATTTGATCTCCATAGAGGTTTCTGATTGATTTCGGCTGCATTCCAGTATTTTTGTTTTACATTTATTAATTTTCATCATGAATTCTTTCCGTAAGACGGAGTCCATACCATTCAAAAACTCATTCAAATCCTCAGGCTTGTCGGCCAAGATGACGATGTCATCAGCAAATCGCAGAGTTGAAATTATTTCTCCTTAAATTTTCACTCCAACTTTAAATTTTTCTCTAATTTCCTTCATTGCTTGTTCAATGTATAGATTTAAGTTTTCCTAATATTTAGGTTTGGTAGGTTACGTATATCGTATTTGAGTATTCATGTAAGTTGCATTGTGTGTGGTTAAGTGTAAGAGAGGGCCTAGAGCCCTAACTTCGCCACAATAAAGGCACCAATAAATAAATAAATAAATAAATAAATAAATAAATAAATAAATTCATCATCATGATCTGAAGGCCAGGCCTTGTCGCTTCAGCCACATTTGTCTCTCACTTGATGAACGTTTTAAGTGAGCATACTGTTTAAATTGAAGTTCATGCATCACAGAATCCAGATGAGCCTTCCACGGTCTTCCTCTTCCTTTCTTCCACAGAACTATTCCTTCCAGTATGGTGGTCAGGAATTCATTATGACGTAGGGTGTGGTTAACAAATGTTGCTTTCCTCTTTTCAATAGTAGTGATCAATTTTCTTGTTTCGTCTACTTCCTTGAGGACCCATTAGTTAGTATTTTACTCCGTTCAGCTTAATTTCAGCATCCTTCTCCACAAGCACATTTCCGTTACGTACAAATTAACTTGTTAAATAATTATTAGCCTATTTTCAATTTTGGAAAAATAGGCTTATGAGATCACCTTTTGTCCGTGTGTGTGTGCATGTGTGTGTGTGTGTGTGTGTGTGTGTGCCTAATAAATTCTAAACGGCTGGAGCGATTTCAATGAAACTCGGTAAGTTCATAGCACTGTTCCGGGCGACCTCGACCGTGCCCTACAAATTTTGTTACGTCTCCCCAATCCAACATGGCGGCTGTGCGAAATATTTCACCAGCATTCGATATCTCCGAAACTATTCGCGATTTCACCCTGAATTTTTTTTTACAGTGATAAAGTAAAACTACTAGAAGTTCACCTATGTGACTTTTGAAAAACTGGTAACTACAATACCAACATGGCGGCCACGCGAATTTTAAAAAGACTTTTCTCACGATTTAACCAACCAAACGCAATAAAACTTGGTACAGTATATGTTTATACACATTGTAATGCACCGACATATACATTCGTTCAATTGTTTATATAAACACAAGATGGCGGCTGTGCGAAATATTTTACCGACATTCTATAACTCTGAAACTATCAGCGGTATCACCCTGAAATTTTGTACGGAGATAAAGGGCACTACTGGAAGTTCATCTATAAGGCTTTCAAAAACCGGTTAACTACAAAATGAACACGGCGGCCAAGCGAATTTGAAATTATAAAATAGACCTTTCTCGCGATTTAATGTTCCAAACGCAATGAAGTCTGGTACAGGAAATGTTTATACACATTGTAATGCACTGGCATCTAATTTAGTTCAATTGTTTACATAACATCTAGATAGCGGCTGTGCGAATTTTAAAATTAAGTTTTTATTTCTTGTGTCGTAATCATGCGATCGAAGTGAAAGTTGGAATAATGAACGTACGCATAATTTTCCTTTAATGGTACATGACTCTATGGCCTATACATTTAACAATCCAACATGGCGACCATCCAAAATATTTAGACGGCTCTGAATATCTCCGAATCTATTATGGCAATCAAACTGAATGTTTTTATGTTCATAGGGGATATGAACTTAAATTCACCTATAGGACTTTAAATAACCTGGTTATCACAAATCCAACATGGCGGCGCCGCGAAGTATAAATATTCAAATGGACGTTTCTCGCAATTTAACCATCCCAGTGCATTGAAACTTGGTACAGTGAATCCTCATACGAATGTTAACCCACTGACATCTAATTTATTTCAATTATTTCCATAACTTCAAGATGGCAGCTGTGTGAAATTTTAAAATCTCCTCGTTACTTCTTGTGTCCTAATCCTGCGATTGAAGTTTGAATGTTGCACGTACCCAATAATCTTCATGTAACAGTACATATCTCTAGGACCTACATATATAAAATCCAACATGGCGACCATCCGAAATATTTTGTTGGTTCTCAATACTTACGAATCTATTACAGCAATCAAACTGAAATTTTGTATGTTGATGGTGGCAATTAACATAAGTAGGATATATGAAAATAGGCTGTATAGTTCTTCACGGAACAACTTGTTTTTTGAAAGTGTTCCTTAGTTCAATACACTTAGCATGTTTTGATTTTTTGAAAAATCTTCACACCGTAACTAGCTATAAGGGCTTAAGTGAAACTATGCAATGACTCACACTAGCGCTTGTAGTGACAGAAAATACAAACTGCTAATCTAACCAACCAGATATGGTTGAGTTTTATTGACTCACCCGGAGTCAGAACGCTAACTACTACACCAGGATGTAGCAATATGTATAGAGTGAGAATAGAAGAAGGCTATTGGAATACAGTACTGTGTAATACAGTATTATTTAATCATTAAGTGATAGAAAATTATAAATTCTAATTTGAAAATCAATAAATGCATATTTCAATTGAGCTTAATTTTTGTGATAAATACACTCTTTTGAACGTCTCTTTTAGGTAGATTTCATTAGAAAGCTAACTATTGCAATGGGTCCCATGTTTCGACTTCCAGAAAATTTCGACATATCTTCGCGTTTCACATCCCCCAGACCCCAAAACCACCTTCAGTTCAAAAGTTTGTATATAATTTATGTATATATAGGCCTATGTACATATCAGTTTCTTGTGGACACGATAACTGCCGTAATTTTGCACCAATCACTTTGAATTTTTTACCGAATATGTATAGGCTACCTATAAAATCTCGGTCGAGTTCGTTACTGGCGTAAATCGGTCGAAGGGGGTGAAAATGGGATTGCTTTTTTCGAAAAAGTGAAATATTGCTATAACTCTCTTAATATGTGAAATATCGAATCCGTTCAACGTTCATACTATGTGTCCGGATGAAAAATGAAAATCCACAGCCTGCTTCCAGTCTCCGACCGGGTCAGGAATGGAATGAATGAAGCCCCCAACTAGCGGCGAGGATATGAACTGTGCCGGCTGACGAAGCCTGTCGCACTCCTCTGGGGCAATGATGAAATGAATGACAGATGAAATGAAATGATAGTGGAGAGTGTTGCTGGAATGAAATTTGACAGGGAAAACCGGAGTACCCGGAGAAAAACCTGTCTGCCTCCGTTTTGTCCAGCACATATCTCGCATGGAGTGACCGGGATTTGAACCACGGACCCAGCGGTGAGAGGCCGGCGTGCTGCCGCCTAAGCCACGGAGGCTCTATGTGTCCGGATAAAGCCCAAAAATTTATGTTTGAAGAGTTTTTTTTATAGCACCAACCATTGACCAAAGGGGTGGGAAAAAGTGTTTTTTTCGGGAAACATTAATCATATCTCTCTTAACAGGCACAATATCAAAACCGTACAAAATGGACAATATTCCCCTTATAATTACCTAAAACTTTTGTCTGAAAGAATTTTTGATATGACCCACCATTACGCCAAGGGACGAGAAAAATGATTTCGGAATTATAAGAAAATGCCAAGAGCTATCAGTGGTTGCCATGGCAAAACTACTAAATTGACGAGGCATGAGCCATCAGACGTTGCCATGACAACGCACTTGCACGAGATCAGATTCAGTATTTCCATCTGACTAAGTGGTTGGTTGGTTTTTAAGTTTAGGGGCTGCGACAATGCGGTCATGTAGCCCCGTGTACTTTGGGTGTGTGTAGAATCTGTCTGATAACCGGTGTTAATTGTGATTACTGTATTAGTGTGTGTTATCTGTTTGTTAATTGAAGTACTGCAACTAACAATTTTTCAGATAGTTCCTACTTTTGCCTCCAAGCGCCACTGTCAACGACTACGAGGCCAAGTTCAGAACTGAGCTACTAGACGCCGCCGCAGTCGGCTCTTGGCAACGAACATAGAAACCTAAGAGCGTTGTATACATTCTTAACCTATCCAATTTAGCTTCACACAGGTGCAATTAGAGGAAGGATCTTTATCATACCATAAATCTATGACATGGGACCGCCGGCTTTACTTCCCCTCCGAAGGAAGGCATACTGAGGGATTTTTAACGCTCTTAAAAAATCCGACGGCTTCGGCCGGGTTTGAACCCGTTATCTTGGGCATAGAAGCTCAGCATGCTACCGACTACGCCACCGAAGCCGCCTGACAAAGTGTGAAGCGGCTTCGGTGACGTAACTGGTAGCATGCTGAACTTCTATGCCCAATGTCGCGGTTTCCAAGCCGGCCGAAGTCGTCGGATTTTCTAAGAGCGCTAGAATTCCGCAGTATGCTTTCCTTTGGAGGGGAAGTTCCAACGTTCGTTGCGAGTTGCTGGTTGGGGTGGCATCTAGTAGGCAAGTTCACAGATAGGTGTCATTGACGGTAGTACCTGGTAGCAACATTAGGAACTACTGCTTGAAATTGACCGTCTGCAGTCCTTACCTGAATTAAGACTAATACAGCCATTACAATTCACACCGTGTATCAGACAGATTCTACACTCACCCAAAGTACACGGGGTTAGATGACCGCGTTGTCGCAGCCCCTAAACTGAGGAACCAACCAGAGGTAGATTTCATTAGAAAGCTAACTATTGCAATGGGTACCATGTTTCGACTTCCGGAAAATTTCGACATATCTTCGCGTTTCACATCCCCCAGACCCCAAAACCACCGTCAGTTCAAAAGTTATATATAATGTATGTATGTAAATATATATATGTATATCAGTTTATTGTGGACACGATAACTGCCGTAACTTTGCACCAATCACTTTGAATTTTTTACCGAATATGTATCCCTATAAAATCTCGCTCCAGTTCGTTACTGGGCTAAATCGGTCGAAGGGGGTGAAAATGGGGGGCTTTTTTCGAAAAAGTGAAATATTGATATAACTCTTAATATGTGAAATATCGAATCCGTTCAACGTTCTTACTATGTGTCGGATAAAGCCCAAAAATTTATGTTTGAAGAGTTTTTTTATAGCACCAACCATTGACCAAAGGGGTGGGAAAAAGTGGGTTTTTCGGGAAACATTAATCATATCTCTCTTAATAGGCACAATATCAAAACCGTACAAAATGGACAATATTCCCCTAATAATTACCTAAAACTTTTGTCTGAAAGAATTTTTGATATAACCCACCATTATGCCAAGGGATGAGAAAAATAATTTCGGAATTATACGAAAATGCCAAGACCTATCAGTGGTTGCCATGGCAACACTACTAAATTGATGAGGGATGAGCCATCAGACGTTGCCAAGATAACGCACTTGCACGAGATCAGATTCAGATTTCCATCTAAGTGTGAAGCGGCTTCGGTGACGTAACTGGTAGCATGCTGAATGTCTATGCCCGAGGTCGCGAGTTCAAAGCCGGCCGAAGTCGTCGGATTTTCTAAGACCGCTAATAATCCCTCAGTATGCTTTCCTTTGGAGGGGAAGTTCCAACGTTCGTTGCGAGTTGCTGGTTGCGGTGGCATCTAGTAGCCAAGTTCACAGCTAGGTGTCGTTGACGGTAGTACCTGGTAGCAACATTAGGAACTACTGCTTAAAATTGACCGTCTGCAGGCCTTACCTGAATTACAGACTAATAGAGCCATCCCAAAGTACACGGGGTTACATGACCGCGTTGTCGCAGCCCCTAAACTGAGGAACCAACCAAAATCTCTGCGGGAGATGTAATTTTGCGTGAAGAAGTAACAGACCGTTACATAGTTACACATCAGTGTCGAAACCTTGCATAAGGATAGTGTGACCACATGTATAAAAATGGACCCCAAATGACAAGAAGGTTACCGTCCCCATAAGACAATAAAATGTTTAAAATAAGCATAAAATGACGAAAAACAAAGTTAATTAAGCTCCAATTATAAAATACCTTCTCGCAATAAATGAGGTCTGATCCTTCTACGAAAATCTGCATATTCTGCCTATTTTCGCCTATCCCCAAGTTTGTCCGGTGAAATCTACCTCCGCCTTCCGGCGTGCCGAGAGGACTTTTTTTATTCATGTTTTAAATGTCAATTTATTCCAATCAGTATTCCAATTGGTCAAAAGAATATTACAATATTTGCATCCGTTTTCTTGACCAATGCAAATATGTTCACACCCAATCACCCAATATTCTTACTTACAGGAAACGGAACGGGAAAATAATGCAACGATCTATGTGGCAATGTTAGACTACTGTTTCCTTATTTACTAACCAAAAAGGTGGGGGTTGGTAGTGGATGTGTTGTGAACAACTGGAAGTATGTCACATGTTATTGTACGTTCCGATTAACTTCTCAGAGGACACAACTGGAGTCTACTAATGCCAAGTGCGTGAATCATCTACAAACCACAGTGCGTGATCTTCACTTGATCAGATCACAAACCAAACATCCTTTCCGTCCAGCCTTGTCCTAGAACAATCTCTTCAACTAATGTAACCACATACACGCAATGTGCCTTCAATGTTCACAGGCTGTTTCAGATTGCTAACCAATGGAGGAAAGATATTCATCATATTTATAAGAGATTACATATAAATATATTTATCGATTTATTGATATAATAATAATAAGAAGAAGAACAGCTGATGGCGCAGAGGAAGCGTGCTGGTCCCACAACCCTTCGATATAATAATAATAGTGATATTGGTTTTACGTCCCTGTTAACAACTACGAAATGGCTTTTAGAGATGTCGGGGTGCCTGAATTTTGCCCTAAAAGGGATCTTTAACGTGCCAGTAAATATACTGACACGGCTCCCTCGCATTTACGCACCCTCAAATGCCAACTGACTCCGCCGGGATTCAATCTCGCTATCTTGGCATCAGCAGGCGAGAACGTTATCGCTGAGCCACACAGCCAGTCGATTTTTAGCCTACTTTTCACATTTTGCAAAAATGAGGATAAAGTAGACATGAGATCGGGCAAATGTCCTTCTGTCTGTCTGTCCTTCTGTCTGTCTGTCTGCCTGTCTGTCTGTCTGGCTGTGTGTGTGTGTGTCCACCTATCAACTCCTAAAAGGCTGCAGCAATCGAAACAAAATTTTGTAGGAGTAAAGATCTATACCTGAATATCTCAAGATCACATTTGAAAATGATGTCAGTGCTACCAACTGCTGAAAAATCGCAATTAAAATTTGAGCTCCATGTTGGATATCTTGGAAGGTATGAATGGGGGCTATTTCAAAATTAGCACACGTATAGATAATAATATTGCAGTTTAATTTCCAGGAGGCCATACATGGCAGTGTTGACAAAATGATTATAAGGCTGCTGATAGGTCCAAATTTTGAATGCATATAACTTCTATACTATCAATTAGATTTCAACCAAATTTCGTATGTGCTATGTGTACATAACCAGATATGACTGAGCGAATTCTTAAGAGCCACCAGGGCTGCCAACTGTTAATAAATGCTCTCATTTAAAAAAAAATCCAAATACCCATATATCAGAAAGTATGCAAGCCGACATCTTTAAACTATGCACACGTATAGTACCTGACATTCTATATGAATTTAGAGTAACTTATATACGTCAGTGCTACCAACATGATTCTAATCCTGCTGAGAGGTCCAACTTTAAATACATGTAACTTCTATACTATCATTTGGATTTCAACCAAATTTCGTGTGTGCTATGTGTACCATAACAGATATGACTATGCCGATTCTTAAGAGTAACCAGGGCTGCCAACTGTTAATAAATAATGTCTCTATTTTTGTTACCCTAATATCAATAAATCAGAAAGTATGCAAGCCAATAGCTCTAAACTTTGCTGACGTATGGTACCTGGCATTCTATATTAATTTGGAGTAAGTAATATAGGCCTACGCCAGTGCTGCCAACATGATTCTAAGCCTGCTGATAGCTCCAATTTTAAAATACATGTAACTTCTACAAACTAATGGATTTCACTCAAAATTGACACAACAATAGATCATATTATTTCAGATTATTTCTGACCAATACAAGTATGTCATTGTTGCCAACATGATTTTACGCTCTGTTGGATCCAATGTTTAACTGCATGTAACGTCCATGCTATCCATTGGACTTCAACCAAATGTTGTATTCTATACCTTAAGAGATGGAACTAAGAATATATTCAGTCACCAGGGTGGCCAACTGTAGTTTTCTATTAGGCTACATTATGCCAGGCATACAGTATTTTGAACTAATTTGAAATTTCGATATTACCAACTTAATTTCGTCATTATTCTAGATAGATCCATATAGATTAATCATTGGCATGAATCTTAAATTTTAAGAAAAGTAGGCTCTTTAGTTCGTCACGGAACTTCTTGTTGATTTCTTTCTTTCTTTCTTTCTTTCTTTCTTTCTTTAGCCAATCAATGGTTCAATAAGATTAGGTTTATCTCACGAACTTCGTTCAGGATAATACAATTTACAAACGTAATATTTAACTAAAATTTGACAATGGTGAAATCCCACAATCTTGTATAATTTTCTTTATTAATAAGATGAAACTGGGATAATACTCCTTTTATATTAATTAGGAAACTATTGACACCTGAAACAACTGAAGGCTCACCAGGAGCATGTTGTGGCATTGATGAAGGGGGCAGGCAGTTTGCCAGAGGATGACAAAGCAGTAAGGGTGTGTGTTTTGTCATCTGATCAACTGAAGATCACGCACAGAGGTTTACAGATGTTTCACGGTTTGAGGCTCGCACGTGACACTAGTAGGTTCTATTTGTGTCCTGAGAAGTTAATTGGGAAGTCTAATTACCAGACGACACGTCATATAGTTTCCGTCAGTCACAACACGTCCAGTAGCAATTGATTTATTAGGTGATGTCTCGTACATGATCGGGTAACAAATGAACAAACCATGCTCGTTAGCACTGGCACCGTCGATCTTTTGTATGTAGGTATGCTACTGTTACCAAGAGGGGGACAAAATATAATCCAGAGTGAAACCCTGGAGGAAAACGGGCAGAGAAAAAACAGGAATCAGATAAAAAATGTCCGATCATGTTCTCCAATTAGTAATGTCAAATTAATTGTTTTCTATCATTAGATTCACATTTTCAATGGTGTCACATAACAAGGGCGATTCGCTTTAAATCAAATTATCCCAATCCACTGAGGATCAAGTACACTTTTAAATCAGTGTGGTTTTTCTATTAATGAATGCTGTAATACCAGAACATGGGCTCGATTTGATTCCATTCCTGTAGTCTCGTTTTAAATCAATCTATCGAGTGTTAGATTAAAAAACTGGCTTGCTCATTTTATAGAAATGAATTTAGTAGCAAAATTCATTCAGGTTGAGGATGACGATGATAATAATAATAATAATAATAATAATAATAATAATGAAAATCCACAGCCTGCTTCCAGTCTCCGACCGGGTCAGGAATGGAATGAATGAAGCCCCCATCTAGCGGCGAAGATATGGGCTGTGCCGGCTGCCGAGGCCTGACGCACTCCTCTGGGGCAATGATTAAGTGAATGTCAGATGAAATGAAATGATAGTGGAAAGTGTTGCCGGAATGACATGTTGACAGGGAAAACCGGAGTACCCGGAGAAAAACCTGTCTGCCTCCGTTTTGTCCAGCACAGATCTCACATGGAGTGACCGGGATTTGAACCACAGACCCAGCGGTGAGAGGCCGGCGTGCTGCCGCCTTAGCCACGGAGGCTTAATAATAATAATAATAATAATAATAATAATAATAATAATAATAATAATAATAATAATAGTAATAATAATAATAGCCTTCGTGTCACGGATTAATAAAATGGAAATGGCATACAACCTGACTAAACACATCTACAATAAGAGATCGATATCCTTAAACGCCAAAATTAGACATTACTGCACTGTTATTCGACCAGAGGCTCTGTATGCGGCAGAGACTCTAATAATGAACAAGAAAGGTCTAATAGAAAAACTAGAGGCTAAAGAAAGGAAGATTTTGAGGAAAATCCTGGGTCCCATCAAAGAAAACAGCGAGTACAGAATGCGTTAACCACGAATTATACAAACACGTGGAGAAAATCAGTGACACGATTTGAAAAAGAAGGATTGCCTTTTATAGCCATGTGACACGAATGAGTCCAGGCAGGATATCAAAACGGATATTGACGTACTTTCAAGATAAGAAAACGAAAGGGGCATTGTTCACGGAAGTTGAGAAAGATCTACGTGAAATGGAAATTTCCCCTAAAGATATCCAGGAGCATGTTCCACTTCAGGAAAAACTACGCACCCTCAAAGGTTTCCAGGAAAAGCCGAAGCTGAAGACAGGGAAGGCGTGGTCCCAAGAGAGAAAAGAACAACACCGGGGACGAATGCGGGAACACTGGGCGGTAGTTAGAGCTCGGAAGAAGAGACAGTTGAACTGACGTTGGGCGAATCGAATAAAGAAGAAGAAGTAATAATAATAATAATAATGAATCCTCTCTTCCGTATTACAGGTATCAACCAAAACATATTTCAGACAATGGAACCAAAACAATATACCAAGACAGAGAAATCAGCACTGATAAAACCATCAATGCTAACCGACCTGATATTCTCCTGCTTGATCGGCAGAAGAAGGAAGCTGTGATAATCGATATATCCGTGCCACTCAACCACAACCTTGAAACAGTCATTGCCCAAAAGGTCAACAAACACATCGAACTGGCCATTGAAGTAAAACATTAGGTGGAAGCTAAAGCAGGTGTACATCATTCTGTCAGCAACTGGAATTGTACCTTCAATACTGGTGGACTAACTACAGGCTCGCGGAATGGCTCATAAGCTGGGACAGATCCAAAAGCCGGTGATCTTGGGCACGCGCCATACAGTGCGACGAATCCTAAATGAAGAGTGAACTCTGAAAGAGCTTGCCATTAATCCGTGTTTTTAGTCAATATACCATTGTTAAATGAGGAATTCATATAACGATAATAATAATCCATGATATAGCTTTGGGGCTATTGGGTCGAGTAGAAATTCAAAAGCCGACATTTCGAGACAACTGCTTGTCCCTCTATCAAGGTTAGTCAAGAAAGAAAAAAAGAAAGGGAGAAAGAAAGAAAGAAAGAAAGAGTAAACAATGGCATATAGCCTCCATAGATAAGGATAAAGAGCCTACTTTTCTTAAAATTTAAGATTCAAGCCAATGATTAATCTATATGGATCTATCTAGAATATTGACGAAATTAAGTTAGTAATATCGAAATTTCTAATTAGTTCGAAATATACCTGGCATAATGTAGACTAATATAGCACTACAGTTGGCAGCCCTGGTGACCGAATATGTTCTTAGTTCCATCTCTTAAGATACAGAATACAAAATTTGGTTGAAGTACAATGGATAGCATGGACGTTACATGCAGTTAAACATTGGATATAACAGCACGCGTAAAATCATGTTGGCAACAATGTCATGCACGTATTGGTCAGAAATAATCTGAAATAATATGATCTATTGTTGTGCCAATTTTTAATGAAATCCATTAGTTAGTATAGAAGTTACATGCATTTAAAAATTGGACTTATCAGCAGGCTTAGAATGATGTTGGCAGCACTGACGCATATTAGTTACTCCAAATTAATCTAGAATGCCAGGTATTATACGTGTACAAAGTTTAGAGCTATTGGTTTGCATACTTCCTGATATATTGATATTAGGGTAAAAAATAGAGACAGCATTTATTGACAGTTGGCAGCCCTGCTTGCTCTTAATAATACGCCCAGTCTTATCTGTTTATGTACACATAGCACATACGAAATTTGATTGAATTCCAATTGATAGTGTAGAAGTTATATGCATTTAAAAATTGGACCTATCAGCAGACTTATAATCATTTTGGCAACACTGCCATATATGGCCTCCTGGAAATTAAACTGCAATATTATTATCTATACGTGTGCCAATTTTGAAATAGCTCCCATTCATACCTTCCAAGTTATCCAACATGGAGCTCATATTTCAATTGCGATATTTCAGCAGTTGGTAGCACTGACATCATTTTCAAATATGGGCGTGAGATATTCAGGTATAGATCTTTACCCCTACCAAATTTTGTTTCGGTTGCTTCAGCCGTTTAGGAGTTGATAGGAGGGGGGGGGGGACACACACACACACACACACACACAGCCAGACAGACAGACAGACAGACACACATTTGCCCGATCTCATAAGACTACTTTTTCCTCATTTTTGCAAAATGTGAAAAGTAGGCTAATAAAAAGAAATACAAAGTAATGGCATGCACTAGGGATGGCGACCAGATAGTCAATGTGCAAATGGATGGTGAAAAACTGAAGGATTTCAAATATCTGGGTAGCTTGATCACATCAAATGGAAAGTGTACGAGAGAAGTAAAAGCTCATACAGGCAAAAGAAGCCTTCCCCAAAAAGAAGTCTTTACTAACATCCAAGACTGTTAAATTAGAGGTGCGAAATAACTTCGTGAAATTTTTGTATGGAGTATTGCAAGTTATGACTCTGAAACATGGACTCTGCGACAAGGAGATGTATCAAAACTTAGGGCATTCGAAATGTGGTGCTGGCGACGACTACAGAAGATACCTTGGACTGATCAAGTCATGAATGAGAATGTTCTCAAAAGAGCAAAAGAGACCCGTACCTTGATTGAATCCTTAAACAGAAGAAGGAATAGTTTTGTTGGCCATTTGATTCGTCATTCTGACTGGTGCACCGCACTTTTCGAAGGGAAACTAGAAGGAAAGAGGACTCAATTTATAGACAGCGTTAAAGGCAAGCACACTTATTGCCATTTGAATCTTCAGGTCAGAGAAAGAAGATGTATTGGAAGATATGCATGTTACCCACCAACCTAGTGGTTGAGGAGAGGTAGAAGAAGAAGAAGATTAATGGTATACGATAGGAAGCCGTGTCGAAACAAATAGTTACTCCATGATCTCCTGAGACCAAGAGGATGTTGGTAATGCAACTATAGAGCGCAGCCATGATTTACTGCGGTGTCTGAACATGCCCTACAGAATTATTATCGAATTATTTTTGGTGAAACTTTTGTCATCTGTATGGAGAAACATTTCACAACTCGTATGATTCGGGAGGCGATTGAAATAAGTCAACAACCACAGAACCTTAATAGAATTGATGGTTATCCTATCAGCTGTTGTTGTTTCATTTGAGGGGCTTTGACTTCGTCGTAATTTAGCTTGGTGTACTTGGGTGTGTTTAGAGTCTTTCTGATAAGCTATGATGAAATAAGGTTCTATCCTGGCATTTGCCTGGAAGGAGTGTGGAAAGATTCGCTCGAAGCCAAAGACTCTTGACATGTTAGAAAATTATCTGCATAATACTTATCTTGCTTTATACCTACACTTTACCTTGTTTCAAATTACTCGCGAACGGCAAGTGCAAACTAAGGGCAAAGCAAGTTCAAGCACGTGGAGGGAGATGGCTGGATGATGTGCCCCTTCCATCCAGTCTAAAAACACTATTTATTTAGCGTATGGCATTACACATGAAACACAAAATACACAATCATAATAACAAATAATATTATTAATAATAATAATAAAAAGTACATACAAGCACAGATATCGACCTATAACCTTATGTCCAGACTATTGATCCAGTCCAGGCTCGATGGTTTAGCCCTGGAAAAGTCGATAGGGTCACCAAGGAATGCTCTTATTTTGCAGTCTTCAACAATGTGCCTGATGGTCTGATTTGGTGAACCACAATCACAGCTTTCCCCATTTGTGCAGGTTGTACGCACAAACTCCATGTCCTGTACGGATGCGGTTAATGGTCTTCCATAAATGTCGCGGTTGTTCAAAGCCGTTGATTTTTTTTACAGGATCTATGAGGTCACGAACTTCGGGTGGGGCATTTCTAGTTCATGTTTCACACCATTTAGGTGTAATGTTAAAATTACTATCAGCAAGCTGTTGAGCCAGTCGCAGGGGTGGATTCCTAGACCGGAGCCGGTTTATTGCTAGAGTGGGAATGTCGTCATGGATTGGAAGTGCAGGGTTGTTCATTATTTTAGAATATTCCTTCCTCAGTGCATCCTGTCTTCTTAACACCGGAGGGGCTACGTGGCTGAGTGTTGGGAGCCAGTAGAGTGGAGTAGTTCTTATAAAACCAGAGATGGTTCTCATGGCTATGTTGAGCTGAGTGTCTACCTTCTTTACGAGGGGGCTGTTCATCCATACCGGCGCACAATATTCAGCAGTAGAATATACTAAACTGAGCGCAGAAGTTCGAAGAGAGTCTGCTGATGCTCCCCAACTAGTGCTGCAAAGTTTTTGGATGAGGTTATTTCGTATGCTTACTTTTTGAGATGCAATTTCCAAATGTTTCTTGAAGGATAGAGTCCTATCCAGAGTCACTCCAAGATATTTTGGATGACTCTGGTAGGGAAGCACAGTGTTGTTCATTCGGACTTCCAGTTTATAGTCCGCTGTTCTGTTGCTTAAGTGGAAACTGCTGACTTTGGTTTTGGAAAGATTTGGTACGAGTCTCCACTTAGAGAAATATGCATGTAGTTGATTGAGATCATCGGTTAGAATGTTTTCAGTAGTTTTGAACTCCTTGTGTTGAACAGCCAGAGCCAAATCATCAGCATGTCGAAACTTCCTTGCACTGGTTTCAGGTACGCCGGAAATATATATGTTAAAAAGTACGGGAGATAGTACTGAACCCTGGGGTAGTCCATTATTGAGTTTCCGTTGTTTACTTATACGATTACCCTGTACTACGTGGAAGTGTCTGTCTGAGAGCATGTTATTAAGTAATCTCAGTGTAGTTCGACAGGGGATGACTCTGATCAATTTGTACAGGAGTCCTTCTTTCCAAACTGTATCGTAAGCAGCAGTCAAATCGATAAAAGCTACGGATGTCTTAACTTGTTTCTGAAATCCGGCTTCAATGTATGTAGTTAGGCTTAGAACCTGGTCTGTGCAACTCCTGTTCGGTCTGAAACCTGCTTGTTCCATCGGGATGGTTTCCAAGATTTGTGGGCCTATCCTGTTCAGTAGAAGTCTCTCAAGGAGCAGCAGCTGAGAAGTGCTATTGGACGGTAACTTTCTACTTTATCGGAAGGTTTGTTTGGTTTCAGAACAGCTATAACTTTGGTGATTTTGAAGACTTTTGGCAGGCACCCTGATTTAAGGATGGATGAGAAAAACTTGGTCAGCCATATTCTAGTCTCTTTCCCACATCTAATTAGGAACTCAGGATGTATCCCATCAAAACCAGGTGCCTTGCCTGATCTTAGGTCCTTGAGAGCTGTTTCAAGTTCCTCCACCGTGAACATCTGAGAGACTTGTGTGTCATCAGGTGTCACTTGTCGGTTGTTCCTAGACTCCTTTTTCATTGTTCGTGTGTGATTTTTGTCTCGTGGGGCTTTAGATAGTGAGACAATTCTGTTGGCTATTTGATCTGGCGATACTGGCTGATCTACCCGAATTGGCGGACTGCTTCCTCCCAACTTCTTCAGTAAGCTCCAGGACGGTCGGCTTGATTTCTTAAAATCCAACTCGTTGCTCACGTCCGTAGGTTTAACCATACAGTACTCTACACGTGACCCCTGGGTGGTGCTAAGCGAGCAACAGTATTCTGGTAGCCAGACTTATCCTCTTAAGAAGATCTCCTGGCTATAATACACATGGAATCAAATTTTCTCTAAAAACACTTATTGTGGGCGGTGTATTGAAGATAGAGATATGCTGTCGCGGAATTTTTGTAGAACCTTTCATGCTGATCAATCCTTACGCTCATAGTATATTGCTATTTTTAACGGTTTGCCCAGCGTAAGCTTAAGAAGCACACGGACGCCAAGTTTGTTTTCGACTTTTTTACTGAAATCGTTACTGCTTGGCTTCCTTTGATCATACATAAATTATTTTTACAGAATCCTTCCTCGAGATATCCTTTACAGAATGGTGAAAACCGCATCGAAATCCATCCAGTGGTTCTCGACATTACCCGTGACATCCAAGAATCGGGGATATTTGTCTTATACTAACGAAGTAGAGATTGTCGGGGAACACATGCACCAAGCGGTCCTATGACGTCACACACCTCAGTGCATCTAGGTACATTTCGTCCTGTCACCGTAACGTAACGCCAGACCCCAGCGTAACGACGAAGTCGACAAGATCATTTAAAATGATAAAAAAAAACACAGGTTAGCCGCTGTGAGTGCCAGGATTCGAACCTACGATCTCCAAACTTTCTGCAGCTGCACATACAGTCGCGGTGCAGAAAACATGATCATATTTGCAACCGTGCTTTCCACTTATTTATATCGCATTAATAGAATTCATTTGATCACTGGTTTTATATTTTTAATATTATTTCGTCACAGATTTCCATTAAAACCAAATTACCCGTGTAAACAAAGGGTCAGTGGGTATTGGAATAATGGGATGGGATGAAGGGATTTATGTCGTGGCACGATATGATCTCCCATTATCCCCACTTTTATACAACAACTTTACTCATCGATCGCTTTGCCCAAGTTGTGGGAATATACGGGTTAACTTTCGTAATTTCGTAGTAAATCTGTTTCGACAAGCAAAGACAAAAGTTCTGAGTACTGAGATCCCTCGTTAGACAGCACGTTATAATAGCAGAGATACTAACATCTGTTCTAAAATCGTTGAAATGCTTGAAATTATTGATCCCATCTTCGTACAAAGAACGCACGATGTTATTGCGAAATAAGGAAAGTCTCCCTTATTGTATGTGAATAAGTTGAAATTACCTAAAATTAAATCACATCGAGCTGCTGGAATCTTAATGAGATTATGTTGTGGACTATTGCACCTATTCATTGCAATTAATATTGTAGCTAAATATGTGGAGCCCCCGTGGCTTAAGCAACCTCTCAACGCTGTGGTCCGTGGTTCAAATCCCGGTCACTCCATGTGAGATTTGTGCTGGACAAGGCCGAGGCAGACAGGTGTTTCTCCAGAAACTCCGGTTTACCCTGTCAATATTTCATTCCATCAACACTCTCCACTGTCATTTCTTTTCATCTGTAATTCATTTAATAATTGCCCCAGAGGAGTGCGACAGACTTCGGCAGATGACACAGTTCATATCCTCGCCGCTAGATGTGGGCTTCATTCATTCCATTCCTGGCCCGGTCGGTCGACTGGAAGCAGGCTGTGGATTTTCACTGAAATATGTAAAATATAACCTGAAATAGTTTTCACATATTCAAGTCAATGTAATAATTTTTGTGTTCGCCGACTGAAAAGTACAATATCAATTGTTAATAAAGCAACACTGAGAAAATACAGTGAGTTTATTTTGTATCTGACGGAGACCCTCGCTTGCCCACTCGCCCGCGGCGCGAGCCGGTCTCCCGCCGAGCACTTGGCCGTAATCCGCTTCTTGGCGCCACAAGTGTCCCTCCTTTGCAGTCTGCAGAAAGCTTTAACAGTGTGAGGTTCAGTTTAGTCAATTGTTCACGAGCTTATTACTCAGTGTGCTGTTCCAATGCGATTTTCATTACTTACGGAGAGCGATTGTCAAATTATTTTCAACAAGATCCTGTCACTGCTCACACTGCCGAAGCATCCATGACAGAATTGCGTCGCATTTTCGGTACGAGGGTTATAAGTCGAAACGTGTGGCCCCCACGAAGCCCATACTTATCACCATGTGACTTTTATTTGTGGGGGACGCTTAAAATAGAGTGTATGCGAGAAAAACTCACATTATAAATGAGCTTAAAGGCTACATTACAGCTGAAATACAGTGAATCGGTGTTGAGGAACTTCAGAGAGTAAATGCCAGTTTCATAAAAAGGTGCCAGCCATGTGTAGCAGTGAATGGCGAACATTTTCAGCACCAGCAGTGAACTAGGTAAGTACAAATTCCTATACTCGATGACTCAGTGCAACGCGGATGCATAACGGCAAAGTGCGTGGCGGGAGACAGGCTCGTGACGCGGGCGAGTGGGCAAGCGAGGGTCTCCGTCAGATACAAAATAAATTCTCTGTACTTCATAGCTATCTTTAAATATTCATTTCTGATAGACAACGAAAATAAAATTATTAATGTTTTCTGAACTACAGATTTCGGTCACATTATGACCTTCGTCAGCAAATATTCGTAATATTTATAAATAGGAACAAATATCAAGTTGCGAGTTCGCGAGATAACGTGATTAAGCTAAAACAATAATTTTCCAACAGTTGTTGAGAAAAATAATTCAACAAATAAAAATTAAATTTATAATCGAGGTGAGATTCAATAATAATTCTAAAATGTTATCTATCTAAATTGCCTAAAATTAATAAAACCGGATCTGTTTTTGATTAATATAAAAATATTCTACAAAAGCAGCTCGATGTCGGAATGTCAATTTTTTGGAAACTATGTAAAAGTACCGAGCAAAATTTATCAAGCGGCCGAAGTCGTCAGATTTTTTAAGAGCATCAAAAATAATCCCCCATTATGCCTTCCTTCGGTGGGGAAATAAAGCCCCATGTCATAGATTAACGGCGTGTAAAGGAACCTTCAACTAACTTCAATTGTGTGAAGCTATAATTTGTGAGTTAGATTTGATTAGAGCTCTAAGTTCCAACTTTCGTCTCCAGGTGCTGGTTGCAGTGGCATCTAGTTACCAAGTTTACACCTACGTGTCGTTGACGATAGCATTTGGTTGCAAAAGTAGGAACTGCATGAAATAGATCTTCTGCAGTCCTTACCAGAATTACAGACTAATACAGCCATAACAATTAACACCAGTTAATAGACAGATTCTACACACACCCAAAGTACACAGGGCTACATGACCGCGTTGTCGCAGCTCGTAAACTGAGAAACCAACCAACCAAAATGTATCAATTATAGGTTGAAAGAAAGTATATTTTTTGTTGTCATTTGCTATTGGTGTGAAAATATCACTATATATTCACGTTGCCACCATATATTCAAGTTGCTGGGAAATTACTAATCAAAGCAAAAGAAATGTGTTATTATTGTTTAGTACATGATCATGGAACTACTCTTAAGATTTATACTAATAACATGGAAGAATTTTAGCCTACTTTTCACATTTTGCAAAAATGAGGAAAAAGTAGACTTATGAGATCGATCCAGGAAAATGTGTGTCTGTCCTTCTGTCTGTCTGTCTGTCTGTCTGGCTGCCTGGCTGTGTGTGTGTCCCCCTATCAACTCCTAAACGGCTGCAGCAATTGAAACCAAATTTAGTATGAGTAAAGACGTATACCGGAATATCTCAAGCCCATATTTGAAAATGATGTCAGTACTACCAACTGCTGAAAAAACGCACTAGAAATTTGAGCTCCATGTTGGATATCTTGGAAGGTATCTTCCAAAATTGGCACACACTTAGATAATACTATTTCAGTTTAATTTTCAAGAGGCCATACATGTCAGTGTTGCCAAAATAATTTTAAGCCTTCTGATAAGTACACAACAATTGGATTACAACCAAATTTCGTATGTGCTATGTGTAACATAACAGATATGACTATAAGTATTCTTAAGAGCAATCAGGGCTGCCAACTGTTAATAAATGCTGTCTATATTTTTTTACCCTAATATCAATATATCAGAAAGTATGCAAGCCAACAGCTCGATACTTTGCACAAGTATAGCACCAGACATTTTAGATTAATTTGGAGTAACCATTTACGTCAGTGTTGCCAACATGATTCTAAGCCTGCTGATAAGTCCAATTTTAAAATACATGTAACTTCTATACTAACAAATGGATTTCATCTAAAATTGGCACAACAAGATATCATAATATTTCAGATTATTTTTGACCAGCACACGCATGGTATTGTTGGCAACATGCTTTTACGCGTGCTGATAGATCCAGTGATTAACTGCATCTAACGTCCATTGGACTTCAACCAAATTTCGTATTCAGTACCTTAAGAGATAGAACTAAGAATATATTCAGAAACCCGGGCTGCCAAACTGTAATGCTCTATTAGGCTACATTATACCAGGTATATTTCGAATTAATTAGACATTTTGATATAACCAACTTTATTTCGTCATTATTCTAGATAGGTTCATATACTGTAGATTAAGCATTGGCATGAATCTTAATTTTAAGAAAAGTAGGCTCTTTATTTCGTCACGGAAATTTTTGTTTTTATTCATGTATTATCTCAAAATTCTAAGGTAAAATATATTAGCGGTGATATCAGTAGACAGTTTGCCAAATGTTACTGCAACGTTAACTGTTTGGTTGATACAGGAATATTAAATTAAATTAAATTTCAATTTACGTTATATTAGGCTACGTGCCTAATATTTCTATCTGTATTCTTCCCTTATACATGCTCACAATCATGTGTCCTATCAGCTGTTGTTTCATTTGAGGGGCCTGGACCTCGTGGTCATTTATCCCAGTGTACTTGGGTGTGTATGTAATTTTGACTGATAACCTGTGTTATGTTGGTGTCTGTAGTTGAGGATTGAGAAGAGACCGTGGCCGGAACCATCTGAACATTTGCCTAAGGTGGAAGTGAAAAATAAACACGCAAAACCACTTCAAGGATGGCTGAGATGGGAATCAAACCCATTATCTCTTCTCTGTTTTGCCTCGCGAGGTTTAGTGTACCATCCAGGCCTCAGAGCAGAATTAAACTCCTTGACAGAGCCGGGAATCAAACCCGGGCCCATGCGCAGAACAGTTAGCCATTACGCAATGAGACTGACAGTAATACATTTCAAGAACTTCACTCAGAATAAAATACAGCGGCATTTATTTTACCGACCAGCTCGTGGTGTAGCGGCTGTTAGTAGGGTTAGGAAATTTAAGACCCATAGAAGTACAAAATATGCTCTAAAAACTAGCTAAATATGACCTAAAAACTATAAAATATGTCCTAAAAAACTATGAAGTATGACATGAATTTTTGGGATAGGTAGCGTATCACTGACATACAGTAACCATCTTAAGTGTCAAAACGTGATCAGCGATAATACACCAGACACATTTAATCATACAAACTGACAGAGAGCTACAGAACATTAACATTTTCATCATTCATTCAGTATCATATCCTTGAGATGCAGTTCTTGCTCGGTTTTCCTAAAAGACATAACATAGCATTTCCTTGTTTTGTTAATAGCTTCTGAGCTAAATATATCTACTGGAGTGACATCCTATTGATAGAGAGAAGCACACTATCGTCATGTTCCGTCACCTCATACGTTCAGTGTCGCAATCTAACTTGTCCAGAAAGATGTGCTAAAAACGTCCGCAGAGGAGCGCCCTCTTGGAATCAGGTCTTCTAAACCTATGTGTTCTGGGAAAAGAAAGAAAGAAAAATATAGTGTATCTACTACACTATTCGTAAATACTGTGTTTGAAACTCGACGCAGATAACACGTGCCTTGTTAACGACGCCTAAATTTAAACATAAATGCTGAAATTATAACGAAATATGACCTTATATCACTAAAATATGAACAAATATGACCAAAACAATAAAAATGGCCAAAATATGCATTTATAGGCAACATCAAATTGCTTTAAACGTGGACAGGGACCTGTCATTCAAACTTATTTTTCAGATTTCGTGTAAAATGATCTCAGGAAATAAAAGACGTTTCCTTAACATCCGAACCTTAGCTATCAGTCTTGGCTGTCGCAATAAAATAATAAATAAATAAGTAAACAAATAAATAAATACAATGAATAAATCAAATTAAATCAATAAATAAAATTAAGAAATAAAGAAATGAACAAATAAACTAAAAATAAATAAATAAAATAAATAATAAAAGAATAAAATAAATAGATAAATAAATAAATAAAGCGATAAATAGATAAATAATGTACATAAATAAATTACTAAATGGAAAATAAATAAATAAATACTTATATAAATGAATGAATAAATAAATAAATAAGTACATAAATAAGTAAGTAAATAAACAAAAAATAAGAAAGTAAGTAAATAAATACTTAAGTAAATGAATAAATAAATAACTTAAAAATAAATAAATTGTTAAAGACATAAATAGATAAATAAATAAATTTAAAAAATTGAGAAATTAAAATAAATAAATAAATAAATAAATAAATAAATAAATAAATAAATAAAGAAAGAAAATAAAACAAGATGTTCAGTAAAGAACATACAGCCTAATTTCTCCTAAATGCATGGGTATTGTTATAACTCTTTGTCCTTTTCAAGGAGTTTATTTGAATGTTGGTTGTAGTAGCTTGTTGAAATACAACGTGTTATACGGATATTGAACATGAATATTATGTGTCCTTTGCTAGTGCTACCTCCGTACAAAATTTCATTCAATTTGGTTTCACCGTGTTTGAATTGATATGGTGAATCGATTTTCACACATACATGGCCGCTATCTGCAAACTGTTGGGTTGATGATCTTGTAGTTTGGTCAAAAGATGCCTACCACATAAAGGTATGTCATTGCAAAATTTAGTAGAGATCAGATGATTAGGTTGGTCGTAATTTGATTTAAGCATTTAACATTTGGGTGGCCGCCATTACGTTTCCGTTAAGATGGCGGCATATAAAACTTGACACTGAGGATCCCTTTGCTAGTGCTACCTATGTACCAAATTTCGTTAAATTCCGTTTCACTGTATTTGAATAGATAGGGGAATAGGTTTGCACACATACATGGCCGCCATCTGCGAACTAGTGGGCTGATGATCTTGTAGTTTGGTAAAAATATGCTTGTCACACAAAGGTATGTTGTTGCAAAATTTGGTAGAGATGAGAGTATTATTAGGTTGGTCGTAATTTGATTTAATCTTTTAACATTTGGGTGGCCGCCATTACGTTTTCGTCAATATGGCGGCGATATAAAACATGACACGGAGGTGCCCTTTTCTAGTGCTACCTCAGCACCAAATTTCGTTCAATTCGGTTTTACTGTGTTTGAATAGTTTGGGGGAATCAATTTGCACACATACATGGCCGCTTTCCGTAAATTATTGGTCTGATGACCTTATAGTTTGGTCAAATGATTCTTCATACATAAGGGAATAACGTTGCAAAACTTAGTAGATATCAGATGATTATGTTGGTCGTTATTTGAATTAAACTTTTAACTTTTGGGTGGCCGCCATTACGTTTTCGTCAAGATGGTGGCGACATAAAACATGACACTGAGGTGCTCTTTGCTAGTGCTACCTCTGTAACAAATATTGTTCAATTCGGTTTCACGGTGTTTGAATTGATAGGGGGAATCAATTTGCACACAAACATGGCCGCCATCCGCAAAGTATGGGCTGATGACCTTGTAGTTTAATCAAAAGACGCTCGCCATATAAATAAACGGTGTTGCAAAATTTGGTAGAGATCGGATGAATAGGTTAGTCGTAATTTGATTTAAGCTTTGAACATTTGTGTGGCCGCCATTACGTTTCCGTCAAGATGGCGGCGATATAAAACATGACACTGAGGTGCTCTTTGCTAGTTCTACCTCTGTACCAAATTTCGTCCAATTCGGTTTCACCGTGTTCGAATTGTTAGGGGGGACAGACATTCAGAGTACACACACTCACAGACACACAGACTCACAGACACACACAGACACACAATTTTTCGACCTGTGTTGATCTCATAAGTCTACTTACATTTTTTGCAAAAAACGACAGTAGGCTAAAAATGCATAAAGTGATAAAGAGGTAAAGCGATATATAGGTAAATAAATAAATGCATTTATAGATAAATTGTTATATGGCTAAATAGATGAATAAAGAAATAAATAATGAAATAAATATATAACTATTTATTATTATTATTTAATCGAACAGTGCACGTAAAATCAATACTTCAAATCTTGCCAGATGTCTTTTTTCTCTCTGTCCAAATTCGCTTCATCCTCTCTGATCTCTGCTTTCGGAGCTGTTCAATGTTGCGTGGCTGCTTTCGTTGTCTTTCTTGTTCCTCCCTGAATATCACGTTTTGAATGTTGTCCCGAAATAAATTCCTACTATATATATATCTGTAATGTCAATGTCGGCTTCCTTAAGATCACTTAATGTCTGTGTAAACCACGCTGGTTGAACTTAAAGTTTTAAAAGTTATCTATAATTATATATTAGACCAGGGGTTCTCAAACTTTTTCAATCATCGTATCCCTCTAAAAAAATTAAGCATCCTGCGTACCCCCTAATAACCTTTCTTAGGTAGTAATAATGGTTATAAAAAATGTAAAAGGTATTTAGTTAGTATGGTTAACCTTTGTAATTTTATGAGGAAAGATATTTTAATAAAACAAAATATAGTTTTTGTTTTTCAGTTCCTTTTCCCAAAGGGTGATTTTTGCAATCATTGCGTTAGTTTTCATTTCAAGATAGAACATATCAGAAACACTACCTTGCATACACTTATTCCAAATGTTCAGTTTTTCAAAAATACCACTTAAATAGGCCAATTTTAAAAGCCAAACAAAGTCATTGAGTACTGATGATAAATTAGAATTGTGCTCGGTAAAGAAAATATGCAATTCTTTGTGGAGTTCAAATACACGAGCCGTAAATAACTCAACACAGTAGTCACGGCACGAAGCTCACTGCACATGTAGATCGAGTAGAAGGATGGCCTGCCGCGTACCCCCCACAGGTTGAGAACCCCTGTATTAGACTATAAATGAAATTTTAAAACATGAAATGAGAAAAATGAGGGAAAACTCATTATTTCACAATTATTTTGATGTGTGCTCTTGGCGATTCAAGGGAGGTCACATGAACTTACCTCCATGGATACACCTGGAATCGGATGGTAACGCTTTCGGCCATGTTTTCCAATTAACGATGTCACATCAATTCGTTTACAACATGGGCTTCAGGTGTTCAATGCTATATATAAAACGTTACGAATCAAATACAATTACATGCATGCACACAATAGATAAATTAGAGATTTGAAACAGGTGAACGAGGATCAGTGGAATGGGAGATCATGACATGGATCTGATCTCACTATATCCCCTATAATGCAGTGTTCTCTTGTGTTGTAAAACAATTTCATTGGTTGGTTACATTGATCGAAACAGGACTAACTGAAATTATCTATGTTCAATCCACCTAATGGGGAGTGGATATTTAGATTCAGGTCCACAAAGTCCGTGGTTCAATTGCAATAAATTTTATTATGGTCTGAGCAATGGAATGGGGTACACTCAGCCTTTAACATCAGAAAAGGATACTTAAGGAGTGAGTCTTATGCAAGGCTCCCGCACGATATATCAATCAATTCATTCAATAAATCAATCAATTAATCAATCAGTATAAAATAGAGAAACAAATAAGTTAGGAATGAAAAGAGAAAAATGAAAAGGAAATGAAAAAGTAAGAATGAAATAAGCAATAAGTAAATACCGTAAGTAAATACATAATGAAAATGAATATGTAAATATAGGAAATATAGAAATAATGAAACAAATTTGTAAATAATTAAATAAATAAAGAAAGAAAGAAAGAAAGAAAGAAAGAAAGAAAGAAAGAAAGAAAGAAAGAAAGAAATGAAATTCATTAATTAAATCTCTCTATATATAAAAATGAAAGTTTGTCTGTTTTTTTTTCTGAGTTTCCACGGAAATTTGAGTTATTAACGCGTTTCAGACTGGTTTAAGACGGTTGCGCGCAAACAACATTTTTGTCTGTCTGTGTGTCTGTGTACAACTATGTACGCGCATCACTCGAGAACGGATGAGTCGATCAACGTAAAATTTGGTACAGATGTCCATCAGAGGCACGAAAGTAATCATTGATGTAACTCTTCTCCATACCTCTCATAAAAGAGGGCGTACCCTGTTAAAATGCATGCTGAAATGGGCGTAGAAAGACGAGACAAGGCTCATTTTCAGCGTATCAATGAGAGAAACAAAATTCGGGAGCCCTATGGGCCCCGAAACCCACATTTTAAGGTCCTAAAACCAACAGTTTTTGAGATATTCCCAGAAAACTAATTTCATTTAATAAACACTAATGAAAGGATGAAAGCCGGTAACCATGGCAACACAATCTGAGGAGTCCATCTATTTCTGTAAGACGCAATGCCGTTCCATGTATTACATTTTAAGTAATCATATTTTTGTCGACAAATGGGTTCTTCGTAAAGATGATTTTGTTTGATACTGTGTGGTTGATAAATATTTATGTTTATGTACGCCTATAATTCATGGTCGGGTGCTTGGAGCATCGTAAAATTAGGTATTGTAACCATGAGTCAATACACCAATCATTTAGAATACTCTTCAACGTACTTCTCATAGAAGGGTGGGTATAAGGAACAACTTTTCAAAGTACATGCTAAAATAGGCGGAAAATAAAAATTATCCTAGAAGGACGACCAAAGCATATGTTGCGCTTCTCAATGTGTGACACAAATCTAGGGAGTCTATTATGGCTTTTAGTGCCGGGAGTGTCCGAGGACATGTTCGGCTCGCCAGTTTTGTAGCTGCTTCGAGACGGACACCCAATGGGTGAGCTACTAGTACCGTTGGGGAGGAAAGTTGGAAGGGAGGGTCGAGGAGTTGGAAGGTAGCGGCTGTGGCCTATAGTTAAGGACCAACCCCGGCATTTGCCTGGAAGGAAGATGGGAAACCACAGAAGACCATCTTCAAGATTGCCGGCGGGGAGATTCGAACCTCCTCGCCTCCCGGATGTGAGCGACTGCCAACAGTCATGCCGCAACGACCTCGGCTAACTCACCCGGTAAGGGTCTCCTAAAACCACATTTCATTGCCCTTAAATTAACAGTGTCTGCGATATACCCAGAAAACTAACTTCGTTCTGATAAACTTATGAAGGAATGACAAACCGCTAACCATTGCAACAGTAGCTCAATTGATAACCTCTGGTTATTAAAACCGATGACCGTTTGAAGAGCGGGTACTACTGCTAGTAATTAATAAAAGAGAGAAGAGTAAAGGCAAAAGGCAAATGGCAAAAGGAAAAACGAAAAAGGTAAAAGACAAAAGGAAAATGGAAAAAGGAATGGGGAATAAGGAAAAAAGGAAAAAGGAAAAAGGATAAAGGCAGAAGGCAAAAAGGGGAAAAGAGGAAAAGGGGAAAAGGGGAAAAGGGGAAAAAAGAGAAAAAGGGAGAAGGGAAAAAGGAAAAGGTAAAGTTAAGTGAAAAAAAATGAAAAGAGAGGAGATTTAAATAAATAAATAAATAAATAAAGACATAAATAAATAAATAAATAAATAAATAAAGAAAGAAAGAAAGAAAGAAAGAAAGAAAGAAAGAAAGAAAGAATTAATTAATTACATAATCAACTAAATAAAAATTAATATTAAAAAAATAAATATATTAAATTAATAAATACACGTGTTCATCCACCCCCTATTATTCCCGTTTTCCAACGGGGTTGGGGATGAAATACGATAAAAGTCTATCTGGGGATAGCTTTTCTAGCTGGATGTCCTTCCTGACGCCAATCTTATGAGAGGAGTTAATGGGAGGTGAAATGAAAGACGTTGCATGGAACTGGGCAAGGATGTGGAAGGAAGTGGCTGTGGCCTGTCAGAAGGTACCGACCCTGCATTTGCCTTGAGTTAAAAATGTGAAAGCTTGGAAAACCATTTTAAGGACGGGCGACAGTTGGGCTCGAACCCATGTCTACAGACAGTTTGGTCCCTTGACCTAGCACTGTGCGTTGGCGATCGTAGCTACCGCTGTCGATAAATAAATAAATATATAAATAAATACATTTATTAATTAATTAAATGAAGGAAGAAAGAAAGAAAGAAAGAACGGACAGACTGAAAGAAAATAAATACATAAATCAATAAATAAGTCAATAAATAAATAAATAAATAAATACATAAATAAGCAAATAACTACGGTACAGTATGTTCACCAACCATCTGTGATTGATGAAATGTATACTTTCAGGTAGAGTTTCACCTATCCCGCCTATTATACTTGGTCATAAATATGACTGTGTTGGTCGACAAACAATTTATCAGTAATTAGTTACGTAGTCTACAAGGAAATGGCCTTAAAGCTCTCTCTACATAAGTGACATAAGCTGTGCGGGTTATACCAGATACACACACCTCAGTAAGATAGGAACAGATTACCTTACTCTTCCGACCCTCATAACAATAAATAAATAACAGAAGTGCAGTCTTGCAACTTTTCTTTTTCAGATCAAGTCGAAAAGCGAGAGCTTAGCAGTGACTAAATCTGATCGTATATCGCCTCACTACACTTCTAAAGCAGAAATGTTGCCGTCACAGCAGGGGTTTAGGCTACATGCCTGTTTTCCTCAACTCCTACTACTATAGGCAAGCCAACTTACATCTGTGTATCTGGTATACCCTATCTTGCCCTCACTTTGATCTAACATCTAGAGTGACTATCCCTCTTCACCCTCTTGTATTGCTCGCTCTGAAATTCCCAATTTACCAAAAATATATCCTCTGATAGTAGAAGCAATTACACCGGGCTTTGTGTATGTCGCCGGCATAAATAAATAATTTTGTCATTGTGTTTGTCGAAAGCGGACGCTGAAAATTACGCCGGGTCCTTTAAGCTCCAGGGGATCTATGACCACGCGGTGTGTTATCATTTGTACAGCGCATCTCTTCCATTTTATTGTACCCACATCCAAGCTTCAAGGGCATTCTCATGACTCGACGAAATTAGGATTCAATATATTTGAGCCACCCATTACGTTGGTTAATACGGGCGCTTACAAAGAATCGATCAACTCAAGATTATTAATACGAATATTTTATTTTCTTTGCACAGGAATTCCCAGAACCGTGCCAATGATTTTTATTTTACATGATTTTGAATTAACTACCTTCGTAACTACCATGTGTAAAAGTATTATAATTAAAATGAGCTGTAAAAGTACATTAATTACTGTACAATAGAGAAGTTATATAATTAGGGAAATTGTTTACATTATTTAAATGACTCATGGTGGTACCGTATTGATATGCTAGAATAGTTCTTAATAAGAGTTGTACACCCGCCTGAATCAATACTATATACTGTGCCCGCTTCTCCAATGGGACAGGCGATCACCCGGCTAGCACCCCGGCCCCATTAGAAGAAACAGCCAAGGGAGTGGGTACAAAAAAAATTAGGGCGTGAATCTTGGTTCATACAGACAAGACTATGAAAAGCTCCAGTGAGCTAGAGACAAAGGGTCTCGGGTCGTTTACGGGTTGGGATGGTAAATAGACTGAACCAGGATTCACAAGCAAAACCCTAACTTGAATTGACAAACAGAAAAGAAAGTAAAAGCCCTCGTAAAATCACATCTGCCCCTTTATTGGCCAAAGGATAAATAAGTATGCAACCTGCCTATCACGCACGAGTATAATGTTATGGTGGGACAAAGTCCGGAAAAGAAATAAAGTTCATAGTCCCTAAACAAAGAAAAGAAAATTACGCTTATTCAAACTCGTGGGTGTCCTCTCTTAAAGTTCCGACAGGGAGATCGTCTTTCAAAAAGCTAAATTAACCATAATTTATCGGTGCACACGCATGTAAACATCACTAGCCCAATCAACATAAAGTTCACCTGCGGCAAAAAAAACTCTTAAGAAAATATCGAATGTCTATATAAATTACAACTGTCTACCCTTATACAGTAATGGACGGATCTCCTCTATCGAACTGCAAATGAATAATTAAAGAGCATCATGTTACATCAAATAGCACTCAAACATCGACTCAGCTTCACATAAGATGACATTTCAACAATTAATTATAGCCTATCATAAATTATTAACACACCCAGATTGTGCTTACATATTTACACTACTAATTCTTATTATTATTATTAATTTATCTTCCTCTTTCCAACAACCTAGATCCACATGGTCATATTTGTCCTTGTAATTAAATTATAGCATTGTCAAATGTTTATGAAAGGTTACGAACCTCGCAATAAGGCGCCCTAGCGTATTTCATACTCACATAACCAACATTTAATCGTAACCCTTCCGCCGAACACTCTGTGTGAAGATCCAAACAACCTGACCGTCGAGCGCACCATCAATTACACCCCTGCGCTATTCAATACAACTCATCAATGAACGTGGCACGTTCGTCAAGAGGACCCTGTCCTTACAACAACAATTCCACGGACATCCGTCGCCCCGTGAATAATCTCGTCACATTTTGACGGAAAAAATACCATATCTAATTACCACATAATTATCACATAAACTTTACACAACATCATTACAAAATAAATCAGGCATTATCAGCATGTGTCAAGAACCCACACTAACAGAGCGTATCAACTTTATCGGGACCACGAGGTCGTATGATAATATGGCATCCTATCCAAGGAACCTTATCCGGCAATCTTCAACCATATTCATTGCTATAAAAAAAAAATCTGTTCATTCCGTGACAAACCTTTCAGAATAGAATTCGAATAATGACCTCTGAAATCGACGTGCTAGGATCTCCCAGCAAAATGGGCATCTCTTATTATGGTCACCCAATTTCAAATTATTATTATTATGACTCAGAGAATAAATACATGTCTTACTCCTACCATTGATGCTGTAAATTTATATAGGTCAAATGACCCGAGAAGAAAGACAAAAAAACATCTGCACGACCCTATGAAAAGAAAAAAAATGATGCTCTTATTCAATCTGGAATAAATTATTATAAAGGGCGTTAAGTTACACGATCTCAGGTTATCTCATGGCATGGCTATTCGAGGTAGAAGTTCTCTTCTTTCTGATGAACAAGGATGGAAAGGAAACGTCTTACTTTATATCTGGCGTCCTCGGAAATCCATGGCGTCGGCGTCGTCATCGTCGGCGGCGTCAGGGCGGCGGCGTCCCTCCAGCGTCCCCGCGATGTGGTCTCCCAGCGTACTGGCAGAGGTATCCGCCTCTGGCAACTCCCGATCTCCTGGCGACGCCCATGTCTGCCCACAGGTTGTCCCCCGTCACCTTCATCAGCGCCGTGGATCGACGTCCCAAACATGGTCCACTCGTCCACCTCGTTGAGACCGTTCACCCCATTATGGCCCCTTAGCAGTTCAGTGCAGCATAATTCGCGTGTTAATATGCATGTTGATGCCCAGAATATGTGAGTCCATGGCTAATAAGTTCATGCTGCCGTGCGGCAATATACACCTCACTATATCAGAGCACATATATGCTCGCACACTAAAGCGTCTAGTTCCTGGTTCACTTGAGTCATATGTTTTCACTTCCTTTAGCCCGGTGACACACTTCCTTCTACGAGGAGCTATTTCGAGCTGGCCTTGACCGACATATCAAGTTGCCTGCGGCCCGTAGTCTTCCAACCCAAGCTTAAAGTAGATGTGGCCTCCCTCACTGCGTTTTCACAACGTGTCTTAAAACGCCGTACTGCTATGCTATTTCCGAATGAATGTCAGTTAAAATATAGGGCCTCGCGATAATGTTTCGCCTCGACTATCCTTATATAGTTCTTCCCCTGATACTCGTAAATTTAAACACCTCCTGGTATCAATCTTTAATGAACATAAATCGTCGGCATAAACGGACTTCCTTTATCAGTTCTAACTGTTTCCTCACATACTAGCAGGTCCGATATCGCCTAGAAATATCACACTGTTCGACAAACAAACTGACATGCTTCACTGAAAAAAACTCACTGGCAATATATGCACGCTAGTTTCAGGCTTCATGGCCTGCTGGTTACTCACAAAAACCATTCAAGTTCCCGATGTAAAATCACTGTCTACATGACATGGGCTAATCTTCCGTGCTCCGCTGTGTGACATTCTCGTCCACGCACTACTGACTCACATACTGCTGATTCACATACTAAACATTCCGGAACTCCGTCCTTCTTCGAGAAAAAGAAAGTGGGAGGGGTTGGAACCTTCTGGAGCATTCCCCTGCTCTCGCCGCGTCATGCCATGACGTCATACTGACTCTCCGAGTTCCTTCGTCTTCTGTCATCCGGGGCTGGTAATTGACCCTGACTGGATCGGTCACATCTCTCCCGCGGCCTTCAAAATATAAGCGGTGGGAACATAGCTTATGTTTTTCCTCAAGTGATGCATGTGAACGATCTTTTTCAGTCATCTCCTCAATGCTGACTAACGGGCTTGCCGGTGATACTTCCGCAGATTCGCAGCATTGAAATTCCCAACAAGTGCATTCGTGACGTTGTCAACCACCCTATAGCAATTGTTGTCCATCACTCTGGCAACCCTATGGGGTCCCGAAAATGGGCGCGCAATTTTCCCATACACTCTGAGTGGTAAGTTTGATGACGTGGGTTTTCGAATCAGCACTAGGTCATTGACTCGAAGTGGCTCGCGAAAACGGCGGCCAGCCTTCCTTCTCTCCCGTTTCTGCGCCTGTAGCTGCATCCTCTCCCGAGCCAGTTCGTTTCTCCTTTGCACCGACGGCTCAATCTCTGGGGGTGCCTGTATAACAGCATGCCAAGGTCTACTCGGTTTTCGTCCATGGTGCAGAAGGCAAGGAATTTGTCTGGTACTCTCATGTGTTGTAGAATTCAAGCAACGTTCAATTATGGGTACCACTTCCATCCATCGATGATGCTGTTCATGACAGTAAATCCGGCAGTACTTTCCAATCTCCGCATTTACTCTTTCAACAGGATTTCCTTCTGGGTATCTTATGGAGCTCAAGATATGCCTTATGCCGAGTCGTGCCATAGCTTCTTGAAATTCAGCGCTCGTAAACTGCGTTCCGTGATCGCTCAGAAGGAACTCTGGCTTCCCTGCAGTTGGAATCACGCCGGTCTCAATCCTGCGAATCACGTATCGGGATGTTGCCTTCTGGATAGGGTGCAACATGACTAATTTGGTAAACACATCCATCGTCACCAAGATGTATTGGTTACCCCTGGTGGACCTCGGAAGGGGGCCATACAGGTCCGTAGCCATTAATTCATTCGGACGAGTCGGTATCCTGAAATATCTCTTGAATTTCTATCAGTTCGGGAGGACCAAGGTTTGAGGAATTTCTTAATTTGAAGTTTTTTTTTGTTGATCTGACCGACCATATTCCTGGCTCTCTCGATGTCTTTCCGTATAGCTCGGCCGCGACCCCTGCGAACGAGAATCCCTATAGGCATTCTGTCTTTGATAATATTGATTTGACTGCCTTCGTTGATATTCACCATATCGTCCCTTCGTATTGTTGAATCGGGATCTCCTACGTTCTTCATACGGTTTATTCCTCCATCTGGGTCGCTCGTCTGTTCCACTGTAGCTCCTATCTCGGCTCCGATAGTACCCCGTGTCCCTTGGCCTGTCCGTCTCCCGCGGCGTTCGCTCTTCCGTCTGCGCAATTTTGTCAATCACGACCGTGTTCACATCTCTATTTTCCTGTCGTCCGGACCTCGCCTGTAACTGTGCGCTAGTGTGGTCCAGTTTTCGAAGAATCTCTTCACATCCCTCTAAAGTCTCGGCTCCTGACGCTATTACACTCTTCTGGACCTCTACAGGTAACTGTCGAATAATAGCTTGGACCAATTCGTCCTCCGGCACTGGTGGAGTCAAATACTGCAGCCTGGCGAGTTGCGACGCGAAGTACCCCGCGTACCTAGTCGGATTGGATGTCGCATACCGTTTAGCGTATAGTTCCGCCCGTATGTTCAATTGTTCTTCAGGGCTCCAAAAACGTTTGATTAATAATCGTTCGAACTCGTCCGTGCTCGTGAACGTGTATCGAAATGCGCGAAACCAAGTTAATGCCGTCGATTCCAGGGACCTCTCAATAACTCTTAGTTCCCTCTCACGTGGTATCTTATTTTCCGCCATGTATTCACGGACCTCCCTCATAAATTCGATAGGTGTGACGTTATTAGTCCCATTGTTCCCCGAGAATTTCCTCGGCTGGTGGTCTATACTTCTAATGATAGTTAGGTGTCCCGCGGGATTTGTACTCCGTATTCTCGGCGTTGCATCTACCTCACCCGCCTTTCTAGAAAATGGGGCGTTTTCACTTTCCGTCCCGTTAAGATGTGGCGTGGTTTCAATTTCGGACCATCTAACCCTTTCTGACTCCGATTTGTCTTTTATCTGCGTCATTTCCGCCTCTAAGTTGCCTAATCGAGTGAGCTGCCTTCCCTGTTGAATAATGATCTTCTCCTCCAACTCAACAATGGAAGTGTGGATAGATTCTCTCACATGTTCGATTAATGTCGTTTGTGAATGAGTGATTTTCCTGTCATACGTGTCCTGGAATGATTCAACCTGTATCTGCATGTTTTTCACGTCCTTCGCAACCTCTTCTTTCCAACCTGACACGTCCTGTTTCAACTTATCCAGGGTTTCCTCGCTAGACTGACCAATTTGCTCAATTTTTGCCGTCAAATCTTGTCCCATGCATTTAATATTACTGTTCAACTTCTCCTCAAGTCCTTCAATATTCCCCCGAAGCGAACTCTGAGTATCCCTGATTTGCCGTGCCATAGAATCTTTGAGCTCCGCGGTGAGCACTTGGAATGTAGTTTCTACCTTTTTATCGAGTAGATTAATCTTATTGTCTATAGCCTTTCCTGATAGCCTAAGATTACGTTCTACAGCATCAATGTTTTTCTGCAAATGAGATTCTAAACTCTTAAGATTAGATCCCATGACTTCTAATAAGTCGGTTATGAGACCATCGACTTTATCACTAACATCCTTTTTTATTCCTGCTACCTGAATACCGACACCCTCTTGTGTCCTCTGTACCTCTGCTACCTGAATGCCGACACTCTCTTGTGTCCTCTGTACCTCTGCTACCTGAATGCCGACACTCTCTTGTGCCGTCCATAAGCGATCCATATCGCTCTTCATGTTTGTTTTAATTGACCCAACACTATCCTTAACATTATTAATTTCAGTGGTTAGACCAGTTAATCCAACTTGGATTGTTTTAATATATCAGCAATATTTTCTGTGGTTACTACTTGGGACATCTTACAATACAACTTAAATATAGGGGCCTACATGGGAATGTAGGTCGTCGAGTATAGCCATAACCTGAGATCGTGTACCAACCCTGTCAAATGGTTCACTAAAGGCTCAGTGTGATACGAGGTTAATTTTACACAAGAATTACACATGGCAAGTATCGCGCTCCCATCAAAGGCACGAATCTGACCACACAGTATACTCCCATCACCACAACAAATGATTGAGTACAAAAAAAACATGCCCATGACGGAAACGAAACACACCATCGTCGTCGAGCCCCACGTTGGGCGCCACTTCCCCCCCCCCCTGTGCCCGCTTCTCCAATGGGACAGGCGATCACCCGGCTAGCACCCCGGCCCCATTAGAAGAAACAGCCAAGGGAGTGGGTACAAAAAAAATTAGGGCGTGAATCTTGGTTCATACAGACAAGACTATGAAAAGCTCCAGTGAGCTAGAGACAAAGGGTCTCGGGTCGTTTACGGGTTGGGATGGTAAATAGACTGAACCAGGATTCACAAGCAAAACCCTAACTTGAATTGACAAACAGAAAAGAAAGTAAAAGCCCTCGTAAAATCACATCTGCCCCTTTATTGGCCAAAGGATAAATAAGTATGCAACCTGCCTATCACGCACGAGTATAATGTTATGGTGGGACAAAGTCCGGAAAAGAAATAAAGTTCATAGTCCCTAAACAAAGAAAAGAAAATTACGCTTATTCAAACTCGTGGGTGTCCTCTCTTAAAGTTCCGACAGGGAGATCGTCTTTCAAAAAGCTAAATTAACCATAATTTATCGGTGCACACGCATGTAAACATCACTAGCCCAATCAACATAAAGTTCACCTGCGGCAAAAAAAACTCTTAAGAAAATATCGAATGTCTATATAAATTACAACTGTCTACCCTTATACAGTAATGGACGGATCTCCTCTATCGAACTGCAAATGAATAATTAAAGAGCATCATGTTACATCAAATAGCACTCAAACATCGACTCAGCTTCACATAAGATGACATTTCAACAATTAATTATAGCCTATCATAAATTATTAACACACCCAGATTGTGCTTACATATTTACACTACTAATTCTTATTATTATTATTAATTTATCTTCCTCTTTCCAACAACCTAGATCCACATGGTCATATTTGTCCTTGTAATTAAATTATAGCATTGTCAAATGTTTATGAAAGGTTACGAACCTCGCAATAAGGCGCCCTAGCGTATTTCATACTCACATAACCAACATTTAATCGTAACCCTTCCGCCGAACACTCTGTGTGAAGATCCAAACAACCTGACCGTCGAGCGCACCATCAATTACACCCCTGCGCTATTCAATACAACTCATCAATGAACGTGGCACGTTCGTCAAGAGGACCCTGTCCTTACAACAACAATTCCACGGACATCCGTCGCCCCGTGAATAATCTCGTCACATTTTGACGGAAAAAATACCATATCTAATTACCACATAATTATCACATAAACTTTACACAACATCATTACAAAATAAATCAGGCATTATCAGCATGTGTCAAGAACCCACACTAACAGAGCGTATCAACTTTATCGGGACCACGAGGTCGTATGATAATATGGCATCCTATCCAAGGAACCTTATCCGGCAATCTTCAACCATATTCATTGCTATAAAAAAAAAATCTGTTCATTCCGTGACAAACCTTTCAGAATAGAATTCGAATAATGACCTCTGAAATCGACGTGCTAGGATCTCCCAGCAAAATGGGCATCTCTTATTATGGTCACCCAATTTCAAATTATTATTATTATGACTCAGAGAATAAATACATGTCTTACTCCTACCATTGATGCTGTAAATTTATATAGGTCAAATGACCCGAGAAGAAAGACAAAAAAAACATCTGCACGACCCTATGAAAAGAAAAAAAATGATGCTCTTATTCAATCTGGAATAAATTATTATAAAGGGCGTTAAGTTACACGATCTCAGGTTATCTCATGGCATGGCTATTCGAGGTAGAAGTTCTCTTCTTTCTGATGAACAAGGATGGAAAGGAAACGTCTTACTTTATATCTGGCGTCCTCGGAAATCCATGGCGTCGGCGTCGTCATCGTCGGCGGCGTCAGGGCGGCGGCGTCCCTCCAGCGTCCCCGCGATGTGGTCTCCCAGCGTACTGGCAGAGGTATCCGCCTCTGGCAACTCCCGATCTCCTGGCGACGCCCATGTCTGCCCACAGGTTGTCCCCCGTCACCTTCATCAGCGCCGTGGATCGACGTCCCAAACATGGTCCACTCGTCCACCTCGTTGAGACCGTTCACCCCATTATGGCCCCTTAGCAGTTCAGTGCAGCATAATTCGCGTGTTAATATGCATGTTGATGCCCAGAATATGTGAGTCCATGGCTAATAAGTTCATGCTGCCGTGCGGCAATATACACCTCACTATATCAGAGCACATATATGCTCGCACACTAAAGCGTCTAGTTCCTGGTTCACTTGAGTCATATGTTTTCACTTCCTTTAGCCCGGTGACACACTTCCTTCTACGAGGAGCTATTTCGAGCTGGCCTTGACCGACATATCAAGTTGCCTGCGGCCCGTAGTCTTCCAACCCAAGCTTAAAGTAGATGTGGCCTCCCTCACTGCGTTTTCACAACGTGTCTTAAAACGCCGTACTGCTATGCTATTTCCGAATGAATGTCAGTTAAAATATAGGGCCTCGCGATAATGTTTCGCCTCGACTATCCTTATATAGTTCTTCCCCTGATACTCGTAAATTTAAACACCTCCTGGTATCAATCTTTAATGAACATAAATCGTCGGCATAAACGGACTTCCTTTATCAGTTCTAACTGTTTCCTCACATACTAGCAGGTCCGATATCGCCTAGAAATATCACACTGTTCGACAAACAAACTGACATGCTTCACTGAAAAAAACTCACTGGCAATATATGCACGCTAGTTTCAGGCTTCATGGCCTGCTGGTTACTCACAAAAACCATTCAAGTTCCCGATGTAAAATCACTGTCTACATGACATGGGCTAATCTTCCGTGCTCCGCTGTGTGACATTCTCGTCCACGCACTACTGACTCACATACTGCTGATTCACATACTAAACATTCCGGAACTCCGTCCTTCTTCGAGAAAAAGAAAGTGGGAGGGGTTGGAACCTTCTGGAGCATTCCCCTGCTCTCGCCGCGTCATGCCATGACGTCATACTGACTCTCCGAGTTCCTTCGTCTTCTGTCATCCGGGGCTGGTAATTGACCCTGACTGGATCGGTCACAATACACAATTAATTATTTAACATGTTTTAGTACATGTTTCGAGGATTAATTACATTTTATCCCCTTCATCACCTAAAAAACATATTGAAAGTACAAAATAAAACGTAGCACAGTAATAAGATACGTTATTAAACCTAATATGGTGCACCATATAATTTAGGTTATAAGATCAGAATAAAATGAAATGAAATAGATGGTGACGGTGATCAGCTTGCAGGTGCTTATGACAAATAGTAGTTCCGTATTGAAGCTTGAAATAGTAGATTTGGAATACCAATACTCCACCAATCCGTGTAGGTCTATAATTAATGAAGAGAGCCTGTGTGCTTAAAGATCAATTTCTAAGCCTTTTCAAATCAAAGCGGCTTCAAGTAACACGGCGTGATTTTAAATAATTGACAAATCATTTTCTAAATATAACATTGTCCTAACCTCATATACCATATGCTTTGAACTAACCTCTTTTAAACAAGAGATAACTTTCCGAAGCTGAATCATCAATGAAAGCTAAGAACAACTTGAAGTTGAAACCTTCAGAAAATAAACATCTGAAGTGATATTGTACTGGACAGGTTTAAAATTCAGGAGACTAAAACTCAGCATTTTTTCTAGGTTTGAGCCATGTCTTATGTTAGGGTTCACCTAGGAAATCTAGCTGGTTCATCAGCGGCCTCTTGGTGTCCCCGCCCGGATCCCCACAGGAGTAGCGAACTGCGCGCTACCCCCTTTTTATGAAGCGCACTTGCGCCTCTTTACTGCGAGAACTAAAAGCTCAAGTAGCCATAACCCCCCTATGAAGGCTTCCAAATAGATGGTTTATTGGCTTTCACGGCCAGCGAATTAAAACTCAGCAATTGTTTTAGGTTTGTGCCGAGACTTGTGTGGGATTTTTCCTTAAGACACCTCCCCCAGGGGCTCACATCTTGTGGGACGTGTGTTGACGACCACGGGACCCCAGCTGAGTCCGACATTGCTTCCACTTACTTGTGCCGGGCTCCTCTCTGTCTTCTTTCCAGTCGACCTCCCTTGGTCAACTCGTGTTATTTTCCGACCCCGACGGTATTAGGGTATCCGAGGCCTAGGGAGTCTTTTCACTTTCCCGCCTTAATTGGCCCTTGTCTCATCTTTTGTGATCCCTCCTTCTTCTTCAAGGGTCAGATCTCTTGTTTTCTTTTCATTATATTTCCTTTTCTCTTTAAGATTCCCGCACTGTTTTTGTTACTTGGTTCCCCGTGTATCTAAATTCCCTTTCGTATTTTTTGTAGGTAATTTTTTCTACGTTTCATTTTGTAAGTTTTTTAAAAATCTAAATTACCTCTCGCGATTGTTTTCAAGCTCAATTGCATTTTGTAAAGATTGACAATCTAAATTGCCTTTTAGTAAGTCTTTCAATGTAGGTTTCAGGGCATTTTAGTGAGTAGTCTGAATTTCAATTGCATTTTGTAAGTATTTTCAACCAAAACCGAATTTGGCAAGAATTTTAAATCTAAATTGCAGTTTGTTTGGTGGGCATTTTGCAAATATTTTGATTCTCAATTGCATGTTGTGGGTTTTTGAATCTAAATTAGATTTTGTCAAGTATTTTCAATCTAAATTGCATTTTGTAAGTATTGTCAATCCACATGAGTCGTTTGAATCTACCGTACATTTTGTAAGCATTTTGAATTTCAATTTCATTTTGTAAGTATTTTGAATTTCAATTGCCCTTTGGGAATAATTTGGATTGGAACTGGGATATTTCAATCTGAGTTGCATTGTGTATTTTCAATTTCAATTGCATTTTGTAAGTATTTTGAACCTCAATTGCATTTTGTACGTATTTTCGATCTCATTTGCATTTTGTAAGTATTTTGAATTTCGATTGCATTTTGTACGTATTTTCGATCTCATTTGCATTTTGTAAGCATTTTGAATTTCAATTTCATTTTGTAAGTATTTTGAATTTCGATTGCATTTTGTACGTATTTTGAACCTAGTCTACATGTTGTGGGTATTTTTCATAGTATTCTTTTTGTGATGATTTTCGTTTTAATTTCCCTTTTGTAAGAACATTTTGTGAGTTGTTTCAAACTGAGTTTTAATTCGCTGGCGGTGAAAGCCAATAAACCATCTTTTCAGGAATATAGTTGACAATCTTTTATTTTCAGACCACCTAGTCATTGCATGCAAAAGAACCTGGAAGGAAGAGCGCAGAAAGAGCCATGAAGAGATTTTAGGATGGTTCAATCGCGCTTCTTCGATGGGCATAACAATAACGAAACAAGAAGTTCCGTGAAGAACTATACAGCCTACTTTTCATGCCAATGATTATTCTACAGAATATGAACCTATCTAGAATAATGACGAAATTAAGTTGGTAATATCGAAATATCTAATTAGTTCAAAATATACCTGGTATAATGTAGCCTAATAGAGCACTACAGTTGGCAGCCCTGGTGACTGAATATATTCTTAGTTCCATCTCTTAAGGTACAGAATACAATAATTGGTTGGAGTCCAATGGACGTTACATGCAGTTAGACACTGGATCTATCGGCACGCGTAAACAATTTTGGATGAAATTCATTTGTTAGTATAGAAGTTACATGTATTTTAAAATAGGGCATATCAGCAGGCATAGAATCATGTTGGCAGCACTGCCTTGTATTAATTACTCCAAATTAATCTAGAATGTCAGCTGATATACGTGTGCAAAGTATAGAGCTGTTGGCTTGCATACTTTCTGATATATTGATATTAGGTTTAAAAATATAGACAGCATTTATTAACAGTTGGCAGCCCTGATTGCTCTTAACAATACTTATAGTCATATCTGTTATGGCACACATAGGACATACGAAATTTGGTTGAAATCCAACTGATAGTATAGAAGTTACATGTATTTAAAAATTGGTACTATCAGCAGGCTTATAATCATGTTGGTAGAACTGACGTATATAAGTTACTCCAAATTAATCTAAAATGTCAGAATATACGTGTGCATAGTTTAAAGCTGTTGGCTTATTTACTTTCTGATATATTGGTATATGGATAAAAAAAAAAATAGAGAGAGCAATTATTAACAGTTGGCAGGCCTGGTGGCTCTTAAGAAAACGCTCAGTCATATCTGTTTATGTACAGATATTACATACAAAATTTGGTTGAAATCCAATTGATAGTGTAGAAGTTATATGCATTTAAACATTGGACCTATCAGAAGGCTTAAAATTATTTTGGCAACACTGTCATGGTTGACCTCCTGGAAATTAAACTGAAATAGTATTATCTAAATGTGTGCCAATTTTGGAATAGCTCCCATGCATACCTTGCAAGATATCCAACATGGAGCTCAAATTTCAAGTGCGTTTTTTCAGCAGTTGGTAGCACTGACATCGTTTTCAAATATGGACGTGAGATATTCCGGTGCACATCTTTACTCATACTAAATTTGGTTTTGATTGCTGCAGCCGTTTAGGAGTTGATAGGGGGGAGCACACACACAGCCAGACAGACAGGACAGACAGACAGACAGACAGACAGACACACATTTTCCCGGATCGATCTCATAAGTCTACTTTTTCCTCATTTTTGCAAAATGTGCAAAATAGGCTAAAATAATACTAAATACACATACAGCACATACAGACCATTTGCCGTAAAGAGAGGATGACCATGAGGATCCACAACATACAGAGAACAACAGGTTTGTACAGCTTAGTTAGATGTACAGTAAAAGAAGCTTCGTAAAAGCAGAAGTGTGGTCTGAACCACTGATGTTTTAACAACTTCACTCCTTTACAGTAGATATGAGTCGTCCAGTTGCAAAACTCGTTTAATCCACTTGTGAATAAGAATCATTTCATGAGAAACGTTTCTCTGGACTTTGCCTCACGTATCTTTTGTCTTTGTTGTTTTCTACATTTTGCTTTTTGCTTTGTGTTTTTATCATTTTAAATGATCTTGTCGACTTCGTCGTTACGCTGGGGTCTGGCGTTACGTTACGGTGACGGGACGAAATGTACCCAAAAGCACTGAGGTGTGTGACGTCATAGTACCGCTTGGTGCATGTGTTCCCCGACAATCTCCACTTCGTTAGTATAAGACAAAAATCCCCGATTCTTGAATGTCACGGGTTATCTCGAGAACCACTCGATGGATTTTGATGCGGTTTTCACCATTCTGTAAAGAATATCTCGAGGAAAGATTCTGTCGAATATAATTTGTGTATGATCAAAGAAAGACAAGCAGTAACGATTTCAGTGAAAAAGTCGAAAACAAACTTGGCGTCCGTGCGCTTCTTAAGCTTACGCTGGGCAAACCGTTAAAAATATCAATATACTATGAGCGTATGAATTGGTCAGCTTGAAAAGTTCTACAAAAAAGTCCGCGAGCGGATACCTCTATCTTCGATACATCGCCCACTATAAGTGTTTTTAGACTGGATGGAAGGGGCAAGCCCCCGCGTGCTATGGTGAGCGTGCGGCATCCCGCGCGCTTGACCTTGCTTTGCCCTTGGTTTGCACTTGGCGTTCGCGAGTAATTTGAAGCAAGATAAGCAAGATAAGTATTATGCAGATAATTTTCTAACATGTCAAGAGTCTTTGGCTTCGAGCGAAGCGAGACGCCTCCAGCCTTTCTATCATTTTTCAGCATTTGTAGCATTTAAAATGATACAAAGTCTAGTCTTTCAGACTGACTGTCACTTTTTGGTTTTGTGTTTGCTTTGTGCTTTTGCTTTTGAATTTTACTTTTTGCTTTTCTTTCTTGGTTTTGGTTTTGTGTTTGTTTTCAGCTTTTGCTTTTTTTGAATTTTGCCTTTTGCTTTTTGTTTCTTGTTTTTGTTTTCTGCTTTTGCTTTGTTTTTGAATGTTGCTTTTTGCTTCGTGTTTCTGTTTTTGGTTTTAAGTTTGTTTTCTGGAAAATCAAAATACAACAAAACAAAACAAATTATAATAAATAAACAAAACAAAATCAAAATAAAACAAAATCAAAAAATCAAAATAAAAACAAAATAAAAAAAAAGCAATTAAACAAAATAATTAAAAATAAATAAAACGAAATAAAATAAAACAAAACAAAATAAAACAAAACAAAATAAAACCATATAAAGTAAAATAAAGTAAAATAAAAGTAACTAATTAAATAAATAATTTTACGACAAAATCCTTATTCACAAGTTAATTAAACGAGTTTTGCAACTGGACGACTCATGTGTCAAGAGACAATCGAGTCTAAATGCAGAAGCTTGAGTGTATGAAAATGCAGCTTTTGTCTGTCGAGATTATCTTCCTGCTCTAGAGTGAATCAGCCGACACATCAGAAATTTGAACTGGGATTTTGCTTTTACAACGTTGCTAGTACGGTAGGCAACCCAATACACTGATTTGCATGCACGTTTTACATGGTGTGCCATATATAAAACGAGAATGCTCTCATACTTGTTGCATTGCCATGAAATTAAAGGAATATTAAACGATCTTATCTTTAATACACTAAAATGAAACATGCATAACTCTAGTTTTATTTCAATGTTTCCAAATCGATACATCACCACCTGTACGCCCTTGATAAAGAGAGAATATGCAACTCTTCTAACAGCAATGTATTTCTCAACAAGCAGTTTGTAATGTGTGGAGGTAAACGGACACTTGATATTTCTCTTTCACAGAAAGAGTGGCGCATTCGACAGCCAACATTCCACAACCCCTTTTCAAAGAACATGTTTCCATGTTTTGCCGAGTCCACATTGAAATTACAAAAGAGAAAAACAAAACGCTTGACGTTTTAGCTATTATTACGGAATTAGCAAGCATGCAGATTATATTTCAACCGATAAAAGTTAATTTCAGACATTTCCTCTACCCACAATGAAACGTTATGTTGCCATATTGTTCGTTGCTAAAGCAGTCATAAATCAATAGTTCTTGCTGGCTAGCAGTGAAATGATGCGGTAATCTAGAAGAGAATTCCATGATTTCCCTCAATATTCCAGGACAAGGAATCCTTACACCAATCCCTAGACAACACACAATCGTACAGCCACAAAGACTACCAAGATTATAATAGTACATTATGCAACGAGCCTATAATGGCAATTATTAAGACACGAGTATATTTATAAAACGAGCGTAAGCAGAATGTGCACCAGTATTCAGTAAAACTGTCACCGAAGTCGTTTGAAAGCAATGTGCTGTGTAGAAATTGGATTTGGAGATATTAAGGTACAGTGCTATTTCTTGTCTCATATTTGCCAGTTTATTTACGCGAACATATGGACGGTGCACTTTCGGTAATTTATATAGACATGTTGGATTTTGAGCGCGTGCGCGAAGGTATCCTTACCTAATTGGTCACACAACTGTTTCTTGAGCTCTGATTGATGGGAGAAACTGTTTCATAATGAACAAGAAGTTCCGTGACGAACTAAATAGCCTACTTTTCTTGAAATTTAAGATGCATGCCAATGATTAATCTATATGGATCTATCTAGAATAGTGACGAAATTAAGTTTGTAATATTGACATTTCTAATAAGTTCGAAATACTGTACACCTGGCATAATGTAGCCTAACAGAGAACTACAGTTGGCAGCCCTGGTGACTGAATATATTCTTAGTTCCATCTCTTAAGGTACAGAATTCAAAATTTGGTTGAAGTCCAATGGATAGCATGGACGTTACATGCAGTTAAACATTGCGTCTAACAGCGCGCGTAAAATCATGTTGGCAACAATGACATACATATATTGGCCCGAAATAATCTGAAATAATATGATCTATTGTTGTGTCAATTTTGAATGAAATCCATTAGTTAGCATAGAAGTTACGTGCATTTTATAATTGGACCTATCAGCAGCTTACAATCATGTCGGTAGCACTGACGTATATAAGGTACTCCATATTAATATAGAATGTCAGGTACTATACGTGTGCATAGTTTAAAGCTGTCGGCTTGTATACTTTCTGATACATGGGTAATTGGATTAATAAATATTGAGAGCATTTATTAACAGTTGGCAGCCATGGTGGCTCTTAAGAATACGCTCAGTCATATCTGTTTACGTACACATACCACATTAGAAATTTGGTTGAAATCCAATTGATAGTGTAGAAGTTATATGCATTTAAAAGTTGGACCTATCAGCAGGCTTATAATCATTTTGGCAACACTGCCATGTATGGCCTCCTGGAAATTAAACTGCAATATTATTATCAATACGTGTGCCAATTTTGAAAAAGCTCCCATTCATACCTTCCAAGATATCCAACATGGAGCTCAAATTTCAGTTGCGATTTTTCTGCAGTTGGTAGCACTGACATCACTTTCAAATACGGCCGTGAGATATTCAGGTATAGATCTTTACTCCTACCAAATTTTGTTTCGATTGCTGCAGCCGTTTAGGAGTTGATAGGGGGGGGGGGACACACACAGCCAGCCAGACAGACAGACAGACACACATTTGCCCGATCTCATAAGTCTACTTTTTCCTCATTTTTGCAAAATGTGAAAAGTAGGCTAAACATAGTGTTATAATGAGCCTCATTATGATACAGTTTTCTGACACATTATATTTACCTTTCGACATTGTCGAACATAAATAAGATTTCACACTCAAACAATGGACTGTTACCCTAGATTTTTCATAACCCCCAATAAACGAAACAGCAACTGGATAACTTTTCAGAAAGACCATTATATAATTGGGAGAATCAGGGATTTTATGGCAGAAACTTCATTATGGTGTTCATTGTTGCCTTTTCAGTCTGTCAACACAATTGTGATGGGTTATTCCCTAATCCTAAAGACAAGCTACATGAGATAAATAAATACACTGGTCATCAGTAGGGGAGTAGTGCCGATTTAAACCCACAGCCTTATTTCTTGCGAACATTGCCGTGGTCGGAGATTCACGAATGAGGTGTCGTTGGACTCTGGCTGACGTCCTCTTTCCTATGGACCACTCGTTATATTTTTGAAAATTAGCCCGAGTCCTACGACACCTCGTATACGTCTGTAGCTTTATTGGTTTGCGAGATATACCAAAAAAAAGTCTAAAATCACGGTTTTACCTCAGCATGTTTTTTCATTCCTGCTCAACACAAACATCCTCGTACAAGTCTCTAGGCTTATTGGTTCGTGAGATATCAGTAAAAATCACAAAAAAACACGTGTTTTGAAACATTTTGATAACATCTTCATCTTCTCCAACTTAGCGTTTTCCCTTTGGCATGGGGTCCGCATTTCGGATCATGGAGCGCCAGTTCACTCGGTCAGCTGCATCTTCTGGTTGGAGATTTGCAGCTTTCATATCGGTGTTGATAGTGTGTTTCCACCTTTGTTTGGCAGTGTTTATAATGGCAAATTAATCTCGGGATTTTCCGCCCACACAAAGTTCCTCAATTCTCTACTAGGAAGCGCTATAGTGTTATCCTCCTTGACTTTCATAGCCTTCCAAGGATCAATAAAATTCGACATGACAGCTGCCCTCTTGGCGTCAAATAACAAAGCTTGCACCTGGCATCCGAGGCCATACAATATTATTATTATTATTATTATTATTACAGTATTATTATTATCAGGTGACTGAATATATTCTTAGTTCCATCTCTTAAGGTACAGAATTCAAAATTTGGTTGAAGTCCAATGGATAGCATGGACGTTACATGCAGTTAAACATTGCATCTAACAGCGCACGTAAAATCATGTTGGCAACAATGACATACATATATTGGCCCGAAATAAATGCACTTGAAGAAAGTGCATTTATAGCCAGAAGAGAAGGACAAGGATAAGAATTATACTGCTATCACAATAACACAGGTTATCAGATGGATTACACGCACACATAACTACTAACAAATGTCTAAATATTTCATAACTGCAATATCACGCGAATATAAAACGCTTCCTTTAATTTAAACCTCACTAACGAACTAACTTCCTTTAATTCGTTGTTGATTATTCTTAAGGGGCATGTAGCCCCGTGTACTTGACTGTGTTTAGAATTTGTCTGAAAACCTTTGGCACTGTGAGGTCTGTAGCCTACTAGAGTGAGTATTTGGAATTGTCATTTTGGTAGGAAGCGATTGTGGCCCTTAACTTAAATACCAACCTGGCATTTTCTTGAAGTAGAAGTAGGAAAACACGGAAAACCACTTCCGAGGTAGGAATCTATCCCTCCTCTTCTCAGTTTTTCCTCAAGAGGCTGAGTGTAGCCCGATGAATCCCTCAGACCATAACTAAATGTATTGGTACAGCCGGGATTCGAACCCGGGCCTCTGCGGTAACAGTGAAGAATGCTAGTCATTACGCAAAGGGGCGGACTTACTTTAATTCATTAAACAGTACAATGAAAGAATAGAAAATTACAGACATAAATTTTAGCCTCTTCAAACCCAAGGCACAATTTGTGGTTGAGATTTTCTCTTCCTGTATTTCTTATTAAGTAATGGCAAACATAATACATATTTGAAGACAAGAGGTATAGTTATAACAAAATATTAAAATTACGGGTCACGACTACCTATTACGGTAATAAGCTAAGTCACAAGTTTATAGGAGACGACGAGTGATTCGAACTTTACCGTCACATGCTCTTGAAATGGTTTTTACGCCTTATCATTATCAACTCCAGGCGAAACCGTAATGACACGTTCTAATAGGCCACGACTACTTACTTCCAATTTCCTGCCTCGTTTCATTCGACACCATTCACCTCTGTTGAACTACGCGTTGGAATAGGCATATGGCTGTAAAACCAACACTTCACATAGAAATCACATATCATCTGCGAACCCGTTCACATGGGAATGTTCAGGGGTAGAAATATAGGTCAAAATTAACATAATTTCTGCAGATAAAAGTACTAAAAGGTCTATGTGTACATATGTGCACCCTGGGTCTAAACCTTAAGAGTTTAAAACTGGATATAACTCCTCCAATACTCCTATTGCATAGGCAACTTGTCTAGCAGCAATGCATTTCGGAACAAACCGTGCGTAAAGTATGGGACTACAAGGACACTATTGTAGGTGTTATTCTTTCCTAGGGAAAATGAAGTATTGAGTGGTCATAATTAGCAAAGCCCATTGCACAATACATGTTTCCAAGTTGTTGACTTCACATTGAAATTATAGACCAAACAGTAGAGTACTTTACGTTTGAAGTTTCATTTCAAGAGAAACAAGTATGCAGATTATAGTGGTGAGTTTAATTAGGGGTTGATCCTGAATTAGCCTATCAGCTGGGTCCACGCCACAGGCATGGCCCGTGACACGCACCGAAAAGTAGCCACATCACACATTGTTAAAGCAGTCAACAATGCAAACAATAGGTGACATGTCCGCCCGTCAATGGTGCACAGTTTCAATAACATGGGCTTGTCCTCTTGTTAGTATTGAGACCAGCTTCTAGTCTCGTTATATGGACAATATAACCCACATTTATTCAATATTACTGATTTAAATGGCCGATAGTTACTACGGGAAGTACTTGCCCCGGTGTGTGAGTGGATATCGTGTCGGTCTACTAAACCCCAAGATTGCAGGTTTGCTCCTGGCCGTGGTAAGTGATTTTTTTTTGAAAGGCGGCAAAAATACGATACGCATGTCATACGATGTTGGCATGTCAAAGAACCCATTTGAATTCAGTAGGCCGAGTTCATAGTGGCAAAATTAATCTCGGGGTTTTCCGCCAACACAAAGTTCCTCATTTCTCTGCTAGAAAGCGCTATAGTGTTCAAGGAGCTTAGATATCTAACATCTAACCTCCTTGACTTTCATAGCCAAGGAACAATGAAATTCGACATGCAAGCTACCCTCTGGGTGCAAATAGCAAAGCTTGCACATGGCACCCGAGGCCATACGATATTATTATTATTATTATTATTATACTACGGGAAGTAAATAACTGGTTGTGACGTTCCATATCAAAAGGCACCTACACATCCAGGAATCAATATTGTCTATAATAATATTAATAATAATAATAATAATAATAATAATAAGTATGAAAGGATTCCAAGGAAGATTGCCAAAGAAACCTGGTGCGAAGTGGTCCGAGGACAGAAAGAAGCAGCATAGTGAACGGATGAAGGAGTACTGGAGGGAACGGAAGAGAAAACAACAAAGTGTGAAGAATTGAAATTGGCACGTGGTCCCTAGAAGGCCTCATCGGAAAGAATAATAATAATAACAACAACAACAACAACAATAATAATAATAATAATAATAATAATAATAATAATAATAATGTATGGGTTCGGGTGCCGGGTGCAAGCTTTGTTATTTGACACCCAGAGGGCAGCTCGCATGTCGAATTTTGTATTATGAAAGTCAAGGAGGTTAGATATCTAAGATCCATGACACTATAGCGCTTTCTAGTAGAGAAATGAGGAACTTTGTGTTGGCGAAAAATCCAGAGATTAATTTTGCCATTATGAACACGGCCTACTAAATTCAAATGTTTTTTCTTAACAGGCCAACATCGTATGACATGCGTGTCGTGATTTTTTCCGCCTTTCAAAAATCACTTACCACGGCCAGGAGCGAACCTGCATGCCTGGGATTAGTAATCCGACACGATAACCACTCACCCACCGTTGCAAGCAATATTGTCAATATTATCGATATTATCAATATTAACAGGTGTGACCAGTAGACTAATTTCAATCATTCTGGAATCCCCTAATTTAACTTGTAAGCTATCCTGTGTCCTTTTGCAAATAATTTCTGTCCGATCGTAGAATAAAATAATAAGCAACTATGTATGTATACCCTCCTATCAGTACCGTCACTTTGCAGAAGGATGAAATGAATAAACGACCTTGGCAACGGAAACGGTACATGAATTTGTGTTTTTGGACATGGAATGTAAGCAGGGCCGGATTTACCCAAAGTTGCGCTATAGGCACCTCTCCATTGAGCGCCCTTCCTCACTTGAGCCCCCCGCCCCATTTTTATGATAAGGCATAGCCACTCGCATGAAGTAAGGTTCGGAAAAAAGGAATAAACAGATTATGGCTGACAGCATAAGTTTATGCTTGAATTTTTACGTAGGGAAAACATAGTCAATTCAATTTAAAAAAAAACAGCTTGGAGTAAAACTACATGAAACAGTTCAACTTTTATGCAATCAAAACACTTTATGAATACCCTTTCCAAAATTAATGCCTAGCCTTAATTCATACAACAAAAATGAAGAGTAGCTTCAAAAATAAAAACATAATTTATTGCTGTAACTGAATGAACTGCGGTAGCACGAAATATATTTAAAAAAATAGTAGAACACTCACTACCGGTATTTTTTAAACGCATGAAGAGCAGTGGTACAAACGACATTTTAAATTGAACAAAGCGCCTCTAAAATACAAATAAGGCCAACTGCTTTTCTTCCTGCAATATCTTTTAGAGAAATTAAAGTGCAGATTAAAAACATGAATGAAGACATAACGGGGCCTGCCTCGAGCACAACGAGAACTACTTCAAAAGTTTCCTTCTTGCCTTCTTTTCGGCAAATTCATTAATTATGGCACCGCAGTTCAAGTTTATCGTCATATCTTTTTCAATCGCTAGGAGTGCAATAGAGTTTAATCTTTCTACTTTAGTGACTGACCGCAAATAGTTCTTGACGCGATTCAGTACCGAAAATGATCTTTCTCCAGAACAATTGGTCACTGGAATGGTGAGAAGTATCCATAAAGCAATGTTTACGTTTGGGTACATATCGTGTAAATCTTTTTCATGAAGGAAAATACTGAGCTCAGAGGCTGACTCACCTTTAAAATCTGCAATTTTTAAATGTTCCTTTAAATACAAGCACTCGTCAGCCAGTGCACTTTCTAAGTCATCCACATACTTTTCTGAGAGATCGTCAGCGAATTTTTTTTATCATTGGTCCATCTAGGTCTAACAGGTTTTCTAGAAAATAAACTCTCTTATGGAGGACTTTGTAAGCGTCACTTCGCCTCTTAAGCTCAGTACTTAGTACATCCAGAATTACATAAAATACACTGACGCGAAAATTTTCTGAGCCCTCTGACGGTACATATTCTCCTTGCTTTGTCTCATCATTCCTAGTCTTTCGTTCCGGTCTTCTCTTAAGTCGTAGGAATATTGAGCAATACCGCTTAATTCTTTGGCTCCTTTCTCATAGTCATCGAAATTATCTCTTAAACTTTGCACAAATTCCGCTAACGAAGCGTAACATTCTACCACAGTGCTCAAATTAGTGCTAACTTTTTGGAGCTTCTGGCTGGACAGTATTAAATCTTTTTAGAATGGTACTCCAAAAAACAACTAGGAAAGCAGTTTATAATTGTAGGATATTGCTTAAGATGCCTTTGGCTTCACTTCGAGTGTTTGCCTTTTGATTTCTGTCTTCGTGAATACTCTCAAGAGCTGCCACGACACCACACCAGCCTTCCCTCAGAGCTTGACAAGCGTCATATCGTGCCGACCACCGAGTCACTGACGGGCTTTTTAGTACGCGCGCAATAAAGTTCTTTAAAATTTCCATCGGTAGGTCGAAGCAGTAAAAAAGTTGTGCAGTTCTTGAGCTGTTAAAAATACCTTACAGATTCTGAACAAGATTCAGCGGCATGAGTTCCAACCAAATTTAGTGAATGGGGTGAGCATGGTGCATAGAGAGCTAAGGGATTCAAGGCCGCTATTCGAGCTTGCAACCCGGAATATTCGCCGGACATATTACTTGCGTTATCGTAAGATTGGCCTCGAATGTCCTCCACTTTCAAATCCAGTTCTTCCAACTTAGCCTTTGCTGCATCAAAAAGCTGCTCTGACTTGTGCCCGATGCTCGCCATAAAACCTAGAAACGTTTCTATGGTTCACCATTGGCCGTAACGTTTTGTTTGTCCGCTGAGGCATATTTAATTTTTTGTTGCTTTCTCTCCCTAAGGTGTCATTCGAATTACATGTAGGCCTAGAATTGTCATTCTCTTTTTCATCAATTTTAAAAGAACAACTTTTAATATACTCTGCAGGCACGGTACGGTTTCGAGGCCAGTCTGAGTTTTTACGTATGCCACTTTGTGCAACAGTGTATCAAGCAATCGCCTATTGGGAAAGTCCTACTTTGCGTAAAGTAATTCGTGTACGGTAGCGTACCTCAAGTTGCTGAACTCCATCACAGTCAATGTCGTGAACCGCAGAGCAAGAATTGTTAAGAATTGTTATTGTTATTCGAATTTGTCGTTGGAGGTGTAGGATTCACACGCGCACTCAACATCTCATTTATTTTCCGACATTTTGATAGTGTAACCTCGGCTTTGCGGACACGGCTTTGGTAACCAGACAACTTTTTGCTGCCCATAGTTTAAAACATTTACTTGCAGATCACAACAAAACAACACAACGCCAGCTCGAACTCGCACCAGGGGGGGGGGGGGGGGGGGTACTTCGATGCTACTACAATGCAAGCAAACCCAGCAACCGCAATAACAGCGCGCGTAGCACAGCTCCGCTCGCCCGCATCCCCAACCCTCTCACACTTGTCGGGACGAAAGGGCGTCGAGCGGCATAACGAAGAGCGAAGTGGAAGGGCATGCGACAAAGACTCGATATTATTTCCAAATGTCTCTGCTCATTTCTCAATATTTATTTTAGCATATATACTGCTATAATCCTAACTTAGCACATTTAAAGCCGTAGCAAAGAGGGCGCCTGACGGCGGTGCCCTTCGGGGCGCCTCCAGTACAGATCATTGCCGGTTGCCTAACCGAAGGGGCGCCTTGCGGCGCCCCTTGGACTGCGGCGCCCCTAGGCACGTGCCTATTTTGCCTTACGGTAAATCCGGCCCTGAATGTAAGAACACTGAGTAAACTTGGAGGATTACCGAACTTGCAGAAGGAAACGATACTCAGGAAAGTATAAGGGCCTGTAAAACAGGATGAATTCTGGCGAATCAGAAATAATATGGAGATAAGACAGTTGTATGGTAAGCCAGATATAGTAGTGGAAATAAAGAGTAGTAGACTGCGTTGGTTCGGACATGTAGAAATAATAAAAGAGAACAGGATGGTAAGGAAGGTCATCAATTAGAAGCCAGGAGGACGTCGTGTGAGGGGAAGACCTAGGACAAGATTGCTGGATAACGTGGAAGAGGATCTGAGGAAGATGAGATTCGGACGATGTAGAACCAAAGCAGTTAACAGGGAAGAATTGTCCGGGAGACCAAGGTCCTACAAGGGCTGGAGCGCCAAGGGGTAAGTAGTAAGTATGTATACAGAGTGGTTCACCATCCCCTTATTATATAGATTTATGAAAACCAACTAGCATTACAATTCTCCTGGTCGACATTGCTCTGCGCACTGCCAATGTGACAGCAAAGTAAACGGAGCAATGGGCCTAGCAAATGAAAAACGACCGTAATCACTTCCGCGCCAAATACTAAGGACCATTCTACGAACATGTGATTCGTTGCTCCTTGAAGAACACACATACATGTAATAAAATCGAATTCATAGGTTACGCCAAGTGATCTGCAACAGTAGAATGTTAAATGAACATTATAAACAATGATTGAACACTTTGACACGCATACTAACGTTCGAGGTGGAACAGCCTAGTTAACTAGTATCCGTGTAGCGCGCAATATGCACGTTGTCTCCGTGGCTGAGGCGGATTAAGTCCGATTTGACGTGGTATGCGTGACCGAGCAAAATAGCGCTTCGAATCCATCCGTAGGCAAACTTATTTGAACGACATCCCGTGTTCCATTTTAGTGGGGATATAATATCAAGCCACACTTACAAAGTCACATTACCACATTTATTCATATACGATGTATTCCTGTGCAGAGTTCATTGAATTTTGCTAATTTATGAAGATAGATAATAAGAACTTTTAGGTTGGACACTAGACTTTCTTTATCTAAAACGTTATTACCGGTTCGAATACGATTTTACTCGTCGGGCATTAGAAATATTAATGTTCACGTTCAAGGATAAGATTCATTTTCTTTTCTTCTGTTGTGATGGCTTTTAAATGTGCAGGTGCTCGATAAACCCACAGCCTCCTCGATCGCATCACCTAACCATTGCGTTTCCACTGCATTGTGGGTAGAGGAAACATTATTTTATGGAGGGAGCTATGCCAGTTAGGAATATTGTAATGTTCTCTCGGTTATGGGTTGTTCTAAATGCAACTGCCGTGCATTCTTAACACTCAAACTGGCATAGCATTGGCATTTGTAGACTAATCAGTGAGGTGTTTACACTGGTACGGTATGATTAATATACCCTCATCCTCAAGTTCGTATTGCTTTCAAGCTAAAAATCAGAGTTTTAAGTAGCCACCATTGGCTGGAAATTATCCAGTGAAATGCTTCGCAAGTTTATTTTCACCATCGTAGCCAATTTTAGGAAAATAGCTGGCTCAAAGAACGAATTACAAGGTGGAGAAGAAGGTACAACGTTTTCATTAATTCAAATTCCACGACAGTAGGACTAATAGGTCAAGAGCCATGAGCCAATGCACATGAGACTTCATTTTGCTGTTCTCAGCGGCGTCAATATTTGAGGTTTCTTTTCAAACTTCAGGGGCGTGGACATCGTGATCATCACATTCTTGTGTTCTTGCGTGTGTTTAAATTTGTCTAATAACCTATGTTTTTACGGTGTCGGTAGTAGTTTGTGTATTCGTAACGGAAGGTAGGAGTGTTAAGGAGGTGGCTGTGGTCATAAATTTCGAACCATCCCAGCATTTTATCTGGAGTAGAAGTGGGATACCACGGAAAACCACTTCCAGGATCACTTAGGTTGGTCTCGAGTAGATGATAATGATTTGAAAATCAATTCCACATGCATGCCAACACACTTTATTTTGTTTGTATAAAAATAATCCTTCCTGCAAATTCATTCTGCAGACGCTCTCATTCTGTTCGTAGCTTTTGTTTTTGATAATTTCAGTTTCTCTCTTAGCGTATCTTTAGAAATAAAAGTGACATCAACAATTGAATGAACTCAATACGATATGGTTTTCCTCATTAGTGGATGAATTAATGCTATTTTATATTTGTCGAGCGTAAGAATGGGGAATGGTTTACATCCCGAGGTGAGCGTGTTTTGACGCGACACGTGCGGTGGCTTGAGTGAAACTGATTTTCCCTCTAAACCAAGGTGGTCACCATTTTGAACACTTGCTACCCTGAATATGCAGGGTACCTTGTTTTCGTTTTACAGATCATTATGTCGTCGTCCAACATGGCTACGTACCATCGGATAAAAACGGTCCTTTTCAAGACAAATAAAATATTACTCGTTGGAACAGGTACATAGTGCATCCACTGTAAACAGCGCGAAAAACATGTACCAGCCCGGGGATCGAACCTGCTACCCGGCAGCTTGCCTGACGCAACAGCAGGAATGCATAACTTAGCCACCTTAGCTATCGATAGCCTCAGCGAATTACCGGCACGTATTGAATCTATTCGTAGCCCCCTTAGACACCTGTACAAACGTAAAGGTGGTGTTAATCGGAGCTGTGATCGTTTAAAACATGCATTGTAGCTAAGAGCATTGAAATAACACTACCGCTAATGATTTCTACTATATTTTCGGGGGCCGATAACCTAGATGTTAGGCCCCTTAAAACAACAATTATCATCACCATCTACTATATTTGCGAGCATGAACGCAACGGTAAAGTTGTATTAAGGCCATAAAGGAGCAGGTATTAATGTTTTTAGGATGACTATGATATACGCGTTAGCTGGGTTGCCTTCCTCAAAAAGAAAAAGTGGGCACTGGTGAACCACTGTGTATATACAAATGTACCAACGTGTTCCTTCGACAACATTACCTCAGCTGTAAAAATACTAATTTTGGTATGTGACGGTAACTGTTACCTAGTTACATTTAGAAGGTAATTTACCCAATCGTGCAAACAGCCAATAATGAAAAATTAATTTCACTAACATTAGAGGTATATTTATACGTATATAAAATAGCTCCGGGTTACAATCTGTTTGACAAATAACTCATTTGACCATAATAATAACAATTATCATTGGAGAATTATTTTTGAAGTTCAATACAGCCCATGGTGAAATTCAATAATTATTATTACTGTTCAGAGAACCATCGGCTGATAACAAGGCATATTTTCTGTGTCCCAGGCTACCGCCAAGCGCTGTGAGAAAACCTAGATCCTATTATAAAAGTGCTGGAGGCTATGTGACAGACCGGAAAAACGAGTGGATCTGACGTTCTCGTCATCCGGGCACTATTCAGGTAGAACACACAATAATTAAGCGAGCCAGAATATTCCTCCCCCCTCCCCCACATTCCCCCTCAAACTCTACTTCTCCCTCAGTGTGCGTCATTAAGCAGAACGTTCCCCGTAGAAGTAATGTGTATCAGAAGGTACGTCCTTATGATCCAATAATCAAGAATTTCTTTTGAAAATGAAAACTTTTGGTTATATATGGAATAAGTGTCTTAAATTTCACGACACCATGTTAATTATAGCAACTAGTGTTTAGTTAGTTGTAGTTTTAATAGGGCCTCCTAATTTATCATTTCAGGTTATTTAACTTTGCACGATCATTTCATCAAATATGAACACACGTTAACTTACCACCAACAAGCAATTACATTAAATGGCCAAATCTGGCCACTCAACTCTCTAAAGCATCGTTAATGTGGCGGGAAAAAACTGAACTGTGCCTCGTGCATCTCACAATGGCGGTTTGTTTCCAAGTTTCACACGAACTTTCATCCATACGAATATAAAATATGTTTATGACAATGAAATTAGAAAAGATCACACTCATTACTAAGTTTTAATACCAAGAAAGAAAAATATGGAAAAAAAAAAAAAGCATATGAAAAGTGGGAATAGAACTCCTTCCAGCGCTGCATAATAAATTCAGAGTTAGCATCGCAATCGCTTACGCTACTAAGACATCTGGGAGAGCGCGTCCTACTAAGGTATGTATTATTAGCTTCTATGCCCAAGATAGCGGGTTCAAACCCGGCCGAAGCCGTCGGATTTTTTTAAGAGCGTTAAAAATCCCTCAGTATGTCTTCCTTCGGAGGGGAAGTAAAGCCGGTGGTCCCATGTCATAGATTTATGGCATGTTAAAGAACCTTCCACTAATTACACCTGTGTGAAGCTAAATTGGATCGGTTAAGAATGTAAACAACGCTCTTATGTTTCTACGTTCGTTGCCAAGAGCCGACTGCGGTGGCGTCTAGTAGCTAAGTACTGAACTTGGCCTAGTAGTCGTTGACGGTGGCGCTTGGTGGCAAAAGTAGGAACTATTTGAAAAATTCTAAGTTGCAGTCTGTACTTAAATTAAGAAACAGATAGCACACACTAATACAGTCATCACAATTAACACCGGTTATCAGACAGATTCTACACACATCCAAAGTACACGGGGCTACATGACCGCGTTGTCGCAGCCCCTAAAGTTAAGAACCAACCAACCAACCAACCAAGGTATCCATTCACGCAACTGCCAGTTCTCCTAAATGTTCATATCATTTTAATGTTTTACCATGAATAAGGTCTTCTGTATTTCCCTCTCTTTAGAATCATACTCCAGAAAATCTCAAGGAAGCATCGCAAACAACGATCAGTGCTATACGCTTCTTGAACTGTCCGCCATGTTTCTCCAGATGAAGCCGAGTCTACGCATGTGCGAGAACCGTAAAGCTTATTTATCTTATTTAAGTAATTAGGAACCCGAATGGCCTTTGGTGTATTCTTTGGAATACACGGTAAGACGGAGTAAGCTTTTGCTTCTCTATGCTTTATTTCATTCCTCCCTTTTTCACAAACACCAACAGTGATCTCCTGGTTTCTCCTAGTTGGTGTACTTTGCTCATGCTATCTGTGAGTCTGTTCTAGATATATATCTTGCATGACCCACCTGGCGTCATCTAGCAGCGAATCTCTGAAGTTCCTAAATTTTTCCCTATACAAGAGGACTTCCTTACCAATCTGGCCACCAGATCTCGTCGCTATCGCCAGCTATCATCTCCGTGATCAAGAGGACTTCGTCTACTTTTTCACTCACCCGGCTTCGCTAATGTCGCCTGCTATCAACTCTTTGAAGACCATTTCATCAAGAGAATTTATTGCTGTAATGTTGGTTATTCTTATGTGTATTCCTTTTGTCTCCTACCCCCACTCTTTTACCTTCCCTGGTCTCTCCGCGCTTCGTTGAGCTGGCCTCACTTGTGCTACAGTCGTCTAGACTCTCAGTCGGAGCTTAACTAGAGCTCGTCTCCTCACCTCGAGAGACAAACTTTCAAATCTTCGCCATGTTGTGAATTCCTGACTAACGGTCACCAAGGAATCGCCGTTCATCAGAAATGAGCTAAGTACTACTTCAACGTTCTTCAACTAATTTTAATTGATTTTAAATAGCTACATGCTTTTTATCCATCATTTACAGACAGTGTGATATATCTAAATGTGGGCAATAGCGATCTTCGCGGGATTTTCGAGGTTGGGCTTTGTCTATCCAAGTTAATCTTAATATGAAGCAGCATTTCTTATGCTTATTAACTGAGATAATTTCTCACAACATGGGACATCGTTAAATTACCCACTGTCTGTAGAAAGCTTAGCTCGTTCCACCGCTGGACTTTTTCTTTCAATTTCAACCGTCATGATTGTTCTGGAACTTTCCATGTTAAACAATTCATCTATAAGTCAAACCTTCTAGTATTTTCCACTCACATATGGGAATACTTTTTCAAATTAAGGAACCTTCCTTATGAACTGCTAATCAACACCTATTTTTTTCTTCCTCCGTTGGAACTTTTCTGCTGCATTCAACTATAACCTACAAGTTTTTCAACTCAATAGACTCTCGCAAACCTAGTGCAACTAGTTATTTTTCACCATCGCAATAACTTTCCTTGCTATAAACTTTCTGTGCCACAATAGTGAACTTTTCAGCCACGTCAATAGACTATAGTGAAACAGTGTTCGTCCGATTTCTCATCCGCGTCGCGCTCGTCCGAAATAAATAAAATAGGCCCAAACCTCTCTCTACAAAGTTCCTATTTCCTCTTCCTCAACCCCTCTTTACTAACAAATTAGGTTAATCTTGAAATTAATGTATTTTGCAACGAGGCCTCGCCAAACCATAGGCGCCCTCCCAATTTTCTCCACGTATCATGTATTCAATCTGTACCAATATCAGCAGTTAGAAACTGCTTATTAATCTATTTCTTTTCTTGCTAGCACAAGAATTGGCTATTGTCTACCATACCTTTCAATAATCTCTTTAATCCAGGTTTCACGAAAGGGTAACTTGCCCCATTTTTTCCTCGTGATCCTGCTTAAATATAGAAGTTCTAGAAACTTCCTTTTAATTTTTAGCCTACTTTCGATTTTTGCAAAAAATGAAAGTAGACTTATGAGATCAACACAGGGCGAAAAAAGTGTGTCTGTCTGTGTGTGTGTATGTGTGTGTGTGAGTCTGTGTGTGTGTGTATGTATGTGTGTGTGTGAGTCTCTGTGTGTGTGTGTGTGTGTGTGTGTGTGTGTCTGTGTGTGTGTGAGTGTGTGTACTCTGAATGTCTGTCCCCCCCTATCAATTCGAACACGGTGAATGCGAATTGAACGAAATTTGGTACAAAGGTAGCACTAGCAAAGGACACCTCAGTGTCATGTTTTATATCGCCGCCATCTGTACTAAAACTGAATGGCGGCCACTCAAACGTTCAAAACGTAAAATCAAATAACGACTAACCAAATCATCCGATCTCTACCAAATTTGGTAACAACATACCTTCGTATAGGATGCGTCTTGTGACCAAACTACACGGTCGTCCGCCATACCATTTCAGGATGGCGGCCGTGCGAATTATGCAAACTGTATAATCCATATCATGGGACCCACCAGTTCCGATTATCGAGTCGAGAATCGTTTTAACTGTTCTAAAGGAAGAGGCACGTTCGAAATTAAAAGTTTATTTTGTAATACTATAGTGCAGACGTGATTTTAAAAAGCTGAACTGATTCAGTAATAAGAAAAGATGGCAGCGGATATCTTGTGCCTGACTTATATTTCACTAATTTGAGTATTGCATGCAATATAGCGTACTGATAAAAAATAAATAAACTTTGTATGAAATGCTTTATATATAAATAATATACTCCAGTGATGAAATCGTTTAGTATAAATCATTATTTGCTAACAAGTTCTATGTAAGGCATTTTTAATAGAACGATATTCGTTGACACAATTAGCTCAGTGGTAGAGCGTTAGCCTATCGCTCAAATGCCTATGGTTCAAACCCGATCAGAGCTAGGTTTTTTGCTTGAAATGTTATATGTTTATTGTTTTGTAATGACTCAGATGTTTTAAAATTAAGCGTTATATTGTGCACATTATGGTGTAAAATATATATTTAATTAAAACATAATTCGCCAGCAGATTTACTCGAGACATCTAGCTGCCAAAAAGGTAACTGCACGCCGACCAGATTTTATTGAAAAGTTTCTTCTTCTGGCCGCTAGAATGCACTCGCTCTGTTAGGATTATATTGTTCGATATTTCACCACTAGATGTCACGACTAGTCTACGTGAGGATCCATTGATTACTATACCATTATCATTCTATGCGCATCGAATTTGAAGAATGACAAGATGATACTACGATACATTTTAACTTTTTATTTTAAAGGGTTTGTAACAGCCTATTTTGCGTTACTTGAAACTGTTATTAAGCGTTATATTGTGCACATTATGGTGTAAAATATATATTTAATTAAAACATAATTCTCCAGCAGATTTACTCGAGACATCTAGCTGCCAAAAAGGTAACTTCCAGATTTTATTGAAAAGTTTCTTCTTCAGGCCGCTAGAATGCACTCGCTCTGTTAGGATTATATCATCGAAAATATCCACATAGTTTGTATACACACGTCTCTGTAGGGTCATGGAAATATTTGTTAATTCAATTAGGGTTGTGAAAGCCATGCACAACCAGACGTGTAAAGACATGCCTCAACTCAAAGTTGGATGTTGCCCACGGCAGGTCGTAATAATAATAATAATAATAATGTTATTGGTTTTACATCCCTTTTAACTACTGCTGCTTTTAGAGACACCGGGGTGCCGGAATTTTGGCCCGAAGGGGATCTTTAACGTGCCAGTAAATGTACTGACACGGCTCCCTCGCATTTGTGCACCCTCAAATGCCAGCTGACTGCGCCAGGATACGAACCTGCAACCTAGGGCCCAGCAAGCGAGAACGTTACCGCTGAGCCACGCCGCCAGTCCGGTCGATTATGTCTCCAGATCCATAATATTCTTGATATACTTCTTATCTTTCTTTCTTCAATGATGGTAGCAGTTTTTATCTAGGTTGTGGCGTTTGGTAGAGGTAAATCGTTTCTAAGGTCTTCAACAAAGAATAGTTCTATTATACTCTTTGATAATAACGAGTTATAACTATACTCATACATTTAGGAGAAAGTAGGCTATATGTTCTTTACTGAACATCTTGTTTCTCTTCAGGTTTCACAATAAGTGTCCTGCCCTATTTTGTATAACCTCTAAACGCAATTCTGTATTAAAACAAGAAGTTATAGAGACTTCTATTTCATTCCTGTTTTTCTTTGTTGTTACTTTCGAAGCTGTTATTTGTTCACATTTCTAAAACACCGTTCTAGAAATCCTTAAAGTACTCTTCTTGTACTTACTTTATTATTCAACTTTAATTACGTTAATTATCTTTAAATTTCCAATTTGTTAATCTTAATCATTTCAAAATCTTACGAAGATTTTAGCACATATAAAAGGTTTAAAACCAAAAAATTGTCAATTGCCTGGTGCAAACTCTAAATGATTTCGGAGGTCTGCGACCCCAATTGTTCATAAAATTAAATTGTATATTTGTTATATTAATTGCTTCTTTTTGCATTGTTAAATAAATCAAGATTTATTCTTTTGATTTATCATTTCTCAAAAACAACGATTAGGCAAGACCCTGTCTTCCCTCACTCTTCCTATGGGCTTAACTTTAAAAACTTCACAAATAAAATCAATAACGGGTCCACTTTTTGTTGCATTTGAGCAAGAACTCTTAGTTATTAACTTATTAAAGCCTCTCTTAGCTTTGATAGCTAATTCTAACTGGCCAGTAAGGCAAGCATAGCTCGCTACGCCAGCTTCCTGCTTGTTGAGATTCTCTCTACAACTTATGGTTGGTTTTCAAAATTTAAGTTTTTTCTCATTGTCTAAACTTTTAGTCGGCTCTTTGCTGGGTAAAAGCTTAATAATTCCTAAATGCATCTATTGGTGCTCTTACCAAAATTATTCTCAAGGGTATAATTGCTTCATCCCTATCCTTCTTGGAAACATTCGGTCGCTTTTTAGAAATTCTACAATTTCAAGAATTAAAACATCACGGCCAGTTCAAACTATTTGTATTCTTCAAAACATTTGTTTAAAACAAACTCCTTTGAAAAGATACAAAGGAAACTCATTATATCTTTCTTTGCCAGACTACCACTCTTCCCCATAGTAGCTGAATCTTGGTTTGGAAGGGAAGGTACCTCCTCTTCTCGCCTGCAAATAGCTCAAGCTCTAGCTGCGTTTCCCGTTAGCTGTGTTCGGGTCCCCCCCTCACTTTAGTGATCTCACGGGCTTTGCGGTGACACTCTTCTTTAAAATTGCTTGTATTTAGTGTTGGACTTTCTTCCTATTATCCACACTTGTTCCGCTGTCCGAAACCCACTTCCCTTTACTTCTTTATTCATCTTCCCTTGTGGGTAAGGTTAATTCTTAGCAAAAACCTACCCAGCCTTGTGAAATGCGACAACGATAATCACGCATTAACTCTCGTATTTAATTTAAATGGGAGTTAAGCAAATAATCGTTAGTAAAGTGAAGGTGAAGACGACCCTAAGGGGCTGAACACAGAGGCCAACTGCCCCTAACCAACGTTTGACATCTATGTTCATAGGATCAGTAGCGTCATCTATACGTTGCAACAAGAACGCAAGCTCTTAGTTACGTGTTGTTTGTTCTTCAATGTATTCTTGGTCAGTAGCGACATTTATAGGCTTACGTTGCTATAAGAACACAAGCGTTGTTTGTTCATCTATGCATGGAAAGTTAGTAGGGTCATCTATACGTTGCTATAAGAACGCAGGCTCTTAGTTACGTGTTGTTTGTTCTTCCATGTATACTAGGTCAATATTTATGCGTCGTTCTATGAACACAAGCTCTTAGTTACCTGTTGTTCGCTCGTGTATGCATCTCGGTTAATAGCGTCATCTATGCAGACTGAATTTACAAATTATGGCTGAAATGTTTTAAATTACTCTATGCAGATTTAACTTCACACATTAATTTTTAGAATTTTGAAAATTATTTACAGTAAGTTTAATTTCACAAATTGGTTTTAGAATTTTTTCATTATATAGGTTTAATATCATAAGTTATATTCATATACGGTAGTTATACTCGATCTCTTACTTTTTAAACCAATATTCATTGTTTCTGTGTATTTTATTACTGTCTCCACGCAGCCTGTAGATGGAGTAAGATATTACAATAGAAACAACAGATGTCCCATCTAAGGACACCTTAGGACAGGGCCATCCAGTCATTGCGCTCCGGGAGCGTGGCCGCGCTTGGGGAGCACTGGGCAGTCAGACTAGCGCACCTTCCCCTACCACCACTACACTGTGACTGCGAGGAGACGGACGATGTTCGGACCACGCTGACTAGATACGTACGTCCAGTCGTGCGACCGACGGCTCTTATGGGATTGTTGACGTATTAATAGGGCTGTTTTGCCATGACAAATACGTATACCGCATATACAAATCGAATGGTACTCCAATGTATGGAATGGGCAGGAAACGAACACAAGTGTTAAGTAATGAATATTGTGATTTATTCCAAACTGAAATGTGAACATATTAGAAAGGAAAATTCAACAATAAATTGTGTTCTTTGTAACACATTACATCTCTGGTGCACACTAAACATTTAGCATGTCCTTTATAAGCTGTACAGAAAAATGAAATATCCCATTCTGCTTTAAAGACTGCTGCTTCACCACTCCTTTTTTTTGTATGCTGTTCAGTAATGACCACCGCGAAACTGATTTCCTTACGCGCTGTCAACAAAGCGCATTGGACTTGACTAGAGACTGATGGATCGGCTGCACACTTCAGCGTGCTCAGCCAGCAAAGCTCCTCCCACCACTTCTGGAACTACCTTCCAGCAAAGCGCTCGGAGCACTGGCTTAGAGCGCGGCCGGAGTGCTGTCTGGATGGCTCTGCCTTAGGAGAAAGACATTCTACCACTGATCCTGTAAAGCAGCTTGAAGACTGGTATGAGACAGAATTTGGCCGGCTCAGCTGTGGAAGTTCCTACTCGCCCTAGGTTTGGTTATCCCTCGTCCATGGTATTTACTCGAGACGGCGCGACGTTGTTTTGGCAATCTAGTTTTTTAGCTTAAAAGCAGAGTTGATGGCGTGACCCCGGTCGACCCCGCCCTATGTTGACGTCACGATTCATGTAACAGGTTGTATAGCAACAGGTACTGTTCAGTATATCCCGCCTCTTTGCACAACCCCTCCGCTAATTACATCATTTCAAACGGGAGAACTCAACATCACCGTCACAAGTCTATTCAGCTCTAGTCTGGCGAGGAAGCTAAATATTACATATGCTTCGCCTCATCGTTACCTTCCAGTTCTATTTTAGTAACCATACATTGAATTTCAAAACTCTGGACGTAGCTGAATGCAAATGGAGAGATAACCCAGTAATAACTATGACAATAAAACTCAGCAATGTTTCTAGATTTATGCCGTATCTTGTGTGGGGTTTCATCAAGGACCACCAAGCTTGCTCATCAGTGTGCTCCTGATGTCCATGCCCGGACCCCCACAGGAGTAGTAAACTGTGCACTACCTGTTTTCTTATGAAGAGCACGTACGCCTCTTAACTGGGAGAACTAAAAGCTCAAACAGCCTTTCATCTACCTATAAAGGCTTCCAGAAAGATGGTATATTGGCCAATATACCAACATTTTTGCTGTCGTGTGGTTTACCGAGAGGCCGAGTGCAGGTCTTTCTAGTCGACGCCCGTGGGCGACCTGCGCGTCGGATGAGAGATGGAATGGATGAAGATGAATGCAACTGGGCAAGGATGTGGAAGGAAGTGGCCTGTTAGAAGGTACTGTCCCAGAATTTGCCTGGTGTTGACAATAGGAAACCACGGCAAACCATTTCAAGGACGGCCGACGTTGGGGCTTGAACCAACGCGTCTATCGAGTCAGCAGAGAGCTTGGCCCCATGGCCTAACGCTGTGCTTTAGCCAACGTAGCCACTGCTGTCGTATACCAACAATGATAGATATTAATTAATTAATTAATTTATTTATTTATTGATCGTAAGGCTTTTAGTGCCGGGAGTGTCCGAGGACATGTTAACGGTGGCGTTTGGTAGTAAAAGTTGGAACTACTTAAAAATCGAATGTCTGCAGTTGTAACTTGAATTAAAAACAGATAACACACACTAATACAGCCATGACAATTAACACCGGTTATCAGACAGATTCTGCACACACTCAAAGTACACGGGGCTACATGACCGCGTTGTCGCAGCCCCTAAACTAAGAAACCAACCAACCAACCAAAATTTTATGGACATATTCAAAGAATGGACAATGAAAGAATTACAAAAAGGATATGTAATCATGGCTCCTCATTAAAAGCCAACAATAACTGGATAATAGGTATTGAAAATTACCTTCAAGAAGTCAAGGTACAGACGAAATTTTATGGGACAGGCCTAAATTCAGATCGTTGATGAACAAACATAAATTTGCTGCAAACCCCGCGAGGTGAGCCACCACAGCATGGACAGCAAATCGGAAGAAAGATCACAGTGAGAGAAAGAAGAGAAGAAAGCTAATTCATTAATCTCTCAAATGGGTTCAATCGCGCTTCTTGGTTGGGCATTACGAACCCAAAACAAGTAGTTCCGTGAAGAACTAAATAGCATATTTTCATAAATTAATATTAATTGCCTCTATCAACATACAAATTGTCAGTTTGATTGCTGTAATAGATTTGTAGATATCGAGAACCGTCTAAATATTTTGGATGGTCACCATGTTGGATTTTTATATTATAGGCCTTAGATTTATGTACTATTACATGAATATTATTGTGTAGGTGTTTTATTCGAACTTCAATCGCACGATTAGGACACAAGAAATAAAAGTGGGATTTTAAAATTTCACTCATCCGCCATCTTGTGGTTATGAAAATAATTGAAATGAATTAGATGCCAGTCAATTAAAATTTGTATAAGCATACACAGTATCAAGTTTCACTGGGCTCGGATGGTTAAAACGCAAGAAACGTCCATTTGAATATTTAAATTTTGCGTCGTCGCCATGTTGGATTTGTGCTCGCCATGTTATTGAACGTCCCATAGGTGAACTTATGCTTATAGCCTCTATACACTTACAAAATTTCAGTTTGATTGCTGTAGTAGATTAATAGATATTGAGAACCGTCTAAGTATTTCGGATGGTCGCCATTTTTTATTTTAATATAAGTAGCCCATAGAGTTATGTACTATTAGATGATGATCATTGTATACGTACATTATGCAAAGGTTGATTTCGATCGCATGATTAGAACAAAAGAAATAAAAACATAATTTTCTAAATTCGCACAGCCGCCATCTTGAGGTTACGAAAACAATTCAACTAAATTAGATACCAGTGCATTACAATGTGTATAAAAATTTCTTGTACCAAGTTACATTGCGTTTCGATCATTAAATCGCGAGAAAAATCTATTTAAAACTTTCAACTTTGTTTGGCCGCCATGATTGTTTTGTAGTTAACCGGTTTTGGAAAATCTCATAGATAAACTTCCAGTAGTGCCCTTAATCTCCGTACAAAATTTCATGCTGATACCGGTAATAGTTTCAGAGATATAGAATGCCGGTGAAATATTTTGCACAGCCGCCATCTTGAGGTTATGCACACAATTGAACGAAGTTAGATGTCGTTGCATTATAATGTGTATAAAAATATTCTGTACCAAGTTTGATTGCGTTTGGTTGGTTAAATCGCGAAAAACGTATATTTAAAAGTCGCAACTTCGCTTGGCCACCATGTTGGTTTTGTAGTTACCAGGTTTTCAAAAGTCACGTAGGTGAACTTCTAGTAGTTCCCTTTATCACCATACAAAATTTCAGGGAGACATCGGTAATAGTTTCGGAGATATTGAATGATGATGAAATATTTCGCACAGCCGCCACGTTGGATTGGTGAGACGTAACAAAATTTGAAGGGCACGGTCGGGGTCGCCCGGAATAGTGCTATGAACTTACGGAGTTTCATTGAAATCGCTCCAACCGTTTAGAAGTTATTAGGGAGGGCACACACAAATCCTCTCACACACACACACACACACACACACACACGCGCGCGCACGCACACACACACAGACACACGGACAAAAGGTGATCTCATAAACCTATTTTTTTTTCATTAATGAAAATAGGCTAAAAATCGGTAAGGAAATATAATCGATGTGTAGAAAAGCCAGTATAGTGAGTTCTCAGTTACGTATTGGCTATCATCCTTAGCAGTCAGCGCCAAGGCCCCGGTTTTGCCAAGAAATTTAATTCTGAGGGCCTGAACGGGTTACAATGTGGCGCTATGTTATCGTTTCATTTACGGTTGGAATATCAATGTGCAAGTATTTCATACATCGTATATTTTATGAATTTACTAGCAGAAGTACCCGTTCTTCGAACGGTGTTCGTAGTTAACACCAGACATTATCAATTGAGCTACTGTGCAATGGTTAGCGGTTTGTCATTCCATCAAGTTTATCAGAACGAAGTTAGTTTACTGGGAATATCACACACACTGTTAATTTAAGGCCCTTAAAATGTAGTTTTCGGAGACCCTTTATAGATTCCTGAATTTTCTGTCTCACATTGAGAAGCGCAACATATGCTTTGGTCGTCCTTGTAGGATAATTTTTATATTTCGCATATTTTAGCATATATTGAGAAGTTTTTCTCTATATCCACCTTTCTACTGTATGAAAAGTACGGTGAAGAGTTTTATAAATGATTGGTGTATTGACTCTCATGGTTACCATGCTTAATTTTAAGATGCACCAAGCATCCGAACACGAGGTATAGGCATACATAAAGATACACAGAAAGACAGACAGACAATTCTATTGTCTACAACATATTACTCAGATATCCAACTATGGGTATATCTACCACACGGTATCAAATAAAATCATCTTTATGATCAACCCTTATGTCGACAAAAAAAAAATAGTTAAAATGTGCTCTCAGACTAAAATCACCTAACGTGTACTTCCTGACGTGAACTACAATTGAAAGTCTTGTAGACGAAACGCAATACACATCACATAAAAACTGACTCTCTACGTTGTGCTAGGTCCCCTTACACAGGAAGACCCCTTTCATAAATTATAAAGGCTTGTGGTGCATGAAAATTCAGGTTCTCTAGACTCAAATTGCCCAAATTCCTAAAAGCAGCAAAAAATGATAGTTCAATTCAGGAATTTTTGAAAATAATGTTGCTGTTTGGAGATATAATAGACCTTCTATACTATATGTCGAACGTGAAAATTGCATGAAAAAATTCTAGGTTACCCCTTCACCCACTTAATTGCATTGATGAATTAAACGGTCTACGTTAGTTCCGTGATAACCTTATAGCCATTTGCAAACTTTCACAGAAATGTAATAAATGGAGTGTCATGGCTTCTTACAGAAATAGATGGAAAGTTGTATGCCACCCTTTGAGATAATGTTCTCATGGTTACCGATTTGCATTCCTTCATTAGTTTGTTAAATTAAATTATATTAGTTTTCTTAGAATATTTCAGAAACTGTTGGATTTAGAGCCTTATAATATATTTTTCGAGGACCCATTAGGGCCCCCGAGTTTTGTTACTGGCACCGAGGGGCTTTGTCTCGTCGTTGTACGCCATAATATAATACTAATAATAATATAATATAGGGAGAAATTATAACACCTATTAGCCTACTTTCGATTTTTGCAAAAAATGAAAGTAGACTTATGAGATCAACACAGGGCGAAAAAAGTGTGTCTGTCTGTGTGTGTGTATGTGTGTGTGGGAGTCTGTGTGTGTGTGTGTATGTGTGTGTGTGAGTCTGTGTGTGTGTGTGTGTCTGTGTGTGTGTGAGTGTGTGTACTCTGAATGTCTGTCCCCCCCTATCAATTCGAACACGGTGAATGCGAATTGAACGAAATTTGGTACTAACGTAGCACTAGCAAAGGACACCTCAGTGTCATGTTTTATATCGCCGCCATCTTGACGGAAACGTAATGGCGGCCACACAAATGTTCAAAGCTTAAATCAAATTACGACTAACCTAATCATCCGATCTCTACCAAATTTTGCAACAACATACCTTTATGGAGGGAGCATCCTTTGACCGAACATATAGGCCATCAGCGTAATAGTTTGCGGATGGCGGCCATCTATGTGTGAAAATCGATTCCCCTATTAATTCGAACACGGTGCAACCGAATGGAACGAAATTTGGTACAGAGGTAGTACTAACAAAAGGCACCTCAGTGTCATGTTTTATATCGCCGCCATCTTGACGGAAACGTAATGGTGGCCACACAAATGTTCAAAGCTTAAATCAAATTACGACTAACCTAATCATCCGATCTCTACCAAATTTTGCAACAACATACCTTTTTGAGGGGAGCATCCTTTGACGAAACTAATAGGTCATCAGCGTAATAGTTTGCGGATGGCGGCCATCTTTGTGTGAAAATCGATTCCCCCTATTAATTCGAACACGGTGCAACCGAATGGAACGAAATTTGGTACAGAGGTAGCACTAACAAAAGGCACCTCAGTGGCATGTTTTATATCGCCGCCGTCTTGACGGAAACGTAATGGCGGCCACACAAATGTTCAAAGCTTAAATCAAATTACGATTAACCTAATCATCCGATCTCTACCAAATTTTGCAACAACATACCTTTATAGAGGAAGCATCCTTTGACCAAATAACTAGGTCATTAGCCTAATAGTTTGCGGATGGCGGCCATCTTTGTGTGAAAATCAATTCCCCCTATTAATTCAAACACGGTTAAACCGAATGGAACGAAATTTGGTACAGAGGTAGCACTAGCAAAGGGCATCTCAGTGTCATGTTTTATATCGCCGCCATCTTGACAGAAACGTAATGGCGGCCACACAAATGTTCAAAGCTAAAGTTAAATTACGACTAACATAACCTTCCGATCTCTACCAAACTTTGCAACAACATTCCTTTATGGAGGGAGCATCCTTTGACCAATCTAATAGGTTATTAGCCTAATAGTTTGCGGATGGCGGCCATCTTTATGTCAAAATTGATTCCCCCTATTAATTCGAACACGGTGGAACCGAATGAACGAAATTTGGTACAGAGGTAGCACTAGCAAAGGGCACCTCAGTGTCATGTTTTATATCGCCACCATCTTGACAGAAACGTAATGGCGGCCATACAAATGTTCAAAGCTTAAGTTAAATTACGACTAACATAACCATCCGATCTCTACCAAACTTTGCATCAACATTCCTTTATGGAAGGAGCATCCTTTGACCAATCTAATAGGTTATTAGCCTAATAGTTTGCGGGTGGCGGCCATCTTTATGTCAAAATTGATTCCCCCTATTAATTCGAACAGGGTGGAACCGAATGGAACGAAATTTGGTACAGAGGTAGCACTAGCAAAGGGCACCTCAGTGTCGTGTTTTATATCGCCGCCGTCTTGATTGAAACGTAATGGCGGCCACACGAATGTTCAAAGCTAAAATCAAATTACGATTAACCTAATCATCCGATCTCTACCAAATTTTGCAACAACATACCTTTATGGAGGGAGCATCCTTTGACCAAACTAATAGGTCATCAGCCTAATATTTTGCGGATGGCGGCCATCTTTGTGTGGAAATCGATTCCCCTTATCAATTCGAATACGGTGAAACCGAATGGAACGAAATTTGGTACAGAGGTAGCACTAGCATAGGGCACCTCAGTGTCATGTTTTATATCACCGCTATCTTGACGGAAACGTAATCGCGGCCACCCAAATGTTAAAAGCTAAAATGTAATTACGACCAACCTAATAATCTAGTCTCTACCAAATTTTGCAACACCATATCTTTATGTGGGAAACATATTCAGACCAAACTGCAAGAACATCAGCCCAATAGTTTGCAGATGGTGGCCAAGTATGTGTGCAAATCGATTCCCCCTATCAATTCAAACACGGTGAAACCGAATTGAACGAAATTTGGTACAGAGGTAGCACTAGCAAAGGGCACCTCATATTCATGTTTAATATCCCTATAGCACGTTGTATTTCAACAAGCTACTACAACCAATATTCAATCATACTCCTTGAAAAAGACAAAGAGTTATAACAATACCCATGCATTTAGGAGAAAGTAGGCTATATGTTCTTTACTGAACATCTTGTTTTTTTATTTATTTTTATTCAGCCAGAGGCCATGTACTTTTCTTTTCAGGACGGGTCAGGGAAGGGATATTATCAGAGAAAGAAGCATTCACATCGCGCTTGAGCAAAACGGAAATGGCCTACCATTTAACTAAGGACATCTATAAGAAAAGGTCAATATCCTTCAACGCAAAACTAATACATTACTGCAGTGTCATCCGTCCGGAGGTCTTGCATGCTTCTGAATGCCTCACGATGAACAAAAAGGCTTGGTCGAGAAACTGGAGGCCAAAGAAAGAAAAATTTTGCGAAAGATATTGGGTTCCATCAAAGACAATGGGGAATACAGAAGACGGCATAACCATGGCCTATATACTCATGTGGAAGAGATAAGCAACGTCATCCGGAAGAGAAGGTTACCATTTGTTGGGCATGTGAAACGAATGAGCCCAGCGAGACTGACCAACCGCAACATAACTTACTTTCAGGAGAGGAAAACAAAATGGGCCTGGTTCATTGAACTGGATAAAGATCAGAAAGAAGAGGGGATTACACCAACAGACATTCAGGAGTGCGTCCCACTCAAAGGGAAACTTCAAGCTTGTAAAGGTTTCCAAGAAAAACCGAAGCTGAAAACGGGAAAGATTTGGACCCAGGAACGGAAGGAAGTCCACCGAGAACGAATGCGGGCGTACAGGGCAAACTTCAAAGCCAGTAGGAGACGGTTGGAATGACGCGGTCCATAGATGGCCTATACGAAATGAATGAATGAATGAATGAATAATATGAGGATAGGAATATAATAGACCTGCCGTACCACACCCGCAGGTGTAAATCGCGTGAAAATATTCTAGAGTACCCCTTGATCCCCTTAAGCGCATTATACGTATTGATGAATTTTACGGCTTAATTTGGTTCCGTGATAACCTTCTAGCCGTTTGCAAACTTTCACACTAATGTAATTAATGGAATTGTATTGCGTCTTACAGCAATAGATGGACCTCTGAGAATCCGTTGGCATGGTTACTGGCTTGCATTCGTTCATTAGTTTATTGAATTAAATTAGTTTTCTGGGAATATCTCAAAAACGGTTGGTCTTAGGTCCTGAAATGTGGTTTTCGGGGACCCGAGTTTTGTCTCTCACATTGAGGGGCTGAAAATGTGTTTTGTCTCGTCCTTCTACGCCTATTTCAGCATGTATTTTAAGGGGGTAGGCCACCTTTTATGAGAGGTACGGAGAAGAGTTACATCAATGATTAGTGTCGTGCCTCTGATGGATATCTGTACCAAATTTTACGTTGATACACCCTGCCGTTCTCGAGTTATAAGGGAACAAATTTGTCCACAGACAAACAAAAAAACGAACAGTCAGACAGACAGACAGACAGACAAAAAAAATTATTTTCGCGCGCATCCATCATAAAACAGTCTGAAACGTGTAAACAACTCAAATTTCCGTAGAAATTCAGAGAAAAACACACAAATTTTAATTTTTATATATAGAGAGACTAGCTGAAGTACCCGTGCTTCGCTACGCGTCATAAATAAAATAAAATGTGAAGGTGACAGTTAAAACAGGGGATAGGCGAGGTGCTGCGCAGAGGGAGATTAAGGATGGAACATTTTGTCCAACTACACCGCTCGGCGTTGACCGTGTTTTATAGCACAAATTTAGGTTTTACTTGCTACCGGTTGGAGATACCTTTCGGATAGAAAATGTAATTTTAAACCTCGTATATGCCATCAAAAGTTTGCTATTTCTTAGCGTTCTCTTTTTATTTGGTTTTGCTCGCTACCGTTGTAGATATAAGAAAAGTGATAAGGACCTTTCGGATAGAAAATTAAATGTTAAAGCTCATGTATACCATCAAAAGTTTGCTATTTATTAGCGTTCTCTTTTTATTTGAAAAGGAAATATGAAATTTTGAAACCAAAGGGTGTAGTGACGTGACAAATGTCGGTTTTACTCGCTAACTGTTTGAGATACACGAAAAGTGATAAGGATCTTTCGGATAGGAAATTAAATTTCAAAGCTCAAATGTGCCATCAAAAGTTTGCTATTTCCTACCGTTCTCTTTTTATTTGATATGGAAATATGAAATTTTGAAACCAAAGGGTCTAATGACGTCACTAAAATGGTCGCCATTTTTAATAGTGCAAAATTTCGAAATCAAAAGTGTCCTATATGTAAACCTGGTAAATCAGCTACATCCATGCAAAATTTCATTTAAATCGGACCAGTGGTTCTTGAGTTATTGAGTAACAGACAGACAGACACACACCATCTCATTTTTATATATTAGTTTGATTAATTCTTTTTTGTGACCTTTCATTTATTTAAATTAATGTTCTTTTCTAAAGATATCCATTTTCTTTTTAGTTTTTGTTAAGATTTTATTTTTTATTTTTTTCACGCTGACGAAATTATCAATAATATAACGAAACATGTACGTGTTAATTTAATTATTAAACTACTCTCTACTGTATGACAAGACGGCTTTTATAATTTGAGATTAGGTCTAGTCTATGACATTAATAGATGTTTTAAACATTGATTTGTTTTCCTGAAGAACTGTGGATTTTTTTACAACTACCACACATTTTAATTAGCAACATGACGTTCGTTAGGATAGAATGTCCCCGTGTATTTCATTAGTGCAATGTATTAAAGAAAGCTTTGTCATTTTATTTGAACGATCCCTTTATTACGTACCGAAAGCTAATGTTATCATGTACAATAGCAAACTAATGAAACATCCAGTGGGATTTAATCAAGCGCTCACCTGCATCTACAGTTAACCACAGAGGCGAGTCATGGCCAATCAAACATCAAGCGGGAAAATCGCAATTGAGATCTCGCTTCTGTCAAACTGCAATATAAATTATCACATGAATAAAAACTTTGATCTGCTGAATGCAAATGGGTGATGTTGTTGTATTAACGGATTTGTGACATCGAAACCATATGTAGCCTTGTCTAAATTTATTCTTTAGAAAAATTCCAACCCAGACTCGAATATCAGACGCCAAAAATGTAGCCTTCCATCCATAGAGAATGTATTAAACCAAATTGATCATGTTGCAAAAGAGGCGGTATCACTATCACCTAGACCAATGGCGGTACCCGCTGGATATATTCGCTCTCAGTTACGCTGACAAGTACTGGCTTTCTTGGAGAGACAGTGGCTAGCTGACCCAATGCTCAATAAACTTAAGAGCGACGTAGCGGAGCTCTTTCTGGTCACGGAGAGAGTCCGTCGTTTTGTGTAGGCAAAGGATAGGTCATGCAAGATCCACCCACTCGTACCTACTGAGAAGGGAAGACCCCCACTTTGGTACCTGCGATGCCGTTTTTACCGTGGCCCACTTTTAACCAACTCTTTGGATCTTGTTGACTTACGAAGAAACCTTGGTTTGCAGATGACACAGAAAATTATATTAGTCGATGACGCGATGGCTGCTGATCTCGTCATCCGCTATATAAGTGAGAGTGGGTTAGGGCCTGCAATCTAAATTTACAAGTGATCTTTGACAAAGACTTGATCTTTTTTCAAATATGATTCTTCTAGTAACGGTTGGTAGTAAAGGTGTTAGAAGTCACGGTTAATAGTAACGATGTTACAAGTCACGGTTAATAGTAACGATGTTACAAGTCATGGTTAATAGTAACGATGTCACAAGTCACGGTTAGTAGTAACGATGTTACAAGTCACGGTTAATAGTAACGATGTTACAAGTCACGGTGAATAGAAACAGTGTTACAATTGCATGTCGTTCCCAAATCCTGGAAATGACCAATAAAACATCAACAGCCTGATTGTATTTATAATGAAGAGCAGTACAAATCCTGGCCTGATGTTTGTAGAGGAATCAAATACGCGTGATATCATATTGAAATGGTAATTATTTCAGGAATTATAATGAAATAAAATAAATTGGTATTCATAACTGTGCCATGTGCGTAAATTAGTTTTTTCGTTCTATAATAAAATCGCTTTACGTCATACTCATTGGGTTTTGTTTGTTCAAGTTGAGATATTTATATAAAACAGAATATAGCACGACTGGAATGGAATGTAGTGGCCACCTCGACCACAACTCTGTTACGTATGGAATTGTTTCGTGTTTTAAAAATGATATTCACGGTGAAAATATACCTTATATATAATTCGAGTACGTGCTTCTTCCTTTATGGTTGCTTTATGCCCATGTGTGAAAGGGTCTGAATATTTTATTGCGGGTTATTGTCCATGGGAGTTGAGAATGTACATTACTTGATGCTCCTGGGTTCGACTCCATATACTTCGTATATTATTTTTTAAATCGAATAGGATTTTTACAGAGCAGGTAAAGGGGAGATGTAGGCAACATGATACCCGAGATTGCATTCTTTTCAAATTCCATGTTATGATAGCTTCGTGGAAATGAACATATTCCCGAAGTTTGGTTGGTTCCTCAGCTTAGGGACTGTGACAACGTGGTCATGTAGCCCCGTGTACTTTGGGTGTGTGTATAATCTGTCTAATAACCGGTGTTAATTGTGATGGCTGTATTAGTATGAGTTATTTGTAATTTATTCAGGTTAGGACTGCAGATTATCAATATTAAGTAGTTTCTACCTTTGCTACCAAATGATTACATCAACGGTCAACGATACCTAGCTGTGAACTTGGCTACTAGATGCCACTGCAACCGGCACCTGACGACGAACGTTGGAACTTATGAGAGCGTTAATTTAATCTAACCTACAAATATAGCTTCACACATTTTTAGTTAGTGAAGGTTCTTTTTCATGCCATAAATCTATGACATGGACCCGCCAGCTTTACTTCCTCTCCGAAGAAAGTCGTACTGATGGATTTTAACGGTCTTAAAAAATCCGACGACCTCGGCTGGGGTTTAACCCGCGATCTTGAGCATGGAGGTTCAGCATGCTACCATCTACGCCACCAAAGCCTCTTATTCCCGAAGTTTCATGGCAAACAAATTTACTTAAGTAGCCTACCTTAAAATAATAACAAGAAGTTCCGTGGCGAACTTAAGAGCCTACTTTTCTTAAAATTTAAGATTCATGCCAATGATTAATCTATATAAATCTATCTAGAATAATGACGACATTAAGTTGGTAATATAGAAATTTCAAATTAGTTCGAAATACTGTATACCTGGCATAATGTAGCTTAATGTAGCCTAATAGAGCACTACATTTGGCAGCCGTGGAGACTGAAAGTATTCTTAGTTCCATCTCTTAAGGCACTTAACACAAAATTTGGTTAAGTTCAATGGATAGCATGGACGTTACATGCAGTTAAACATTGGATCCAATAGCACGTAAAATCATGTTGGCCACAATGTCATGTATGTATTGGTCAGAAATAATCAGAAATAATACGATTTATTGTTGTGCGTATTTTGAATGAAATCCATTACTTAGTATAGAAGTTACATGCATCTTAAAATTGGACTTATCAGCAGGCTTAGAATCATGTTGGCAGCACTGACGTAGATTAGTTACTCCAAATTAATCTAGAATGTCAGGTACTATACGTGTGCAAAGTTTAGAGCTAATGGCTTGCATACTTTCTGATATATTGATATTAATGTAACAAAAAAGTGACATCATTTACTTACAGTTGGCAGCCCTGGTTGCTCTTAAGAATACTCATAGTTATATCCGTTATGGTACACATAGCACATACGAAATTCGGATGAAATCCAAATTATAGTATAGAAGTTACATGTATTTAAATTTAGACCTCTCAGCAGGCTTAGAATCATGTTGGTAGCACTGACGTATATAAGTTACTCCAAATTAATATAGAATGTCAGGTACTATACGTGTGCATAGTTTAAAGCTGTCGGCTTGCATACTTTCTGATATATTGGTATTTGGATAAAATAAATTAGGAGCATTTATTAACAGTTGGCAGCCCTGGTAGGTCTTAAGAATACGCTCAGTCATATCTGGTTATGTACACATACAACATACGAAATTTGGTTGAATTCCGCTTGATAGTGTAGAAGTTATATGCATTTAAAAATTGGACCTATCAGGAGGCTTATAAGCATTTTGGCAACACTGCCATGTATGGCCTCCGGAACCTAAACTGAAATATTATTATCTATACGTGTGGCAATTTTGAAATAACTCCCATTCATACCTTCCAAGATATCCAATATGGAGCTCAAATTTCTATTGCAATTTTTCAGCTGTTGGTAGCACTGACATAATTTTCAAATATGGCCGTGAGATATTCAGGTATAGCTCTTTACTCCTACCAAATTTTGTTTCGATTGCTCCAGCCGTTTAGGAGTTGATAGGGGGGACACACACACAGCTAGACAGACAGACAGAAGGACAGACAGACAGACACACACACATTTGCCCGGATCGATGTCATAAGTCTACTTTATCCGCATTTTTGCAAAATGTGAAAAGTAGGCTAAAAATTCAGTAATGTGCGCTTCTGCCAGGCCCACATGTCAAAGAGGTAAAAATAGACTCACTGTCAAAACAAAATAAGTGTTATTCAGTGCTATTATGATAAGGCAATCGAGAACAACATACAGAATGTGAATGTCGTGCATAAAGACACGAAATATGCTTGTGGCGAATTATTATGAACGATTAATGAAGAAACCCAAGTGTGAAATGTGTCCATTTCAAATAATAATTAGCCTACTTTCGATTTTTGCAAAAAATGAAAGTAGACTTATGAGATCAACACAGGGCGAAAAAAGTGTGTCTGTCTGTGTGTGTGTATGTGTGTGTGTGAGTCTGTGTGTGTGTCTGTGTGTCTGTGTGAGTGTGTGACTCTGAATGTCTGTCCCCCCTATCAATTCGAACACGGTGAATGCGAATTGAACGAAATTTGGTACACGGAAACGTAATGGCGGCCACAAAAATGTTCAAAGCTTAAATCAAATTACGACCAATCTAATCATCCGATCTCTACCAAATTTTGCAACAACATACCTTTATGGGGGGAGCATCCTTTGACCAAACTAATAAGTCATCAGCGTAATAGTGTGGAAGATGGCGGCCATCTTTGTGTGAAAATCGATTCCCCCTATTAATTCGAACACGGTGCAACCGAATGGAACGAAATTTGGTACAGAGGTAGTACTAACAAAAGGCACCTCAGTGTCATGTTTTATATCGCCGCCATCTTGACGGAAACGTAATGGCGGCCACACAAATGTTCAAAGCTTAAATCAATTTACGATTAACCTAATCATCCGATCTATACCAAATTTTGCAATAACATACCTTTATAGAGGAAGCATCCTTTGACCAAATAACTAGGTCATTAGCCTAATAGTTTGCGGATGGCGGCCATCTTTATGTCAAAATTGATTCCCCCTATTAATTCGAACACGGTGGAACCGAATGGAACGAAATTTGGTACAGAGGTAGCACTAGCAAAGGGCACCTCAGTGTAATGTTTTATATCGCCACCATCTTGACTGAAACGTAATGGCGGCCACACGAATGTTCAAAGCTTAAATCAAATTACGATTAACCTAATCATCCGATCTCTACCAAATTTTGCAACTACATACCTGTATGGAGGGAGCATCCTTTGACCAATCTAATAGGTCATTCGCCTAATAGTTTGCGGATGGCGGCCATCTTTGTGTCAAAATCGATTCTCCCTATTAATTCAAACACGGTGAAACCGAATGGAACAACATACAGAATGTGAATGTCGTGCATAAAGACACGAAATATGCTTGTGGCATATTGACAGAAACGTAATGGCGGCCACACAAATGTTCAAAGCTTAAATCAAATTACGATTAGCCTAATCATCCGATCTCTAACAAATTTAGCAACAACATACCTTTATGGAGGGAGCATCCTTTGACCAAACTAATAGGTCATCAGCCTAATATTTTGCGGATGGCGGCCATCTTTGTGTGAAAATCGATTCCCCTTATCAATTCGAACACGTTGAAACCGAATGGAACGGAATTTGGTACAGAGGTAGCACTAGCAAAGGGCACCTCAGTGTCATGTTTTATATCACCGCTATCTTGACGGAAACGTAATCGCGGCCACCCAAATGTTAAAAGCTAAAATGTAATTACGACCAACCTAATAATCTAGTCTCTACCAAATTTTGCATCACCATATCTTTATGTGGGAAACATATTCAGACCAAACAGCAAGAACATCAGCCCAATAGTTTGCAGATGGTGGCCAAGTATGTGTGCAAATCAATTCCCCCTATCAATTCAAACACGGTGAAACCAAATTGAACGAAATTTGGTACAGAGGTAGCACTAGCAAAGGGCACCTCATATTCATGTTTAATATCCCTATAGCACGTTGTATTTCAACAAGCTACTACAACCAACATTCAATCATACTCCTTGAAAAGGACAAAGAGTTATATCAATACCCATGCATTTAGGAGAAAGTAGGCTATATGTTCTTTACTGAACATCTTGTTTTATTAATGCCATCCAATTTCCAGGACGGGTCAGGGAAGGGATAATGGAAGGAAATCAGCCGTGGACCTATTGAAAGGAACCATCCCGGCATTTGCCTGGTGGTGAAAATGGTAAACGACGAAAACCATTTTCAGGGTTGCCGAGGTGGGATTCGAACCCACGCTCTCCCGATGCCACAAATGCAATTTTCTAGGAACATGTTTCTTTAATATTCATGTACCTATTTCCCAATACCTATCACAGTTATTGACTTAAAATTTTGCAGAGGTGCACATCAATGTTCAATAAATACTTCAGTGGAAGGATATTTTGATAAATTAAGGGATATTGATTTAAGAGCCATGGGAATGTCATTAAAAAGGGAAATAAAAACATCATGAACAGTTTTAAACCCTCATTATTCAAACAAATTTACTTTAAACATTTCCTTCCACCAATGTCTTTGCACATACTCTGTCTGAGTAAAACAGTACTAAATTTCAGATTTCTACCACAAGTGGTTTTCAAGATAATAATAATAATAATATCGTATGGCCTCGGGTGCCGGATGCAAGCTTTGTAATTTGACACCCAGAGGGTAGCTTGCATGTCAAATTTCGTTGTTCCTTGAATCACTATGAAAGTCAAGGAGGTTGGATATCTAAGCACCTTGACCACTATAGCGCTTCCTAGTAGAGAAATGAGGAACTTTGTGTTGGCGGAAACCCTCGAGATTAATTTTGCCATTATGAACACGGCCTACTGAATTCAAATGGGTTCTTTGACATGCCAACATCGTATGACATGCATGTTGTATTTTTGCCGCCTTTCAAAAAAAATCACTTACCACGGCCAGGAGCGAACCTGCAATCTTGGGGTTAGTAGACCGATACGCTATCCACTCTCTCACCGTGACAAGCTGGTTTTCAAGATAAAGGTACATAATTAAAACTCAGCAATATTTCTAGGTTTGTGCTGAGTCTTGTGTGGGGATTCGCCTAGGAATACCGGGCTGGCTAATCCGCGGGCTCTTGGTGTCCGTACCCAGACCCCCACCGGAGTAGCAAACTGCGCGCTACCTCCCATTTCATGAAGTGCACCTGCGCCTCTTTAGTGGGAGAGCTAAGAGCTCAAGCAGATTTAACTTCCCTATGAAGGCTTCAGAAAGGATGGTATATTGGCGTTCATGGCCAGTGAATTAAAACTCAGCAATTCTTCTAGGTTTGTGGGGGTCCGGGTGGGGACACCAAGAGCCCGCTGATGAGCCAGCTTGGTGTTCCTAGGCAAAATCCTATACAAGACACGGCACAAACCTAGAAAAAAATGCAGAGTTTTAATTCACTGGATGTGAAAGCCAATACACCATATTTTTGGAAGCCTTCATAGGGAGGTTAAGACTGCTCGAGTTTTATCATTTCAAATGATCTTGTCGACTTCATCGTTACGCTTGAGTCAAAAGTTATGCGTTACGGAGACGGAGACGGAGACGGTGACGTCATGCAGCCGCGCGGGAAGCCTAAGTTAATGGGTAAAGGACGGCGGGTGCGTGACGTCATGCAGCCACGCGGGAAGCCTAAGTTAATGGGTAAAGGTCGGCGGGTGCGTCACGTCATGCAGCCACGCGGGAAGCCTAAGTTAATGGGTAAAGGACGGCGGGTGCGTGACGTCATGCAGCCACGCGGGAAGCCTAAGTTAATGGGTAAAGGACGGCGGGTGCGTGACGTCATGCAGCCACGCGGGAAGCCTAAGTAAATGGGTAAAGGACGGCGGGTGCGTGACGTCATGCAGCCGCGCGGGAAGCCTAAGTTAATGGGTAAAGGACGGCGGGTGCGTGACGTCATGCAGCCACGCGGGAAGCCTAAGTTAATGGGTAAAGGACGGCGGGTGCGTGACGTCATGCAGCCACGCGGGAAGCCTAAGTTAATGGGTAAAGGACGGCGGGTGCGTGACGTCATGCAGCCACGCGGGAAGCCTAAGTTAATGGGTAAAGGACGGCGGGTGCGTCACGTCATGCAGCCACGCGGGAAGCCTAAGTTAATGGGTAAAGGACGGCGGGTGCGTGACGTCATGCAGCCACGCGGGAAGCCTAAGTTAATGGTTAATTGAGTCTGTTGAAAGAGTCCTGGGGCGTCGAGCGACCTGGGGCTTTGAGCGAAGCGAAAAGAATACAGGGTGACTCCTAAAGAGGTGTACAAGATGCCAGATAAGAATACAGGGTGACTCATAAAGAGATATGTAAGACGCCAGATAAGAATACAAGGTGACTCTTAAAGAGGTGTACAAGATGACAGAGAAGAATACAGGGTGACTCCTAAAGAGGTGCACAAGATGTCACACAAGAATACAGGGTGACTCCTAAAGAGGTGCACAAGATGTCACACAAGAATACAGGGTGACTTCTAAAGAGATATACAAGATGCCAGATAAGAATACAGGGTGCCTCCTAAAGAGGCGTGCAGGATGCCAGAGCAAAATACAGGGTGACACTTAACGAGGTGTACAGTACCGTATGTTAGATTCAATTCAAATACAGGGTGACCCTTAAAGAGGTTTGCAAGATATCAGACTCAAATAATGAGTGACCCTTAAAGAGTTATAAAAGATGTCAGACTCAAATACAGGGTGACTCTTAAAGAGGTGCCCGCGCGGGAAGCCTAAGTTAATGGGTAATAGAGTCTGTTGAAAGAGTCCTGGGGCTTCGAGCGAAGTTGGAAGCCCTCCTAAGCCTTTCTAACATGTGTAGCATTTGTAGCATGCGTCATTTGAAATGATATAACGTCTAGTCTTTCAGACTGACTGTAATATTTCGAACTAATTAGCAATTTCAATATTACCAACTTAATTTCGTCATTATCCTAGATAGGTCCATATAAATTAATCATTGGCATGAATCTTAAATTTTAGGGAAAGTAGGCTCTTTAGTTCTTCACGGAACTTCTTGTATAATTAATAATTTTTAATATGGTTTTAAATGGCATTTTTGAAAACCAACTTTTGGTACACATATATCAATTTTTACATTTTAATTTCTTCAGACACAGTAACAGGACATAGTTTAAGAGTTCAGTGCAATTATTTTATGATAATGTTTATATATTTACTCATTGTCATTTTTCAATTTTCAATTTTTTATTCAAATAATTTGTACATAAATGTCATAAAAATCATTGAGACTGCATATTATTTAAAATTAAAGCACGTAAGTATGCAAATAACTCATGACTACGTCCTGCAAAAAAAATCATTGAGATTGGTTAATATTTATAATAAAAAATTTGGTATTGGATTTAGAAATCAAACTTATAAAAATTTACCTCTCAACAAAATGTTTGGTGAAATCACTAGTTCAGCCTTTATCACCAGGAATCACTACATTTAAAGGAAAAGCAAAGAGCCAACTTTGGAACAAAGATCATCCGATTGGTGAGAAGATGGTCGTGTTTGATGGTGATAACACCAAATACTATCTTTGACAGCTGTCAGTGAGCCACACCCCCCTCATGCAGTCCATATAATATGGAGTCGTCCAGTTGCAAAACTCGTTTAATCCACTTGTGAATAAGAATCATTTTCATGAGAAACGTTTCTCTGGACTTTGCCTCACGTATCTTTGTGTGTTTCTTGTTTTCTACTTTTTTCTTTTTGCTTTGTGTTTTTGGTTTTTGGTTGTGTGTTTGCTGTGTGCTTTTGCTTTTGAATTTTACTTTTTGCTTTTCTTTCTTGGTTTTGTGTTTGTTTTCTGCTATCGCTTTTTTTTTTTTTTTTTTTGAATTTTGCTTTTTGCTTTATGTTTCTTGTTTTTTGTTTTCTGCTTGTGCTTTTGTTTTTAAATTTTTCTTTTTGCTTCGTGTTTGATGTTTTTGGTTTTATGTTTCTTTTCTGGAACATCAAAATAAAACAAAATAAACGAAACAAAATCAACATAAAATAAAACAAAAATAAATAAATAGAAAAATTAAAAAAAACGAAATATAATAAAACAAAATTAAAATAAACTAATTAAATAAGTAATTTTATGTTCGACCTTGACTATTATATGTCAGAAAACTGTATATAATGAGGCTAATTTTAACACTCTTTTTCATTATGAAACAGTTTCCCCCACCAATCAGAGTTCAAGAAACACTTGTTTGACCAATTTGATAATTAGATGCGCTGAGTTCCACGGCCTTCTAATGTAAATTTCACTGCCTGGCCTAGTGTCATAGTAGGGTAAACGAGGAAGCCATGGTCAAATTCAAGGCATTCCCTGCGTCCCATGCGCTCTGTTCAGTACATAAAACTAGCGAAATATCGACAGATATTTATGAATATTTATGTTCGAACATAAAATAGTTATAATAATTATCGTCGAACATAAACAGTCGTATGCAACTCGCCTATAATGGTAATTAAGACACTCGTATGAAAATTATAAAACTCGCATACGCTCGTTTTATAAACATACTCGTGTCTTAATTATTGCCATTATAGGCTCGTTGCATAATGTACTATTACGACATGATCATTATTCACCAGTGGATTAAACGATTTTTGCAACTGGACGACTCATATCAAATATTATTTAGACTTATTTACAATTCGAAAAGATCCAAATCATTCTGGGATCTAAGAGAAAACACTCCAAGGGTCTGAAATAGCCAATACAAATTCTTTGAAAAAATTGAAGTTTTGCGGTGGAGTCTCCCCTTAAAACTCGTTTCGTGAATATTTTACATTATTTGACATTCCACCTTCTTCCCGTGGGCCCTTCAAATCTTATTATAATTACATCGCCGATAAGGGACATGGCAAATATGGTCATCTTCATGTTTTTTATTGTTATATTGTAAGTATAGTTCATTTTCGAGACCTCCAGGGGCTCATATCTAATGGGACGTGGGTTGGCGACCATGGGACCCCAGCTGAGTCCGACATTGCTTCCAATTTCTTGTGCCGGGCTCCTCTCAGTCTTCTTTCCTGTCGACCTCACTTGGCCAACTCTTGTTCTCCTCCGACCCCGACGGTATTAGGGTATCCGAGGCCTAGGGAGTCTCTTCCTTTCCCGCCTTAATTGGCCCTTGTCTCATCTTTTCTGATACCCTCCTTCTGTAAGATATCAGCCTTCTTTTTCTTTTCATGTTATCTCCTGACTTATGTTCAAGGCCTCAAGGAGGCAGGGTGTATGTAGCCCCAACACTTCTGGTGCACCCTGGATATTGCTATAACCTCTGGGGCTCACGGCTGGTGAGTTCGGGAGTTGGCGACCCCGAGGGATTCCTGAGCTGGGTCCGCTTTTCCCCTCTGGGGCGGACCCTCTCATCTTTCACTTTCCTATCTGCCTTTTATGGCTCTTCTTCTTTCCAAGTCCCTCAATCCGCATTCTTCGAGGGTTGAGGGCATTTATTTTCCTCCTGTCCTTTATTTGCCTTATTCTCATTTTGTTTTCCATTTCTTCTTCTAGTATATAAGTTAGTAGTTAGCTTTATTTATAGATTACATTTCATTATCATATTCGCGATCACCTAAACCATTAGGGGCCGATAACCTAGATGTTAGGCCCCTAAAAACAACAATAATTATTATCATCATCATTATTTTCGAGGTTGAAGTTCTGGATGCAGTAGTAGATCTGTTGTTGGTCTGACAATGCATCCGTGTATTGTAATTGAATTTAGCTGCTGATAGGAGCAATTCTCGGAATACTGTTAATCAAATTTGTGTGCATAGGATCTTCGTGGAACTACGATATAACTCAAACACCGGCACCGCACTTCGGGGAAAGCGTTCGTTATGCCAATATCCTATCTAACGCTTGAGTGGTCTCGTATTTCATAACTGTTGTCAATGAAATCTGTGGACATCAATTACATTTAAGTATTAGCACATCAGAGTTGAAAGCTTTGTCAGGAGTGTGGCGCTCTATGAAAATAAAACTTGGAATGTTGGTGCAGCGCGATTGGTGAGATTAAAATTATGGTGATAGAAGAGAATAATGAATTTCAGATGGGTAAGAAGTGAAGATTTATTAAGACGAGTGAGGGGGAAGAGTAATAAACGTAGTTACTAGAAAGAAATTAGAAATCCCTATGGACGTCAAATTGACAGTTTAAAAGCAAAAGGAAGTAGGATACTTATGCTACATATGAATCAAAATAACCAGTATTAGACGAAGCAAAGAGGATATAAACAGTATTCTGGTTCAGGGAAGGAAATCCATTCTATCAGAAACAAAATCAAAAGTTAGGTGCTTTTCAGTCGGTCAACCCGAATGTACCCAAAAGATCTGGGTTATGCCCTAATCCTGAAAAATAATATTAATCTCATTAAACTTGTGGTTACTAAGGCAACACTGAAAAATGGTTTCACACCCCACAAAGAAACAAAATCTGTTGGCATCAAATAATATAGATTTAGTTATTAGGAGGTCATTTATGAAAGCGTTTGTCTGGAGTGTGGCGCTCTATGGAAGTGAAACTTGGAATGTTGATGCAGCAGAAAATAGGAGAACTGAAGCGTTTGAAATGTGGTGTTACAGGAGAATGATGAAGGTCAGATAGGTAGATAGATTATCACATGAAGAGGTATTAGGACGAGTGGGAGAGGAGAGATAATTCTGGCGACTGCTAATGAAAATACGAGATAGGTTGGTAGAACACTTTCAAAGGCACCCAGAAATAGCAAAGTTAGTTATGGAACGAATGGTCGAGGACAAGAATGGAAATTACAGTGGAACTTGGATAATTCGAACCTCAAGGGACCAGTTAAAAAATTCGAATTGTCCAAAAATTTGAATTAAGAAAGTTCTTTGAAAAAGGTAGAGAAAATATATTGAATCACATTTACATAATGATTTACGTTCAACAAAGCAGATAAAAACTGTATCGTGAATAACCTCAAAAGTTTCAAATGAGAAATAAAACCATAATATACTATTCACCTATTTAACGACAGTAGTAATCCAGCAATCTAGTTTAGTCTTAGAGAAATCTACTGTTTTTCAAAGAAGTTTGAGATTTTTACCTGTTTCCTACAATTAAGTCTCTCAGCCATCACTAAATAATCTAACAAATTTAAGGGACGGAAAACAGAACTACTTACGTCATTTCTACTAAAAAAAACGGTTAAGTTCTGTGATGTGGTTTGTTGCTTGGGCTGCACTCGGAACAGTTTCTTTCGGGAACTGACCGAACAGTTTGGCTTCCGATCGGCTTTTTACACTAAAAACTTCGAATTATCCAAAATATAATTCGAATTAACCACGATTTTTTTAGCATTGATTGCATATAAAATGCTAGGGACCAGGAGGAAAATTCGAATTAAAGAAGATTTCGAATTATCGAAGTTCGAATTAGCCACGTTCTACTGTATTAATATTATTGTTGAATTTCAACAAGTTCCAACTTGACTACCAGCTGCTATTGTCACTAATACCTGGTGGCGATCGTTGGAACTTGCTAGAGCGTTTCTAACTAGTCAAATATAACCTACACACTACTAAGTGCAGTGGTAGTTTCTTTCACGTGCCATACATCTAGACACCTAGCTGCGGATGTGGCTACTAAATGTCATCGCAGTCAGCACCTGGCGGCGAACGCTGGAACTAATATAGCGTTATCAAACTAACCTACACATTTTAGCTTGCACAAGTGTACTGTAGTTAGTGGAATGTTCTTTTTCATGCCATAAATCTTTGAAATGGGACCGCCGGCTTTACTTCCTCTCCGAAGGAAGGCATTCTGACGGAATTTTAACGCTCATAAAAATCATACTGAAGGATTTTAACGCTCTTAAAAATCCGACGACTTCAGTCGGGTTTGAACCTGCGATCCTAGGTATAGCAGTTTAGCAGTGATGGACGAAGCAAAGAGGATATAAAAAAGTATGTTAGCTCAGGCAAGGAAATCATTTGCACAGAAAAGGAATCTGTTGACATCGAATATAGATTTAAGTATTAGGAAGTCATTTTTGAAGGCCTTTGTCTGGAGCGTGGCGCTCTATGGAAGTGAAACTTGGACTATTGATGCAGCAGAAAAGAGGAGAATTGAAGCGTTTGAAATGTGGTGTTACAGGAGAATGATGAAGATCAGATGGGTAGATAGGGTTACAAACGAAGAGGTATTAAGACTAGTGGGAGAGGAGAGATGTTTCTGGCGACTGCTAATGAAGAGAAGATATAGGTTGGTAGGACACATACTAAGACACCCAGGAATAGTAAGCTTAGTTATGGAAGGAAGGGTCGAGGACAATAACGGTAGGGGTAGACCAAGGTTAGAATATGTTAAACAGATTCCCTCGGACGTTGGGTGTGGTAGCTATGTAGAGATGAAATGTTTAGCCCAGGACAGGGAGGCAAGAAGCTGCATCAATCCAGTCAAAAGCCGTATATTTAGAGTATATTGGATTATTCTAAAGTTAAACGCGATTTTCTATATCATTATAGAAAGTTAAACTATATTACAGCACCCCTACCAAGATAGAAGGACCTCAACAACTCTATATTATATTTGGAGGGTCTCATGTTAGTTTTCAAACGATATAAAACTTTGTTAAAGGCCTCAGGAGAGTTTCTCCACTCGAAGCGATGTGGTAACTGCCTCTAAGTTCTTACAACGCCTGCTCGGGTCAGAAAAATAATAAAAAGACTAACCCGCTTCTCATCTCCATGGCAACCATACTTCTCTTCAGTGGGGTCAGTTGAATAAGTTCTCCTTGAAGACCGTTCAACAACGCAGAACTCGTTTCACCATAATTTGAACAAATATGATTACCAATCTACCGGCCATGGAGGCGGAAAACGCTAACACGCTAGGTCATTCCTCGATGTCATAGGGAGAGCATGGGTTCGAATTCTACCTTGGCCATCCTGAAAATTGTTTTCGTGAAAATCTATTTTCACCGGGGTGGTTCTTTTCAACAAGTCTCCGGCCGACTTCCGTCCAGAATCCCTTCCCTAACCCTTCCCAAATTACACCCAAGTTAGCGGTCGCCTGTCACCATCCCCAGTTGTATCTGCAGCCAATGTATAAGGTGCGTTCAAAAAGTAACGAGCCGGAGGCCGGAATGCGCAAACCGGTGACTACATCGGCTAATCGTGGCGTGTGTAACGAGGTGTGGTTCCGACCAGAGCGTGGAAGGTCACAGCCCGTCGCTAGAGGGCACGCGTACTCGTCACGTGAAGATACAAAGCGAGCAGCAGCATGCATCAATCGTCCAACTCTGCCAGTCGCATTGCAAACAATGACATGGAGGCGTCAACCGAAGAGCAAAGAGATGTTGTTCGTTTTCTGACAGCGGAAGGAGTAGGGGGAACAGACATTCATCGCCCAATGTCACAAGTGTACGGCGAACACTGCATGTCCCTTGCAAGGGTCAAGGCTTGGCACAAGCACTTCAGGGAAGGACGGGTGTCGTTAGCCGATGGTGCCTGGTCTGGGGCACCCCCCTGCATTACCGATGACAACGTCCAACTGGTTGATGCACTCATTACCCAGGACCACCGAGTGACAGTGAACGCCATAGCCGCCGTGGTCGCTCCACGACAATGCACGACCTCATACGGCCAACACAGTCGCGGCACTCCTGCAGAAATTCCAATGGGAGGTTCTCGGTCACCCTCCATACAGTCCAGACCTCTCTCACGGTGATTACACCATGTTTGGTCCCCTGAAGAGGGCTCTTCGGGGCCAACGATTCACCTCGGACGCCGACGTCCAGCTGTAAGTGTGGAACTGGTTCATATCGCAGCACAGGGAATTTTATGGGACAGCCATTCACCGCGTCGTGTCACAGTGGGACAAGTGCCCCAACAGCCAGGGCCAATACTTCTAACATACAGGTACTGGTTTCTGTAAATATGCCTCCAGCTCGTTACATTTTGAACGCACCTTATATGTTCAACTCGCAGACACCGTCCTTGCGACGGTAGATGAATGATCACTTGCAAAACTAGTGTGAAGCAAACTTTGTAGGTTAGGTTATTTGATTAATGCTATTAAGCTCCAACGTTTGTCACCGGGCGCTGGTTACGATGGCATCTAGTCGTAGCCAAGTTCACAGCTAGGTGTCGTGGACGGTAGCATTTGGTAGCAAAGTAGAAACTATTTGAAATTTTCCTCTGCAGTCCTTACTTGAATTAAAGCAGATAATAGTCATCACAATTAACACCATGTTGAGCTTCTATGCCCATGGTCACGGGTTCAAACCCGGCTAAAGTCGTGAGATTTTTGAAGAGCGTTAAAATCCCTCAGTATGCCTTCCCTCGGAGGGGAAGTAAAGCCGGCGGGTCCATGTAATAGATTTGTGGCGTGATAAAGAACCTTCCACTAATTACACTTGTTTGAAGCTAAATTATAGGTTATATTTGACAAACGCTCTTAAGCCCCAACGTTCGTCGCCAGGAGCCGACTGCGGTGACATCTAGTAACAAAGTTCATAAATAGTTGGTCGTTGACAGTGGCGTTTGGTAGTAAACGTTGGAAATACTTGAAAATCGAATGTCTGCAGTCCTTACATGAATTAAAAACAGATAACATACACCAATACATCCATCACAATTAACACCGGTTATCAGACAGATTCTACACACACCCAAGGTTCACTGGGCTACATGACCGTGTTGTCGCAGCCCCTAAACTGAGGAACCAACTAACCAACTCGCAGAGTCCGTGGGTGTTGCCGAGATGGGAGGCTAAAACCAAACCAAACTCTGTTGCGCTACAGTCCTACAAAACGACTTCTGCCCAGCCGTTAGGCCTGCAATATATGGGGTGATATGTGGTAATTATGTTGGGTCCCCCGGCCGTTAATCTGGGTCTCCGTAACCGGGGTAATGCGTCAATGACAGACAGCTACTCAATTGTCCTCACGAGGCTCAGTGCACCTCGTTCCAGTCCTCAAGCCACTTTATACAATCCCTGACGGAGCCTCCGACTGAGAAGCAGGCGCGCCATTCCAAAACAATAGGGGTTTCAGCTGGGAGGCTAAGCTATAATATTTAAAGAAAATGATAACCAATCTTCTACATCGATGGTTCCTCAACCTGACACTTGAAGGACTTCATGATTAAATATTTGTGCGGACTTCTTTTGACTCCAACATTTTTAGCCTACTTTCGATTTTTTCAAATAAATGTAAGTAGACTTATGAGATCTATACGGGGCAAAAGTTGTCTGTCTGTATGTGTGTGAGTTTGTGCATCATTCCCCCCTCCCCATCCTCCTCCCCCCCCCTCCCCTATGAATTCAAACAGGACGAAACCGAATCGAACGAAATTTGGTACAGAGATAGCACTAGCAAAGGACACCTTAGTGTCATGTTTTATATCGCCGCCATCTAGACGGAAACGTAATGGCGTCCACCAAAATTTTCAAAGCTTAAATCAATTTACGACTAATAAAATCATCTGATATCTACCAAATTTTGCAAGAACATTCCTTCATGTGAGAAGCAGCGTTTTTACCAAACCTACAAGGTCATCAGCCAATTAGATTGAATATGTCGGCCATGTATGTGTGCAAATCGATCCCCCTATCAATTAATACACAACGAAACCAAATCGAACCACCTTTGGTAGCGAGGTAGCACTAGCAAGGGAAAACTCAGTGTCATGTTGCACTGTATATTGCCGCCATCATAACAAAAAAGAAATGGCGTCCACCCAAATGTTCTGAGCAAGGAGGCTGATACACCTGGAATACATGCATCTTGTAAATTACTCTATATCAATGGAAACATAACGTGGATTTGAATTAAACTTAGTACACTTATAGTACATATGCTGGGCTTTCATTTGATGTATAAAGTTTTAAAATTCAGTATGTAAAAGTGTCATATAATTAGCATATTAAAATATTAAAAAAATATTTTTTGAATGTTACAAAAACATAATTTCTTGAAAACTATCAATGTGATTGGCATAAACATTTTTCTCCTTAAAGACAACACTAAATTACCCAAGATAGACCTCTATGAACTTAGTGGAAGAATAAGATACACTTTTATAGGTATTTCATTTGAATATTGAAAAAAATAAGAATTTCACATGGTGTTTACATGCACTGAGCATATTTCTCAATGGAATTCAATAATTGAGGTTCATCCTCTATAACTTAGTTCCAACAAGGGGAATTCCAAATTTCAAGCATTTTGGACCATTAGTTCTTGAGTTACTGTGTTTTTTGTGTGAAAAAATTGAACTTTGGGGAACGTGGCTCTAAACATTGTGTAAACATTTCCACTTACACATAACACTCAGCTGACAGTTCAGTACATGCATGGATTTTAATCGTAATATCTCGGTCAAAATTGGAAATTTCGCTATAAAACTTCAGATTTATATAAAGAAATGGTTATTCTTTCATTCGAGATAAAAGAAAATGAAAAAAAATTCATATTTCCAGCTGTATCAGTCCCCTTAAATCAAATTACGACTAAACTAATCATTCGATCTCTACCAAATTTTGCAACAGTATACCTTAATGTGGGAAGCATCTTTTGCCCAAACTGCAAGGTCATCAGTCACATAGTTACAAGATGATGGATGTAGGAATCGTGCAAGTATTATAGCCAAACCGTAACTTACGATTCAACAAGGCTTGGCCTCACCAAATACGATCATCGTACATAGGGAGTTTTAAACTGTCCTTAAGGAGGTGACCGGTAGGATATTAGGATTTCAAAATAGGATATGTAACCGTAGTAGTGACTAACTGATCATGCTAACCGTGCCATATCGGGCTTGTCCCGTTGGATCAAAATGGAGGCTTTTGTTTGGTCGTAAATCCATATATTTCCGTAACTTCATAAGTTTATATCCACTTAGGAATGTACCGAATAAAAATATATATTTAGTATCAAATGGTTTATAGAAACGACAGAAAAAGCTAATGAAATCGTTGGTTCCCAGACAAAATATTATGGTGTTTTACTAAACCAGTTGTTAACCTAGTACATATACATATATATTTATTTGCAGATGTGGACGCTGTCCATGGTGGCAAATTACAACAACAACAAACAAAAAACACTAAGCAAAATAAATCATTCATGCAACTAAAAAAAATTACATTTTAGATACAAGGATTAATTGGTATAAGAAAATAATAATAATAGAAACAAATATAAAATACGTATAAGGATAATTTACACTATTCTTCATCCATGTCATGTCACTGCCTCCTGATCTGGTGCTTTCTCACCAACTCTTTAAATTTTCCAACATTAGAAGGCAAAGGGCAGAAAATGTCCCTTGGTAAACTGTTCCATTCTACTTCCCCCCTCCCAATGTTGATACTGGGAGTGTGAGGCGTAGTGGTAGTGACCTAGACTCACAGTCTAGATGTTCGTTGATCAAATCACAGCAGGTTAATTTTTACTTAGATTTTTATATTTGTTGATTTGTAACTACTCACACGTTATAATGTTAAGCATGTATAGTGTATATTTGCAATCGAAAATATTATATATATATATATATATATATATATATATATATATATATATCTTTGATGTAGTAAACAGTTCAAAAAGGAAAACAAATTGGTATCATGAAATAGAAGACGATTTAAAGCAATTAGGGATCAACAAGCAAATGATAGAAGACAGAGAAAATTTCAGAAACAAAATTAAGAACGCCAAATTTTTAGTAAGTGAAAGGAAGAAGATAGGAACATTGTGGACGGAACAAAGGAAACAGGAGCACAGTCAAAGGATGAAGAGATTTTGGGAAGAGAAGAAGGGAAAGAAGTGAAAATTGTGACATCATGAGATACTGAAGTTCAAACACTGTCCATAAGGGCAACAATGATGTAATATAATATATATATACATACTAATAACACCACATTTTCAACACTCGAATACAGCGATTAATATTCGTTGTCATTGATCCGCGGTAGAGTCTATTGTTGTTGTTGCATTTCTTGTTGATTCTTTAGGTTTTTTCGGCATCGTCATGGTCTTGTAGCCCCGTGTACTTGGGTGTAAGTTCTCTGATAACCAGCGTCACTGTGATGTCTCTGGGCTTACTAGTATGTGTACTTTTATACGAGCAAGTATTTGGGTAGGAAGCTGATGATGTTGTATCATTTGAGATGCATGGACATCATGGTCATTTAGTCCCGTGTACTTGTGTCAGTGTTGAATTTTGTCTGATAACCAGTGTTGTTGTGATGGCTGTATTAGTTTGTGTTTATATATAATTCAGGTGCGGATTCAATCAATCAATCAACGTATAATATCCGTATATAGCACGTTGCATTTTAACAAGCTACTGCAAACAACATTCAATTGTACTCCTTGAAAAGACAAAGACTTATAACTAGGGCTCAGATTCGAGCATATTTGCATATTTGTTTCCTGATTAGTACACATTGAAAGAAGTCTTTCGGTGGTATTTTCACCTCTCTGGGACCAACAGAATTGGTATTTATCGAGAATGTAAATGCATAAAACCGCGGTTTTCAGAATAGAAGCATATAAATGCATAATCCTGAAGTTTTTGTCTAATTAGTTTGTTTTTCTTCGAATTCCCTCACGAATTCGGGCCCTGACCATCCTTAAGGTTCGAAAACAGAAATAATTATTGAAAATCCTATCTGGTGCGAATAATAGGTCCGCTGGTTTTTAACATTTAGTGAGGTGATTTACACACCCTAATTGGCCTCTACCGGATTAGAGTGCGACTCGTCTGATAAGCTCTCGAAGCCCCAAGCATCCTTTCATTTTGAAATGGGGTTGAGAGGTATTTTAGTGGTGTGCCTATTTTTGGAACCAGTATTGTTTAGGTGGCTTTTCTCATGAAGTGGTGGAAGATCTGATCCGGTCAAGTGAAGTTTCTGCATTCTACTCTCAGTTCTCAGTTCGTAATCGTATCGAGTTCTTGTGATTTCTAAGTACGCGATGCCTATAGTTAAGGAATGTCTGAGTTGTTTACTCCAACGATATGCAAAGGAAGACCCTGATTTGTTTTCTACTGACGGGAAAATTCTTTTCAGCAAAATGTGCGAAAAAGAGGTAAGTTCATATTGACATTTTCACATGTGTAGCATACGGTACCTACCTACTAGATAAGTAGAGAGAAGCCTAAGAATTCGGAGTGTAGACCCATTAGATCCTCAGGTTTTACTTTTCCGAAGCGGAAATTGACATTTGGATTTGCTGGTTTTTCATGGGATCTTTGAGGGGGTGCTCGTATTTCTACTGCAATATTTGAAAATAATCTCATAGTCCACAATGATTTATTTTACCGCATATAATTGGTTTTTCGAGCATATATATCGAGCATAAAATACATGGTTTTCGAGCATATCTGGAGATATTATCGAGCATATCGATCCGAGCCCTAGTTATAACTACACCCATGCATTTAGGAGAAAATAGGCTAATGTTCTTTACTAAACATCTTGTTTGCTACATGATACACAACCTCAAACAGTTACGTTCTCCTTTAAATGAAGTGAAATTGTCCTACGTTACGTGGATTGCAGAAGAGATGAAAATTAAATTCGATCACAATATGTCGTACAACAGATTAAAAAGGAGTTCTATGTATAAATAAATACATGCCTCAGAGGTTGTTGAGTCGATTTGTCCACCTTGGTGAGAGGCAAGCAGCTTTACCATGAATTCTCAGAAGAAGTTAATTGTACGTCGCTCCAACCCGTAGACAACAAGTACTACCCTAGCAGCGAATTGTTGCCGGTGGCGGAAATCATTCATTCATTCATTCATTCATTCATTCGTTTATTTGCAATTGGAGGTGTGTCCCCCGGTGGCAAATTAGATATACATAACAAATAAATAATTGTACATAACAATTCACTAACAATTAAACTGGAGTATTTACACAAATAGTAAGTCTTTTCTTAAACACACCAATATGTTTGGGAAAAGGCTCTCAGACTGCGGCAGGTAGAGAGTTCCAATTATCAATGGCACGGTTTACGAAAGAATATTTACCATAATTTGTTCGCTGTGGACGGCCCTTAACTTTGAAAGGGTGATCGCTCCTACCCATGTAAGTAGGCTTTTCCATACGTTTGCTAAGCTCACCCCATGCTGGTTGATTTGTATACGCGTTGTTCATAGCGCAGAGTCTAGATTTCATCCTCCTAGCCTCAAGTGATTCCCACCCAAGTTTCTTTAACATACGGTTCCTGGGATTAAAGTACTGAGCACAAATCTAGCGGCCTTTCTTTGTACCATTTCCAACTCATTTATGAGCCCTACTTGATATGGATCCCAAACCGCCGAGGCGTATTCCAGAATAGGTCTTACTAGTGACAAATATCCTAATTCTTTAGCAGAGATACTACTTCTTTTTAATACCCTCATTACAAAGTGCAGGGATTTGTAAGCTTTAGAAACTACACATCCTATATGACTACTCCATTTCATATCATTTCTTACGTGAACGCCCAAATATTTGCAAGAATCTTCTTCTACAAGTATTTCCAATCCAACGTTATATTGAAAATCTTACCTTCGCACTTTCCCTATTTTTATTAGACTAATGCGCTCCGCCCAGCCACACGCCTGCGATGGACGTGCAGTCATCGCCAGTGAAACCCCATCGCATGTCATTTGTGTGCATGATTCGTGCTGGGTCGTGCGCCTTGCGCTGTGTTCTCATTGTGTGACTGTACGTGCGTTCCCCCTCTTGCTCCGCAACCGATCGCTGCAGCCATAAGGAGTTGAGATGACGTGATGTATACACAACAGCTGCACTCTCCGTCTAGCGGTAACAATTCCATGGTAGGGTAGTAGTTCCTTGGAGAACTAAACAGCCTATTTTCATACATCCTACTTATGTTAATTGCTTCTATTTGCATACAAAATTTAAGTTTGATTGCTGTAATAGATTCGGAGATACTGAGAACCGTCGAAATATTTTGGATGATGGCCATGGTGCATTGTTCTATATGTATGCCATAGAGTTATGTACCATTAGATGAAGATTATTACATTGGTTTATTATTCGAACGTTCACTTCAATCGCATGATTAGGAAACAAAGAAATTAAAAATAATTTTAAAATTTCACACAGCCGCCATCTTAATATTATGACAAACAGTCAATTAATCAGATGCCAGGAGATTAAATCTTGTATACACATTATTCTACAACGTTTAACTGCGTTCGGCTGATTACAGTGAATCTCGAGAATATGCCATTTAAACATTTTAACTTCGCTTGGCCACCATGTTGGTTTTGTCCTTACTATATTCTTTTAGCATCACACAGATAAACGTAGCTAAGTATTTTTGATCACTGTATAAATTTTCAGGATGATGATAATTATAATAATAATATCGTATGGCCTCGGATGCCGGGTGAAAGCTTTGTAATTTGACACCCAGAGGGTAGCTTGCATGTTGAATTTTGTTGTTACTTGAATCACTATGAAAGTCAAGGAGGTTAGATATCTAAGCTCCTTGAACACTATAGCGCTTTCTAGTAGAGAAATGAGGAACTTTGTGTTGGCGGAAACTCCCAAGATTAATTTTGCCATTATGAACATGACCTACTGAATTCAAATGGGTTCTTTGACATGCCAGCATCGTATGACATGCGTTTCGTATTTTTGCTTTTCATAAATCAATTACCACGGCCAGGAGCGAACTTGCAATCTTGGGGTTAGTAGACCGACACGCTATCCACTCACCCACCGTGATAATAGTTTCGGAGATACAGAATGCCGGTGAAATATTTCGCACAGCTGCCATGTTGGATTGGTGAAACGTATTTAAATTTTAAGGGTACGATCGGAGTAAGTCAAAATATGACTATGATCTTACCGAGTTTGATTGAAATCGCTCCAGCCGTTTGGATCTTAAAGGACACACACACATGAACAAAAGGTGATCTCATAAGCCTATTTTTTTCCATAAATGAAAATAGGCTAACATTTAAATTTCTTGGCAGGTTGTATGAACCTGCGGTACTGGAGTCTGAATTCATAGTTGAATACGACAGGATTATTTTTGCAGCATATTGACTTATACTTGAGTAAACTGTCCTTTTGTACAGTTCATCATCTTGAAAGATTCTCTTTTACAGTTCCCCTGATCAAGCATAAGAACCATCTCTATAATACGTGGAGTGTCCCCTGTTAGTTTTCAAACGATATAAAAGTTTGTGAAAGGCCCCAGGAGAATTCCTCCTCTCCAAGCTATGTGGTAACTGCCTCTAAGTTCTTAACCACTTCTTATATACCTGCGAGATTTGCGCCTGACTTGGCCAGAAAAAATAAAGAAAGTAAAAAAAAACTCACTTCTCATCTCCATGGCAACCACACTTGCCTCAAGTGGGGACAGTCGGGCCAGCTCGCCTTTAGCTCCGTTTAGGAACACAAAGCACAAGGCGCTGTAATTTGAAGCAAACTTGTTGATTACCAGTCTTCTAGAGAACTGGCACACAAGTGATTCAGCCAAAGGATTCCCTTGAGTTGAAATAATTCCGTGGACAATTATTTTGTTGTTATCAAATGTGTTGTTTGAGTCTTCAGTCTTTCGACTTGTTTGATGCAGCACTCCAATCTGCCCTGTCCTGAGATAATCGTTTCATCTCTTTATCATAGTCAAACCTTGGTCGACCTCTACAGTTCTTATTTTCGACCCTTCCTTCTATAACTAAGTTTGCTATTCCTGGGTGTCTTAGGAATGTGTCCTACCAACCTATCTCAGTGAGTGACGGCACGCGAATCGATTCAACAAAGTTTCCTATACGTTCATATACCATTCATCAGATTGCGATGAAACTTTGACGAGTTGCAGTGTGCATTCCCGTGAAGGTTTCTGACTTAGTAAATCCATTTACAGTTGGTAGCGCACGAGTAGATTCAACAAATGATTGACGGCGCGCGAATCGTTTCAACAAATTCCCGTATGTGTTCATATACCATTCATCCGATTGCGATGAAACTTTGGGGAGTTAGTGTGCACACTCCTTTGATGGTTTCTGACTTCGTATATCCATTGTATGATAGGTAACGCATGAGCAGAATCAACATATGAGTGACGGTACGTGGATTGTTTCAACAAAATCCCGTATGCGTGTATGTACCATTCATCAGATTGCAACGAAACTTTGACGAGTTGTAGTGTGAATTCCCGTGAAGGTTTCTGACTTAGAAAATCCATTTACAGTTGGTAGTGCACGAGTTGATTCAACAAATGAGAGACAACGCGTGAATAGTTTCAAAAAAAAGTCCCGTATGCGTTCATATACCATCCATCCGATTGCGATGAAACTTAGGTGAGCTATTGTGTACACTCCTGCAAAGGTCTCTGAATTGGTAAATCTATTTTGCAATAGGTGGCACACGAGCATATTCAACAAATGTGTGACGGTGCGCGAATCGTTTCAAAAAGGTCCCGTATGCGTTCATAAATTATTCATCCAACTGCGATGAAACTTTGGTGAGTTCTTGTGGACGCTTCCACGAATGTTTCTGACTTAGTAAATCCATTTTACAATAGTTTAGAGGCAGTTAACGGAAAACGAAAAAAATAATATTGTGTATCCAAAAGTATTTCAAGAAACAAAATTACAACGCCAACACTTTCCTTGATTTGCATTGCAACGCTTGTCGGGTACAGGTTGTTACTGATAAATATTAAGAAATTAATCACAAAAAAACTATTTATTTTAATTTTGCAAAACTTATAAATGTTTATCCCATCAACAAAACAGTCTTCCTGCCCCCAAACTAATCTATGAAGGTGCAGCAATTTTTGCTGTGATAAGCCCTAAACTACAGTAAAATTGTAAACTAATATGTGGAAATGAACTACTGTACTCTGTTGTGACGATTAAAGGCTATAAGTACAACATAACATATTGTTTGTCTACTGCTAATGTGTATTGTTGATACTTGGCTGAAGTTGTGGAATGTCTAAAGGCTGATCAACCAGATTTGCTTGCGTAAATTGTTTAAATAATCTGAGTTCTTTGAATTAATCCCTTATAGTACCAGGGGTACGATATATCAGCCGAGGGAAATTCTGCCAAAGATGTCACAAGCTGATCTATCGGTCCACATTTATTTAAACTTTTATTTGCAGCCATGCAGCTCAGTAACTGTTGTTACCAAGACAATGCGATAATAAGTTTTTCTTCGATACATTGATCTGTTTAAGCTCCGTGAATAACTGGATTCATAATACATTTTCTTTGAACATTTTACAGACAACTGACTTTTCGTGTCATCGTTTACGTAGGGTTTGTTTACGTTTTTGCTCAGAGCTAATAATTAAGACTTTTTGTGATAAATATGGATAGCTCTATTAATGAAGAGGATATAAGGTTTTAATGAAAACACTATTTCGATTGAGGAATGTGTCAAAATTATATATTACTTGTTATTTTAAATTTATGAGGGTAAAAGTATTTTAATGAAAAAGTTATTAAATATTTGGCATTTGATACGCCAACAAGAAATAATTTTTATCAAAAACTTGTAATTTCACTAAATATGGCTCGGCATTTTTAACAGCTTGGCATCAAATGGGTTAAGTAGCTTTCATAAAAGCATGAAGACCACTATATCTCTTGAAAGGTCCTCGGATTATTCAGGGAACTATATCGGACAGTGTTTATTTATTTATTATTTCCAACTACTTAGATCACGCAACAAATTTATTTCTTTTTCTTTTCCTTTGCCTGGAGTTTCTTCTGTCTCCAGTATTCCTTCATGCATTCACGAACGTGTTTCCTTTGATCTTCTGTCCAAGTTCGTCCACTCCTCTTAGGTCTTCCTTAATCTTTTTCACTTTACTCTGCGGCCGAAGCCGTCAGATTTTTTAAGAGCGTTAAAAATCCCTCAGTATGCCTTCCTTCGGAGGGGAAGTAAAGCCGGCGCGGTCCCATGCCATAGATTTATGGCATATAAAAGAACCTTCCACTAATTACACCTGTGTGAAGCTAAATTGTAGGTTAGGTTAAACATTTGACAAACGCTCTTTGGTTCCGACGTTCGTCGCCAGGAGGCGACTGCGATGGCATCTGGTAACCAGTTCTGAACTAGTAGTCGTTGACGGTGGTGTTTGGCGGCAAAAATAGGAAATACTTGAAACAATTCAATGTCTGCAGTCCTTACTTGAATTGAAAAAAGATAACACACACTAATACAGACATCACAATTAACACCGGTTATCAGACAGATTCTACACACAGCCAAAGTACACGGGGCTACATGACCGCGTTGTCGCAGCCCCTAAACTGAAGAACCAACCAACTTGACTCTTAAATTCAATTCTTTGTAGCATCTGAGACTCAGTGATGTTCAACTTTTCTAAATCTTTCCTAAAGTGTTTATATTTATCCTTTGCACCTTTTGAAAGAATGCAGGGTGTTTATAAATGCCCATTACAGACTTGGAGGACATGTAGTGGGATCCAAGACGGTTAAGTTTAGCATAGGAACTTGTGTCCGGAAACGTACCACCTTTCCCCTACCCGAAAAAGAAAACACCACCGCACACGTTCAAATATCCCACATTTTGGGCGCTGCTGACTAGAGTACGTACATCTTTGAACGATCACCTAATGTCCCATATCCCATACAGGTTTTATCCCCTACCTTCTTCCTCGAAATCTCATGGGTGCCGTGTACTTGGTATTCTTTGAAGACGTACTGCATGAGTTCTCAGGCGATGTGCCACTGTATGTGCGTCAAAACATGTGGTTTCAGCACGATGGTGCACCACCTCATTTTGCACTTGTGGTCAGAGATCATCTCCACCACAGATTTGGTCAACAGTGGATAGGTCGTGGTGCCCCGATTTCTTGGCCTGCACGTTCACCCGACATGACACCGCTGTGGGTAAAGCCCAGCGTGGATGCGGATATCCGCAAAACTTTTCTTCATGCGGATATAGTTTGCATGGCTCTGCGGATAGCGGTTAAGCTGCGGATAATGTTTGGAGTAAATTTGCGGATTATTTTTAGAATACAATCCGAACTTGTTGAATATCATTACTGGGACCCGCATGTTTATGACATATCGTATTTTACCGTTATGTTCCATTTTTATGACAAATATAAGTTGTTGATTTACGCTAATCTCTTTCAAATTATGTCATTAAGCGCAATTGACACTCCGAACTCAAAACAGTTGCAATTCTGGCTGTATTAGCCTACATTCATTTTAAACATAGCACATGACATAAAAAGCCTAGGGGAACGACTTCTTCCTCAAATGTGTAAATGTGTTTCTTTAATATTTTATGATCGACCCTGACTATTATATGTCAGAAAACTGTACTATAATGAGGCTCATTATAACACTATTTTTCATTATGGAACAGTTTCTCCCACCAATCAGAGCTCAAGAAACAGTTGTTTGACCAATTAGATAATTAGACGGCCTTCTAATTTAAATTTCACTGACTGGCCTAGTGTCATAGTAGTATAATCGAGGAGGCCATGGTCAAGCCATTCTCTGCGTCTCATGCGCTCTGTTCAGTACATGAAACTGGCGAAATCTCGACAGAGAGTTATGAATATTTATGTTCGAACATAAAATAGTTATAATAATTATCGTCGAACATAAACAGTCGTATGCAACTCGCCTAGAATGGTAATTAAGACACTCGTATGGAAATTATAAAACTCGCATACGCTCGTTTTATAAACATACTCGTGTCTTAATTATTGACATTATAGGCTTGCATAATGTACTATTACCTAAATGAAAGTATTATTGTAACGCCAGTAGATTTGGATAACTGTCGTGCGGATGCGGTACGGGTAACATTTTGTTTGTCCGCGCAAGGGTCACATGAAAGGCCTTGATTTACGAGACCCCTGCACAGTGGGTCAAAATCAAAATCTAGGGGGACAAAATTATTTTTACGTTTTAATCATGAATTTAGAGTGAAAGCAACGTATTTAATTTGTTTACTTCATAATAAACATCAGTTAAGACCTTTTTTATGCTACGTCTACACATGCGAAATTGTCTATGACTAAGAGTTGGATAGAGCATTCAGTTATCTCTTCAGAACAATTTTCTACCCCTGATTTACTTTTAACAAAGTCACAAAGTTCCACTTTTGGCATAATCGTCGAATCCAGTGCTTCAAACATTTGTAAACGTGTGAGAACTGGTTGCGCGTCATCTTCTAAAACGTAAAATAACTAAGTAAGTTGCAAAAAGATGCAAACAATCTTATGACAGGCGTTACCTACAATAGGCTACTTCATCTACATTTTTACATTAAGTAGAAAGTGACGCAGAGTGACGCGACATACTAAAAATCTAAATGAAAATATAATTTTAAAAATAATAGTTAAATATTATATAATGTAAATGTAGCTAAAATTACGTAACAATTGCGCCCATTAATAAATGAAACACTTTACAAAGATCATACCTTCAGCTGCATGTTCCATCTTAAAGCATCACACTAACCACAAAGACAACCGAACCACAGCCACTTACATTCACCCTCCAATTCAGACTGCTCGAACAGTGGTGACAGATTTACACTAAAATGCGTTTATATCCCATAATAGTGGGCGGCAATTATATGCGAATGCTGTAGAAGTAATAAATTGAATTTTTAAATATGAAAATAAATAATTTTGTCCTCCTAGATTTCGATTTTGACCCACTGTGCCCTGTGGAATCCGAGGAAGACCTACTGGCTGCGGCGGATGTTGGAGGACCAGGGATTGGTGACGGAGGTACCGTGTCTGTGTTGACGTCAGTGGTTGTCACATCGAGCCCCACCTGTAATTGGACACAGACGACAAGTAGTGGGAGTCGGACAGAGCGCCGACATTTTGGGAGCTGTGAACGTGCGCTGTGGTGGTTTGGGACACAAGTTCCTATGCTAAACTTAGCCATTTTGGACACCACTACAAGCCCTCAAAGTCTGTAATTGGAATTTAGAAGCACCCTGTATATTAACCAGGATACAAACATTTGGAGCATGGCTCGCCACATCGCGTTGTTTGTGTTTAATATGCAAACTGCTGATGACAAGTCACAACTCTATGCGTGTCAGTGCATTTTATATACCCAATGGAATTATGACCATTTTTTTATGTTCCATTGCATGCGATTTTGCAACTGACTGTGAGGTAAACCATGACAATACCCGATCAATATGCCATAGCATTAACTTGTAAAGCCATGAAGCCAATTTTCCGTATTGTCAAATTGACAATTTTATTGATTTTCCAACTTTGAGTGAAAAACACTCCACGCGTGTACTTGCCTAACAAAATTGTTGCCAGTCGTTGAGAACATAAAATTGTTAAAAGAGACCCAGAATGTCTTGCTTGAGGCAATAATTATTTGACCTCATAGTATGTTCACTCTTTTGTCTTTCAATACCCTTTTACGACCGGACAGCTTCAGTGGCGTAGTTGGAAGCATGGTGAGTTTCTATGCCTAAGATCGTGGGTTCAAACCCGGCCGAAGTCGCCGGATTATTTAAGAGCGTTAGCACTTCCATCAGTAAGCCTTCCTAAGGAGGGGAAGTAAAGCCAGTGAGCCCACGTCATCGATTTATGGCATGTAAAAGAACCTTCGACTAACTGCAATTGGGCGGCATCGGTGGCGTAGTTGGTAGCATGCTGAGCTTCTATGCCCAAGATAGCGGGTTCAAACCCGGCCGAAGCCGTCGGATTTTTAAGACCGTTAAAAATCCCTCAGTATGCCTTCCTTCGGAGGGGAAGTAAAGCTGGCGGTCCCATGTCATAGATTTAGCCTATGGCATGTTAAAGAACCTTCCACTAATTACACCTGTGTGAAGATAATTGTATAGGTTAAGAATGTAAACAACGCTCTTAGGTTTCTACGTTCGCTGCCAAGAGCCGATTGCGGTGGCTTCTAGTACTCAAGTTCACAACTAGGCCTAGTAGTCGTTGACGGTGGCGTTTGGCGGAAAAAGTAGGAACTATTTGAAAAATTCTAAGTTGCAGTCTGTACTTAAATTAAAAAACAGGTATACACACTAATACAGCCATCACAATTATCACCGGTTATCAGACAGATTCTACACACACCCAAAGTACACGGGGCTACATGACCGCGTTGTCGCAGCTCCTAATCTAAGGATCCAACCAACCTAACTGCAATTGTGTGAAGCTAAATTCGTGGTTACATTTCATTAACGCTCTTTAAGTTCCATCGATCATCGCCAGGTGCCGGTTGCGATGGCATCTAGTAGCCAAGTTCACAGCTAGGCGTCGTTGACGGCAGTATTTGGTAGCAAAAGTAGGAACTATTTAAAATTGATCGTCTGCGGTTCTTACCAGAATTACAGATGACACACACTAATACAGCCATCACAATTAACACCGGTTATCAGACAGATTCTACACACACCCCAAGGTACACGGGGCTACATGACCGTGTTTTCACAGACCTTAAACTGAAGAACCAACCCTTTTACGGCTTTACGTTTAAAGCTCTGAATTGAGGAATAATATTTCAAAAGATTTCCCCATTCTAAGGTAGGTTTACTGTAGGTTTGATATAATCTTCCATGTGAGGAGGAGAGAAAAGCTTTCATGTTGTACTGTAAATTCATCAGAGGCAAGTCGTATTCAGGAAATCTGTGGCAAGGCGAGTATACACGAGAAGCAGGGGGATATTATTTTGAAATGGACGGACGAGGTTGTTTCCATGGTTACAAAGGTATCCTGTGCACATCTGGCGTCATTCAGGGGTTTTATCTGCTCCAAATCTGCTATTCATTGAGAGTAAAGCCTTTCTTGTTCGCAGAATATGGACAAACGGAGCTAGATGGAAGAGCCCAGGTGCAAAGTTTCACGATTCTTAGACTGAAAACAGATTTATGAAAATGTCCGTATCTATATTATATTCTTAATAATAATAATAATAATAATAATAATAATAATAATAATAATAATAATGTGAATAGAAGAACGCAAGAATTAACACAGTGAGTTCATGCAGAGATTTTGGGAGAAGAGGAAGGCTTAAATCATCAAGCCAACTAAAAAGTTCAAACACGTTCTATGAATGGGCATAACGAAGAAAGAATGATGATAATAATAATAATAATAATAATAATAATAATAATAATGAAAATGAATGGAATGAATGAAGCCCCCATCTAGCGGCGAGGATATGAACTGTGCCGGCTGCCGAGGCCTGACGCACTCCTCTGGGGCAATGAGTAAATGATTGACAGATGAAATGAAATGATAGTGAAGAGTGTTGCTGGAATGAAATTTTGACAGGGAAAACCGGAGTATCCGAAGAAAAACCTGTCTGCCTCCGTTTTGTCCAGCACAGATCTCACATGGAGTGACCGGGATTTGAACCACGGACCTAGTGGTGAGAGGCCGGCGTGCTGCCGCCTAAGCCACGGAGGCTCAATAATAATAATAATAATAATATTGATGATAAACTACAGAGAGCAAACAAAATTACTTGGAACACAGTAATTTAAAAAAAACTATAAGCATCCGAAACTATTATAATTGGTGGCAAATCTCGGATAAATATTATTGAAAAACTAGAAAGGAAAATCTCCTGGAAAATCTTAGGACCAAAGTGTGAAAATGGAATTTGGATGGAAAGGAAATCACATGAAATTTATGAAGTTACAGAAAAAATCACAGATAGCCTACTATAAGGAAACGGCAGTTACAGTTTTACGGACACCTGCAGTGTATAGAATGGACAATAACAGGCTTACAAAGAAAATTTTCAACCTGGCCTTATCATTGAAGATTCAAAACAACTGGCTAAAAGAAGACATAAATGAAATTGGCTGTCATGAAGAAACCATTCAAGACTGAACAAAATTCAGAACTTTAATTCACAAACACAAATTTTCAGAAGCCCAACCGACAAAATACAGGATGGACAGTACAGCGTAAAAGGGAACACAGCGTGAGGATGAAGAGATATTGGGAAGGGGAGAAGAAAAGTTCAGACGCGCTCCTTAGTTGGGCACAAAGATTCAAAACAAGTAGTTCCGTGAAGAACTATACAGCCTATTTTCATATATCCTACTCATGTTAATTGACTCTATCAACATACAACATTTCAGATTGAAGGTTGTGATAGATTCGTAGATATTGAGAACCGGCTAAATATTTCAGATGGTCGCCCGGATGGATTTTTATTTTTGTACTATTACATTAAGGTTATTGTGTACGTGTGGTATTCAAACTTCAAACGCATGATTAGAACACAAGAAGTAAAAACGAGATTTTAAAATTTCGCACAACTGCCATCTTGTGAATATGCAAACAATTGAAATAAATTAGATGCCATTGGATTAGCATTTGTATAAGCATTTAACGTGCAACGTATCACTGCACTCGGATAGTTAATTCGCGAAAAACGTCCATTTAAATATTTATACTTCGCGTCGCCGCCATGTTGGATTTGTGCTCACCAGGTTACAGAAAGTCCTATAGGTGAACATATGATCAGAGCCTCTATGAACATTAAAAATTTCAGTTTGATTGCTGTAAAAGATTAATATATATTGGGAACCGTCTAAATATTTCGGATGCTCGCCATTTTGGATTGTTATATGTAAAGGCCATAGAGTTATGTACCATTCAAGGACAATTATTGCGTAGGTTCATTATTCAATCTTTCACTTCGATCGCATGATTACGACACAAGAAATAAAACTTAATTTTAAAATTTCGCACAGCCGCCATCTTGAGGTTATGTAAACAATTGAACTAAATTAGATGCCAGTGCATTACAATATGTAAAATCATGTACTGTACCACATTTCACTGCGCTCAGAGAGTTAAATCACGAGAAAAGTCTATTAAAATATTTTAAATTCGCTTGGCCGCCATGTTCGTTTTGTACTTTACAGGTTTATGAAAGTTACACAGATAAACTTATATCAGTACCCTTTATCACCGTACCAAATTTAAGGGTGATATCTGTAAAAGTTTCGGAGATATAGAATGGCAGTGAAATATTTCGCACAGCCGCCATTTTGAGGTTATGTAAACAATTTAACTAAATTAGACTCCAGTGCATTACAATGTGTATAAACATTTGCAGTACCAAGTTTCATTACGTGTGGATTGTTAAATCGCGAGAAAAGTCTATTTAAATGTCTCAACTTCGCTTGGCCGCCATGTTGGTTTTGTAGTCACTAGGTTTTTTGAAAATCTCATAGGTGAACTTCTAGTAGTTCCCTTTATCACCGTACACAATTCCAGGGTGATATCGGTAATAGTTTTGGAGATACTGAATGCTGGTGAAATATTTCGCACAGCCGGCATGTTGGATTGGTGAGACACAATAAAATTTGAAGGGCATGGTCGGAGTCGACCAGAATAGTGCTATGATCTTACCGAGTTTCATTGTAATCGCTACAGCCGTTTAGAAGTTATTAGGGACACACACACACACACACACACACGTACAAAATGTGATCTCATAAGCCTATTTTTAGCCTACTTTCGATTTTTGCAAAAAATGAAAGTAGACTAATGAGATCAACACAGGGCGAAAAAAGTGTGTCTGTCTGTGTGTGTGTATGTGTGTGTGTGAGTCTGTGTGTGTATGTGTGTGTGTGAGTCTGTGTGTGTGTGTGTGAGTGTGTGTACTCTGAATGTCTGTCCCCCCCTATCAATTCGAACACGGTGAATGCGAATTGAACGAAATTTGGTACAAAGGTAGCACTAGCAAAGGACACCTCAGTGTCATGTTTTATATCGCCGCCATCTTTACTAAAACTGAATGGCGGCCACTCAAACGTTCAAAACGTAAAATCAAATAACGACTAACGAAATCATCCAATCTCTACCAAATTTGGTAACAACATACCTTCGTATAGGATGCGTCTTGTGACCAAACTACAAGGTCGTCCGCCATACCATTTCAGGATGGCGGCCGTGCGAATTATGCAAACTTTATAATCCATATCATGGGACCCACCAGTTCCGATTATCGAGCCGAGAATCGTTTTAACTGTTCTAAAGGAAGAGGCACGTACGAAATTAAAAGTTTATTTTGTAATACTATAGTGCAGACGTGATTTTAAAAACTCAGCTGATTCATTAATAAGACAAGATGGCAGCGGATATCTTGTGCCTGACTTATATTTCACTAATTTGAGTATTGCATGCAATATAGCGTACTGAAACAAAATAAATAAACTTTGTATGAAATGCTTTATATATAAATAATATACTTCAGTGATGAAATCGTTTAGTATAAATCATTATTTGCTAACAAGTTCTATGTAAGTCATTTTATATGGATCAATGTTCGTTGGCACAAATGGCTCAGTGGTAAAGCGTTAGTCTGTCATTCATATGCCTATGGTTCAAACCCCATCAGAGATATGTTTTTTGCTTGACATTTTACATATTTGTTGCTTTGTAATGACTCAGACGTTTTAAAATTAAGCGTTATATTGTGCATATTACGGTGCAAAACATATACTTAATTAAAACATAATTCGCCAGCAGATTTAATCGAGACATCTAGCTGACAAAAAGGTAACAGATTTTATTGAAAAGTTTCTTCTTCTGGCCGCTAGAATGCACTCGCTCTGTTAGGATTATATTGTTCGATATTTCACAACTAGATATCACGACTAGTTTTTATATTTATTGTTTCTTGAGTACTGAGACGTTATAAAATAAAGCTTTATATGGTGCTTTTTGCAATGGAAATTATATATTAAAAAAAACGACATTCTCCACTGGAGTGACATCTTCCATCCTTCAGTTGTACTATGCAGAAACTATAGATTCGAGCAGCGCTCTATACCGGCCAGTTAGTGAACCCAGTCTTAACGACTGCTAGGAGTAATAAGACAGTAACATTCGTTTATTCCTTGTGCACAGAGGCGTTGTTGATAATCTCAAAACTTGCAATATGGATGATTTGGAGATGGATTATTTTGTTATACCGTGTATTTAAGATTAGCCTATAAATTTACGGGTTGCGAAGTTACTTCACTTAGTTCTATATCATTCGTACACGACACAGAACAACAACGTGACGTCAGTTTCTGATCTGCTCTGATTGGCTATTACATTGCTGCAGTCGGGTAGTTGGCAGTCAAGGATAAAATTCTCGACTGCCAACTGCCAGCTACCAACTGCAACTTCATGTTGTGTATGGTGCCTATAGTATACACGGAGTCGATCGCGACTGCCGACCGAGGACTACCAACTACGGACTGCCGACTGCGCATTGTAGATGGGCCTTATTAGAGCAACGAAGTTTCAATTATTGTAAGTAGTCGGTGTTTGGAGTGTTTGCTGATGAAATTGCAAAATGCTGGGGTAAATTATAAACTATGGTTTGAACGCCACTGTTCAAATCCTGTGTGCCAATTTGCACTTCAAATAGGAAGAAATTAGGAGATGATAAGGACAGAGAGTTATAACTATACCCATACATTTCGGAGAAAGTAGGCTATATGTTCTTTCCCGAACATCTTGTTTTTTCATAAAATGAAAATAGGCTAAACATAATGAGAATAGTAATAATCATAATGACATTGAGGAAATTGAAAAAAACAAGTAGTTCCGTGAAGAACTATACAGCCTATTTTCAAATATCCTACTTATATTAATTGCCACTATCAACATACACAATTTCAGTTTGATTGCTGTAATAGATTCGTAGATATTGAGAACCGACTAAATAATTCGGATGGTCGCCATGTCGGATTTTATATATGTAGGTCCTAGAGTTATGTACTGTTACATGCAGATTATTGTGTTCGTGTAGTATTCAAACTACAATCGCATAATTAGGACACAAGAAGTAACAAGGAGATTTTAAAATTTCGCACAGCTGCCATCTTGAGGTTATGGAAACAATTGAAATAAATTAGATGCCAGTGGATTACCATTCGTATAAGGATTTACTGTTCCAAGTTTCACTACACTCGGATGGTTTAATTGCGAGAAACGTCCATGTGAATTTTTATATTTCGCGTCACCTCCATGTTGGATTTGTGAACACCAAGTTATTTAAAGTCCTATAGGTGAACTTAAGTTCATAGCCCCTATGAACATTAAGAAATTCAGTTTGATTGCTATAATACATTCGTAGATATTCAGAGCCGACTAAATATTTTGGATGGTCGCCATGTTGAATTGTTAAATGAATAGGCCATAGAGTCATGTACCATTAAAGGAAAATTATTGCGTAGGTTCATTATTCAAACTTTCACTTCGATCGCATGACTACATCACAATAAATAAAATCTTAATTTTAAAATTCGCACTGCCGCCATCTTGAGGTTATGTAAACAATTGAACTAAATTAGATACCAGTGGATTACAATGTGTATGAATATTTCCTGTGCCAGGTTTGAGTGCGCTTGGAACATTAAATCGCGAGAAAGGTCTATTTAAAATTTTCAAATTCGCTTGGCCGCCATGTTCGTTTTGTAGTTAACCGGTTTTTGAAAGTCTTATAGATGGAATTCCAGTAGTGCCCTTTATCTCCGTACAAAATTTCAGGGGTTTAACGCTAATAGTTTCAGAGATATAGAATGCCGGTGAAATATTTCGCACATCCGCCATCTTGTGATTATGTAAACAATTGAACGAAGTTAGATGTCAGTGCATTACAATGTATATAAACATATACTGTACTAAGTTTCATTGCGTTTGGTTGGTCAAATCGCGAGAAACGTCTATTTAAAAGTCGCAAATTCGCTTGGCCGCCATGTTGGTTTTGTTGTTACCAGGTTTTCAAAAGTCACATAAGTGAACTTATAGTAGTTCCCTCTATCACCATAGAAAATGTCGGGGTAATATCGGTAATAGTTTCGGAGATATTGAATGCTGGTGAAATATTTCACACAGCCACCATGTTGGATTGGTGAGTCGTAACAAAATTTGAAGGGCACGGTCGAGGTCGCCGGGAATAGTGCTATGAACTTTCCGAGTTCCATTGAAATCGCTCTAGCCGTTTAGATTTTATTAGGGGGGGACACACACACGAATCACACACACACACACACGCACACACACACACACGGACAAAAGGTGATCTCATAAGCCTATTTTTTCAAAATTGAAAATAGGCTAAAAAGAACGAACAATTTTAAGAAAAATTGTTGGACCTAAGAAATGTGCTAACACATACTGATTACGCAGTAACAAACAAGTATATAAAACATGCAGCAGAATCTCAGAAACTATACGAAAACGAAGGGTTAAATTCGTGGACATGTTTCAAGAATGTCTGACGACAGACTCGCAAAGAAAATTTGTAACCACTTCAACAAGCCCAATAGCAAAGCCAACTCTTATGAAAAATGGTTTGCTAACACCAAGAAGGATCTACAAGAAATGAAGATCACTGATCAAGACATCCGCACTAGAACGTCTTTCAGAAGAAAAGATACACACATTTTTGGGGTTCCTGAAGCTAGAAACAGCGACCATGAAGAAACAACAGCTGAAAATAAAGAAGCTGTGAGCAAGAGAATTAAGGAATACCGGCGCCAAAATAATTGAAATCATGAAGAATTATAAGATGCGTTGAAAAAGTAACGAGACGGAGACATATTTACAGAAACCAGTACCTGTATGTTAGAAGTATTGGCCCTGACTGTTGAGGCACTTGTCCCACTGTGACACGAGGCGGTGAATGGCTGTCTCATAAAATTCCCTGGGCTGGGATGTGAACCAGTTCCGCACGTACAGCTGGATGTCGACGTCCTAGGTGAATCGTTGGCCCCGCAGAGCCCTTTTCAGGGGACCAAACATGGCGTAATCACAGGGAGAGAGATCTGGACTGTATGGAGGGTAGCCGAGAACCTCCCATTTGAATTTCTGCAGGAGTGCCGCGACTGTGTTGTACGTATGAGGTCGTGCATTGTCGAGGAGCGACCACGGCGGGTATGGCGTTCACTGTCACTCGGCGGTCCTGGGTAATGAGTGCATCAACCAGCTGGACGTTGTCATCGGTAATGCAGGGGAGTGCCCCAGACCGGACATCATCGGCTAACGACACCCATCCTTCCCTGAAGCGCTTGTGCCACGCCTGACCCTTGCAAGGGACATGCAGTGTTCGCCGTACACTTGTGACATTGGGCGATGAATGTCCGTTCCCCCTACTCCTTGCGCTGTCAGAAACCGAACAACACCTCTTTGCTCTTCGGTTGACGCCTCCATTTGACTGTTTGCAATGTGACTGGCAGCGTTGGACGATTGATGCATGCTGCTGCTCGCTTTGTATCGTCACGTGACGTGTACGCGTGCCCTCTAGCGACGGGCTGTGACCTCCCACGCACTGGTCGGAACCACACCTCGTTACACACGCCACGATTAGCCAATGTCGTCACCGGTTTGCGCATTCCAGCCTCCGGCTCGTTAATTTTTGAACGCTCCTTAAATTTACGTGGTCCTTTGTTGGCCAAAATAGATTACGATGATGAGTGTAAAGAGTTAAAGCGAGCCACGTGATCCTTGGTTGACCAAAACGAAAAGAAGAAGAAGAGGAATGTGAGGAATAATGAGAAGAGTTTGTTGTGAGGTTGAGGATCTAATTTATCCATTTCAAAAAGGTATAGTATGGCGTACCATGTGGGAAAATTCCCAGCCTTTGTAGGTAAATTGTATGATCTATTTCGTGAATATGTTACAGACTAGAACGAGCAAGGAGATTTGATCTCAATGAATAGCGGATTGGGAGCAGATTTTTTTAACCTACTCATCCATAACTCAAAGCTTTTAGAATTACGATGCAAACATTTGTGAGCCGTTGAACGAAGCTACAGTACAGTAAAATACATCCGACAAGATCACAATGAAACCACAAGAGAATTCCATTAATTCGTATAATTGTGACTGGAGCAGATACAATAGTAGCGAAGAATGAGATCAGCATCAAGACCAAAATGCAGATTTACAACACGGTTATGGCCCCGATCACCCTATATGGCACAGAGAGTTTAGCACTGCAAGACACGCATCTCAGTAAGATCACTGCCACTGAAATGAAGTATACAAGGCGAGCAGTGGGGAGGACTAGAAGGGATAGGATCCGGAACGAGAGAATCAGAGGCGAAGCAGGACAAAAGAAGGCGATAAGTATGGTGATTGAGGAACGTCAGTTGAAGTGGTATGGACATGTCAGGAGGATGGAACAAGAGAGAAAAGCGAAGCAGCTTTTTGATATGCGAGTGGAAGGGAGAGTAGGAAGAGGAAGACCCCGTACCACTTGGGATGACAGAATTGAGAAAATCGGACAGAAGCGAGGGAAAACAATGCTGGAAATGAAGAGATTGTGTGAAAATAGATCGGAGTGGCAGAGATGGACAGAACGAGGCTACCCTGACGCTTGAAGGCACAAGGGAGAAGACGAAGAAGAAGAAGAAGAAGAGTGACTGGAACAGACCAGGATAATTTCCCAGATAATTGGATCATTCATGAAAAAATGTAAATTATTTAAAAACAATGAAATTTGTGTGTATCTTAATATTAATTTAAAGACTAAAAAACGATCTTGTTTACATTTTGTACAGTACTGTACTTAAATAAGTTGTCATTTCTTCAACATATCGGTCAGAGCCAGTTGTTTTGCAGTCCTAAGTTGTTCTCGTATGCGGTATCTGCTACACTACTGGGGTGGGGGATCGAAGCTTATGATTACGTTGATGACGTACGAGAAGAGAGTAAACGAAATGATTGTGTAATCACTGAATTACAAAAATCGAGTCGTTTTACGCTCTACGTGGCTTCCCAGCCTTGTAAGTTGAATGCAAAGGTCGTTTTTGTTTTACATATAAAACTAGCGGAAACCATACCTTGTAAAAGATGGTATATTGGCTTTCACGGCCAGTGAATTAAAACTCAGCAATGTTTCTAGGTTTTACGAGCCTCTGTGGCTTAGGCGGCAGCACGCCGGCCTCTCACAGCTGGGTCTTCGTTTCAAATCCCGGTCACTCCATGTGAAATTTTTGCTGGACAAAGCGGAGGCAGACAGATTTTTCTCTTGGTACTTCGGTTTTCCCTGTCAAAATTTCATGCCAGCAACATTCTCCACTATCGTTTCATTTCATCTGTCATTCATTTAAGCATTGCCCCAGGGGAACGCGACAGGCTTCGGCAGCCGGCACAGTTCATATCCTCACCGCTAAATGGGGGCTTCATTCATACCATTCCCTGACCTGGTCGGAGACTGGAAGCAGGCTGTGGATTTGCAATGTTTCTAGGTTTACGTCGTGTCTTGTATGTCCGGGCACGGACACCAGGAGCCCGGTGATGAGCCAGCTTGGTTTCCTAGGCGAATCCGCACACAAGACACGGCGTAAACCTTGAAAAATTGCTGAGTCTTATCTTGTAAGCTGAATGTAAAGGTCAATTTTAGCCCATTTTAATTTATGAAAAAATAGACTTTTTTTGTGTGTGCGTGCGTCCGTGTGTGTGTTAGCCCCTAATGACTTCTAATTCGATCCCGCTATCTTGGCCTCAGCAGGCTAGAACGTTACCACTGAGCCACACAGCCAGATGGCTGTCATAAGTGTGTGTATTTGTAACTAAGGGGGGTATTGGGAAGTAGGCGGCCTTGGTCTTATGTTAGGAACAATCCAGGCATTTGCCTGGAGTAGAAATGGGAAACCAAGAAATATACACCTCAAGGATGGCTGAAATGTGAATAGAACCCTTCTTTTCTCAGTTATGCCTCACGAGGCTGAGTTACCAGAATTAGAAATCTTGGCAGGGCCGGAAATCAAACCCGGACTTCCGTGATGAGAACCAACAACGCTAGCCGTTACACCACGAGGAGGTCACAGTATTGGTCTAGAAGCTTTGTGCAATCAGTACATTCAGGTAAAGCATCACTTTATTACGTTCCATTGTGTTATTTCCTTTATTACAGGTGACCAAACTTCGTACATAAAACATAATGCAATATTCAATTGAGTTTAATAAAGCATTTTCCCTTGAACTCAAATTCCTGACGTAACCACTTTTCCAGTCATGGATCCCAAAGGTAAAACAAACCGCAATGAAGCTTGAACTACACAAACACATTGCGAGAGGAATGTGGACTTTATATCCTGCATGGGGATGATAAAGCAATGGCAAATGCCAAAGCGTTTATTATTAGGGCTCGGATTTCTAGGTGCTAAAAATCGGGAAAATATCTATTTTTGATGTATTAAAAAACCTGAAATATGTGGCAAAAAGTAAAAATATTTAATTATAATTTAGTTCATTAATGTGAATATAAAAAATATGCAGTACTCACGAATGCTATTTATTCTCTGTCTCACTGGCTGCTGAAGCATTAAAATACACAATGAGATACATCTTCAGGTTGTCCATCACAAATGACCGACGATTATCGCGAACACTTATTCTGAAGGCGCAAAACTGCGGCAATATGATTCTTGCCCTTGAGGTGTTGTGTAATTTGAGATCGCTGTTCAGCCTTGATTGCTTTCCAAATGGTTGGCAGAACAGAACGCCCACATCAGCAGTAAAATTATCTTTAAATTCTGCAAGAGACGATAACTTGTAGTTGTTTTTACTTGAGGCAGCGTTGATCTGCCTAACAGTTCACAGTGCCAGAAATGAACTGCATGTGAGTGACACTGGTTCCAGATAGTTCTAGCACGTGGTGCAATATGGCTATGGACAAGGAAATCCCCGGCTTCCACAGTGAGTGGGACAGAGCTGACATACGCTCTTCATGAAGATTAGATAGCTCCCAGGTTCTTCCGCGTCGAAGTAACACAGAACAAAATTCACTAAACTGAAAGATCTAGCATACACATTTAAAAAAATGTAAATATTATGTCTTTTTATCTGCTAATAAGTGAAAGGCAGGAATTTATGTATTCATAGAAAAAATGTTTAAAATATGTATTCACATAAATAAATATTTATTTACCTAAAAATCCGAGCCCTAGTTATTATTAACACATTTTTGATAGGCAACCTGTGACAATAAAGTTCGGTGAATAGTCCTATACAATCAACATAGATGAACAATGCACGATAGTGACCCTATTGTCCTTCGAAATAGTCCCCTCCCGTAACTATGCAATGCTGAGATTGGCGATACATGTCCTGGAAACTTTGCAAGAAGGCGTCTTTTGGGATGGTGTTCAAAAGGCTCGTCATGTGATCGAAAAGTTCGGTGACTGGGTCTATATTACGAACGGATTGTTGGCTTACATGAAACAGCAGTTACTGTCCTTCGAAGTAATCCATGTGGATGGTTATGCACTTCTCAGAATGTCTGTACAAGTCCTGGAAACTCTTTAGGCATAGCCTTCAGTTGGATGGCCGAAATGTTCGAAAACCTCTGGCCTGGACCCCGCCACTCCATACTTTGACGCTTGACTTCGGGGTCGTACCTCAGACACCAGGTCTCGTCGCCCGTGACGATGGTTTTCAGATAAGCCATTCCATTCCACAGAACATTCAACCTTCTCACTGCCACCAGCCGAACAGGTGTGCATGGTAGGTTGCATAAATTCATCCTTCTCACTGCAACCAGCCGAACAGGTGTGCATGGTAGGTTGCATACATTCAGCCTTTTAAACACGCCCTGTGTCAAACAGGTCTTACACGTTGCGTAGTGTGTCGCCAATGTTGCCAGGTCGACCGTTCTGACTTTATTCACCGAATGCAACGTGACGAGCCTTTAGAACACCATCCCGAAGGACGTCTTCTTGTAAAGTTTCTAGGACATGTATCGCCGATCTCAGCATTGCATAGTTACGGGAGGGTACTATTTCGAAGGACAATAGGGTCACTGTCGTGCATTGTTCATCTATGTTGACAGTATAGGACTATTCACCGAACTTTATTGTCACAGGTATATGACATCAAACACCACGAGAGTAGCGTGCTAGACATCAATCAAGGATCGAACATTTCGAACATAGTTTTAGATAGCGACACAGTCAATAGTCTTTCTTTCCTCTTGTACGGATTTGAGTCATAAATCGTTAATCAAAGACTCATTAAAAGCAAGAATCTTCTAAAATGTAGGCTTATTAGAAAATATTGAAAATATCTAGAGTGGCTAGCCACTACACCACGAAGTAGTCTCTTAGGCGAATAGGTCGCTTTTTTATGAACTAGTTGAAGCCTGAAAAGAATCGTATCATCGAGAGTCTGAATTGCTTCTTGGAGGTAACAGTGGAAGATGTATTTATATAATGCACCAATGCGTTCTCAAGGAGTATTAGGCTTACTCTCATCAATTATTCTGTGGAAAAGCATTTAGCCCTTCGAGACTCACTGACATGACGGCTAATACCGCTCTAATTTCCTGTGGTTCACGTGAGATCGATACCACCTCCTCTGAAGCGACGACTTGCCTGCTTTAATCGGCTTACAGTGGCATAAGAAATAGCAACTATGAAACGAATCAGCCACTCTAAAGTAGTTAGGAATTAGCTGTCTCGATGTCACTGGGCTATCAGAGATCAACTTCTTGAGTGGAATTAAGGGAAATACGCTTTCCAGTTAGATAGACACGCCTATTTGAAATGTAGAGTCTTGAAGCCATTCTTTCAGTGTAGCCTATACAAACTGTCATTTGTAGCTCTTCTGCTGAATCGAAGTTAGTGGGATCGAATCCCTGCGTAGTCAGTTGGCATTTTCGGATGCTTAAATGTGAGGGAGCCGTATCAGCAGATTTACTGGCACGTTAAAGCTCCCCATCGGGGCTAAAATTCCAGCACCCTGGCGTCTCTAAACGGCGCAGTAGTTAAAAGGGACGTAAAACCAATAACATTATTATTATTATCATCATTTTAAATGATTATGTCGACTTTATCTGGGGTCCGGCGTTACGTTACGGTGACGGGACGAAATGTACCGAGAATGCACTAAGGTGTGTGACGTCATAGTACGATGTAGCAGCCGAGTACCAAGAATGGAGTGTGAGAACAATCAAGTAGGCAGTGAAGAAACAAAATAGAATCTTGAAACTCTGTTCTCGCACTGCCTTCTTGGTATTCGGCTAGTAGCATTTAAAATGATATAAAGTCCAGTCTTTTAGACTGACTATCCGTGTCTTTTTACTTATGACAGTTACTTACTTAGTCTACTTACTTCGTTGGTCACACGAACCGAAGTCGGTTCATTGCCTCTCCCTTTAGCCTCTTCCATTGGTCTCTGTTGCTAGCCATGTTCTCGTTGGCTCCCAGTGTCTCCAGGTCTTCCTTCACTCCATCCGTCCACCTCAGTTTTGGTCTACCCAGGGGTCTCGTACCTTGTGGCTTCGCTTCTAGCACTGTCTTCACCATTTTCTCTTCTCTTCTTAGGACATGTCCCAGCCATTCAATTCTTCTGCACTTAGGGTTCATTAAACAGCGTGTGGATTTCAATATTTTTTCTTCTTCTAAAAATTCCATTTTCAGACAATGGCCCAAAAACCTTTCTTAACACCTTGTTTTCAAAAGTTATAATTTTTCTCTCCATTTTCTTGCCCACTAATTACACCTGTGTGAAGCTAAATTGTACAGGTTAGGAATGTAAACAACGCTCTTAGGTGTCTACGTTCCTTGCCAAGAGCCGACAGCGGTGGCGTCTAGTAGCTAAGTTCTGAACTAGGCCTAGTAGTCGTTGACGGTGGCGATTGGCGGCAAAAGTAGGAACTATTTGAAAAATTGAAAGTTGCAGTCCTTACTTGAATTTAAAAACAGATACGCACACTAATACATCCATCACAATTAACACCGGTTATCAGACAGATTCTACACACACCCAAAGTACATGGATCTACATGACCGAGTTGTCGCAGCCCCTAAACTGAGAAACCAACCATCAGTTATTACAATAATACAGGTTATCAGAAAAATAACAAACGCACAACCAACTGCACTGGGCTACATGATCACAATGTCACTAAGCCCCTAAAAGAATCAATAAAAACAACAAAATACTTTGTGGAACAATAGGCAAAGGTTTGTCTTTTGTGACCATAATAAGTTTCCTCAGCTTGCAGTTTTACGTGACTAATCTCGTGATATGATCCATGGGACCTCTATGTTCGCGTGGAATTCGAACCACAGCATGTGATATTTCACTTCGAAAATCTCACAAGAATTGGCCTGGAATCGAACCTATCCGCCTTGGCGAGAGGCAAGCAGCTTGACCACTGCACTTTCACGCACCCTACTTTGGAAACCGTTTTCCCTGTAAATGAAAACACTGACGAACTGATTATCAGAACAACCCTCGTAGTTGAAAGGCTCCTTGGTGATTTTTTATTTTTTTGTCGTGTGACCTCCTGAGAGGCCGAGTGCAGGTCTTTCTAGTCGACGCCCGTGGGCGACCTGCGCGTCGGGATGAGAGATGGAATGGATGAAGATGAATGAAACTGGGTAAGGATGTGGAAGGAAGCGGCCGTGGCCTGTCAGAAGGTACCGTCCCAGCATTTGCCTGGTGTTGAAAATGGGAAACCACGGAAAACCATTTCAAGGACGGCCGACGGTGGAGCTCGAACCCACGCGTCTACCGAGTCAGCAGAGAGCTTGGCCCCATGAACTAACGCTGCTCTTTAGCCAGCGTAGCCACTGCTGTCGATCTTGGTGATATGATAGAGTGGGAATTCTTCCTTAGATACGAAGGAAGATAGGCTTATGGAGAAATATATATCTGTCACTCTGATCAATAATTCTGTGGCACATCGTTTAATCCTGTGAGGCTCTCTGACCTCAAGCATATGACGGCTAATACCACTCTAATTTCCTGTGGTTCACGTAAGATCGATAACGCCTTCTCTGAAGCGACAACTTGCCTGCTTTAATCGGCTTACGGTGGCATAAGAAATAGCAACTTAGAAACGGAACTAAAGTAGGATTTAGGATTAAGCCATCTCAACGTCATTGGGGTCATCAAAGAAAACTTCTTAAGAGGATTAATTGGATAGGTATCTTCCACTTAAATGGACACACTTCTGTGACTTATTGCAGTCAATTATAAATTCATATTACTACAGGACAGCTGCACGAAAAAAAAACCTTTTGTTCCAAAAACTGTGCTGTGGTTGGCTTTTTTTAAATCGTTAGAAAAGCACAAAAAAGCTTAACTCTGAATTATAGAATAATTTGCACGATAATTTTGCCGGAAAACTCAAAAAAACATTGAAAAGCGTTTTTCTCTGAATCGACGTATTTTAAAGAAAAGTTTTTTAAACAAAAAATGTAGAGGACATTATCATCTACAATTCGTCTCATTGAGGTCATGTCATACGTTTTGAAATGCAGAAGCTAGGTGGCGCCAAAGTTTCCTAAAAAGTGTTTTTTCACTTTTTGTCCTAGAAAAAATAGTTTTTTTTTCACACAAAAAGTGAATCAGAAATTTGTTCCTCTCAAAATTGTCTGCAACATTGATTTAAACGTTTGTTTCCTCCGACTTACCGTTCCAAAGTTATAGCGCAGCAAATGCAACGCTGCGTAGTCAAGGCTACTATTGTTACTGCGGAGAGAGCGGTGGGCATAGTTTAGACCGGGACCGGTGTCGGACAGCTGCCTAAGGCTCGTTCAAACAGGACGCGGGCTGTGTTTGTTAATTAGCTCAATCATATCTATTTCAATCGCAACGTATCAATCATAACTGTATACACCTTTGTGCCTTCTGAATAGTACAATTTTCACATTTAGGTTCATTAGTTTAGGGGCTGCGACAACGCGGTCATGTAGTCCCGTGTATTTTGGGTGTGTGTAGAATCTGTCTGATAACTGGTGAGATGACTACTAGTATTAGTGTGTCTTATCTGTTTATAATTCAAGTAAGGACTGCAGACGATAATTTCAGGTAATTCCTACTTTCGCTACCAAATGCTACCGTCCACGACACCTAGCTGTGAACATGGCCACTACTAGATGCCATCGCAACCAACGTCTGGTGACGAACGTTTAACATTACTTTCCCTGCGTGATTATGACAATTTTTTGACGATCGTAGTAGAATGGCTCCCTTATTTAGAAGTATTTAACATGCTTTTATTCACAACATTAAATTTAAAATTACCCATGAACGAGGATGCAGTGTGCAATAAGTTGTAAAATTTCCTTGAGTAGTTGAAACGTTATTCTGGGATGTGCTGACAAACAGACAGACTGACTGACATGAATACGCCGTTTGGCTTTAATTTTCAAGAACAATAAATCAGCAGACGAAGCATTTTCGATCATATAATGGCTATTGTAATTATATTGTGAGTGTGGCAGCCCATAAAGATGAATCTTTAATTTCTGCGTAAAAAGAATAATTAGATGAAGAAAACAATGAATGTGCTCTTTATGTAATTGTGAATAAAGTCACTTTAACTAACTGGTGCATTGAATAGGCGCGGCTCTTTTGACTGGCAGGCTGGATTAAAAAGGGCGCCATTCAGGGCTGCATAGTAGTTGCCATGGCAACAAGAGAGGCAGCTCATCCATAGTTGAGTATTGTGCCTACATTAATGAAGTGCTGTTATCATGAGCACAGTAGTGCAATGGTGGAAGAGGGGCATTTTCACCATTTTTGGTGAGAATGACAGAAATATATTTGTTGTTGTTCATTTGGGTGTTATGACACATCAAGTAGCCCCGTGTACTTGGGCATGTGAGTGTGGAATCTTTCTAACGACCTGTGTTATTGTGATAGCTGAATTACAGTTCTATGTGTTTTTAGCCTATTTTCATTTATAAAAAAAATAGGCTTATGAGATCACCTTGTGTCCGTGTATCTGTCTGTGTGCGTGTGTGATGGGGTGTGTGTCCCCCTAATAACGTCTAAACGGCTCGAGCGATTTCAATAAAACTCGGTAAGCTCATAGCACTATATTGGATGACTCTGCCCATGCCCGTCAAATTTTGTTACGTCTCACCAATCCAACATGGCGGCTGTGCGAAATATATTACCAGCATTCAATATCTCCGAAACTATTACCGATATCACCCTGGAATATTTTACGGTGATCAAGGGAACTATTAGATGTTCACCTATTTGACTTTTGAAAAACTGGTAACTACAAAACTAACATGGCGGCCAAGCGAATTTGCGACGTTAAAATAGACGTTTCTCGCGATTTCACCAACCAAACGCAATAAAACTTGGTACAGTATATGTTTTTACACATTGTAATGTACTGACATCTAACTTCGTTCAATTGTTTACATAACTTCAAGATGACGGCCGTGCGTAATATTTCACCGGCATTCTATATCTCTGAAACTATTTCCGGTATCACCCTGAAATTTTGTACGGAGATAAAGGGCACTACTGGAAGTTCATCTATAAGACTTTCAAAATCCGGTTAACTACAAAACGAATATGGCGGCCAAGCGAAGTTGAAAATTTAAAATAGAACTTTCTCGCGATTTAATGATCCAAACGCAATGAAACTTGGTACAGGAAATGTTTATACACATTGTAATGCACTGGTATCTAATTTAGTTCAATTGTTCACATAACCTCAAGATGGCGGCTGTGCGAAATTTAAAATAAAGTTTTTATTTCTTGTGTCGTAATCAAGCGATCGAAGTAAAAGTTTGAATTATGAACCTAAGCAATAATTTTCCATTAATGGTACATGACTCTATGGCCTATACATTTAACAATCCAACATGGCGACAATACGAAATATTTAAATGGATCTCAATATCTACGAATCTGTTACAGCAATCAAACTGAATTATTTAATATTCATAGGGGCCATGAACATAAGTTCACCTATAGGACTTTCAATAACCTGGTGATCACAAATCAAACATGGCGGCGACGCGAAGTATAAATATTCACATGGTCGTTTCTCACAACTTAACCATCCGAGTGAAGTGACACTTGGTACAGTAAATCTTTATACAAATGTTAATCCACTGGCATCTATTTTTAAATTGTTTCCATAACCGCAAGATGGCAGCTGTGCGAAATTTTAAAATCTCGTTTTTACTTCTTGTGTCCTAATCATGCGATTGGAGTTTGAATACTACACGTACACAATAATCTTCATTTAACAGTACATAACTCTAAGACCTACATATATAAAAATCCAACATGGTGGCAATCCGCAATATTTAGTCGGTTCTCCTTATCTACGAATCTATTACAACAATCAAACTGAAATTTTGTATGTTGATAATGGCAATTAACATAAGTAGGATATATGAAAATAGGCTGTATAGTTCTACATGGAACTACTTGTTGTTAATGAAAATACGCACAATGTGCATATTAATACAAAACTGAGTTGTCTTTAGATTGGTTTGATTTAGCCCTCCATGCCTCCATGTCCTGAGGTAATCGTTTGATTGGTCGGTTCCTCAGATTAGGGGCTGCGACAACGCGGTCATGTAGTACCATGTACTTTGGGTGTGTGTAGAATCTGTCTGATAACCGGTGTTAATTGTGATGGCTGTATTAGTGTGTGTTATCTGTGATTCAGGTAAGGACTGCAGACGATCAATTACAAGTAGTTCCTACTTTTGCTACCAAATGCTACCGTCGGCGACACCTAGCTGTAAACTTGGCTACTAGATGCCACAGCAACCAGCAGCTGGCGACGAACGTTGGAACTCAATAAAGAATTAATAAAATCTAACCTACAAATTAAGCTTCACACAGTTGTAGTTATTGGAAGGTTCTTTTACATGTCACAAATCTATGACATGGGCCCGCCGGCTTTAGTTCCCCTCCGAAGGAAGGCATACTGAGCGATTTTTAACGCTCTTAAAAAATCCGACGGCTTCAGCCGGGTTTGAACCCGCAATCTTGGGCATAGAAGCTCAGCATGCTACCAACTACGCCACCGATGCCGCCGAGCTAATCGTTTCATCTCTACATAGCTACCACACCCTACATCCGAGGCAATTTGTTTGACATATTCTAGCCGTGGTCTCCCCTACTGTTCTTGTTTTCGACCCTTCCTTTCATAACAAAGTTTGCTATTCCTGGGTGTCTTAGTATGTGTCCTACCAACCTATCTCTTCTCGTCATTAGCAGTCACCAGAAACATCTCTCCTCTCCCACTCGTCTTAATACCTCTTCATCTGTTACTCTATCAGCCTATCTCATTTTCATCATTCTCCTGTAACACCACATTTCAAATGCTTCGATTCTAGTCTTTTCTGATGCGCCAACAGTTCAAGTTTCACATCCAAAAAACAAGTACTTCCGTGAAGAACTATACAGCCTATTTTCATATATCCTGCTCATGTTAATTGTCTCTATCAACATACAAAATTTCAGTTTAATTGCTGTAACAGATTCGTAGATATTGAGAACCGTCTAAATATTTCATATGGTCGCCAGGATGGATTTTTATTTTTGTACTATTACATTAAGATTATTGTGTACGTGTGGTATTCAAACTTCAATCGCATGATTAGAACACAAGAAGTAAAAACGAGATTTTAAAAGTACGCACACCAGCCATCTTGTGATTATGCAAACAATTGAAATAAATTACATGCCAGTGGATCAACATTTTTATAAGCATTTAACGTGCAACGTTTCACGGCACTCGGATACTTAATTCGCGAGAAACGTCCATTTAAATATTTATACTTCGCGTCGCCGCCATGTTGGATTTGTGCTCACCAGGTTACTGAAAGTCCTACAGGTGAACATATGTTCATAGTCTCTATGAACATAAAACAATTCATTTTGGTTGCTGTAAAAGATTCATAGATATTGAGGACCGTCTAAATATTTCGGGAGCTCTCCATTTAGAATTGTTATATGTATAGGCCATAGAGTTATGTACCATTCAAGGACAATTATTGCCTAGCTTCATTATTCAAACTTTCACTTCGATCACATGATTACGACACAAGAATAAAAACTTAATTTTAAAATTTCGCACAGCCGCCATCTTGAGGTTATGTAAACAATTGAATTAAATTAGATGTCAGTGCATTACAATCCGCAAAATAATTTACTGTACCACATTTCACTGCGCTCAGAGAGTTAAATCACGAGAAAAGTCTATTAAATATTTCAAATTCGCTTGGTCGCCATGTTCGTTTTGTACTTTACAGGTTTATGAAATATACATAGGTAAAATTGTATCAGTATCCTTTATAACCGTACAAAATTGCATGATGATATCTGTAATAGTTTCGGAGATATAGAACGTCAGTGAAATATTTCGCACAGCCGCCATTTTGAGGTTATGTAAACAATTGAACTAAATTAGCCTCCAGTGCATTACAATGTGTATAAACATTTGCTGTACCAAGTTTCATTACGTTTGGATAGTTAAATCGCGAGAAATGTCTATTTAAAAGTCTCAATTTCGCTTGAACGCCATGTTGGTTTTGTAGTCACCAGGTTTTTGAAAGTCTCATAGGTGAACTTCTTGTAGTGCCCTTTATCACCGTACACAATTTCAGGGCGATATCGGTAATAGTTTCGGAGATATTGAATGCTAGTTAAATATTTCGCACAGCCGCCATATTGGATTGGTGAGACGTAACAAAATTAGAAGGCCACGGTCGAGGTCGCCGGGAATAGTGCTATGAACTTACCGAGTTTCATTGAAATCGCTCCAGCCGTTTAGATTTTATTAGGGGGACACACACACACACACACACACACACGCACACACACACGGACAAAAGGTGATCTCATAAGCCTATTTTTTCAAAATTGAAAATAGGCTAACAAAACTAAAAAGATAGAGTCAGTCAGAGAGACAAGACTTTATATAATTTCAAATGACGCATGCAACAAATGCTACACATGTTAGAAAGGCTCAGGAGGGCTTCTCGCTTCGCTCGAAGCCCCAGGACTCTTTCGACAGACTCCATTAGCCATTAACTTGGGCTTCCCGGGCGGGGAACGGAGAGCGGGAGGTGCACTCTGCTGCATGACGTCACGCACTCGCCGTCTCCGTATCGCATAACGCCAGACCCCAGGAGTAAATCCAGACTCAACAGACTCCATTAACCTTTAACTTAGGCTTCCCGCGCGGGGAACAGAGAGCGGGAGGAGCACTCTGCTGCATGACGTCTCGCACTTGCCGTCTCCGTATCGCATAACGCCAGACCCCAGGAGTGCATATGCACTGAACAACATGATGACGTCATACACGCCGTAACCGTAACGCATAACGGTAGAACAAAGCATAACGATGAAGTCGACAAGATCATTTTGGAATGATAAAAAAACACAAAAATAAAAAAGACAAAAAACTAAAATAAACTATGAAGTAAAATTTTCCTCAGACGTGTCTCCTTTTCATGCTCTACTTTCCTGGTTAAAAGTAAAACAACAAAGAAACCTGCACATACTGTGTATATGTCGTAGTCAGATAGTGAAATCCGTCATTTCATGAAAATCCTAGGCACTTCATGAAGAGCCGGCATAAGATGTAAAACGGTACAGTTACACTATCTGACGCAGGGTTTCATGAAATGACTAAATTTCGCCGTCACTTAGGGTAATTCATTTTGTACATCATCTGACGGGAAATCCAGCCCGTCACTTCATGAAGTAGCGGCAGTGGTGATCACGTGTGAGGGAAGTGTGATTTACAAGATTAATCGGATACAAATGTGGACACTAAAGGGCTGTTATTTCCTCAGTACGAGAACACTGTGACATGTGGTACTGTCCCCGATAATCCGGATAGTAGGCTGTCAGATATCCGCCCCCTCAATCGGATTGCCAATAATCAATCGCACCGGCACAGCTACATCAATGAAAATGGCACTGACAGATACTACCGAGATTAGAGAACAGCAGTAAACAAGAAATTATTGCGGAACACACCAAAATATACGGGGGTTCATACTTACCTTTTACTTACCCATTCAATTTAATCTCGGGTCTGGGTTTTCAACTGGATCACTTAATAGTATGCCCTCACATATAACCTCCACCACGATATTTAAAATGAACCAAGTCGGAAACAAGAAAATTTAAACTGCACAATAATTTATTTCACATTAAAAAAAAATTAACAACAAAATATACGTGGCAATCAGAAGCCATTGTCAATGCAACCATGTCCTCCTGTAGGACTTGTAGACTTCACATACAAAAATTCAGCTTTCTCTTGCTCAAAAGAACGTAATAATAACAATAATGCACTTTGGAATGGATATGGGAGCTGGGACGAGACATATAGCATTTGTTTCCTTGTTCATGAACTTCACATTTTATTTATAACCGTAAGGCTGCTATGTAGATGACCTTGGCCTCTACCATTCAGTTATCTGGCCACCTGCGATACACCCTGCACCGTGTCGCATGCTTGCTTCGTCAAATGGACGCACCTGTTCAACCAATGTTAGCATATGCTAGTTACCTCAGAGCCTAGCTCCTTTTCAAAACACTTTAAATGTTCACATCTCAACTCGAATATTATCACGCAAATCTTTTAAATGCTACATTCAAATATCAATGGATTACTCTAATAATCCCAAATCTTGTTTAATTGTATAATCCAATTGTTGAACTAGCGTTGTTTAGAGTATAATAACGAAAACGCTTAATGTTTATAACAAAATGTTCATTAATTATTTATAACATTTTAAATTGTTTATAACATTGTCAAACGACAATTGAAAAATTTATACACGCCTCTATTAATCCCGTTCGTTTCAAATTATTATTAAAGATATTTACATAGTTATTTACATTATTTATATTATTTATATTAGAAATACATTAAACCACACGTTTATCCGGTTGATAATTACTTAAATCGTGGTGATATAATCGACCAATGAAGGTTAGTTATATTTAAATTTTAGATTCAGGTTTAATAAGATTTAATAATTATTATTATTTGTGACGGTAACCTCCATTCAAAATCGTTATCTCAAATTATTTAAACACTCTTGTTAATTTTAACAGTCACTTCACATGAATAATTTTCAATGGACCTGAACAATACACTCAGCGGAAAAATACCTCGCTCAAAACGCACAAAATTGCACCAAAATTGGCCCATAATTCATCATATATCTCATTATATATGGCATCAAAATCTTCCACAATACACACAAAAATCCTCCACTTATAAATTCATCATCATCATCAATATTACTGTGGGAACCTCCTTCACTTATTAAAGGGCATTATTCATCAGCGACTTTTACACGTCCACTGAACTAACGATTATACATCCATAGATCCTCTTTAAAAATTCTTATATTCATCAATTGTATCGAAAACTGTTATTATATTTAACCTTCGTGGGTTTCATTCATGAATCGATATGAAGTAAAAATTTGCCAGTCACAAATAAATTTAATAGCAAATACGATTAGACACGCCTCCCTGATCTATCAAAATTGAGATTAATATCATCAAAGTATCGCAGTATAAAATACTATCTTCAATCAAAGTTCATCTAAACTGCATAAATAGTCGAATAGAATACAATTAGACTGTGGACTACAAACATTATTGTTCCAATCTACAATTGAGAAAAACTCCTATCAAATGTTCATTACTATAGTGTACTCAATAAATCGTACTCAAAGTTCATATTTCATAAAATTGTCTATAATGCAATGGTATTTCAGAATTGACGATAAATGTCTATGTTGCAATCATGTTCATAAAACGACTAGTATTTCCAAGATCTTCGATAAAGTAGTAGATTTTAACGCTCTAAAATCTTTTAATCATTCTTCTTTCTTGAGGATGACAGAAAATTGGTCAAAGTAATTTACTGAAAAGAATTACTTTAATAAAAAGACACGCTGTCTGAATTCAAATTTGCCATAGAAAATCGTTAACTTTACAGTCAAATCGTGACTACAAAAATATGCAAATTACTGAAAGAATATATATCAGTCTCAACTGATCCAAAATTATTTAAATATGCCAATGACATAATAATGTCTCAATAAATCGTAGAAAAAGGCATAAATCAGCAAAGTGTACAGAGTACAGAAATATCAAGCAAGAATATGGGGCAAAATATATGGGACAGAAAATATGGGAAAAACGGTTGCTCAGATATCGCTAAATGGCTCAAATAAATCAAGAAACGTTCACGACTACCTTATCTGTTGATTGAAGTTCTAGAGGAAAATTTCCAAAGAAGACTGCTGTTGGTTCCATTTCACCACCGTAAAGATGTGCTCCGACCTCGAACCTGGAACCTGCGCCCTCGGAGAATAGAACTGCTTCCTCCTCCGGAAATCGCACTGCTCCGTGTAGACGATAGACATCCTTCTGGCAAAACTCTTCTGTGTGAGCCGGGTCCACCCTGGCCTCTCTTGAAAGTTCCCTGAAGTTCTGGTAGAAATTCGCCATGAAGTTTATTGCAATTATTTCCGCAGAAATGTTCATAATTGTGGAGTATGAAGATATTTCCACTGCCATTTGATGTAATTCAGCGATGGATTACGATGCATGAGTGTAGTTGGATGTTCACTACATGCTCGCTTTTTTGTAGAATGACGATTAACGAAGCTCCATGTTGCTATTTCACTCCATTGATAAATGTCCCAATTGCATTAAAGTTTTAGTCTTCCATCTCCACTTCCGTTATAATAATAGTCGAAAGTACTGCCAGATTATATAGTTCCATTGTAGAATGTAGCGTAGTATCACCAAATGTAATCTTCAGTATCACGGTTGCAATACATGTGTCAGCCGTAGCGTAGAATGTGGTATTATAAAAGTGCTTCTCAGGTGTCGAGAAAATCACTTTTGTCTGCAGTCTTAAAATGCGAATATCTTCCAAAGTATAATAGTGAAAATGTTCAACTTTCGTACACGCCTCAATATTGTAATGCACAATTGAATTAGCATAAATGCAGTAGCTAACTCTTGATAGATAATCTTGTAGACTCGTTTATGTGTGCGCTCCAACTTCGCCTAGTTTTAGTAACCGTAAAATTGCACTGCTGCACGCTCAATGCTTGTTCGATGCTGTGGGCTCTACCACACTTGCTAATGACGACTTGCTTCACTGAATAATATATACTTGTTCTATCGGAATTAAGAACTCGAAGTCTGACAATCTGAGAATGAGAAAATGAGCCATGAGGCCCTGAGAACTATGAGACATGAGAACTTCCTCTCTGCTGTGCAAGGCCTTTTATCAACTTCTTAAGGGGCGTATCCATCCCTACCATAGCTTGTTCCTCCGTCATTGCTAGAAGTTCTAACTTTGGCTATACTTGACGGATTTTCAAATTTCAAAAACTCATAATTAATTTCTTCAAAATTCCAAATCAATGCCATAACTGAAAATAGTTTTCCACAATTCTGCATGCCAAAAGTAATTAAATATGGTAATTTCAGTAATCTCCGTCTCCCTCCAAACTATCATTCATTGGTTCGAGCCTCTCCTCCAATAGCGTAACTTCTTCCTCAGCACAATTCCTTGCTTCCCTGCGACTGCGTCGTAAATCTCAGATCCTTCTCGAACAAAATCATGACGTCACCAAGAATCTCAGCTCATCCAGCCTACTTGCATGAAGTCTGCGTCATCCGTGCCTACGTCATGAATATACACGTCACAACTATGACAGCCATAACTTTATTCACATATGCCAATACAGCCACCGTGGTCTCAGTATAATTCAATTTACGGGGGCATTCTCCCTTCACCACGTTTTAAAAACAGTTGCAAATTTTTTTTAAACTCAGTTATAAATATCTGAATTCACTTGAACACGAAATTGAATTATTATTGGCTTACTCTTGTATGATATTTCCTCTATTTTCCTTAATCATAAGTCTCTTCTTCTCTGGGTTGTGTGTGGCTAATGCATTCTTTCCTCTCTACTTTCTCTTCTGTCCTGTATTCCTGTTTTCCAAATTCTGCTGGCTTGTAGAAGGACCAGGATCGATCACTACATCCTGTCTTTTCTTCTGGTTTTCAGCTTCCTTCTCTCTTAATTCCTTCAAATACTGCTGACTTTCTTTCTCTCTCTCTTGATACTTGTCCGGTGTCATAACCTGACCTTGAGAATTCTGATTCCGATTCTGGTACTGGTTATTTCTGTTGTAGTTCCTATTGTACCCATTGTTATTATAATATCTACTTCTTCCGTTATTATAGTTCCCTCTATTATTATTCCAGCCTCGTCTTTGCTGATATGGACGGTAACCTTGTGATCCGTTGTTGCGAAAATAATGGTTCCTGTGAGGACCTACATTTTCAGTTTTCTCTTCAGCAGGCGTATCAGTTTGCTGAACTTGATCCATGTAGACTGCATTAATGTCTTTGAATTCGTGCCTCTGACCTTTTTGAACCAAATTTGGCATTGGACTCGTGTAGTCAAGCCTTCTCAATAGTTCGTCCATACTGGTCAAATCCCTGATATTTGACGATAATAATAAGCCGTCTTACCTCCACAGGTAGCATACGAGAAATAGCATCTATCAACTGCTCTGTCGACAATGGGGGTTGTAAAAATCTCAAGCGCGATAACTGGCTCGTGAAGAAATCAGCGTACCGTGTTGGAAGAGTACCCGAATACTTCCTCGAGTATACCTCAGCTCTTAATGAATTTTGTGCTTCTATTGACCAGAATCGTTTTATCAGTGCCTCTGCAAATTCATCGAAATTACTAAAAGTGTACCGAAATGCTCTGAACCACTCAAGGGGTCCTCCAGCTAGAAATCTTTCTACGATTCTCATTTCTCTTTCTCTAGGAATATGGGCTTCAATAAAATAGTCTTTCAGGTTTCTGATATACTCTATCGGTGTTAGACTATCTGTATTACTAAATTTCTGAGGCTTGTCCTCAAAGTTTCGGATGACTGTCACATTTCTTGGATATGAATCCATGTAATTCTTCCCACTATCACGATATTTCCATTCAGGTTCAATATTCCTATCCTCTTCTTCTTCCCGGAATCTGAATATACGTTCCTCAGGACTAATATCTCTCTCTTCAGTAGCGAGGTTACATCTTCTCACGTAATTCCTATTATCTTCAAAAGTCAAACCTTCTGGATCCTTATCTGTGATTTCCGTGATGACTTTCCTAATCAACTCTTCTTTATACGTTTCCATCATGCTAGCTTCTCCTAGTTTCAAATTCTGAAGTTTGCTCGTAGTTTCATTGACATCAGAGACAACCTTATGAATTTGTTCCTCTAACGCGGGTTTTAATGCTTGCACGTCCTGGCCTATTTGAGTTCTATCCTCTACCTGCTTTTCGGATAACGAATCCATCCTTATATTCAAGTCCTTTCTAATTTGAACTACCTCATTATTTATATCTACCTGTGTACTGGCTAGTTTTCGTTCAATTCGCTCCTGAATCTGATTGACATGTTCCCCACTTGACCTGTTCCATTCATCTTTAGAAACCGTTACACTTGCAGTTAACATTTCAGCAATATCTACTTCAATGTCTTCCTTAAGTAAACGATTATGATCTAAGACTTGGGTCCTCATGACCTCTACATCATGTTTTAATCCAGCTAAAGAAGCTGTTGTCCTAACAGACTCGTCAACCAATCTAGTTGTTAAAGCACTAATGTTACGAGTACAAAGCGTTTTTGAAGTTTCAATTTCTTCTCTAACCTTATTAACATCAGTTTGAACTTTGGCAATGTCTACAAAAACTGTATTAACTTCTATTTGCATGTTATTGATATCGCTTTGCATATCATTAACATCAGAATGAATATTATTTATGTCTACTTGAACGTTTGACACATCGGTTCGAACATTTCTAATCTCTTTTTGAACTTCTTCTTCCTTGTCTTGTACAGTAGCAACATCATTCCTAACAACGATTACTTCTGCTCTAGCACATGAAATATCACCCCGGACATTAGCAACATCAAGATTCAACATATTAAGGTCCTTATGTACATTGGAAACATCAGTCTTAACATCTGAGACATCTTTATGGACATTGGATAAATCTACTTTAACATCTGAGACATCCTTGTGAATGTCATTCACGGCATTCTGGATTCCCTGGGTACTGGTCTGTAAACGCGACACATTATTTTCCAAGTTTGCAGAACTGGTCTGAAGAACTTTCAAACTTTCATCCAGCCTAATAGACAAATTACTAGCATTCTCCTCCATCATCTGCTTCATTCGACTAGCATTCCTAGCTTCCATCTCCTCCAACATCTTTCTTATACTCTCATCTGCCATCTCAATAATATTTCAATAATAGACTGCATTAGGGACATACATCAAATAGAGCAAGATAACAACATCTGAGCAACATCTTTCACCATATATAAAGTTTGAGCAATTTTCTGTCTTAAATCTAACTTATAATTAGCTTATCACTAACTTCATAAACACCTTATGTTGAAATAAACTCAAGCACATGTTCAAATTTCTTTGGTTCATTTTAAATATCCTAACACAAATAATTTACATTTACAATCCAAATAGTTTAATTTTATCTTTAATATGACTAAACATGTCATAAGCCGGTCAAATAAAATAAGACTCCAGATCATAGGCGATTTTTCTAAGTTTCCAGCCTATTTAAGCTCTCTCAGGTTGTATAAGATCTGATCTTTTCTGAGTGTAATTTTCCTAATACAACACAACATTTAATCCCTATATAATCACACTCTCAAATTCTACAATTGGCCAAGACATCTAACAAAGAATCAACCTCTTTATTTGAGTCTTCACAATCCCATTGACATCGATAACTTGGTAATCCAATGTTATTCGAACACTCCACACGTTGATTGTACCAATCCAACTGGCGTTCAAACTGGTAATCCAGTTTTGTCGAGCCCCCCGAAATTGCGGTGCCAATCCTACTGTCCCCGATAATCCGGATAGTAGGCTGTCAGATATCCGCCCCCTCAATCGGATTGCCAATAATCAATCGCACCGGCACAGCTACATCAATGAAAATGGCACTGACAGATACTACCGAGATTAGAGCACAGCAGTAAACAAGAAATTATTGCGGAACACACCAAAATATACGGGGGTTCATACTTACCTTTTACTTACCTATTCAATTTAATCTCGGGTCTGGGTTTTCAACTGGATCACTTAATAGTATGCCCTCACAATAACCTCCACCACGATATTTAAAATGAACCAAGTCGGAAACAAGAAAATTTAAACTGCACAATAATTTATTTCACATAAAAAAAATAACAACAAAATATACGTGGCAATCAGAAGCCATTGTCAATGCAACCATGTCCTCCTGTAGGACTTGTAGATTTCACATACAAAAATTCAGCTTTCTCTAGCTCAAAAGAACGTAATAATAACAATAATGCACTTTGGAATGGATATGGGAGCTGGGACGAGACATATAGCATTTGTTTCCTTGTTCATGAACTTCACATTTTATTTATAACCGTAAGGCTGCTATGTAGATGACCTTGGCCTCTACCATTCAGTTATCTGGCCACCTGCGATACACCCTGCACCGTGTCGCATGCTTGCTTCGTCAAATGGACGCACCTGTTCAACCAATGTTAGCATATGCTAGTTACCTCAGAGCCTAGCTCCTTTTCAAAACACTTTAAATGTTCACATCTCAACTCGAATATTATCACGCAAATCTTTTAAATGCTACATTCAAATATCAATGGATTACTCTAATAATCCCAAATCTTGTTTAATTGTATAATCCAATTGTTGAACTAGCGTTGTTTAGAGTATAATAACGAAAACGCTTAATGTTTATAACAAAATGTTCATTAATTATTTATAACATTTTAAATTGTTTATAACATTGTCAAACGACAATTGAAAAATTTATACACGCCTCTATTAATCCCGTTCGTTTCAAATTATTATTAAAGATATTTACATAGTTATTTACATTATTTATATTATTTATATTAGAAATACATTAAACCACACGTTTATCCGGTTGATAATTACTTAAATCGTGGTGATATAATCGACCAATGAAGGTTAGTTATATTTAAATTTTAGATTCAGGTTTAATAAGATTTAATAATTATTATTATTTGTGACGGTAACCTCCATTCAAAATCGTTATCTCAAATTATTTAAACACTCTTGTTAATTTTAACAGTCACTTCACATGAATAATTTTCAATGGACCTGAACAATACACTCAGCGGAAAAATACCTCGCTCAAAACGCACAAAATTGCACCAAAATTGGCCCATAATTCATCATATATCTCATTATATATGGCATCAAAATCTTCCACAATACACACAAAAATCCTCCACTTATAAATTCATCATCATCATCATCAATATTACTGTGGGAACCTCCTTCACTTATTAAAGGGCATTATTCATCAGCGACTTTTACACGTCCACTGAACTAACGATTATACATCCATAGTTCCTCTTTAAAAATTCTTATATTCATCAATTGTATCGAAAACTGTTATTATATTTAACCTTCGTGGGTTTCATTCATTAATCGATATGAAGTAAAAATTTGCCAGTCAAAAATAAATTTAATAGCAAATACGATTAGACACGCCTCCCTGGTCTATCAAAATTGAGATTAATATCATCAAAGTATCGCAGTATAAAAATACTATCTTCAATCAAAGTTCATCTAAACTGCATAAATAGTCGAATAGAATACAATTAGACTGTGGACTACAAACATTATTGTTCCAATCTACAATTGAGAAAAACTCTATCAAATATTCATTACTATAGTGTACTCAATAAATCGTACTCAAAGTTCATATTTCATACAATTGTCTATAATGCAATGGTATTTCAGAATTGACGATAAATGTCTATGTTGCAATCATGTTCATAAAACGACTAGTATTTCCAAGATCGTCGATAAAGTAGTAGATTTTAACGCTCTAAAATCTTTTAATCATTCTTCTTTCTTGAGGATGACAGAAAATTGGTCAAAGTAATTTACTGAAAAGAATTACTTTAATAAAAAGACACGCTGTCTGAATTCAAATTTGCCATAGAAAATCGTTAACTTTACAGTCAAATCGTGACTACAAAAATATACAAATTACTGAAAGAATATATAATATCAGTCTCAACTGATCCAAAATTATTTAAATATGCCAATGACATAATAATGTCTCAATAAATCGTAGAAAAAGGCATAAATCAGCAAAGTGTACAGAGTACAGAAATATCAAGCAAGAATATGGGGCAAAATATATGGGACAGAAAATATGGGAAAAACGGTTGCTCAGATATCGCTAAATGGCTCAAATAAATCAAGAAACGTTCACGACTACCTTGTCTGTTGATTGAAGTTCTAGAGGAAAATTTCCAAAGAAGACTGCTGTTGGTTCCATTTCACCACCGTAAAGATGTGCTCTGACCTCGAACCTGGAACCTGCGCCCTCGGAGAATAGAACTGCTTCCTCCTCCGGAAATCGCACTGCTCCGTGTAGACGATAGACATCCTTCTGGCAAAACTCTTCTGTGTGAGCCGGGTCCACCCTGGCCTCTCTTGAAAGTTCCCTGAAGTTCTGGTAGAAATTCGCCATGAAGTTTATTGCAATTATTTCCGCAGAAATGTTCATAATTGTGGAGTATGAAGATATTTCCACTGCCATTTGATGTAATTCAGCGACGGATTACGATGCATGAGTGTAGTTGGATGTTCACTACATGCTCGCTTTTTTGTAGAATGACGATTAACGAAGCTCCATGTTGCTATTTCACTCCATTGATAAATGTCCCAATTGCATTAAAGTTTTAGTCTTCCATCTCCACTTCCGTTATAATAATAGTCGAAAGTACTGCCAGATTATATAGTTCCATTGTAGAATGTAGCGTAGTATCACCAAATGTAATCTTCAGTATCACGGTTGCAATACATGTGTCAGCCGTAGCGTAGAATGTGGTATTATAAAAGTGCTTCTCAGGTGTCGAGAAAATCACTTTTGTCTGCAGTCTTAAAATGCGAATATCTTCCAAAGTATAATAGTGAAAATGTTCAACTTTCGTACACGCCTCAATATTGTAATGCACAATTGAATTAGCATAAATGCAGTAGCTAACTCTTGATAGATAATCTTGTAGACTCGTTTATGTGTGCGCTCCAACTTCGCCTAGTTTTAGTAACCGTAAAATTGCACTGCTGCACGCTCAATGCTTGTTCGATGCTGTGGGCTCTACCACACTTGCTAATGACGACTTGCTTCACTGAATAATATATACTTGTTCTATCGGAATTAAGAACTCGAAGTCTGACAATCTGAGAATGAGAAAATGAGCCATGAGGCCCTGAGAACTATGAGACATGAGAACTTCCTCTCTGCTGTGCAAGGCCTTTTATCAACTTCTTAAGGGGCGTATCCATCCCTACCATAGCTTGTTCCTCCGTCATTGCTAGAAGTTCTAACTTTGGCTATACTTGACGGATTTTCAAATTTCAAAAACTCATAATTAATTTCTTCAAAATTCCAAATCAATGCCATAACTGAAAATAGTTTTCCACAATTCTGCATGCCAAAAGTAATTAAATATGGTAATTTCAGTAATCTCCGTCTCCCTCCAAACTATCATTCATTGGTTCGAGCCTCTCCTCCAATAGCGTAACTTCTTCCTCAGCACAATTCCTTGCTTCCCTGCGACTGCGTCGTAAATCTCAGATCCTTCTCGAACAAAATCATGACGTCACCAAGAATCTCAGCTCATCCAGCCTACTTGCATGAAGTCTGCGTCATCCGTGCCTACGTCATGAATATACACGTCACAACTATGACAGCCATAACTTTATTCACATATGCCAATACAGCCACCGTGGTCTAGGTATAATTCAATTTACGGGGGCAGTACAAATATCTAATGGTCTTTTATGTATGTATTCATTTATTTATTTAGGCTATTTATTTATTTATTTATTTAACAATATTAAGGAACACAGACATAAGCCCAATTATGTTTCTTCTTGACATATCAAGTTAAGAAATACAAATTGTAACAATGAAGGAAGAAGAGAAAAAAGAATACGGTACACAATGGAAGAACTAAAGAAAAACTGCAAATTAAATTATGAAAGTATGCACTACAGATTACAAAAAAAATACTGTAGAAATAATGAAATATAAAAATGAAAACACAAACTTCTACAAGAAAATAAAAGATAAAGAGTTAAGAGCACCCGGTATTCCACGAATAGATTTAGGTTGTTATGTCAAAATTAATTTCGAAAACTATAATAAGCAAGCATTAATTTATTTCTTGGAATAGTACTATTAAAAGTATAATTAATGTTCGGCTTCATTGCGTCAGTCATTTCATGAAGTGCCGAATAAGCAAACACCGGATCTTCATGAAGTGCCTAGGCTGATAATGTAAAATCATTTCTTACACCATCTGCCCAAATGACCGTCACTTCATGAAGAGACGCGTCAGATGGTATAACTATACCTTTTTACATCATATGCCGGCTCATCATGAAGTGCCTAGGATCTTCATGAAATGACGGATTTCACTATCTGACTACGACATATACACTCATCTATCGACTTCTAAATGAATGTACACCTCACAATCTCTCTTGTAATTTTAATTTTCTTTCTTCCTTTCATGAACGTCACACGATATCTGGATCTATAATTGCAACTCCTCGACATCATTCATCTGCCTAGATTAACTCTTTCCTCGTGTCGTGAACTAGAATTTGGAATAATTGTCCTCGTGACGTTAGAAATTTTACATCTCTAAAAACTTTCAAACGAGCATGTAAAGAATTCCTCTTGAATTCGTAGACCAACTAGAACAATTTGTGTATGAATGTGTGAGTGGATGATCATAGTAATACTCCATGTATAGTTATTACTGTATGTAATTTGTATAGCCTAGTTTTAATATCACGCAGTTGCCAATTTGATTCTAGTATTTAAGTTGTCCTAGTATTTAAGTTTGGTGGGTTAAGAATAACATATGTGAGTATTGATGTAAGTTGCATTGTGTGTGGGTAATTGTAAGAGAGGGTCTAGAGCCCTAACTTCGCCACAATGAAGGCACCAATAAATAAATAAACAAATAAAAACGAAATATATGGACTGCAGACACCAAAATGAGAAATATGTGGATGTAAATCATGGGAAGATTAAGAGGGCAGAGAAGTTTAAATACCTGAGGGAATGGATCCAATCCAACTCACTGGTTAAGTAAACAATCAAAGAGAGAATCAGAAAACTGGACCTGGGCTACAAACTAACCCAGAATAAATACAACAAACGAGCTTTATCATACAAGGCCAAAATCAGACACTACAAATCGGTAGTACAGCCTGAAGGATTGTACGCTTCAGAGTGTCTTATTTTTAGTAAAGAGGGAGAACTTCAAGAAAAGAGAGAAAGGAAGATTCTGAGAAAAACACTTGGAACACAGAAGACTACTGAAGGGACATGGAGGAAGAGGAAAAATGAAGAACTTGACAAGTGTACTGAAAAGATCACAGATGTAATGAGGAAGCGGAGGCTAAAGTTCTACGGGCATTTACTACGAATGGATGAAAGCAGGTTGACCAAAAGGATCTTCAGCTACATCATGGGGTTAAAGGTCACATCTAAATGGGTAGATGAGGTGAAGAGGGATGCAGCGGAAGTTGGAATTACTCCACCGATGGCCCACGATAGAAGAGTTGACGGAGTAAAATCATTTCAGGAGACACCACCAAGCAGGAGGCCGAAACGGATCATTTCCGAAGAGGAGAGAAAACAAAGAAGTGACAGGATGAAGAAGTTCTGGGAAGAGAAGAGAAAGAAAGCCAATAAGTCTTGAGTTCCTTGCGGTCCATAGTTGGCCAAATTCGATAATAAAATAAATAAATAAATAAATAAATAATTTTAAGAAAAATTATAAGACCAAAATTTCAGGATAACAAGATTATATACATTAGGAATGAAACTCTCTACCAGAAAATTGAAAAACTCTCAGATACCATGCGAAAAAGGAGGATAATAGATTAACGAAACAAATCTTTGACTTTTTCCGTAATCGTAAAACAAAACCCAACTGGTTTAAAGAAATTGAAAAAGACCTAGTAGAATTAAAATTGACAGAGACGTCATTACTCGATCGAACAGACAAATTAATTAGTAAAGACGAAAATATAAGGTTCCAAGACAGAGCTACACTAAAATCCAAACCCATTATCTCGGAAGAAGAGAGGGAAAGATGATCGGAAAGACTAAAGAAGTACTGGGCTCTACGGGAAGAACAGCGTACAGGGAAATATTGATTCCACGTACCCCAAAGAGGATGAAACGAACGAAGAAGAATAAATAAATAAATACTCATAAATACATACTGTAAATAAATGAATAATTAAATAATATCTGAATGAAAGAATAAACAAATAAATAAATAAACAAATAAATGAATAATTATTAGGTTTGATCTGTGTATTAACTTCATTACTTTTGTTTATTAATTCTGTTCTTTCATTTTTCTTTCAATTGATATTATTTTTCAGTGTTGATCGCCTGAGATATAATATCAATTGTCAATAAGGCAACACTGAAAAGAATGGCTTCAAACCTCTCTATTCTTTCTTTCTTTCTTTCTTTCTTTATATCTCATCTCTTGATGCTGTTTCTGCTGCCCCAATTCTCAAAGGAGCTACAACAAACCATCAAGATAGAAGAACTCTTAATGAATGATTTTATGTCACTTGCCTCGTTCCCCCGCATACTGTTATATTGAATGTTTTCCTCGTTTTAGACCGTGAAGACGTGAATTACGTAAATCATTCGTCAGTCACTTATTATTAAAGAAGAAGAAGCGCTGTCGTCAGCTGCGCAAACTGTATTATATTTCTCTGTATCGTGCCGATTAACAAAGTTACACAGCCAGCATTCAGCAGCATCTTCTGCTGCCTCAAACCCTCTTTCACTTCTGACAATTAATATAAATACAGCCAGACCTTGGCGCAAGGTTTGCATGAACAGGTTTCGTATTAAAATATTTCGAACATTTTTATGGCGATACACTTGAATATTCGGTCGCAATGGGATATGGTTTTCTAAATGGAATGCTTTTCAGTTGGTCAACACCATTGTACCCAATTATTTCCTTAATCCCGGAAGGAAATTACGCGAGAATATACAGGGTGGTCCGGAAGTGGGCGTATCCCCCCCCCCTTATTTTCAACATTATTATAGTCATGGTTGAATGCTTGTTATAGACAGTTACTTTGAAGTCTTAACCCTCGGATACTCGCGCGGGCTACAGGTGTAGCCCAGTGATTTATTTTGTTGTAGCGCGAAGCATACAGGGTCTTTCATATAAAGTAATAACGGCAAGCGGCAGTTTTGTTATTCGCTAGGCGGTGGCCTTGGCCGAGCTTGTGGCGCGCCATGGCCCCCTGCTGTACTCTCTGAAGCGCACACATAGTACATACGAGGGCTGTTTGTTTTTGGACTGTATATAAATAACAGATTGACATACCAAACTGATTTTACTACTAAATGTTTGCTTGTTTTATTCATATGTCTCAAAATACTCGCCAAAACGATTGAAACATTTGTGTCGTATCGTTACACCAGCTTTCCAATGCCCTCGGCAAAATATTCTGCCGCCACTGAGGGGGGTACGTCCGGACAGTCTCCTTTTTGAAGGGGTGTTGCCACGCAACCATACCTTCGATTCTCGAAAAAGGTGAAAATCATTCACGACCGCACTGTACAAACGTTACGATAGACTTTTACAAAGAATTCCAGTGTGAAGTTTTGGACCATCTGCCGTTTAGTCAAAATCAGCACTGAATGATTTTCACCCTTTTCGAGAATTGAAGGTATGGTTGGGCGGCAACGCCTCGTCAAAAAGGAAAAACTTCAGGAGACTGTCCAGACGTACCCCCCTCAGTGGCGGCAGAACATTTTGCCGAGGGCATTGGAAAGCTGGTGTAACGATACGACACAAATGTTTCAATCGTTTTGGCGAGTATTTTGAGACATACGAATAAAACAAGCAAACATTTAGTAGTAAAATCAGTTTGGTATGTCAATCTGTTATTTCTATACAGTCCATCGGAACTTGAAAAAACAACCAGCCCTCGTATGTACTATGCGTGCGCTTTCTATAGTACAGCAGGGGGCCATGGCGCGCCGCAAGCTCGGCCAAGGCACCGCAGCAGCGAATAACAAAGCTGTCGCTTGCCGTTCTTACTTTATATGAAAGACCCTGTATTTCTTGCTAAGAATATTGAGAATCTATGTAGCTGCCTGTTGATGCTGTATTTAACAGACGCGTGTGATTCCAACTAAACCTATTGCACCAGACTGACACCAGATGCATTAGAAGTCTTCTGGGCTACAATAGTAGCCCGTGCAAGCATCGCTGTCTCAGAATTGAACTTGCAAAGGAAACGTTGCCTCTCAGCAGGCGGTCATGTAGATGACATTCAACTCAGTGTTTAGATGAAAGTAATGATAGGTTGAGTGTAGTGGAAATAAAGTAGGCTGTTGCTTCTTGTGTGGACGAGGAAGGGATAAATCAACAAGGGACAGATGCACAAAGTACAATGAAGATCTTCTCGGACCATTGTGTCCATTTGCACAGAATGCTTGAGTGACAAATTTGTTTGAGCACGCTTATGGATTTCCTGGGCTATAGATTGTAGCCAAAAGGGCAAAAATAAACTTCAAAACTTCGAGAGAAAATACATGAAAATACTGAAATTGTTCATAATAAATGCTGATTTTCTAAGGAAATTATCTAACCTAGATTTATTTTTGTTTAACTCCAATCCAAATATGCACTAATGAAAGTATTTAGGTTTACATAAAAAACAAGATGTTCAGTAAAGAACATATAGCCTACTTTCTCCTAAATGCATGCGTATTGTTATATCTCTTTGTCCTTTTCAAGGAGTATAATTGAATGTTGGTTGTAGTAGTTTGTTGAAATACAACGTGTTATACGGATGTTAAACAAGAATATGAGGTGCCATTTGCTAGTGCTACCTCTGTAAAAATGTCATTCAATTCTGTCTCACTGTGTTTGAATTGATATGGGGAATCGATTTGCACACATACATGGCCGCTATCTGCAAACTATTGAGCTGATGACCGTATAGCTTGGTCAAAGAACGCTTCTCACATAAAGGTATGTTGTTGCAAAATTTGCTAGAGATCAGATGATTAGGTTGGTCGTAATTCGATTTAAGCTTTTCACATTTGGGTGGCCACCATTACGTTTCCGTCAAGATGGCAACGATATAAAACATGACACTGAGGTGCCCTTTGCTAGTGCTACCTCAGTACCAAATTTCGTTCAATTCGGTTTCACCGTGTTTGAAAAGATAGGGAGAATCGATTTGCACTCATTCATGGCCGCCATCAGCAAATTATTGGGCAGATGACCTTGTAGTTTGGTCAAAAGACGCTGGCCATATGAATATGTGTTGTTGCAAAACTTGGTAGAGATCGGAAGATTAATTTAGTCGTAATTCGATTTAAGCATTGAACATTTGGGTGGCCGCCATTACGTTTCCGTCAAGATGGCGGCAATATAAAACATGACACTAAGGTGCCCTTTGCTAGTGCTACCTCTGTACCAAATTTTGTTCAAATCGGTTTCACCGTGTTTGAATAGATAGGGAAATCGATTTGCACTCATTCATGGCCGCCATCCTCAAAGTAATGGGCTGATGACCTTGTAGTTTGGTCAAAGCATTCTTCATACATACAGGTATAATGTTGCGAAATTTGGTAGAGATCAGATGATTAGGTTGGTCGTAATTCGATTTAAGCTTTTAACATTTGGGTGGTCGCCATTACGTTTTCGTCAAGATGGCGGCGATATATGACATGCCACTGAGGTTTTCTTTGCTAGTGCTACCTCTGTACCAAATTCATTTTCATTTCTGTTTCACCGTGTTCGAATTGATAGGGGTGGGGGCAGACATTCAGAGTACACACACACACACACACACACTCACACGCACACACACAGACAGACACACAATTTTTGGCCCTGTGTAGATCTCATAAGTCTACTTTCATTTTTTGCAAAAATCGAAATTAGGCTAATAATATAACAGTTCTAGTTTCATTAGTTTATTTTTGTTGCAGTTTTACCAAAGATGTATGATAAAATTGAATATTCTTCTTAACTATGTATTTTCTCTCCATTTGAAGATAAATGCCTACATAAAATTTTCAGTTTTAGCTTAAAATACTTATATATACTATATTTACCATATTATTAAAACTGAATACCAAAAATAACGTGTGAGAGTCCATCAGATTGAATAACTGTTTAGCCCGCGCGAGTAACGCTGCATAGATTACTAGCGCGAGTGTCCAAGAGTTAAGAGTCATAAACATTTGTATGAGCACCGCCCTTGTCGTAACACTGCTGAATTCTGCGCTATGTTCTTGCAGATGTTTTGCGGAGATACTCCGGAGTTACGAGGGTAAAGGTGTGTTCCACAGGTGCTCGTAATTCCTGTGTTGTGTGATATCGAGTGTTTCTTACTTGTTGCTTTATGAAACCCCAGAGAGCATTGTCTGGTGTCGTCAGATCGGGACTTCTTGGAGGCCAGGCGAAGGGAGCTAGTAAAGATGCAGAACTTCTTCAAATCCACCGGCCGGCCTTTCTTCTTCGAAGACAATGTTAATGGACATCCTTACCAGGAGATGTTTACTGAGTGGTTGGTGCCATAATTGCAAGAAAAATTGTATCGAAAACACGGTTGTCTTACAACAGGATGGAGCACCAGCTCACTTCGCGATTCACGTGCAATTACTTGAATCAGACCTTTCCTGGCCGGTACATATCCTTGTTCAGGATCAGAGCATCACCTATTACAATTGAGTACAATATTGTTGAAAAGCATTAAATTTCGTTTATTAAGGCAAAGACACTATGGTTGATCTGGAGAAGGTCAAAACACGTATCCTCAGGAAACTTCATGGGACGAGATAGCTTCCAGATGGAAATCCGAAATGTTCCGACGGTTGGAAATAGCCAATTCCAGAATGTGATGTAATCGACTGAAGATCTACAGGCACCTTCTACGAATGGATTTCCACGGACTTACCAAGCGGATCTTCTCCTAGGTTAAAAGTTATAAGACTGAAAACCTGTGGCTCAATGAAGTCCAAAAAGACTTGGATTCCACTGGAACGTCTAACCTTGATTTCCAAGATCGTTTCAAATTTGATGATATGGTTAATTCTTGGTCCCCACCACCCAAAGTGCCTAAATGTCGGAAACTCATCTCAAAGGAGAGGAACCCGGGCTCGAGAGATATTGGAAACGAAAGAGAGCATTGAAGGAAAAATAGTCTTAAGCGCTCTTTAGTGGGCTAAAATCAATCAATCAATCAATCAATCAATCAATCAATCAATCATTCAATCAATCAATCAATAATAATAATAATATTAGTATGGACGGCAACAGGTTGACAAAGAAGAGCTTTCACTCTTTTTATTCCAACCACAAAACCACGATGCCCTGGTTTAGATACATCAAAGAAGTCCTCCAAATGCTCCAAATCAAATCCCGACGACGCATTGGACAGGGGTGGCTTCGGTGGCGTAATTGGTAGCATACTGAGATTATATGCCCAAGATCGCGGGTTCAAACCCGGCCGAGGTCAACGGATTTTTTTAAGAGCGTTAAAAATTCCTCAGTAAGCCTTCCTTCGGAGGGGAAGCAAAGCAGGTGGACTATGTCATAGATTTATGGCATGCAAAAGAACCTTCCATTAAATAATATTGTGTGATTATTTTTCTGCGATTTCGGTGGCGTAGTTGGTAGCATGCTGAGCTTCTATGCCCAAGATAGCTGGTTCAAACCCGGACGAAGCCGTCGAAATTTTAAGAGCGTTAAAATCCCTCAGTATGCCTTCCTTCGGAGGGAAAGTAAAGCCGGCGGTGCCATGTCATAGATTTATGGCATGTTAAAGAACCTTCCACTAATTACACCTGTGTGAAGCTAAATTGTATAGGTTAAGAATGTAAACAACGCTCTTAGGATCCTACGTTCGTTACCAAGAGCCGACTGCTGTGGCGTCTAGTAGCTAAGATCTGAACTAGGCCTAGTAGTCGTTGTCGGTGGCGTTTGGCGGCAAAAGTAGGAACTATTTGAATAATTCAAAGTTGCAGTTCTTACTTGAATTAAAAACAGATACACACACTAATACAGTCATCACAATTAACACCGGTTATCAGACACATTCTACACACACCCAAAGTACACGGGGCTAAATGACCGCGTTGTCGCAGCCCCTAAACTGAGGAACCAACCACCAAACTAAATTTGTTGGTTGATTTGATTAACGCTCTATTAAGTTCCAACGTTCGCCACCAGGTGCCAATTTCTGTAACATCTAGTAACCAAGTTCTCAGCTAGCTGTCGTTGACGGTAGCGTTTGGTAGCCAAAGTAATATTCCATTACAGTCGTTTCTTCGAATCTCACTCGTTATCTTTCTCATTTACTCCTCTCATGAGGTAGGTGTCTGGAAGGGGTTCCGGCAATAAAAACGACTGGCATATAGAATCTCATCTCATTTCTGTCCCTGACGAAATGTAATTAACAAGGGATGGAAGTACACCATGATGATGTTTTTGCCAGCGAGAATGGTGCGGTTTCAAAGCGCTACACAGTAACTAATTAGATATCTGTACTCAGAGGGCTAATTAGCATTGTTCAAATAAGGTTAATAGAGCGACTGTCATTGGATCCACAGCGTCATGAACCTGCTACACTACTGTCCATCACATGCAGTAGTCAGTCTGTCTACTATCTTCATTCTTACTTTGTTTCCTTCCTTCCTTCCTTCCTTCTGTTTGCCTGCCTGTTTTATTTCTGTCTGATTGCTTTCGTTCTTTCTTTCCTTCTTTCAGTTTGTTTGATTGATTTTGTTCCTTCTTTCCACCTCCCTGTTTGTTTGTATGTTTTTCTTCCTATCTGTTTTTCTGTGTGTTTGTTTCCTTTCTGTCTGTTTATCTGTTTGTTTGTTTATCCGTTTTATCCTTCTTGTCTGCTTGTTTGTCTGAGTGTTTCCTTCCTGTCTGTTTGTCTGTCTGTTTTATTCCTATCTGTTATTCTGTGCGTTTGTTTCTTTTCTGTGTGGTTGTCTGTTTGTTTGTCTATCTGTTTTATCCTTCTTGTTTGTTTGTTTGAGTGTTTCCTTCCACTCTGTTTGTCTGTTTCTTACCTGTCAGTATGTTAGTCTAACTGTTTTTTTCTTATCTGTCTATTATTGATTTTACTTCCTGTCTGTGTATTTGTCTGTCTGTTCTTCTTCCTGTATGTTCACTTTCCTACGTGTCTGCCTGTTTGTTTGTCAGTCTGCTTAGTTCATGTTTGTCTATCTGCTTGATTACTTACTGCCTGTGCGTTTGTATGTTTGACTGGCTGTATTTCTTTTTTTGTTTTTGTTTGTTTCGTTCTTTCCTTCTTTTTTTTCTATTTTCTGACTGTTTGTTCTCTTCCTGTCTGTATGACTGTCGGCTCATTTTCTTTCTTTATAACTGATTGTCTGTCTGTCTGTCTGTTTTTCTTCCTACCTGTTTTGTTTCTGTTTACTGTCGTTCCATCTTTCATTCTGTATGTCTCTATGTTTTTATTTCTATATTTATAACTGTTTGTCTGTTTTCTTTCTTTCTAAGTTTCTTTCCCTCTTTCTACCTGTTTGTATGTCCTTCGTTTCCTTGTTTCTGTTTATGGGTGCTTTTTTTTCGTTCAATGTTGATCTGTCCCTCTGCCATTTTTAAATATTTCTTTCTTGCAAATAAGGTTAATCGACTGACTGTCATTATATCCTCAACGTAATGAACTCGCAACACTACTGATCACAGTCGCATTCTTCCCTCAATACCATAGTTTAATTTCTTTATTTATATTCTTCCATTTAAACGATTTAAAACGTCTTACGTCTAGGGACAGCATATTATTTACATTTAATTTTCAGAGAGATGACATTGTACATTTTTAGTCGGATCTCATTTCATTGCATTTAACACTATAATAATGCTGATTATTTAATAGTTTCACACTTCTGGAATTCACTGTTTTTTTAGCCTATTTTCATTTATATAAAAAAAGGCTTATGAGATCACCTTTTGTCCGTGTGTGTGTATAAATCTCAACGGCCTGGGTGATTTCAATGAAACTCAGTAAGGACATGGTACTATTCCGGCCAACCCCGACCGCGCCCTTCAAATTTTATAACAACGCACCAAACCAGCATGGCTGCTGAGCGAATTATTCCACCGGCATTCTATATCACCGAAACTATTGCTGATATCACCCTGACATTTTGTATGGTGATAAAGGGTGTTACTGAAAGTTCACCTATGAAACTTTCAAAAAGCTGTCAAGTACAAGACGAACATAGCAGCCAAGCAAATTTGAAACATTTATATAGATTTTCTCGTGATTTAACCATCTGAGGGCGATGAAAGTTGGTACAACAAATGTTTATACAGATTGCAATGCACTGACATCTAATTTAGTTCAATTGTTTACATAACCTCAAGATGGCGGCTGTGCAAAATTTTAAAATTAAATTCTTTTTCCTTTGTCCTAATCATGCGATCAAAGTAAAAGTTTGAATAATGAATCTACGCAATCTTCATCAAAAGGTACATAACTCTATGGCCTACATATATAACAATCCAACATGGCGACCATCCGAAATATTTAGACGGCTCTCAATATCTAAGAATCTATTTCAGCAATCAAACTGAAATTTTGTGTGTTGATAGACGCAATTAACAATAATTGGATATATGAAAATTGGCTATTTAACTCTTCATGGAACTACTTATTTTTGTTCATATTTATAGATTTTCTACTGTGTTGTTAGGGGGCTCGTCACTTAAGGTGGTGCTAACTGAATAGTTAAACCAAACAGTTCCGTGTCTTAATATGATCCTACCAGACAAACTCCTGAATCAATTGTTAAGAAAATTGATCAACATAAGATAAAATACAGTGGTACGTGGCTAATTCGAACTTCTTTAATTCGAAATCTCCTTTGATTCGAATTTTTCTCTTGCTTTCTAGCATTTTATATACAATCAATGCTAAAAAATCGTGGTTATTTCTAATTATATTTTGGGTAATTCAAAGTTTTTATCATTTTAAATGATCTTGTCGACTTCGTCGTTACGCTGGGGTCTGGCGTTACGTTACGGTGACGGGACGAAATGTACCTAGATGCACTGAGGTATGTGACGTCATAGTACCGCTTGGTGCATGTGTTCCCCGACAATCTCTACTTCATTAGTACTGTATAAGACAAAAATCCCCGAATCTTGGATGTCACGGGTAATCTCGGGAACCACTGGATGGATTTTGATGCGGGTTTCACCATTCTGTAAAGGATATCTGGAAGAAAGATTCTGTAGACAATAATTTATTTATGATCAAAGGAAGCCAAGCATGAACAATTTCAGTGAAAAAGTTGAAAACAAACTTGGCGTCCGTGCGCTTCTTAAGCTTACGCTGGGCAAACCGTTTAACATATCAATATACTGTGCCCAACTCTAGGAATGGGTATTCCAAGATTCAGACACCTAGATATCAAGGGAAAGGCTACAGCCGCTTTTGAAAGTTGAGATATTTGAATATCGCGCTACATTGCTTCTAGAAGCAATTGGAAAGAATATACCGCTAAGAGCATGTCAAGTGACGTAGCGAGTAATAGCAGAGGTCGAGGCTATTTATTGATTAAATAGTTAGCCATGGAGTAGAGACTTGAGACTTGGATCAGATTACTGGCACGGCCAAATGAAAGAGAATGCACTTAGTATCAAGTAAATCGGACCAGGGATACCAGAGATATGAGGATTTCCAGATTTCAGCTGATGCGGCGTGACCCTGACCGTTTTGAATAAAAGCCGGCCGGCTCAAGCATCTTCTTCAGCTCATACAGCATACACATACATTCGTTGTGGATCTTCGAGACTGTGCACATCGCAGAGCTACTGAAGCAACAACTACAACAACAACACTTCGCCGTACTCCATTCAAACCTACAGCTACTTGTCGTCATCCGAGCTTACTCCAATCCAGGAGTTAAGCAACTTCGGGCGACTGTGGTCAGTGGATAACGCTAAGTGGGTGACCGTTCACGGCGCGGTCCGACCACTTGGTTATATATATAGGCTCCATATCGCCGTCCAGCTCAGTGTTCCTGCCGACGTCGCCGAGTCAACATCGGGCCTGGAGCCCCGACGGGCCACTCCGGCCCCTGCTAGAGCCGAGCCCGGACGCGGAGCTTGCTGTGCCCGGCCGAGGTGACTGCCTGATCTTCTTGGTGCCCGCTGGGCCGTTCTCCTGTCAGCTGGGAAGCCGAACCCCGGCACTCTCTGCCGGGTTCGCCCATCTGTAGCACAAACATCGGCTTCGGCCGCTCACATACACTCGGTTGCGTGCCGTCAAGACGCCAACGGGCCCAAATTTATACTCAGTCATCTGCAGCTGCCACAGCAGGAAGAGACCGCAGGCCCTAGTAGGCAGCGGTCGGAGGGGACGAAGCCACCGGCTTGCCATCCGGCTCGCCGGGCTGCGGATCTGCCAGAAGCGCGGAAGGGGACTTCCGCCAGGCCAGGAGGTCTCCCCTTATGAGCCGACAGTCAGTGGTTGTCTTCTGAAAGAGCACAATTCAAAAGAGCTTCTACGAAACCACTGCTGTTCTGGCTGCCCCCCCTGCACGATCAGCTCGCGACACTAAGGCGCGATTGATTATCAGTCGACGAGCTGGCATTTTGCTCTTAGGTCCCCTTGCCGTCTTCAACGGATATAATTAGTTTACTCCCTTGTCTTTCTTTCCGTTAACTGCATTGGACTAGCCAGAGCCCAGATCGCCGAATCGCAGCTTGTCACGGCTCCATCCGATCAACTGGTAAACCTGCTGCGACCGGCTCAATCTCGGCTTCTGTTGCGCGTCAAAAATTAACTTCACCGCCCTAGGGCGTTTGACTTTCCTCCCTTCTCTCCCCCTGGCGCCTCACGCCAAACCCCTTTACCACTACAATTGTTTAGGGACACACCTGCCTGTCACTACACTCACGCACACACACAGCCCCCTGCCCCGGCAGGGTGCTGAACCCCTTCTGCAGCCATGGGGAGCAAGAAGCGTAATAGAGCTAGCCCCCATAGTCCAAGCTACAAGTTGCAGCACAGAGATGCTCGCAAATTAGCTAAAGCGCGGACCAGATCGGAGAGTGCGACGCCCGTGACTAGGGCTAGCGCTGCTAGGGAAGGCCCCTCCCGGCCCGTGAGGACTCCTCCTAAGCCCCCTGACCCCTCACTTGAACCCCCTGTAGCCAGGGATTCTTTTTCTCCAGAAGGCTCACTCCAGCCTCAGATTGCCTCTGAGATTGCCCCGCCCAGACCACAGCCAAACTTAGATTCCCCCCACCCACCTTCGAGGACCTCCCCCCCCCCAGTCTTCAACTGATGCCTCCCCAGCTCAGGCTACTGATTCTTCAGACTTCAGCCCTTCCTCCACCCCCCCCCCTCTCGTCGCTCAGCCCCTACTAGCCCAGCTTCCTCCCCCTCTCCCCCCCAACGTCGGTCATCTCTCTCTGATATTGAGACCTCTGTAGTCTCATCAACCGACAACGAGGAGTTCAGATTGCCTCGAAACCCAATCAAGGTCCGAGCGAACCCTCCCCTTCCCCCCCTTATGTCCCTTAATGTCTTCAACAATTTAAACAATCTCCCCCCTACTCAATTCTCTGGCGCTCAGCCCATTCCTGAGCCACAACCTGGCACTTCAGGTACTTCTGCCAGGACCCCTGCTCCTCTCAAAATTAATGTTCACCCCGTTTACATTAAAAACGTCAGTGACATTAATAATCTAATTAAAGAATTGGTGAAGCTTGACCTCAACTTCACCATCAAAAATCTTCCCAACCCCGTCAGGGTAACTGTCAGGACCGCAGAACAGCATAGGATCCTCACCGACTTCCTACTGAACACTAACGGTGAATTCCATACTAGGCCCTCCGCTCCGAAGAATATTCGGAAAGTCGTCATCAGAGGTCTCCACGAATCCACCTCCCCTGGACTAATTCATGAGGCTCTGACTGAGTTGGGCTACTCCGTAGACAGAGTGACTCAACTCAGCCAGACCAGAGATCGCTCCAAGAAGCTTCCTCTCTTTTTGGTCGCTCACTCCACCACCTCGCCTGAGCTGAACATCTACGAGGTAAATCACCTACTGTACAGTATTGTAACAGTCTCACGGTACCAGGGACAGGCCGGACCAGTGCAGTGCTACCGCTGTCAGGGTTTCGGCCATGCTTCCAGCGGCTGCCACTGTCAACCCCGCTGTGTAATTTGTGCCCAAAACCACAGGGCAAACGAATGCCCCCAATACCACGTTAAGGAAGCCACAACTAAATGTGCCAACTGTGGCAAGCAACACACCGCCAGCTATCGTGGTTGTGAAACCTATATAAAGCTCACAACCACCTTCAACTCTAGGCTTCCATCCACACGCAAAGCCCCTGAGGGACACGTGGCAGACCGTAACAAAGTCAGGACTGGCACCAGCTTTGCGGGAGCAACATCATCGCCCACCACTCCCACGCCTCCCCCCCCAACTCCTCAATCTACCCCTCCCCCTCCTCCACCCCCTGCTCTCAGCGAGAGCAATTTCCCGGGCCTCTCCCCTTCGGCCCCCGCTACTTCTGCGCCATCCACCTCAGGCGATATGCTTGAAATTTTAAGACTGATCACCGACCCCTCACTTAAAGACCTACTTACCCTTGTTAAGAATACTCTCCTCAAATTAGTTAATGCCCCAGATACCTCCTCCAGGCTACAAATTATAATTGAAGTCTGCACCCAATACCTTTTCAGTAATGGGAACTAACCCGCAGGCTGGTGTCACTATTAGGATTATGGCATGGAATGCCTTTCATCTGCATTCTCAGTCAGGAGAATTCACGGACGTCCTACAACAGGAACAAATTCATATTGCTCTCCTTGGAGAAACATCCTTAAAACCAGATTCTAACATCTACTTCCCTGGTTACAGTACATACCGTAACGATCGCGTGGGACGTCCGAGCGGAGGAACTGCCATAGCCGTGCTCTCCGATCTGGTGCACCGTCGCATCCCCACTCCCGATAACCTGAGGTTTGTTGAAGCCACCATCGTGCAGGTCGAACTTTCTACCGGCCCATACCGCATTGTCTCCTGCTACTTGCCTCCCAACGTGCCGTTTATACCGTCCGATCTGGAGGCACTGTTGCCTGACGATATCCCTGTGATATTGGCGGGTGACTTCAACTCCAAAAATCGGCTATGGCGTAGTCGGTATACGGAGGCAAAGGGCAGGCTTCTTGAGAAGTTCTGCGACGATCACGGGTGCTTAGTCCACGGCCCGCCTGGATACACGTATTTTCCGTTTGACCCAAATAAACTTCCGGATCTCTTGGACATTGCCATCAGCAAAAACCTTGACATCCCGATAGTAGTCTCAAACTACAACGCCCTAAATTCTGATCACGACCCTATACTGATACAACTAACTCTAGCTACACCCCTTCCCGCTCTAAAATCCCACTTCACTCCCGTAAGATCGACTGGGATCGCTTCCAATCCACCCTCAAAACCACCGTTGCTGGTAACCCCAGCATTCTCTGCGTGGGCGACATAGACGCCCACGTAGAAAAATTCACCCAATCCCTCCTACAGGCCGCCAAAACCGCAGCTAGCGGACCCAAACACAGAAGAAACAAACCCCTCTCCATTCCCCCTGCTCTTCAAGCTCTCATCAAGCGGAAGAACATGATCAGGTGGAGGTGGTAAGTCACCCGGGATCTCCGCCTTAAGCAAGAGTGGTATCGGCTGAAAAGACAGATCCAATCTGCCATGTCAAACATTAGAAATAAACTTTGGCAATCCAAACTAGAAAGTATGGCAGGAAATTCCAAATCCCTGTTCGGCATGGCTAAAAAGCTGCTCAAGAAAAGGACTGGCATTCCACCATTACACGGGGTACGTGGAATGGTATTCACTAACCCCGACAAGGCTAACGCCCTGGCGGACACCTTTGAGAGAGCCTGCGAGCCTAACCTCGAACCTTGTAACGACGACTTCGTAGACCTCGTTCGTCATGATCTTCGAGGTGGCTTTCAGGGCGATCTCCCCCGGGCCTTTAAATTTGTCTCCCCATCCGAACTGCTCAAATTTATCAAGAAACTAAAATCTCGTAAGGCCCCCGGACCTGACGAGATTTCCGCTCAATATCTCAAAAACCTTAGTAAGAACGCCTTAACTTGCCTAGTCAAAATATTCAACGCTATGTACCGATTTGGGTATTTTCCGTCAGCCTGGAAAGTAGCAAAAGTCATCATGATAGGGAAGCCCAATACTGATGGCACCTTCCCACAAAACTACAGACCAATAAGTCTACTATCCATCATCTCAAAATTATTTGAAATGACACTACTTTCCAGGCTGAACACACACATCTCCAACATTATCAACGACGAGCAGTTCGGCTTCCGACAAGGCCATTCCACTGTACATCAACTTTTGAGACTCGTTGAAGTCATTACGCGCGCCTTTAATGAAAACCGTATGACAGGAGTTTGCTTTTTAGATATAAGTCGTGCTTTTGATAAAGTCTGGCACAGCGGCTTGCTGTATAAGATGAAGCACTTCGGATTCCCAGATCATCTTCTTAAGGTCATTGAGTCCTATCTTAGGAAAAGGAAATTCTTTGTCCAGGTGGTTGACGCTAAATCCTCCTTGAGAAGGATCAAGGCCGGCGTGCCTCAAGGTAGCGTCATAGCCCCTTCTCTCTTCAACATATATGTCTCTGACATTCCCAGAACTGACGCTACCAGTCTCCACCTTTACGCAGACGACACTGCAATCTCTGCCACCTCCTGGCAAGGACATAGAGTTCAAGCTAATCTCCAAGCCGCATTAGAAAACTTAGAAACCTGGCTAAGGGATTGGAGAATTAAAATTAATGTTGCTAAATGTTCCGCCACCCTGTTTACCAAGAAACGCAAATATACAGAAGTCCAGGATCTCAACTTCTTTGGCGAGGTAATCAGGTGGCAACCTGCTACTAAATACCTGGGAGTCACATTGGATCGAGGCCTTACTTTCGCTCAGGAGGTTTCTCTGCGCGCTAACAAAGCGAAAGCGATCCAAGCGCAGCTCTGGCCATTAATTAAGTCCCAGAGCTCGCTAGACGAATCCAGCAAGCTCTTGTCTTATAGCACCCTTGTGCGTCCTGTGATGGAATATGCCAGCCCTGTCTGGGGTTACGCAGCTCCCTCAACCCTCAACAAACTTCAGGTTGTCCAGAACAGAGCGTTGCGAACCATATCAGGTGCTCCCTGGTACGTTCGAAACGCTCAACTACACGCTGACTACAACCTCTTGACCATCAGTCAGAGGATACACAGACAGGCAGTTAAGATCTATCGTACATCTACACGCAGCACCAACCCTCTAATCAACACCTTGGGTGATTACCGTGCGCGGGGAAATCGCCATAAGCGCCCCCGCATCATTATAGAATAAATTATTTTCCAAACCATGCTACTATAGCACTATTACTTCTTCAAAACTGATATCTTCACTCTTTCTTCTCTTTCTGACTCTTTCTAAGAACAACTCACTTCTACTTTCCCTTTCATTTCTGTATTTCTAAATGTCTTTGTACATCAGGTCATATTCTGGCCAGCTTGATTCACGGTAATCACCCAAACCCCCCTCATTCAATTGTAGTCGGTCGTGTATATTGGACAAAGCTCTCAAGGCCCTCGGGCCGATAGGCTACAATACACGCAACTCGCTGGTTTCGCTTGCTTGGGCGCTGACGCTGACATCTTCAGCTCACTTCGAAACAAGCACTTGCCTAGCAAGGTGCTACTACGCTGAGCCAAGGCACATGGTTGCCGGATCTACGCAGAAGTTATTTTCAAAATTGTGATAGTCACAAAAGTGCTGCGCTACGAGTGGAACTTAGTAAGTTTCCGGCAGGGAGAATCACTAAGGTGATAGTTATTTTTCGACAGACACTGGTGAAATATTTTTATTTCTACATGGACATATGCTAGACATTGTCTAGAATAGTACTTTGTCACAGTCCAGTAATAACATAATACTTGGATATTTTAGTCCAATTCAGTCAGTTTTCATATTTGTAACTTAATAACCACTTCGATCTATCAGTATATTGAAGGCCAGTCTATCACGGTGTTGTTCATTAGCCAACGCAGGGAAACTACATGTTGCTTCGCGCATGGTAGATGGTGTGAAGCCATGCCCAGGGAACGATCTTCAGAACAGCCGTTGATTGGTTAGACTGTCAGTGTTTTCTTGTACTGAAACGATTACCGTGAGTTACGTTACAACTGACATATTTGAGAATAGATCATTTAGATCTGACCCCATTTAAGCAAACTCTTATGGCTTTAACAGAAGCCAATATTAAAATGGAGCCACAGTTACTTCAAACTTCAAGCAATATTACCACTATGTCTTGCTAGACAGATTGTGGGTATATAATGGCGGCCGATACAAGGATTATACGTGCTTGTCCGATAGGGCATGCCTATGGATAAATCTGGTACAAACCAGGTTCACTACGCTTCAAGACCATCAAGAAATGTAAGCCACATTTTGACTTTATATTATGCCTAGCTAATTGGAACAAACTATTTTTCTGCAGATGGCCAACACATTTTTTTTTCTTCGTATTTAAATCTTGCAATGATTTATGCAAGACATAGAGTTATTCTGAGTATTTTCAGCACTCAGAACAGTTTAGGATCGATGACCGAGCATAACGAGGATTTATTTGAATATTTCATATTTTTGGGAAGTCAGGGAAAACCGTCGATGTAACTGTAAAAGTTAAATTATTTTTTGTTTTTCCATATTCGAAGGTTCGAACATGTGGATTCTCACAATGAGATGATAATTAAATATATTTAAAATAATATAACTAATAATAATAATAATAATCCACTAATAATAATAATAATGATTTTCAAAATTTTTCTAAATAATTTTTGGATCTTATATTTTCTAATAATCATATTTATTGAGAGAGAGCTTATGAAGTAGTTTAATCATTTCTATTTTGGAACAGATGATTTTCCGAAGGAGAGTGGTTAGCGCAAGCCCGCATTCAACCAACATTACAGTTCTGGTTGAACAGTTAATATTTGCAATGATCAAAGTATATTTTTCAGATAACACGGAGAGGCATGAAACGGGAAGCAATTGATAATTGTATCAAATAGGATATTTTTGTATTTATATAAAATCATGACGTAAATATACACTCGAAAGTGAAATAAAGATTTTCATAAGTATGGTAAATTCACGGGTTGAACTGAATGGTAAAATAAAATAAACTTGTAAGTTTATAAATCTTCCAGTGTTGATAACAAGCAGAGGCTTGATTTATTGTATAAATTTTGTGAAGAAAATTTATGTGTGTGGAGTAGTTGAAATGCCATTCGCAGGTGCGCATGTTTAAGTCGCAGGAATGAGGAGGATTTTTGGAGCGTCAATCAAATAGCAGGTTCGATGACTCAGGTTTATAGGAGTATTGGAACTACACATTGCGTCGTATGAATGACCCGAAGGTTATTTCTTAAAAACCATCAGTTCTTATTTCAACCTTGTTTACGGATTCCATTAAGACTTTGATTTTGCTAGAACCCGGATTTGTCATGATAGTATTTTATTCTTCTTCAGAGGAAGACCTTTGCCGTTGTTGTTGGAATATTGTGTTCTTACACATATAATAGAATGGGCCACTGCCAATTAAAAATAATTCTATAACCACGAATAATTTGAAGGATGTTTTCAATCCTAGTGCCATGAACTAAATGAATTTATTATGAAGCTACAATTCTTATTTCCGCATTCTGTCGAAGAATTGCAAGTTGTGAAAGTTACTAGAAGGGCCACAAATATAAATATTTTTCTTAATGATGATTCCAAGTGGAAAATCAAATAGTTGAATGGTTCAACAATTTATTGATCAAGTTGATGATTCAGAAATCATGTATTTTGTTAGGAACTTGAAGTTCATAATCGAGTCACTTCTCGAAACGTTTAATGTCAGAAGAACGATTAATTTTTGTTGTGCTTCGCACAGTTCTTCGATGCTATGCTCAAGGTCAAATACTTTTCAGATGTTATTAATATGTGTACATAATTTGTGTTGATTCAGAAATAATAATATTTTTTGACAATATTTTTTTGAAACTAGAAAAATAAGTGAAAGTTAAAAATTCTATGAACATTTATTCTACGAGTGTTAATATTATGTAAAAATTCAACCAGTGAACTACGATATTTCCAGTAGAGACAATTACATTTGAACTGGATTTAATCATAAATAATTTTGGAACACAGTCTACAGGACTAATAATCAGACTTGTGTTTCCAAAAATAATTGTCCAATGTGTTTGGAAAATTTCTGTATATTGTGTAAATAGGAGTGTGGGTCGCCACACGTGAATGATGCTGCTTTGAGCATTTTTGCAGTCAATTTTAAATTCAAAATAAAATGAGATAATTTTACATGATGTGTTATGCCCAGTTGAATCTATCCTTATTGTTGCATTGAGCCAAAAATCAGTAAAGCATTTTTTTCATTTGATGTCGTTTTTGCGATTTGCTTTAACCCATCTGGCGCCCCGGGATATTTTGACTCTCGTGCTGACTGATTCTTGGTAAAATGCATATGTGGTCGTGCGGACTCCGGTCTAAACGGGCACATAAAATAAGATAGAGAGAGAAATGGCTTCGAACGTGGGGCCCGAGTGAGACATGGTCAATCGCATGCCGATTTAAATTGTGATGATTTTTATATAAATATTTTGGGAGTTGAGAGATGTCTGGTTTGGATGAATAAATTAGTAGGAAACCCAATTAGTGGGGAAAATTAAAAATTTAACTGGATTAATAATTGGAATGGGTTTGATTATTTTTGATAATGGCTTAACCATTAGGGCGTCAATTAAATTCAGTAGTAAACGTTCGATGACTGGACATACGCATTATTAGAATCCAGGTGGAGGATATTTGAGAACTCGCATATTTTTCTTGTGATATTGTGGTAAATGTAATTCGTAAAAGTAGAGAATTTTGTTTTTCCATCACGTCGACATTAGGACAAATCTCATTTTATTAGAGTGTTCCAATTAGCTATTCATATTTTTTGTTCTAGTTATAAGCTTGTGTTTGCCAATATTGTATACCCCTAAGTTTTGAATAATAATTGAAAATTATGGAAGAGATGATGAGGATGATGAGGAGTTTGGAGGAGAGTTCAAAAGAGGCTGGACGGCGTGTAGCCGCCATTATGAAAGAAAATACAGAGGCTTTAGAAAAGAAACTTAAAGAAAATTCCGATTCTTTAGAAAGTAAACTTAAAGAAAATTCTGATTCTTTAGAAAATAAACTTAAAGAAAGTTTAAATGAGAAACTTAAAGAAAATTCTGATTCTTTAGAAAATAAACTTAAAGAAAGTTTAAATGATAAACTTAAAGAAAATTCTGATTCTTTAGAAAATAAACTTAAAGAAAATTCTGATTCTTTAGAAAGCAGGTTAAAGGATAACTTGAAAGAAAATTTAAATAGTAAATTTAATTCTATGGAAAATAAATTTAAAGAGAATTCCGAAATTTTGAAAATGTCACTTGAGAGTAAAATGTCTAAATTATGCGAAAAAACACATGAGCTCGAAACTTCATTAGCTACTAACGCAAGTTTAATGAACGATAAATTTCGCGATGCCGATCTAAGATCCCACAGCTTAGCTGATAGGATAGAACATGGTCTTAGGAAAGTTGGTGAAGACATGATTAACCTAGAAGTCAGAGTGAAGAAAGAGAGTAATGAGATGGGAATTCTAGTTGTTCAACGTTTGACAGAACAATTCAAAGAACTTGTAATGGGAGAAATAAGACAAGGTGTGATTAATGAATTGCAAACTGAAATTAAAACCACAGTTGTCAATGAAATTAAAGACACACTCAAGCTGGAGAACCAAGAGGGAATCAAGGAAATTAGGGAATCTTTGTCATCCCATATTCAAGTAATTTCCAAAGATATCCAAGCAACTCAGAAGGACATATCAGATATGACAGGGTCATTGAAAAGTCACGAGGCTGTTATGAACCAGATATCCACTGATGTCAAGGAGAATTGTAAGGAAACCGAAGCAATTAAGAAAATGGCAGAAGAAAACCATAAGGAACTTGAGGCTATGAAAACCCAAATCAAGGACGAGAAACAGTCTGACCATCTGTTGAAAATGCCAAGTGTAAGGGGAAAAGAACCGATACAGATAAATCTAGGAGCAGCTAGAGAAATTGATAGTCAAAGACAGGATGAGGTCAGGGCAGTATTTCAATCCAACCCCATAACTGTATTCAAGAATGTAGAGGATAAGCCTTCTAAATTTTCAGGGCGAGATTCTGTGACACCCGTAGAATTTTTGAGAGAAGCAGGTGATTACCTGAAAGATTCCAAGATCCCTAAGGAAAGACAGATCCGAGTGATAGGGAAGTTTTTGGAAGGTCCTGCACTTCTTTGGTTCAGAGCTTTTAGATCTACTCTAACCACTTTTGAGGAGTTTTCCCGTGGGTTATTAAAAAAGTTTTGGTCCCCGGAAACCCAACAGCAAGTCAGAGCAGAATTATATTCGAAGAGATTCTCGACGTCACAACCTACTCAATACTCTACGTACTTTTCTGGACAGCTTTCTAAACTGCAACATTTAGATCCGCCGATGCCAGATAACGAATTAATTACTGCATTAATACGTCAGTTTCCAGCAGACGTCCAAAGAACTTTGATCGCTGCTGACATCTGTAATATGGAGCAATTTGACGAGGTATTACAGAAGCTGGATCATACGAACGCTCAATTCTTCCATCAGAAGGGAGGAAAGAATAACAACGCTGTGTACGCTGTTATGGCCGATAGTTATTCCCAAACACCTCGAGAGATTCGAGAGTGGCGAGAAGAGAAAACGCCGAGGGAAGATCCCAATAAAAGAGGATGGAATCAGTAGAGTAACAGATACAGTTACAAGCCTTATGCGAGACCGGATGGTGGAAAGCGATATAATACTCGAGGGAGAAGGCCAAGGGATAATCAAGGAAGGTACCAGGAAAGAAGGTACTACGGTAGAAACAACTACAATAACAGAGGGAATTTGAATACTCGTCAGTCCAATGAAGAGTTCAACAAGGAGACGAGGAAGAACTTGGAAGCAAGACACCAAGATAACTTGCAGTTCTTGGAACAGAAGAACAATGAACCAGGTCCATCGGGAACACAACAATCCCGGGGGAATGGAAACGAAAAAAAAACAAACTTAGAATTCACAGTAGAAGATAGAATTTTAAACACTTTCACTTCCAGAATTATTAAATGGCAAGCAGAGGATGATGACTTAATTCAACAGAATGACGAACGGAAAGAAATGGGTACAAGAATTAGAATGCCAATCATATCATGCGAAGTATTCGGTATGCCTGTCGATACTTTGATTGATACTGGGGCTATGCTTTGTCTTGTGAGTGAGAAGCTTTATATTCTGTGGAAGCTCAAAGAGAATTTAGAGGAGATTCCAGTATCAGGAATTAAGATCCAAGGAATAATACCCAACAATATATCTCTGTGTAAAACACAATTATACTTATGTATTACTATTGGAGGACATGATTTCCGACATGTGTTTGTAGTAATGAAGGACATGGCTTTTGACATGATATTGGGAGCGGATTTCATTCAGAAATATCAAGCAGTGATAGACATGAAGACAGAGACGATCAGATTCAAGAATACCGAAGAGATTAACTTCGAGGGAAAAGAAGAGGAGGACATCGAGGGAGATGCTCAATGGTCTCTGATTTTTCATGAAGCTGAAGGAAGAGAAGTCTACAATGAGAAGGAGACCCCAGAGCTAGGGAAAATTTTGGAAGAGTATCACGATATTTTTGATATTAAACCTGGTGAAATTAAAGATTTTGAATATCCTATTGTGGAAGTAAACAACAATGGAAGCTACGAAATCGCCAATACACGAACTGGTAACATCGTGGGAACTTATAATGCATCGAATTTGAAGATTTACTATTCAAGAACCAGATGTTTTAATGTGTAGATAGGAAAAATAAAAATTTTTCAATTTTTATTTTTTGCTAGGTGTGGGGTGGATGTGCCCAACTCTAGGAATGGGTATTCCAAGATTCAGACACCTAGATATCAAGGGAAAGGCTACAGCCGCTTTTGAAAGTTGAGATATTTGAATATCGCGCTACATTGCTTCTAGAAGCAATTGGAAAGAATATACCGCTAAGAGCATGTCAAGTGACGTAGCGAGTAATAGCAGAGGTCGAGGCTATTTATTGATTAAATAGTTAGCCATGGAGTAGAGACTTGAGACTTGGATCAGATTACTGGCACGGCCAAATGAAAGAGAATGCACTTAGTATCAAGTAAATCGGACCAGGGATACCAGAGATATGAGGATTTCCAGATTTCAGCTGATGCGGCGTGACCCTGACCGTTTTGAATAAAAGCCGGCCGGCTCAAGCATCTTCAGCTCACTTCGAAACAAGCACTTGCCTAGCAAGGTGCTACTACGCTGAGCCAAGGCACATGGTTGCCGGATCTACGCAGAAGTTATTTTCAAAATTGTGATAGTCACAAAAGTGCTGCGCTACGAGTGGAACTTAGTAAGTTTCCGGCAGGGAGAATCACTAAGGTGATAGTTATTTTTCGACAGACACTGGTGAAATATTTTTATTTCTACATGGACATATGCTAGACTTTGTCTAGAATAGTACTTTGTCACAGTCCAGTAATAACATAATACTTGGATATTTTAGTCCAATTCAGTCAGTTTCATATTTGTAACCTAATAACCACTCCGATCTTTCAGTATATTGAAGGCCAGTCTATCACGGTGTTGTTCATTAGCCAACGCAGGGAAACTACATGTTGCTTCGCGCATGGTAGATGGTGTGAAGCCATGCCCAGGGAACGATCTTCAGAACAGCCGTTGATTGGTTAGACTGTCAGTGTTTTCTTGTACTGAAACGATTACCGTGAGTTACGTTACAACTGACATATTTGAGAATAGATCATTTAGATCTGACCCCATTTAAGCAAACTCTTATGGCTTTAACAGAAGCCAATATTAAAATGGAGCCACAGTTACTTCAAACTTCAAGCAATATTACCACTATGTCTTGCTAGACAGATTGTGGGTATATAATGGCGGCCGATACAAGGATTATACGTGCTTGTCCGATAGGGCATGTCTATGGATAAATCTGGTACAAACCAGGTTCACTACGCTTCAAGACCATCAAGAAATGTAAGCCACATTTTGACTTTATATTATGCCTAGCTAATTGGAACAAACTATTTTTCTGCAGATGACCAACACATTTTTTTCTCTTCGTATTTAAATCTTGCAATGATTTATGCAAGACATATTAGAGTTATTCTGAGTATTTTCAGCACTCAGAACAGTTTAGGATCGATGACCGAGCATAACGAGGATTTATTTGAATACTTCATATTTTTGGGAAGTCAGGGAAAACCGTCGATGTAACTGTAAAAGTTAAATTATTTTTTGTTTTTCCATATTCGAAGGTTCGAACATGTGGATTCTCACATAATGAGATGATAATTAAATATATTTAAAATAATATAACTAATAATAATAATAATAATCCACTAATAATAATAATAATGATTTTCAAAATTTTTCTAAATAATTTTTGGATCTTATATTTTCTAATAATCATATTTATTGAGAGAGAGCTTATGAAGTAGTTTAATCATTTCTATTTTGGAACAGATGATTTTCCGAAGGAGAGTGGTTAGCGCAAGCCCGCATTCAACCAACATTACAGTTCTGGTTGAACAGTTAATATTTGCAATGATCAAAGTATATTTTTCAGATAACACGGAGAGGCATGAAACGGGAAGCAATTGATAATTGTATCAAATAGGATATTTTTGTATTTATATAAAATCATGACGTAAATATACACTCGAAAGTGAAATAAAGATTTTCATAAGTATGGTAAATTCACGGGTTGAACTGAATGGTAAAATAAAATAAACTTGTAAGTTTATAAATCTTCCAGTGTTGATAACAAGCAGAGGCTTGATTTATTGTATAAATTTTGTGAAGAAAATTTATGTGTGTGGAGTAGTTGAAATGCCATTCGCAGGTGCGCATGTTTAAGTCGCAGGAATGAGGAGGATTTTTGGAGCGTCAATCAAATAGCAGGTTCGATGACTCAGGTTTATAGGAGTATTGGAACTACACATTGCGTCGTATGAATGACCCGAAGGTTATTTCTTAAAAACCATCAGTTCTTATTTCAACCTTGTTTACGGATTCCATTAAGACTTTGATTTTGCTAGAACCCGGATTTGTCATGATAGTATTTTATTCTTCTTCAGAGGAAGACCTTTGCCGTTGTTGTTGGAATATTGTGTTCTTACACATATAATAGAATGGGCCACTGCCAATTAAAAATAATTCTATAACCACGAATAATTTGAAGGATGTTTTCAATCCTAGTGCCATGAACTAAATGAATTTATTATGAAGCTACAATTCTTATTTCCGCATTCTGTCGAAGAATTGCAAGTTGTGAAAGTTACTAGAAGGGCCACAAATATAAATATTTTTCTTAATGATGATTCCAAGTGGAAAATCAAATAGTTGAATGGTTCAACAATTTATTGATCAAGTTGATGATTCAGAAATCATGTATTTTGTTAGGAACTTGAAGTTCATAATCGAGTCACTTCTCGAAACGTTTAATGTCAGAAGAACGATTAATTTTTGTTGTGCTTCGCACAGTTCTTCGATGCTATGCTCAAGGTCAAATACTTTTCAGATGTTATTAATATGTGTACATAATTTGTGTTGATTCAGAAATAATAATATTTTTTGACAATATTTTTTTGAAACTAGAAAAATAAGTGAAAGTTAAAAATTCTATGAACATTTATTCTACGAGTGTTAATATTATGTAAAAATTCAACCAGTGAACTACGATATTTCCAGTAGAGACAATTAAATTTGAACTGGATTTAATCATAAATAATTTTGGAACACAGTCTACAGGACTAATAATCAGACTTGTGTTTCCAAAAATAATTGTCCAATGTGTTTGGAAAATTTCTGTATATTGTGTAAATAGGAGTGTGGGTCGCCACACGTGAATGATGCTGCTTTGAGCATTTTTGCAGTCAATTTTAAATTCAAAATAAAATGAGATAATTTTACATGATGTGTTATGCCCAGTTGAATCTATCCTTATTGTTGCATTGAGCCAAAAATCAGTAAAGCATTTTTTTCATTTGATGTCGTTTTTGCGATTTGCTTTAACCCATCTGGCGCCCCGGGATATTTTGACTCTCGTGCTGACTGATTCTTGGTAAAATGCATATGTGGTCGTGCCGTCTCCGGTCTAAACGGGCACATAAAATAAGATAGAGAGAGAAATGGCTTCGAACGTGGGGCCCGAGTGAGACATGGTCAATCGCATGCCGATTTAAATTGTGATGATTTTTATATAAATATTTTGGGAGTTGAGAGATGTCTGGTTTGGATGAATAAATTAGTAGGAAACCCAATTAGTGGGGAAAATTAAAAATTTAACTGGATTAATAATTGGAATGGGTTTGATTATTTTTGATAATGGCTTAACCATTAGGGCGTCAATTAAATTCAGTAGTAAACGTTCGATGACTGGACATACGCATTATTAGAATCCAGGTGGAGGATATTTGAGAACTCGCATATTTTTCTTGTGATATTGTGGTAAATGTAATTCGTAAAAGTAGAGAATTTTGTTTTTCCATCACGTCGACATTAGGACAAATCTCATTTTATTAGAGTGTTCCAATTAGCTATTCATATTTTTTGTTCTAGTTATAAGCTTGTGTTTGCCAATATTGTATACCCCTAAGTTTTGAATAATAATTGAAAATTATGGAAGAGATGATGAGGATGATGAGGAGTTTGGAGGAGAGTTCAAAAGAGGCTGGACGGCGTGTAGCCGCCATTATGAAAGAAAATACAGAGGCTTTAGAAAAGAAACTTAAAGAAAATTCCGATTCTTTAGAAAGTAAACTTAAAGAAAATTCTGATTCTTTAGAAAATAAACTTAAAGAAAGTTTAAATGAGAAACTTAAAGAAAATTCTGATTCTTTAGAAAATAAACTTAAAGAAAGTTTAAATGATAAACTTAAAGAAAATTCTGATTCTTTAGAAAATAAACTTAAAGAAAATTCTGATTCTTTAGAAAGCAGGTTAAAGGATAACTTGAAAGAAAATTTAAATAGTAAATTTAATTCTATGGAAAATAAATTTAAAGAGAATTCCGAAATTTTGAAAATGTCACTTGAGAGTAAAATGTCTAAATTATGCGAAAAAACACATGAGCTCGAAACTTCATTAGCTACTAACGCAAGTTTAATGAACGATAAATTTCGCGATGCCGATCTAAGATCCCACAGCTTAGCTGATAGGATAGAACATGGTCTTAGGAAAGTTGGTGAAGACATGATTAACCTAGAAGTCAGAGTGAAGAAAGAGAGTAATGAGATGGGAATTCTAGTTGTTCAACGTTTGACAGAACAATTCAAAGAACTTGTAATGGGAGAAATAAGACAAGGTGTGATTAATGAATTGCAAACTGAAATTAAAACCACAGTTGTCAATGAAATTAAAGACACACTCAAGCTGGAGAACCAAGAGGGAATCAAGGAAATTAGGGAATCTTTGTCATCCCATATTCAAGTAATTTCCAAAGATATCCAAGCAACTCAGAAGGACATATCAGATATGACAGGGTCATTGAAAAGTCACGAGGCTGTTATGAACCAGATATCCACTGATGTCAAGGAGAATTGTAAGGAAACCGAAGCAATTAAGAAAATGGCAGAAGAAAACCATAAGGAACTTGAGGCTATGAAAACCCAAATCAAGGACGAGAAACAGTCTGACCATCTGTTGAAAATGCCAAGTGTAAGGGGAAAAGAACCGATACAGATAAATCTAGGAGCAGCTAGAGAAATTGATAGTCAAAGACAGGATGAGGTCAGGGCAGTATTTCAATCCAACCCCATAACTGTATTCAAGAATGTAGAGGATAAGCCTTCTAAATTTTCAGGGCGAGATTCTGTGACACCCGTAGAATTTTTGAGAGAAGCAGGTGATTACCTGAAAGATTCCAAGATCCCTAAGGAAAGACAGATCCGAGTGATAGGGAAGTTTTTGGAAGGTCCTGCACTTCTTTGGTTCAGAGCTTTTAGATCTACTCTAACCACTTTTGAGGAGTTTTCCCGTGGGTTATTAAAAAAGTTTTGGTCCCCGGAAACCCAACAGCAAGTCAGAGCAGAATTATATTCGAAGAGATTCTCGACGTCACAACCTACTCAATACTCTACGTACTTTTCTGGACAGCTTTCTAAACTGCAACATTTAGATCCGCCGATGCCAGATAACGAATTAATTACTGCATTAATACGTCAGTTTCCAGCAGACGTCCAAAGAACTTTGATCGCTGCTGACATCTGTAATATGGAGCAATTTGACGAGGTATTACAGAAGCTGGATCATACGAACGCTCAATTCTTCCATCAGAAGGGAGGAAAGAATAACAACGCTGTGTACGCTGTTATGGCCGATAGTTATTCCCAAACACCTCGAGAGATTCGAGAGTGGCGAGAAGAGAAAACGCCGAGGGAAGATCCCAATAAAAGAGGATGGAATCAGTAGAGTAACAGATACAGTTACAAGCCTTATGCGAGACCGGATGGTGGAAAGCGATATAATACTCGAGGGAGAAGGCCAAGGGATAATCAAGGAAGGTACCAGGAAAGAAGGTACTACGGTAGAAACAACTACAATAACAGAGGGAATTTGAATACTCGTCAGTCCAATGAAGAGTTCAACAAGGAGACGAGGAAGAACTTGGAAGCAAGACACCAAGATAACTTGCAGTTCTTGGAACAGAAGAACAATGAACCAGGTCCATCGGGAACACAACAATCCCGGGGGAATGGAAACGAAAAAAAACAAACTTAGAATTCACAGTAGAAGATAGAATTTTAAACACTTTCACTTCCAGAATTATTAAATGGCAAGCAGAGGATGATGACTTAATTCAACAGAATGACGAACGGAAAGAAATGGGTACAAGAATTAGAATGCCAATCATATCATGCGAAGTATTCGGTATGCCTGTCGATACTTTGATTGATACTGGGGCTATGCTTTGTCTTGTGAGTGAGAAGCTTTATATTCTGTGGAAGCTCAAAGAGAATTTAGAGGAGATTCCAGTATCAGGAATTAAGATCCAAGGAATAATACCCAACAATATATCTCTGTGTAAAACACAATTATACTTATGTATTACTATTGGAGGACATGATTTCCGACATGTGTTTGTAGTAATGAAGGACATGGCTTTTGACATGATATTGGGAGCGGATTTCATTCAGAAATATCAAGCAGTGATAGACATGAAGACAGAGACGATCAGATTCAAGAATACCGAAGAGATTAACTTCGAGGGAAAAGAAGAGGAGGACATCGAGGGAGATGCTCAATGGTCTCTGATTTTTCATGAAGCTGAAGGAAGAGAAGTCTACAATGAGAAGGAGACCCCAGAGCTAGGGAAAATTTTGGAAGAGTATCACGATATTTTTGATATTAAACCTGGTGAAATTAAAGATTTTGAATATCCTATTGTGGAAGTAAACAACAATGGAAGCTACGAAATCGCCAATACACGAACTGGTAACATCGTGGGAACTTATAATGCATCGAATTTGAAGATTTACTATTCAAGAACCAGATGTTTTAATGTGTAGATAGGAAAAATAAAAATTTTTCAATTTTTATTTTTTGCTAGGTGTGGGGTGGATGTGCCCAACTCTAGGAATGGGTATTCCAAGATTCAGACACCTAGATATCAAGGGAAAGGCTACAGCCGCTTTTGAAAGTTGAGATATTTGAATATCGCGCTACATTGCTTCTAGAAGCAATTGGAAAGAATATACCGCTAAGAGCATGTCAAGTGACGTAGCGAGTAATAGCAGAGGTCGAGGCTATTTATTGATTAAATAGTTAGCCATGGAGTAGAGACTTGAGACTTGGATCAGATTACTGGCACGGCCAAATGAAAGAGAATGCACTTAGTATCAAGTAAATCGGACCAGGGATACCAGAGATATGAGGATTTCCAGATTTCAGCTGATGCGGCGTGACCCTGACCGTTTTGAATAAAAGCCGGCCGGCTCAAGCATCTTCAGCTCACTTCGAAACAAGCACTTGCCTAGCAAGGTGCTACTACGCTGAGCCAAGGCACATGGTTGCCGGATCTACGCAGAAGTTATTTTCAAAATTGTGATAGTCAGTCAGTTTCATATTTGTAACCTAATAACCACTCCGATCTTTCAGTATATTGAAGGCCAGTCTATCACGGTGTTGTTCATTAGCCAACGCAGGGAAACTACATGTTGCTTCGCGCATGGTAGATGGTGTGAAGCCATGCCCAGGGAACGATCTTCAGAACAGCCGTTGATTGGTTAGACTGTCAGTGTTTTCTTGTACTGAAACGATTACCGTGAGTTACGTTACAACTGACATATTTGAGAATAGATCATTTAGATCTGACCCCATTTAAGCAAACTCTTATGGCTTTAACAGAAGCCAATATTAAAATGGAGCCACAGTTACTTCAAACTTCAAGCAATATTACCACTATGTCTTGCTAGACAGATTGTGGGTATATAATGGCGGCCGATACAAGGATTATACGTGCTTGTCCGATAGGGCATGCCTATGGATAAATCTGGTACAAACCAGGTTCACTACGCTTCAAGACCATCAAGAAATGTAAGCCACATTTTGACTTTATATTATGCCTAGCTAATTGGAACAAACTATTTTTCTGCAGATGGCCAACACATTTTTTTTTCTTCGTATTTAAATCTTGCAATGATTTATGCAAGACATAGAGTTATTCTGAGTATTTTCAGCACTCAGAACAGTTTAGGATCGATGACCGAGCATAACGAGGATTTATTTGAATACTTCATATTTTTGGGAAGTCAGGGAAAACCGTCGATGTAACTGTAAAAGTTAAATTATTTTTTGTTTTTCCATATTCGAAGGTTCGAACATGTGGATTCTCACATAATGAGATGATAATTAAATATATTTAAAATAATATAACTAATAATAATAATAATAATCCACTAATAATAATAATAATGATTTTCATATTTTTTCTAAATAATTTTTGGATCTTATATTTTCTAATAATCATATTTATTGAGAGAGAGCTTATGAAGTAGTTTAATCATTTCTATTTTGGAACAGATGATTTTCCGAAGGAGAGTGGTTAGCGCAAGCCCGCATTCAACCAACATTACAGTTCTGGTTGAACAGTTGATATTTGCAATGAGCAAAGTATATTTTTCAGATAACACGGAGAGGCATGAAACGGGAAGCAATTGATAATTGTATCAAATAGGATATTTTTGTATTTATATAAAATCATGACGTAAATATACACTCGAAAGTGAAATAAAGATTTTCATAAGTATGGTAAATTCACGGGTTGAACTGAATGGTAAAATAAAATAAACTTGTGAGTTTATAAATCTTCCAGTGTTGATAACAAGCAGAGGCTTGATTTATTGTATAAATTTTGGGAAGAAAATTTATGTGTGTGGAGTAGTTGAAATGCCATTCCCAGGTGCGCATGTTTAAGTCGCAGGAATGAGGAGGTTTTTTGGAGCATCAATCAAATAGCAGGTTCGATGGCTCAGGTTTATAGGAGTATTGGAACAACACATTGCGTCGTATGAATGACCCGATGGTTATTTCTTAAAAACCATCAGTTCTTATTTCAACCTTGTTTACGGATTCCATTAAGACTTTGATTTTGCTAGAACCCGGATTTGTCATGATAGTATTTTATTCTTCTTCAGAGGAAGACCTTTGCCGTTGTTGTTGGAATATTGTGTTCTTACACATATAATAGAATGGGCCACTGCCAATTAAAAATAATTCTATAACCACGAATAATTTGAAGGATGTTTTCAATCCTAGTGCCATGAACTAAATGAATTTATTATGAAGCTACAATTCTTATTTCCGCATTCTGTCGAAGAATTGCAAGTTGTGAAAGTTACTAGAAGGGCCACAAATATAAATATTGTAAAGATTCGTGGAATTGCCCAGCGGTCGCCATTCTTTATCCTCGTAGTGACGGGCAGGCGGGGTGGGTGAGCAATGCGGGATGGCCAGTCCGGCCAGGCTAATTGGGTAAGCTCCTCCCAAGGCCGCCAGGATAACAATAGCCCTACAAAGCAGGTATACTATTGGCGCAAGACCCACCAGACTATTCTGTCTCTCGAACCTACTGGAAGAGGAAAGGCAATCCGGAACATCGCTGGGAGGGGCTAGAGGGTTCTAGAATCCACCTGATTGGGAACAGCCAACTAGAAAGAACTGGGTGGTCCCAGCATAGAATCCACTAGAACACTCTCAATGCCGCGAGAGGTTGCGACGCCCAGAACATTCCAGTCCAGAGGCCGATTGTTTATATACGAGCGATGTGCGCGAGCAGGGAGTCAGTGTGAGTCCTGAGTGAGTCCGCGCTGTCGGTGTGTGCCGAGCGACCAGTAATAAATGTGAAGCAGTTTGCCGTGCCTAGCGCGATGAGTGGAAATAAATAATGGAGGACTGTAAATAGTGAAGACAGGGTGTGAAGATAAATGATGTGGAAATAAATAGTGTAAATAGTGACTGTGGAAGATAAATAGTGACAGCAAGAGAAACTGACTTGTAGAGATCAGTGTAATTAATAGTGACTGGTAGCTGTATAAAGTGAGATTCTGTGTATGTGTGTGTGGAAGTAAGTAGGCCTAATTTGTGTAAATAATTTGATTTAGTGTTAACTAGTGTAAATAACACTAGTGTAAATAAAGATTTAGTACATTATAGCCTGACCAGTATTTTTAACGAACCCTAAAAACGTAACAATTGGTGTCAGATGTGGGGTCAGGTTATGCGTGCGTGCTTCTGTATGAAACAGTGCGTACTTTTGAAAAGGCTACATTAAGGAAGTGTGTACTATAGTGAATTCTTAGTGACTGTCTTGTGTGTACCATCTGGAAGCCTGGTTAATCGTGTGCTGACTGTCCGTGTGTCTCGCATTTTGTACTGTAAAATGGCGACAAGGAAAGTAAAACTTTCAGCACTGAAGGTTTCGGAATTACGGCAGGAATTGGAAGAAAGAGAAGCTGATACCACGGGAACAAAGTCTACGCTACAAGTGCGATTACGTCAATTACTGCTGGACGGAGGCGAGGACCCAGATATATTCCTTTTTGAGCTTCCTTGCGGCATAGGCCAGGTGGTGGAAATTTTGGAAAAGAAAATGGCGGACAATGTGGAAAATTTAGAAAAGAAAATAGTAGAAAACTCCAAAATTATGGAAAGGAATATAACGGAAAATAATGCCAATCTTGAGAAGAAACTTCGAGAAGTAACACTCACTACGGAAGCGAAGCTGAGGGAGGAATTTCAAGGATCGCTGCGGAAGTTGGAGGACGAGCTTGCGAGCGCCCTGCTTCAAAATAAGGACAAGCAACGAAACGAAACCATTGCCGCTGCTGAACCATCGGAAGGTAAGGAGAGTTTACCTGTTCTCGCCACTGGGCGGACTGACTTGCCAATGGATCGTGCACCCGTTCCCGCAGTTGGGCGTTCTGACCTGCCAACATTCGATGGGAAATCTGCATGGGAAGAATACTTCACCTTGTTTGAGACCGCCGCCATGATTAATGGGTGGTCAGAGGCCACGAAAGCTGCAATGCTGAGCTTGTCGCTGCGCGGAGAGGCCCTACGAGTCCTACAAGCTGTTCCCTTATCGGAGAGACAGAACTACGACGTTCTTGTTCAAAAACTGGAAATGCGGTTCGGACATCGACACATGGAGCAGCTATATCGCTCCCAGTTAAGAAACCGCTGCCAAAGACCTAACGAGAGCCTACAGGAGTTTGAAGCAGACATAGTCCGTCTTGTTAGGAGCGCCTACCCAACAGTGCCCAGCGACGTTTACGAGAGTCTTGCTACCGAGAAGTTTCTCGACGGGCTCCGCGAGACCGAGACACAGCGGGCTGTGAAGCTGGCGCGCCCGAAAACGTTGAATGATGCTTTGACCCTAGCCCTTGAGTTCGAGGCTGTTCAACAATCCGTGCGCAGCCAGGCCCGCATTCGAACTCTGGAGGGAGACAAGGAGGCCCAACCTGTGCTTTCCATAGAAGAAATCGTGGAGAAAGTTCTTCAAGCCTTGCAGACCAAGAAGAAACGGACGAGGTGCTGGGGCTGCGGGGAGGTTGGGCACCTCAGAGATCGATGCCCTAAACTTACAACTAACAAGTACCAGCCGCAGGGAAACTAAAGAGGGTTGATGGGAAGGGGCGACTGTCAACCCGCGCCAACACCAGGAATGCCCCCACTTCTGCTATCGTCGCGTCTCTGGGTCGTCAAGCCAACTCAATTTTTGTCAGTGGCCATGTGGATGGAGAACCCAGAGACCTACTGCTGGACACAGGGGCCACAATGACCATCATCCGACCAGGCATCGTGAGAAGAGCAATAACACCCACAAGATGGACACTGCGAACAGCAACGGGGGAGCCAGCCAACGTTCGAGGGGAGGCAGTCGTCGACTTCATCATCGGTGATACCCAGTTTCGCCATCGTGTCCTGATCGCTGAGGTGGAAGAGGACGTTATTCTCGGGATGGACATCATGACTAAGTACAAATTCGGACTAGACTTGGGAAGCGGAATTTTGAGAGTCGGAAACGAGGAGGTAGTGCTGCAGAAGAGGAACGCCGCGTCGGTACGGGTGATAGCAGCGATGGACATGGTACTGCCAGGACGTAGTGAAGTAATGGTAGAAGGGAAGATGGACGGTGAAATTCCTGAAGGTTGTGTCGTCATGGTAGGGCCTACGTTTGGCGAAGACAAAACTGGACATGGAATGCTGGTAGCCAAAGCTTTGGTTCGTGCAGGGGCGAAGATTCCTGTGCGGGTAATGAACCTTCATGACCACCCAGTAACCGTTCGGGAAGGAACCAGCCTGGGAATATGTTCGTCTGTGTCCTCCGTCGTACACCAAGTGCGAACAGCTGCCTCCTCATCCGGTATACATTCAGTGTGGCTTGACAGTCTTATCGAGGCAGCGTGTCAAGAGCTAAATCCTGAGCAGAGCCGAGAGGTAAGGGAACTTCTCAAACGTCATAAAGATGCCTTCCAGGATGGGACTGGTAATGGAAGAACGAACGTGGTGCAACATCGCATCGATACGGGTGACTCAAGACCTATTCGCCAGACGCCCAGAAGATTGCCACTAGCCAAGCGAGAGGAAGCCGAGCGAATAATAAGCGATATGGCTCGCGATGGGGTGATTGAACCTTCAAGCAGCCCCTGGGCCTCGCCAGTGGTTCTGGTGAAGAAGAAAGATGGATCTACGCGGTTTTGCGTAGACTACCGCCAGCTGAACAATGTGACGAAAAAGGACAGTTATCCTCTACCACGCATCGATGACACCCTGGACACCTTGGGTGGGAGCACGATCTTCTCCACATTGGACCTCAAGAGTGGCTACTGGCAGGTCGGGTTGGACCCCAACGACAAGGAGAAGACCGCCTTTACGATTGGTTCGGGGCTGTGGAACTTCACAGTTATGCCGTTCGGACTCTGTAACGCCCCTGCTACGTTTGAACGTTTGATGGAGCGAGTCTTAAAAGGGCTGTCTTGGGAAACCTGCTTGGTCTACTTGGATGACATCATCGTTCTCGGAAGGACGTTTGAAGACCACCTAAAGAATTTGGAGCAGGTGTTCTTGCGTCTAAAACAAGCCAACCTGAAGCTCAACCCCAAGAAGTGCTTCCTCTTTCGGAAAGAAGTTAATTACCTGGGCCACGTTGTTTCCGGAGAGGGGGTTGCTGCAGATCCGGAGAAGATAAACGCGGTGAAGGAGTGGCCAATACCGAAGGATAAGCGCGAAGTTAGGAGTTTCCTCGGACTATGCACCTATTACCGTCGATTCGTGCCAGGATTTGCTAATCTCGCGAAGCCTCTGACTCGACTTACCGAAGACGGCCGGAGTTTTGTGTGGGACACAACCTGTCAACAGGCTTTCGAACAACTGAAGGAGGTACTGACCAATGCTCCTATCCTGAGTTACCCCCAACCGGAAGGACTGTTCGTTTTGGACACCGATGCTAGCAATGTGGGCATCGGTAGCGTGCTCTCCCAACTGCAAGATGGGCAGGAAAGAGTGATAGCTTACTTCAGCAAGGTTCTTTCTAAACCGGAGAGGAACTATTGCGTGACTAGAAGGGAATTGCTTGCTGTAGTGAAGTCGGTGGAGCATTTCCACAAGTACCTCTACGGGAGGAAGTTCATTCTACGGACTGATCATGCAGCACTTACGTGGCTTCTGAGTTTCAAGAACCCGGAGGGACAGGTAGCCAGGTGGATCGAAAGGCTCGAGGAGTATGACTTCGACTCTGAACACAGGGCTGGTCTTAAACACAGAAATGCTGATGCTCTATCTAGGAGACCGTGCGCGCAAGACTGCAAGCACTGCAATCGGATAGAAGACAAAATTGCAGCGGTTAGAAGAAGTACTGTGACCGACGACCACTGGCAGGATGAGGAAATCCGTAAGGACCAAGAAAACGATCCGGACTTAAAACACCTACTGCGTTGGAAGAAGTCTGAGGAACGACCGACCTGGGAAGAGGTAGCTCCCTTCTCGCGCTCTGTAAAAGCCTACTGGGCTCAGTGGAATTCCGTGATTTTGGAAAACGGGGTTCTAAAGAGGGTACTGGAGAATGAGAATGGGACTCAGGAGAGGCTACAGCTTATTGTTCCACGAAACAGGGTATCCGAGATAGTGCAGTTGCTGCATGATGGAACGTCCGGAGGGCACCTTGGAGTTCGGAAAACCATAGAGAAAATCCGAGAGCGGTTTTACTGGTTCAATTGCTCCGACGACGTTCGTGAATGGTGTAGAAAGTGCGTGGTTTGTGCCACTGCGAACGGGCCACAGAAGAAGAGAAGAGCAGCGATGAGACAGTACAACGTTGGTGCACCGTTCGAACGGATCGCCATCGATGTAGCGGGCCCCTTCCCCACGACTGAGAGTGGAAATAAATACATCTTGGTAGCAATAGATTATTTCAGCAAGTGGGTAGAGGCATATGCATTGCCCAATCAAGAGGCGGTGGTGGTTGCCGAGACACTAGTAAGGGAGCTGGTGAGCCGATTTGGTGTACCTTTGGAATTGCATTCCGACCAGGGGCGAAATTTCGAGTCGTCGGTGTTCCAGGAATTGTGCCAGATTCTCGGGATCCGGAAAACGAGAACGACTGCCCTGCATCCACAGTCCGACGGCATGGTGGAGCGCATGAACAGAACAATGGAGAAATACCTGTCCAAGATTGTATCCGACCACCAGCGGGATTGGGACAAGTTTCTCCACTTGTTTCTACTGGCATACCGCTCTTCTATACATGAGACCACTGGCCAAACGCCGGCTAATGTGCTGTTTGGCCGAGAGCTGCGGTTGCCGTGTGACCTGACGTTCGGCTGCAAACCTAAGGATGACGTTGTTGGCGAGGACTACATCTCCGACCTCCGTCGAAGGATGAATGACATTCACGACCGAGTTCGCGCTAACACCCAGAATGCGAGCGACCGGATGAAGGAGCGTTACGACCTAAGAGCCGAATCAGGAGGGTACCAAGCAGGAGATCTAGTCTGGCTTTTCGACCCAAAAAGGCGGCGAGGGTTCTCTCCGAAGCTACAACGCTCTTGGGACGGACCATACGAGGTACTGAAGAGGATCAACGACGTCGTCTATCGTATCAGGAGAAGACCGAATGGCAAACCCCGAGTGGTCCATTTCAATCGGCTGGCACCGTTCCTGGGCGACAACGATGACGAGGGGCACGTACAACACGCTCGTATCTGTCGATTGCCAGAAGCAGAACGATCCTTCGAAGAGTTCATGGCTCAATGCCGAATTGGCCGAAAGGTTCGTTATGGCGTCACTACCGAGATTCGACGAGATTTATTCCAAACCACCAGTGAGTATGCCTTGGCTCACTGTGTGGCCAAGGACCTGAGGATGAGCCATGGAATCGCCCAGGTGTTCCGGCGGAAATACGGCGGGATTGAAGAGCTACAGCGCCAAGAGCCTCGTGTCGGGGACGTGTTGTGCTTAACCAGGAACGAGCGATCGCTGTTCTATCTGGTGACGAAAGAACTTTCCCATCTGAAGCCCTCCTATCACGCCATCTGGGATAGCCTACTTGCTATGCGGGAGCACCTACTGGAGCGAAGCATATCCAAATTAGCTGTACCCAAGTTGGGCTGTGGACTAGATGGATTGGACTGGAGGATTGTAAGAAGCATGCTAGAGGAAGTCTTTCGACGCACTGGGATTGAAGTTCTGGTGTGCTGCTGGCCCCGAACAAACGCGGTGTCTCAGAAAACGGTGGACTGTTACTTCTTCGTCAACTCACGATGCCGTGAAGGACCGAGCTGTTCCTACCGTCACCCTGTTGGAAGTGTCTGCTCCGAGACGGAACAGTGTTAAGGAGGGGGCAGTGTAAAGATTCGTGGAATTGCCCAGCGGTCGCCATTCTTTATCCTCGTAGTGACGGGCAGGCGGGGTGGGTGAGCAATGCGGGATGGCCAGTCCGGCCAGGCTAATTGGGTAAGCTCCTCCCAAGGCCGCCAGGATAACAATAGCCCTACAAAGCAGGTATACTATTGGCGCAAGACCCACCAGACTATTCTGTCTCTCGAACCTACTGGAAGAGGAAAGGCAATCCGGAACATCGCTGGGAGGGGCTAGAGGGTTCTAGAATCCACCTGATTGGGAACAGCCAACTAGAAAGAACTGGGTGGTCCCAGCATAGAATCCACTAGAACACTCTCAATGCCGCGAGAGGTTGCGACGCCCAGAACATTCCAGTCCAGAGGCCGATTGTTTATATACGAGCGATGTGCGCGAGCAGGGAGTCAGTGTGAGTCCTGAGTGAGTCCGCGCTGTCGGTGTGTGCCGAGCGACCAGTAATAAATGTGAAGCAGTTTGCCGTGCCTAGCGCGATGAGTGGAAATACATAATGGAGGACTGTAAATAGTGAAGACAGGGTGTGAAGATAAATGATGTGGAAATAAATAGTGTAAATAGTGACTGTGGAAGATAAATAGTGACAGCAAGAGAAACTGACTTGTAGAGATCAGTGTAATTAATAGTGACTGGTAGCTGTATAAAGTGAGATTCTGTGTATGTGTGTGTGGAAGTAAGTAGGCCTAATTTGTGTAAATAATTTGATTTAGTGTTAACTAGTGTAAATAACACTAGTGTAAATAAAGATTTAGTACATTATAGCCTGACCAGTATTTTTAACGAACCCTAAAAACGTAACAATATTTTTCTTAATGATGATTCCAAGTGGAAAATCAAATAGTGGAATGGTTCAACAATTTATTGATCAAGTTGATGATTCAGAAATCATGTATTTTGTTAGGAACTTGAAGTTCATAATCGAGTCACTTCTCGAAACGTTTAATGTCAGAAGAACGATTAATTTTTGTTGTGCTTCGCACAGTTCTTCGATGCTATGCTCAAGGTCAAATACTTTTCAGATGTTATTAATATGTGTACATAATTTGTGTTGATTCAGAAATAATAATATTTTTTGACAATATTTTTTTGAAACTAGAAAAATAAGTGAAAGTTAAAAATTCTATGAACATTTATTCTACGAGTGTTAATATTATGTAAAAATTCAACCAGTGAACTACGATATTTCCAGTAGAGACAATTAAATTTGAACTGGATTTAATCATAAATAATTTTGGAACACAGTCTACAGGACTAATAATCAGACTTGTGTTTCAAAAAAATAATTGTCCAATGTGTTTGAAAAATTTCTGTATATTGTGTAAATAGGAGTGTGGGTCGCCACACGTGAATGATGCTGCTTTGAGCATTTTTGCAGTCAATTTTAAATTCAAAATAAAATGAGATAATTTTACATGATGTGTTATGCCCAGTTGAATCTCCTTCTATCCTTATTGTTGCATTGAGCCAAAAATCAGTAAAGCATTTTTTTCATTTGATGTCGTTTTTGCGATTTGCTTTAACCCATCTGGCGCCCCGGGATATTTTGACTCTCGTGCTGACTGATTCTTGGTAAAATGCATATGTGGTCGTGCGGACTCCGGTCTAAACGGGCACAATACGATGAGCGTAAGAAATGGTCAGCATGAAAAGTTCGACAAAAAAGTCCGCGAGAGCATATCTATATCTTCAATACATCGCCCACTATACGTGTTTTTAGACTGGATGGAAGAGGCACGTCCCCGCACGCTCCGGTGAGCGTGACGGCATCCCGCGCGCTTGACCTTGCTTTGCCCTTGGTTTACACTTGCCATTCGCGAGTAATTTGAAACAAGGTAAGCAAGATAATTATTATGCAGATGATTTTCTAACATGTCAAGAGTTCTAGCATTTTTCAGCACTTGTAGTATTTAAAATGATACAAAGTCTAGTCTTTCAGACTGACTGTCACTTTTACATGTTAAAAACCGATCGGAAGGCAAACAGTGATGACGCATCTGGCGATGAACTCGTTGAGGAAGTTCCCGAAAAAAATGGTTCCGAGTGCAGCCCAAGCAACAATCCACATCATAGAACTTACGCGTATTTTTTTAAAGTAGAAATGACGTAAGTGTTTCTGATTTCCGTTCATTAAATTTGTTAGATTATTTTGTGATGGCCGTGAGACTTAATTGTAGGATAAAGGTATAAATCTCAAACTTTTTTGAAAAAGCATAGATAAAAATTAACTAGAATGCTGGATTACTACTGCCGTTAAATAGGCGAATAGTACCTTTTGGTTTCATTTTATAATTTGTAACTTTTGAGGTAATATTATGTCTAATAATATTGAAGATAAATGTGGAGAAGAGTAAAACAGTGGTGGTGAGTAGAGGTAAGATAGAAGGAAAAGGAGGAATCAAAGTAGGAGATAAGGAATTGGAAGTGGTGAAACACTTCAAATACTTGGGAAGTGAACTGACTGAAGATGGAAGACTAGATTTGGAAATTAGCAGAAGAATACAACTCGGGAGTGCTTTCTACCAACAAGTACGAAGACTAGTATGGAACAAGGATTTACCAATTAAGGCTAAAGAAGTTATGTACAAAGCATATTATGTTCCTATAATGACATATGCAGCAGAAACTTGGACAATGACCAAGAGGGATGAGAGCAGAGTACAAGCAGCTGAGATGAGATTCCTGAGAAGTATGGTCCAGAAAACGAGGAGAGATAGAGTGATGAATGAAGATATACAGAAATAACTGGGAGTACAGAACCTAATGACAAACTGGAGTAAAACAGATTGAGATGGATTCGACATGTCAAACGGATGAATGAACTAAGGCTACCAAGACGAGCACTGGAACGACGGATGACAGGGAAGAGAGTACGAGGAAGACCAAGAATGCGTTGGATGGACTCGGTGAAGAATAATATTAGAAAACGGAACCTGGATTGGAACACCGTGTCGGAAGAGGAATGATGGAACGTCAGAACAAAGTGGAGAGGAACCATATTTTCCCCCACCCAGTATCAGCTGGAAAAGGGGAAATTAATATGAAGATTATGTTTAATAAAGGTTCTTGGATGAAAACTTAAAATTTGAATATTTCCTGTACCCTTTTCAAAGAAACTTTCTTAATTCAAATTTTCGAACTATCTAAATTGCACTGTACTGTTGTAAAATCACTGAAAAGGCAATATTATTCACTGTTACCAACATCACAATTAATCAATACTTAAAAACAAATTATTTAAGCAAAAAGTGCATTTATGGCCTTACTATTGAAGTTAAAGATTTGAAGCCGAATAAATTTGAAGAAGATTTCATCGCTTGCAATCCAAATTAAAATCGTGGTTCAAGTTCTTCAAACTTATTGTTGGTAATATTTTCTTCGATAAGTTAAAAAGAGCTTTGTTTCCGAAGCAATTCATAAATACTTTAGCCAATATCCTAGGTCAGATTATTGCACATACACATTTAAAGAAACTGTGAGAATTTCCAGCAGATCGATTGAGTAATTTCTGAGATATTGTACTTTATTCGCATACAAATAAAAGTTTTAATGAATGGTAGTCAAAGAATTGTCTGCAAATGGATTAATAGGGAAATGATTGTTGTAGTGGGATGAGAAATTATAAAATACTCAGCTATGGCCATTGGGCGACAGTTCATCTATATATTTAAAACACTAAGATGAATTTTGTTACCGCGTGATTGACAGAACGACTGAACCGATTGACTTCGAAATGCACTCTGACGAAAGCCCTTGGTCTGTATATTTGCAGAGTGTCTTTAAAATAAACAAATATGTTTCAATATATTTTTAAATTTATAAACAAAAATGCAAAATTATTGGCCCTAGCGCATTCACAGAATCAGCTTGGTCATAACAGACCTGGCGGATGTCCACCACGTTTTAATGTGCGAGTTATTTATAAGAATTATCAAGGAGAGGTAGATTCATTAATTGTTGAGAGTAGGTACTCCTCACTTTTCATAACTTTCACAAGGCAGATTATTGAAAATATATAATTTATGATTCACAAACCTTTCAGGGAGTTATTAGAAGTTGATACCAATTTGAATTGTCACTGCTACACCGGAAATATTTCTTTTATTTCGACAATATATCATTTTCATACCTTATTTCATCTCTTGGGGAAGCCTCCGTGGCTTAGGCGGCAGCACGCCGCTCTCTCAACGCTGCACAGTGGGTCAAAATCGAAATTTAGGAGGACAAAATTATTTATTTTCATCATTAAAAAATCAATATGTATTACTTCTACAGCATTCTCATATAATTGCCGCTCACTATTCTGGGATATAAACGCATTTTAGTGTAAATCTGTCCCAACTGTTCGAACAGTCTGAATTGGAGGATGAATGTAAGTGGCTGTGGTTTGGTTGTCTTTGTGGTTAGTGTGATGCTTTAAGATGGAACATGCAGCTGAGAGTATGATCTCTGTAACGTGTTTCATTTATTAAGGGCGTAATTGTTACGCAATTTTAGCTATATTTGCATTATATAACATTTACTATTATTAGCCTACTTTCGATTTTTGCAAAAAATGAAAGTAGACTTATGAGATCAACACAGGACGAAAAAAGTGTGTCCGTCTGTGTGTGTGTGTGTGTGTGTGAGTCTCTGTGTGTGTGTGTGTCTGTGTGTGTGTGAGTGTGTGTACTCTGAATGTCTGTCCCCCCCTATCAATTCGAACACGGTGAATGCGAATTGAACGAAATTTGGTACAAAGGTAGCACTAGCAAAGGACACCTCAGTGTCATGTTTTATTTCGCCGCCATCTTTACTAAAACTGAATGGCGGCCACTCAAACGTTCAAAACGTAAAATCAAATAACGACTAACCAAATCATCCGATCTCTACCAAATTTGGTAACAACATACCTTCGTATAGGATGCGTCTTGTGACCGAACTACAAGGTCGTCCGCCATACCCTTTCAGGATGGCGGCCGTGCGAATTATGCAAACTTTATAATCCATATCATGGGACCCACCAGTTCCGATTATCGAGCCGAGAATCGTTTTAACTGTTCTAAAGGAAGAGGCACGTTCGAAATTAAAAGTTTATTTTGTAATACTATAGTGCAGATGTGATTTTAAAAAACTGAGCTGATTCAGTAATAAGACAAGATGGCAGCGGATATCTTGTGCCTGACTTATATTTCACTAATTTGAGTATTGAATGCAATATAGCGTACTGATACAAAATAAATAAACTTTGTATGAAATGCTTTATGTATAAATAATATACTCCAGTGATGAAATCGTTTAGTATAAATCATTATTTGCTAACAAGTTCTATGTAAGTCATTTTATATAGAACGATATTCGTTGACACAATTAGCTCAGTGGTAGAGCGTTAGCCTATCGCTCAACTGCCTATGGATCAAACCCGATCAGAGCTAGATTTTTTGCTTGAAATGTTATATGTTTATTGTTTTGTAATGACTCAGATGTTTTAAAATTAAGCGATATATTGTGCATATTATGGTGTAAAATATATATTTAATTATAATATAATTCGCCAGCAGATTTACTCGAGACATCTAGCTGCCAAGCCTCCGTGGCTTAGGCGGCAGCACGCCGGCCTCTCACCGCTGGGTCCGTGGTTCAAATCCCGGTCACTCCATGTGAGATCTGTGCTGGACAAAACGGAGGCAGACAGGTTTTTCTCCGGGTACTCCGGTTTTCCCTGTCAAAATTTCATTCCAGCACCACTCTCCACTATCATTTCATTTCATCTGTCATTCATTTAATCATTGTCCCCGAGGAGTGCGTCAGGCCTCGGCAGCCGGCACAGTTCATATCCTCACCGCTAGATGGGGGCTTCATTCATTCCATTCCTGACCCGGTCGGAGACTGGAAGCAGGCTGTGGATTTTCATTTTCATCTAGCTGCCAAAAAGGTAACTGCACGCCGACATACATACTTGAAAAGTTTCTTCTTCTGGCCGCTAGAATGCACTCGCTCTGTTAGGATTATATTGTTCGATATTTCACCACTAGGAGTCACGACTAGTCTACGTGGGGCTCCATTGATTAATATACCATTGGCATTCTATGCGCATCGAATTTGAAGAATGACAAGGTGATACTACGATACATTTTTACTTTTTATTTTAAAGGGTTTGTAACAGCCTATTTTGCGTTACTTGAAAATGTTATTTGAAGTAAAGAACAAAACGATTTTACATAGTAACTGAGTTCAAGCCGTTGGTGTTAGTTCAGGTATTAATTACTACTTTTATTTCAGGCAAATAGCAATCGAAAATATCCACATAGTTTGTATACACACGTCCCTGTAGGGTCATGGAAAGATTTGTTAATTCAATTAGGGTTTTCGATTCCCGGTCAATGCATGTGAGATTTTTGAAGTGAAATGCCATGTCCTGTGGTTAGGATTCCACGTGAAAAGGAGGTCCCGTGGCTCATAATCACAAGATTCACGGCCACGTAAAACTACAATCTTCCTTCCTTTTTTTTCAATTAGGGTTGTGAAAGTCCTGCACAACCAGACGTGTAAAGACATGCCTCAACTCAAAGTTGGATGTTGCCCACGGCAGGTCGTATATGTAATAATATTTTTTTTTTTTTTTTTTTTTTTTAGGGCAAGAAATGCATTTAGGCACAGAGTGTCGGGCTCCTGCTGCTGAGTAGCAGGCTACCGACTAAAACTCCCCCTTTACTTCTGAACACTAGCCTGGAACCGTTTAGCACATTAAAACAATAATAATAATAATAATAATAATAATAATGTTATTGGTTTTACATCCCTTTTAACTACTGCTGCTTTTAGAGTCACCGGGGTGCCGGAATTTTGGCCCGAAGGGGATCTTTAACGTGCCAGTAAATGTACTGACACGGCTCCCTCGCATTTGAGCACCCTCAAATGCCAGCTGACTGCGCCAGGATACGAACCTGCAACCTAGGGCCCAGCGAGCGAGAACGTTACCGCCAAGCCACGCAGCCAGTCCGGTCGATTATGTCTCCAGATCCATAACATTCTTGAGATACTTCTTATCTTTCTTTCTTCAATGATGGTAGCAGTTTTTATCTAGATTGTGGCGTTTGGTAGAGGTAAATCGTTTCTATGGCCTTCAACAAAGAATAGTTCTATGGCCACCACGGTGGTGTGAGGCTGGCGACGGGTGCCTTTCGGACGAGCCCAGTCGTCAGCTTGCTCGCCGAGGCTGGCGTACCTCCTTTACACCTGAGGCGCCAACAAGTACTGCTGACCTATGCTGCAACTATTCGACAGATGCCACTTCATCCAAGCTATCCATGTTTGTTTTCCAATCCGAATCGCCGGCTGTATGATGCGCTCGCCCGGCGGGGATTCGCTTTGATGCCTTATACCGTCAGTTCCGATTTCCTTCTCTCTCCTGTATCATCCGAGTACCTAGCAAGGCCCCTCCGTGGATGGTCTCTCGCCCTGATATCATCCCGGATCTGCACACCGGCCCCAAATTGGACACGGACTACTCCGTCCATCGGAGGCTGTTCCAGTCCGTGGTGAGCCGGTATCCAGGATCAGGGCTTCTATTCACAGACGGTTGGAGGGTAAACGAGAAAGTAGGCTGTGCATTTGTGGTTGAGGATCGTCGGTTTCTATTTTCACTTCCCGAGGCCTGTGGCGTGTACACAGCGGAGCTCTATGCCATCTTAGAGGCTCTGCGGTACACGTTATTAGACGATCACCAGCACTTTCTTGTGTGTACTGACTCTCTGAGTGCGCTGCAAGCGATCGATGTGTGTTTCCCGAAGCACCCGTTGGTCCAGCGTGTGCACGACCTGCTTGTCAGTTCGCGTAACGCTGGAACCGGGGTGACCTTTGTGTAGCTTCCTAGCCACATGGGTATTGCGGGAAACGAGCTTGCTGATCAGGCGGCGAGAGAGGCAGGCGCACTGCCCTCGCTACCGTATAAGGTGCCTGCTAGTGATGTGCGCTCTCAGTTGCGGCATTCGATCCTGTCGCATTGGGAGGAAGCATGGGGTGCCACGCCTCCACCCAACAAAATGAGAGGCATCAAGGAGACAACGAAGGTGTGGAAATCTTCCTTCCGATCTCTCCGGAAGGAAGCTGTGGTACTCTGTCGACTCCGGATCGCTCAAGGGATTGCTACGCACTCCCACTTGCTAAAGAGAGAAGATCCTCCTGTGTGTACTTGCGGCGCCCACCTAACCGTGGCACAGCTTCTCTTGGAGTGTGTAGATCCGGCCGATCTGCGAAGGACTCTTAAACTGCCTAATACCCTCTCCCTTATTCTCCGTGATGACGAGCCGTCAGCTGACCTCGTCATCCGGTTCATGAGGGAGAGTGGTTACTTTTTTAAGTTTTAATATGTAGTTACGACTTTTAATTCAGGTTAAATCTGTTTATGTTTTTTATTGTGTTCATCTATTTTATTGTTCACTACCCGGTATGCCTTATTTGTTTTATCCTTTTTTACCATCCGCCTTTTATTCTTTTTATTCTAATAAGGCATAATTTTTGGGGCTCACTGTCTGTTTTATAAACACCATTTTCGTTTCATCCATGGCAGTGAGTTGTTTTTATCTACATCCTTTCATTTCACGCCATTTCATTTCATTAGGGGCTGATAACCTTGATGTTAGGCCTCCTTAAAACAACAATTATCATCATCATCATTTCCTAAGATTTGACTTCTATAGTAATTTACTAAGGGAGTAAGCTTTACTCTCCGTTGGTGCATGCCACCCTCAAGCTTTGAATCTTGCTCTCAGCACAATTTTGAGTATGGTTTTTCTCTGGATTTTTCTATACTTTACACAAAATGCTTGGTGATGTCTTATTTCAAATCTTACTAAATCCCAGACCCTAGAAACTGCAGTTCTATGTACAACTACAGTCTCTACAATAACACAAGCTATCAAATAAGCTCCATATGTACACAAGTCTACAGGGATATTGATCAAGACCTCGTCACCACTATTATCATGAGATCACACATCTACAGCCTGTGAACATTTAGCCTGGCATTTTAAATCAGTCTATTGGTTCTGCATTTCAGCTAAATTTCAATTATGTAACTTACACTTTTTCATTTTTTATTGCACATTTCGTCCATTGTTGACAGTCCAAACATATGGAAATTTGATTATTATTTTTCAATAAATCATCTTTCTCTCCCTCTTTTTGCTGAATGATGTGTGAAATTATATATATAAAGAACTTAATTATATGAAATGATGTTGTTTAGAAAATGCTACTGGGCATCATCCTGACCATTTTTCAATAAATCATCTTTCTCTCCCTCTTTTTGCTGAATGATGTGTGAAATTATATATATAAAGAACTTAATTATATGAAATGATCTTGTTTAGAAAATGCTACTGGGCATCATCCTGACCAGTCTGGAGGACCATGGCCATGTGTCTGCTCTGTTGGGATATAGTCATTGGGCTGAGCCAGAGGACCGCATCAACAACCAGGACCTGTTCTTAGCTGAGGTTCTCATGAAGACTCTGCTGCGAAACCTCAGTGCTAACACAGTGAGTGTGTTCTCTGTTCAAAGTGAGAATTTTAAGAGCTGTTTTACCCTTATTAGAATATCCCTTGCTTTGTTCAGAGAATGTTAACTTCTATTTGATGCAGTACTGCTATGTGCCATTTCAGATAGAGTAAAACTCAGTTGATTTCTCAGAGCAGTACACCATGGTTTATTTTTTTGTACCCTTATTAGAATATATACATTATTTACGGCCTAGCGTCTTCCAAAGAACTGATAAATTCCATATTAACAATTGTTACATATCACAATTTTTATATTCATCTTTTCCTTTGACAATAATCGCTCTATTTTTAAGAACATGCATTAACATCATGTCTTATACTTTTATTAAGGCTCCAACGCTCTTATTTTCATATCATTCAATTTAATCTTTATTTATATTTCCTTTATATTATTATTATTGAAATTTTGGCATTGAATCCCCGATTCATTCTTCATGCCTTAGAGCTGGGCTCATTTTAAATACTACAAAATGTAAACTCAAGGCCATTATCTTTGCTCTCTTCCTGTAAGTATTTTCTATCTAAATTGCATTTTGTAAATATTGTCAATTCAAATAACAGTACAGTAAGTATGTAGTTAGTTGTAGTTGTAAGTAGGTAGTTAGTTAGTTTGTCTATTAGATATATGTCATTGTTCTATTAGACTGTGGTGTGTGAGTGTGTATGGTAACAGTTGCATTGTTTATTAGTTATAGTTCATTGTTTCAGTAGACTGTGATGTGTGATTGCATGTGAGTGTGTCTGGTGACAGACTGTTTTAGTGGTAGTATTTGTTGTTGGGGGAACTTTAGTATTTTTTCGTTAGTAGAATTTTGGTATTTAATTGTTAGTACAGTAGAAGGTTAGTATTTTTGTTAGTAGAATTGCTCTTTACTTATTCTGAAAGGGAGTAGCAGCCTTTCAGAATAAATCAATTCTTTACTAGTCTTATAGACGGTTAAGATATTGATAATATAAGCCAAATAATGGCTACACTGCGTCCTGCTGCACGGCTGAAAGCAAGGGGAAACTACAGCCGTTTGCTATTCCCGAGGATATGCACCTCTCTATGCATAAATACATGTGATGATGGCCTCCTCCCTTGTAAAATTTCAATCCGGAGGTAAACTAGTCCCCCGTTCGGATCTCCGGGTGGGGACTACTCGAGAGGGGGTTAACATCACAGAAGTGACAAAGAGGAACTCTGACATTCTACGGATCGGAGCGTGGAATGTTGGAAGTCTGCTAGGAAATGGAAGGTTAGAAAACTTAGAAAGGGAAATGGATAGGTTGAGGTTGGATTTGGTTGGGATTAGTGAAATGCGCTGGCAGGAAGAACAGGACTTTTGGTCAGGAGACTATAGGGTCATTAGCACTAAATCAAACAATGGCCAAGCAGGGGTTGGCCTCATATTGAGTAGGAAACTTGGACAGCGGGTGGAATATTATGAGCAATATAGTGAACGGATTATTGTAGCAAAAATAAATACTAAACCTACCTGCACCACAGTGGTACAAGTCTATATGCCTACCAGTCAAGCTGATGATGAGGATGTTGAAAAGGTCTACGAAGAAATAGACGAAATTCTGAGGTATATCAAGGGTGATGAAAATGTTATAGTAATGGGAGATTGGAATGCTGTGGTAGGAAAAGGGAGAGAAGGGAAGATAGTAGGAGATTTCGGATTAGGTGAAAGGAATGATCGAGGAAGCAGGCTGGTAGAATTCTGCACTGAGCATGAGTTGGTCATAGCTAACACCTTATTCAATAACCACAATAGAAGAATATACACATGGATGAGACCAGGAGATACAGGGCGTTACCAAATCGACTTCATTATGGTCAAGCAGAGGTTTCGAAACCAGATTTTGGATTGTAAAACATATCCTGGTGCTGACATAAACTCTGACCACAATCTGGTTGTAATGAAATGCAGATTAAAGTTGAAGAAACTGAAGAAAAGTCAAAAGCCAAAAAGGTGGGCAATAGACAGACTGAAAGAGAAGGATGTAAACGAAAGATTCAAGAAGAGTATAAAGGAAGGACTAATGAAAAACCCTAAACAAACTTCAATTGCAGACGAATGGGCACTTTTGAGGAATGAAATAACAAAATCCGCAGAAGAAAACATTGGTAGGAAAGAGAGAATAGGTAGAAAACCGTGGATCACTCAGGATATACTCGAATTGATGGATGAAAGGCGGAAGCACAAGAATGTAAGAGATGAAAAGGGGAAAGCAGAATACAGACGTCTGAGAAATGAGGTTAACAAGAAGTGCAAGGAAGCGAAAGAAGAATGGTTGAAAGAGAAATGTGCTGGTATAGAAAATTGTCTGAAATTAGGAAAAGTAGACACAGCTTATCGAAGGATTAAGAATATTTTTGGGGAAAAGAAGACTAAGTGCTGTAATATTAAGGACACAAATGGAAAACCTCTAACAGATAGGGAAGAAAAGGTTGAGAGATGGAAAGCTTACATAGAGAGTTTGTATAAGGGAAAGGAGATTGAGAATCATGTAATGGAAAGGGAGGAGGAAATTGATGAGGATGCGAAAGGAGATTTAATATTGAGATCAGAATTTGATAGAGCTTTGGAAGACTTAAGCAGGAACAAAGCACCAGGCATAGATGATATACCGATTGAGTTGCTACGCTGCATAGGAGAGGAAGGTCTGATCAGGTTATTTCACTTGGTGTGTAGGATTTATGAGACAGGTGAGGTACCCCCTGATTTCAAGAAGAATGTAATCATCCCTATACCAAAGAAAGTGGGAGCTGACAGATGTGAAGATTACCGTACAATCAGCTTGATTACTCATGCTTCAAAGATCCTGTCTAGAATAATTTACAAGAGGATTGAGAGCCAGATAGAAACGGAGTTGGGTGAAGACCAGTTTGGTTTCAGGAGAAATGTAGGAACAAGGGAAGCTGTACTAAGTCTTAGGCTGATTTTGGAAGGTAGAATAAGGAAAGATAAGAGAACGTTCATGGCTTTTGTAGACTTAGAAAAGGCTTTTGATAACGTTGATTGGACTAAATTGTTTGACATTTTGAAATCGATTGGAATAAAGTACGGGGATAGGAGGGTGATATACAATCTATACAGAAACCAGACAGCAGTCATTCGAGTTGAAGGACATGAGAGAGAAGCTGGTATTCAGAAAGGTGTAAGGCAAGGCTGCAACTTATCACCCATACTTTTCAATCTTTACATTGAACAAGCAATGAAGGAAATTAGAGAAAAATTTAAAGTGGGAGTGAAGATTCAAGGAGAAATAATTTCAACTCTGAGATTTGCTGATGACATCGTCATCTTGGCCAACAAGCCTGAGGATTTGAATGAGTTTTTGAATGGTATGGACTCCGTCTTACGGAAAGAATTCATGATGAAAATTAATAAATGTAAAACAAAAATACTGGAATGCAGCCGAAATAAATCAGATTCCTCTATGGAGATCAAATTGGCAGGTGAAAAGCTGAAGGGAGTAGGAGATTTCTGTTACTTAGGAAGCAGAATAACCAGTGATGGACGAAGCAAAGAGGATATAAAAAGTAGGTTGGCTCAGGCAAGAAAAGCATTTCTACAAAAAAGGAATCTGCTGACATCGAATATAGATTTAGGTATTAGGAAGTCAATTTTGAAAGCCTTTGTCTGGAGCGTGGCGCTCTATGGAAGTGAAACTTGGACTATTGGTGCAGCAGAAAAGAGGAGAATTGAAGCATTTGAAATGTGGTGCTACAGGAGAATGATGAAGATCAGATGGGTAGATAGGGTTACAAACAAAGAGGTATTAAGACGAGTGGGAGAGGAGAGATGTTTCTGGCGACTGCTAATGAAGAGAAGAGATAGGTTGGTAGGACACATACTAAGACACCCAGGAATAGCAAGCTTAGTTATGGAAGGAAGGGTCGAGGAGAAGAACTGTAGGGGTAGACCAAGGTTGGAATATGTTAAACAGATTGCCTCGGATGTAGGGTGTGGTAGCTATGTAGAGATGAAACGATTATCTCAGGACAGGGAGGCATGGAGAGCTGCATCAAACCAGTCAAAAGACTGAAGACTCAAACAACAAACAACAACTCTTTGATAATAACAACGAGTTATAACTATACTCATACATTTAGGAGAAAGTAGGCTATATGTTCTTTACTGAACATCTTGTTTTTAAAATTATATTTTCACTTAGAATTTTAGTATGTCGGGTCACTCTGCGTCACTTTCTACTTAATGTTATAATGTAGATAAAGTCTTGTAGTTTAAGCCTGTCATAAGATTATTTGCATCTTTTTGCAACTTACTTAGTTATTTTACGTTTTAGAAGATGCCGCGCAACCAGTTCTCACACGATTATGCCAAAAGTGGAGCTTTGTGACTTTGTTAAAAGTAAATTAGGGGTAGAAAATTGTTCTGAAGAGATAACTGAATGCTCTATCCAACTCCTAGTCATAGACAATTTCTTGCATGTGTAGACGTAGCTTAAAAAGGTCTTAACTGACGTTTATTATGAAGTAAACAAATTATTTACGTTGCTTTCACTCTAAATTCATGATTAAAACGTAAACATAATTTTGTCCCCCTAGATTTTGATTTTGACCCACTGTGCGTTGGCCCCATGTTTGAAATCCCGGTCACTCGGTGTGAGATTTGTGCCAGCAGTATGTTGCAATGTAGAGAGTGCAATCTTTTGACGCCCTTATAGTTGCAATAGTGCCAAAAAGTAATTGTACAAACAATGTAACTTATATAGCAAACTTCTTCAGTAAATATGTTGTTAATTGTCTGTCATGTTTGACGGGTTTCAACTAGTTAAAATAATTGTTTTTATCCATATGGTCTTCTCTTGTTCACTTAAAAAGACCGCTGATGGTGTTAATTTTTATTGATACATTTTTCGAAGTGAAATTCAATTCAATTCTTAACACTTTATATTTACCCAAATATTATTTTCTAAGTTCATGGTTCTTAGCCTCAATGATTTGAATCTCTTGACTTCACGATCGTTTGACGAATATTTCTTTCAAACTAGGGCGTTTAAATACTTGTTTTCCCGCCCAATGAAATTAGGCATAATTTGAGTAGACCGACTGAAAAGCTTTCTATAAATGAATCGGTCGGAGCTGAAAAGCATTAAGTCAACAAGTAGTTCCGTGAAGAACTATACAGCCTATTTTCATATATCCTACTTATGTTAATTGCCTCTATCAACATACAAAATTTCAGTTTGATTGATGTAATAGATTCGTAGATATTGAGTACCGACTGAATATTTCGGATGGTCGCCATGTTGGATTGTTATATATGTAGGTCCTAGAGTTATGTACTGTTACATGCAGAATATTGTGTACGTGTAGCATTCAAACTTCAATCACATGATTAGGACACAAGAAGTAATAAGGAGATTTTAATATTTCGTACAGCTTCCATCTTGCGGTTATGGAAACAACTGAAATAAATTAGATGCCAGTGGATTAACATTCGTAAAAGGATTTACTGTACCATGTTTGACTGCACTCGGATGGTTAAATTGCGAGAAACGACCATGTGAATATTTATACTTCGCGTTGCCGCCATGTTGGATTTGTGATCACCAGGTTATTTAAAGTCCTATAGGTGAACTTAAGTTCATAGCCCCTATGATCATAAAAATCAGTTTGATTGCTATAATAAATTCGTAGATATTCAAAGTCGTCTGAATATTTCGGATGGTCGCCATGTTGGATTGTTAAATGTATAGGCCATAGAGTCATGTACCATTGAAGGAAAATTATTGTGTAGGTTCATTATTCAAACTTTCACTTCGATCGCTTGATTACGACACAAGAAATAAAAACTTAATTTTAAAATTCGCACAGCCGTCATCTTGAGGTTATGTAAACAATTGAACTAAATTAGATACCAGTGCATTACAATGTGTATAAACATTTCCTGTACCAGATTTCATTGCGTTTGGAACATTAAATCGCGAGAAACGTCTATTTAAAAGTCGCGAATCGTCGTGGCCGCCATGTTGGTTTTGTAGTTACCAGTTTTTCAAAGGTCAGATAGGCGAATTTATAGTAGTTCCTTTTATCACCGTAAGAAATTCCAGGGTGATATCGGTAATAGTTTCGGAGATATTGAATGCTGGTGAAATAATTCGCACAGCCGCCATGTTGGATTGGTGAGACGTAACAAAATTTGAAGGTCGAGGTCGCCCGGAATAGTACTATGAACTTACCGAGTTTCATTGAGATCGCTCGAGCCGTTTAAAAGTTATTAGGGGGACACACACACGCCTCACACACACACACACACACACACACGGACAAAAGGTGATCTCATAAGCCTATTTTTTCAAAATTGAAAATAGGCTAAAAACGGTCATTTTTTAAAGAATTTGCATTCTAAAGTATTGACCCAAAGGCTTTGGAATGGCATAGGATAGAATTAAGTCAACTTTCTGTTTAAGCTACACACTAAATATTTTCATCTTACCAGAAGGAGAAAAGGCCCGGTTGTTCACTGGCCAGGCAAAATACATTACAAAGCAATTTTTTTTGTGGGTTTTAGCCTGAAACCACTGCTAAATGTAGTGCGATCAGTGGCGAAAAGTATTGTCAATGAGTTGCTGCCATTCAGCGCCGTATTCCTTACTAAATGTTGACCGCACTGCAAGATTCTCGCGTGTTACAGTAAATTACATTTGTACAAAGTTTAGGTGGTTTTTATGTTACAAATCCATTTTAAAATAAAATATCACGTGAAATTTTCATTCTGGATAGCTTTATGCCGCACTCAACTGACCACGGAGCTGAAAGGCATTAAGTCACGTTTGCAAACTTTATTAGAAAAATATGTTTATTAAATTAAAACTCATATTCACCTAACACAAATATAACCTGAATAGTTGCTTCACAATATAAGTGACAAATATTGTGTTTTTCTTGAGTTTTATCGTGTCCTGAAAAGTAGTGAAAACTGACTTAATGCTTTTTGGCAACACTGGAAATTTGATTTTAATACTTAAATGCTAATTTTATGAATATACTAGCAGAAGTACCCATTCTTCGGTATTAATAACCAGATGCTATCGATTGAGCTACTGTTGCAATGTTTAGGGGCTTGGAACCTGTTTGTTGGCAAAGAAAGATTATTAGTCAAAATGTGCTCTCAAACTAAATTTACCTAACGTGTTCTTCCTGGCGTGAAAATAAAATTGAAAACCTCGTAGACGAATCGCAATACACGTCACATACGAACTGACCCTAACCATTGTGTCAAGTGCCCAACTACAGGAAGACCCCTTTTATAAATTATAAAGGCTTGTAGTGCATGAAAATTCAGTTTTTTTAGCCCTCAATTGTCCAAATTCCTAAAATCAGCAAAAAACAGTCTACCATTTCAAATCAGGATTTTTTGAAAATAATGTTGCTGTTTGGAGATATAATAGACTTTCTGTACGACATATCGCACGTGTAAGTCGGGTGAAAAAATCTAGGGTACTCCTTGAACCCCTTAAGCGCATTGATGAATTTTACAGTTTTAGTTGGTTCCATGATAACCTTATACCCATTTGCAACCTATCACAGAAATGTAATTAATGGAGTGGCATTACTTATTCCAGAAATAGATGGAAAGTTGGATGCCACCTCTTGAGATACTGTTGTCAAGGTTAGTGGCTTGCTTACCTTCTTTAGTTTATTAAATGAAATTAGTTTTCTGGGAATATCTAAGAAACTGTTGGGTTTAGAGCCTTAAAATATAGTTTTCGGGGACCCTTTACGGCTCTTGAGGGGCCCCGAGTTTTGTTTCTGACCCCAAGGGTTGGAAAATGAGCTTCGTCTCTTCGTTGTACGCCATAATAATGATAATAATTAAAAGAATAATAATAATAATAATAATAATAATAATAATAATATAGGGATAGGGATATAATAGACCTTCCGTACCATACCCGCACGTGTAAATCGCGTTAAAAAATTCTAGACTGCCCCGTAACCCCTTAAGCGCATTATATGTATTGATGAATATTTCATCTTAATTTGGATCCGTTATAACCCTATTGCCTTTTGCAAACCTTCACAGTAATGTAATAATTGGAATTGCATTGCGTCTTACAGAAATAGATGGACCTCTGAGATTCTGTTGCCATTGTTACCGGCATGCATTCCCTAATTAATGTATTAAGGGAAATTAGTTTTTTGGGAATACCTCAAAAACTGTTGGCTTTAGGGCCTTAAAATGTGGTTTTCGGGGTCCTTTTAGGGCCCCCGAGTTTCGTTTCTCACATTGAGGGGCTGAAAATGAGCTTTGTCTCACGCTTATTTCCGCTTGTATTTTAAGGGGGTAGGCCCCTTGTTATGAGAGGTACGGAGAGAAGAGTTACATCAATGATTAGTGTCGTGCCTCTGATGGATATCTGTATCAAATTTTACGTTAATCCACCCAACCGTTCTCGAGTTATAAGGATACAGAATATTGTCCACAGACAAACAGACGGACAGACAAAAATATATTTTTGCGTGCATTCGTCACAAAACAGTCTGAAACGGGCAAATATGTCAAATTTCCGTAGAAATGCAGAAAAATCAGACAAACATTCATTTTTATATAATAGAGAAGGGATATAATAGACCTTCAGTACCACACCCGCACGTGTAAATCGCGTGAAAAAATTCTAGAGTACCCCTTGACCCCTTAAGCGCATGGTAGCCTATGTATTGATGAATATTTCAGCTTAATTTGGATCCGTTATAACCTTATAGCCGTTTGCAAACTTTCACAGTAATGTAATAAATAGAATTGCATTGCGTCTTACAGAAATAAATGGACCTCTGAGATTCAGTTGCCATGGTTACCGGCACGCATTCTTTCATTAATTTATTAAGTGAATTTAGTTTTCTGGGTATATCTCAAAAACTGTTGGTTTTAGGGCCTTAAAATGTGGTTTTCGGGGTCCCTTTAGGGCCCCCGAGTTTCGTTTCTCACGTTGAGGGGCTGAAAATGAGCTTTGTTTCACCCTTCTACGCCTATTTCAGCATATATTTTAAGGGGGTAGGGCCCCTTTTATGAGAGTTACGGAGAAGAGTTACATCAATGATTAGTGTGGTGCCTCTGATGGATATCTGTATCAAATTTTACGTTGATCCACCCAGCCGTTCTCAAGTTATAAGGACTCGAAGAAGTTGTCCACCGACAGACAGACAGACAGACAGACAAAAAAAATATTTTTGCGCTCATCCGTCATAAAACAGCCTGAAACGCGCAAATATTGCAAATTTCCTTGGAAATTCAGAAAAAACAGACAAACTTTCATTTTTAGCCTGTTTTCAATTTTGAAAAAATAGGCTTATGAGATCACCTTTTGTCCGTGTGTGTGTGTGTGTGTGTGCGCGCGTGTGTGTGTGTGTGTGTGTGTCCCCTAATAAATTCTAAACGGCTGGAGAGATTTCAATGAAACTCGGTAAGTTCATAGCACTGTTCGGGGGGGGGGACCTCGACCGTGCCCTTCAAATTTTGTTACGTCTCACCAATCACACATGGCGGCTGTGCGAAATATTTCACCAGCATTCGATATCTCCAAAACTATTCCCGATATCACCCTGGATTTTTTTACAGTGATAAAGGGAACTACTAGACGTTCACCTATGTGACTTTTGAAAAACTGGTAACTACAAAACCTACATGGCGGCCACGCGAATTTGCGAATTTTAAATAGACGTTTCTCGCGATTTTACCAACCAAACGCAATAAAACATGGTACAGTATATATTTATACACATTGTAATGCACCGACATCTAACTTCGTTCAATTGTTTACTTAACCACAAGATGGCGGCTGTGCGAAATATTTCACCGGCATTCTATATCTCTGAAACTATTAGCGGTATCACCCTGAAATTTTGTACGGAGATAGAGGGCACTACTGGAAGTTCATCTATAAGACTTTCAATAACCGTTTAACTACAAAACAAACATGGCGGCCAAGCGAATTTGAAAATGTTAAATAGACCATTCTCGCGATTTAATGTTCCAAACGCAATGAAGTCTGGTACAGGACATGTTTATACACATTGCAATGCACTGGTATATAATTTAGTTCAATTGTTTACATAACCTCAAGATGGAGGCTGTGCGAATTTTAAAATTAAGTTTTTATTTCTTGTGTCGTAATCATGCGATCGAAGAGATAGTTGTAATAATGAACCTACGCAATAATTTTCCTTTAATGGTGCATGACTCTATGGCCTATACATTTAACAATCCAACATGGCGACCATCCGAAATATTTAGGCGGCTATGAATATCTACGAATCTATTATAGCAATCAAACTGAATTTATTTATGTTCATAGGGGCTATGAACTTAAATTCACCTAGAGGACTTTTAACCTGGTGATCACAAATCCAACATGGCGGCGACGCGAAGTATAAATATTCACTTGGACGTTTCTCGCAATTTAACCATCCGAGTGCATTGAAACTGGGTACAGTGAATCCGTATACGAATGTTAATCCACTGGCATCTAATTTATTTCAATTGTTTCCATAACCACAAGATGGCAGCTCTGTGAAATTTTAAAATCTCCTCGTTACTTCTTGTGTCCTAATCATGCGATTGAAGTTTGAATGCTACACGTACACAATAATCTTCATGTAACAGTACATAACTCTAGGACCTACATATATAAAATCCAACATGGCGACCATCCGAAATATTTAGTCGGTTCTCAATATCTACGAATCTATTACAGCAATCAAACTGAAATTTTGTATGTTGATAGTGGCAATTAACATAAGTAGGATATATGAAAATAGGCTGTATAATTCTTCACGGAACTTCTTGTTATATATATATATAGAGAAGAGATTCCTTCGGGCATTTCATATGAGATTTTCCTTTCTTCCTAAAATGTAGATGCTTAAAATATACTTTCACCAGGCAAGACCTTGTGGCTTGTGTAACAACAGTATTACGTGTGTGCTTTTAAAAACAGAACAACTAATTAGTCCGGTAACACAAGCCTAATTAACTCTGTAACATTACCTTCTGTTATTGGAGCCAGCATTGAACAGACAGAACCTGAAATGTGAGATTCCCCAGGGCAGCGTTTCTCTACCTTAGTAAGACCACACCACTTAATGTTCTTTAGAAGTATCTGCCTCTGACAGAAATTACAAAGACTAATTGAATGGATGTAAAATAAATCATTCTAAGTCACTTAAGGGGTTAGGTACAGGTTACCATGGTAAAATTTTAATAATTATCATTTTTCTTTCCTTCAAAACCATAACAGTTACAGCAATGACATTTTGTGCACATAAAACACTGGTATTATTCTATATGAAAAACAACATAACATTCATGTCCAAAGATAATTTGAATATTTAAAAAAAATCAAACAAGGCTGCAGCGTTTCAGAGATAACTCCTGGAATGTTCAACATTTTTTAGGTTCTGTTAATTTTATTTTATTGCAAAGGTATTTCTCTAGAAATGCAAGTACTTTCAGCAACATATCTTAACAAAAACAATTTTTACTTCTGTATTCAAAAGAAAATGTCAAAATTTTACAATATTTTTGCTTCTTTTTTTTAAGAAACTATTTTAGAGAGAGACAATAATTTTCATAATTTTGTAGATATAGTAAGCAGAAATACACAAACAAGTTTCATTAGTGTATGTCAATTAGTCTTTGAGTTATCATTAAAACGGTTGTTAAAAACACAATTCTGAGAAATGCGCGATTAACATTTGTGCATAATTCTTACATTCCATTAAGGGCTTGGCCTTTTAAATCATAACCCAAAAACTATGACGCATAAAGACATATTTCTTTCACCAAAATATTCCTAAATGATAGGAGCATAAAATAAAATATATTTTGAAAAATTGATTTTTTGAAGGTCATAAGCTGTCCTAACCCCTATTTAATGTATTTGAGTATTTTGGTGCTTGTTGTTCACAGACAATAGAGTGTTATGGAGCACCAAAAAGGATGAGCTGGAAATGAGACTGGAGATTTTTAGAAAAGCTTTGGAAGACAGAGGGATGAAAATCAATAGGAAGAAAACGGAGTAAATATGCCTAGGAGGACAAAGAGAAGAAACAATCCAATTGGCTGGGCAAGTCTTGAAGAGAGTAGATAGTTTTAGCTACTTAGGTTCAACAGTGTCCAGTGATGGCAATTGAGACATGGCAATAGTCCGCAGAGTGCAGGTAGGATGGATGAACTGGAAACGGACGTCAGGTGTATTGTGTGTTAGAAGGATAAACCTGAGGACTAAAGGAATGGTGTATAAGTCAGTAGTGAGATCTGCAATGATTTATCGAGCACAGACATGGGCCCCAACTAAGGCAAATTGTAAGGCAATGGATGTGGCTGAAATGAAAATGTTAAGAAGAATTTGTGACGTCACCAGAGCCGATAGGATTAGAAATGAGAGACTAAGAGGCAGTGTTAAAGTGACGGAGATATCAAAAATGGTTTAGGAGAGAAGACTACAGTAGTATGGACATGTCATGAGCAGGGACGACCCTTACGGTGGCAAGAGAATGACAGTAATGGTAGTGGAAGGTGTCAGAGGAAGGGGAAAACCAAGAAGAAGAAAGAGGGACTGTATACAGGATGACTTGAGGGAGAAACATCCAAGAGAAGAAGACGTACGGGACCGAGGGAAACGGAGAAGACTTGCCAGGAACGTCGACCCCACTTGAGTGGGAAAAGACGAAGGAAAAGAAGAAGGTGGGAAAGTGCTCATTTTAGGTAAACACATGTTCGTGTGCAGAAACATATACAGTAGAAGGAAGGGTCGAGGACAAGAACTGTAGTGGTAGACCTAGGTTAGAATATGTTAAAGAGATTACCTCGAATATAGGGTGCGGTAGCTATGTAGAGATAAAACTATTAGCTCAGGACAGGGAAGCGTGGAGATATGCATCAAACCAGTGAAAAGACTGAAGACTCAAACAATGACAACAACAGCCCATGTAAGAATACGTCGGTCTCTAGGAGGGATAACTTATCCCACTGGTAAATCTTCAGCATAAACGACTTAGAAATGTTATGTTTACACTGTTGGCAGTGGTGCCGAAGCAGCTGTTTGGCTTTGTTCTTCACTTGTTTGTTACTATTCTTACTATTATTGTAAACTCCTACACTCAAAACATAAGATTATTTTCTTTAGAAACATTATATTTCCTTATCGAACGCATGAAAAACAAACAAAAAATCTAAGTCCGGAGGTTTTAGAGGGAAAATTGATTCTTACATATAGAATTATCTTAGTACATACTGTAGATTGCTTATTAATTGTGAACTCCTGTTCTAAAAATATAAAATTATTTTCTTTGAAAAGCACTATGTTTCCGTATTCAACACAGGGAACAAAAACTTTTAATTCCGGAGTTTTTAGATATAAAATGAGTATTTATCTATTTATTTTGCAAAAAGAAACTTGAGATACTATCGTGCTATTTTTGTTACCACTGACCGCTCTCATACAATGATCCATAGTTGGGCGAGCAATTTATGAAGGTTCAATAACTGTCCTAACAAATTTAGATTTAGAAGGAAGGGTCGAGGACAAGAACTGTAGTGGTAGACCAAGGTTAGAATACTGTATGTTAAACACATTGCTTCGGATATAGGGTGTGATAGCTATGTAGAGATGCAACGATTAGCTCAGGACAGGGAGGCGTGGGGATGTGCAACAAACCAGTCAAAAGACTGAAGACTCAAACAACAACAACAGCGCATGTAGAATACAACGGGCTATAGGAAAACCTATCATTGACAATTACTAATATCTGAACGGTAACGTTCAAACGATTAATAAATATTTATGCCCATTACTCGCATATTAGGAATGAAAGAAAATTGGTTAATTATTACTTGCACTGATTACAAGGGAATCAAAAGGACATCATATTTCGTTCCTCGAGCAAACATCGTCAGATGGGTTTATTCATATCAGAGAGATTGTGCAAAACAAAAATGTTCTACGATACACTATTAAAACCCCAATGTTTGTGATTAGCATTGCGGGTTATAAAAGTGTTTTGTAGAGCAATTTTGTTTTTGTATATTTGTTCAATTTGAATAACCCTAATCTGACGATGCTCGCTTGATGAATGAAATATGTTTTGTCATGTTATGGAATATTTAAAAAGTCAAGTAAACAAATACTCACAAATACTAAGAAAAGCGCTTTAAACGCCACTCTCTGCCGTGGTTTCATGTGATCGTTGTTGTTTGGGTCTTCAGTATTTCGACTGGTTTGATGCAGATCTCCATGCCTCTCTGTCCTGAGCTAATCATTTCATCTCTACATAGCTACCAAACAATACATCCGAGGCAATCTATTTAACATATTCTAACCTTGGTCTACCCCTACAGTTCTTGTCCTAGACCCTTCCTTCTATAACTATGTTTGCTATTCCTGGGTGTTTTAGTATGTGTCCTACCAACCTATCTCTTCTCTTCATTAGCAGTCGCCAGAAACTTCTCTCCTCTCCCTCTCGTCTTAATACCTCTTCATTTGTAACCCTATCTACCCATCTAATCTTCATCATTCTCTTGTAACACAACATTTCGAACGCTTCAATTCTCTTATTTTTTGACGCAACAATAGTCCCAAGTTTCACTTCCATAGAGCGCTACGCTCCACACAAAGGCTTTCGATGTCAACAGATTCTATTTTTGTAGAAATGTTTTCCTTGTCTGAGCCAACCTACTTTTTATATCGTCTTTACTTCGTTCATCACTGGTTATTTTACCTCCCAAGTAACAGAAATCACCTACTTCCTTTAGCTGTTCACCTGCCAATTCGACATCGATAGGGGTTTCTGATTTCTTTCGACTGCATTCCAATGTTTTTGTTTTACATTTATTAACTTTCATCATGAATTTTTTCCTCAATACAGACTCCATACCATTTACAAACTCATTCAACTCCTCTGGTGTGTCGGCTAAGATGACGATGTCATCAGCAAATCTCAGAGTGATCTGCTGCTAACTTATGGAGCGAGGCGACACAGCCAATGTCAGAAAAGTGGAGTAGTTACACTATTTATTTCCATTTTTCATGCTATGTGTTTCCTGAATTTGTATTGGAGGGAATATATTCAACTTCACACCTGAAGGAACTAGTGACTATTCATTTTTACAGCTCCATATCTGCGGTACTCAACACCGTACACCCCTGGCGCAGAGTGTGAAGAGAAATCGATTATATAAATATGTAGTCGCTTTATTGAGTTCGACTCAAGCGAAGAGGAGTGGGGAAATGTCACCCTTAAGAGAGAGAGCGGCCCTGAATGTTGTTACATTATAATAGAGGAGGAAGAAACGCGACATCAAATGGAAAACAATTTCACGTAACGTCTGAGAGAGAATATTAGAAACAGTTTACGTGCCTTTATCAAATGTACAATGCATAATACAGGCAAGGAGTTGAAAAGACAAGACTTGATGAAGATATTAAAATGAACACACTCCAGGGGTGTCAATCTAAAACAGGTTTGAGCGCAATAATACATTCTTCACTCTTGAGTAGTGTCGTGAAAAATATAACATGAGGACTGGCACTGGGTCATTTTGACCCACAGTGTGTCGCTTCTTTTTTGTCGTATTCGTACGGATTTTAATGAAGTAATTTTACACTTATTCATAATGTTGAATTTTGGGCTCATGCCGTGTTTTATTATATTGAAATTCGACGCGTTTCGAAAGAAACCATGTCTTTCATCGTCAGGAATAATCTGGAATACGACAATGTTGCTAAGAGAAAGCAACGAAGAACATATAGAAGGTGCCCAAAGATGGACGCCATTATAGCCCCATGTTAGGGACAACGGAAAGCAGCAGTGAATTACTTTCTCAGGGTTCTGATAATAGGTAGCCAGGATTCACTGAGATTGTAGCCGGTGTCGCGGTTGAAATTATCTGGGTGTTTACGTATTTCAACCGCCTCCCTGATGATTCTGGGACGATATTGCTTTATACGGGCAAGAACATCCACTCCTTGGAACATGACATCATGGCCAGGTGTTAATGCATGATCGGCAACAGCTGATTTATCAGGTTGAATGAGCCTGATACATCTATTATGTTCCTTAATGCGAGTGCATATTGTTCTCGAAAGTCTGCCCGATGTAAACCTTGCCACAAGTACAGGGAACTCTGTAGATACCCGGTTGTTGCAATTTAGGCAAACTGTCCTTAGTTGGTCGCAGGAGTTGCCTAATCTTAACAGAAGTTCCAAATACAGTCCGTATGTTGTATCGACGTAGGATTTTAGCAATACGATCCGTTGTGTTATGTATGTACGGAAGGTAAGCAGTTCCTCTTACATCTCTTTTCTCAACTGACGTCCTATTATTATTTGTTGGTTTCAGAACCGTAGAAATCAAAGCCTTGCTATAACCGTTGCTCTCAAAGGTGGTTCGCAGGGTGTTAATTTCTTCTTGTAAAGAAGACACTTCACAAATCCTCCTAGCCCTGGTAGTTAGAGTTGTAAGGATACCATGTTTCTGGGCAGGGTGATGGTGAGAACTTGCGTGGAGATATCTATTGGTGTGTGTTGGCTTACGAAAAACGCTGTGTCCTAAAGATCCATCCTCTTTCTTGGTGACGAGAACATCTAAAAAAGGTATTTTGCCGTCAGATTCCTTTTCAATGGTGAAACAAATAGAAGGGTGCTGGAGATTAAGGTGATCCAGGAAATGGCTAAGATTTTCCTCACCTTCCGTCCAAACAACGAACGTGTCATCCACATAACGCCACCAGATCTTCGGTTTGAAAGGAGCCGACGACAAAGCTTTCTCTTCAAAGTTCTCCATGAAGAAATTAGCCACAACAGGAGAGAGAGGACTACCCATGGCCACACCATCAGTCTGCTCATAAAAATTCCCATTCCATAGAAAGTAGGAGGAGGTCATGCAGTGATAAAAAAAAGTCTTGTGATGTCTTCAGGAAAAAAGCCATTAATGAGAGACATAACACCATCAATAGGTACTCTCGTAAACAGAGACACCACGTCGAGACTCACTAGAATATCACCCGGCTGAAGTGTTATAGCTTTTAACTTTTCCACGAAGTGTGTGGAATCCTTAATGTACGAACGCGTGTTACCCAGAAGCGGCTGAAGTAGTCTACCTAAGTATTTGGAAAGGGCATATGTAGGAGAACCAATCGTACTAATAATAGGTCTAAGAGGAACATCTTCCTTATGTATTTTAGGAAGACCATAGAGTCTCGGAGGAATAGCATCCCCTGGAAGGAGAGTCTTCGCTGCATCCGCTGGAATAGATGATTGCTTGATCAATTTAACGGTGACATTTGAGTAGCGAGTAGTAGGATCACGACTATTAATCCTATATACAGGATCTGATAACAAAGACGAGATCTTGGAATCATAATCAACCTTATCCAATACCACTGTCGCGTTACCCTTGTCAGCGGGGAGAACGATAATATCAGAATTGTCCCTTAGATCTTTAAGTGCCCGGCTTTCGCCTTGTTTTATGTTGGTGTTAGGTGGCTTAGCGGTCTTGAGAACTCGGGAACATTCTTGCCTGGCTTCCTCGGCCTCTTCAGGTGTGAGGTGATGTACCGAGGATTCTACGGATGTAATAAGTTCTTCTATAGGAATTCTTCTAGGCGCTACAGCAAAATTGAGACCTTTAGCGAGAACTGCCTGTTGGGTATCACTTAGGGGCTTGCTGGACAAATTTACGACAACCTTGTTAGCATCAAGTCTAATGGCTTGAGATTTGTCGTAAATTTGTCCAGCAAGCCCCTAAGTGATACCCAACAGGCAGTTCTCGCTAAAGGTCTCAATTTTGCTGTAGCGCCTAGAAGAATTCCTATTGAAGAACTTATTACATCCGTAGAATCCTCGGTACATCACCTCACACCTGAAGAGGCCGAGGAAGCCAGGCAAGAATGTTCCCGAGTTCTCAAGACCGCTAAGCCACCTAACACCAACTTAAAACAAGGCGAAAGCCGGGCACTTAAAGATCTAAGGGACAATTCTGATATTATCGTTCTCCCCGCTGACAAGGGTAACGCGACAGTGGTATTGGATAAGGTTGATTATGATTCCAAGATCTCGTCCTTGTTATCAGATCCTGTATATAGGATTAATAGTCGTGATCCTACTACTCGCTACTCAAATGTCACCGTCAAATTGATCAAGCAATCATCTATTCCAGCGGATGCAGCGAAGACTCTCCTTCCAGGGGATGCTATTCCTCCGAGACTCTATGGTCTTCCTAAAATACATAAGGAAGATGTTCCTCTTAGACCTATTGTTAGTACGATTGGTTCTCCTACATATGCCCTTTCCAAATACTTAGGTAGACTACTTCAGCCGCTTCTGGGTAACACGCGTTCGTACATTAAGGATTCCACACACTTCGTGGAAAAGTTAAAAGCTATAACACTTCAGCCGGGTGATATTCTAGTGAGTCTCGACGTGGTGTCTCTGTTTACGAGAGTACCTATTGATGGTGTTATGTCTCTCATTAATGGCTTTTTTCCTGAAGACATCACAAGACTTTTTTATCACTGCATGACCTCCTCCTACTTTCTATGGAATGGGAATTTTTATGAGCAGACTGATGGTGTGGCCATGGGTAGTCCTCTCTCTCCTGTTGTGGCTAATTTCTTCATGGAGAACTTTGAAGAGAAAGCTTTGTCGTCGGCTCCTTTCAAACCGAAGATCTGGTGGCGTTATGTGGATGACACGTTCGTTGTTTGGACGGAAGGTGAGGAAAATCTTAGCCATTTCCTGGATCACCTTAATCTCCAGCACCCTTCTATTTGTTTCACCATGGAAAAGGAATCTGACGGCAAAATACCTTTTTTAGATGTTCTCGTCACCAAGAAAGAGGATGGATCTTTAGGACACAGCGTTTTTCGTAAGCCAACACACACCAATAGATATCTCCACGCAAGTTCTCTCCATCACCCTGCCCAGAAACATGGTATCCTTACAACTCTAACTACCAGGGCTAGGAGGATTTGTGAATTGTCTTCTTTACAAGAAGAAATTAACACCCTGCGAACCACCTTTGTGAGCAACGGTTATAGCAAGGCTTTGATTTCTACGGTTCTGAAATCAACAAATAATAATAGGACGTCAGTTGAGAAAAGAGATGTAAGAGGAACTGCTTACCTTCCGTACATACATAACACAACGGATCGTATTGCTAAAATCCTACGTCGATACAACATACGGACTGTATTTGGAACTTCTGTTAAGATTAGGCAACTCCTGCGACCAACTAAGGACAGTTTGCCTAAATTGCAACAACCGGGTATCTACAGAGTTCCCTGTACTTGTGGCAAGGTTTACATCGGGCAGACTTCGAGACCAATATGCACTCGCATTAAGGAACATAATAGATGTATCAGGCTCATTCAACCTGATAAATCAGGTGTTGCCGATCATGCTTTAACACCTGGCCATGATGTCATGTTCCAAGGAGTGGATGTTCTTGCCCGTATAAAGCAATATCGTCCCAGAATCATCAGGGAGGCGGTTGAAATACGTAAACACCCAGATAATTTCAACCGCGACACCGGCTACAATCTCAGTGAATCCTGGCTACCTATTATCAGAACCCTGAGAAAGTAATTCACTGCTGCTTTCCGTTGTCCCTAACATGGGGCTATAATGGCGTCCATCTTTGGGCACCTTCTATATGTTCTTCGTTGCTTTCTCTTAGCAACATTGTCGTATTCCAGATTATTCCTGACGATGAAAGACATGGTTTCTTTCGAAACGCGTCGAATTTCAATATAATAAAACACGGCATAAGCCCAAAATTCAACATTATGAATAATAACACGGGCCGTGAAAGTCTAAATGACAATAATTTTACACTTGTTGTCTTCCTATGAACTATTCCCAATATAAAATGGGGTTTATTAATATTTTTCAAATTTAACAAGCTGAAAAATAACATTTTTCGTAACTGTATAATTGTCCTGGCTAATGGCGGGAAAGCAGCCATTTCAGTTTTTTAAACAAAGGAAGCAAAATTAACCAGTGATGGACGAAGCAAAGAGGATGTAAAAAGTAGGTTAGCTCAGGGAAGGAAAGCATTTCTACAGAAAAGGAATCTGTTGACATCGAGTATAGATTTAGGTACGGTATAAGGAAGTCATTTTGGAGGCCTTTGTCTGGAGCGTTGCACTCTATGGAAGTGAAACGTGGACTATTGGTGCAGCAGAAAAGAGGAGAATTGAAGTATTTGAAATGTGGTGTTACAGGAGAATGATGAAGATCAGATGGGTAGATAGGGTTACAAACGAAGAGGTATTAAGATGAGTGGGAGAGGACAGATGTTTCTGGTGACTGCTAATGAAGAGAAGAGATAGGTCGGTAGGACACATACTAAGACACCCAGGAATAGCAAGCTTAGTTATGGAAGGAAGGATCGAGGGCAAACACTGTAGGGGTAGACCAACGTTACAATATGTTAAACAGATTGCTTCAGATGTAGGGTGTGGAAGCTATGTAGAAATGAAACGATTAGCTCAGGACAGGGAGGCATGGAGATCTGCATCAAACCAGTCAAAAGACTGAAGACTCAAACAAAAACAAACAAAGGAATTGATGACCAATGTGTCAAGAAGAGAGTGAGCTATGCGATTTTGCTGCACCAAAATATTTGGATTTTTCCCCTTACTTTTTTACAGATTGTCCAGACTAACGTAAGGCGAAAATTGCCACGCGAGGACTGGCGCCATGGGTAAATCTGACCCGACGGTAAATAATATAGAAATAACATGGGTGTTCACAAGGTAATAGACAATTTACTTTCGCAGGGTGAAGTTCAAGGCTAGGAAGGAAGGTACAGTAAGCGACAGGAAATAAGGGCTGACCAAAACGAAAATATAAAGCATTATTTAAGACTCGGGTCCTAAATACTCAAGCGCCAGTGCTTGCCGGTTAATAAGTGACCAATAATACTAACGCAAAATTAAAACAGTATAGTATGGTAATTCAACCTGAAACATTAATGTTCGTAACAGTATAATTGGCCCTAATAGTGGTGGCAAAGCAGTCATCTTAATTTTACTGAACAAAGGAACAGATGATCAAAGTGTCCCTATACCCTAAACATGGATCAACAAGATCGTGAGCTATGTGATTGTGCTGCACCAAAATAGGTGAATTTCCCCCCCCCCTTTTTTTTAGCCTACTTTTCACATTTTGCAACAAGTAGTTCCGCGAAGAAATATACAGCCTATTTTCATATATCCTACTTATGTTAATTGCCACTATTTAACATACACAATTTCAGTTTGATTGCTGTAATAGATTCGTAGATATTGAGAACCGACTAAATATTTCGGATGGTCGCCATGTTGGATTTTATATATGTAGGTCCTAGAGTTATGTACTGTTACATGCAGATTATTGTGAACGTGTAGTATTCAAACTTCAATCGCATAATTAGGACACAAGAAAAAACAAGGAGATTTAAAAATTTTTCACAGCTGCCATCTTGAGGTTATGGAAGCAATTGAAATAAATTAGATGCCAGTGGATTAACATTCGGATAAAGATTTACTGTACCAAGTTTCACTGCACGCGGATGGTTAAATTGCGAGAAACGTCCATGTGAATATTTATACTTCGCGTCACCGCCATGTTGGATTTGTGATCACCAGGTTATTTAAAGTCCTATAGGTGAACGTAAGTTCATAGCCCCTATGATCATTAAGAAAATGCAGTTTGATTGCTAAAATAGATTCGTAGATATTCAGTATCGTCTAAATATTTCGGATGGTCGCCATGTTGGATTGTTAAATGTATAGGCCATAGAGTCATGTACCATTAAAGGAAAATTATTGCGTAGGTTCATTATTCAAACTTTCACTTCGATCGCATGACTACATCACAAGAAATAAAAACTTAATTTTAAAATTCGCACTGCCGCCATCTTGAGGTTATGTAAACAATTGAACTAAATTAGATACCAGTGGATTACAATGTGTATAAATATTTCCTGTACCAGGTTTCAGTGCGCTTGGAACATTAAATCGCGAGAAAGGTCTATTTAAAATGTTCAAATTCGCTTGGGCGCCATGTTCGTTTTGTAGTTAACCGGTTTTTGAAAATCTTATAGATGGACTTCCAGTAGTGCCCTTTATCTCAGTACAAAATTTTAGGGAGATACCGCTAATAGTTTCAGAGATATAGAATGCCGGTGAAATATTTCGCACATCCGTTATCTTGTGATTATGTAAACAATTGAACGAAGTTAGATGTCGGTGCATTACAATGTATATAAACATTTACTGTACCAAGTTTCATTGCGTTTGGTTGGTCAAATCGCGAGAAACGTCTATTTAAAAGTCATAAATTCGCTTGGCCGCCATGTTCGTTTTGTAGTTACCAAGTTTTCAAAAGTCACATAAGTGAACTTATAGTAGTTCCCTCTATCACCATAGAAAATGTCAGTGTAATATCGGTAATAGTTTCGGAGATATTGAATGCTGGTGAAATATTTCGCACACCCGCCATGTTGGATTGGTGAGTCGTAACAAAATTTGAAGGGGACGGTCGAGGTCGCCGGGAATAGTGCTATGAACTTTCCGAGTTTCATTGAAATCGCTCCTGCCGTTTAGATTTTATTAGGGGGGGACACACACACGAATCACACACACACACACACACGGACAAAAGGTTATCTCATAAGCCTATTTTTTCAAAATTGAAAATAGGTTAAAAATGAGGAAAAAGTAGACTTATGAGATCGATCCGGGAAAATGTGTGTCTGTCTGGTTGTCTGTCTGGCTGTGTGTGTGTCCCCCCCTATCAACTCCTAAACGGCAGCAGCAATCAAAACCAAATTTAGTATGAGTAAAGATGTGCACTGGAATATCTCACGTCCATATTCGAAAATGATGTCAGTGCTACCTACTGCTGAAAAAACGCACTAGAAATTTGAGCTCCATGTTGGATATCTCGCAAGGTATGCATGGGAGCTATTCCAAAATTGGTACACATGCAGATAATACTATTTCAGTTTAATTTCCAGGAGGCCAACAATGACAGTGTTGCCAAAATAATTTTAAGCCTTCTGATAGGTCCAATGTTTAAATGCATATAACTTCTACACAATCAATTGGATTTCAACCAAATTTTCTTTGTAATATCTGTACATACACAGATATGATTGAACGTATTCTTAAGAGCCACCAGGGCTGCCAGCTGTTAATAATTGCTCTCTCAATTGTTTTTTATCCAAATACCAATATATCAGGAAGTATGCAAGCCAACAGCTTTAAACTATGCACACGTATATTCTGACATTTTAGATTAATTTTGAGTAACTTATATACGTCAGTTCTACCAACATGATTATAAGCCTGCTGATAGTACCAATTTTTAAATACATGTAACTTCTATACTGTGCCCGTTTAGACCGGAGTCCGCACGACCACATATGCATTTTACCAAGAATCAGTCAGCACGAGAGTCAAAATATCCCGGGGCGCCAGATGGGTTAAAGCTAATCGCAAAAACGACATCAAATGAAAAAAATGCTTTACTGATCTTTGGCTCAATGCAACAATAAGGATAGAAGGAGATTCAACTGGGCATAACACATCATGTAAAATTATCTCATTTTATTCTGAATTTAAAATTGACTGCAAAATAAAATGCTCAAAGCGGCATCATTCACGTGTGGCGACCCACATTACTATTTACACAATGTACAGAAATTTTCCAACACATTGGACAATTATCTTTGGAAACACAAGTCTGATTATCAGTCCTGTAGACTGTGTTCCAAAACTATATCCATTATTTATGATTAAATCCAGTTCAAATTTAATTGTCTCTACTGGAAATACTATAGTTCACTGGTTGAATTTTTACATAATATTAACACTCGTAGAATAATTGTTCATAGAATTTTTAACTTTCACTTATTTTTTCCAGTTTCAAAAAAATATTGTCAAAAAATATTATTATCTCTGAATCAACACAAATTATGTACACATATTAATAACAGCATCTGAAAAGTATTTGACCATTGAGCATAGCATCGAAGAACTGTGCGAAGCACAACAAAATTAATTGTTCTTCTGACATTAATGTTTCGAGAAGTGACTCGATTATGAACTTCAAGTTCCTAACAAAATATCTGATTTCTGAATCATCAACTTGATCAATAAATTGTTGGACCATTCAATTATTCGATTTTCCACTTGGAATCATTATTAAGAAAAATATTTATATTTTTGTGGCCATTTTAGTAACTTTCACAACTTGCAATTCTTCGACAGAATGCGGAAATAAGAATTGTAGCTTCATAAGAAATTCATTTAGTTCATGGCACTAGGATTGAAAACATCCTTCAAATTATTCGTGGTTATAGAATTATTTTTAATTGGCAGTGGCCCATTCTATTATTTGTGTAAGAACACAATATTCCAACAACAACGGCAAAGGTCTTCCTCTGAAAAAGAATAAAATACTATCATGACAAATCCGGGTTCTAGCAAAATCAAAGTCTTAATGGAATCCGTAAACAAGGTTGAAATAAGAACTGATGGTTTTTAAGAAATAACCTTTGGGTCATTCATACGACGCAATGTGTAGTTCCAATACTCCTTCTTTAACACTGAGTCATCGAACCTGCTATTTGATTGATGCTCAAATAAAAACCTCCTCATTCCTGCGACTTAAACATGCGCACCTGGGAATGGCATTTCAACTACTCCACACACATAAATTTTCTTCCCAAAATGTATACAATAAATCAAGCCTCTGCTTGTTATCAACACTGGAAGATTTATAAACTTACAAGTTTATTTTATTTTACCATTCAGTTCAACCCGTGAAGTTACCACACTTATGATAATCTTTATTTCACTTTCGAATGTGTATTTACGTCATGATTTTATATAAATACAAAAATATCCTAATTGATACAAATATCATTTGCTTCCCGTTTCATGCCTCTCCGTGTTATCTGAAAAATATACTTTGCTCATTGCAAATATTAACTGTTCAACCAGAACTGTAATGTTGGTTGAATGCGGGCTTGCGCTAACCACTCTCCTTCGGAAAATCACCTGTTCCAAACTAGAAATGATTAAACTACTTCATAAGCTCTCTCTCAATGAATGTGATTATTAGAAAATATAAGATCCAAGAATTATTTAGAAAAGTTATGAAAATCATTATTATTATTATTAGTGGATTATTATTATTATTATTAGTTATATTATTTTAAATGTGTTTAATTTTTATTTCATTATGTGAGAATCCACATGTTCGATTCTTCGAATATGGATAAAATATCCATCTCTCAACAAAAATAATTATTAACTTTTACAGTTACATCGGCTGATTACCGTGATTATCAAAAATATGAAACATTCAAATAAATGCTCGTTCTGCTCGGTCATCGATCCTAAACTGTTCTGAGTGCTGAAAATACTCAGAATAACTCTAATATGTCTTGCGTAAATCATTGCAAGATTTAAATACGAAGAAAAACAAATGTGTTGGTCATCTGTAGAAAAATAGTTTGTTCCAATTAGCTAGGCATAATATAAATTCAAAAGTGGCTTACATTTCTCGTTGGTCTTGAAGCGTAGTGAACCTGGTCTGTACCAGATTTATCCAGATACATGCCCTATCGGACACGCACGTCTAATCCTTGTATCGGCCGCCATTATATACCCACAATCTGTCTAACACGACATAGTGGAGATATTTCTTGAAGTTTGAAGTAACTGCTGATCCATTTTAATATGGGCTTCTATTAAGTCCATAGCATTTCGCTTAAATGGGGTCAGATCTAAGTGATCTATTCTCAAATATGTCAGTTGTAACATAACTCACGGTAATCTTTTCAGTACAAGAAAACACTGACTGTCTAAACCAATCAACGGCTGTTCTGAAGATCGTTCCCTGGGCATGGCTTATCACCATCTATCATGCGCGAAGCAACATATAGTTTCCCTTCGTCGGCTAATGAACAACACCGTGATAGACTGGCCTTCAATATACTGAAAGATCGGAGTGGTTATCAAGTTACAATTTATGAAACTGACTAAATTGGACTAAAATATCCAAGTATTGAATGATTATTACTGGACTGTGACAAAGTACTTTCTAGACAAAGTCTAGCATATGTCCATATAGAAATAAAATATTTCACCAGTGTCCGTAGAAAAATAACAATCACCTTAGTGATTCTCTCTGCCGGAAACTTGCTAAGTTCCACATGTATCGCAGCACTTTTGTAACTATCACAATTTAAAGATATCTTCTGCGTAGATCCGGCAACCATGTGCCTTGGCTCAACGTGGCAGCACCTTGTCATGCAGGAGCTTGGTTCGAAGTGAGCTGATGTTGCTTGGGCTGACCGGCTTTTATTCAAAACGGTCAGGTCCACGCTGAATCACGCTGAAATCTGGAAATCCTCATATCTCTGGTATCCCTGGTCCGATTTACTTGATACTAAGTGCATTCTCTTTCATTTGGCCGTGCCAGTAATCTGATCCAAGTCTCAAGTCTCTACTCCATGGCTAACTATTTAATCAACAAATAGTCTCGACCTCTGCTACTACTCGCTACGTCACTTGACATGCTCTTGGCTGCATAAAGTTTCCATTCCCTTCTGGAAGTAATGGAGAGCGATATTCAAATAGCTCAACTTTCAAAAGCGGCTGTAGCCTTTCCCTTGATATCTAGGCGTCTGAATCTTGGAATACTCATTCCTAGAGTTGGGCACAATACTATCAGTTGGATTACAACCAAATTTCGTATGTGCTATGTGTACCATAACAGAATGACTGTAAGTATTTTAAGAGCAATCAGGGCTGCCAACTGTTAATAAATGCTGTCTATATTTTTTACCCTAATATCAATATATCAGAAAGTATGCAAGCCAACAGCTCTATACTTTGCACACGTATAGCACCTGACATTGTAGATTAATTTGGAGTAATTAATACAAGGCAGTGCTGCCAACATGATTCTATGCCTGCTGATATGTCCAATTTTAAAATACATGTAACTTCTATACTAACAAATGGATTTCATCCAAAATTGGCACAACAAGATATCATAATATTTCAGATTATTTCTGACCAGCACACGCATGGTATTGTTGGCAACATGCTTTTACGCGTGCTGATAGATCCAGTGTCTAACTGCATGTAACGACCATTGGACTTCAACCTAATTTTGTATTCTGTACCTTAAGAGATGGAACTAAGAATATATTCAGTCACCAGGGCTGCCAACTGTAGTGCCCTATTAGGCTACATTATACCAGGTATATTTTGAACTAATTTGATATTTCGATATTATCAACTTAATTTTGTCATTATTCTAGATAGGTTCATATACTGTAGAATAATCATTGGCATGAAAAGTAGGCTGTATAGTTCTTCACGGAACTTCTTGTTTTCTTTTCTTTTGTTCTGACTGACGTAGTTATTAACATATCAATACGGAACCACCATGAGTCATTTAAATAATGTAATCTGACTGACGTAAGCCGAGAATTGTCACGCGAGAACTGGCGCCTTGGGTAAATCTAACCCGACCGTAAATAATATAGAAATAACTTCAGTGTTCCACAAGCTATGGACATGTTTCTTTTGTAGCGTGAAATTCAAGGCTAGGAAGGAAGGTAGAGTAAGTGACAGGAAATAAGGGCTGCCCAAAAAAGGAAATGTAAACCATATTTTAAGCCTCGCTTCAAAAATACCCACGCGCCAGTCCTCGTGGGGTGAATACAGATAATTGTTATTACCTCTGTAAAATTGTTGGATTTTTGATATTGTAAAATGATTCCCTACTACTAAAGTATATTCTGGCTTAGATTCTTTTTCCCTTGCTGACCAGCCAAAACTAAGGACCACGCAAATATCACTTTATTTCTTTCCCATCGTTCTTTCTTCCTTTCTCTTCCTCCACATTTCCTTCATTATTTCAGAGTATTGCGCCTTTCTCTCTTCTGTCCATCCTACTCCCCTGTGCTCTATCTTTCCTTCCACAAGAACCTTTATGTTAGAAAGTCTTTCCCTGAATTGTTTTCTGTTTTGAGAGTCTTCATCTGTGATTCCTAGCCTCTGTGTTCTTCCTTCATCTGCTTGGTGAAGCCTCCTGGCTCTTCAGATTGCATATGTTATCAAAAATAATGTATTCATCGTTAACTTAGATTATTTAAGCTACTTTTGAAATTTTTACCAGCAGTTTACATGGCTCGTAAATAGTACGGAGGCATCATAATTTTAAACAATTGAATGTTCACATTGAAAATCCACAGTCTGCTTCCAGTCTCCGACCGGGTCAGAGAATGGAATGAATGAAGCACCATCTAGCGGCGAGGATATGAACTGTGCCGGCTTCCGAAGCCTGTTGAACTCCCCTGGGGCAATGATTAAATGAATGACAGAAGAACTGAAATGACAGTGGAGAGTACCCGGAGAAATCCTGTCTGCCTCCACTTTGTCAAGCACAAATCTCACATGGAGTGACTGGGATTTCAACCACGGACCCAGGGGTGAGAGGCCGGCGTGCTGCCGCCTAAGCCACGGAGGCTCTTTGAATGTTCACATTGATCAGGGTAATTGCATAGCTGATTGATTATCATGAAGGGAGTGTTTTATCGATCTGATGGGAAGTCCAGAATACTGTGCAATTTAATCTAGGGATTTCCGCCAACCCTAAAACGTTCCTCCTTTCTCTACTAGAAAGCGCTATAGTGTCAAGGAGCTTAGATATATACCCTCCTTGACTTTCATAGCGCTCCATGGAACAACAAAATTCGACATGCAAGCTGCCTTATGGGTGTCAGATAACAAAACTTAAACCTTGCACCCGAGGCCATACGATCTTTTTAAATCAATTTAATTAATATTTGGAGCATTAAAATATTGCACTAATTAAATGTTGGACCGCCCATTATTCTGACGCTTCTAATGAATGCCCATTTATGTAATTCCGTTATGTAATTTCCTTAAATACATATGTCATTCGACTCGTCAGCAATACTTAAAGTGAAATGATATATAGAATATGTCTGCTCGCCACATTCCAACAAACAACATTTGCCTTCAGACTGAAGTAAGAGCATGCAACAACTTGTTGATAAGGGGTTATGACCTCAATTTGAGCGAGCAACACGGTCTTATTTCTGTGACTCTTTAAGATGTTAGTGACAATATTTCTGACTAATGGTAGCATTACAGTGTCCTAGTTTCCAAGTTGTAACTGCTACGGAAGTTATCTTCATGTGCTAGCATCTAGTTCCCCAAGACCCGCTCGAGCAGGGGTAAAACAAACAGACACAGGCTGTGGGAAATGTATCTGCCTCACCTTAAATAAGTTCGTAAAAATGTAAGCTCACCGTTTGTCTCCATCAAACAAACAATAAACAAAAACAAACGAATAAAGAAATAAAGAAAGATGAGGAAAGAGAAATAAAGAAAGATAGAAAGAGAAAGAAAGAGAGAAGGAAAGAAAGAAAGAAAGATATAAAGAGAAAGAGAGAAGGAAAGAAAGAAAGAAAGATATAAAGAGAAAGAGAGAAGGAAAGAAAGAAAGAAAGAAAGAAAGAAAGAAAGAAAAAGAAAGAGAGAAGGAAAGAAAGAAAGAAAGAAAGAAAGAAATAGAGAAGGAAAGAAAGAAAGAAAGTTAGACAGAAAGAGAGAAGGAAAGAAAGAAAGAAAGAAAGAAAGAAAGAAAGAATGAAAGAGAAAGAGAGAAGGAAAGAAAGGAAGAAAGAGAGAAGGAAAGAAAGAAAGATAGAAAGAGAAAGAAAGAGAGAAGGAAAGAAAGAAAGAAAGAAAGAAAGAAAGAAAGAAAGAGAGAAAGATATAAAGAGAAAGAGAGAAGAAAAGAAAGCAAGAAAGAAAGAGAGAAGGAAAGAAAGAAAGAAAGAAAGAAAGAGAAAGCAAGAGAGAAGGAAAGAAAGAAAGAAAGAAAGAAAGAGAGAAGGAAAGATAGAAAGAAAGAAAGAAAGTTAGAAAGAGAGAAAGAGATAAGGAAAGAAAGAAAAAAGAAAGAAAGAAAGAAAGAATGAAAGAAAGAACCAAATGCGTTGAAACTTTGGTGAGTTGTTTTGCACGCTTCCACGAATGATTCTGAATTACTAAATCCATTTTACGTTAGTTTAGAGGCAGTTAACGGAAATTGAAAGAAAATATTGTCTATCCAAAAGCACTTCAATAAACAAAATAACAACGCTAACACTTTCTTTTGATTGGCATTGCAACGCATGACGGGTACAGCTAGTAAATAAATAAATAAATAAATAAATAAATAAATAAATAAATAAATAAATAAATAAATAAATAAATAAATAAATAAATAAGTAAATAAATAACAAACACTGAAAAATGACATCCAACGCGATAATAATAATAATAATAAGGAGAAGCAGAAGAAGAAGAAATCAATATCCATTAATGCCAAGATAGGACATTACTGCACAGTAATACGACCGGAGGTTTTATATGGTGCCGAATGCCTTGCTATGAGTAGAAAGGGTATGATCGAGAAGCTAGAAATAAGAGAAAGGCAGATCTTGAGAAAAATCCTTGGTCCAATCAAAGAAAATGGTGAGTTCAGTCGACGACACAATCATGAATTCTACTCTCATGCAGAAAAGATCACGGACACCATTCGTTAGAGAAGGATAGTTTTCTATGGCCACATTGCTCGTATGAGTTCTACAATGTTGAGCAATAGGATCTTGAGTTTCCTTCTTAACAAGAAAACCAAGGCGGCGTGGTTCACGGAAGTAGAAAAAGACCTGCCTGAAACGTGTTCCACTAAAGTCGAAACTCCAAGAACATCATGGATTCCAAGAAAAGACACAACTAAAAACTGGCAAGACACGGACTGAAGCGAGGAAGGAACAGCATAGGAAACGAATGCGGGAATACTGGGCCCAGACATGGACAAGGGCCGTTGAAATAGCGTGGTGCGTAGATGGCCGAAATGACAGGAATAATAATAATAATAAAAATAATAATAATCATCATAATTGGGAAGCCTCCGTGGCTTAGGCGGCAGCACGCCGGCCTCTCACCGCTGGGTCCGTGGTTCAAATCCCGGTCACTCCATGTGAGATCTGTGCTGGACAAAACGGAGGCAGACAGGTTTTTCTCCGGGTACTCCGGTTTTCCCTGTCAACATTTCATTCCAGCAACACTCTCCAATATCATTTCATTTCATCTGTCATTCATTTAATCATTGCCCCAGAGGAGTGCGTCAGGCCTCGGCAGCCGGCACAGTCCATATCCTCGCCGCTAGATGGGGGCTTCATTCATTCCATTCCTGACCCGGTCGGAGACTGGAAGCAGGCTGTGGATTTTTCATCATAATTGGGAAAAGTTCAGAAGGCAGGAAAGTTTTAATACCTTGGTGAATGGATGGAGCCTAACCTATCAGAGAAGGAAGCCTTCATGTCACGCATTAATTAATAATTGAAATGAAAATCCATAGCCTGCTTCCAGTCTCCGACCGGGTCAGGAATGGAATGAATGAAGCCCCCATCTAGCGGCGAGGATATGAACTGTGCCGGCTGCCGAGGCCTGACGCACTCCTCTGGGGCAATGATTAAATGAATGACATGAAATGAAATGATAGTGGAGAGTGTTGCTGGAAAGAAATTTTGACAGGGAAAACCGGAGTACCCGGAGAAAAACCTGTCTGCCTCCGTTTTGTCCAGCACAGATCTCACATGGAGCGACCGGGATTTGAACCACGGACCCAGCGGTGAGAGGCCGGCGTGCTGCCGCCTAAGCCACGGAGGCTTCATTAATTAATAATTAATTAATGTTATTGGTTTTACGTCCCTTTTAACAACTGCGGCTTTTAGAGACGCTCACGCATTAAAAAAATGGAAATGGCATACAACCTGACTAAAGACATCTACAATAAGAGATCGATATCCTTAAACGCCAAAATTAGACATTACTGCACTTTTATTCGACCAGAGGCTCTATATGCGGCTGAGACTCTAATAATGAACAAGAAAGGTCTAATGGAAAAACTAGAGGCTAAAGAAAGGAAGATCCTGAGGAAAATCCTGGGTCCCATCAAAGAAAACAGCGCGTACAGAAGGCTTCACAACCACGAATTGTACAAGCACGTGGAGAAGATCAGTGACATGATTCGTAAAAGAAGGATTGCCTTTTATAGCCACGTGACACGAATGAAACCAGGCAGGATATCAAAACAGATATTGACGTACTTTCAAGATAAGAAAACCAAAGGGGCATGGTTTACGGAAGTTGAGAAAGATCTACGTGAAATGTAAATTTCCCCTAAAGATATCCAGAAGCGTGTTCCACTTCAGGAAAAACTACGTACCCACAAAGGTTTCCAGGAAAAGCCGAAGCTGAAGACAGGGAAGGCGTGGTCCCAAGAGAGAAAAGAACAGCACCGGAGACGAATGCGGGAACACTGGGCGGTAGTTAGAATTCCGAAGAAGAGACAGTTGAACTGACGTGGTCCCTAGTTGGCCGAATCGAAGAAAGAAGAAGAATCATCATAATAATAAGAAATATAAACAGAGCAAGTACAATTTTTGAAATCAAGTATTTGCACCCTCTGAATGGTACAAGTGGAGCTGAATGGTTCGTACGGATTCTGTAAGGATATTATTGCAAATGATTCGCACATTATTCTGTTATTAAATATCAGCAAAGTTATTTCAACGTGTTTCTACGACGGTTACGAATAACGATTGACTCCGACATTAGACAAGGTTGTGGGGAGCAAGTGCCCGTATGTTTCCTTGAAACAGTCGAAGAGTACTGTTCTAAGTTTCAACAGAGATTCCTCATCTGCTATTGTATGGATAAATTGACTTGAAAAATAACAGGATAAAAGGACGTCAAATGTCACAAATTCAGTTTCTCTTATCAATTGGTCTCATTCTTTCGTTTCTTTCATCTGTGTCAGTGGGAGTGCGTAAACAAGTCCAAACAAGTTGCGGAACTTCGTTGCTTTGTTTAGATCAGGAGGTCATGAGATGAAAGAGCAAACTCAACGGGAAAGTCCTTTCAATTTTACACTCCAACCCAACTTGGAACAATAACTAAATTATGTTTTCTCTTCTATAGAATAATGATAGATTTTTCTTCTAATGACAATGAATAACTTCGGATCTTTGATAAGACAGTGTCGGTTTTCATTGAGATCGAAATGTTATTCTTCTATTTATTTACCATAGACAATACAAGAAGGCCTAGTGAGAAATGAAACCACCCCAACATATAATTTTAAGTTTCTTCTTCTTCTTCTTCTTCTTCTACCTTATCTGATACGGACGTTGGCTACCACCATGGCTAACACCTTATCCTGTGCTATCCTGAAGAGTTCCGTGGAAGACAGCCCAAACCACGTTCTTAAATTATCCATCCAAGTTATTCGTCTCCTTCCCGGTCCACACTGACCTTCAATTTTACCCTGAAGTATAACTTGGAGCAGACGGTATTTTGGATTCCTCATCATGTGTCCCAAGTATTCCAATTTTCTCTTCTTAATTGTGTTTAACAGCTCAGGTTGGCTGCTCACACGCTGAAGAACCTCGGCATTACTCACATGTTCTGTCCACGAGATTTTAAGAATTCGCCGGTATATCCACATTTCAAAAGCTCGAATCTTCTTTTCTGTAGCTACGGACAAGGTCCAAGCTTCAACACCATAAAGAAGGGTGGAGACAACATAACACTTCACAATTCTTTTCTTAAGCGTCATACTGAGATCTCGACAGCATAGTATTTGTTTCATTGTCATAAAGATGGATCTAGCCTTCTCTATACGGCATCTTATTTCAACCGAAGGATCCCAATTCTCATTAATATTCTGTCCTAAATAAACCAAACTCTTGACCCGCTCAATCTGATGTCCATCGACTAAAAGGACTTGTGACAATGCTGGTTTTCACGATATTATCATATATTTTCTTTTCTTAATGTTGAGGTGAAGACCAAATTGTTTACTCTTTTAAGTTTCATTTCTTGCATTCAATCAATTTGTTTGCGAATAAGGGTAAGTAGTGGACCCGTGTGAGTAATCTCGCATGTTCATGAACCACACTTTCCCCAAAACGTTTATAATGAGGGACTTAAGTAGAAAGGTTGTTGTGTTTTTATTTCAACGAAATGATTTAGTTTCCTACAGCAACAGTATTTCCAAATCGCACACTTCTTACAAAAAATTATATTTATGAAATTCGAAATCAATTCGTCACTGCTAATGTAATTTGTGTGCTGAGTCCATTGATTGACAGTTTAGCTGTAACACTCACCGGCTATTCGATATTTATGAAATTATACGATTTGAGTACTCATTCCTTTGATTTACTGTTTCTGAAATCCATGCAAAATCATTAAGGAATGACCTCAGAATGTTAAAATGACATAAAACCGGCGTCACAGCGGCAAAAATGTGAAGTCGACAGCAAATTATGGAGCGTATTTTCCTAGAGCAATAGTATTTGCAAATCGCATATTTCGTTCATTTTTAAAATTAATTATAGATATTTATGAAATTAGAGTGCAATTCGACACTGCTAATGTCTATTCCCTTTCATTTGATTGCTCATTTGTCACGATCGGATGCTTGTGAGCGCCGCAGGAGGGATCTATACTACTGAAGTAATATACAGGGTGATTTGTATTAACGTTTAAAACTATCTGTAGCGATGTAGATGGCACTGAGACAAGTAATTTGATAGTTTTAACAACAAATTGTATATCCACCTTAGTCATTACATAAACGAAAATAAATTATAATTACACTTGCTCCTGGTACATGTTTCAGGGATTAATTGCTTTTATCCCCTTCATCAGCCAAGACAAATATCCGAAGAAAGATATAAGATATTTGTCTTGGCTGATGAAGGGGATAAAATCAATTAATCCCTGAAACATGTACCAGGAGCAAGTGTAATTATAATTTATTTTCGTTTATGTATTGACTAAGGGGGATATACAATTTGTTGTTGAAACTATTTAGTTCGTCAATACGGAACCATCATGGAAACTAGTTTAAATAATAGAAGTAATTTGATATAGGACACTTAGGGTCGCAAGTGTCCGGAAATACCTTAAAAGTGAATCACAACTGTTAAACATATGACGTCATCAGGTGACGGCTACGCTCGAGTGGTCAGGCCTGTGCTCCCTTACGCACACCAAAGTAAACATTGAATGTCATTCTCTCTGGCTCCCAGTCTGCGTGTGCGACTTGGGCGCGTGGGGATCGAGGTTCAAATCCGGGGCCTATACATCAGCTTTCTTTGTGCTCTCTCTTCTCCTTTCAAGTGGAAGCAGATTGTTTGTTGACATTAAGACACGGAACCAGAGTGATACGATATTCAACGTTTACTTTGGTGTGCGTAAGGTAGCACGGGCCTGACCGTTTAAGCTTTGCCGTCACCTGATGACGTCATATGTTTAACAGTTGTGGTTCACTTTTAAGGTATTTCCGGACACTTGCGACCCTAAGTGTCTTATCTCAAATAACTCGTCTCAATGCCATCTACATCGCTATAGAGAATTTTAAACGTTAATAAAACACCCTGCATATGATAACAACCTTCGATATGAAAAATGTTTCAATGAAACTGTTCCATCTCTACGTATATTATACAGGGTGTAACTAAATATGTGTGAAAGCTCCGGGGATTCGACAGAGGACCTGACAACAAGCAAAACATGTCCTGTGAACATGATGGTGTATTTGCTTTCGTTTCCGAGTTACAAGCATTGTTTGTGGTGTACATAACACAGACCGCTTCACTATGAAGGTTGGTAATTCGTGTTGATGAAGTGTACCTTTCTACTTACAGTTCTCTACAGAAGGTGTTCAAAATGGCTATCACAAGCAGTAATACAGGCGTCTATGACTGTCTCACACGCTCCCATATTCCCGGCGTCTGTCGTATCTGCTGACATGCTTGCTCTATTCGATAACGCAGCATGCACCTTATGATTAGGTGTGGCATACACAATGCCCTTTAAATGACCCCATAAGTAGAAGCTTAATGGGTTGAGATCGGGAGAACGAGCAGGCCTCGGTGTGGGTCCCTGACGTCCTATCCATTTGTTTGGACTTAAATAGCAACGAAACGTACAAGTGGCTTGTGTGCCCTCCACAAATGACCAACTACCATCGTGCCGCCGTCCGTGTTATGCACACCACAGACATTGCTTGTAACTCGGCAACGAACGCAAATACACCATAAGTTTACAGGACATGTTGTGCTTGTTGTCAGGTCCTCTATCAAATCCCCAGAGCTTTCCCTCATATTTAGTTACACCCTGTATATTGCCGCTGGGGGAGATCACAATGTGGCCGAAACCGGTACTATAATTAAAAGTACAACTGATTATTGATTTAAGTTATTAATTTTCAGAATATATTAAACTTCGTCAATAGGAATAGGGCAGACATGGTCATATTCGTGTCATTTCAAATAAATAAACAAGAAGTTCCGTGACGAACTAAAGAGCCTACTTTTCTTAAAATTTAAGATTCATGCCAATGATTAATCGATATGGATTTATCTAGAATAATGACGAAATTAAGTTGGAAATATCGAAATTTCTAATTAGTTCGAAATACTGTATACCTGGCATAATGTAGCCTAATAGAGAACTTCAGTTGGCAGCCCTGGTGACTGAATATATTCTTAGTACCATTTCTTAAGATACAGAATACAAAATTTGGTTGAAGTCCAATGGATAGCATGGACGTTACATGCAGTTAAACATTGGATCTAACAGCGTGCGTAAAATCATTTTGGCAACAATGTCATGCATGTATTGGTCAGAAATATTATGAAATAATATAATCTATTGTTATGCCAATTTTGAATGAAATCCATTAGTTAGTATAGAAGTTACATGCATTTTAAAATTGGATTTATCAGCAGGCTTAGAATGATGTTGGCAGCACTGACGCATAGTAGTTACTCCAAATTAATCTAGAATGCCAGGTATTATACGTGTACAAAGTTTAGAGCTATTGGCTTGCATACTTTCTGATATATTGATATTAGGGTAAAAAAATAGAGACAGCATTTATTAACAGTTGGTAGCCTTGGTTGCTCTTAATAATATGCTCAGTCATATCTGTTTATGTACACATAGCACATACAAAATTTGGTTGAATTCCAATTGATAGTGTAGAAGTTATATGCATTTAAAATTGGACCTATCAGCAGGCTTATAATCATTTTGGCAACACTGCCATGTATGGCCTCCTGGAAATTAAACTGCAATATTATTATATATACGTGTGCCAATTTTGAAACAGCTCCCAATCATACCTTCCAAGATATCCAACATGGAGCTCAAATTTCAATTGCGATGTTTCAGCAGTTGGTAGCACTGACATCATTTTCAAATATCGCCGTGAGATATTCAGGTATAGGTCTTTACTCCTACCAAATTTTATTTCGATTGCTCCAGCCGTTTAGTAGTTGATAGAGGGGGTGGACACACACACTGCCAGCCAGCCAGCCAGACAGACAGACACACATTTTCCCGGATCGATCTCATAAGACTACTTTTTCCTCATTTTTGCAAAATGTGAAAAGTAGGCTAATAAATAAATAAATAAACATAGACCCTATCACAGCATCAATTAAGAAGAGACGGCTACTAGTTTACGGTCACCTTTTGAGGATGATCGATTAACCAAAGGAATATGGAGTTTCATCAAGTCTAAGGCGACAAGGCCGAGATGGTTCGAGGAATGCGGAAAATATCTCAGGCAAATTGGTATTCTAGACCAAGAAATTCGTGACAGGAACACATTTAGAAGATTGGTGATCAACTACCAAGGTTTCAAAATGGTATCAACTTCCGGAAGACGGTGAGGACCTTTGTCCGAAGAACATAAACAGACACTCGTCGCTGGGGTCAGAAGATACTGGCAGGAAGTCAAAGCTGGAACAAGAGCAAGACCTAGACACTAAAGTGAAGTTGGTTGTTACCACGCAGTCCACAGAGGCTCAACTCGGTGTATAAAAATAAAAATAAAAAAATAAAAAAAAACTAGATTTTGCTTGCCTGGTCATTTGGTCCCGCCATGGTTATGGCTACAGCATGTGGACATATGAGTCGGGTAGACCGCCCAGCGACTGCAGGCCCAGGTGTTTATATAATTATTGTATCAGCAGCAGCTTCAGAATTTAATAAATATATTGACTTTGATAATGAAGTTAATTTGAATTAAGTTATGTTGCTACGTTGGTTTTGGGAAAGAAGAAAGACATCTAGTGGGTTGATTTTCATAGTATGTAGTTGTTATAGACCTATAGTAGATATTTGGTTAAGATAATAATAGTTTTTATGTTCGACCCTGACTATAACGTGTCAGAAAACTGTATCATAATGATGGTCATTATAACACTATTTTTCATTATGAAAAGAATTCTCCCACCAATCACAGCTCAAGAAACAATTGTTTGACCAATTAGATAAGGTTATCATCGCACCTGCGTGGAGTTCCAAGGCCTTCTAAACTGCGTTGCCTAGTGTCATAGTAGGGTAATCGAGAAGGTCATGGTCAAATACAAGGCATTCTCTGCGTCTCATGCGCTCTGTTCAGTACATAAAACTGGCGAAATCTCGACAGATATTTATGAATATTTATCTTCGAACATATAATAGTTATAATAATTATAGTCGAACATAAACAGCCGTATGCAACTCGCCTATAATGGTAGTTAAGACACTCGTATGGAAATTATAAAACTCGCATACGCTCGTATTATAAACATACTCGTGTCTTAATTATAGCCATTATAGGCTCGTTGCATAATGTACTATTAATAAGCCTCGGTTCAGATTTGGGGTAAATATGATATGAAAATGAATTGTAATGAGTTGTAGGCGTGATATTTTGTGAAGCAGGGCCGTGATTGGTCAGTTGGGAAATGGAGACCGGTGGTTGACTGTTGGGAAGTCTGATGTTAATGTGCTATTTCAGTTATTGTAAGCTGTTCCTGGTGATTGTAAATGATGTATTTTACTGTATTTTAATGCTTAAAGGTAAAAAAAAATGTTATCACAAGTAAACGGGGTTGATGAACAAAGATGTCCCTAGCTGCCAACTGAAGCAACAACAATAAAAACATGGTAGTATTGTTTCGGCCGTTCACTATGCGGTCCGCACTGATATTATATAAAGTAACACCAAACTTGTCCGAAAGTATTCCGGGCACGACAAGCTAGGGATGATCGTCACGGGTGTCGGCGGGGAGAAGCCTTCACCACAGCCTTGTTTATAATTCATTATTGTAAAAAGTGATGAAATAAAGTATATTTGCCGTGCGCGTCCTAATGGATTTCGGGGGTGATTAAGCACACGGGTCTTCAGGATGGTCACCACGGGTGTAGGCGGGGAGGGGCTCACGCCATTTAGTATACTGGCAAGGTAACTAAGCAAGCATCAACTCGTAAGTGCGCGTCCGATAGGATTTCGGGGGTGGCAAAGCGCACTTCCTCAGGATGGTCACCACGGGTGTGGGAGGGGAGGGGCTCACACCATGTTGAGCTTGCTAAGTTTATTTTTATTTTTTTAACGCGGCTCCGAAAAAAGGGGGGGGGCGACAACGTAACCTGACGTTTTGGATGGTTGTCACGGGTTGGGGCGGGGAGGAGCCCCACCATTAAACAAAAATCTTTTTATATCTAGCCTACTTTGCACATTTTGCGAAAATGAGAAAAAAGTAGACTTATGAGATCGATCCGGGCAAATGTGTGTGTGACTGTCTGTCCTTCTGTCAGTCTGTGTGTGTGTGTGTGTGTGTGTGTGTGTGTGTGTGCCCATCAACTCCTAAACGGCTGCAGCAATCAAAACCAAATTTGGTAAGAGTAAAGATCTATACCTGAATATCTCAAGGCCATATTTGAAAATGTCAGTGCTACCAACTGCTGAAAAGCCGCAATTGAAATTTGAGCTCCATGTTGGGTATCTTGGAAGGTATCAATGGGAGCTATTCCAAAATTGGCACACATATAGATAATATTTCAGTTTAATTTCCAGGAGGCCATACACATGACAGTGTTGTCAAACTGATTCCATGCCTTCTTATAGGTCCAATTTTTAAATGTATATAACAACTACACTATAAATTGGATTTCAACCAAATTTCGTATGTGCTATGTGTACATAAACAGATATGACTGAGCGTATTCTTAAGAGCAACCGGGGCTGCCAACTGTTAATAAATGTTGTCACTATTTTTTACCCTAATATAAATATATCAGAAAGTGTGCAAGCCAACAGCTCTAAACTTTTCACACGTATAGTACCTGCCATTCTAAAGTAATTTGAGTAACTAATATACGTCAGTTCTCCCAATATGATGATTGTAAGCCTGTTCTAAAATGCATGTAACATCTATACTAACAAATGGATTTCATCCAAAATTGGCACAACAATAAACCATAATATTTCAGACTATTTATGACCAACACATACATGACATAGTTGCCAACATGAATTTACGTGCGCAGATAGATCTAATGTCTAACTTCATATAACGTCCATATTATCCATTGCACTTCATCCAAATTTTGTAAGCGCATTCTGTACCTTTAGAGATGGAACTAAGAATATATTCAGTCACCAGGGCTGCCAACTGTAGTGTTCTATTATGCTACATTATGTCAGGTATATTTCGAACTAATTTGAAATTTCGATATTACCAACTAAATTTCGTTATTATTCTAGATAGGCCCATATAGATTAATCATTGGCATGGATCATAATTTTTAAGAATTGACATGAATCATACATTTTAAGAAAAGTAGGCTTTTAGTTCGTCACGAATTTTCTTGTTAGCCTAATTTTCTCGTTTTTCAAAAATGAGGAAAAAGTAGACATATGAGATCGATCCGGACAAATGTGTGTCTGTCTGTCTATCTGTGTGTCTCCCCCTATCAACTCCTAAACGGCTGCAGCAATCGAAACCAAATTTGGTAACAGTAAAGATCTATAACTGAATAATTCACGCCCATATCTGAAATTGACGTCAGTACTACCAACTGCTGAAAAATTGCAATAGAAATTTCAGCTCTACGTTGGATATCTCAGAAGTTATGCATGTGAACTATTCCAAGATTGGCACACATATATATAATCAAATTGCAGATTAATTTTCAGAAGTCTATAAATGCCAGTGTTGCCAACATGATTCTAGGTCTGCCGATAGGTCCAATTTTTAAATGCATGTAACTTCTATACTATCGATTGGATTTCAACCAAATTTCGTATGTACTATGTGTACTACAAAATATATGACTGCGCGTATTCTAAAGAGCCACTAGGGCTGTCAACTGTTTATACACTCTCTCTCTCTCTGTTTTAATAACCCTAATATTAATATATCATAAAATATGCAAGCCAACAGCTCTAAACTTTACTCACGCATAGTACCTGCCATTCTACCTCAGTTTGGTGTAACTTATAACCATTGCTGCCAACACGATTCTAAGCCTGCTGATATGTCCAGTTTTTAAATGCATATGACTTCTATACTAACAAATGGGTTTTAACCAAATTTAGTATGTGCTTTGTGTAACATAACAGTTGATACCCGTCAAAACTTAACGATCATTGGGAAGAAATTACTGAAGGATTCTCTTATACAATATGTATATTTTGAACGATTACTTTTTGACACTGTTGCAACTTTAAGGCCGTCGAAAGATCGACTTCGCAACATATAACTGGCCATGACTAAAACCTTGATGAGGCAAATAGAGACCTACACGTTCCAGAGTTCCCCATTGAGCTTTATTGAATGCGATAAAGTACGCCAAGCGAATTGGAAATTGACAAATTGATTTGCTTCCACATATACTTACTCTAAAAGTTTGAGCCATAGAGCCGCAACAATATGTCCCCCCCCCCTTTATTAATTCTCATAAACAAAGATCTCAGCAAGACGCGGCGGGATCAGCCATTTCTCTGGTGGAATAGAGCCATTGTGCGCAAGCACGGGAGCGACAAATATTACATTTTTCTTTAATAATTTAAAAATAGACCCTAACATATATTTTCCCTTTAATGACACTCTGCAAATCTACATGCGAAGAGCTCTCGTTAGAATGTTATACGAAGTAGATCAGTTAAGACGTTATCTCAATCACGCGGTAACAAAAGTCAGCTTAGTGCTTTAAATATATAGATTAACTAGGGCGCCCTTACTGCTCCACAGCATTATTTTTCAGTATTGGAATTGAAAAATTACGACATTATGTAATAGTTTATAACCTTTATTGCACAATACTTCTTTCCTGACAATGTTCGCTGTGCGTCGACCCTTAGGTTTGATTTCTACTTCTACATATTTAAATGATTTTCTTCGGGATAAGGCAACATAGAACAGTCCATGGCCTAAAACAGGATCAGATAAGTAGATTCCAACTCGATGAAACGTTTGACCCTGCACTTTGTTGATTGTAATACAAAACGCTTGTGTAATAGGACATTTCCGTCATTAGAACCAAAGATATGATTGTTACAATGAGAAAAAATGTTGAAAAAACGAGATGTAATATCGAATGTTCACTCATAACATTCCTCAGAATCGGCCGATTCGAATAGTTAACAGCTCAAATGAAAGCGCTAGATTCACGGAGTGTTCTTGGACCAAAACGTACTGCGTACCTAATTTGAACCAGAGATATGCTTGCTTCAAATTTGGAAAAAGTTGGAAAAAATAGAAAAAATCAAATACCGGTAATTTGAGAAAGGCGGAATTTAAGTGATTTGTAATACTTGATGACAAATCTGTGCATAAATACCTTTCATAAAAAAGGAATGAAGGAAATCGACCGGTTAGAATGGCCGCACGGACTCGGATAAGTTTTCATAAATATTTTTAGCCTACTTTTCACATTTTGCAAAAATGAGGAAAAAGTAGACTTATGAGATCGATCCGGGAAAATGTCTGTCTGTCTGTGTGTGTGTGTGTGTGTGTGTGTGTCCCCCTATCAACTCCTAAACGGCTGCAGCAATCGAAACCAAAATTGGTATGAGTAAAGATCTATACCGGGACATCTCAACGTCATACTTGAAAATGATGTCAGTGCTACCAACTGCTGAAAAATCATAATTGAAATTTCAGCTCCATGTTGGATATTGTTTTAGTCCCTTGGTTGGGGGGTAGTTGGGATAAAACACGGTTGTGTTACTGTGTTAATTTAGAAGACTGTTCCTGGGTGAGAGTAGCTTCCCGTTGCTGGGAGAGCTTACTAGTGTAGTGTGTTGGTGTTTAGTGTCTAACATTTTGGGGGTATTCCTGCAAGATGCGAGTGTCTGCTAGGGGATGGATCTCTAAATGCAGGCTACTATACTGGCCTGCCAGCCGGGCGGAATGAGTAATACAATAGACGTGCTAAGTCAGCGGCTCGACGCTATGCAGTCGAGTCGCGTGCTGTGAGTACAATGTAGTCTGACAAAGTAATTACTGGCTACTACAGTCACGGGCAATTGTGACGAAGGTCAGGTGGGGTATGAGGATGTGAAGTGGAGTGTAATTAGTAATGCAAGTGTAGCTTACTGACCATGTATTTATTGTCAGTAGATGTAGATTGGTATGTCCCTCTTGGGGAATTTAGACAAGTATAAGATATAATTTGTGTGTACAAGTTAGGGGTAGGTGTTTACAAGAATTAAAGGAGTCTGAGCACGGCTGAATCTCACCTGGTGATAAAACTGGAACATACGTCGGACAGGGCCGCTGGCGAAGCACAGAGTAGAACAGATAATGGCTCCAGTTTGGACTCCATTCTTATACCTTCCGGCGCTGCTTGGTCAGCGTTGCGTAAATGTAGCTGCCCCAGATAGTTGTTAGTGTAAATGTTTGTGTATGTTTTGCAAGTAGTTGGCAAACCTCCCAGGCTGGGTGGCCGCCGCTTGCTGTGTATAGATAATGTCCTGGTCTTATGGTGATCGGCACCTGGTAACTAAAATCCGTTACCAGGGTACTGCCCCCCAGGGCTGTACAAGTCCCCCTCATCGATTAGTTCGCGTCCTCGCGAACGGGAAGTAGAGTGGGGGTGTCGATGTGATGGTTTCTTCTTGGTTTCTCCTTGTACCTCTTCTTCTTTGTCTTCCGTGTCGGTGTCGTGTAGGTGTAGCGATGTCGTGGTGATGTGAGACCAGCGTGTGCTCAGAGGGGTCGGTTTTGGGTGTACATAGTTATACATAGTTAATCTAGAATTGCTCATTTTAAAAGTTGCCATTTGAAATAGTAATAATAAAAATACAAAAAAATACATGACCTTGACATTGTATATATATGTTGGTGTTATCCAGGGAGGAAAAAAAACATGGCTGGACGGGTGGTTGTGCCGTCTTGCGCTGTGTGGAGGAAAAAATTGCTCCCTGCAGTGTATTGTGTAAAAGATGGATGAATATAGCAAAAATAGGTGCCCCAGGGTATAAGTTAAAGGAATATATCAGAATGATTTATTGTTGGGATGAAACGGGACACCTTTACAAATTTTATCGTTAGTGGAAAGAAAATGAAAGAAAGCATAATCAGTGTGCGTGTATATATGTACATTGGAGAAAAAAATATAACAATATTCGCCGTGGCGATGATGGCAATAATGGTGCCGTATACAGGATGGTGATAGTCCTGTGGTAATTATGGTAGCATTGTATAGTGACATTGGTAGTCATGATGATGATAACAGGTATGACCTGATAATAATAGTAATAATCATGACATTTATAATATTTATAATAATTTATAAATAAACATAATATACATAGTAATAATAATGACCATAGTAATAATGATGGTTGCCATGTTAGTACTCTATGTATAGGTATATTATCCAACCATGTGGAACATGTACGTGTATAACGTTATCATGATATGACGAGAAAATACAAAATAATTTACAACTATTATATATTACCTTGTAGAGCTCCTTTAAGTGGCCAGTTATTTTATACCTTTTGCGCTGTTAATTCTCTACCTTGCTTCCGAAGCGTCCTTAAGTGGCTGTTCCCGCTAGGGTTCAGTGGCTAATCCACTGTCTCATTTTGTTTTCTCTTTTACCCTAGTGGTTTTCCCACCGTGGTTAGGAATTCCACCTTAGCGTCGAAGGCGCGGTGCTTACAAGCGTTGGGCCGCCCTTAGACACTGAATCCACGCTTCATTTGCGTGCATAATGTGTTTTTGTGTTCATTGATACTCAGTATTCCACGGTTACTGTGCATCGTTGACCACTGTGCTGTCACCGTTAAGGGGTGCAACTGGAAGTATGTGAGAGTGTATGTGTTTGTGACATAGGAGAGTGTGTACAAGTTGGTGTTGGAAATATATTTACAAAAGGCATGTTTATGCTCCTCGTCCTCTGTAAAACAAAATGCCTTAATGGCCATTTATCTGGAAACATGTAAATTCTGTCGCTTCCTTGCTTTCCTGCAAATAGAGTATATTATTACAATACATATAGCTTTTCAATCGCTGCGCATAGTGTAAAAAAACCAATTATGGCGCCGCTTAAGTCTAATTTAGGCTAGGTTAGTCAATGTTAGTCTAGCTTAGCCTATGTGTTGTCGGGCTTACCCTGGTAACGGATTTTAGTTACCAGGTGCCGAGCGCTGTTATCTTAATCTAATTTATGCTATGTGTTGTCGGGCTTACCCTGGTAACGGATTTTAGATACCAGGTGCCGATCGTGCTATATTAATTTTAAAAAAAGTTTGGCCTAAACTATATTAATTAATACTAAATGAAAAAATATCCTGTATATACATGCCGAGGTGGACCTTAACCTAATGCCGAAATGTGGTATGCTACTGTTTTGTAACAGTGCTTATTAAATTTGCTTAAATCTAAGTTGCCTTTGAAATGGCACTGTAACTTATACGCTAGAATTTTGATGGAGGCTCGTCCGGTCGATTTCTCTCCCGGGGGCCCTTGTAACCAATTGCTGAGACCGGAACCCAACAATGGCTCGTAGTCCCCTCCGTCTTAATACTAATTGTCGACATTACCTTATGAGTAATTAATAAATTAATAGTAATTAATAAAGTTCTGAGCGCCTGCGCTGCTAAAAAGCAAACGCCTCGCCCTGCTATCCTGTTGGTCGTTGTTATACTTGCCTCTGTCGGCATTATTCTTCATTTATGATTTGTTTATGTTTATTGCTGGGTTGCCCACGAGACCCCATGTGAGAGCTCGCCGCATTCCTCATTTACATCTCTGGCCGCCCGGTGAGTGACCATTTAAGCTCTGGGGACCCGGTGTCATCCATTTATGTGGGCACGGAACCGAATGATCGCATTCATTCCATACGCATTATTCATTATTCATTTATTATCATTTATTTGTTAGATCGTCTTCACCTCGCCTCGCGGGGCAAGGACTTGGCGGATCTAGGATTGATCCCGCTGAATCCTGAGATCCTTCTTCACTTCACGCGAATGGAAGACTAACATCCCGCCATAGAAGCTCTACTTAAGTTACATTCTAACTAGAAGTCTAGTCCTAGTGTGGTCGTCTCTAGGTTTGTCTCCTGAGTCTAGTGTGGAGCTGGCTAATTCTCCCACCAGCCGTCAAAAGTCTCCCCTGCAGGTTTTGGCTTCGATGACCGTGGTGCATAGTGGGTATAACTGTCTCCGACAAGGGGGGTAGGCTAGACGCACCCCTAGATCTTGACGTTTGCCCGCGCCAAGCCATCGATGCTTCAACCTTACGTTTGTCAGTCATTCGGTCAACTGGGTCAGGCCTCCTCATCGCCTTCTCCAGCTCTGTTCCTGTGTGGCGCCTCTGCCTTCCATTTAAACTCTCATCACCACCCAGTGTGATGTCAGACTCCTTTTATTAAAAAAAATAAGTGTGATTTGTAAATAAGTTTGTGTGTATCATGTAATTATGTAAGATTTTAAGTGTTCTGGGGTTGTAGAATATTCTAAATGCATAGTCTACTTTAGGCCTGTAATTGCACTGTCGGATTTCCAGCGGTAATGCCTTGGTAATTTCCTGGAGGCGTTAGTGGGTTTGTAGGGCGTTGGGTCCCTTGTTATTGGGATCCGGGGGTGTTATTTGCTGAATGGGCTTAAAGCGTGGTAGGAAAGGGTCGTGCATCGTTGGTCTCCATGTTAATGGTGGCCGGGAGCCGATGATGCTGCTAGGATGTCTTTACAGTGAGGGGGATGGGGTAGGTTTTTCCCAAGTGTGCAAAAAATTTTTTAAAAGTGCCATGCAGGTGTGGTAGTAATAAACCCTGGTATGTGGGTGGGATATTCCATGCATGGGGATGGCTATGAGGCGTATCCGCTCTCATTTGAGGATAAGGTATGGGTCGAGGTATAATAACTCTATGTCCCTTGCATGCGGGATTATTTAGTAAGAAAATATTTGTTAGTGTGAATGCGGCCTCATCTCTTTACATAGAGATGTGCATTAGCTTGATATTGTTTCCGACTCACCCCTAATACTCGGGTGTAGGCATTTGGGACCAGGGTGTAGCATACCCGAATTTTGGGTAGACGCATGAAGTCTATCAACCCCGATATATATTTTGGAATGTAGTCTAGCTGTTTTATGTGTTTGTGTGTTTGTGTTGGATAGTGTTGTAAGTGACAGGTTATGTAGGGAGAGGGGTGCTAGGATGGTATCCCGTAGTTGGTATCTTGGCCATCCTGATGGCACTACCCATCTCTGCTCCTGTCATTCTCACTTGGTCACTATTTGTTTTCTATCCGCTCCTTGGGATGTGCACTGGTGAAATTGAGATGCCATAAGGCATCTACTATGTTCTAGAATACCAGTCTGTAGAATGCCTTTGGGTCTGTGATACCCACGTTGTGTATAAATGTTTGTGTCTGTGGGCGTCGCCTTCGGGCTGCCCTTTGGGATGGTTAAGTGCGGTGACGCTGTGGCGTCACGGCCTAATGTGGTCTCCTATTCATACCGTTAGGGTAGCAAGTGATTATAAGTGTAAATGGTCATGTTCTGATCCCCTATGATGGTTTTTAAAGGTAGAAAAGAAAACAGGAGAAGAAGTTATTGGGGGGGGGGGTTGTTCACTCAGGGAATCTGTCTGTATCCGCCCCTGATTGGTGGGCGCGTGTGAGAAGGACGTGGCCGTGTCTGTGATTAGCGCGGCTGCGTGTGTGTGGTCGCGTACCGCTGCAGCACGCTGGCGCGTGGGCTGTTATCGGATAAGTCTTATCGTGTGTCGTGTGGCTAATTGTCAGGTGACGCGTGTAGCTTGTTAACATCCTTGTATACATGCTCCTGTGTTCCTAAGATGAATCCGGCCTATAGTATTTGTACATCACTGGATGCCCGGCCTATTGTGAGAGCGCTGAATCCTGTGTCAACTGTATGCTATTATTATTGTTTGTTTGGTATGATAGTATCATCATGGTCGCGTGTCATTATCACGTCTGGCTATGCTGGGAATGTCTACCAGTAACAGTGCTGCAATGCACTGGAATTCACAACTCAGTGTTTTGTTGTGTTTGTTTTTGCGTCCTTGTATACGGAAAGTCTCTGATTTTACGTATGGCGGCTGACGGAACGTGACTTTTGCCATTGTCCGTATGTTGACATTTTTTTGCATTCTGGGAGGGACAATGTGTTAATTTGTCCTGTTTTTGCTACCGATGTTGTGTGGACATTTCTTCCGCAAGACCTTTGCCTTGTGTAATTATCTGTAATTTGTGTCTAGGAAATCTATTTCCTATGTTCGGGGTAATCCAAATTTGCCATGATTTCTGGCCGTAGAAATGTGGTGTTAGCTGTTTTGTGTCTGTGAGAGTGGCGTCCCCCGTATCTAGGTTTCGGGCGCTATGGTTCAGAGAAAAGTATCTTGTGGTCCCCGTGGGGGCCTAGCATTTTCGGTACGCCCCATATTGGGAGTCCCGGGGTCGCTAATGCCCTAGGTAGGCTGTTGTAGCGAGTACCTTGGAACGAATCTATGCTCCTGTATGTATGTATGTATGTTAAAGAACCTCCCTGTGTTCATAATTGTGTGGCTCACCCGTTTATGTGCTTGTGTACGGCACTATTGCAATGCATTTGTCACCTCTAGTGTATGTTTAAAGCGTGTACTCTGTGATAACATGCCATTTATATATGCATAATTTAAACATTCTAATGCCTATTTTCACTCTTGGCTCCACTCTATGGGGCACAGTGTCTGTATGGAACTCTATGGTTTTTTCTGTAGGGGATGGTGTATGCATGACATTTGTGGGATGCTGCCCGTGTAATTATCTGTTCCCGCGTCCATATTCCTGGTTTTGATTTGGACCTAACTGCGGGTTGCCTTAATTTTGGCCAATTTCCGTCTAGGTGGGAATGAATTTTCCCCTGTGAATGGGTCTGTCTGGTGTCTGGCCGCGCTGGCTGAGTTTTCTGACTTGTCATGATGAAAAACCCGTGTTTTGTATGTAAGTGATCTTTCGTCGGTCGACAATTCTTGTTTTCCACGGCGTCCGTTTTATTGGGCATTCGGACCCGTAATCCCGTGTAATGCTCCGTGTTTTATGTCTGCGTTGTCTGTTGGGATTTGTGCGTCCCTAGTGTGGCCTCTGATTGTTTTGCCGTGCCAAAAATGCCATTGGCTAGCGTCCTTTTCGGCACGTTTGTATTGTGTTTCTGTGTGTTCGCCCATGCCTTGGTCTAAGGCCTTGGTACTACAAATTTTGTGTTTTATGTACCATGTATTGTGTGTTTGCGACACGCGTATGAAAATATACGTTAGTGTGAGTATTTTATGCCATTCGGGACGACCCTCGTACCCTATTTTCGGGAGTTATCGGGTTTTGAAAATGGCGTGAATGATTGTGTCTGTCACAGCCGTAGTGAAAGCACTCCTTGCCCTTTGGGTACTGGTGAAGGTCGCATGCTCATGTATGTGTTATCGCTGACCTGGCGATAGTATTACGTTTCAATTGTGTAGGAAGTATTTGCTTGCTTGTCTGGCGGCCCGCTTGCCACATGTGCCGAGACGATGTGTGTAGGTTTGCTGAAACGCCTTTCTAATGTTTGCATATACAGTGTGGTGCCTTGGTTTCCTCGTAATGGAAAAGAACCTACCTCTGTTCATATATTGTGTCCCCAAATTTTGTGTTATTGTAGGCGAGGGGTGAATATATTCCTGTTAGTGGTAGTTAGACGTCTTTATGTACGTGTGTCTCCGGGCCCCTAGTCGCGTGTTTGGTGACTAGGTGTCGGAGGTGGTTTTATTAATTTGTGCATATTAATTCCTGTTTAGTGTGACTGTCCCTTATTGCTCTATCCTCCAATTGGATAGTTACCCGACCTTGCATTCCTGGTATTCAGAAGGTCGCAGGTTCGAGGCCGTCTTTGTCCAGGGTAATCATTCCTGTTGCCTTTTGGCCTGTGTCTCCGGGACAGTTTTGTCAGTGTTATTGCCTGTTTTGTGGCAATTTGAGCTTACTGTGTGCCTTCCAGAAATATGTGGGTTTTCCCAAAGTCTGGGATTTCACCCTATGGTGTTCATACTGAGCTTAGCAACTGTCGGAGGGGATGAGAGAAATTTTCCCGTCCTGTGACGCACGTTTTGCGCAGTGTCTTACGATGTGACATTGTAATATGACATAAAATGTTCACTCCCGTCTTATGTTTATGTATTTATAAGGTATATTTTCCCTTACTGGATACCTTGTCTATGGCATCTGGGAAACATGTCTTATAGTATGGTTCTGTGTGAATGAAGGCTAGTGCCTATGGAAAGTTGTATAATTATGTGTTTTCCATTGCCGTGCGCGTGAATGTGTGTTGGCCCTCTTTGGGATCCTGGGTTCGGTCTCATGCGAGTCCCTACCCTTTTTATCATATTCGGCCTGTTTTTATGGCAACTGTGATGACCGCGTTTCCTCAAAATATATTGCCGTTTTTCCCCTGAACTGTGTGTGTTATCCCCTGGTATTGTACGCTTACTTTAAGCGACACCATGGGGGACGAGAAAAATTCCTGCTATGGGCAGTGTAAAAAAATAAGAAAAATAATGACATGCACTTATGGCTTAAATATGTCTGTAGCATGCAAATTATATAGTTTTGTGCCCGTGTGTTCTGTGTTAACCCTCTACAGAGGTGGAACCTGTCCTTTGTGTGTCAATTGTAATGTTTCCTGCATGTAAAAGAACCTACTCGTGTGTATGTTTGTGATGCAAGTGACATTAGTGTATGTTATATACAAACCCTGGTGTCTATTTAAGACATGTACGTCATGATCTGTGAGTACCTATGCATATAATATAAATCCTTCTGTGCGTGCATGATCCTAATACATATGGGAAAAATTGCGTCTATGGGAGCCTATGGTTGTTATGTGGGCGTGTGATTTATGTTGTTCAATAGGTGTCGTCTGTGGAATTGTCTAACACTGTATCTATAGCCATGGCTTCGATTGTATTATGCCATGTGCGTTGCCTTCTCCCTAGGCCGCCTTCAATTATTGGAAGAGTGGATTTCTTTCATGGTGAAAGTTGTTATCCACGTCCGAGCGTCATTGCTCGAGAATGTGAATACTATCGCCCTGTCACCAAGACATAGGCCCCTGATACCCATTGGGGTGCTTCTTTACTATTTTCTGGAGGGGTTTGTAGCAAAGTAAGTCTGGGTCTACGTTCATCGTAGTGTCTCGATATTGGCCTGACTGTGTTTGTGCCTGAGGGGCTGATTGCGTGCCGCGCTACCCTGGCAGTGTCTATAGGGGTGTGTGTCCCCCTGTTGAACTGGCCTTGTGGGGTAGGTAATAAAACCTTTCTTATACCCCGTGTATTGTATATTTGTGGCTGGTCAGTGTGCACAGGCGTGCGTTTTGCACCCTGAGGGGCTGAAAGCAACACCCTCTTGTGCATTGGTACTGGGGATGCACATGTCAGTGTCCGCCTCCATTCTGGCGAAATCGCCCTCTGAACTAGCGGTAAAGGTCGTGTATTTGTCTGTGATTGCCCTGTCAATGTATTAGAGGGTAGTCCAACCGATTTCTGGCCTATGGCCACGGTAGACTCCTTCCCGTGTGTTTTGTTAGTGTCTGAGATGGACATCCGTGCGAATTGCTGCGTTAATGTGTCTATGCCTATGTCCTCTCTAGGCTGGGCTGGTGGCCCAGCCATGAACTCAAAAATGGCCTTGTTGGCGTGGAGCTTCCTATATTCTTCCCAAATTTGGGCGTACTGTCTATTGAGGCATATGGCCTGTTCGGCAACTTTGGTGCCATTAGTCCCTATCCGTTGGCGTTCTCTGATGTTTGTTTCCGATTGCAGGAACATGAATTCGTGTCGGCAGTGTAGTTGCCAGTGTGCCTTAATGATTTGTGTACGGAGGGTGGGGATTTTCGCTCGAATCTTTCGATTCTTGGCGCTGCGGAGTGGCCGGACAAGTGCCCTTATAATTCGCATATACTGGGCGTGCAGTAGCTGCTGATACCTTTTGAGGTAGTCCTGTCTTGTTTCAAAGACCTTGTGCCAGGCAATTAACTCCTGGTACTCCCCAATGCTCCTCAGCACAGCTAGACAGTATAATGGGGCCATGCTGGATGAAGTGTATGTATAAAAAGAACTATGTGTGTTTTGCAATGTATTATATTTCTGATTCTTTCCAGGGGGTGGGGGTGGGTGGGTTGATTAAAATTTCCCTTGTGTTGCTAGAGTGCAGGGAAAAATAATGCTTTCTTTAAAAAAAATTGTACTATCGCTTGGCTGTGTGCGGTACGGATTGTTTCTACCACGAGGGCTCGTTGCATGAGTCCTACCCTTATTGTGCGTGGTAGCAGCGCCTCCACCAAATATGTTTTAATCCCTTGGTTGGGGGGTAGTTGGGATAAAACACGGTTGTGTTACTGTGTTAATTTAGAAGACTGTTCCCGGGTGAGAGTAGCTTCCCGTAGCTGGGAGAGCTTACTAGTGTAGTGTGTTGGTGTTTATTGTCTAATCTCTTGGGGGTATTCCTGCAAGATGCGAGTGTCTGCTAGGGGATGGATCTCTAAATGCAGGCTACTATACTGGCCTGCCAGCCGGGCGGAATGAGTAATACAATAGACGTGCTAAGTCAGTGGCTCGACTCTATGCAGTCGAGTCGCGTGCTGTGAGTACAATGCAGTCTGACAAAGCAATTACTGGCTACTACGGTCACGGGCAATTGTGACGAAGGTCAGGTGGGGTATGAGGATGTGAAGTGGAGTGTAATTAGTAATGCAAGTGTAGCTTACTGACCATGTATTTATTGGTCAGTAGATGTAGATTTGTATGTCCCTCTTGGGGAATTTAGACAAGTATAAGATACAATTTGTGTGTACAAGTTAGGGGTAGGTGTTTACAAGAATTAAAGGAGTCTATGCACGGCTGAATCTCACCTGGTGATAAAACTGGAATATACGTCGGACAGGGCCGCTGGCGAAGCACAGAGTAGAACAGATAATGGCTCCAGTTTGGACTCCATTCTTATACCTTCCGGCGCTGCTTGGTCAGCGTTGCGTAAATGTAGCTGCCCCAGATAGTTGTTAGTGTAAATGTTTGTGTATGTTTTGTAAGTAGTTGGCTAACCTCCCAGGCTGGGTGGCCGCCGCTTGCTGTGTATAGATAATGTCCTGGTCTTATGGTGTTGCCAGTTGGGGTGGTTTTGGTAAAAGATGGGGGTGGCTCTCAAGGGGTACTGCCCCCTGGGCTGTACAATATCTTGGAATATATACATGGGAACTATTCCAAAAATGGTACTTATATAGATAATAATACATCAGTTTAATTTTCAGGAGGCCATACATGACAGTGTTGCCAAAGTGATTCTAGGCCTATTGATAGGTCCAATGTTTAAATACATATAACTCCTACACTATCAATTGAATTTCAACCAAATTTCGTATGTACTATGAGTACATAAACTGATATGACTGAGCGTATTCTTAAGAGCCACCAGGGCTGCCAACTGTCAATAAATGCTCTCTCCATTTTTTATCCAAATACCAATATATCAGAAAGTATGTAAGCCAACAGACTTAACCTTCGCACGCGTATAGTGCCTGACATTCTAGATTAATTTGGAGCAACTAATGTATGTCAGTGCTACCAAGATGATTGTAAGCCTGCTGATAGGACCAATTTTTTTAAATACATGTTACTTCTATACTATCAATTGGATTTCAACCAAATTTCGTATGTGCTATGTGTACCATAACACATATGACTATGCGTATTGTTAAGAGCAATCAGGGCTGCCAACTGTTAATAAATGCTGTTTATATTCTTTACCCTAATATCAATATAGGCTATCAGAAAGTATGCAAGCCAACAGTTCTAAACTTTGCGCACGTATGGTACCTGCCATTCTAGATTAATTTGGAGCAACTAATGACTCGGGCGCATCTACGCATCTCTGATGTTGCTGATAAACTGTGTTTTGTTGATGTGTGATCTTTAAGCTTAGTGTTTTTAATATATAGATTAATTAATAAATACATGAATTAATAAATAAACAAACAAACAAAAAATAAATTAAGTAATTAATTAATTAATGAATAAAAAATAAATAAAGTAATGATGAAAACTCGTTGAGTTTGAATTGTAAAGGTTCCTTGGGAATCGCCTGACTGGACATCCCTCTCCTTTGCGCTAGTTGTACCAGACATTACCAAGAGGGGAGGGTGCATAATTGAATCCCCGAGCGAATCGGAACTCCTGAGAGAGCTATTTTCCAATACAGGAACTCCTTGCCCAAACTCGAACGGTACCAAATTAAATAAAATAGCAAATTGCATGTCCATGAGGGAATACGGCATGTCAAGTGAGAGTGATCGAATATGAAGGATCACTCATTCTGGTGGTGTGTATAGCTAGTGAGAACGTGAACATTTATATTGAAAATATATTATTTACAGCTTGAGTTGTGTGTGAATGTCCAACCTTTCCAGAGAAAATGGAGGGTAAATTATGATAGAAAATTACACTAGACTACTCAATAAGAGATGTCAGGTACAAAATTATTGAAAATGAAAGATCATTGCTACCACCGCTGAACTTCTTAAGAATTACTTACGGAACATTAAGATGTATTTTAAATGGTAGTCCAGTATTTCCATGAAATAAACTGTTAGATAAGTTTGGAAGGGTAACCATACATCCATCGATGAATATTCGATGTCAAGAAAATGGCAGGAGTTGAAGAAACGCTCTTTCTGATTTGGCAACTAACTAATGACAAGTTGTTTCGTGACGCCCCCCAAGGGCTCACGACTAGTGGGACGTGGGTTGGCGACCACGGGGCCCCAGCTGAGTTCGGCATTACTTCCACTTACTTGTGCCGGGCTCCTTTCTGTCATCATTCATATCGACCTTCCTTGGTCAATTCTTGTTCTTTTCCGACCCCGATGGTACAAGGGTATCCAAGCCCTAGGGTGTCTTTCAATTTCCCGCCTTAATTGGCTCTTGTCTAATCTTTCCTGATAACCTCATTCTTCGAGGGGTGAGCCTTCCTTCCCTTTTCATGATATCTCCTGCCTTCTGCTCAAGGCCCTCAAGGAGGCAGGGTGTATGTAGCCCCACCACTTCTGGTGCACACTGGATAGTGCTACACCCTCAAGGGCTCACGGCTGGTGAGTTCGAGAGTTGGCGACTCCGGGGGATTCCTGAGCTGGGTCCGTTTTCTCCCCCTTTTTTCCATTGCCTATGGGGTGGACCCTCTTTTGTTTCACTTTCCTGTCTGCCTTTCATGGCTCTCCTACCTTCCAAGTCCCTCAATCCTCATTCTTCAAGGGTTGAGGACATTTATTTTTCTCCTGTGCTTCATTTGCCTTATTCTTCTATTGGTTTCCATTTCTTCATCTAGTATATAAGTTAGTAGTTAGTATTAGTTATAGTTTTCATTATCATCTTCACTATCACCCAGACTATTAGGGGCCGATAACCTAGATGTTAGGCCCCTTAAAACAACAATTATCATCATGTTTCGTGACGAACTGTAGAGCCTACTCTTATTAGTATGTAAGATTTATACCCATGATTGACTTATAAATATCTATTTAGAATAATGAAGAAATTAAGTTTGTAATACTGGTATATATGATTTGTTAAAAATATACCTGCAATATTGGACAGTGTCGATTTCATAAGCCTCTTCTCTTTAATTAAAGATAACTAATAAATGCTCTCTGTATTCTTTTTACCCCCATATCAATATGTTTTTTTAGCGTATGGCTTTTAGTGCCGGGAGTGTCCGAGGACATGTTCGGCTCGCCAGTTTTGTAGCTGCTTCGAGACGGACACCCAATGGGTGAGCTACAAGTACCGTTGGGGAGGGAAGGAGGGAAGTTGGAATGTAAGGACGAGGAGTTGGAAGGTAGCGGCTGTGGCCTATAGTTAGGGACCAACCCCGGCATTTGCCTGGAAGGAAGATGGGAAACCACAGAAGACCATCTTCAAGGTTGCCGGCGGGGGGATTCGAACCTCCTCGCCTCCCGGATGTGAGCGACTGCCATCAGTCATGCCGTAACCACCACGGCTAACTCACCCGGTCCCATATCAATATAGCAGAAAATGACAACAGCTCTAAACTTTGCACACGTATAGTACCTGATATTATGGATTAATTTGGAGTAACTGATTATGTCAGTGCTGCTAAAATGAGCATAAGCCAATTTCAAAATACATATATCTTCTATACTATCAAATGTATTTCATCCAAAATTTGGGCTAAAATAGATGTAAATATTTCAGATAAATTCTGAGCAACACATTTATGACATTGCTGCCAACATAATTTAAACTGCCCTGATAGATCCAATGTCTAACTGCAATGTCTAACCAAATTTTGTATGTGCATTCTGTACCTTAAGAGCTAGAACTAACAATATATTCAGTTTCAGAAAGGCTGCCAACTGTAGTGATCTGTAAGGCTACGCTATTTCAGATATATTTCGAACTAATTCGAAATGTCAGCATTACCAACTTAATTTCGTCATTATTCTACACGAATACACGAATCTTAAATTTTATGACAAGTAGGCTCTATAGTTGATAACGGATCTACTTGTTTATGATTTACATACATTGATTGTCATCATGAATTCTTTCCTTTCTTGCCTTAGAGACAAGAGATTTAAACCTATTTATTTGTATTTTTTAACCCTTCAGAACTGACGTGCGCCGGGTCATTTTGACCCATAATCTATCACTCCCTTTTGGATGTGTAACATCTTTCCACTCGGTTGCTGGATGTATTTGTGGGAGTGATTTTGAAAAATGGGACGGAAGTGGATGAGACGGAAGTGTGTAAGACGCTTTGCCAGTTGGATCGCATCCCTCCTGCCTGCTTTAGCATCCAGAAGGGTACCATGTGGAATGTTTATCACATACTGTTTGAGGGGATGGGACCCAATGCAAGGGTCACTGTGCTGGTCGCTCAGCTGACCGGCTTGTTATGTAACTGAATCTACTCGTATCAGCTAAGTGGCACGCGCTGCTTGCTAGCAGCCGGGCCGGCTCGGGAAATACAATGGTAGCTGAGCTAGCGCTATTAGACTACCGTCTGTCACGTCTAACCGTGACGGTAATAAGGAAGGGCTTTGGGATGTAAAGAGGCGTATGGACAGTAAGACTAGTGTGATGTGTTGACCAAGTGTTTATTGGTCTGTAATTCTGAAGTATGAGTCCCTTGTAGGGAATGTAATTATGTTCACAATGTAAAGTACAAGTTGTGGGTTAAAGGCTACAAAAGTAGGATGTCTGAACACGACTGACTCACCTCTGATGACACTGGCGTAGCCTTCGGCCGTATCGTTGAAGCACTGATAATGGAGAGATCCCTTGACCTGATTAAGACGCCTTCTTATACTCTTCGGCGCTATGCTGTCAGCAATGTCTTGGCATTGCTGTCCCAGTTAATAGTATGTCGCTATGTGTAACCATTGTGCAAGGACTGAGCTGCCTTCTAGAGTGGCAAGCTGTCCTTGCTACGTTTATGTATGTTGGCCCGGCTTTCCAAGGGTTGCCCGTTGGGAGATTTAGGCAGATGATGGGGGGATGGTCTCCAAGGGGTGCATACCCCTGGGAGGCTGTACAATACGGATTAGTTTGTAACAGCAGAGTATCAAGAAGGCAGTGCGAGAGTAGAAATATCAAGTAGGCAGTGAAGAAAAAAAGAGAGTCTTGGAATTGTTATGTATTATGAGAGTGTAAAAAATAAAAGGATTTTGTGTGTGTTGATGAATGTCAAGGATAATGAAAACGGTAACAACTTCAAGGTAGGATAACATGTCAGATGTTACACATCATATGCGACTGCTGTAAGGCTCGTATCTTTTTTGGTCGTATCGTATGGATTTTAATTAAATGAACTATTCCCAATATAAAATGAGATTTATGATATATTTCAAATTTTACATGCAGAAAAATGATAATAATTTTCGAAAAAGTATAATTGGCTGTGATAGGGGCGGCAAAGCAGTCATCTCAATTCTTTTGAACAAAGGAGCTGATGACCAAGGTGTCACTACACCCTAAAAATGGATCAAGTATAACGTGAGATATGTGATTGTTCTGTACCAAAGTAGGTGGATTTTCCCCCTATTAGCCTACTTTCGATTTTTGCAAAAAATTGTGTGTCTGTCTGTGTGTGTGTATGTGTGTGTGTGAGAGAGTGTGTGTACTATGAATGTCTGTCCCCCTACCCCCCCCCTATCAAATCGAACACTGTGAAAACGAATAGAATGAAATTTGGTCCTGAGGTAGCACTGGCATAGGGCACCTCAGTGTCATGTTTTATATTGCCGCCATCTTTACCAAAACTTAATGGTGGCCACCCAAATGTAAAAAGCTTAAATCAAATTACGACCAAACTAATCATTTGATCTCTACCAAATTTTGCAACAACATACCTCTTTGTGGGAAGCATCTATTGACTGAACTAGAAGATCATCAGCCCAATAGTTTGCATATAGCGGCCATATACGTGTGCAAATCGATTCCCCATATCAATTCAAACACGGTGAAACCGAATTGAATGATATTTTTTACAGAGGTAGCACTAGCAAAGGACACCTCATATTCACATTGTATTTCAACAAGCTACTACAGCCAACATTCAATTATACTCCTTGAAAAGGACAAAGAGTTATAACAATACCTATGCATTTAGGAGGTAGTAGGCTATATGTTCTTTACTGAACAATTTTTTTTTTTACAGATTGTTACGACTAACGTAAGACGAAATTTTCTCGCGAGGACTGGCGCCATGGGTAAATCTGACCCAACCGAAAATATTATAGAAATAACTTGAGTGGTCAAAAAGCTATGGACATATTTCTTTTGCAGGGTGAAGTCAAGGCTAGCAAGGAAAATACTGTAAGCGACAGGAAATAAGGGCTGACCAATACGAAAATATAGAGCATTTTTTAAGCCTCGGGTCATGTGCCAGTCCTCACGGGCTACACAGATTGAAATTCCCTTGTAAGTTGGGCTAATATTAATTAATTACATGGATATTATTTCACGATGAGAGTGGTGATTCCCGGCAAATGCGATTGGGTACACATTTGTGTTGATCGACTGAAAGTCATGTATCGATTCTGCAAGATTTGACAGTGACTTGTAGAATTGTTCGTCACATTTCTGATTCTGATCGTCGGTAAGCAAGCCTTAGCCAATCTTAGAGCATTATCTCAAAGTACTGTATTTCACAAGTCTGTAGTTTGGAATGGTGAAGTCATTTTACAAACGTCAAGTTACTAGGCAACTACAAATCGATTAGGAAAGGTCGATAAAATAACTGAGGAGTTACACAGCCCCCCGGGCATTGCTCATGAGTGTGCCTCTTGTAGACAATAAATAGATTTATCACTCATACTATTATATTAGCTACTGTATAGAGGCGTTGAAGGAAATTACAGAGAAAATTAAGGTAGAATTGAAGTTTCAAGGTGAAATAATTACAACTCTCAGATTTTATCAAGATTGTGTCACCTTCGCCAAACCATCAGAGGATTTGAATGCGTTTATAAATAGTACGGACAAGATCTTGGGCAAGAATTCATGATTTAAATCTATAATCATAAAACAAACATAATGGAATTTGGCCGTGAATTATCAGAAACCGTTAACATCGAAGTGGCAATTGAAACGTCAAAGATTTTACTGATTTCTTTTGCGATATGCATGTGCTTTCAGCAAAATTATTGTCATTATTAATTATTTTTTAAAATCGACATTCTATCAGCTCGGCTTGACCCACGGACTCTGCGAGGGATCATTCCTCAACAACCACAAGGACAGTGACTTGGAGCTGGACACACTGTATCTGCAGATACAACTGGGGATGGCGCCAGGCAACTGCTAACTTTGGTCTAATTAAAGAAGGATAAGGAAAGGAATTTTGGAAGGAAGACGGCCGAGGACCTGTTGAAAGGAACCGTTCTGACATTTGCCTTAGGGCGAATACGAGAAAATATCAGAAAAACATTTTCAGAACAGACAAGGTGGAATTTGAACACGCGCTCCCGGGATACTAGCGAGGCACGACTGAGCGCGTGGTCACCACCGCCGCGCCGGTACATTTGTTATTAATCTACTCTTTTACATTTGATTTGAGCATCCAAGGACTCCATGTTAACAATCAGTTTCAGTTGTGTTTAGAAAACGAAAGAGAAAAATGAAACGAAAACGGAAAAAGTACGAGAAAGATGAAAACCCTTAAACGAAAACGAACAAAAAATAGAAGCAATATAGTATAAATGAAATAAAATCAAATAAAACAAAACAAAATAACATTAAAACAAACTAAAATAAAACAAAATAAGATAAAATAAAACAAAATTAAATAAAGCGAAATAGGATAAAATAAAGCAAAATAAAACAAAATTAAATTAAACAAAAGAAAACAAAAATTAAACTAAACAATGTAAAACAAAATAAAATTAAAAAAGAACAAAAACAATAACAAAGAACAAAAAACAAAAAACAGAAAAAAACAAATAACGAAAAACTGAAAACCAAAAACTAAGAACCTAACTCTTAAAACTAAACAAAAAACTAGAAACTGAAACTAAATAAAAAACAAAAAACAAAAAACAAAAAAATAAAAAATAAACCCTAAAACCTAAATCCTAAAAACTAAAGCTAAATTCTAGAAACAAAAAAAATAATTAAGAACTAAGAAACAATAATTTAAAACAAAAAATAAAATAAAATATAAATAAATTACAATAAAACAAATTCACTTATTATCTCATATTTACCAGGTCACCGTCGATATGTGATCAATTTCTACGTGATGGATTGGTTTTCCTGCTGGATGCCCTTCCTGCAGGCAACATTTTGAGAGTTAACGAGAGATTAAATGAATGAAGTTCAGCTGGGCAAGTGTTTGGTTAGAACCGGCCGTGGCCTATTGAAAAGTATCGTCGCGTTATTTGCCTGAAGTGGAAAATGGGAAACCAGAGAAAATCATTTCGTGAATATCCTACGGTGGAGACTGGCGTGTGTAGCTACCGTGGTCGTTAAATGTAACAATTAAATATAATCAAACGAGGAAAGGATAATTCATGTATGTACAATGAGGAACTCTGGTATGTAGCAACATTTGAATACCGTATTAAGCACACAATATTAATATGAAAAGGACGACCCAGCACTGGTTTGCCCCGGCGAGCAGGCAGCTCATTGTTATTGCTTGTATGGCGGATAGCGGAGCTCCTAACTTTAAGGAGAAAGTGCATGCGAGAGTTCTATTCTGTTCTTATTGATTTCGATGTCAGTCAGTCAGTGAGCCAGTGAGCCGGCGGGAAGACTTCCTTCCTGTTGGAGGGAGGGTATCCGGAGAAATTCCCCTCCTCCCTTAGTTCCTGTTTATTTTTCTCTCCTCTTGCACTCCCGTTACGATCCAGGAATTAATGGGCAGAAACCGTACAAAAACACACACGCGAACACTGTTTGTATAGCAACTGATTTAATCCAACAGGTTGTATCTCATATTTTGTGAGTATTGCAGGACCATCTAACGAACAACTAAAGTGGAGAAAAGAAAAAAAAATACAGTCAGTCTGAAAGACTAGACGTTATATCATTTCAAATGACGCATGCTACAAATGCTACAATGTTAGAAAGGCTCAGGAGGGCTTCTCGCTTTGCTCGAAGCCCCAGGACTCTTTCAACAGACTCCATTACCCATAAACTTAGGCTTCCCCCGAGGGCACCTCTTTAAGGGGCACCCTGTATTTGAGTCTGACATATTTTACAACTCTTTAAGGGTCTCCCATTATTTGAATCTGATATCTTGCAAACCTCTTTAAGGGTCACCCTGTATTTGAATTGAATCTAACATACTGTACACCTCGTTAAGTGTCACCCTGTATTTTGCTATGACATCCTGCACACCTCTTTAGGAGGCACCCTGTATTCGTATCTGGCATCTTGTATATCTCTATGGAAGTCACCCTGTATTCTTGTGTGACATCTTGTACACCTCTTTAGGAGTCATCCTGAATTCTTGTCTGACATCTTGTGCACCTCTTTAGGAGTCACCCTGTATTCTTCTCTGCCATCTTGTACACCTCTTTAAGAGCCACCTTGCATTCTTATCTGGCATCTTATATATCTCTTTAGGAGTCACCCTGTATTCTTATCTGGCAACTTGTACACCTCTTTAGGAGTCACCCTGTATTCTTTTCGCTTCGCTCGAAGCCCCAATCGCTCGACGCCCCAGGACTCTTTCAACAGAATCCATTAACGATTGACTTAGGCTTCCCGCATGTCTGCATGACGTCACGTACTCGCCGACCATTAACCATTAACTTAGGCTTCCCGCGCGGCTGCATGACGTCACCGTCTCCATCTCCGTAACGCATAACTTTTGACTCAAGCATAACGATGAAGTCGACAAGATCATTTGAAATGATACAATATCGATCTAGACATCTCTCGTATTACTGACGCCATGATGGACAGAAGGAGGACCAACAAGAATCAAGATCAAATGCAAATAATAACGAGACTCAGCATTCATGACTTCCGTCATAAGATATGCTACATGTGATCCTACCACAGCCCGAGTGAAAAATGTGTATGTGTACCATGCAACAAAAGGTGTACCATCTATCATATTTATATATTTAGCGTATCGCTTTCAGTGCCGGAAGTGCCCGAGGACATGTTCGGCTCGCCAGGGGCTGTAGCTGCTGCAGGCGGACACCAATAAGGTGAGCTACAAGTTCCGTTCAATTTCAAGTAGTTCCAACTTTCGCTACCAGATGTCACTGATACCTAGTGGTGAACTTTGACAGAGCGTTACAAAGAAATCTAACCTAGAAATTTAGCTTCACACCAGTTTAGTTAGTGGAAGGATCTCTTAAATGACATAAATCTATGACATGGGACCACCGGCTTTACTTCCCCTCTGAAGGAAGGCATACTGAAGGATTTTATCGCTCTTAGAAAATCCGACGACTTCGGCCGGGTTTGAACCCGTGATCTTGGGCACAGCAGTTCAGCAAGTTACGAACTACGCTACCGAAGCCACTATCTACCATATAATGACATGCTGCAAAAATAAACCATTTAGTGAGTTAGCCGAAAGAATTCAGAAACTCCTAAAGGAAATAGGAAGTTCTTGCTACTTAGGAAGCAAAAAAAAATACGAGCCTTACAGTTGTCGCATATGATGTGTAACATGTGACATGTTATCCTACTATGTGTGTCCCGGGAGCGCAAATCCCTTGTTAACAGTGAACTCTGTTGGCCATTGAAAAAACTTCTTGTAAAACTCCAGTGCCAAATCCTGACCGTAATGAATCATAATTGTTATTTGCTAAGACGTTGTATTTTAATCGATTGATATCATATTATGCATTTTTCAATGGAAAATTAAAAGTGTATATTGTAATATTAAAGTGCATAAATGCGCAGCTCGCATCCAGTCGGCCGTGGCGGGAGCAATCCACTGCCTATTTGATGCGAGCTGCGCTCTACACCGGCCAGTTAGTGAACCCGTGCCAGCGATGTTATTGAAAATGGCCACTTTTTGCCGATTAGGTGTGCAGAAGGTATATTAAATGGTGTTTCTCCCAGTGATACGTTCAGACATACGAAATTCAATTATTGTTAGTAGTCGGTGTTAATATACTGAATTCCTACGTTTTTTGGAGTGTTTGTTGATGCGATATAGAGTCCACATAGCCACATGGCCGACAGTACATCGAGTGCTTACATTAAATAAGAATACAGCAAAAGTAAGAAGATTTAAAGAATCGTAATTGTTTTCAGCAAATAAGTTTATAATGAATATTTTCACACCAAAGAACGACAAGTTGAAGATGATTTATTGTAGACATATCTTAAATGGGGTCTCCAAACCTTGAGCTAAACTGTATGCGATATACATTCCCCATAGTCACATGGCCTACAGTACGTCGTTGTACCGATCTCCTCCACCACGCGCGCTCATTGTTTCCGACCCGTGCTCTTCCGTCCCATTCATTTCCGTCCCTTCCACTTCCGTCCCTTTTCCAAAATCACTCCCACAAAAATGTCCAGCTACCGAGTGGAAATATGTTACACATCAATAACCAGTGATGGACGAAGCAAGACGGATATGAAGAGAGTAGGTTGGCTCGGGCAAGCGGATCATTTACACACAAAATAAATCTATTGACATAATTTAGGTATTAGGAAGTCATCTTGAAAGCCTTTATCTGGAGCGTGGCGCTCTATGGAAGTGAACCTTAGACTGTACGCTCAGTAGCAGAGAGGAGAACAGAAAAGTTTGAAATATGGTGTTACAGGAGAATGATGAAGATCAGATGGGTAGATGCAGAAACAAATGAAGAGCAAATAAGACGAGTGGGAGAGGAGATATGTTATTTCTGACAGCTGGTAATGATCAGAAGTGATAGGTTGGTAGTACACTACCAAGCCACCCAGGAATAGAAAACGTAGAAATGGAGGGGAGGGTCGAGGACAAGAACTATAGGGGTAGACCAAGGTCAGAATATAAGCAGATTGCCTCAGATGTAGGATGTGGTTGCTATGTAGTGATGAAACGATTAGCTGAGGACAGGGAGCCATAGAGAGCTGCATAAAACCAGTTACAAGACTGAAGACTCAACTTAGTAAATATTAATGCCCATTCGGGCGATTCTTCTTCATTTATTGTGTGCAATCCTGTTAGTATTTTCAATAAAGGGAAACTTTTAATTGCTTGCTTGTTATCCATGGGGATTATGACGTCAACCTCTCCTTTATTTTGCATCCGAAGTACGTTTACAGAATCGGGAACCATTCTGTTCCAAGCCTTTAACAGAACAACAATTAAATGAACTTTTAAGAGTCATACTCTCCAACATGTTTGTGACTCGAAGAACTTCAAGGAAATTTCATACCGAATGCGCCAAAACACATGGTATATTACAGTGGAATAATACATTCTTAAGTTTCCATCTCTTTTGACAGGAAATATTACTTTTCTTCCCAAATATTCTCACTGGAAGTTTCTCTAGAGTTGCCAATAACCCGAATATTCACACCAGAAACAATAGGCCCTTCATTGGCTGTAGCGCAACGGGTTCTTCTTTATGGTACATGAAGTGATGAGGCTTTGCGCAATCGATAGAGGCACTGTGTTTCTAACTGTAAGGGAGTGGGTTCGATCCTCACCCGGGTAGTGGATTTTAGAAACAAAACTACCACTTTCGGAAACGCAAATGGACCTGGAGTTCACTCAGCCTACACCAGAAATGAGTACCAGGATAATTCCTGGGAGCAAAGACGGCCAGACATGAAGCTGACAACTTCATACCATCTATACCTCATTCACGGAATCTGTGAAGTAGGTTTGCGCATGACGTCACATAGAGGAAGTGAAAAGAGAATGCTATGGGTGGAGCTTGGCAGCCCAGCCGTTGCAAGAGTTGGTTGAAGCCAAGGTCGCGCCTCCCTCCTGAGCTTGTTAGTCAGTGGCATCGCCCCTCATTGGCCCAGTCAGCCGAGTCACTTTTGTGCGCAGACTACGTATTTTCACATTGGCACTTCGATGGAGTTTAGTGCCGATCTCACAAAGGGTGGAAGCCTCGACCTTCCTCTACTCCCGGGGCCTCCATGGCCTGTATGGGTTTGGCGTTGCTTTTTTGCTTTGCATGAAGCGATATATGAGTTGTATTTCTAAGTACGGCCTGATTTTTGGTTGGTTGGTTCCTAAGTTTAGGGGCTGCGACAACGCGGTCATATAGCCCCGTGTACTTTGGGTGAGAGCAGAAACTGTCTGATAACCGTTGTTGATTGTAATGACTGTATTAGTGTGTGCTATCTGTTTCTTAATTCAAGTAAGGACTGCAGACTTTTTGAATTTCTCAAATAGTTCCTACTTTTGACACCAAACGCCACCGTCAACGACTACTAGTTCAGAACTTAGCTACTAGACGCCACCGCAGTCGGCTCTTAGCAACGAACGTAGAAACCTAAGGGCGTTCTTTACATTCCTAACCTATCCAATTTAGCTTCACACAGTTGTAATTAGTGGAAGGTTCTTTAACATGCCATAAATCTATGACATGGGACCACCGGCTTTACTTCCCCTCCGAAGGAAGGCATACTGATGAATTTTTAACGCTCTTAAAAAAATCCGACGGCTTCGTCCGGGTTTTAACCCGCTATCTTGGGCATAGAAGCTCAGCATGCTACCGACTACGCCACCGAAGCCACCAAATAGGGAGGTTAAGGCTGCTTGAGCTTCTAGCTCTTGCAGTAAAGGGAGGTCGTGCGCCGTTCGCTACTCCTGTCCGGGCGCGGATACCAAGAGCCCGCTGATGAGCCAGCTTGTTGTCCTAGGCGAAACCCCGCACATGACACGGCACAAGCCTCGAAAAATTGCTCAGTTTTAATATAATGGCCGTGAAGGCCCACATACCATTTCAAATGTTAATTTATTATTTATGCCAGAAACCGACTCCCGTCGACAAACTGTAGACTACTACATGGCAGGCAGGGAAGTAGCCAAATGCCGAAAGAAAGAATGTGGAAGTAAGTGAGCTACACCCGCTGCACGGATATACTCCTCCAAGACATGGATAGAAATCTAGGAAGAGATTTTTACAGTCAACATCTCCACTTACCACATCCTCCAACATAGCCAGAGAAGAACTGTGGGCAGCCAAAATCAATAATCTTTCAACAGAGGTAACACCAGCAGAATGCTTACCAGCCAGACACAACTTGGACTGTACCACTTGGAAATCACTCAACAGAATACGTTCAAATGTTGGGAAAACTAAGGATAACGTAATCAAATGGGGATACCTACAAGAATCAACACTTTGTGAATGTGGAGAGGTACAGACAACAAAGCATCTGTGTTAGTGCTTATGTTGCCCTAATTCTTGCAGTGAGGAATTGTTTAAGTCACAAGAAAATGCTATAGCAGTTGTTCGTTTTTGGGCAAAGACAGTTTTATTATACTGTGTGTGTATATATATGTACGAAGGTGGATCAAAAAGTTAGTTGCACTAACGCGCTACAGCAGCGCGCTGTGTGTCGCAAGGGTGTGCACAGCGGAGGAAGGGTCAGACACTGCCCACACATCTGTTAGGCAGGTCGCTGTGGTGTCTCGTCTTGTATGGTGTGAAGAGCGGCCAATAGCAATGGCGCGTCGACTGGACGTTCACTCCAAATATGAGGTGCGTGCGACAATCCGATTCCTCTGGGCCAAAAGGAAGAATTGCACGGACATTCATCGTGAAATTAGTGCTGTGTATGGGGAGCGGCCCTTTTCCCAGCAAGGGATCGTAAACTGGTGTCAGGAATTCGAAGCCGGATGCGCGGATATCACGGACGAATATGGCGAGGGCAGGCCCGCAACGTCCAGGACCCGTGAAAATGTCAACAGTGTGAATGCGATCATTAGACAGAACGGTGGTCGACATTCCCAGACCGATGAGGAGGTGAAGGCCGCTGTCTCCGTGTGGTTGCAGAACGCTGGAGGAACTTTCTATGCATCCGGCAACGACAAATCGGTTGTGCGTTCGCAGATATGTTTGGAGTCTCTTGGAAACTACGTGGAGAAGTGACGTTACATTGTATGTTGTTATAGGCGTGTTGCTGTGTATAGGTGGTGTAATAAATGGCCATAACTGGGAAGTGCAACTTATTTTTTGATCTGCCCTCGTAGAACCAGAATTTTATCCCGGACCCCTCGAGTGACAGACAAGAATGCTAACTGCTACGCCTGGAAGTGGATAATCCGCAATGCACAGTGATGATTAACAGATGCTGGTGACTTCCTTTTTCCCAGCAACGAAATATGTGTTTCATATCAGTATTTAGCCGGCCCCGTGGTGTTGGGGTAGCGCGCCTGCCTCTCATCCGGAGACCCCGGGTTCTATTCCCGGCTCCGTCAGGGATTTTAAAAACTGACGTGAGGTCCGGGACGGGGTGCACTCAGCCTCGTGAGGACAATTGAGTAGCTGTCTGGCAGTGAGGCAGCGCTCCGGTCACGAAAGCCAGGATTAACAGCCGAGGGGAACCGATGTGATTCGGTGGCGTAGTAGGTAGCATGCTGAACTGCTGTGCTGAAGATAGCGGGTTCAATCCCGGCCGAAGACGTCGGATTTTTTAAGAACGTAATAAATCCTTCAGTATGCCTTCCTTCGGAGCGGAAGTAAAGCCGGCGGTCCCATGTCATAGATTTATGGCATGTAAAAGATCCTTTCACAGACTAATCTTGTGTAAAATTAAATTGTTAGGTTAGATTTCGTCGGAACGCTCTATCAAAGTTCCAACGTTCACCACTGGGTATCATGGATATCTGGTAGCGAAAGTTGGAACTACTTGAAATTGAACGGAACTTGTAGCTCACCCTTTAGGGTGTCCGCTGGAAGCAGCTACAGACTCAGGCGAGCCGAACATGTCCTCGGACACTCCCGGCACTAAATGTCATACGATAAATAAATAATTAAATAATACCCCAATATCTGCAGGCCAAATGGCTGGGCAGCGTTCGCTAGGTAGGCCTAGGCCCTTCATGGGCTGTAGTGCCAGGGGTTATCAGTATTTAGGTAACTTCAGATAACCTGTGTTATTGTGTTAGTTGTATTATTGTGTTTATTCGTCATTAAGATGACGATTGGGAAGGAGGCGGCTGTGGGCTTAAGTTAGGAGTAGAAGTGGAAAAGCACGAAAACCACTTCAAGGATGGCTGTAGTTGGAATCATGTCATTTTTTCCTCACAAGGCTGAGTGTACCTCGTTCCAGTCCTCAGACCTGAATTACATTTCTTGACAGAGTCGGAAATCGAACCGGGACCTCTGCGGTGTTTTTAGAAAATACAGTCTATTAAAAGTTATACTGTATAAATAAGTAGAACACAGTTTAAGAGAGAACTTTTATATGTAGATATTAAACGAAGAAATGAAGATAAGAACTTATCCTGAGGATTGGAACATATACAATGGTTCAGAAGAAAAAATACTCCTCTTCAAATACTACACGCACGCCGGAACAAATTAGTTTCCCTGTAATCTCATAAAGGTAATAAATGAATAAATAAAAATGCCAACGTCTACATCGAAAATGAAACATTTTTAATTTCAAAGAGCTCCAGGGTAATTTTAATGAAAAGTTAATAAATGCTAGACTTATTTCCGCGAGCAAGTTGGTAGACTTTTGGTTCACATTTAATAGAAAACCTGATAGAGAAATAACTGATTCTTGCGGTTAATTTGAATTGTCATTACAATACTTCTATTTGCTCATAACTCCACAGTGTAGCCATAAGCGTTAAACACGCAACGTGATTGCAAGAGGGATGTTATTCAGGAGATTTATGTTTCGATTCCTGACGCTGACAGCTGTCATAATAAGACTGGTTTCCACCGAGTTCTTCAAATTCCCTCATGGAAAATGCCTGGATGGCATCAGATTCTAAATTCCTAATAGTTAGCAAATAGAACAACCCCTGTAATCCGTCACTTTTGGGACCGAGGGTATGGTCGGAACGCAAAAAAGTCGGATTATCAGAAAGTACAGAAACATACGGATTTACAATCAAATAACAATCTCTGTGGCCTGTTTGCCATCTCTTGATGAATGCAGTACATTTGCATTTGTCTGTTGGCACAGGCTAGAGTAAAATGTGGCTTTTCACCGATGTCAGTCTCACTCATGGCTGTGATTATATGGAAGCTACTGACGTATGGGTGGTGCTCAGGTCACAGTCAGTGCCTGTGGATTCTGTGAAAGGTTCTACTCATAGGGTTAGTACTGCTGTTCTGACTCAGTGAGGAAAGCAATGGCAAACTACCTCACTCCTCATCTTCCGTAATACACTTCCTTACAGCGCTGCCTTGGGATTTTGTGGCTATCTACCCACATAACTTAACGCTGGTCCTTTTTGAGGATCCAACCAGCCTACGGGCCGACTACCTAACAGACAGACAGAACTCAAGATATCGGGGTTCCTTTCCTTCTTTCTTGATAGAACCACGTCCACAATGCGTTGTCAAGCAGTTCATGTTTAGGCTTTTTCAACGTTTTGCGACTCTTAAGAGCGTTTTCACCATCTATTGTCACTGTAGGCCTACATGAGTCAATGTCTTTCCGATTTCTTGTCCAATATTTTATTGCCGTAACGCACACATTGAGTTTCTAGGCAAAACTTCACAGTCCTACCATAACGAATAGAATATAAAGTGTGATCTCTTCTCCCTCAATAGCATGTAATGAATACGGATCGGGTTGGCACTCGCCGCTACGCAGCGCTACAGTCGACTTGAGATTGTGGATGTCTATATATGTTTATGTTCGACCCTCACTATTATGTGTCTGAAAACTGTATCATAATGATGGTCATTATAACACTCTTTTTCATTATGATACAGTTTCTCCAGCCAATCAGAGCTCGTCCATTGACCAATTAGGTTACGATACCTTCACGCGTGCGCTCAAAATCCAACATGTCGGACATAAACACAACATCGAACTATAATAAATTACCGACATGGAATACGCACCGTCCATATGTTCGCGTAAATAAACTGGCGAATATGAGACAACAAATAGCACTGTACCTTAATATAATTTCTACACAGCGCATTCATTGTCTTCAAACAACTCCAGTGACAATATTACTGAGGGGCGGCAGATGTAAACACATGGCCTGCGTATGGCATTGCAAGCACACAGAGCGCATGCGTCGGTCGTCCTGAGATCTTGAAAGGCAGAGATATAACACCCAACGCTCGCTCTGCGATCACGAAATTCAAATAGCTGACTCTCAACAGATATTTATGAATATTTATGTTAAAACATATAACAAAGTTATAATTATCGTCGAACATAAACAGTCGTATGCAACTCGCCTATAATGGTAATTAAGACACTCGTATGGAAATTATAAAACTCGCATACGCTCGTTTTATAAAAAATACTCTTGTCTTAATTATAGCCATTATAGTCTCGTTGCATAATGTACTATTATGTGTTAATGTGCGATATATTAAGTATTTAATCGGTCGGAGTGTTTTGGTGGTGTTCTGTGCAAACGTTTATTGATATACAAGTGCTTACACTATTACTTCATAGTATTAATACCTTAAATGCTATTGTAGGAAGCATTAACTGAAATGGAATTTAATTTCTTGTCGTGTGTTGACGTTATCTTCGTGTGTTAATTTTATTGTTATTTAATGTAAGTAAACAACAGTTTAGCCCTTACATTTTCATGAGTGCTTAATGTGAGTAGTGGAGATGCCTTGCTCTTTTGTACCAGGATGCAGATCTAGCTATGGGGACTGTAAAGAGGTCAGACGGTTTTTCAAACCTAAAGATAAGGAACGTTTTATCAAGTGCAAAAGGGCCATACCAGGGAAGGATAGGGAACTTACTGAAAAGTCCTACATCTGTGATGCTCACTTTTCAGAAGATGTTATTGTTAAATTTGACAAATTTGTGATAGAAGGAAGTATTACTTCTCCCAAGAACCAACTGGCGATTGAAAGACTATTCTGTTCCACATATTTTTAGCCTACTTTCGATTTTTGCAAAAAATGAAAGTAGACTTATGAGATCAACACAGGGCGAAAAAAAGTGTGTCTGTCTGTGTGTGTGTGTGTGAGTCTGTGTGTGTGTGTGTCTGTGTGTCTGTGTGTGTGTGAGTGTGTGTACTCTGAATGTCTGTCCCCCCCTATCAATTCGAACACGGTGAATGCGAATTGAACGAAATTTGGTACAAAGGTAGCACTAGCAAAGGACACCTCAGTGTCATGTTTTATATCGCCGCCATCTTGACGGAAACGTAATGGCGGCCACACAAATGTTCAAAGCTTAAATCAAATTACGACTAACCTAATCATCCGATCTCTACCAAATTTTGCAACAACATACCTCTATGGGGGGAGCATCCTTTGACCAAACTAATAGGCCATCAGCGTAATAGTTTGCGGATGGCGGCCATCTTTGTGTGAAAATCGATTCCCCCTATTAATTCGAACACGGTGCAACCGAATGGAACGCAATTTGGTACAGAGGTAGTACTAACAAAAGGCACCTCAGTGTCATGTTTTATATCGCCGCCATCTTGACGGAAACGTAATGGCGGCCACACAAATGTTCAAAGCTTAAATCAAATTACGATTAACCTAATCATCCGATCTCTACCAAATTTTGCAACAACATACCTTTATAGAGGAAGCATCCTTTGACCAAATGACTAGGTCATTAGCCTAATAGTTTGCGGATGGCGGCCATCTTTGTGTGAAAATCAATTCCCCCTATTAATTCAAACACGGTGAAACCGAATGGAACGAAATTTGGTACAGAGGTAGCACTAGCAAAGGGCACCTCAGTGTCATGTTTTATATCGCCGCCATCTTGACAGAAACGTAATGGCGGCCACACAAATGTTCAAAGTTTAAGTTAAATTACGACTAACTTAACCATCCGATCTCTACCAAACTTTGCAACAACATTCCTTTATGGAGGGAGCATCCTTTGACCAATCTAATAGGTTATTAGCCTAATAGTTTGCGGGTGGCGGCCATCTTTATGTCAAAATTGATTCCCCCTATTAATTCGAACACGGTGGAACCGAATGGAACGAAATTTTGTACAGAGGTAGCACTAGCAAAGGGCACCTCAGTGTCATGTTTTATATCGCTGCCATCTTGACTGAAACGTAATGGCGGCCACACGAATGTTCAAAGCTTAAATCAAATTACGATTAACCTAATAATCCGATCTCTACCAAATTTAGCAACAACATACCTTTATGGAGGGAGCATCCTTTGACCAAACTAATAGGTCATCAGCCTAATATTTTGCGGATGGCGGCCATCTTTGTGTGAAAATCGATTCCCCTTATCAATTCGAACACGGTGAAACCGAATGGAACGAAATTTGGTACAGAGGTAGCACTAGCAAAGGGCGCCTCAGTGTCATGTTTTATATCACCGCTATCTTGACGGAAACGTAATTGCGGCCACCCAAATGTTAAAAGCTAAAATGTAATTACGACCAACCTAATAATCTAGTCTCTACCAAATTTTGCAACACCATATCTTTATGTGGGAAACATATTCAGACCAAACTGCAAGAACATCAGCCCAATAGTTTGCAGATGGTGGCCAAGTATGTGTGCAAATCGATTCCCCCTATCAATTCAAACACGGTGAAACCGAATTGAACGAAATTTGGTACAGAGGTAGCACTAGCAAAGGACACCTCAGTGTCATGTTTTATATCCCTATAGCACGTTGTATTTCAACAAGCTACTACAACCAACATTCAATCAAACTCTTTGAAAAGGACAAAGAGTTATAACAATACCCATGCATTTAGGAGAAAGTAGGCTATATGTTCTTTACTGAACATCTTGTTCCTAATTTGCCTAAGTATTTGTCCAGTATGGTGTAAATAAAAATGCTCTTGATTCCGAGACTACTTCTGTGAAGAAAGGGATGAGAATAAAAAGACAATGAGTTAAAAAACATATATGTACCGTAATGCTGAAGGAGGCGTGATCAGTTTTAGACAATAGCCTACTCTATGAAGGGTTCATGACTATGCCTTCTATGTCTGTTTAATGTTAAGTTCTTCTGAAATGATGGTAGTTTACCGATTTTGGTGTTTGTGGAGTGACATTCATGGTTATTATTGAATTTTATAGTAATCTACGGTAAAGTTGAAAGTTGCGTTCGGACGGCTTTTTTTTGTGTGTGATGCAAGTCTGTTAAGGGAATGTAAAATGTGTAACAACGTGAAGAAATCCTTTCTGATAGCAAGGTTAATTTTTCCGTTCCTTTTTTTAATTTATCGATAGCTGGCAATACTAATTGCATTTTGAACTTGCTCTCTGTCTTCGCTTATTATCGAAACTGGACTATTACAGGAGACGACTTATTAAATTATAACCTAATTCAGCACAGTAAAAAAGTGGAGATGTCGAACTTATTAGCGCCTATGAGGATATCTTGCGGTGTTTTAACATGTATAACAGGTCGCAAGGTTTTAAAAGTCTCGAAAGCGCCAATGCTAACTTACATCACAGATCGGAGTCAGCGCTGCACTGTGGCGGACCAGGCGTACTAGGCCAGTGATTTCACTTCTTATTCTATTCGTTATGGTCCTACTTTAGAAAACACGGATGACAGTAATGATACGAGAGATGACGGAGCACTAAAACGGATAAGCGATAACAACTACCTGTAATCTACAATGACGCGACGAGTGAGTCACCGCTACGAGTCGGGACAAGTTCGGCCCAAGCACGGTCGGATCAACCGGAGCGACGAACCAGCCGAGGGCGGACGAGAGGGGTTCTACTAGAAACTCTGGAAAATCATTCGACCATTAGGAAGGAAGTACCACTTTTTTTTCCGATTCCCCCTCCCGTTTCTAATGATCTGAGCTACCAATAATAAATGGCAAAGAGTCCAAGAAAGTTAACTGCTCTTTGACAATATAAATTGTTACGAATGCTGGACAGCGCGTGACTCTGGCCGCTCCAGGCTATCCCTGACTGTGTGTTACCAGCGCCTTACTCAACGGGGCTGCAAGAACAAGGACATGGTCCAGAAGGTTCTTGGCCCACCTAGTTTAGGAAATCTCGACAAGGTGTGAACCCTGGTCTACTCTAGAAGCATCCATTGAGTCACCAGCCCCGCTATATATAAAGCGACCTGGCCAGCGAGGGATGGACTGTGTTTTTAAGCAAGTGCGTGTTTTTACCTGTGCGACTGTATTGTGGTGACGTGACGTGCGAATTACGAAACCAAGTGAGGCTAATTCTCAAGACAGCGAAGCAGTGTGAATCATACGGAGGGACTGTGTTTAAGACAGGCATGCATTTAGTGGTGAGAGCCAGGCTATCGTAAATAACTGTAGCTTGTGTATTCAAGGAAGTGTTGCAGGTATTTCTACCGAGGCCACCGGTCTCATTAGCGAGGATTAACTGCAAGACCAAGTGAAAGGAGAGTGTTCGCAACAAGAGGAAACTTTTACTAATTGCTTCTATTTGCGTATTGTTTGGTGTAACTTTCTAGACCTGCAATAAAGCTAATGTTTCTTTAAAGGACCATTTGTGTTGTGCTTTCACCCACTGTAATCCAATTAATGAACTTGCTGCTAGGGGTAGCACGTATCAAAATAAATAAGTTGAGACTTAACCCGAGAGAGGGAGCGTAATGTTTTGTAGTACGAAAGAGCGCGCGCGGAACTTTTCTCCGCGTTGTTTTGGGCTCGCACTGCCGGCCACGTGGTGTTAGGGTATCGTGCCTGCCTCGCAATCGGTGACCCCGGGTTCGATTTCCCAGCTCCTCAGCCTCACGAGGACAATTCAGTATGGTAGCTGTTTGACAGCGAGATAGCGCTTCGGTCACCGAGGGGATCTGACGTGAAGACCACCTTAACCGTCTCTGAAGTGGGTTTCTGTGATTTCCCCATTTCTTCGCTAGGCAAATGACTGGATGGTTCCTAACTTGAGGCCATGGTCACCTCCTTTCCAATTCTCATTAAAATTACAAACACAAAAATTAATACAGTCATCAAAATTACACAGGTTATCAGCCACATTGCCGGCCACGTGGTGTTTGGGTAGTGCACCTGATCCTTGGCTCCGTCAGCTATTTTAGAAACTGGCGGGAGGACTGGACGGGGTGCACTCAGCCTCGTGAGGGCAATTGGAGTAGCTGTCTGACAGTAAGGCAGCGCTTCGGTCGCGAATATCTAGATTAACGGTCGAGGGGATCTGACGTGCTGACCAAGCGACACCTCACAATCTGCAGGCCAAATTGTTGGACAGCGCACAGTGGGTCAAAATCGAAATCTACGAGGACAAAATTATTTATTTTCATAATTAAAAAATCAAAATGTATTACTTGTACAGCATTCTCATAAAATTGCCGTTTACTATTCTGGGATATAAACGCATTTTAGTGTAAATCTGTCACCACTGTTTGAGCAGTCTGAATTGGAGGGTGAATGTAAGTGGCTGTGGTTTGGTTTTCTTTGTGGTTAATGTGATGCTTTAAGATGGAACATGCAGCTGAAGGTACGAACTTTGTAACGTGTTTCATTTATTAATAATTGTGACGTAATTTTAGCTATATTTGCATTATATAATATTTAACTATTATTTTTAAAATTATATCTTCACTTAGATTTTTAGTATGTCGCGTCACTCTGTGTCACTTTCTACTTAATGTTAAAATGTAGATGCAGTCTTGTAGTTTACGCCTGTCATAAGATTTTTTTGCATCATTTTGCAACTTACATAGTTATTTTACGTTTAAAAGATGCCGCGCAACCAGTTCTCACACGTTTACAACTGTTTGAAGCACTGGATTCGACGATTATGCCAAAAGTGGAACTTTGTGACTTTGTTAAAAGTAAATTAGGGGTAGAAAATTGTTCTGAAGAGATAACTGAATGCTCTATCCATCTCTTAGTCATAGACAATTTCTTGCAAGTGTGGACGTAGCTTAAAAAAGGTCTTAACTGATGTTTATTATGAAGTAAACAAATTATATACGTTGCTTTCACTCAAAATTCATGATTGAAACGTAAAAATAATTTTGTCCCCCTAGATTTCGATTTTGACCCACTGTGCAGCTGTCGCTTGATAGGCCTAGGCCTCAATAGTTGTAGCACCACGGGGTTGGGCTTTGATTTGGTTTTATAAGACACATTCTAAAATGAGACCCTCCGTATTGAACGGAGAGTTGCGGTGGCCGTGTGCCCAGCAAGGTACTGTCACTAGCAGCAGCGTAGCACCCAACTAGTTTAGCCCCTTTACACTTTTTTAGCGTATTTAATGATCATGGGATACTAGACAGCTTACAGTACTTCTCCACAAGTTATAACTATCAAAAATAAGGTATCTTACCTCATCCATATCTAATAATTGAATTCCAGCATTCGGGACTTCCCATCCTGCTCTTTTGTTATCGCTAAATGCTAGTCAAGTGGCGGTGACAAATCACTCTCCGCCCGCCCCGCGGGCAAGCAAGCAAACCTCCGTTCTTTAGGAATGGGCTTCACTGTAAATACACCAAAATTCACGGGGCTGAAATGATGATGGTGATGATGAGCATTGTTGTTTTGAGGGGCCTAACATCTAGGTTATCAGCCGCTAATGGTTTGGGTTATAGTGAAAGATGAGATGAGAATGAAAACTATAACTAATACTAACTACAGACTTTCATACTAGAAGAAGAAATGGTAAACAAATAAAGGATAAGGCAAATAAAGGACAGGAAGAAAAGAAATGCCCACAACCCTCGAAGAATGAGGATTGAGGGACTTGGAAGGAAAGAGAGCCATGAAAGGCAGATAGGAAAGTGGGAAAGAGGAGAGGGCCCGCCCAAAAAGTCAGAGGAAAAGGGTGTCAAAACGGACCCAGCTCAGAAATACTTCGGGGTCGCCAACTCCACTACTCACCAGCCGTGAGCCCTTGAGGGTGTAGCACAATCCAGGGTACACCAGAAGTTGTGGGGCTACATACACCTTGCTCCTTGAGGGCCTTGTACAGAAGGCAGGAGATAACACTAAAAGAAAAAGAAGGCTGACCCCTCGCAGAAGGAGGGTATCAGGAAATATGAGACAAGGGCCAATTAAGGCGGGAATGGAAGAGACTCCCTAGGCCTCGGATACCCTAATACCGTCGAGGTCGGAAGAGAACAAGAGTTGACCAAGAGCGGTCGATTGGAAAGAAGACGGAGAGGAGCCAGCACAATTAAGTGGAAGCAATGCTGGACTCAGCTGGGGTCCCGTGGTCGCCAACCCTGGCACCCGGCGTCTCTAAAAGCCAGAGGAGTTAAAAGGGACGTAAAACGAATAACATTATTTTTATTTTTAATATCTTAATTAGCGCGGCATTACTTCATGAACATTTCTTATAATTGTACTGACAATGAACAGAAATGTCAAACCACAATTCTTAGTCACTATCACTTTCACTCGAGACATTGCACAGTAGATATGAAGCAAAACATTCACTCACGGGCTCGTAAGTTGGTAACCATGAAAACACATTCACGCTCTCAGCCGAGTAGACATCGACCAAGTCAAGAGATCTCTTCTTCGCTTCTCCTCCAGACAGTAGAAAAAGACGACTTACCTGTTGAACAAACAGAGAAAAAAAAAGTGACGTTAGATAAGCGACGAGTGTAAGACTTCTGAGGAACATTATGAATCCTTTCAGAAGATATCTGAATGGAACAGTTTGTTCCACATCACAGAGCCTGTAATAAACAGCATGTTATGGAATATTTAAGAGGAATCTCTAGTGGCAATAATTCTGGAAAGAAAGAAAGAAGGAAAGAAAGAAAGAAAGAAAGAAAAAAAGAAAGAGATAGATAAAGTCATAAATAAATAAATAAATAAATAAATTAAAAATAAAATAAATAATTTTAAGTGATTAATTAATTAAATAAATAGTTGAATACATAATTAAATAAATTAACAAACGAGGACATAAATAGATAAACAAACAAGAACGAATGAAAAATAAGCAAAAATATTAATTGATCATTAAATGAATGAATTATTAAATAAACAAATAATAAATTTACCTTATAAATAGTTGTTGGATGAATAATTAACCAAGTAAATACTTCACTAAACGATAAAATATACAAATATATGAATAAATCATATAATGAGTAAATAAATAAATAAATAAATAAATGATAAATATATACGAGGGAATAAATAAAAATTAATTAATTAATTAATTTAGTAGTAAAAATAAATACATAAATTACTAATTTTATGAATATACCAACAACAACAAAGGGAAACATAGAAAATACAAATATGAATAAATTATCAAATAAATAGACCAACAAAAACATATTCAGCTTATAAATATATTCAGAGAATATCGAAGGAATAATTAAATAATCAAATACTATAATACACAATAAAATAAACAACGGACACCAAGAGCCCGCTGATGAGCCAGCTTGGTGATTTTAGGCGATATCCTACAAATGAAGCGGCACAAATCTAGAAAAATTGCTACGTTTTAATTCACTGGCCGTGAAATATACAATGTTTTTGGAAGCCTTTATAGGGGCGTAGACTTAGAAAAGGCTTTCGATAACGTTGATTGGACTAAATTGTTTGACATTTTGAAATCTATTGGACTAAAGTACAGGGATAGGAGGGTGATATACAATCTGTACAGAAACCAGACAGCAGTCATTCGAGCTGAAGGACATGAGAGAGAAGCTGGTATTCAGAAAGGTGTAAGGCAAGGCTGCAACTTATCACCCATACTTTTCAATCTTTACATTGAACAAGCAATGAAGGAAATTGGAGAAAAATTTAAAGTGGGAGTGAAGATTCAAGGAGAAATAATTTCAACTCTGAGATTTGCTGATGACATCGTCATCTTGGCCGACAAGCCTGAGGATTTGAATGAGTTTTTGAATGGTATAGATTCCGTCTTTCGGAATGAATTCATGATGAAAATTAATAAATGTAAAACAAAAATACTGGAATGCAGCCGAAATAAATCAGAAACCTCTATAGAGATCAAATTGGCAGGTGAAAAGCTGAAGGAAGTAGGAAACTTCTGTTACTTAGGAAGCAGAATAACCAGTGATGGACGAAGCAAAGAGGATATAAAAAGTAGGTTGGCTCAGGCAAGGAAAGCCTTTCTACAAAAAAGGAATCTGTTGACATCGAATATAGATTTAGGTATTAGGAAGTCACTTTTGAAAGCCTTTGTCTGGAGCGTGGCGCTCTATGGAAGTGAAACTTGGACTATTGGTGCAGCAGAAAAGAGGAGAATTGAAGCATTTGAAATGTGGTGTTACAGGAGAATGATGAAGATCAGATGGGTAGATAGGGTTACAAACGAAGAGGTATTAAGGCGAGTGGGAGAGGAGAGATGTTTCTGGCGACTGCTAATGAAGAGAAGAGATAGGTTGGTAGGACACATACTAAGACACCCAGGAATAGCAAGCTTAGTTATGGAAGGAAGGGTCGAGGACAAGAACTGTAGGGGTAGACCAAGGTTAGAATATGTTAAACAGATAGCCTCTGATGTAGGATGTGGTAGCTATGTAGAGATGAAACGATTGGCTCCGGACAGGGAGGCGAGAGCTGCATCAAACCAGTCAAAAGACTGAAGACTCAAACAACAACATATAGGGGCGTGAAAGGCTGCTTGAGATTTTAACTCTCGCAAGTGCGCTTCATAAAAAAGGAGGTAGTGCACAGTTCGCTACTCCTGTGGAGGTCCGCGCACGGACACCAAGATCCCGCTGATGAGCCAGCTTGGTGTCCTAGGCGAAACCCCGCACAAGACACAGCAAAAACATAGAAAAAATGCTGCGTTTTAATTCACTGGCCGTGAAAGACAATCCACCATCAAATAAAATTGATTTATCTATTTAATAGATAAATCAATGATGAATGAATAAATGAAGATGATGATGATGATGATGATGATGATGATAAGTGTTGTTTTAAGGGGCCTAACATCTAGGCTATCGGCCCCTAATGATGAAGATGTAAACAAACACTAACCACTAACTTATATACCAAAAGAAGAAATGGAAAACAAAAGGAGAATAAGGCAAATAAAGGACTGGAGGAAAAGGAATGCCCTCATCCATCGAAGAATGTGGATTGGGTGGACTTGGAAGGAAGGAGAGCCATGAAAGGCAGATAGGAAAGTGAAAGAGGAGATGGTCTGCTCCAGAGGTAATGGAAACAAAGGGAGAAAACCGGACCCAGCTCAGGAATCCCTCAGGGTCGCAAACTCCCGAACTCACCAACCGTGAGCCCCTGTGGGTGTAGCAATATCCAGGGTGCACCAGAAGTGGTAGGGCTACATACACCCTGCCTCCTTGAGGGTCTTGAGCAGAACGCAGGAGAGAACATGAAACGAAAAGAAGGCTGACCCCTCGCAGAAAGGGGGCTATCAGAAAAGATGAGACAAGGGCCAATTAAGGCGGGAAAGGAAGAGACTACCTAGGCCTCGGATACCCTTATACCGTCGGGGTCGGAAGAGAACAAGAGTTGACCAAGTGGGTCGACAGGAAAGAAGACGGAGAAGAGCCCATCAATGCAGGACTCAGCTGGGGCCCCATGGTTGTCAACCCACAATAATGAAGAAATAAACAAGTAAAAATTAAATAAATGCATAAAATGTAATATTTAACAAGAATGTTTCAATATTCAGATGTGTTTCTTGTCCGTTTTATGCCCCCTTTTAAGTTTAGACGAGCTCTGTAAGAGAAGCGGATGTTTGGAAGGACTAACTTTTCATATTTAGTATAAAGTGACAACAGCAGGAGCTGAGCGATGATATTTGGTAGCGTAGACAAGCACGATATGAAAATTCCTTGACATATTGAAGGTAGAAGCTGACTCGACGTGTATCAAAGGTATACAAATAAGATGTGGCAGACCACGGATCACAATAGATGGCTGCTATATAATATTGATCATCCACCAACACTCTTATACACAAGATTGATCTTGTAAACCGCTCCCGCTGTATATACCAACTTCCTTCTCCTTTCCTTGCGTGTGGCTCGCTTTTTTTTACGAGCACACAATAGAAAGGACAGACATCACTTTGCACTTGTCAGTCGCTATAACAGCGATGGCAAGGAATCTTACGCAGGCCACTTGCAAGGAACGACATGGCATGGTGTTGAATGCCTTCCCTTAGTACTTTTTAGCCTACTTTTCACATTTTGCAAAAATGAGGAAAAAGTAGTCTTATGAGATCGGGCAAATGTCTGTCTGTCTGTCTGTCTGTCTGTCTGTCTGTCTGTCTGTCTGTCCTTCTGTCTGTCTGTCTGGCTGTGTGTGTGTCCCCCCCTATCAACTCCTAAACGGCTGCAGCAATCAAAACCAAATTTAGTATGAGTAAAGATGTGCACCGGAATAGCTCACGTCCATATTTGAAAATGATGTCAGTGCTACCAACTGCTGAAAAAACGCACTAGAAATTTGAGCTCCATGTTGGATATCTTGCAAGGTATGCATGGGAGCTATTCCAAAATTGGGACACATGTAGATAATACTATTTCAGTTTAATTTCCAGGAGGCCAACCATGACAGTGTTGCCAAACTAATTTTAAGCCTTCTGATAGGTCCAATGTTTAAATGCATATAACTTCTACACTATCAATTGGATTTCAACCAAATGTTGTATGTAATATCTGTACATAAACAGATATGACTGAGCGTATTCTTAAGGGCCACCAGGGCTGCCAACTGTTAATAATTGCTCTCTATATTTTTTTAAATCCAAATACCATTATATCAGAAAGTATGCAAGCCAACAGCTTTAAATAAACTATGCACACGTATATTCTGACATTTTAGATTAATTTGGAGTAACTTATATACGTCAGTTCTACCAACATGATTATAAGCCTGCTGATAGTACCAATTTTTAAATACATGTAACTTCTATACTATAAGTTGGATTTCAACCAAATTTCGTATGTGCTATGTGTACCATAACAGATATGACTATAAGTATTTTTAAGAGCAATCAGGGCTGCCAACTGTTAATAAATGCTGTCTATTTTCGTTTTACCCTAATATCAATATATCAGAAAGTATACAAGCCAACAGCTCTATACTTTGCACACGTATAGCACCTGACATTCTAGATTAATTTGGAGTAATTAATACAAGGCAGTGCTGCCAACATGATTCTATGCCTGCTGATATGTCCAATTTTAAAATACATGTAACTTCTATACTAACAAATGGATTTCATCCAAAATTGGCACAACAAGATATCATAATAATTCAGATTATTTCTGACCAGCACACGCATGGTATTGTTGGCAACATGCTTTTACGCGTGCTGATAGATCCAGTGTCTAACTGCATGTAACGTCCATTGGACTTCAACCTAATTTTGTATTCTGTACCTTAAGAGATGGAACTAAGAATATATTCAGTCACCAGGGCTGCCAACTGTAGTGCTCTATTAGGCTACATTATACCAGGTATATTTTGAATTAATTAGATATTTCGATATTAGCAACTTAATTTCGTCATTATTCTAGATAGGTTCATATACTGTAGAATAATCATTGGCATGAAAAGTAGGCTGTATAGTTCTTCGCGGAACTTCTTGTTTTTCTTATCGTTGGAAATATTTCTTAGTACAATATGTTAATATTACGCTCACCGTCGTATCGCAGATTATTATCTTATTTTCTATAAGGATAAGATATCGGTTGGTTGGTTGGTTCCTCAGTTTAGGGACTGCGACAACGCGGTCATGTAGCCCCGTGTGCTTTGGGTGTGTGTAGAATCTGTCTGATAACCGGTGTTAATTGTGATGACTGTATTAGTGTGTGTTATCTATTTTCAATTCAAGTGAGGACTGCAGACATTGAATTTTTTCAAGTAGTTCCTACTTTTGCCACCAAACGCCACCGTCAATGACTACTAGTTCAGTACTTGATTACCAGATGCCACCGCAGTAGGCTCCTGGCGACGAACGTCGGAACCTAAGAGCGTTTGTCGAATGTTTAATTTATATATAACTTAGCTTCTCACTGGTGTAATTAGTGGAAGGTTCTATAACATGCCATAAATTTATGACATGGGACCGCCGGCTTTACTTCCCCTCCGAAGGAAGGCATACTGAGAGATTTTAACGCTCTTAAAAATTCCGCCGACTTCGGCTGGGTTTGAACCCGCGATTTTGGTCATAGAAGCTCAGCATGCTACCGACAACGCCACCGAAGTCGCTAAAACGTAAATTACAAAGACTTTATCTTCTAAAGGTACAATGTACGTAAACTCCCAAGTACATATCGCCTAAAGGAATAATATCATGGAAGGTCTACTGTCTAGTGCAGAGATTCCCAAACTGAGCGAATTCGCCCAGTAGTGGGCGATTTTAGCTCGCCAGTGGGCGAAACTGACAGAATGTGAAAACGATGGGCGATTTGAAAAATAATGGTGGGCAAATAATTCTGTTTTATATAGGTCTATAGTATATGACCGAGAAGTATTTGCCTATAAAAACAAGGAATTAAATAAAATTTCTAAAAGTAATTCAATTATGTCAAATAATCTTGCCACGTAATCTAGAAATAGGTTAGAAATTGAAAGGCGAGGAGATCTTAGAATTTTTCTAACAAAAATGACTCCTGACATCAAGAAATTGATTGAAACTCATCAATGCCATCCCTCACAATAATTAGACATAGGTATTAATGTTGTTTAATTACATAGATATACAAATTCATGTAGTTTAATTTTATTTTTTTCTTTAGTACATTTCATAATTGTTATTCCTTTTTACAACTATTATTTGTTAATTTTAATGTACATAATTATATGCTACCTAAATAAACATGGTGTACCTATTAAGAATAATGTCCGTAAAAATCCCCATTTCAAAACTTATATGTAGATAATTGAATATATGTGTTAGTGATTTTAAGATTTGTGCGTTTAAGGTAGATTTCATTAGAAAGCTAACTATTGCAATGGGTACCATGTTTCTACTTCCGGAAAATTTCGACATATCTTCGCGTTTCACATCCCCCAGACCCCAAAACCACCGTCAGTTCAAAAGTTTATATATAATTTATGTATGTACCGTATATATATGTATATCAGTTTCTAGTGGACACGATAACTGCCGTAATTTTGCACCAAACACTTTGAATTTTTACCGAATATGTATACCTATAAAATCTCGGTGGAGTTCGTTACTGGGCTAAGACGGTCGAAGGGGGTGAAAAAGGGGGTCTTTTTTCGAAAAAGTGAAATATTGCTATAACTCTCTTAATATGTGAAATATCGAATCCGTTCAAAGTTCATACCATGTGTTGGATAATGCCCAAAAATTTATGTTTGAAGAGTTTTTTATAGCACCAACCATTGACCAAAGGGGTGGGAAAAAGTGGGTTTTTCTTAATAGGCACAATATCAAAACCGTACAAAATGGACAATATTCCCGTAATAATTACCTAAAACATTTGTCTGAAAGAATTTTTGATATGACCCACCATTAAGCCAAGGGATGAGAAAAATGATTTCGGAATTATAAGAAAATGCCAAGGGCTATCAGAGGTTGGCATGGCAACACTACTAAATTGATGAAGGATGAGCCATCAGACGTTGCCATGACAACGCACTTGCACGAGATCAGATTCAGATTTCCATCTGACTAAGTGTGAAGCGACTTCGGTGTCGTAACTGGTAGCATGCTGAACTTCTATGCCCAAGGTCGCGGGTTCAAAGCCGGCCGAAGTCGTCGGATTTTCTAAGAGCGCTAAAAATGCCTCAGTATGCTTTCCTTTGGAGGGGAAGTTCCAACGTTCGTTGCGAGTTGCTGGTTGCGGTGGCATCTAGTAGCCAAGTTCACAGCTAGGTGTCGTTGACGGTAGTATCTGGGTAGCAATATTAGGAACTACTGCTTGAAATTGACCGTCTGCAGTCCTTACCTGAATTACAGACTAATACAGCCATCACAATTCACACCGTTTATCAGACAGATTCTACACTCACCCAAAGTACACGGGGTTACATAACCGCTTTGTCGCAGCCCCTAAACTGAGGAACCAACCAAAATCTCTGCGGGAGATATAATTTTGCGTGAAGAAGTAACAGACCGTTACATAGTTACACATCAGTGTCGTAACCTTGCATAAGGACAGTGTGACCACAAGTATAAAAATGGACCCCAAATGACAAGAAGGTTACCGTCCCCGTAAGACAATAAAATGTTTAAAATATGCATAAAATGACGAAAAACAAAGTTAATTAAGCTCCAATTATAAATACTTTCTCGCAATAAATGAGGTCTTTTCCTTCTACGAAAACCTGCATATTCTGCCTATTTTCGCCTATCCCCAAGTTTGTCCGGTGAAATCTACCTCCGCCTTCCAGCGTGCCGAGAGGATTTTTTTTTTTGAAATGAGGTGGGCGAAAACAAATTAAAAATCTCGAAAGTGGGCGATGGTCAGAAGAAGTTTGGGAAAACCTGGTCTTGTGTATTAAACAATGACGTTTTCAACATTGGATTGCTTGCCTGAAAGGATTCTTTTAATAGACCTGTTCTTTCTTGATCGTCCCTCGTATACACCTGATATTGATGTAATGAGCTGTAATAATAGACTGTGAGGTAACGTGATGCTCCATTGTTCCAAGAAGAGCAGGGAGTGTGGGTGGGCAGAGTAAAATATTCAATCTTTACTACAGCTGCCTGGCTTTCAGCGCCTAACAATAGACGTTCCCCCGTCATACATCCACCCTGGAGATGGGGCGAAAGCCGCAGGGAAGCAGCACTGTAGTTTACAGCCAACCAGTGCTGACCTATCCAGTAAACTAATTGGTATCATGAAATAGAGGAAGACATAAGGCAGGCGGGGATCGACAAGCAAATGATTGGAGACAGAGGAGAATTCAGAAACAAACAAGTAGTTCCGCGAAGAAATATAGAGCCTATTTTCATATGTCCTATTCATGTCAATTGCCTCTATCAACATACAATATTTCAGTTTGATTCCTGTAATAGATTCGTAGACATTGAGAACCGTCTAAATATTTCCGATGGTCGCCATGTTGGATTTTTATTTATGTACTATTACAAGAAGATTATTGTGTACGTGTGGTATTCAAATGTCAATCGAATGATTAGGACACATGAAGTAAAAACGAGATTTTAAAATTTCACACAGCTGCCATCTTGTGGTTATGAAAACAATTGAAATAAACTAGATGTCGGTGGATTAACATTTTTTGTATAAGCATTTACTGTACAACGTTCCACTGAACTCGGATGGTTAAATTGCGAGAAACGTCCATGTGAATATTTATAATTCGCGTCGCCGCCATGTTGGATTTGTGATCACCAGGTTATTTAAAGTCCTATATGTGAACTTAAGTTCATAGCCCCTATGAACATAAAAAAATTTAGTTTGATTCCTATAATAGATTCGTAGATATTCAGAGCCGTCTAAATATTTCGGATGGTCGTCATGTTGGATTGTTAAAGGTATAGGCCATAGAGTCATGTACCATTAAAGGAAAATCATTGCGTAGGTTCATTATTCAAACTTTCACTTCGATCGCGACACAAGAAATAAAAACTTAATTTTAAAATTCGCACAGCTGCCATCTTGAGGTTATGTAAACAATTGAAACTAAATTAGATACCAGTGCATTACAATGTGTATAAACATTTCCTGTACTAGATCACATTGCGTTTGGAACATTAAATCGCGAGAAAGGTCTATTTAAAATTTTCAAATTGGCTTGGCCGCCATGTTTGTTTTGTAGTTAGATGGTTTTTGAAAGTCCCATAGTTGAATTTTCAGTAGTGCCCTTTATCTCCGTGCAAAATTTCAGGGTGATATCGCTAATAGTTTCAGAGATATGGAATGCCGGTGAAATATTGCGCACTTCCGCCATCTTGTGGTTATGTAAACAATTGAACGAAGTTAGATGTCGGTGCATTACAATGTGTATAAACATATACTGTACCAAGTTTTATTGCGTTTGGTTGGTTTAATTGCGAGAAACGTCTATTTAAAAGTCGCAAATTCGCGTGGCCGTCATGTTGGTTTTGTAGTTACCAGTATTTCAAAAGTCACATAGGTAAACTTCTAGTAGTTACCTTTTTCACCGTGAAAAATTCCAGGGTGATACCGGGAATAGTTTCGGAGATATTGAATGCTGGTGAAATATTTCGCACAGCCGCCATGTTGGATTGGTGATATGTAACAAAATTTGAAGGGCACGGTCGGGGTCGCGCGGAATAGTACTATGATCTTGCCGAGTTTCATTGAAATCGCTCCAGTCGTTTAGAAGTTATTATGGAAGGACACACAAAAATCCTCACACACACACACACACGCACACACAGACACACGGACAAAAAGTGATCTCATAAGCCTATTTTTTTTTTCAAAAATGAAAATAGGCTAATAAGATTACAAAATTTAAAGCAAATGAAAAGATGAAGACAAGGACATTGTGGACAGAACAACGGAAACAGGAGCGCAGTCAAAGGATGATGAGATTTTGGAAAGAGAAGAGGAAGAAGGGGATGAAGTGAAAATTGTGCCATCAGGAGATATTCAAGTTGAAACACTGTCCGTAAGGGCAAACATGATATAATAATTATAATAATAATAATAATAATAAAAGAATAATAATGAACTTTATCTACAAGTGGAGGAAATAACGGACACCATACGCAAAAGAAGACTCTCCATTTATGGCCATTTAACACGAATGAGCTCCGGAAGATTGTCCAATCGAATCTGTGCCTACTTTGTGGGAAGGAAAACCAAACGGATCTGGTTTACAGAGGTGGAAAAAGACCTTCAAGAACTGGGGATATCACATGAGGACAACTTGGAACGTGATTCTTTGAAGAAGAAACTTAGGGAGATACAGAGCTTTCTGCCAAAACCCATATTGAAAACCTGCAAGAAGTGAACCGAATAAGGAAAGGTAGCTCACCGAATAAGAATGCGTGAACACTGGGCCAATGTGAAAGAACGATGGAAAAAGATTTAAATAACGTGATCCATAGGAGAACGAAACGATTATAAAATAATAATAATAATAATAATAATAATAATAACACAATTCCAGAAGCCTACGCGTAAATTAACAACATGGATATCCCCCAATGAAACACTTGGAGAATTCCAGATTGACAACGTTGCTATCTCTAGAAGGAACGCTAAAGAAGTCCTCAATGTGAAAACCAGGAGAGGATTCTTTGACTCAGATCATCATTTACTACAAAACAAGGTAAAATTTCAACCCAACAGACAAAGGACAAGGGGAACCCAGCTTTTCCGAACTGATCCGGAATACCTTGAATTCAACAAGATGAACATCATTGAAGAAACCCGTCAAATGGATACCACGAGCTGGTCTGAATTTGCAGAGAAAATGAAACAAGCAATAAAATTCGGTCAACCTCAGAGAAAGAGAAAACATAGGTGGTGGAACATCACATGCGATCATGCTATTGAATATAGGTTTAAAGCATGGAATAATTTCAATAGTCATAAAACAATAGAAAAATGGCAAGAATTTGTGCAGGTTCGGAAAAACTCTTCTAAAATTATTCGCCGAGAAAAGCGCAATTATGATAATAATAGGCTAAATGAAATAGAACAGGACTTCACTATGAACAACACCAGGAATTTTTACAAGACCTTTAGAGAAAATATAGCAGGCTTTCAACCTCCTAGTTTATGCTTCCAACGACCTGATGGATCTCTGGAAACAAATACGAGCAATAATTGTGAAATTCTAGCTAAATATTTCAGTACACTCCTTAATTGCGAAGCACCTTCTGAACAACTTCAATTTGCAAAACCAGTGCCCAACCTTGTTTCACTTCCACCATCACATGAAGAAATAGTGGACATAATCAAGTCATTAAAAACAATAGAGCCCCTGGTGAAGATGGACTTACTGCAGAAGTTTGGAAATTGGATCATGAACCCATAACACCAAAAATTCACAGAATAATATCAGATGTCTGGAAAACAGAGAAACACCCAAAAGAATGGAAGAGTGCTTTGATGCACCCACTCCATAAGAAGGGAAGCAAAACTGATCCGAATAATTATAGAGGAATTTCGCTTCTTCCAGTCGCTTATAAAATTCTCTCTAAAGCTTTGCTGAATCGACTCGAGCCACAGGTGGACCACCATATTGGGTGAATATCAGGCAGGTTTCAGGAAGGGAAGGTCCTGTATTGAGCAGATCTGGAACCTCAAGACCATACTGCACATCCGACGATGCAGGAACACTACAGTCACATTTGTGGATTTCAAAAAGGCTTACGATTCGGTTGACAGACAGACCTTGTTTAACAGACTAGAAGAATTAGGAGTTGACAGGAAGACCAGGGCCATCATCCAGGAAACATTATTAGGAACTACCTCAAAGGTGAAATTCATGGGTGAAATCTCTAACTCTTTTGCAATACATACTGGAGTTCGACAAGGGGATGGCTTATCACCACTCCTATTCAACATCGTACTGGACAAAATCATCACAGAATGGGAAAAGCATGTGAAAAGTATCCAAATTGGAAAGGAGAAAGGGAAAAGAGTCACTGTGAAATGCTTGGCCTTTGCAGATGATCTGGTCATCTTAACAAACAACAAGGATGAAGCCATATTAGCGCTAGAGAAACTACATGAAAAATCCAGTGAAACGGGACTTAATATTTCCTATGAAAAAACACAGTATATGGATACCAAATCAACAGGAAACGTCACCTTGCGAACGCAATATGGAAAAATCTCGCAGGTCACTCACTTCAAATATTTAGGAGAAGCCATCCAACCCACAGTATTGAACACAATTTCTAATGCAGATTGAATAGTAAAATTGCAGAAGGCGTACAAGCTGACATGGAATCATTATAACAAAAGAGCAGTATCTCGTAATGCAAAACTGCGCCATTATAACACAGTTGTCTTGCCTGAAGCCTTGTACGCGGCAGAAACCACCGTCATTAGAGGAATGACAAGAATTCATGATATTGAGAAACAGGAACGAAAAATTCTTAGGAAAATCCATGGCGCTGTTTTCCGTAATGGAATTTGGGTCAGGAGACCAACAAAGGAACTTTATGAAAATACAGACACCATTATAGATAAATTTAGGAAGAGACGTCTGCAGTTCTATGGACACATATATAGGATGGATGAGAACAGACTCACTAAGAAGATTTTCAATATCGTGAATGCAAGTAAATTAAAGACCAGTTGGATAAAAGAAGTACACGAAGACATGGAATTACTCAAAATCTCTGAAGACGACATTAAGGACAGAGAACAATTTAGAAATAAAATCAGAAACACGAAAATTGTACAAGTTTCAAGGAAAGACACGTCAGGGAGAAAATGGACAGAGGAAAGGAAGAAAAAGCACAGTGAACTAATGAAGAGGTTTTGGGAAGAAAAGAAGAGAGGAAAAGGAAGTGAAGCTGTGATTGGCTCAAGTTCTCACGCTCTCCTGAAGGGGAATAATCGGAAATAATAATACAAATAATAATAATAATAATAATAATAATAATAATAATAATAATAATAATAATAATAATAATAATAATAATACATTTAGAAGCATACTGAGAAGTTTGGAAGGGGTACCAGAAGAATTAGACATAGGGAAAATATATATGAACGGACGATTCCCTATTTTTTAAGAAAATTTTCAGGTGAATACAATAGCAATTACTGGCTTATATTTTGGCTCTATTTCGAAGTTATTTGTTAACTGGAGAAGGATTTACAAAATCGAAAAAAGATTTCAAGAAGAAATTGTTATAACTAATCTCAAATCAACAGTAGCCATCCTAAGAAACCGTTTGTATGGACTACTGGCTTTGTAATAACTCTTGTTTTAAAGATAACTGTATCTGTATTTGGAAAATCATGTATATTATTCTGTATCGTTAGGCAAAATCCCTAGGGATCTGAAAAATAAATAATGTCAAAAAATAATAAGAAATGGATGAGAATGTAGCCACATGAAATCTACCGATGTATTGAAAAACTCATATTCTATCAGAAACATGAGACTAAAATAATGATGATAATTTTTGTTTTAAGGGGCCTAACATCTAGGTTATCGGCCCCTGATGGTCTGGATGATAGCGAAAATGACAATGAAATGGAAACCAGAACGAAAATTAAGTGAGACTGAAAATACTCACAAAATGGAACTCAATTTGAAACAACTCACAAAACGTAGAGTGGAAATACTAAAGGAAATTTAGAAGTAAAACACGCACAAAATGAATAATTGGAATGAAAAGAAAGAAAGAAAGAAAGAAAGAAAGATAGAAAGAAAGAAAGAAAAGAAAACCGCTCAAAATGTAGGTGAGGTTCAAAATACGGACAAAATGCAATCTAGATTCGAAATACTTACAAAATGCAAGTGAAAATCAAAATGCTTACAAAATGCAATTTAGATCGAAAGAAAAAAAAACCTCACAAAACGGAATTTACATTGAAAAGACGTACAAAATGTAATTGGAAGCGAAAGACATACAAAATGTAAAAGAAAAAGAATGCGGAACCCTCGAAGAAGGAGGGATCCGGAAAGATGAGAGAAGGGCCAATTAAGGCGGGAAAGGAAGAGACTCCCTAGCCCTCGGATACCCTAATACCGTAGGGGTTGGAAGAGAACAAGAGTTGACCAAGGGAGGCCGACAGGAAAGAAGACGGAGAGGAGTCCGGTACAAGTATGTGGAAGCAATGCCGGACTCTGCTGGGATTCCGTGGTCGCCAACCCACGTCCCACTAGGTGTGAGTCCTTGGGGAGAGAAGACTCGAATGTTATGGTCACATATACAGAATGGATGACAATAGGCTAACAAAGAATATTAAACCTAGCACCATCTCTAAAACAAGATGTTCAGTAAAGAACACATAGCCTACTTTCTCCTAAATGCATGGGTATTGTTATAACACTTTGTCCTTTTCAAGGAGTATAATTGAATGTTGGTTGTAGTAGCTTGTTGAAATACAACGTGCTATAGGGATATTAAACATGAATATGAGGTGCCCTTTGCTAGTGCTACCTCTGTAAAAAAAATCATTCAATTCGGTTTCACCGTGTTTGAATTGATAGGGGGAATCGATTTGCACACATACTTGGCCACCATCTGCAAACTATTGGCCTGATGATCTAGCAGTTTGGTCAGAATATGTTTCCCACATAAAGATTTGTTGTTGCAAAATTTGGTAGAGACTAGATTATTAGGTTGGTCGTAATTACATTTTAGCCTTTAACATTTGGGTGGCCGCGATTACGTCTCCGTCAAGATGGCGGTGATACAAAACATGACACTGAGGTGGCCTTTTCTAGTGCTACCTCTGTACCAAATTTCGTTCCATTCGGTTTCACCGTGTTCGAATTAATAGGGGGAATCGATTTTCACACAAAGATGGCCGCCATCCGAAAAATATTAGGCTAATGACCTATTAGTTCGGTCAAAGGATGCTCCCTCCATAATGGTATATTGATGCAAAATTTGGTAGAGATCGGATGATTAGGTTAATCGTAATTTGATTTAAGCTTTGAATATTTGTGTGGCCGCCATTACGTTTCCGTCAAGATGGCGGCGATATAAAACATGACACTGAGGTGCCCTTTGCTAGTGCTACCTCTGTACCAAATTTCATTCCATTCGGTTTCACCGTGTTCGAATTAATAGGGGTAATCGATTTTCACACAAAGATGGCCGCCATCCGCAAAATATTAGGCTAATGACCCATTTGATTTGTCAAAGGATGCTCCCTTCATAATGGTATGTTGTTGCAAAATTTGGTAGAGATCGGATGATTAGGTTAGTGGTAATTTGATTTAAGCTTTGAACATTTGTGTGGCCGCCATTACGTTTCCGTCAAGATGGCGGCGATATAAAACATGATACTGAGGTGTGCTTTGCTAGTGCTACCTTTGTACCAAATTTCGTTCAATTTGCGCTCACCGTGTTCGAATTGATAGGGGGGGACAGACATTCAGAGTACACACACTCACACCACACTCACACACACACACACATAGACAGACACACTTTTTTCGCCCTGTAGTGATCTCATAAGTCTACTTTCATATTTTGCAAAAATCGAAAGTAGGCTAATACCACAACAATTGCTTGGTATATATTCTCAAACATCTCGAAATATATCCCAGTATTTGTCCTTCTCCAGCGACTGCAACATCACCTGTGGACTTCCGCCAAATTTACTGAAAATCCAAGACTGTTTAGAAGCTGAATTAATTGTTTGGAGTATTGTTGGCCTGCTCCGACAGGTCGAGCGCTGTCACCTAGAAACGCGATCGGGTGCCTTTTCAACAGCGGTTATGCTTTGGACCGCAACTCGGTATCCATTTCTTGCATAGACATGGGTAATGTGCCAATGTAAAGCTAAGAGTATGATTTATAACTTTCATTCTGGGTCTTTAGTCAATATCAGCAGTTGTTTAAAAAATAATGACCTGCTAATTACAAATTATCCAAATTTTCGTGCAAAAATTGTGCTAAAAATTTTAAATTAGTTGTTTTTTTTCCTTCATCAATAGCAATAATTAGGCCTGATAAGTCCGTTATCCTACTGGTTCATTTTTATTAACTGCTAAAGCTCACGAGAACTAAATTTGGATCAATATTTTAAACACAGGAAGCAAAAATGCTGTTTTTGGCACTTAGGCCCTATTTAAGCCCTTTTGAATCCTCCAAAAATTATGACGCGTACACCGCAGAGATGGGGACTTTACAGGATTTGTTTCTAGGGTACTAGGGAACATCTATGCCAAATTTCAGCTTTACATTTTTTTTTGAGGTTGACCGTGTTTTTTGAATATAATGCCTGGGGTACATTAATTGGTGCATAGGTTCCCACTATAACTACTACTCTTCCAAAAACCAACAATTCAACTAAAATAATATTCTCTCATTAATGAATTTCCTATTTCGAATTTTAGATCTTAGTTCTCTTTTAATTAAAATGGACACACCTGCTGCCCTTGCTCTTACACCCTTATCTACACCACTCTTCTTCTTCTTTCCCTTTGTACCGTTAGGTAACGGGACGTTTCAGCCATTTATTAAAGTTGCATCTGTCGTGCGCCATTCTCTGAACATAACCCAAGGTCTTCCCTCGCTTCCTGATCAGTCCCAAGATGTACTCCTCCCATTCAATCCTTGACCTTCCTCTTGTTCTTCTTCCTGTAGGTCTGGCTCGCCACACCTGCTTCACTTTCCTTTCATCTTCCATTCTTTCTAGGTGACCAATCCAGCCCAATCCTCTCCCCTCAATGACATCCATTATTGGTTCCTGCTGAAGCTCATCTCTCACTGTGGAATTTCTTATATGGTCTCTTCGAGTTTTCCCGGCAACTTTCCGCAAGTATCTCATCTCAGCGGCGACCAAGCGACTCTCCAGTTTTTTATGCACTGTCCAACTCTCTACACCATTCAGGATGGTTGGCAGGTACACAGCATGATATACCCGCATTTTTGTGTTTCTGGTCAAAAAATGTACATATGCCCCAAAAATTTCTTCTCCACAACCTTTTTTTTTCTTAGTTTATGTCAGAACTATAATATCCATGTTATATTTTTCGAGTTCAATGGGGATGGTGTTAAGTTTTGCTTGACAGACCTTGTACATTCCAACATCCAATATTCTTTGTCCTTTTCCATTGCCCTTGTCGTCGATTATAAATCTGGCCGGTTGTCATATCTTTAGTTGTTTTTTTTAGCATTGTATTCTTCTTTGCGTATGACGGGGAGCTGGCCCATCGCTGCAACCCCCAACCTGGAGGACCAGGTTATTTTTGTTCAAGGTTTTCTTCCTCTAGCCTTTGACTACCCAACGCCAAAGTTAGGGCTTGTGGCCCTCTCTTACACAACTACGTTATATATTCAGCTATTGTAATACCAAAACTTCTTTATGAACATGAATGTTGGCTTCCTACAGAAGGCACATAAAATGCTTAGAGAAGTACGAAAAACGTTGTCTGAGGAGGATCCTTAAAATCAGCTGGCAAGATCGACGAACAAACATCAGTGTCCTCGAAGACGCTAGCACTACCAGCGTGGAGGCTATGATCTTGATCTTGACACGTCAACTGAGGTGGACTGGTCATGTCTTTCGCATGCCAGATACTCGCCTTCCAAAACAAATTATGTATGCTCAACTAACAAGTGGTAAGCGGCATCAGGTGGGGGGGGGGGGGCAGAGGAAGAGATTCAAGGATGCATTAAAGTCAAACATGAAGAAATGCTCGATTAACATCCCAAATTGGGAGACTGCAGCAGCTGACCGTCTGGCATGGCATCGACTCGTCCACAATGGCCTTCGACGTTTCGAGCAGAACCGCTGGAGTTCTGAGGCTCTGAAGCGAATCGCTCGTAAAGAACAGGAGTCTATGAGATACAACCCTCAGCTCCTAGGTGATTATAAAACTTGCCACCAGTGTGGAAGAGTTTATGTCTCTACAGTCACCAGAGAACCCACGAATGAATGATTTGGAAGGCAATTTTATAATCGTTCGCGAGTGATAGCCAATGATGATTATGTTATGTAAAACTTGACGAAATACAATAAATTACTTACACGTTCATTATGATGATCAATCGAGAATAACACACCAAGAGATTTGAAAAACACGTAATGGTAAAATAGAGAATAATTTTTCATAGCGTACATCTGTCCTCCCACATAGTGTTTCCAATAATCTCTCGTCAAGCAATGTGTAGGTAAAGTAAATCTCTTGCTGAACAATCCTATAATGACTCAATACCCCAGTTATGTTTGAAATTCGTCCAGTACCGTTAATGAAATATGTAGCGGACTGTCTCATTTCGAATACTGCGTCACACATATATTGAAAGGAGTGTCCCGGTAAGCCGTTTAATCTATCAGTGATGGACGCATGGAGTGGGGACAAGACCATTCACAGAGCGTACGAACAGGGAACGAAATATCGATTAATGGACGTATCATTGCATGTCGAAAGCTAGGGAGCATCGACTCGCCACGCAAGCTTTTGATGATGATGATGATGATGATGATAATTGTTGTTTTAAAGGGTCTAACATCGAGGTTATCGGCCCCTAATGATCTGGGTGATAACGAAAATGACAATGAAGTGGAAACCACAACGAAAATTAAGTGAGAAGGAAAATACTTACAAAAAGGAACTCATATTGAAACAACTCACAAAATGGAGAGCGGCAATACTTACAAAAGGGAATTAAGAACGAAAATACTCACAAAAGGAATAGAGTGAAAAATACGCACAAAATGTAGATTAGATTAAAAATACGTACAAAATGCAATGTAGAGTCGAAATACTTTACATGCAACATAAAAGTGAAATTCAAAATACTTACAAAATGCAATTTAGATTGAAAAAACGCGCATTTCAGATTCCAAAAAAATCACAAAGTGCAATTCAAATTCAAAATACTTACAAAATGCAATTTAGATTGAAATTGCTTACAAAATATAATTTAGATTCATAATACCCACAAAATGCAATTGAGAATCAAAATACTTGCAAAAATCCCATCCCCTACATTGAAAGACTTACTAAAAAGCAATTTTGATTGTCAATCCTTACAAAATGCAATTGAGGTTGAAAACACTCGCAAAATGCAATTTACTGGAGGTCGAAAAGACTTACAAAATGCAACGTAGACCGAAAAGACCTACAAAATGGAGTATAGATGCAAAAAAATCGCTAAATGGAATTTAGATAGACGGGGAGCCAAGTAACAAAAAACAGTGCGGGAAACTTAAGAGAAAAGGAAATATAATGAAAAGAAGACAAGAGGTCTGGCCCCTCGCAGAAGGAGGGATCAGGCTAGATGAGACAAGGGCCAATTAAGGCGGGAAAATGAAATACTCCCTAGGCCTCGGATACCCTAATACGGTCAGGGTCGGAAAAGAACCAGAGTTGACCAAGGGAGGTCAACAGGAAAGAAGACGGAGAGGAGCCCGGCAGAAGTAAGTGGAAGCAATGCCGGACTCATCTGGGGACCCGTGGTCGCCAACCCACGTTCCACTAGATGTGAGCCCCTGGGGGAACGCAAGCTTTTCTAGCTCTTATTTATAGCCTATAGTTTCTTTCTCTTAACAACGGGTAAAACAGTTTTGAAATATATTCCCTTAGGTTTTGTAATTGGCAGTATCTGAACGCAACGCTTATTGAATTAGTAAAATAAATTGGTTTTGTCTTCCATTTCCTCTTTTCTTTTTTGTCTCTTGTATCTATATTTCGTGCTGTGTCCAAGCTGTGTTTCCATTCAAGTACAGAATAGAAATATCAGCATTTGAGGAAAGGAAGGGTTCATTTCTGCTATTTATGAGACATTTATCATTGATGTTCTAGGAAATGGCACTGTATTAATTTTTTAAGAGATATGTGGAAATGCACACTCCGCGACACAAAAATTGGGCGTTGCCTTGTACTGTATGTGACAGTCAGGGTAGTTCCTAACCTGTCACACATCTTTCTTTGATGGTGCTGAAGCTCGGCGATTTATTACGAGGATGGATCGAACAGTCCTTGCCCCTATTGTTTTTAGCAAAAGAAAATACATACTGGTAATTACAAATACTAGCGGACGCGTGCAATAACACTCGCATAATGGGTTTTGTGCGCCCCATGTGTACAGACTACCCGCCCAGCCCTACTGCTATGTGGGCTGTACGTGAAACAGTTCTGCCAGGGGCTATCGTCTTGTTTATTTCTTTAAAAGCACTTTTTTAAACAAATAAATATATTTCCGTTGACTTTTCAGGAAATACAAGATTTTTCCTGAACTATTGAGACGATTTGGAAGATTTTGGTACAAACCACACCTTCTAACTCCCTCTGGTTTAGGAGCTTGAGTTTTGTGAAACATACACCTTAGCGTATTATACACGGTGTCTTTTATGTACCTTTGGAGAATGATAGGTCGTGTAGGGGAAGGGTATAGAAGTAATTTGAGATAGGGAACTTGGGGTCGGAGCGGCCTCCTTAACCCCTAAAATAAGGGTTGATTCAGGCCCCCCACCCTGTAAGTTACGCAGCCGACCTAAACCTCTATTACCTTTCTCAATCCTTTAACTCTTGGCAAGATTTTGCCCAAGCCCAGAATCGAACCCGGGACAACCAGCCATTCGCACCACAACGCTATCCAATATGCCAGCGCCACATGGTGAAATGAATCTTGCCAAGAGTTAAAGGATTGAGAAAGGTAATAGAGGCTAGGGTCGGTTGCCCAACTTACAAGGTGGAGGGCCTGAATCAACCCTTATTTTAGGGGTAAAGGAGGCCGCTCTGACCCCAAGTTCCCTATCTCAAATTACTTCTATATCCGTCCCCTACACGATCTATCATTCTCCAAAGGTACATAAAAGACACCCTGTATAATAAGATAGGTACCATACACTGTTCTTTCACATAGTCTCCACATTTGAGCAGAAATTTGTCGCATAGCAGCACTAAAATTAAGATACCCCTGTGGTAGAATTCAGCCAGCTGACTGTGGAACCATCGTCGGATTGCTGTCTTGGCGTCATCGTTGCACACGAATCACTGTCCTGCCAGGAACTTCTTCAGAGGACCATGACAAAGCGAAACCACATGTGGCAACCAGAACCACCAACAAACTCCAGTCATTTCACTGGGAGAGTATGGACCACCCACCATACATTCCGCCCCTAATGATTTCCACGTTTTTGGTCCACTAAAGAAGTTCCTGGCAGGACAGCGATTCACGTGCAACGATGACACCAAGACAGCAGTCCGACGATGGTTCCACAGTCAGCCGGCTGAATTCTACCACAGGGGCTTTTCCAATTTACTGATGCGACCCGATAAATGTCTGAACAAATGTGGAGACTGTGTGGAAAAATAGTGTAAGGTTCGTAGAACAGTCCGTATATTTGTAATTACCTGCTAAAAATAACAGGAGCAAATGGTTTTCGATCCACACTCAAACATAATTATGCTCTTTGCGGATGACATATGTGTGTGGGGTGATTCCAAAGAAGAATTGCAAGAACAGATCAAACCATGGACAGAAAGACCAAAGGAATATATGGTCTTATGTTTAGTGTAGCCCTGAAAAAAGTGAGGTACTAGTTATGCAGAGAAACGGCCAACCGGAAGGTTCCATTGAAATTGATGGCAGACAGCTTAGATTTTCTAAAAAAAATTAAATATCTGGAAAGAGTGATATCAGCAACAGTACCATTGATGAGGAAATCACCAACAGGATTTCGGCTGGAGGTACATTTTATAGAGCTGTTCAAGACATCATATGGAACCAGAAAGTGCCTCTGCAATGTAAAAAGTCCTTTCGGCACGCCGGAAAGCGGAGGTAGATTTCACCGGACAAACTTGGGGATAGGCGAAAATAGGCAGAATATGCAGGTTTTCGTAGAAGGATCAGACCTAATTTTATTGCGTGAAAGTATTTTATAATTGGAGATTAATTAACTTTGTTTTTCGTCATTTTATGCATAATTTAAACATTTTATTGTCTTATGATGACGGTAACCTTCTTGTCAATTGGAGTCCATTTTTGTACTTGTGGTCACACTGTCCTTATGCAAGGTTTCGACACTGATGTGTAACTATGTAACGGTCTGTTACTTCTCCCGCAGAGATGTTGGTTGGTTCCTCAGTTTAGGTGCTGCGACAACGCGGCCATGTAACCCCGTGTACTTTGGGTGAATGTAGAATCTGTCTGATAAACGGTGTGAATTGTGATGGCTGTATTAGTCTGTAATTCAGGTAAGGAATGCAGACGCTCAATTTCAAGCAGTAGTTCCTAATGTTGCTACCAGATACTACCGTCAACGACACCTAGCTGTGAACTTGGCTACTATATGCCACCGCAATCAGCCACTCGCAACGAACGTTGGAACCTCCCCTCCAAAGGAAAGCATACTGAGGGATTTTTAGCGCTCTAAGAAAATCCGACGACTTTGGCCGGCTTTGAACCCGCGACCTTGGGCATGCTACCAGTTACGTCACCGAAGCCGCTTCACACTTAGTCAGATGGAAATCTGAATCTGATCTCGCGCAAGTGCGTTGTCATGGCAACGTCTCATGGCTCATCCCTCATCAATTTAGTAGTGTTGCCATGGCAATCACTGATAGCTCTTGGCATTTTCTTATAATTCCGAAATCATTTTTCTCATCCCTTGGCGTAATGGTGGGTCATATCAAATATTCTTTCAGACAAACGTTTTAGGTAATTATTAGGGGAATATTGTCCATTTTGTACGGTTTTGATATTGTGCCTATTAAGAGAGATATGATTAATGTTTCCCGAAAAACCCACTTTTTTCCACCCCTTTGGTCAATGGTTGGTGCTATAAAAAAAACTCTTCAAACATAAATTTTTGAGCTCTATCCGGCACATAGTATGAACTTTGAACGGATTCGATATTTCACATATTAAGAGAGTTATAGCAATATTTCATTTTTTCGAAAAAAGTCCCCCATTTTCATCCCCTTCGACCGATTTTGCCCAGTAACGAACTCGACCGAGATTTTATAGGTATACATATTCGGTAAAAAATTGAAAGTGATTGGTGCAAAATTACGGCAGTTATCGTGTCCACAAGAAACTGATATATATATATATATATATATATATATATATATATACTAGCAGGTACCCGCGGCTTCGCCTGCGATCAAGACAATGGGGACGATGCAATATTGCTGATAATTGGTCTATTCTATTACAGCAATCGCGGCTATAGGTGTGTCCATTCTAATTCTGAATATTTTGATACATACAGTATATTGATATGATCAGCAAAGTGGGAATTTTATCGAGTTGTGAACGTCTGCAGGGTTCGATGTTACATTATGTTAACACATTTTAAAATTACGTTTATGGTTTTGCCATCTTATGCTGAGACATAACGATTTTGTTGTCCGGATGCTCGCGAGCACGCCACATACTGTTGGCCATGGGAAAAAATGGTTTTGTCTAAATGTGCACGTATATTGTGTTAAAATTTGGATTTGATCTGATGACGGGTTTGTGAGATAATAATTCTTAAATCTGACGCATGGTTTAAACACGCTTAAAAAGGGGCACTTTTTGTGTTTCAACTGCGATACAAATATTAAAATATAAATTAAAAATTCCAAACCTTCATGAACTAACGTAAAATCGAACGACGAAAATGATGATGTCATTGGATTTTATGAAGGTCTATTGGTTACTTCACAAACAACCTTCAAACTCGAGTGCACATAATATTTCGGTCGACAGTATGCTTGCTATTCCTGGGTGTCATAATATGTGTCCTACCCTCCTATCTCTTCTCTTCATTAGCAGTCGCCAGAAACATCTCTCCTCTCCCACTCGTCTTAATACCTCTTCATTTGTTACCCTATCTACCCATCTGATCATCATTCTCCTGTATCACCACATTTCAAAAGCTTCAATTCTCCTCTTTTCTGCTGCACCATTAGTCCATTAGTACAACTCAGCAACTTTTCTATGTTTAAGCCGTGCCTTTTGCGGGGATTCAATGGCCGTGAAAGACAAAATAACAACTTTATTGAAATAAGTTTGCCCAATTCCTCAGTAAGAGTAATTAAGAAACAATAATAATTAACGTGACAGCCGGTAGAATACGACACATTCGACTGTGAATATACGTTGCAGATCATGGTTAAGAACGAAAAAGAGCAGATCAAAATTGGCAAACAAAAATATTCAGTTAAGAAAAAACAAATTTATAAAGGAAATGAAAGCATACCGTGCAAAATAGAAAGTATCTTAACATTGTAAATTCGAGTAAACGTCTGAAAGCTCGCTTACAACAACCAGCTTAAAGTGTATAAAATAAGACCCCAAATCACGATCATATCCGAGCCCCAAAAGCAACCTCTACATATAAAATATATCTCATTTTACGCGTATCAATGCGAGGAGCAATGTTCGTGGTTAGAAGTGGGAACCGAACCCAGCGTTTTAAGGCCCTAAAACGAACGGTTTTCGAGATATTGCCAGAAAACTATCCCCGGTCTGCGAAATTTCAGCGGTTGCCATAGTAACGTTGATCTGTTTCTCAGAGGGAACAGAGTTATTTGATTTTAGGAACTTAAAAGGTGTGTTTCGGGGCCCTACAGGACCTCCGAGTATTGTCTCTCGTATCTGGCGGCTTAAAATGAGCTAAATCCGAACATTTTACCGACTGTCCTTGCTCAGTGCCAAAGAGCCGAAAAAAGTCACTTACAAATTGAATTTTCAAAAACCGTTTCTTATTGGGCCTCTACATACTCGGATCAACCAACATGCAAAATTTCAGCTTTGTGGGTCTAGTGGTTTGAGCCCTGCGTCGATGAGTCAATTTTGGATTGTCAATGCCAAAGGGCCGGAAAAAGTCACTTACAAATTGAATTTTCAAAAACCGTTTCTTAGTGAGCCTCTACATACTCGGATCAACCTACATGCAAAATTTCAGCTTTCTAGGTCTAGTGGTTTGAGCCCTGCAGTGATATATATATATATATAATTATATATAAACTTTTGAACTGACGGTGGTTTTGGGGTCTGGGGGATGTGAAACGCGAAGATATGTCGAAATTTTCCGGAAATCGAAACATGGTACCCATTGCAATAGTTAGCTTTCTAATGAAATCTACCTAAAATACTACCATCAACGACACCTATCTGTGAACTTGGCTACTAGATGCCACCGGAACCATCAACTCGCATCGAACGTTGGAACTTCTCCTCCGAAGGAAAGCAAACTCATTTAGCGCTCTTAGTAAATCCGACGACTTCAGCAGGGTTTGAACCCGCGACCTTGGGCATAGAAGTTCAGCATGCTACCAGTTCCGATACCGAAGTCGCTTCCCTCAGACAGATGGAAAACTGAATGTTATCTCGTGCAGTGGCGTTGTCATAGCAACTGCTGATGGCTCATCCCTTATCAATTAAAAGTAAAGTTGTCATGGCAACCTCCCTTGGCACTTGGCATTTTCTTATAATTTAAATCATTTTGGTCACCCCGTGGCGTAATGGTGGGTCATATCAAAAATTCTTTCAGACAAAAGTTGTAGGTAATTATTGGAGGAATATTTTCAATTTTGTACGGTTTTGATATTGTGCCTATTAACAGAGATATGATTAATGTTTCCCGAAAAACCCACTTTTTCCCACCCCTTTCGTCAATGGTTGGTGCTATCAAAAAACTTTTCAAACAGAAATTTTAGGGCCTAGTCCGACACATAGTATGAACTTCGAATGGATTCAATATTTCAGATATTAAGAGAGTTATATCGATATTTCACTTTTTGGAAAAAAGCCTCCCATTTTCACCCCCTTTGACCGATTTTGCCCATTAACGAACTCGACCGAGATTTTAAGGGTATACATATTATGTAAGAAATTCAAAGTGATTGGTGCAAAATTACGGCAGTTATCGTGTCCACAAGAAACTGATATATATACACATATATATACATACACATATATATACATACATAAATTATATATAAACTTTTGAACTGACGGTGGTTTTGGGGTCTGGGGGATGTGAAACGCGAAGATATGTCGAAATTTTCCGGAAGTCGAAACATGGGACCCATTGCAATAGTTAGCTTTCTAATGAAATCTACCTAATAATCAGATCTATTATGGGCCAATTTTGACCTATGGCTGTGAAATTTGGACCTTGAGGAAGAAAGATGAGAGACGGATTCAGGCAGCAGAGATGAGATTTGTCGGAGCCATGGTTGGTAAGACAATAAAATACAGAATTCGTAATGGGCATATCAGAGAATTGGTTCAGGTCGACAAACTACAGGATAAAATAACCTTGAAAAGGCTCATGTGGTTTGGCCATATGCGAAGGATGGATGTTACCAGAATTCCAAAACAAATGTATGAACTGCAGCTTCATGACCGAAGACCAAGAGGACGGCCAAGAATGAGATATGCAGACATGGTGAGAAATTACATCCAACAATTGGGTCAGGACTTGGGCTGCATTGAAGGAAAAGGGAAGTACAGATACAGAAATTGGTGGAGGGGCCTCATTCGCCGACCCATCTAATAGATGGAACGACGTGGGATATGTATGTACTCATACATACTCAACTAGCTATGAATACCCGTCCTTGAGGGGTTCATAGGGCAATGGTAGACAGTTATTGAGAAAAACCATGTTGAATTTTCGGCTCCAACTACTGTATTTTTCTCGGATAAGGTGTACAATGACAAAATACGCCCTCAGTTTAATTTTTGTCCGTTTGTATTATAAGGTGCGTTCAAAAAGTAATGAGCCGGAGGCTAGAATGCGCAAACCGGTGACTACATCGGCTAATCGTGGCGTGAGTAACGAGGTGTGGTTCCTACCAGAGCGTGGAAGGTCACAGCCCGTCGCTAGAGGGCACGCGTGCACGTCACATGACGATACAAAGCGAGCAGCAGCATGCATCAATCGTCCAACGCTGCCAGTCGCATTGCAAACAGTGACATGGAGGCGTCAACCGAAGAGCAAAGAGGTGTTGATCAGTTTCTGACAGCGGAAGGAGTAGGGGAACGGACATTCATCGCCGAATGTCACAAGTGTACTGCGAACACTGCATGTCCCTTGCAAAGGTCAAGGCGTGGCACAAGCGCTTCAGGGAAGGACGGGTGTCGTTAGCCGATGATGCCCGGTCTGGGGCACCCCCCTGCATTACCGATGACAACGTCCAGCTGGTTGATGCACTCATTACCCAGGACCGCCGAGTGACAGTGAACGCCATAGCCGCCGTGGTCGCTCCACAACAATGCACGACCTCATACGGCCAACACAGTCGCGGCACTCCTGCAGAAATTCAAATGGGAGGTTCTCGGCCAGCCTCCATATAGTCCATACCTCTCTCCCTGCGATTAAGCCATGTTTGGTCCCCTGAAAAGGGCTCTGCGGGACCAAAGATTCACATCGGACGCCGACGTCCAGCTGTACGTGCAGAACTGGTTCACATCGCAGCCCAGGGAATTTTATTAGACAGCCATTCACCGCCTCGTGTCACAGTGGGACAAGTGCCTCAACAGCCAGGGCCAATACTTCTAACATACAGGTACTGGTTTCTGTAATTATGCCTCCGACTCATTACTTTTTGAACGCACCTTATATAAGGGGTTGGAGTCAAAACGAACTGGAGCGAAAAGGCATGAACATTCTGATGTAATTTCAAGATACCCCAAAATAAAATCAGGCTACAAAATATTCATGTAATAATGTGAGGGGTGTTTAATTTATTAGGGATGTCTTCGCGCTTCAGCACCATTTTTTCCAGATCCTAAGGTGTATGTTTCACAAAATTCAAGCTCCCAAACCAGGAGGAGTTAGAAGGTGTGATTTGTACCAAATTCTTCCAAATCGTCTCAATGGTACAGGAAAAATCTTGCATTTCTTGAAAAGTCAACGGAAATATATTTATTTGTTAATAAAGTGCTTTTAAGCAAATAAGCAAGAGACGCACTAGAAAGCCGTGGAATGAAGATGAGCAGATGTAAGACAGAGTTCCTGAGCCTGAGGGGTGCTGAAACAGGTTTAAAATTGGCTGGAGTAGAGATCCCAACAGCAAGTTCATTCAGATATCTTGGTACAGTTACCCAACAAGATGGTGGACTGGAGGAGGAAATAAAGAGAAGGATACGGTCGGGATGGTTCAACTGGAGGAAGACATCAAGTGTACTGTGCGACAAGAAGGTACCAGAAAAATTAAAAGGGAAGGTACACAAGGCCGTGGTGAGAACAGCAATGATATACGGGGTAGAAACCTGGCAGATAACAAGGAAATGGGCAGAAAAACTGGACGTGGCAGAAATGCGAATGCTGAGATGGGCAATTGGACACACAAGATTGGACAAATGAGAATTGAATTGATTAGGAGACGACATAGCGTGATGCAAGTTTCTGAGAAAGTCAGAGAAGCTGGCCTCAGATGGTATGTCCATGTTAAGAGAAGAGATCAAGATTATGTGGGGAATAGGATGATGGAAATGCTTCCACCAGGGAAACGGAGTTGAGGACGACCAAAAAGGCGATCGATGGACAGCATTCAAGAAAGCATGAAACAGCGGGGGCTTGTGGAGGATATGGTCCGGGATAGAACAACGAGGAGGAGGAATATCCGCATCAGCGACCCCACATAAGTGGGATTAATCATGCTGGAGAAGAAGAAGAAGAAGAAGAAGAAGAAGAAGAAGAAGAAGAAACAAATAAGCAAGACGGTAGCGGCTGGCAGAACTGTTTTGCGTACATCCCGTATAGCACTAGAACCAGGCAGGTAGTCTGTACACATGGGGCGCGCACAAACCACAATTATTTGTTTCAAAAGTGCGTTTAAACAAATAAAGATATTTATAGAAGCCCGCATAACAGTAAAGCCAGGCAGGTGGTTTATACACATGCGAGAGTTCTCGCACGGGCCTGCTAGTGTTTAAATAATAATCTGCGTTTTTTGTATTTGAGTAGATTTCATAAAAGCAAGTATCTGTTGAAAGGTTTTACTACGGACGAGATTGTATCGTTTTTACTGAAGATAGCTGTGACTCAGAAGTAGCGTAACAAATCTTTAAACGTTTCTTACCAACATGGTTAGATTCTCGACGCATACAATTAGACTGTTTGTAACGCGACATTAAATCTACACTTCCATCTTTGTCTTCGGAGCTTTTTCCTACTTTTCTCTTCCTCACAAGAGAAAGTTAAAAAGAGAGTCCGAGAAAGTAAAGAAAGGGTTGTTTTAAAAAGCCTAATTAATTACTGGCTTTTTCTTTCTCTCTTTCCTTAGTCTCTTGCACTCTGTTAAATGTATTGAAACCTCTCCACACACCCCTTTCAATTTCTGTAATTGCGAAACCCTTCTTTTCTTTTTTCAACCCCTTCAGCCTCAAGAACACTCGATATAAAGTTGTCGTCATCTTGCCTTTCCAGTACGGTACTCAAGTTTATTTTAAATATTTACCGCGAGAGTTCGTACCGTCCGTTATTGATAAATTATTGTTAGCTTAGTACTTAAAGAACATGGTTTCCAACTCCCAGAGTAGAGTGTTTGTGTGGAAGCCACCAGAGTATATTACTGACGTCATATGAAGGAACTTTGCGATTCTATTTTGAGACACGGGTTCACTGAAGTTCCATTTCAGACCTTATATTAATTGCTTCACCATGTAAACAATGATGATACAAGTATATTCTTATCTCCCAGCTCGGCTTTACTTACGTACTCTGTACAGGATCATTCCTCTACCGCCACACGGACAGTGTCTGCGAGCTGAACACACTTTGTCAACAGGTACAACTGGAGATGGTGACAAGCTGATCACTCAGGCGACTGTTAACTTGGGCCTGATTAAACAGTGTCATTCATTCATTCATTCATTCGATCATTCATTCATTCATACATTCATATTCTAAAGTCTAATGCCTTGTTGACGCAACCATACTTTTCTGTTATTGGCGGTTGGTTTCAGTTCCATGTAATTGTCACATCCCATTCTATTCTTGATGTCTTCTAAATACTTCGTCCTAGGCCGTCCTTTTCCTTTCTTTCCCAGCATTTTCCCTTCAAAAATGTTAACGATGAAAGTGTTGGGTCTGATGACATGTCCAATAAATTTTATTTATCTCTTTCCCATTTCAGTCATTAATCTTCTCTCTTCTTTGACTTCCCTTAAGACTTCCAGGTTGGTTTTTCTTTCCTTCCAGATCGTTCTTGTCATTTTCCGCCATATCCACATTTCAGCAGCTTCAAGTTGATTCTTTTCTAATTTACCCAGAGTCCAACTTTCACTTCCATAGAGCAGTGCACTCCATACAAATGATTTTGCAAAGGATTTTCTTACATCTATATTCGTATTGTTGTTGGATCAGGGTCAGAGAAGGGATTTTGGAAGGAATATAAACATGGAACTGTTAACAGGAAGCGTCCCGGCATTTACCGGGTGGTGAAAATGGGAAACCACAAAAAACATTTTCAGGACGAGCAAGGTGAGGTTCGAACCCACTCTCTCCCGGTGGTAGAGTGATACGAGCTAGCGCGTTTGTACTCTCGGCCACCGTGTCCGATAATAATAATAATAATAATAATAATAATAATAATATCGTATGGCCTCGGGTGCCGGGTGCAAGCTATGTTACTTGACACCCAGAGGTCAGCTTGCATGTCGAATTGTGTTGTTCCTTGAAGCACTATGAAAGTCAAGGAGGTCAGTTATCTAAGCTCCTTGACACTATAGCGCTTTCTAGTAGAGAAATTAGGAACTTTGTGTTGGCGGAAAATCTCGAGCTTAATTTTGCCACTATGAACATAGCCTACTGAATTCAAATGGGTTGTTTAATATGCCAACATCGTATGACATGCGTGTCGTGATTCTTTCTGCTTTTCAAAAAAAAAAGCACTTACCACGGCCAGGAGCAAACCTGCAAGCTTCGGGTTAGTAACCCGACACGATAACCACTCACCCACCGTGGCAAGCTACCGTGTCCGAAGATGGAGAACCAATAAAAAGCAACTGGGATTAATTACAGTTCAGTTATCTAAGAAACATTTCAATTAATTATTCAGTAGAGCGTCGATAATTGAGACGTCAAAAGTCCGGAATCTCGATAATACGGATTCAATTCCGGTGGAAAAGAAGTAGAAATGAATACATAGGCTACATACATATTTGTCGAATAAGAGCGTTGATGTGACAGGCTGGGTTGGGTCGTCTTACCGCTACGAATCGAAGACTTGGCCGCAAAAAGAGTGAACCACTACTGCGGTCCAAAAATCAGGAGCTCTGACAATGCATAAACTGTACTGTATTCTGTAAATATGTACATATTGAACATTACATATGTATGTAGCCTATATCCTTTCATTCAAATACATTATAAGTTCTTCTTCTTCGCCGTTTGGGCCTACTGAGGACCACGGAGCTCTTATCTCCTCGTCGCTTTGTCTTTTCTCTTCTTCCAGTACTTTTTCAAGGAAAAACTCCCTATCGGATTGCTTGCCGGAATTGTTGGCGGTCCTGTATGGAATTAAGTGGGATCCCTAGGTGGTCTAAATCCGTCCTGACCGTAGAGATCCAGTTGGTCCTAGAGGCCTTGCCTCTTCCTGCCACTGTGAAGATCTTACTGGTGAGCCGGCAAGGGATCATGCGGGTCAAGTGCCCATAGAAGGCCAGGCGCCTTTTTCTTATACAAGTCACTGTGTCTTCTTGATGGCTGTAAAGCTCATCATTGTGCCGAATTCTGTAGGTGCCTCCCTCTTCCCGTATAGGTCCTAGTATCCTCCGCAGGATCTTCCTCTCCTTGAATTCAAGTTTCCTGAGTGGGCATTTCCTGGCCATTGCGAGGCACTCACAGGCGTACAGAACAGATGGTTTTACTACGGAATTGTAGTGTCTGAGTTTGAGGTATTTGGAGAGGAACTTTGATGCGTAGAAGCTGCGGCAAGAGTGGTAGGCCCTCTCGAACTTGCTGCACCTGGTGTCTATAGCCAGATTCTCACTCTGGTTTGCCGAGATCCACTCTCCTAGGTACTTGACCGCAGGGAATTTTCAGACGATGACCCCCTCAAGTGGAATTGTGGACGGGGCTTCCTTGATGTTAGTCATGAATTGAAAATGAAAATCCACAGCCTGCTTCCAGTCTCCGACCGGGTCAGGAATGGAATGAATGAAGGCCCCATCTTGCGGCGAGGATATGAACTTTGCCGGCTGCCGAGGCCTGACGCACTCCTCTGGGTCAATGATTAAATGAATGACAGATGAAACGAAATGATAGTGGAGAGTGTTGCTGGAATGACATTTTGACAGGGAAAACCGGAGTACCCGGAGAAAAACCTGTCTGCCTCCGTTTTGTCCAGCACAGATCTCACATGGAGAGACCGGGATTTGAACCACGGACCTAGCGGTGAGAGGTCGGCGTGCTGCCGCCAAAGCCACGGAGCCTTCAGTCATGAATTCAGTCTTCCCAATGTTGATCTTCAGACCAGCCCGAACCGCTACATCGTGAAGACTCTGTAGGTGGTGAGTAGCTTCCCCTATAGTGTTGGTCAGTATGGCGAGGTCGTCGGCAAAGGCCAGGCATGACACATGAAGGTTATCTTTCTTGTATCCAAGTTCATAATAAACTATTTATATTATTTATTTCATTGAGACTGTACCGGTTTAGGTCACACTGAGACCTTCTTCAGCTGGTATATGATGAGTAACTGAGTAGTACCATACCAAAAGTTCACAGAGTAAATTTTCCAAAGAAAAACCAGATCTGTTACAATTAATTTTGTAAATTAAGCATTAACAAGAAGTTCCGAGAAGAACTATACAGCCTACTTTTCATGCCAATGATTATTCTACAGTATATGAACCTGTCTAGAATAATGACAAAATTAAGTTGGTAATATCGAAATATCTAATTAGTTCAAAATATACCTGGTATAATGTAGCCTAATAGAGCACTACAGTTGGCAGCCCTGGTGACTGAATATATTCTTAGTTCCATCTATTAAGGTACAGAATACAAAATTAGGTTGAAGTCCAATGGACGTTACATGCAGTTAAGACACTGGATCTATCAGCACGCGTAAAAGCATGTTGCCAACAATACCATGCGTGTGCTGGTCAGAAATAATCTGAATTATTATGATATCTTGTTGTGCCAATTTTGGATGAAATCCATTTGTTAGTATAGAAGTTACATGTATTTTAAAATTGAACATATCAGCAGGCATAGAATCATGTTGGCAGCACTGCATTGTATTAATTACTCCAAATTAATCTAGAATGTCAGGTGCTATACGTGTGCAAAGTATAGTGCTGTTGGGTTGCATACTTTCTGATATATTGATATTAGGGTAAAAAAAAAAGTATAGACAGCATTTATTAACAGTTGGCAGCCCTGATTGCTCCTAACAATACTTATAGTCATATATGTTATGGTGCACATAGCACATACGAAATTTGGTTGAAATCCAACTGATAATATAGAAGTTACAAGTATTTAAAAATTGGTACTATCAGCAGGCTTATAATCATGTTGATAGAACTGACGTATATAAGTTACTCCAAATTAATCTAAAATGTCAGAATATACGTGTGCACAGTTTAAAGCTGTTGGCTTGCATACTTTCTGATATATTGGTATTTGGATAAAACAATAAAGAGAGCAATTATTAACAGTTGGCAGCCCTAGTGGCTCTTAGGAATACGCTCAGTCATATCTGTTTATGTACAGATATTACACACAAAATTTGGTTGAAATCCAATTGATAGTGTAGAAGTTATATGCATTTAAACATTGGACCTATCAGAAGGCTTAAAATTATATTGGCAACACTGTCATGGCTGGCCTCCTGGAAATTAAACTGAAATAGTCTTATCTACATGTGTGCCAATTTTGGAATAGCTCCCATGCATACCTTGCAAGATATCCAACATGGAGCTCAAATTTCTAGTGCGTTTTTTCAGCAGTTGGTACCACTGACATCATTTTCAAATATGGACGTGAGATATTCCGGTGCACATCTTTACTCATATTAAAATTGGTTTTGATTGCTGCAGCCGTTTAGGAGTTGATAGGGGGGGACACACACACAGCCAGGCAGACAGACAGACACACATTTTCCCGGATCGATCTCATAAGTCTACTTTTTCCTCATTTTTGCAAAATGTGAAAAGTAGGCTAAAAATGGTCTTGATAAACAGTGTAAAAATGAGGAGATGTAGGATATGTGAAAATAAGTACTGTGTGTTGAATCAGTTCGGTTATAAAAATTATTGATCTGTATTTGCTAGGTATAGTATAGAAAAACTTATGTGGCCACACATAGTCTAACCTAACTGATTTTCAGCCTTCACGTCAGTTTATAATATCGCTGATGGAGCCGGGAATCGAAACAGGGGCCTCCGGGTTCGACGCGGGCGCGCTACCCCGACACTATTACTCCTAGATTAAGGCCACAGCTGCGTCTTTCCTAATTCACATCTGAATTACAACTACACACACCAATTCAGCCAAACCACAAGATCACAACTTATCAGACAAATTACACACACATCCAAGTAGCCACATGACCTGACATTGCAAAGCCCCTTAATAAATCAAAAAATAACTATTTCTGTTTCGGCCTCAAGCACCCTCAATATAAAGTTCTCTTATACTTTCTCTTACAGAACACAGCCAATTTTAAATATCTACCTCAAGAGTTAGTCTGTCATTCATAAATTATTATTGGTTAACGACTTGAACGCATTGCATTCATCAACTCATAGCATATTTGTGTTTCCTACTCACCAGGGGAATATTGCTCTAACTTATCGTCAAAGAACTTTGAGGATGCTATCGAAACATGGACATGTTCAAGTTCCTTGAAGCCCTTCCCAGACATTGGTTCCGAAATAGTATTAATATTCTCTCCCACCAAAGTATTTCAAAGTCTCAAGGACTTACAAGTACTCTATTTGGAAAGCGATGCCTCACTCAAATCAGAACTCGGAATTCGCTACTCATATGTCATTGATTATCAGAGCTTTGGTATATTTTTAATAGAACTTTTAATAAATGGCTGTAGGTTTGTTTCTTGTTTGGTCATTATTTCATTAGAGGGGCTTTGACATTGTGGACATTGAATTCCGTGTACTTGGATGTGTGTAGGATTTGTCTGATACCTTGTGTTATTGTGGTGTCTGGGTTCGAATCTCGGCTTTGTCGGGGTTTCTAGAAACAGATAATGATGATGATGATGATAATTTGTCTTTTCTTTTTTCTTTTAGCGTATGGCTTTTAGTGCCGGGAGTGTCCGAGGACATGTTCGGCTCGCCAGTTTGTTGCAGCTTCTATGCGGACACCCATGGGGTAAGCTACAAGTACCGTCGCGTGTGGAGTGTTGTCTGGGGAGGAAAGTTTGAATATATGGTCGAGGAGTTGGAAGGTAGCGGCTGTGGCCTATAGTTAGGGACCAACCCCGGCATTTGCCTGGAAGGAAGATGGGAAACCACAGAAAACCATCTTCAAGGTTGCCGGCGGGGGGGGATTTGAACCTCCTCGCCTCCCGGATGTGAGCGACTGCCAGCAGTCATGCCGTAACGACCACGGCTAACTCACCCGGTATAATTGTTGTTTTAAGGGGCCTAACATCTAGGTTATCGGCCCCTAATGGCTTGGGTGATGAGATGAGAATGAAAACTATAACTAATACTAACTACAGACTTACATACGAGAAGAAGAAATGGTAAATAAATAAAGGATAAGGCAAATGAAAACAGGAAGAAAAGAAATGACCTCAATCCTTGAAGAATGAGGATTGGGGGACTTGGAAGGAAGGAGAGCCATTAAAGGCAGGTAGGGCAGGAATCTCTCCGGATCGCCAACTCCCAAACTCACCAGCTGTGAGACCCTGAGGGTGTAGGAGAGTGGGAGAGTTACTTTTCGAATGTAACTAAACGAAATGTTATTCAATCATTTATTAAATAACTTCTCCAAGTATTGAAAAGGCGTATTTTCAATCTATCACTTTTATCAATCAATATGGACAATATCTATTTACAATTTTTAAATGGTTAATAATTACGCATTCTATTGTACGAATCAGTCATCAATATTGTCTGTGCTTCAGTGTATTGAATTACATGTGATAATCTTCTTTCTGTGATGACTTAAATAGTGTGTGCAAATGTCACTGACGGTGCCGCAAGACTTGTAGTATGATGGGAAATCATACCCAATATTGTTACAATTAGCATTGGGATTTGAAGATAATATCTTTTAGCTGATGCAGTTGCCCAGGTCGTAGTTTTATCGCAAATGACAACAATGATCAACACTAGAACATGCAGCGCGAGGTGACGTAGACTCACGTTACCCCAGAATGCTTTAATTTTCAAACGACTGTTTGCAATCTCCTGAAAAGTCATTTCCTGTCGGCAAATGAGTGTCTACATTCGTTGTTCTTTGACAAGGACGGGAAGCCGAGGGAATATTGATTGTATCGGCGAGGAGTTTCAGTGGACCTTCTTCCCTTGTTCTACCCAGAGCATGTTAATGTACAGTATAAGGTAGGGTTGGGAAAGTTATTTTTCAAATGTAACTAAACGAAACGTTGAAAATGTTGAATGTTTTTCAGTAGGTAAAACCCAATTGTAATGGGTATTATTCCCTAAACTTAAAAAAAAGTATATTAAAAACACATGATTTTTCTAAAATATGAAAAAGAAATAAAATTTGAATGATTTGTTTTGAAAATTAAAATTCTCTTCACGTTATTCCATAGACCTGAAAAAATTAAACGTATCTTAAATAAAAATAAAAAACCAAATTAAAAGATTTACGGTATATGTTTTCCAAGTTATTCCATAAATCTGAATGATATTAAAAAATTTGAAGAAACTTAAAAAGATAATATTTTTCATGTTATTCCCTAGACCTGAGAAAATAAAGTTCAAAAATTATATTTCTGAGTTTTCCCTAAACCTGACAAATCATTAAAAAATAAACAAGAAGTTCCGTGACGAACTAAAGAGCCTACTTTTCTTAAAATTTAAAATTCATGCCATTGATTAATCTATATGGATCTATCTAGAATAATGACAAAATTAAATTGGTAATATAGAAATTTCTAATTAGTTCGAAATACTGTATACCTGGCATAATGTAGCCTAATAGAGAACTACAGTTGGCAGCCCTGGTGACTGAATATATTCTTGTTTCCATCTCTTAAGGTACAGAATACAAAATTAGGTTGAAGTCCAATGGATAGCATGGACGTTACATGTAGTTAAACATTGGATGTAACAGCGCGCTTTAAATCATGTTGACAACAATGACATACATGTATTGGTCAGAAATAATCTGCAATAATATGATCTCTTGTTGTGTTAATTTTGAATGAAATCCATTTGTTAGTATAGAAGTTACAGGCATTTTAACATTGGACCTATCAGCAGGCTTAGAATCATGTTGGCAGCACTGACGTATATTAATTACTCCAAATTAATCTAGAATGTCAGGTATTATACGTGTGCAAATTTTAGAGCTATTGGCTTGCATAATTTATGATATATTGATATTAGGGAAACAAAAATAGAGACACCATTTTTTAACAGTTGGCAACACTGGTTGCCCTTAAGAATACGCATAGTCGTATCTGTTATGGTGCGCATAGCACATACAAATTTTGGTTGAAATCCAAATGATAGTATAGAAACTACATGTATTTAAAATTGGACCTCTCAGCAGGCTTGGAATCATGTTGGTAGCACTGACGTATATAAGTTACTCCAAATTAATACAGAAAGTCAGGTACTATACGTGTGCATAGTTTAAAGTTGAGGGCTTGCATACTTTCTGATATATTGGTATTTGGAAAAAATAAATTGAGAGCATTTATTAACAGTTGGCAGCCCTGGTGGATCTTAGGAATACGCTCAGTTATATCTGTTTATGAACACATAGCACATACGAAATTTGGTTGAATTCCAATTGATAGTGTAGAAGTTATATGCATTTAAATATTGGACCTATCAGCAGGCTTATAATCATTTTGGCAACACTGCCATGTATGGCCTCCTGGAAATTAAACTGCAATATTATTATCTATACGTGTGCCAATTGTCAAATAGCTCCCATTCATACCTTCCGAGATATCCAACATAGAGCTCAAATTTCAATTGCGATTTTTCAGCAGTTGGTAGCACTGACATCATTTTCAAATATGGCCGTGAAATATTCAGGTATAGGTCTTTACTCCTACCAAATTTTGTTTCGATTGCTGCAGCCGTTTGGAGTAGATAGGGGGGGGGGGGGACACACGGGGTAATTAGTTATTTTCATGTTATCTATACAGTAGACATGAAAAAAATATCAGGTGAATTCGCTCTACCTGAAAAAGAAATTAAAATATTGAATAATTACATATTATATTTTTCAGGTTAATACATTTTTTTATTACGAAACATTATATATTATGACGTTATTCCAGAGATCTGAAAATATAAGATTAAAAAAAAACAAATTTCAGGTTGTTCCCTTATCTGAAGAAATTTGAAAATTCTAAAAGAAGAAAAAAATATTTAATATTATTTTTAGGTTTAGGGATAAAATATCCATTACAATTTGAATTAAAATTTACAAAGGCAACACTGAAAAATGGTTTCCAACATGATAAAAGTAACTAAGTCACATTTACTGTTGCTGTACGTGAAATATAACTGTGTTACAATTGCAATGCCTGAAGTAGCAGAGCGTTACTTTAGTTTAAAGTACGGTTGCTTGTATACTTCTATTTGAAATCTGACATCAGTTTGTGTTTCACTAAGGACAGGGAACAGCTCCCAAGTTGTTGTTGTTGTTTGAGTCTTCAGTCTTTTGACTGGTTTGATGCATATCTCATGCCTCACTGTCCTGAGCTAATCGTTTCATCTCTACATAGCTACCACACCCTACGTCCGAGGCAATCTGCTTAACATATTCTAACCTTGGTCTACCCCTACAGTTCTTGTCCTCGACCCTTCCTTCCATAACTAAGCTTGCTATTCCCGTGTGTCTTAGTATGTGTGCTATCAACCTATCTCTTCTCTTCATTAGCAGTCGCCAGAAACATCACTCATCTCCCACTAGCCTTAATAACGCTTTGTTTGTAACCCGATCTACCCATCTGATCTTCATCATTCTCCTGTAACACCACATTTCCTCTTTTCTGCTGCACCAATAGTTCAACTTTCACTTGCATAGAGTGCGACGCTCCAGCCAAAGTCCTTAAAAATGGCTTCCTAACATCTAAATCTATATTCGATGTCAACAGATTCCTTTTCTGTAGAAATGCTTTCCTTGCCTGAGCTAACCTACTTTTTATATCCTCTTTGCTTCGTCCATCACTGGTTATTTTGCTTCCTAAATAACAGAAGTCTCCTACTTCCTTTAGTTTTTCACCTGCCGATTTGATGTCCATAGAGGATTCTCATTTATTTCGGGTGCATTCCAATATTTTTGTTTTACATTTATTAATTTTCATCATGAATTCTTTCCTCGAATGAGTCCATACCTTTCAAAAACTCATTCAAGATGACTATGTCGTCGGCAAATCTCAGAGTTGAGATTATTTCTCCTTGAATCTTCACTCCCACTTTAATTTTTTCTACAATTTCCTTCATTGCTTGCTCACAAGTTAATTGATCTAAAAGGAATGCTATACAGTAACACCTCATTTATCTTGGCCTCGTTCATCAGAATATCCGAATTATGAGGATCGATTGTCTATCGATGAAGAAATTATTACCGTTTATTACGTTACTGCTGAACCACGCAGTCAGTCGAGAGAGAGAAAAGAAGTGGTCTGACGCCTCGAAGGATGAGGGATCAGGAAAGATGAGACAAGGGCCAATTAAGGCAGGAAAGAGAAAGACACCCTAGGCCTTGGATACTCTAATACCATCAGAGTTGGAAAAGAACAAGAGTTGACCAAGGGAGGTCGGCAGGAAGTATGACAAGTAAGTGGAAGCAATGCCAGATTCACTTGAAGTATCCTGCCCACGTCCCACAAGCTGTTAGCCCCTGGGGTCTACCGATTGAAGAGCAATGACTCCCAAACAAATATCATTTACACGCTGTCACAATAACGAGCCTCGCAAGAGTAGACATAAGTAGAAAGTTTGTGAGGCGCATTATCAGTTGGTTAGACGCAGTGATATAGCAGTTTAATAGCCCTACTTGTAGGCAGCTCGAGACCCATAAACAGAAGCTAAACTCGCTCGTAAACTTGAGGGAGCGAGAGAGATACGCGACTCGCCTCGCCTCGCCCATTTCTTTGAATGGACGACGGTGCTACCTGTTGACAAGACAGCTGCCTCTAGACACATCATCCAACATCAGTCTCTACAGTCAGCGCACGGAAATATCATTCAAGGGGTCAACAAAGTAATGGGTCATTAAGAAGGAGAAAAATAAAACAGAAAGAAAAAGAGAAAGAAAAATAAAGGAAGAAAGAAAGAACGGAAGAAAGAGAGAGAGAGAAAGAAAGAAATAAATAAAGAAAGAAAGAAAGAAAGAAAGAAAGAAAGAAAGAGGGAAAGAAAGGCAGAAAGAAAGAGTGAAAGGTAGAAACAAAGAAAGAAGGAAAGAAAGAAAGAATGAAAGAAAAAGAAAGAAAGAAAGAAAGAAAACAGAAAAAGAGAGAAAGAGACAAGGACAGAAAGATAAAAAACAGAAATAAAGACTAAAAACAGACAGAGAAAAAGAAAGGTAGAAGGAAAGAAAGGAAAATGAAAGAATGAGAGAAAGAAAGGAAAAGAAAAATAACGAAAGAAAAACAGAAATAGAGAAATGAGGAAAAAAGAGAAAAATAAATAAATAAAGAAAGAAAGAAAGAAAGAATGAAAGAAAGAAAGAGAGAAAGGCACAGTGAAAGAAAGAAAAAACAAAGAAAGAAAGAAAGAAAGAAAGAAGAGAAAAGTGAGAGAGAAAGAAAGAAAGAAAGAAAGAAAGAAAGAAAGGAATAATGAAGAAAAGAAAATTTACAGTCAGTCTGAAAGACTAGACTTTATATCATTTCAAATGACGCATGCTACAACTGCCTTCTCGCTTCGCTCGAAGCCCCAGGTCGCTTGACGCCCCAGGACTCTTTCAACAGACTCCATTACCCATTAACTTAGGCTTCCCGCGTGGCCTCATGACGTCACGCACTCGCCGTCCATTACCCATTAACTTAGGCTTCCCGCGCAGCTACATGACGTCACGCGGTCGCCGTCTCCGTAACGCAGAACGTTAGACTCAAGCATAACAATGAAGTCGACAAGATCATTTGAAATGATAACAAGATAATGTTGTTGATTCGTTAGGGGCTTTGCGACATCGTGGTCTTCTACCCCCTGTATTTTGGTGTGTGTAGAAAATGTCTGTAATCAAGGCAGTATTTGTGTTGGAAGTGGCCGTGGCCCTAAGTTAGGTATTATCCCAGCATTTGCCTGGAGTTGAAGAGGGAAGTCACGGGAAACCCCTTCCGGGATGCCCGAGGTAAGATTGGAATCTTCTTCTCAGTATTGCCTCATCAGACTGTTCCCCGTTCCAGCCCTCAGACCAGAATTACAATTCTTGGAAGAGTCGGAAATCGAACCCGGGCCTCCGTGGTGACAACCAAGAAAGAAAAGAAAAGGAGAGAAATGAAAAGAAAGAGAAAGTGAATAAATAAAAAATAAATAAAATGCACAATTTTCTGAGGACAGATCCAAAAGTAAAGCACAACAATATTTTTGAGACTATTTTCGATTAGAAGACACGTATTACTATGAAGAACAAACATGGCATATTTCATACATTCATCTGAGCCATTGCATCACAAACCTCTCCCGTCGATTAAATGTTATGAGGTAAATTGTTCTTGGTAAAATAATATTATTTATGTTCGACCCTCACTATTACGTGTCAGAAAACTGTATCATAATGATGGTCATTATAACACTGTTTTTCATTACGATACAGTTTCTCCAGCCAATCAGAGCTCGTTCATTGACCAATTAGGTAACGATACCTTCGCGCATGCGCTCAAAATCCAACATGTCGGACATAAACATAACATCGAGCTATAATAAATTACCGACATGGAATAGGCACCGACCATATGTTCGCGTAAATAAATTGGCGAATATGAGACAAGCAATAGCACTGTACCTTAAAATCACCAACGCTAATTTCTGGACAGCGCATTGTCTTCAAATGACACCGGTGACAATATTACTGAGGGACGGCTGATGTAAACATATGGCTGCATATGGCATTGCGAGCACACAGAGCGCATGCATCGGTCGTTCAAAGATCTTGAAAGACAGAGATATAACACCCAACGCTCGCTCTGCGATCACAAAATTCAAGTACCGTAGCTGACTCTCAACAGATATTTATGAATATTTATGTTAAAACATATAATAAAGTTATAATTATCGTCGAACATAAACAGTCGTATGCAACTCGCCTATAATGGTAATTAAGACACACGTATGGAAATTATAAAACTCGCATACGCTCGTTTTATAAAAATACTCGTGTCTTAATTATAGCCATTATAGGCTCGTTGCATAATGTACTATTATGTTCGACCCTCACTATTATGTGTTAGAACACTGTATCATAATGATGGTCATTATAACACCGTTTTTCATTATGATACAGTTTCTCCAGCCAATCAGAGTTCGTTCATTGACCAATTAGGCAACGATACCTTCGCGCATGCACTCAAAATCCAACATGTCGGACATAAACACAACATCGAACTATAATAAATTACCGACATGGAATACGCACCGTCCATATGTTCGCATAAATAAACTGACGAATATGAGACAAGAAATAGCACTGTACCGGTACCTTAATATCCCCAAAACAAATTTCTACACAGCGCGTGGTTTTGACACGACTTCAGTGACAGTTTTACTGAATACTGGTGCGCAATCTGAACATATGGTATTGAAGCACACAGAGCTCATGCGTCGGTTGTCCAGAGAGCTTGGACAAGAGAGATATACTACCCTCCGCAGCACCTGATCACAACATTCTACTGTAGTGACTGAACAGATATTTATGAATATTTATGTTAAAACATATAATAAAGTTATAATTATCGTCGAACATAAACAGTCGTATGCAACTCGCCTATAATGGTAATTAAGACACTCGTATGGAAATTATAAAACTCGCATACGCTCGTTTTATAAAAAATACTCGTGTCTTAATTATAGCCATTATAGGCTCGTTGCATAATGTACTATTATGTTCGACGATGAATGAAAATCCACAGCCTGCTTCCAGTCTCCGACCGGGTCAGGAATGGAATGAATGAAGCCCCCATCTAGCGGCGAGGATATGGACTGTGCCGGCTGCCGAGGCCTGACGCACTCCTCTGGGGCAATGATTAAATGAATGACAGATGAAATGAAATGATAGTGGAGAGTGTTGCTGGAATGAAATTTTGACAGGGAAAACCGGAGCACCCGGAGAAAAACCTGTCTGCCTCCGTTTTGTCCAGCACAGATCTCACATGGAGTGACCGGGATTTGAACCACGGACCCAGCGGTGAGAGGCCGACGTGCTGCCGCCTAAGCCACGGAGGCTTACATGTTCGACGATGCCGAAATGTAAATATTATATTCAGAAAACAGTATCATAATGAGGGTCATTATAACACTATTCTTCACTATGAGACAGTTTCTCCCACCAATCAGAGCTCAAGAAACAGTTGTGTGACCAATTAGGTGAGGATAGCATCGCACATGCGCTGACTTCCACGGCCATCTATTTTAAATTCCACTGCATGGCTTCTAGTGTCATAGTGGAGTGTTCCAAGAGGCCATGGTATTCTCGGCGTCCCATGCGCTCTGTTCAGTACATAAAACTGGCGAAATGTCGATAGATATTTATGAATATTTATGTTCAAACATAAAATCCACGAACATAAACAGTCGTATGCAACTCACCTATAATGGTAATTAAGACACTCGTGTCTTAATTATTGCCATTATAGGCTCGTTGCATAATGTACTATATGATTATTATTATTATTATTAGCCGTTGATAAATCCTTTAATGGGCAAAAACCTCCTACTATAAGGTAATCTGTGAGATATTCCAACAGGTGAGCTAGGTTGATGATCATAACTTTGAACTAGTAGCACCGTACTCAACTAGTTACACTCCTGTAACAATAGTAGCCTACATTATGCAACAAGCCTATAATGGCAAAAACAATTTTGAAATAGCTCCCATTCATACTTTCCAAGATATCCAACATGGAGCTCAAATTTGAATTGCGATTTTTTAGCAGTTGGTTGCACTGACATCATTTTCAAATATGGCCGTGAGATATTCAGGTATAGTTTCGTCAAGCGATCATCATCATCCTTCGCAGTTCGCAACTATCCGCTCCCAATGAGAAAGGACACAATTTGCTACATTCCTGGCAACATTTCTCCTAAGCTCAAGAAATTCATTAATGTAAGATATTTCCTTTCCTGAACAAGCAAAATTAACATTTCACAATCCATTTTTACTGCGCTCTTCGCACTCGTTCGCAACTAAAATCAAAACAGAACGGGATCGGTTCGCACTTTGCAGCTGTTCGGACAAAAACTGACGAACGATACGAGTTCTGTGGACGCGGTCCCCAACCAAATCACGTCTTTGGATCGTTCGTGCGTTTTCGTGCGACCTCGAACGAATTCGATTTCGCACCTTTTCGGATCTTTCCGCTCGCAATGGACGAGAGGCCTTAGGCTATAACATCAAAGTTTGAGAATACAGGTGAAAAAATATTTACAATATTACAATTATTTAGTTGCAGTATTGGTAATGCAACTGTCGGTGTATGCTAAATGAAGTATATCTAATATTATGTGAAATGCTAAAATGGTGATAAAAATCCGTAGTTTGTCTGTTTGGGGTGATTATATGGTTATTCAAAATCATCTATGGTTACACTGTAATAATACAGGCTGATACTTACCCGGTTTGTCTTTCTTACTGGGACTTCGAGCGGTTTCGTGTTCACTCTGGCACCAGTTTTGGTCGACTAACCCGGGTGTTACCTGGACGATACTATAATGGCAATAATTATGACACGAGTATATCCATACGAGATTCTTAATTACCATTATAGCCGAGGTACATACGACTGTTTATGTTCGACGATAATTATAACTTTATTTTATGTTGAAAAATAAATATTCATACATTTCTGTCGAGATTCCGCCAGTTACGTTTACTGAACAGAGCGCATGCGCTGGGTTATTGATTTTCCGTGGATCAAAGACCTTGAAAATGTCATGTTTCCATAACTTTGAAACAAAAACTTAGAATTTTATCATAACCTCAAAGTTGTCCCTTGTGTCCGACATGTTTGATTTTCGAAATATGCACATTTGGCTCAGGTGCGATGCTATCCTTACCTAATTGGTCAAACAGCTGTATAGCAATGAAAATATTGAGCTCTGATTGGTGGAGAACCTGTATCATAATGAAACTTGAACTATAAGGTGCGTTCAAAAAGTAACGAGCCGGAGGCTGGAATGCGTAAACCGGTGACTACCTCGGCTTATCGTGGCGTGTGTAACGAGGTGTGGTTCCGACCAAAGCGTGGAAGGTCACAGTCCATCACTAGAGGGCACGCGTGCACGTCACGTGACGATACAGAGCGAGCAGCAGCATGCATCAATCGTCCAACGCTGCCAGTCGCATTGCAAACAGTGACAAGGAGGTGTCAACCAAAGAGCAAAGAGGTGTTGTTCGGTTTCTGACAGCGGAAGGAGTAGGGAGAAAGGACATTCATTGCCGAATGTCACAGGTGTACGGCGAACACTGCATGTCCCTTGCAAGGTTCAAGGCGTGGCACAAGCGCTTCAGGGAAGGAAGGGTGTCGTTAGCCGATGATGCCCGGTCTGGGGCACCCCCCTGCATTACCGATTTCAACGTCCAGCTGGTTGATGCACTCATTACCCATGAACGCCGAGTGACAGTGAATGCCATAGCCGCCGTCATGAAGATTATTATTTGTTGTTTAGAGGGGCGGAACTGCGTAAGATAGCTAAATGGTATTACTATATTACTCGTGGGTTAATCGTTGTTCGAGGTAAGTCGCATAATGTACAACAGAAAGGCACATGATGAGGCATTATTTACAATATCTACGTGAATAAAACACCAAACAATGAACATGCCATAGAGACCTAATTAATTAAAACCGTTAGATACAAACCACATTTCTAAAACAATTCAGTCACCAATCTTAACAAGTAGTTCCGTGACGAACTAAAGAGCCTAATTTTCTTAAAATTTAAGATTCATACCAATGAATAATCTATATATCAGAAATGAAATGTTACATTGGATCTATCAGCGCTCGTAAAATAATGTTGGCAACTGTTCCGTGTATGTGTTGCTTAGAATTAATCTGAAACATATGATCTATTATTATCATCCCAATTTTGTATCAAATCCATTTGTTAATATAGAAGTTACAAATATTTAAAAATTGGACCAATCAGCAGGCTTTGAATCATGTTGGCAGCACTGATGTATATTAGTTATTCCAAATTAATCTAGAATGTCTGGTACTGCTGTATAAGTGTGCAAAATTTAGACCTGCTGGTTTGCATACTTTCTGATATATTGGAATTAGGATAAAAAGCCTAGAGAGAGCACTTATTAACAGTTGGAAGCCCTGACGGTCCTTAGGAATACGTATAGTCATATCTGTTATAATACAAAAAACACATACAAAATTAGGTCCAAATCTATTTGTTAGTACAGAAGTTACAAGCATTTCAAATTGGAACTATCAGCAGGCTTAGAATCATATTGGCAACACTGTCATATATAGGCTCCTGAAAATTAATCTGGTATGTCATTATATATGTGTGTGCCAATTTCAGAACAGCTCGCATGAATAACTTCTGAGATATACAACATAGAGCTCAAATTTCAATTGCGAATTTTCAGCAGTTGGTAGCATTGATATCATTTTCAGATGTGGCCGTGACATATACAGGCATAGATATTTGCTCATACCAAATTTGGTTTCGATAGCTGCAGCCGTTTAGGAGTAGATAGGGGGACACACAGACAGACAGACAGACAGACAGTTGCCTGGATAGATCTAATAAGTCTACTTTTTCCTCATTTTTAGCCTACTTTTCACATTTTGCAAAAATGAGGAAAAAGTAGACTTATGAGATGGATCAGGGAAAATGTGGGTCTGTCTGTCTGTCCTTCTGTCTGTCTGTCTGTCTGTCTGGCTGTCTGTCCTTCTGTCTGTCTGTCTGTCTGTCTGGCCATGTGTGTGTGTGTCCCCTCCTATCAACTCCTAAACGGCTGTAGCAATCAAAACGAAATTTAGTAAGAGTAAAGATGTATACCGGAATATCTCAAGCCCATATTTGAAAATTATGTCAGTGCTACCAACTGCTGAAAAAACACAATAGAAATTTGAGCTCCATGTTGCATATCATGGAAGGTATGCATGGGAGCTATTCTAAAATTGGCACACATATAGATAATACTATTTCAGTTTAATTTCCAGGAGGCCATACATGACAGTGTCACCAAAATAATGTTAAGCCTTCTAATATGTCCGATTTTAAAAAGCATATAACTTCTACACTATTAATAGGATTTCAACCAACTTTTGTATGTAATATGTGTACATAAACAGATATGACTGAGTGTATTCTTAAGAGCCCCCATGGGTGCCAACTGTTAATAATTGCTCTCTCTATTCTTCATCCAAATACCAATATATCTGAAAGTATGCAAGGCGACAGCTTTAAACTATGCACACGTATAGTACCTGACATAATAAATTAATTTGGAGTAACTTATATACTTCAGTTCTACCAACATGATTCTAAGCCTGCTGATAGGAAGTATGCAAGCCAACAGCTCTATACTTTGCACACGTATAGTACCTGACATTCTAGATTAATTTGGAGTAATTTATATAAGTCAGTGCTGCCAACATGATTCTATACCTGCTGATAGGTCCAATTTTAAAACACATGTAACATCTCTACTAACAAATGGATTTCATCCAAAATTGGCACAACAAGATATCATAATATTTCCGATTATTTCTAACCAGCACACGCATGACATTGTTGCCAACATTCTTTTACGCGTGCTGATAGATCCAATGTAACGTCCATTAGACTTCAACCAAATTTTGGATTCTGTAGCTTAAGAGATGGAACTAAGAATATATTCAGGCACCAGGGCTGCCAACTGTAGTGCTCTATTAGACTACATTATGCCAGGTATACAGTATTTCGAACTAATTAGAAATTTCGATATTAGCAACTTAATTTCGTCATTATTCTAGATAGATTAATCATTGTCATGAATCTTAATTTTAAGAAAAGTAGGCTCTTTAGTTCGTCACGGAACTTCTTGTTACAAAACGTGAAAATTAGGCTAAAATGTAAGTCAAGCCCTGAGCACACTCCGTGACCAACTTCTTAGTACTCCTTCATTCTGTTGTGGCGCATAATTCCGGGATGAAACATGACCTTTCCAACGAGTTTCTGCCATCCATCACGGTCAAATGTCCTGCAGTTTCGGCATCCCCGCTTCCATAGATCATCTTCCACTCTGTCCATCCACATTGTTCAAGGTCCTCTTTGTCCTCCTGGATTTCCAAAGAGAATCTTCTTTATCTCCTCAACCTCCTCCATTCTCACCAAATGTCCTGCCCATCTTAGCGTTGTTGATCGTATGATTCTTATTACTGAAGCATCGGAATGAATACAATAAAATTCGGTTCAAATGTAGAATTTTACAAGCCAAATTAGCATTTCACAAAAAACAAGAAGTTCCGTGAAGAACTATACAGCCTACTTTTCATGCCAATGATTATTCTACAGAATATGAACCTATCTAGAATAATGACGAAATTAAGTTGCTAATATCGAAATTTCCAATTAGTTCGAAATACTGTATACCTGGCATAATGTATCCTAATAGAGCACTACAGTTGGCAGCCCTGATGACTGAATATATTCTTTGTTCCGTCTCTTACGGTACTAAATACAAAATTTGGTTGAAGTCCACTGGATAGCATGGACGTTACATGCAGTTAAACATGGGATCTAACAGCGCGCGTAAAATCATGTTGGCAACAATGTCATGCATGTATTGGTCAGAAATAATCTGAAATAATATGATCTATTTTTGTGCCAATTTTGAATGAAATACATTAGTTAGTATAGAAGTTACATGCATTTTAAAATTGGACCTATCAGCAGGCTTAGAATCATGTTGGCAGCACTGACGTATATTAGTTACTCCAAATTCGTCTAGAATGCCAGGTACTATACGTGTGCAAAGTTTAGAGCTATTGGCTAGCATACTTTCTGATATATTGATATTAGGGTAACAAAAATAGGGACAGAACATATTAACAGTTGGCAGCCCTGGTTGCTCCTTAGAATACGCATAGTCATATCTGTTATGGTACACATAGCACATACGAAATTTGGTTGAAATCCAAATGATAGTATGGAAGTTACATGTGTTTAAAGTTGGACCTGTCAGCAGGCTTAGAATCATGTTGGTAGCACTGACGTATATAAGTTACTCCAAATTAATATAGAATGTCAGGTACTATACGTGTGCATAGTTTAAAGCTGTCGGCTTGCATACTTTCTGATATATTGGTATTTGGATAAAATAAATTAGGAGCATTTATTAACAGTTGGCAGCCCTGGTAGGTCTTAAGAATACGCTCAGTCATATCTGGTTATGTACACATACAACATACGAAATTTGGTTGAATTCCGCTTGATAGTGTAGAAGTTATATGCATTTAAAAATTGGACCTATCAGGAGGCTTATAATCATTTTGGCAACACTGCCATGTTTGGCCTCCTGGAAATTAAACTGAAATATTATGATCTGTACGTGTGCCAATTTTGAAATAGCTCCCATTCATACTTTCCAAGATATCCAACATGGAGCTCAAATTTCAATTGCGATTTTTTAGCAGTTGGTAGCACTGACATCATTTTCAAATATGGCCGTGAGATATTCAGGTATAGATCTTTACTCCTACCAAATTTTGTTTCGATTGCTGCAGCCGTTTAGGAGTTGATAGGGGGGGACACCCACACAGCCAGACAGACAGACAGAAGGACAGACAGACAGACAGACAGACACACACACATTTGCCCGATCTCATATGTCTACTTTTTCCTCATTTTTGCAAAATGTGAAAAGTAGGCTAAAAACGTTTATTCACTATAAATTCCATTAATATTAAAACCAGAAAACGATTATTAAAAGCGTATGTTTGGAGTATTGCCCTTTATGGTTGCGAAACGTGGACAATTGGAAAAGAAGAAAAAAGGAGGTTAAATTCTTTTGAACAATGGTGTTATAGAAGAATGCTAAAAATTAGCTGGACAGAAAAAATAACGAATGCTGAAGTATTTAAAAAGGTGGAGGAAAATTATACCTTATGGAAAAGCATAAAGAGGAGGAGGACTAGACTGATAGGACAATTTTGAGACACGATAGGCTGCTGAAAACGGTATTGGAGGGAATGGTTGAAGGCAAAAGATGTCGAGGAAGACCACGCCTACAATGTTGTTTGAGTCTTCAGTCTTTTGACTGGTTTGATGCAGCCCTCCATGCCTCCCTGCCCTGAGCCAATCGTTTCATCTCTACATAGCTACCACACCCTACATCCGAGGCTATCTGTTTAACATATTCTAACCTTGGTCTACCCCTACAGTTCTTGTCCTCGACCCTTCCTTCCATAACTAAGCTTGCTATTCCTGGGTGTCTTAGTATGTGTCCTACCAACTTATCTCTTCTCTTCATTAACAGTCGCCAGAAACATCTCTCCTCTCCCACTCGCCTTAATACCTCTTCGTTTGTAACCCTATCTACCCATTTGATCTTCATCATTCTCCTGTAACACCACATTTCAAATGCTTCAATTCTCCTCTTTTCTGCTGCACCAATGGTCCAAGTTTCACTTCCATAGAGCGCTACGCTCCAGACAAAGGCTTTCAAAAATGACTTCCTAATACCTAAATCTATATTCGATGTCATCAGATTCCTTTTTTGTAGAAAGGCTTTCCTTGCCTGAGCCAACCTACTTTTTATATCCTCTTTGCTTCGTCCATCACTGGTTATTCTGCTTACTAAGTAACAGAAGTCTCCTACTTCCTTCAGCTTTTCACCTGCCAATTTGATCTCCATAGAGGTTTCTGATTTATTTCGGCTGCATTCCAGTATTTTTGTTTTACATTTATTAATTTTCATCATGAATTCCTTCCATAAGACGGAGTCCATACCATTCAAAACCTCATTTAAATCCTCAGGCTTGTCGGCCAAGATGACGATGTCATCAGCAAATCTCAGAGTTGAAATTATTTCTCCTTGAATCTTCACTCCCACTTTAAATTTTTCTCCAATTTCCTTCATTGCTTGTTCAATGTAAAGATTGAAAAGTATGGGTGATAAGTTGCAGCCTTGCCTTACACCTTTCTGAATACCAGCTTCTCTCTCATGTCCTTCAACTCGAATGACTGCTGTCTGGTTTCTGTATAGATTGTATATCACCCTCCTATCCCTGTACTTTATTCCATTAGATTTCAAAATGTCAAACAATTTAGTCCAATCAACGTTATCAAAAGCCTTTTCTAAGTCTACAAATGCCATGAACGTTCTCTTATCTTTCCTTATTCTACCTTCCAAAATCAGCCTAAGACTTAGTACAGCTTCCCTTGTTCCTACATTTCTCCTGAAACCAAACAGGTCTTCACCCAACTCCGTTTCTATCTGGCTTTCAATCCTCTTGTAAATTATTCTAGACAGGATCTTTGAAGCATGAGTAATCAAGCTGATTGTACGGTAATCTTCACATCTGTCAGCTCCCACTTTCTTTGGTATAGGGATGATAACATTCTTCTTGAAATCAGGGGGTACCTCACCTGTCTCATAAATCCTACACACCAAGTGATATAACATGATCAGACCTTCATCTCCTATGCAGCGTAGCAACTCAATCGGTATATCATCTATGCCTGGTGCTTTGTTCCTGCCTAAGTCCTCTAATGCTCTGTCAAATTCTGATCTCAATATTAAATCTCCTTTCGCATCCTCATCAATTTCCTCCTCCCTTTCCATTACATGATTCTCAATCTCCTTTCCCTTATACAAGCACTCTATGTAAGCTTTCCATCTCTCAACCTTTTCTTCCCTATCTGTTAGAGGCTTTCCATTTGTGTCCTTAATATTACAGCACTTAGTCTTCTTTTCCCCAAAAGTATTCTTAATCCTTCGATAAGCTGTGTCTACTTTTCCTAATTTCAGACAATTTTCTATACCTGCACATTTCCCTTTCAACCATTCTTCTTTCGCTTCCTTGCACTTCTTGTTAACCTCATTTCTCAGACGTCTGTATTCTGCTTTCCCCTTTTCATCTCTTACATTCTTGTGTTTCCGCCTTTCATCCATCAATTCTAGTATATCCTGAGTGATCCACGGTTTTCTACCTATTCTTTCTTTCCTACCAATGTTTTCTTCTGCAGATTTTGTTATTTCATTCTTCAAAAATGCCCATTCGTCTGCAATTGAAGTTTGTTTAGGGGTTTTGATTAGTCCTTCCTTTACACTCTTCTTGAATCTTTCGTTTACATCCTTCACTTTCAGTCTGTCTATTGCCCACCTTTTTGGCTTTTGACTTTTCTTCAGTTTCTTCAACTTAAATCTGCATTTCATTACAACCAGATTATGGTCAGAGTTTATGTCAGCAGCAGGATATGTTTTACAATCCAAAATCTGGTTTCGAAACCTCTGCTTGACCATAATGAAGTCGATTTGGTAACGCCCTGTATCTCCTGGTCTCATCCATGTGTATATTCTTCTATTGTGGTTATCGAACAAGGTGTTAGCTATGACCAACTCATGTTCGGTGCAGAATTCCATCAGCCTGCTTCCTCGATCATTCCTTTCACCTAATCCGAAATCTCCTACTCTCTTCCCTTCTCTCCCTTTTCCTACCACAGCATTCCAATCTCACATTATTATAACATTTTCATCACCTTTGATATACCTCAGAATGTCATCTATTTCTTCGTAGACCTTTTCAACATCCTCCTCATCAGCTTGACTGGTAGGCATATAGACTTGTACCACTGTGGTGCTCGTAGGTTTAGTATTGATTTTTGCTACAATAATCCGTTCACTGTATTGCTCATAATATTCCACCCGCTGTCCAAGTTTCCTACTCAATATGAGACCAACCCCTGCTTGGCCATGTACAGCAAATCATGCCTGATGTAGGATGCAGAAACTATGAAGAGATGAAGAGGAAAGCTATAAATAGAGCCGACTGGAGAACTGCCGCAGACCAATCCATGGATTGAATACTTAAGAACAAGTATTCATTGATATCGGCTGATGAAAGGGCCAATACTAATAATTAGGCCTCGAAACATGTCCCACCAATGAACACACAGTGAGCATATTTAGTAAAACGTATTGATCAGACGGAACTTCTAACCTGTTTATCTAATGGAACCAGAATGAACCTTTTAAGTTCTAAAATCTATATTTAATGTCAACAATTATTTTCTTCTGTAGAAATGCTTTCATCACCGGAGCTAACGTACTTCTTATATCCTTTTTGCCTCGTCCATCACTGATAATTTTGCTTCCTAGGTAGCAGAAGTCTCTGACACCCTTTATCTGACAATTTTACGTCAATAAGGGTTTCTGATTTCTTTTGCTGAATTCTATTATTTTTGTCTTACATTTACTGATTTTTGAAAATACTTTTTTTTTTCTCAAGACGGGGGCGATACAATTTAAGAAATCAAATCCTCTGTTGAATCGGCAAAGATGACAATGTTAGAGTTGAAATTACTTTTCCTCGAATTTTTAAAATTAGCTTCCCTTAAAAAATCTAAGAGTCCAATCGAACACACATATTTTATGCAAATTCAATTAAATTAATATTACATAATTTAATTTTTTAAATGTAATATTGCATATTTTCCTACATATTATTACATAAATGTGTACATACTGTAACCGATCAGGGGGCTAGGGATCGATAGCATGCCGAGTTATCGGAGACCTCAGGATCGATCGCATACCGAGCACGCATAATTTGCGGTGTTCTCAGTGCCGAAATTGTGGGGGAGCCATACACAAGGAACACGATAGTGTTTGAACCGAAATGAATACGACATCTGAGTTGCCAGTCCAATATGATGTTAAGAACAATAATTACTCCACTGCCCATAGCACTAAGAAAAACACGGAGGTTTGGAATACGAGCAGGACAATACCGTAGCCTGACTGGGTGAAGCTCGCATTTCCAAGAATCTTGTGGACAAGAGCTCCTTTTGTATAGCCAACACACTTATTGTGCAGCTGAAGTGCTGGATTTACGACACCCTAGCCTTGGTAATCCTCCAGCACTAGAGCCCGCGGAATTAGACAATGTAAAGTGGCGCCGAGATGCTAATTTAAGATCAGCCTATGGAATAATTGTAATAAAATGGCCCAATCAGAGAAGAAGCTGAGAAATGCATTTCGGAATTTTAATCACGGCCCAAGCCCAAAAACTACCAGAGTTACGGGGATATTACTGAGTCAGCCGCGGAGGAATATTCCCCCCCTCCACGACACTCACGACATGGCGCCAAACGAGGATCTACCCTGTAGCGTCATGATGCAATTTGATTTGAAGAGGTTCCTGCCGATCGATTTCGAATTAAATCCTATGAATATTGCCGTCCTCATCTTGACCTACAAGTTGAACCAAAAATTATTGCGGTGTGACGATTGCCATGGGAGCGGACTTGACAGAGGTGACAAGTCCATTGTCCCAAAGTTGAGGGTGGATATAGGCATCGAGTGCACACACTAGTCAGGCAGTTTTGCAGCCACACCGGGCATAGTCCACGCTGCTCGCGACTTTGATACCGCGTAGCCGAGTGAGAAAACATTTTCTAAGTGATAAACTTTTACCGCCAATCATTCAAACTTGCGGCTGAAGACCCACAGTGGTCATGATAGTTATCGAAGGCGAACACTATTTATATAAATCTATCCAGATGGAGTTTGCCACCCACGTCCATTAAAAACTTAACGCCACGCCGTGTGGAGCCGAGAGCGCGGAGCGCTGACCAGCAGCCCATTCGAGACCCGAGCAGGGAACTTTGTGGAGCTAACGAGTTGCAAGCGAGATCGCTGAACCTATAGGCTTGGACTCATATGTTTCAACGGTCTAGGAAATCGTAGGAAATACCAATCTAGGACTGAACGGGATAGGGGTATGTCGGCCTACTGAGGACCTGCAAGCCCGATTCGCAGTAACAGTACCGCCAGCCACATATCATAACGTTTTCGCAGCGAATGAAGCCCGTGGATATAAGTGTAGAAAGTGTCTTAGGTGATAGGGTGTGCAAAATAAGTGCATCGATTAGTGTTAACAGTGTATTTATGTGTATGTCATCGCCTTGTAAGATGACCCAGTGGAACGACACCGGATTGATGAGGGGCTAAGGGCCTTACGTCCGGGTGTCGAAGTGGTGACCAGTAGCCGTCATGGGCCTGTCTACTCCAGGGACAAGTGATGAGTATTAAACTTTCTATATTTGGGGACGTAATGTAGAAAAGGGGACGAGATATTTGTACAGTAGTATTAGTTTTGTTTTGACCTTTGATGTCAATATTTTCGTTTTAGACAGGGGCTATTAGTTTTTTTTAGTCAGCATGCCAGTCCTTTTTATTTTGTTTGTCCGTCAGTCCTTAAAAATAATGCATGTTTGTTGGTGGATGACGGAGGTGTCTGTAATTTTTATTTGCCAAAGGCATCATAGGTTAAATTGCCGTGTGTTTTAGGATGGATTTGTTTTGGCTATATATTTCATGTAAGACTAGCTGTAAGTTAAGTGCACGACCTGACAAGTAGATAGGGTAAGAATTTGTTTTTTTTTGTGACATTTAGTAACGCCCAGCTAGGTTAGACTAGTTTTGCCACTTTAGGAAAATAGGTCAGATGGTTAGCGACCCAGGACCCACTTTTCTTTTTCCCAGACCGGTTGCGAATTGACCAGTGAATTCCCAGGAACGGCAAGCAGGACGATGTCTGTCACAGATTTTTTTATGTGTGTGTGCTTTAATTTTTTTTCCGGCAAGGAGCCGTGAGGTTGTATTTGTGTGCATACCGGCCGAATTTTGAGCCCATAAGAGTTTCCGGATTGTATTTCCGAGGTAAGTGTTTTTCCGGATTGTATTTCCGATGTAAGTGTTTCCGGATGGTATTCCGAGGTAAGTGTTTCCGGACAGCGTAGTCCGAAGTAATTAGTAGGCACACAAAGTACGTTTTGGTTCATCATGTTTGTTTTGTGTACGCACACACGCGATGTGTTTTTTTTCCCACAGGTTGGAGGAGTGCTGACGTCTCTGGTTTTTGTTGCGCAGCCCTGGTCTGATGTAAAATTTATTTAAAACCCTGTAAATGTCACAAATCGTAGCATAGCCACTAAGGCGGTTTTAGTAAGAGACCACATTTTAGAATGTGAAGTCAATCTGTCCAGCTCGTGGAAGCGTGCTCGCTACCCATGGGGAGTGTCACCCCGGCTGGTTGGTCAAGGTCGATTAGTTTATCAACACACGGAAGATTGAAGTTAGATTTTAGATAGGAGAGGGGGTTTGTTTATTAGTAGTTAGGCATGCTGGCATTTTCTCTGTTTAAGTGAGCCATTGTTGGGCTATTTTCTTTATGTAGTTTCTGGTTCGAACCCAGAATGTTTTGTGTTGCATTTGGTGTAGTTACGCCCCTGTTAATTTGCGTTATCTCGTTAGCCCCGATATTTTCTATATTATTGTCCACCCGATAGGCTGAACAACCAAATGTCAGATGCCTATCAGAAAGAATACTCTCACACTACGTCCAAGTGTATTTACAGATGTGTGTGCCAGTAAGAGGAATCAGAATATTTTATTTTAGTATTTTAAGGGCAACTGCATTTTGTTTGAGACCCTGAATTTGTCGTAGCAGTTGACATTCACCGTAGTAACTTTGCCACCCCTGGCAGTCAGCTGTTAACGTAGTGATGTAATCTTTGTTTGCTCACAGCTGGATCAGAATATTCTATTTTAGTATTTTAAGGGCAACTGCATTTTGTTTGAGACCCTGAATTTGTCGTAGCAGTTGACATTCACCGTAGTAACTTTGCCACCCCTGGCAGTCAGCTGTTAACGTAGTGATGTAATCTTTGTTTGCTCACAGCTGGATCAGAATATTCTATTTTAGTATTTTAAGGGCAACTGCATCTTGTTTGAGACCCTGAATTTGTCGTAGCAGTTGACATTCACCGTAGTAACTTTGCCACCCCTGGCAGTCAGCTGTTAACGTAGTGATGTAATCTTTGTTTGCTCACAGCTGGATCAGAATATTCTATTTTAGTATTTTAAGGGCAACTGCATTTTGTTTGAGACCCTGAATTTGTCGTAGCAGTTGACATTCACCGTAGTAACTTTGCCACCCCTGGCAGTCAGCTGTTAACGTAGTGATGTAATCTTTGTTTGCACACAGCTGAATCAGAATATTTTATTTTAGTATTTTAAGGGCAACTGCATTTTGTTTGAGACCCTGAATTTGTCGTAGCAGTTGACATTCACAGTAATAACTTTGCCACCCCTGGCAGTCAGCTGTTAACGTAGTGATGTAATCTTTGTTTGCACACAGCTGAATCAGAATATTCTATTTTAGTATTTTAAGGGCAACTGCATTTTGTTTGAGACCCTGAATTTGTCGTAGCAGTTGGCATTCACCGTAATAACTTTGCCACCCCTGGCAGTCAGCTGTTAACGTAGTGATGTAATCTTTGTTTGCTCACAGCTGGATCAGAATATGTATTTTATTTTCGTTTCTTTTAAGCTGAATTGAGGCCGATGATGAGCTCTGGGAGAGCCGTGTTTTTATTTTACTATTTTGATTTTTGTTATTTTAAACTTAATTTGTTTTTTTAATTCTCTTCTTATTTGGGTTTAATTTTGTAACGTTATTGTAACTTGTTTTGCTGTTGCATTTATTTTTTTGTTCTTTTGAGTTAATGTAATTTTTCAAACCGGATTTTTGAGTTCAATAAATTAGATTTTACCTGTTAACTAGTGTACGCCATTTCAGTAGTTTAGCGAACCTGTTTCCTGTTGACCTAGGCCATTAGTGATCATTTAACGAACGTACCGCACCCGAGATTATTATTATTATTATTATTATTATAATTATTATTGAATTTTTAGGCCTAGAGATACCCGATCGGGTACAATACTTCCGTTGGTAGGTTCCTCAGTTTAGGGGCTGCGACAACGGTCATGTAGCCCCGTGTACTTTGGGTGTGTGTAGTATCTCTCTGATAACCGGTGGTAATTGTGATGGCTGTATTACTGTGTATTCTCTCTCTCTCTCTGGTTATCAGCCGTGAGGCTGGTTGGCAGCAGCTCGCCATTCTTCCCGTCTCTCAGTCTTCCTCTTCAGTTCACAGAATGAGCCACAACCCATATCTTTCAGTATTTGACTCATGTACTCCAGTCTGGGTCTTCCTCTAGAATTCTTGCCGTCTACTGTTCCCTCGATTATAAGCTTAATCAGTCCATTGTGTCGCAGTATGTGGCCCACGAGGTGATTCCTTCTTCCTTTTAAATATTTAAGGAAGCATCTTCTCTCTCCCACTCTTCTAAAGACTTCCTCATTTGTGGCCATTTCTTTCCAACTGATTTTCATAATCCTTCTATAGCACCAGGTTTCAAATGCTAGTAATCTTTTCCCCTCTCTCTCTCCTATTGTCCAAGATTCGCTGCCATATAGCGCGACGCTCCATACATAGGTCTTCAACATTTGTTTCCTCACATCAAGACTTATGTTCCTTGCCGTAAATAGGTTCTTCTTTTTATAGAAAGCGTTATTGGCTTGGGCAATCCTACTTAATATCTCTCTGCTGCTTCTTCCATCATTCGTTATTTTACTTCCCAGATAATTAAACTCATTCACTTCTTCTATATTTTCATTTCTTAAATCTATTGATGTCTGGTTTTCGCCATTTCTACTGCAGACCAAAATTTTTGTTTTATTTGTATTTATTCTCATATTAAATTCTTCCTCCATTATTTTGTCCATCTTGCTCAGGATCTTTTGTAAGTCTTCTTCACTTTCTGCAATTAGCGCTATGTCATCAGCAAACCTTATCATGTCAACTTTTTCTCCATGAATATTCACTCCTGTGGCAAATTTTTCTCTGACTTGGTCGATCGCCTTTTGTACATATATATTGAATAGGTATGGGGAAAGGGAACAACCCTGCCGTACACCCTTTCTGATGTGTGCTGTTTCTTCCTTGCTACCACAACAAACTATTCCAATTTCTTGCTTATAGATATTGTAGATGAGTCTTCTGTCTCTAAAGTTGATACCTGTTTGATTAAGAATGCTGAATAGAACATTCCAGTTCACATTGTCAAATGCCTTTTCAAGGTCGACGAACGCTAAGAAAGTAGGTTTGCCTTTCTTCATCTGCTTCTCTATCACTTGCCTCAATGCTAAGATTGCTTCTCTTGTTCCTACTCCTTTCCTAAAACCAAATTGATCATCAGATAGGTTTTCATTGATTTTTTTTCTATTCTCTTCATAATAATTCTGGTGACTATTTTTGATGCATGACACAACAGACTCAATGTTCTGTATTGTTTACATGACCTTGCATTTGATTTTTAGGTATAGGTACTATTATGCATTTCACAAAGTCTTCAGGCAATTCTCCAGTCTTGTAAATAGTACATATTAAGTTGTACAGTTCCTTTTTTAATTTGTCACCTGATTGTTTCAATAGTTTTCCTGGTATGTTATCAACTCCAAGAGCTTTCTTTCCTTTGAGGTCCTGCAACGCCTTCTCAAACTCTTCCTCCATAATAGGTGCCCCGAAGTCTTCCACTGTTATATCATCTTCTTTCTCAATGGGCAAGTTAACACAGTTTCCGGTGTATAGTTGTTCCAAATATTATTTCCATCTTTTCACTATCATTTCGTCATCATATATTAACTTCCCATCTTTGTCCTCAGTGCTCATTGTTTTTGGCTTCCTTGTTTCAAAGAACCTTTTAATATCTTTATAGACCATATCTATTTGTCCATATTTCATGTTGTTATTTATGCCTGCACAGATTTCCATTAAATGCTTCTCCTTGTCTTGTTTTGCCCTCTTATTTATCTTGTTTCTTAAGGTCTTGCATTTTTGCTTTTCATTCTCATCATTTGAGTTTTTATACTGTCTTCTTTCCTTTATCATATCCACAACTTCTTGACTTATCCACTCTTTCCTATTTTCTTTTTCTTTTTTTCCTAAAACAGTTTCTGTTGAGTCTAAAATGCTCTTCTTTATTTTGATCCACTTCTCTTCTACTGCCAAGTATTCTTCAATGTCTCTTATGTTATTGTTTGTTTCATCCATATAGAGTATTTGAGTGGACTCATCTTTAAGCTAAGAAATATCCCAACGTTTATTTTCTTTCTTCTTTAATCGTTTGAACGTTAATTCACAGCGTATGACGACTGGGTTATGGTCGCTGTCGACATCAGCTCCAGGGTAACGTCTACTATCTTTCACCTGGTTCTTAAATCTTTCCTTTAATAATATGTAGTCTATTTGGGCCCTTCTTAGGTCTCCCGGAGCTTTCCAAGTGTATCTCCTCCTTGGATGGTGTTGGAATATAGTATTCGTTACAACTAATTTATGCTGTATACAAAACTCTACAAGTCTTTCGCCTCTCTCATTTCTTCTCCCCAATCCGTATTTACCAACAACATTTCCTTCAGTTCCTTCTCCGACAATTGCATTCCAGTCACCAAGTAAAATTAGGTTTTCTTCCCCCTTTATTTTAGCTATAAGTTCACTTAGATCTTCATAACATTTCTCTACCTCTTCATCAACCTCTTGTGTTGTCGGCATATAAACTTGGACTATCACAGTATCCTTTGGTTTAGTTTCGATCCGTACTAAAATTAATCGTTCATTATATTGCACGAATCCCTTTACTCTGTTTCCTAGTTCTTTATGAAATATAATGCCTACTCCACCATATCCTGGTTTATTATTTGCTGTACCAGAATGAATTATCCTATAATTTCCACTCCAAAAGTCTCCTGCATGTGGCCATCTCATTTCTGCTATATCCATTATATGTAAATCCATCATTTCCATCTCCATGATCAAGTTCTTTAACTTTCCAGTCTGGAGTAAGGTCCGTACATTCCAGGTACCGATTCTTCTCTGCTTATTTCTTAAACTGGCTTCTTTATCGGTCCCCCTCCGGAGATCCGAGTGGGGGATTACTTTACCTCCGGAAAAATTTACTGTAGAAGCTAACATCATCTTGAGCTGCTGATACTTGGGATATCCTAACAGATCTTTAATGAAGTGGTTTCCCTTTGCCTTCTTCATCCTATGCCGTTGGCCAACTAGTGGCTCATCCGCTCTCTGAGGAGACCGTGTATTATCTGTCTTTAATTAAATTATGGACTGCAGATATTCAATTTTCAATTAGTTCCAACTTAAGCAATGAAACGCCACCATCAAAGACCAACTAGTTCTGAACTATGTTACTAGATGCCACCGCAGTCGGCTCCTGGCGACGAACGTTGGAACCTTAGAGCGTTAGTCAAATATAACCTCTAACTTAACTTCACACAAGTATAATTAGTGGAAGGTTCTTCATCATGCCATACATCTATGACATGGGACCGCCGGCTTTACTTCCCCTCCAAAGGGAAGCATACTGAGGGATTTTTAACGCTCTTAAAAATCCAACGACTTCAGCCGGGTTTGAACCCGCGACCTTGGGCATAGAAGCTCAGCATGCTACCAACTACGCCACCGAAGTCGCCGTACATATTTTGCGTGTTGATATTACATAAAAATCCTAGCCCTATTCATGAGTAACTTGAAGTCCCTAATAATTCCCTTCATTGTTTCTTATCATACCCTATTCTCCCCAGCAACTATGGTGGCATAGTTGGTAGCATGCTGAACTTATATGAGCAAGGTCGCGGGTTCAAAACAGACCAAGGTCGTCAGATTTTTTAAGAGCGTTAAAAATCCCTCAGTATGCCTTCCTTCGGAGGGGAAGTAAGTCATAGATTTATGGAATGATAAAGAACCTTCCCGGCCTAGCTGTGTTGAAACACCGGATCCCACGAGAACTCCGCAGTTAAGCACCATTGGGCACAGTCGGAACTTGGATGGCGTACCCGTTCTAGGCACTGCGCACTGTTGGCCAACATAAGGAGGAGCGGAAAGGTCCTGGCCACCCTATCGCAAATAAACTCCGGCTTGGGGTAGCCTCTTCGGAGGCTCGGACCTACCTTCGGACAGAATACCAATAACATTTAAAGAACCTTCCACTAATTACATTAGTGTGAAGCTAAATTATAGGTTAAATTTGACTAACGCTCTTAGGTTCCAACGTTCGTCACCAGGAGCCGACGGCGGTGGCATCTAGCAACCGAGTTCAGAACTAGTTGGCCGCAGGTGGTGGCGAATGGTAGCAAAAGTATGAAATACTTGAAAATTCAATGTCTGCAGTCCTTACTTGAATTAAATGCAGATAACACACACTAATACAGCCATCACAATTAACACCGGTTATCAGACAGATTCTACACACACCCAAAGTACACGGGGCTACATGACCGCGTTGTTGCAGCCCCTAAACTGAGGAACCACCCAAACAACTATTCTCCCCAGAACATACCACGGTGGGTGAGTGGTTATCGTTTTGGACTACCAACCCCAAGCTTGCAGGTTCGCTCCTGGCCATGGTAAGTGATTTTTGAAAGGCGACAAAAATCACGACACGCATGGCATACGTTGTTGGCATGTTGAAGGTTGATGATGATGATAATTGTTGTTTAAAGGGACCGAACATCTAGGTTATCGGCCCCTAATGATCAGAGTGATAGCGAAAATGTCAATGAAGTGGAAACCAGAACGAAAATTATGAGAGAAGGGAAATACTTACAAAAAGAAACTCAGATTGAAACTACTCACAAAATGGAGAGCGGTAATACTTACAGAAGGGAATTTAGAACGAAAATACTCACAAAAGGAATAGATTGAAAAATACACACAATATGTAGGTTGAGTTCAAAATACATCCAAAATGCAATGTACAGTCATAATACTTACAAAATGCAAGTGAAATTCAAAATACTTACAAAATGCAAATGAGATTGAAAATACGTACAAGATGCAATTGAAGTTCAAAATACCTACAAAATACAATTGAGAATCAAAATACTTGCAAAATGCGCACCATACAAAATGCAATTAAGATTGATAATACTTGCAAAAAGAGGTTTAGGTTGAAAATACAAAATGCAATTGAAATTCAAAATACTCACAAAAGTCCCAGCCCTATATTGAAAGACTTACTAAAAAGCAATTTATATTGTCAATCCTTACAAAATGCAATTAAGGTTGAAAACACTCACAAAATGCAATTTAGATCGAAAAGACTTACAAAATGCAACGAAGATCGAAAACACCTACAAAATGGAATGTAGATGCCAAAAAAAAATCGCTAAATGGAATTTAGATACACGGGGGTCCAATTAACAAAAACAGTGCGGGAATCTTAAAGAGCAAAGGAAATATAATGAATAGAAAACAAGAGGTCTGACCCCTCGAAGAAGGAGGGATCAGGATAGATGAGACAAGGCCCAATTAAGGCGGGAAAGTGAAAGACTCCCTAGGCCTCGGATACCCTAATACCGTTGGGGTCGGAAGAGAACAAGAGTTGACCAAGGGAGGTCGACAGGAAAGAAGACGGAGAGGAGCCCGGCACAAGTAAGTGGAAGCAATGCCGGACTCAACTGGGGTCCCGTGGTCGCCAACCCACGTCCCACTAGATGGGCATGTTAAAGGACTCATTTAAATTCAGTAGGCCATGTATCTTTCTATCGTATATCGTATATGTATATATATATGTATATGTTTTTTTAATCCGCGGCCCTCATTGGAAAATCACACGTAACGATAGAACACTACAATACAGTCTTTGTATTACACTGGTCTATCTTATCTCGCACAGGTAACCAGCCATACATTTCATCAAGTGTTTGTTTTTGAAGTAATAAATTAACATAATTTGGAGTGCAACATAGCGTATCCTATAATGTCACCATGTAGCCAGCAAACACACCATTTATCAGCATCATAAATATCTTTGTATAGTCCAGAGGAGTTATCGAAGCTCGTTTGGTGCATTGTTTTACGGGAAGCAACACAAACAGTTGGTCTGCAGATCAGATAATAGTCTCTACTAACTGTTAACTAAGTATAATAATAATAATAATAATAATAATAATAATAATAATAATAATATTAATAATAATTTGTACAAGGTACTTAAGAAGCAAACGGCTCAGTATACGGCTCCTACCCTCATCCTCCGCGGGCCGGATGGAAAACTTCAACTAAACAATAAAGACTGCACTAAAACTCTTGCAGATTACTTCCAGAAGCTACTAAACGCAGAGGAACCTAATGAAAAGCTTATTTTCCATGAGCATCCACACAGGAACCCTGATTCTCAACCGCCTACAAGAGAAGAAATAATGAACATCATTTCGAATGGTCTCAAGAACAACAAGGCTCCAGGTGAAGACGGCATAGTAGCCGAGATGTGGAAACATGCAGATGACCAGTCCTTACAGAACATCTATCAAATCATAAAGGACATATGGGCAGCAGAGTCCCTACCCGAAGGTTGCTGTGATTTACCCCTCCACAAGAAGGGAAGGAAGACAGACCTCAACAATTATAGGGGTATTTCCTTGTTACAAATTACCTACAAGATCCTCTCTGTAGCCTAGCTCAATAGAGTCACTGCACAGCTAGACTCAGAATTAGGTGAATGCCAGGCTGGTTTCCGTATGACTAGATCTTGCCCAGAACAGATACACAATCTTAAGACAGTTCTCACCTACACGAACCGAGGTGGCCATCCATGGGTGGTGGTTCTAGTAGATTTTCAGAAAGCTTATGACTCTGTGGATAGAGATACCCTTTTCTTCATACTACGAGAATTTGGTCTGGATGGTAAGACCCTACGATTAGTCCAAGCCACTCTGAGATACACGACGTCCAAGGTCAAATTCAGAGGTGAACTATCCGTAAGCTTTCCAATCAGAACAGGAGTTAGACAGGGTGATGGTCTCTCCTGTATTCTCTTCAACTGTGTACTGGAAAAGATCATTAGGGAATAGATAACGATGCTACCACCGGGAGCTGGACTGAAGCTTGATTACAAGAGAGACAACCTCTTCGTCCCTTGCCTAGCCTTTGCTGATGACCTCATTCTACTGTCAAATAACATAGAGGAGGCTACCTACAACCAACAGAGTCTGGTTTGAAGATCAACATCCAGAAGACTGAATTTATGACCATTATCAAAGAGGCCCCTTCTAATATTCCTCTCACAGACACTGCCATGCGAAAGGTACCTGGAGTTAAGTACTTGGGAGAATGGATTTCTGAGAATCAGAGCGAGAACCTAGCCATAGATGCCAGAAGTACCAAGTTTGAAAGGGCTTATCATTCCTGTCGTAGTATCTATTCATCTAAGTGCCTTTCCAAGAACCTCAAACTCAGACACTATAACTCCGTTGTCAAGCCATCTGTTCTCTATGCTTCTGAGTGCCTTGTAATGACCGGAAAGGGTCCACTCAGAAAACTGGAGTTAAAAGAGAGGAAGATCCTTACGAGGATATTAGGTCCAATTAGAGAGGAAGGAGGCATTTACAGAATCCGTCATAATGTTGAATTGTATGAACACCAGGAGGATATCATCACGTCTATAAGGAAAAGACGCCTGACCTTTTATGGACACTTGGCACGTCTGGATTCTGAAAGACTCACCAAAAGGATATTCACAGTAACAGGAAGAGGCAAGGCTTCTAAGAACAAATGGATTGCGACAGTTAAGTCAGATATGGAACAACTAGATATCCCACTGGAACAAACTCGTGCCCGTCTGATGTTCCGTCAGGTCATCCGACAGGGCATTTTCCCAACGTCACGTACAAGTATACTCTGTGAGCTGCCAGAATGGTGTTGACATTTGGCCGGAAATTCGACGCCAGTCATCACCCCTCTGCCTCTTGACCAATCCATGTTCACATAGTTGATGTCATAATACTCTGCGTTGCAACATCACAGCCCACGTGCGTCAGTGCCTGGTTAGCTGTGTCTCTGTCTTGTACAGTGTGATCGCTTGTTATTCTGTTCGGCAACCATGTACCCTGACCACATGGCGAGACTGGAAATGTCAATCCCATTCTGGCAGCTCACATAGTATCAGAAGACTACAGGAGCTAAGTGGACAGAAGAAAGAAGACTGACTCATGGTCAGAAAATGAGGGACTATTGGAAGAAGAAGAAGAAGAAGAAGAAGAAGAAGAATAATAAGAATAAGAAAGCAAGAGTAGATACGAGCCCCGTGGTCATAAGAAAGAAAGAAAGAAAGAAAGAAAGAAAGAAAGAAAGAAATACATAATAATAATAATAATATTTTTTACGAGGGACTGTGGAAAATCTTCAAAATACACTTGTGAAGGGCCCGCACTCCACAGTAGTGTGGGATTCTTACCCACTAAAAACCACATCCCTTTTTTTTTTCCACGATGCGTTCATCAGCCCCGAACCGCTCTCGCATTACTTCAGGGTGATGTCGTGCTTACTTAGCCTTTCACACTTCTTCTTTCTTCATTCCTTATTAAGGACGTTCGTACGCTTCCAGATCCCGCTTTTTCTGGCGAAGGACATCCTCCACATACACTGCTACCTGATCCCATGATTGCTGGTTCCGTAATATCACAGAAATAATATTATCTGGTGTCAGTTCTCCCAATTCAGTTTCCACATATTCTCTCTTTATCATCCAATGGCCGCACACGAAGAAGCTGTGAAGTACATCATCGTTGTTGTCACAATATATGCTAGTTGCACCACTCGCTCCGCCTACTCTATACAGGTATTTCCGGAAATATCCGTGCCCTGTTAGAAGTTGTGTGAGGTATTAATTTACTTCACCATGATCTCTTTCGACCCAGGTATCCAGGCGTGGTATCAGTCGCTTGGTCCATTTACCACGAGGGTCACTTTCCCATCTGAGTTGCCTTCGCCTCATCCGTTGGTTAACGGCACGCTTCTTTGCACATTTCTTTCCCAGCTCTCCTTGGGTACGGCAGATTTCTTGTCGCTCCAATGCAAGTAGATCTATTGGGGCTATTGCTGCCACGGTGAGGATTGCAGGTTCAGAAACCGTGCGGTAAGCACATGCAATACGTAAAGCTGCTCTCCGCTGTACAGCAGCTATCCTTCTCCGATACCATGCAAATCTCAAGGATTCGGCCCAAACTTCACAGCCATACAGGAGCACTGACTGAACCGTCCTCATGAGGAGGCGTCTTTTACTTGATTTTGGGCCGTTAATATTGCCAATCAGCCTACTAAGTGCTCTCATGTATTTTACTGCCTTATCTGTCGCTCTCTGAATATGGTTCCAGAATGTGAGCTTGGAGTCAAGTATCACTCCTAAATATTTTGTAATCGTAGATGTAATAATAATAATAATAATAATAATAATAATAATAATAATAATCATAATAATAATAATATGTTGAAAATCTGTCAAAATACAGAGAGCTTTCAGAACTGGTAAGGACGCATAGTAAGGACAGTTCCTATGATAATCTTCAGCACTGGCGTGATTGCGACCAATTTAAAGGACCCTCTTACAGATTTGAAATTAGACCCATGCCATTTAAAAGGGAGTAGGTACTTGCCTATACCAAAAATGTTAGTTTTCCAAATTTTTGGTACGCTCAGTACAAAAGTGGATCAAGTTTCATGTTTGAAACTTTGTTGACTTAAAACTCACATCTCTGCTGTTTGATACTGGATTGGTTTTTGAGATAGTTTAAATTGTTTTTCTCTGAGATTACTTTTTTTTCCAATATTTCAATTTCCTCCCCAAGAAAAGTAAAATTAATTTGGCAGGTTTAAAATAAAATAAAGACAATGCGAGTGAAACAAATGACAGTTATAAATGAATTACTAATTGGGCTAATAATGGGAATTAGCCTACTTTTCACTCTTTTCAAAAATGATGAAAAAGTAGACTTATGAGATCGATCCGGGCAAATGTGTGTCTGTGTGTCTCTCTGTCTGTCCTTCTGTCTGTCTGTCTGTCGGTCTGTCTGTGTAGCCCCTATCAACTCCTAAACGTCTGCATCAATCGAAACCAAATTTGGTACGAGTAAAGATCTATTCCTGAATGTCTCAAGGACATATTTGAAAATGATATTAGTGCTACCAACTGCTGAAAATTCGCAATTGAAATTTGAGCTCCATGTTGGATATCAGTGAAGGTATGAATGGAAGGTATTCCAAAATTGGCACACATATAGATAATATTCATTCAGTTTAATTTCCAGGAGGCCATACATGCCAGTGTTGCCAAAATGATTCTATGTCTGCTGATAGGTCCAATTAGTAAATGCATATAACTTGTACACTATAAATTGGATTTCAAATGAATTTGGTATGTACTATGTGCACATAAGCAGATATGACTGAGCATATTCTTCTGAGCCATCAGTCTACCAACTGTTAATAAATGCTTTCTTTATTTTCTCTATCCAAATACAAATATATCAAAACGTTTGCAAGCCGAAAAATTTAAACTGTGTACACGTATTATACCTGACATTCTAGATTAATTTGGAGTAACTAATATAAGTCAGTGCTTCCAACATGAGTCTAAGCCTGCTGATAGGTCCAATTTTGAAATACATATAACTTCTACACTAACAAATCGATTTCATTCAAGATTGGCACAATCACAGATCATAATATTTCAGATTATTTCTGACCAATACATGCATGACATTGTTGCCAACATGATTTTGCGCACGCTGATAGATCCAATGTCTAACTCCATGTAACGTCCTTGCTATCCATTGGACTTCAACCAAATGTTCTATTCCGTACCTTAAGATATGGAACTAAGAATATATTCAGTTACCAGGGCTACTAACTGTAGTGCTCTATTAGGCTACATTATGCTAGTTATTTTTCGAACTAATTAGAAATTTCGATATTACCAACTTAATTTCGATATTATTTTCGATAGATCCATATATATTTATCATTGTCATGAATCTTAAATTTTAAGAAAAGTAGACTCTTTAGTTTTTCACGGAACTTCTTGTTATTTCTGATATTTAGCAACTGTTGTTTTTCAACAGAGCGTACTTAAATGAAGAAGAAATATAGAGCAAGTAGAAAAGCACGGTGGGATCAGATGAGAGCATTTCTATGTGGATATGGCCATGGTAAATGCAGTGGAATGGGGATATGTCGAAGCAAGAAACAGTGTCATAATGAATACATTATTACATTTGATAAATATTAGGATACCTACTCCCCTTAATCTTATGCAGAATACATTAATACTTTCGACGTGTCGCATACTAAGTGTACCAATTTTGCAAATCGGTACATGTTCATCTTATCTTCGAGACGCAGCTGGAGCTCCAGGTCTGGGCAGATTCTCATGAGAAAATACACCAGCCCCCTTCTGAGAATTCCATTCACCAAATTGGCACCTGGCTACTGCTGAAATGGGATCGCCTGGCCCTTCCTGCCAGGATTTGTGCCTTTGTGTGTGCTGTCACTTATTGGCTTATCGTGATAGACACTCGTCAAGAGAGAAAATCGAGCTTTGTGTCTGCAAACTTTGGAAAAGCGAACATTTATTGTCAGCTGCATTCGCCAAGCTCTTATTCTGAGAAAGATCTTACAAAGGACATTGTGTAACACCTCGACTCCTAGAAGGTTTCTACGCAGTAACCTGTATGGGCTGATATTCTATAGAACCCACTCAAGACCTTGAAGCCTGGCTTTGTTTTGGCCGGTTGTGCAACTAGTCGCAGTTGGTGCTACTGGAGGTTTGTGGTGGGGGGATACACTGATATACTAGGGTGGAATCTGTGACTCCAGGAACAGTGTGTGAGGAAGTTTGGTGACAGAAAGACTCTTGAGCACTTGCCTCCGGGGAAAACGTGTGTGCAGTTTTCCCCGGAGGGTTCGAAGATACCAGGTGGTACTATCATGATTTAATTACTAAGGGGCATAACCAAGGACGATCTATACAAACTTTGACTGCTAAATTTTGTAACTTCATTTTAAGGCCGCGTGTCGGCGGTCCGTAAGCTTAACTAGATAAAGTCTATTTTAACACTTTAGTATGTAATCCTTTGGAGGGTCTAGTAATACTTTGGTGGTACCTTTATATGTAATTACTGCAGGGTGAGTTATTATTATCCTATTTCCGGTTAACAAGAGTTTAGTGCTTTTCAGTCGGTCAACACGAATGTACCCAAAAGAGATGGGTTATGCCCTAATCCTGAAATAAATTACATGAGATTAATAAAACACTAGGATGACCAGTTTCGATCGTCAAGCGATCATCATCAGATCCAATACACTTAGGCTATAAAATCTATGTTTGAAATACAGGTGAAAATATTTACAATATGTACAATTATTTAGTTGCAGTATTGGTACTGCAACTGTCAGTGTATGCTAAATGCAGTATATATGTTAGGTGAAATGCTAAATGGTGATGGCTATCCGGAGATTGTACTTTAGAGAGATTATATGGTTGTAAACTATGGTTAAACTATAAAAATTTTTAGGCTAACTACTTATCTGATTGTCTTCCGTACTACAGCTATTCGCAGTTTCCGTGTTCACTTGAACTCGCTGTGCGGTCGACTGCGGTGGTTATCTTAACGACTGGTTTTTCCCTGCCTTCCCCCCCTGTCCCTACGTGCTGTGGGGAGTGATCGCGATGTGTTTATGTGAGGTGTTGCCAACCTAGATAAGATGTATGTTATTGAATGAGGTGGATCTACAACTATTAAAGACCGTGGATTAGTCCTCGCCACGCGTGGAGCATAACCCATTCGAACTAAGCGTTGACGGTCTTATGAGGACGTCCCGGCACCTTTAATACTGCCTCTAATATGGGCCTTGGTTTATTGCAGAAGAAAAGTACATCGTACACCTGATCCAGATAACATTTACCTATTAAAAACCCCCTAATTTCCCCCCCTTTTTTATCTAGCTTGGCTGTGTCGCTAAATTGTGTTTTGTTTCCGACAGGGTGTGTTTTTTAGTAGCGTGAAGAGGGGTGAGCTCTCCATGAACGTGTGTTCATTTAGATTGTTGGGATTGTTTCGTTTGGCTAGGTGTATCTCGATTGCTTCCTTTATGTCAAGAGCTCTGCCTTTCGATTCGTGATGGATTATTTTAAGGTCCGACTCTATGTTGGTAAAGCTATGCCCTGCGTCACACATATGTTCGCACACGGCTGAATGTGTTCCGTATCTTATCGCATTCCTATGTTCATTATAACGTGTGTCTACTCGCCTTCCACTCTGCCCGATGTAATTAGCTTGACAATCGGTGTCTTGGCACGATATAGAATATACCCCTGACCTTGAATACGGGTCACGTTTATTTAGATTACTATTTAGGAGGTGCCTAGCGGTTGTGTTTTTCGTCGTGAAAGCTATCTTTATGCCTTGCTTTTTGAATAGGTTAGTGATTTTATATGTATTCGCATTCACATAGTTGAAACGCGCAAATTTTTTCTCATTACTGTCCGGTTTGGGAATCGTTTTATCTTTATTTTTATGTTTGGCTATAATTTGATTTATTTTGCTTGGCGAGAAGTTGTTTTCCTTTGCTATTTGCATAATAGTTCTTATTTCCTTATTATAGTTGTCTTTTGACATGGGTATGTTTAAAGCCCTGTGCACCATTGAATTGAAACCCGCTAGTTTGTGCGTACTGGGGTGATTAGACTGATTGTCGATTGCATGCGAGGTTTGTGTTGCTTTCCGGAATATGGAATATGAAAGGTCGTTGTCTTTACGTTCAATAGTTATATCGAGATAATTTATTTTCCGGTCTATTTCGGATTCCTTAGTGAATTTGATAGAATGGTGAAGGCTATTAATGGATTGGAGAATTGTTTCTTCGCTTGTTAGTTCAGTATCGTAGATGCAAATTACATCATCTACGTATCTTTTCCATATTACTATTCCCTTTGTTGAAGTCTTTTCTAAGAACGCATTTTCTAGTGCATTGATGAAGATGTCAGCGATTAACCCACTTAGTGGCGATCCCATTGCTAGGCCTTCTCTCTGTGTGTATATTTTATTGTCGAATTGAAACACGTTTTGGGTGAGAACGACCCTCAGTAATCTCACAATCTCTTCAATTTCTTTTACCGAATTGTTGGATTTTAAGTTGTTTTCGATAGTGTTGATTGCTTCAATAATCGGAATATTGGTGTACATGTTAGTTACGTCGAAGGATACTAGCCTGAAGCTAGGTTTCATTTGTAGGGTGTTCAATGCTGTTACTAGTTCTGTTGTGTTCTTTACCGAGTTGTTTTTGTCGTTGGAAAGACGGCTTTTTAAGATTTTTAGTAACTCTTTGCTGATTTTGTAATTAGGGGCATTCCTACAATTGACTATTGGTCTCATTGGGCATTCCTTTTTGTGTATTTTTGGTTGTCCCCTCAATGACGGTATTTTCGGGTTCATGTTTATTAGTTTTGATTTTTCAGCTTTGGTCAGTATGTATTCTGTTTCTTTTAGCGCACTTTTTATTTGTTTTTGGAATTTGTTGGTGGGGTCTTTTGTTAATTCCTTGATTTCGTTGTTGTTTAGGAATTCGACTGTTTTTTCAATGTATTCTGTTTTGTTCAAAATTACTGTAGTGTTTCCCTTATCTGCTTTTGTGATGATTAAGTCATGTTCTTTTATTTTTTGTTTCAACGACTTTATTTCTTTGATTTGTTTGTTGTTTTGAATGTTATTGCTATCGCCCTCTCGTTTGAGGATTTTTTTGGCTTCGTTGGTGGCGAGATTTTTGGTTAATTCCCTGTCTTCTGCTGGGAGCTTGTGACTGGCTATCTCAATATCTGTGATTAACTGTTTTATATTGTGGTTCGTGTGTGCGTCTGTGCAGTTGTATTTCAAACCTTTGTCTAACATATTCATTTCACCTTGAGAAAAGGTTACGTTCGTTCTGTTGTTTACTCTGCTGTGGAAATTGAATTCATTGTTATTCGTGTGTTGTTCGTTAGATTGATGGTTCTGTGTTTCTCCTAGTTTTCTTAATTTATTTTCTAGCGTTTCATGCTTCCTCGTTGCTCTGATTTTGATGGTGTCATGTAGGTGTTCGGTGAAGCTGTCCCATTGGGCTGCGTGCCAGAAATTACTTAGTTGCAATTGAATGTCGTATAATTGTTGGTTAATTTTTTGCTTTCTTATGTATGCAAATCTTAATTCGTTTTTTATCCAAAGCGCTTTGGCTTGTTTAGTTGAAATGATCGAGGCTGGTGTGTTCGGTACGGTTTTAATTGGTACGTATTTAGGGGTGAGGTTTAGTTCTATACATTTTTTGTTGAACCAAATTGACTTGTCTAAATTCATGAGTTTAAGCCTGAGTGATTTGAATTTCTTGGCTTCACGATTTGCCTGACTAGCCGTGAACATTGTGGTGTTTGAAGCCATATTTTCAGTGTTGCCTTAGTAAACAAGAGTTTAGTGCTTTTCAGTCGGTCAACACGAATGTACCCAAAAGAGATGGGTTATGCCCTAATCCTGAAATAAATTACATGAGATTAATAAAACACTAGGATGACCAGTTTCGATCGTCAAGCGATCATCATCAGATCCAATACACTTAGGCTATAAAATCTATGTTTGAAATACAGGTGAAAATATTTACAATATGTACAATTATTTAGTTGCAGTATTGGTACTGCAACTGTCAGTGTATGCTAAATGCAGTATATATGTTAGGTGAAATGCTAAATGGTGATGGCTATCCGGAGATTGTACTTTAGAGAGATTATATGGTTGTAAACTATGGTTAAACTATAAAAATTTTTAGGCTAACTACTTATCTGATTGTCTTCCGTACTACAGCTATTCGCAGTTTCCGTGTTCACTTGAACTCGCTGTGCGGTCGACTGCGGTGGTTATCTTAACGACTGGTTTTTCCCTGCCTTCCCCCCCTGTCCCTACGTGCTGTGGGGAGTGATCGCGATGTGTTTATGTGAGGTGTTGCCAACCTAGATAAGATGTATGTTATTGAATGAGGTGGATCTACAACTATTAAAGACCGTGGATTAGTCCTCGCCACGCGTGGAGCATAACCCATTCGAACTAAGCGTTGACGGTCTTATGAGGACGTCCCGGCACCTTTAATACTGCCTCTAATATGGGCCTTGGTTTATTGCAGAAGAAAAGTACATCGTACACCTGATCCAGATAACATTTACCTATTAAAAACCCCCTAATTTCCCCCCCTTTTTTATCTAGCTTGGCTGTGTCGCTAAATTGTGTTTTGTTTCCGACAGGGTGTGTTTTTTAGTAGCGTGAAGAGGGGTGAGCTCTCCATGAACGTGTGTTCATTTAGATTGTTGGGATTGTTTCGTTTGGCTAGGTGTATCTCGATTGCTTCCTTTATGTCAAGAGCTCTGCCTTTCGATTCGTGATGGATTATTTTAAGGTCCGACTCTATGTTGGTAAAGCTATGCCCTGCGTCACACATATGTTCGCACACGGCTGAATGTGTTCCGTATCTTATCGCATTCCTATGTTCATTATAACGTGTGTCTACTCGCCTTCCACTCTGCCCGATGTAATTAGCTTGACAATCGGTGTCTTGGCACGTTATAGAATATACCCCTGACCTTGAATACGGGTCACGTTTATTTAGATTACTATTTAGGAGGTGCCTAGCGGTTGTGTTTTTCGTCGTGAAAGCTATCTTTATGCCTTGCTTTTTGAATAGGTTAGTGATTTTATATGTATTCGCATTCACATAGTTGAAACGCGCAAATTTTTTCTCATTACTGTCCGGTTTGGGAATCGTTTTATCTTTATTTTTATGTTTGGCTATAATTTGATTTATTTTGCTTGGCGAGAAGTTGTTTTCCTTTGCTATTTGCATAATAGTTCTTATTTCCTTATTATAGTTGTCTTTTGACATGGGTATGTTTAAAGCCCTGTGCACCATTGAATTGAAACCCGCTAGTTTGTGCGTACTGGGGTGATTAGACTGATTGTCGATTGCATGCGAGGTTTGTGTTGCTTTCCGGAATATGGAATATGAAAGGTCGTTGTCTTTACGTTCAATAGTTATATCGAGATAATTTATTTTCCGGTCTATTTCGGATTCCTTAGTGAATTTGATAGAATGGTGAAGGCTATTAATGGATTGGAGAATTGTTTCTTCGCTTGTTAGTTCAGTATCGTAGATGCAAATTACATCATCTACGTATCTTTTCCATATTACTATTCCCTTTGTTGAAGTCTTTTCTAAGAACGCATTTTCTAGTGCATTGATGAAGATGTCAGCGATTAACCCACTTAGTGGCGATCCCATTGCTAGGCCTTCTCTCTGTGTGTATATTTTATTGTCGAATTGAAACACGTTTTGGGTGAGAACGACCCTCAGTAATCTCACAATCTCTTCAATTTCTTTTACCGAATTGTTGGATTTTAAGTTGTTTTCGATAGTGTTGATTGCTTCAATAATCGGAATATTGGTGTACATGTTAGTTACGTCGAAGGATACTAGCCTGAAGCTAGGTTTCATTTGTAGGGTGTTCAATGCTGTTACTAGTTCTGTTGTGTTCTTTACCGAGTTGTTTTTGTCGTTGGAAAGACGGCTTTTTAAGATTTTTAGTAACTCTTTGCTGATTTTGTAATTAGGGGCATTCCTACAATTGACTATTGGTCTCATTGGGCATTCCTTTTTGTGTATTTTTGGTTGTCCCCTCAATGACGGTATTTTCGGGTTCATGTTTATTAGTTTTGATTTTTCAGCTTTGGTCAGTATGTATTCTGTTTCTTTTAGCGCACTTTTTATTTGTTTTTGGAATTTGTTGGTGGGGTCTTTTGTTAATTCCTTGATTTCGTTGTTGTTTAGGAATTCGACTGTTTTTTCAATGTATTCTGTTTTGTTCAAAATTACTGTAGTGTTTCCCTTATCTGCTTTTGTGATGATTAAGTCATGTTCTTTTATTTTTTGTTTCAACGACTTTATTTCTTTGATTTGTTTGTTGTTTTGAATGTTATTGCTATCGCCCTCTCGTTTGAGGATTTTTTTGGCTTCGTTGGTGGCGAGATTTTTGGTTAATTCCCTGTCTTCTGCTGGGAGCTTGTGACTGGCTATCTCAATATCTGTGATTAACTGTTTTATATTGTGGTTCGTGTGTGCGTCTGTGCAGTCAATGCAGTGCAGTCTGTGCAGAAACAATTCTCCAATCCATTAATAGCCTTCACCATTCTATCAAATTCACTAAGGAATCCGAAATAGACCGGAAAATAAATTATCTCGATATAACTATTGAACGTAAAGACAACGACCTTTCATATTCCATATTCCGGAAAGCAACACAAACCTCGCATGCAATCGACAATCAGTCTAATCACCCCAGTACGCACAAACTAGCGGGTTTCAATTCAATGGTGCACAGGGCTTTAAACATACCCATGTCAAAAGACAACTATAATAAGGAAATAAGAACTATTATGCAAATAGCAAAGGAAAACAACTTCTCGCCAAGCAAAATAAATCAAATTATAGCCAAACATAAAAATAAAGATAAAACGATTCCCAAACCGGACAGTAATGAGAAAAAAATTTGCGCGTTTCAACTATGTGAATGCGAATACATATAAAATCACTAACCTATTCAAAAAGCAAGGCATAAAGATAGCTTTCACGACGAAAAACACAACCGCTAGGCACCTCCTAAATAGTAATCTAAATAAACGTGACCCGTATTCAAGGTCAGGGGTATATTCTATAACGTGCCAAGACACCGATTGTCAAGCTAATTACATCGGGCAGAGTGGAAGGCGAGTAGACACACGTTATAATGAACATAGGAATGCGATAAGATACGGAACACATTCAGCCGTGTGCGAACATATGTGTGACGCAGGGCATAGCTTTACCAACATAGAGTCGGACCTTAAAATAATCCATCACGAATCGAAAGGCAGAGCTCTTGACATAAAGGAAGCAATCGAGATACACCTAGCCAAACGAAACAATCCCAACAATCTAAATGAACACACGTTCATGGAGAGCTCACCCCTCTTCACGCTACTAAAAAACACACCCTGTCGGAAACAAAACACAATTTAGCGACACAGCCAAGCTAGATAAAAAAGGGGGGGAAATTAGGGGGTTTTTAATAGGTAAATGTTATCTGGATCAGGTGTACGATGTACTTTTCTTCTGCAATAAACCAAGGCCCATATTAGAGGCAGTATTAAAGGTGCCGGGACGTCCTCATAAGACCGTCAACGCTTAGTTCGAATGGGTTATGCTCCACGCGTGGCGAGGACTAATCCACGGTCTTTAATAGTTGTAGATCCACCTCATTCAATAACATACATCTTATCTAGGTTGGCAACACCTCACATAAACACATCGCGATCACTCCCCACAGCACGTAGGGACAGGGGGGGAAGGCAGGGAAAAACCAGTCGTTAAGATAACCACCGCAGTCGACCGCACAGCGAGTTCAAGTGAACACGGAAACTGCGAATAGCTGTAGTACGGAAGACAATCAGATAAGTAGTTAGCCTAAAAAAAAAAAAAAAAAAAAAAAAAAAAAATAAAAAAATTATAGTTTAACCATAGTTTACAACCATATAATCTCTCTAAAGTACAATCTCCGGATAGCCATCACCATTTAGCATTTCACCTAACATATATACTGCATTTAGCATACACTGACAGTTGCAGTACCAATACTGCAACTAAATAATTGTACATATTGTAAATATTTTCACCTGTATTTCAAACATAGATTTTATAGCCTAAGTGTATTGGATCTGATGATGATCGCTTGACGATCGAAACTGGTCATCCTAGTGTTTTATTAATCTCATGTAATTTATTTCAGGATTAGGGCATAACCCATCTCTTTTGGGTACATTCGTGTTGACCGACTGAAAAGCACTAAACTCTTGTTTACTAAGGCAACACTGAAAATATGGCTTCAAACACCACAATGTTCACGGCTAGTCAGGCAAATCGTGAAGCCAAGAAATTCAAATCACTCAGGCTTAAACTCATGAATTTAGACAAGTCAATTTGGTTCAACAAAAAATGTATAGAACTAAACCTCACCCCTAAATACGTACCAATTAAAACCGTACCGAACACACCAGCCTCGATCATTTCAACTAAACAAGCCAAAGCGCTTTGGATAAAAAACGAATTAAGATTTGCATACATAAGAAAGCAAAAAATTAACCAACAATTATACGACATTCAATTGCAACTAAGTAATTTCTGGCACGCAGCCCAATGGGACAGCTTCACCGAACACCTACATGACACCATCAAAATCAGAGCAACGAGGAAGCATGAAACGCTAGAAAATAAATTAAGAAAACTAGGAGAAACACAGAACCATCAATCTAACGAACAACACACGAATAACAATGAATTCAATTTCCACAGCAGAGTAAACAACAGAACGAACGTAACCTTTTCTCAAGGTGAAATGAATATGTTAGACAAAGGTTTGAAATACAACTGCACAGACGCACACACGAACCACAATATAAAACAGTTAATCACAGATATTGAGATAGCCAGTCACAAGCTCCCAGCAGAAGACAGGGAATTAACCAAAAATCTCGCCACCAACGAAGCCAAAAAAATCCTCAAACGAGAGGGCGATAGCAATAACATTCAAAACAACAAACAAATCAAAGAAATAAAGTCGTTGAAACAAAAAATAAAAGAACATGACTTAATCATCACAAAAGCAGATAAGGGAAACACTACAGTAATTTTGAACAAAACAGAATACATTGAAAAAACAGTCGAATTCCTAAACAACAACGAAATCAAGGAATTAACAAAAGACCCCACCAACAAATTCCAAAAACAAATAAAAAGTGCGCTAAAAGAAACAGAATACATACTGACCAAAGCTGAAAAATCAAAACTAATAAACATGAACCCGAAAATACCGTCATTGAGGGGACAACCAAAAATACACAAAAAGGAATGCCCAATGAGACCAATAGTCAATTGTAGGAATGCCCCTAATTACAAAATCAGCAAAGAGTTACTAAAAATCTTAAAAAGCCGTCTTTCCAACGACAAAAACAACTCGGTAAAGAACACAACAGAACTAGTAACAGCATTGAACACCCTACAAATGAAACCTAGCTTCAGGCTAGTATCCTTCGACGTAACTAACATGTACACCAATATTCCGATTATTGAAGCAATCAACACTATCGAAAACAACTTAAAATCCAACAATTCGGTAAAAGAAATTGAAGAGATTGTGAGATTACTGAGGGTCGTTCTCACCCAAAACGTGTTTCAATTCGACAATAAAATATACACACAGAGAGAAGGCCTAGCAATGGGATCGCCACTAAGTGGGTTAATCGCTGACATCTTCATCAATGCACTAGAAAATGCGTTCTTAGAAAAGACTTCAACAAAGGGAATAGTAATATGGAAAAGATACGTAGATGATGTAATTTGCATCTACGATACTGAACTAACAAGCGAAGAAACAATTCTCCAATCCATTAATAGCCTTCACCATTCTATCAAATTCACTAAGGAATCCGAAATAGACCGGAAAATAAATTATCTCGATATAACTATTGAACGTAAAGACAACGACCTTTCATATTCCATATTCCGGAAAGCAACACAAACCTCGCATGCAATCGACAATCAGTCTAATCACCCCAGTACGCACAAACTAGCGGGTTTCAATTCAATGGTGCACAGGGCTTTAAACATACCCATGTCAAAAGACAACTATAATAAGGAAATAAGAACTATTATGCAAATAGCAAAGGAAAACAACTTCTCGCCAAGCAAAATAAATCAAATTATAGCCAAACATAAAAATAAAGATAAAACGATTCCCAAACCGGACAGTAATGAGAAAAAATTTGCGCGTTTCAACTATGTGAATGCGAATACATATAAAATCACTAACCTATTCAAAAAGCAAGGCATAAAGATAGCTTTCACGACGAAAAACACAACCGCTAGGCACCTCCTAAATAGTAATCTAAATAAACGTGACCCGTATTCAAGGTCAGGGGTATATTCTATAACGTGCCAAGACACCGATTGTCAAGCTAATTACATCGGGCAGAGTGGAAGGCGAGTAGACACACGTTATAATGAACATAGGAATGCGATAAGATACGGAACACATTCAGCCGTGTGCGAACATATGTGTGACGCAGGGCATAGCTTTACCAACATAGAGTCGGACCTTAAAATAATCCATCACGAATCGAAAGGCAGAGCTCTTGACATAAAGGAAGCAATCGAGATACACCTAGCCAAACGAAACAATCCCAACAATCTAAATGAACACACGTTCATGGAGAGCTCACCCCTCTTCACGCTACTAAAAAACACACCCTGTCGGAAACAAAACACAATTTAGCGACACAGCCAAGCTAGATAAAAAAGGGGGGGAAATTAGGGGGTTTTTAATAGGTAAATGTTATCTGGATCAGGTGTACGATGTACTTTTCTTCTGCAATAAACCAAGGCCCATATTAGAGGCAGTATTAAAGGTGCCGGGACGTCCTCATAAGACCGTCAACGCTTAGTTCGAATGGGTTATGCTCCACGCGTGGCGAGGACTAATCCACGGTCTTTAATAGTTGTAGATCCACCTCATTCAATAACATACATCTTATCTAGGTTGGCAACACCTCACATAAACACATCGCGATCACTCCCCACAGCACGTAGGGACAGGGGGGGAAGGCAGGGAAAAACCAGTCGTTAAGATAACCACCGCAGTCGACCGCACAGCGAGTTCAAGTGAACACGGAAACTGCGAATAGCTGTAGTACGGAAGACAATCAGATAAGTAGTTAGCCTAAAAATTTTTATAGTTTAACCATAGTTTACAACCATATAATCTCTCTAAAGTACAATCTCCGGATAGCCATCACCATTTAGCATTTCACCTAACATATATACTGCATTTAGCATACACTGACAGTTGCAGTACCAATACTGCAACTAAATAATTGTACATATTGTAAATATTTTCACCTGTATTTCAAACATAGATTTTATAGCCTAAGTGTATTGGATCTGATGATGATCGCTTGACGATCGAAACTGGTCATCCTAGTGTTTTATTAATCTCATGTAATTTATTTCAGGATTAGGGCATAACCCATCTCTTTTGGGTACATTCGTGTTGACCGACTGAAAAGCACTAAACTCTTGTTTACTAAGGCAACACTGAAAATATGGCTTCAAACACCACTATTTCCGGTTAGCTGGATGGAACCCTCGTGGTTTTAACTTTGGTCAGAAAGGCTGCTGAAGACGTTAAATCAAAAGCAGGCTTTCGGACCGCCTTAGTCGTGTTAAACGGCTCTTAAGTTACTTATGTAACTTTGTTTTGGAAGTGGCACAGAGTCTAACTTCATGTTATTATTCCATTAGTTTTGACGTCAGGGGAATCTTTCCTGATAAATTCGTTTCTATCACAAATGTAGATGTGTCAAACCTTGCCAAACGGGCAAGTGTCTGGTTTGTTTAAATTAAGTCATTCATTTGTGTTTAATTAGATCATATTTGTCAGTGAGTTAATTAAGTGGTGGAAGGCCGCCTCTTGTAATTGTTTTATTTTACTGCTCAATACATGTTAGCTTATTTCGATTTGTCATATTATTTATTGCATGAAGTCACTAGGAAGATTATTCCCCTTTTCATTCTTCATCTTTGGCAGGGTCAATTTAATACGGCCTGCTGAGGTACGCATTCAGCGTTCCACCCAACAAGCTGGTCTTGACATTGGTTTCGTCCCGCCTGTTCTCTCTTTTCTAAATCGATGAGGGTGTTCTTGAAAACCAAGCAAATCGGAACATTCGCTCCTAGGTTTTTTTGCTGTGAACTCAGCTGGCCTAGCGAGTAATTAAATTAGGCCTTTTCATGTGTTTTTTATTATTAATTCTGGGTGTGGTAATGTCATGTGATCATTTATTTTGATATGCTAATATTATTATTATTATTATCATTTTGGCTAATAACCAGGGTAAGGGGGGATGAGGCTACTGTTACAATGGTAGCATGAGCATGGTTTTGCTCTGTGATCTTGCCATTAGTAAACAATCCTTCCTATTGACTGATTGCAGTAATTAATTAAAATTAAATTCAGTAACTTAATTAATGTAGATTGGGCCCTCCATACTACTAATCTTTTCTCCAATAGGTAGGCTAGTAATTAGAGCAGAACCTAATACATGTTGTGATTTGATTTCATGTAAAATAACCTGCTATGTACACCGAAGACCAAATGAACAATTCTGTCGTCAGCTGTTAAGACGAGCAGATAGCCGAAAGTGGCGATCACGTGCGCTGGACGGAAGTCAGGACTGACGGGAGAGTAATGGCCGTGCTGCGTTGCCAGATTGACGAGTGACCGGCTGAAGGAATTTCACACGTGGTGAGTTTTGATATGCTGTTTGTATGGTTTTGGGGTGGTTGTAAATTCATTCTGTTCTTGTAGGAACTAGTCCAGCTCAATTTTACTGCACCTGTGTTAAATCTACACCTCGGGAAGTGTTGTTTTGACAAATTGTGTCACGTGTTTGGAAAGAATAAAGTTTTGTCTGATTGGAAGTAGTTTTGGTAAAATTAAAATTATTGACGTTTTAAATTCTCCTGAAAATAGGCTGAAATTGATAAACTTGTATTTCCAGTAAGAATAACTTAGTGTCTGTTTTGATGTGTGTTTAGTACACGCCTGTTGAATCACGTAGTGATTTTGAACCATCATGGCCGACGTCTGTGACAAGTTATTCTTCTTCTTCTTCTACCTTATCCGATACGGACGTTGGCTACCACCAAGGCTAACACCTTCTTATCCTGTGCAATCCTGAAGAGTTCCGTGGAAGACAGCCCAAACCACGTTTTTAAATTATCCATCCAAGTTATTCGTCTCCTTCCTGGTCCACGCCGTCCTTCAATTTTACCCTGAAGTATAACTTGGAGCAGACGGTATTTTGGATTCCTCATCATGTGTCCCAAGTATTCCAATTTCCTCTTCTTAATTGTGTTTAACAGCTCAGGTTGGCTGCTCACACGCTGAAGAACCTCGGCATTACTCACATGTTCTGTCCACGAAATTTTAAGAATCCGCCGGTATATCCACATTTCAAAAGCTCGAATCTTCTTTTCTGTAGCTACGGACAAGGTCCAAGCTTCAACACCATAAAGAAGGGTGGAGACAACATAACACTTCACAATTCTTTTCTTAAGCGTCATACTGAGATCTCGACAGCATAGTAGTTGTTTCATTGTCATAAAGATAGATCTAGCCTTCTCTATACGGCATCTTATTTCAACCGAAGGATCCCAATTCTCATTAATATTCTGTCCTAAATAAACCAAACTCGTGACTCGCTCAATCTGATGTCCATCGACTAAAAGGACTTGTGACAATGCTGGTTTTCGCGATATTATCATATATTTTGTTTTCTTAATGTTGAGGTCAAGGCCATATTGTTTACTCTTTTGATACACCATAGTAACAATCTCTTTAAGTCCTTCGAAACTATTTGCAATCAATACAGTATCATCTGCGTACCGTATATTATTAATATAATTACCATTGACCTTAATACCTTGTTGAATGCCATCAAGTGCCTCGGAGAAAATCTGTTCTGCATAGATATTATATACAACTGATGTCAGTGAAAATGTGAATTGCGTGTGTGGATTTATCATCAGCAGGTTCCTTGGGGTAAATCAGTAATTATTCTTAATAATTGTTAGTGATGTAAGGCTGAAATTCTGCGATTCGCTGTGCATAATACGTGTGAGGTATAATTGGTAGTGATCAGCTGTTCATTAGGCCAAACATTTCAAGTTTTGTTGTCATTTCTTTAGCTGGGGGTTAATTATTTCGCTGTTGGTAGTTCTGTCAAATTAAATTGGACCGTGAGAGTATTAAAATTTGGTATTGTCAACTTATTCTGCGTTAAATTAATTCTGGAAAATGGTCGAATTGCTGTCTATATGTACGTTCGGTAATTGTGTTTTGAATGATGTTAAATGTCGAATTGCGTGTGTGCTAATTCAGTATAAATGAATCAGGTGAGTGTTTATGTATGTATGATTTATGTTTAAGTTTGCTTAGTAATTGGGGGGAGAGTAAATAGTCTTGTTGTGACATGGGGATTTTAAGGTTAGATTGTCATCTAAATTGGTCAAGTATTAAATGGCTTTAATATTCAGTATATTAGTGTGTGTTCGTTGAGTGACTTACTAAGTGGGATGTTTCTGGGAGGCAGTCACCTTCACGTCGCATCTCATTTAGGGTGTAAATAAATATTTTCCCCCGATTCGTGTCTTTCGTTTTAGGACGTTTTTTTTTACGATGTAAGGAGAACTGTGATTTCAGGGCTACAACTTTGGGTTGTTTTATCAGGTCCTTACGTGAGTTGATACTCCGTTGGCGTTATAGTGTCTTGACGATCCGAATACTAACATACTGATGTAAATGGGGAATTTTAGAATTGGTCAGGGAAGGGATCATGTATGTCTGGTGGAGGTATGAATGTATTTCTGTGGTTGATTGTGTTCAGGGTGAAAGAGTATGTGTGATGCGATTTTTATTGCTGCCCTGACTAGGAATCGAACTGGTGTTCTTTGGTGGTCAAAATTGTATTTATTTTCTTTGGTAATCCTTCAGTTTTTTTTAAATCCTGCTGATTGAATGAAAGTCATGTGTGAATGAATTGATGTAGGTTTGCAATTTGAATTTGGGTGGGAGTAATTGAGGCCTGATTGCCAGTAACGTAAGATGGATTATTATTAATTTTATATTAGTTGTATTAGTTGCATTTTGAAAATGGACCTATTATGCAGATGTGCTTCGTATGGGGATCTACTGTCAGGAGTCCATTTAATTTGGGGTGTGAGTACCATCTTGATTGGGCCCGGGCAGGGTGTATATAGCATTTGCCCGACTCGAGTGACTGAAAGGTATGGGACTTCGTTATCTCGGTGAAAGGCTAATTTTTTGGGGGGTATTTAGAAGCCACTCGTCCAGTTTGTATGGAGAGTCGGGCCACAATTGGTGAGCTGCCGGTAAGTGTTTCTATACCATAGGGTATTTTGTGTTCATGATATTTGTACGATTGCTAATTTGCATAATTGAATGTAATGGGTTATTGTCGTGGGTGGTAAAATCTTATAATGGGATGTTTGAGAAGGATGTGTGATGGATGATGGATGAATGTTAGGAACTGGAGTCCTGTGTTCGAGTTCCGGTGATGAAGTTGGTAACTCTGGGAATACTTGTTGATTGTTGGTATATATAAAAAAAAATTATTTGGTAGTTCGGTTGGTGAAAGTTTTCCTTTAGGGAGATATCCTGCGGTGGCATGCTGAGTTGTCGTTGTATGTCAGCTGCTGTGTTCACTAGTCTGATTTTGAGATTTTTGGGAGGTTGCAATGCTTCGTTTGCGATGGCATTGAAATGGGCTGGTTCGTTAGTTATTCATAACTTGCAGTTTCTTGCTGTTAGGCGGCTAGGTTATTTCTATTGTGGTCGCATTTCTGAAGGGTTGTAGGTTCGTGAGATTTCATGTAGACTCCCGTTAGCTTGGGTGTGTTCACTTCACAATCAGCTGTTATAGGCGTTCATGCATATTTTGATATTTTGATTCTGGAGTTTTCACTTGAGGATGCTTCAGTGCATTAGTTGGTTAGTTATTTATAACTTGCAGCCTTGATCTGTTAGACCGCTAGGGTCTCTGTTGTAGTCTCAACTCTGAAAAGTTCTGGGTTCGTTAAAATTTCGTGTAGCCCCGTCACCTTGGGTGTGTATGAGTTTGGCTGTTGCCACCGGATGTTCTGATCGATTGTGAGCCTTAGTGACAGTTAGTGTCCTGGGTAGTTACTGGAGTAATCATGTTTGGTGGTAAAAATAATTTAAATTCTCTGAGTAATAGAGTGTTGATAGCTTGGCAGTTTTTTTTAGTGCGAGGTTCCAATGTGGTTAGGTGCGAGCTGGATTTATGGATTTATTTTGAAGATTTTAATTGCTTCGTGCCTTTTGAGATGTAACATCTGTCACTTCTGTGATTTGTAATTCTGAATAAATTAGTTTTGATATTCTGGGAGAGATTTTATTGGCGTTAGCATTTGGTGAGATACAGACACGTGTTGTTAGTCAAGGAGGTTGTGAATTTTGAGATTTTAAGTAGCTTCGTGAAGTTAATGTTTTAAGAACGTTTTGATGACAGTGGTGAGTTGAAGCATCATGGGTTCGATTTGAGTGTGGTCATAAAGTGTCACCCGGTATTTGGATGGTGAATATTAATGGTAGGTGACACAAGTTGTTAGTTGGAGACGTCTGTAGTCTGTGGTAACGCCACGTAGAGAAATTTTCGGGGTTGTGATTGTCTGTGTTGTGTGATTGGAAGGTGAACCACGTGCACTTGGGTGTGTGTGACGCTTAGTGGGTGCCCTACCTTGTGTCGAATGTGTATTTATGTTTTGGTAATGTGTTGTACTGTCATCTTCTGAGGCGGCCATGCCTTTGTAGGGGAAGATGTTAATTACCCTCTGTGGGGTCGTGTGTTGACCGGAGGGGGAGCTCAGGTACCGAGCTGATTTTGTCGTGATGGCCAGGGTTTGGTGGCGCAAGAGTGATGTTCCTCCCGGTGTCATAAGGGAGAGGGCCTGTCATGTGAAGGACAGGGCGGTGTTGGTTTGTGTAGTGTGTGAATGACAGTGCATACTGTTTTAATAATTCACGTCAGATTGTGAACTGCAGTCCTCGTGCTGTTTTCCTGGTTCGCAAGTTGTCCTATGGAATTTAGGGTTATTTATGTTTTGTGTTGTCGCCGGGAACAGAGCCCGTAGGCAGTTATGGAGTGGGAGACGTTGTGTGTCACCGGGAACAGTGCCCGTTGGCAGTTATGGAGTGGGAGAAATATCGGGGTGACAGCCCGATGGAATTAAGGGCATTCTTATTATTAAAGTGTGAATGTGTGTGTGAATTATGTCGGTGACGTGGTTTTTCCTTATTTTGTTTGTCTTGCTGCTAGTGTGCTTGTGTGATAGGATGTTGTGGTCTCTGTTCCTCCTGTCCTTGGAGGCCACTGAGGGCAGTGTGGGTCAGGAACATGTAAAATTGAGCAAGACATGTAATTTGTGTTTGTGTGCATATCAAAACGAGCTCTGTGTGATGCCTTCGGTGCGGTAGGTAATTTTGTAATGTATTAACTTGAGCGGTGTCACGGGCGGTATAGTAAATGTAGTTCTGATGGAATGCCCCGTGCGGCATGTTAATGTAATTGTCATTGTGAATTTTGGAAATAGTTACGTGCTGTCCTGATTTCGTGAAGTCGCAGAAAAATGGTCCTTCGGTTTTGTTAAAGTAAATTCATTTTGAAACATTGTTTAAAATTTTTGGTGGGCAAGTTTGTAGGTGCCTTTGATTTGCATATTCTAAAGAAAAATTCTGGGTTCTGTACACCTTAGTTAAATTTTAGTTATTCTTGCTAAGTATTGTAGTGAACTTTCAATTAAGCTTGTTAACGTCAGTCATATCGTATAGTTGGTTGCCCCTTTCGTGTGTTTTGGGTACTTCGGTGGACCTTTAGTTATGCCCTGGACACTATCTCTTTGCGCAAAACTTTGTTTGAAGCATCAAGTATCCCTTGTGATTTGAAAGACTCTTAAATGAACTTCGATGGCACACTAATGCTTCGTGTGATGTTTTTTTTATCCTTCCTGGGATAACTTCAGCTGTTATGGGCTGGTTGGCTGGCCTGGAACGATTGTTCCCTCTAAGGGAACTGTATTTGGACCATACGCTGCTGTTCTGATGTGTGTTTCAGTGGTCACTATGTGGGACGTGTACTACCAATCTGGGCCCAGTTTGGAGGTATCATCTAGGTCCCATGGCATCATTCTACCCGGAGGAGATCTACTTCAAGGTCCGCTGGCGGAGATTGGAGTGGCCTCTTCAGCTGCCAAGAGACCAGCTGGACACCATCACCCTGTTCATCATCTCCCCATCGTCTTCCTTTGGAGGAGGAGGATGTACCAATTTTGCAAATCGGTACATGTTCATCTTATCTTCGAGACGCAGCTGGAGCTCCAGGTCTGGGCAGATTCTCATGAGAAAATACACCAGCCCCCTTCTGAGAATTCCATTCACCAAATTGGCACCTGGCTACTGCTGAAATGGGATCGCCTGGCCCTTCCTGCCAGGATTTGTGCCTTTGTGTGTGCTGTCACTTATTGGCTTATCGTGATAGACACTCGTCAAGAGAGAAAATCGAGCTTTGTGTCTGCAAACTTTGGAAAAGCGAACATTTATTGTCAGCTGCATTCGCCAAGCTCTTATTCTGAGAAAGATCTTACAAAGGACATTGTGTAACACCTCGACTCCTAGAAGGTTTCTACGCAGTAACCTGTATGGGCTGATATTCTATAGTACCCACTCAAGACCTTGAAGCCTGGCTTTGTTTTGGCCGGTTGTGCAACTAGTCGCAGTTGGTGCTACTGGAGGTTTGTGGTGGGGGGATACACTGATATACTAGGGTGGAATCTGTGACTCCAGGAACAGTGTGTGAGGAAGTTTGGTGACAGAAAGACTCTTGAGCACTTGCCTCCGGGGAAAACGTGTGTGCAGTTTTCCCCGGAGGGTTCGAAGATACCAGGTGGTACTATCATGATTTAATTACTAAGGGGCATAACCAAGGACGATCTATACAAACTTTGACTGCTAAATTTTGTAACTTCATTTTAAGGCCGCGTGTCGGCGGTCCGTAAGCTTAACTAGATAAAGTCTATTTTAACACTTTAGTATGTAATCTTTTGGAGGGTCTAGTAATACTTTGGTGGTACCTTTATATGTAATTACTGCAGGGTGAGTTATTATTATCCTATTTCCGGTTAGCTGGATGGAACCCTCGTGGTTTTAACTTTGGTCAGAAAGGCTGCTGAAGACGTTAAATCAAAAGCAGGCTTTCGGACCGCCTTAGTCGTGTTAAACGGCTCTTAAGTTACTTATGTAACTTTGTTTTGGAAGTGGCACAGAGTCTAACTTCATGTTATTATTCCATTAGTTTTGACGTCAGGGGAATCTTTCCTGATAAATTCGTTTCTATCACAAATGTAGATGTGTCAAACCTTGCCAAACGGGCAAGTGTCTGGTTTTTTTAAATTAAGTCATTCATTTGTGTTTAATTAGATCATATTTGTCAGTGAGTTAATTAAGTGGTGGAAGGCCGCCTCTTGTAATTGTTTTATTTTACTGCTCAATACATGTTAGCTTATTTCGATTTGTCATATTATTTATTGCATGAAGTCACTAGGAAGATTATTCCCCTTTTCATTCTTCATCTTTGGCAGGGTCAATTTAATACGGCCTGCTGAGGTACGCATTCAGCGTTCCACCCAACAAGCTGGTCTTGACATTGGTTTCGTCCCGCCTGTTCTCTCTTTTCTAAATCGATGAGGGTGTTCTTGAAAACCAAGCAAATCGGAACATTCGCTCCTAGTTTTTTTTTGCTGTGAACTCAGCTGGCCTAGCGAGTAATTAAATTAGGCCTTTTCATGTGTTTTTTATTATTAATTCTGGGTGTGGTAATGTCATGTGATCATTTATTTTGATATGCTAATATTATTATTATTATTATCATTTTGGCTAATAACCAGGGTAAGGGGGGATGAGGCTAACTGTTACACTAAGGTTGTTCTTGGGTAATCAAGTGTGAAGGAGTGAGGGAAAAGAGTAATGCAGTCACTGAGAGTTTGAAGATTCGATAAAAAAAAAAAACAAGATGTTCAGTAAAGAACATATAGCCTTTCTCCTAAATACATGGGTATTGTTATAACTCTTTGTCCTTTTCAGGGAGTATTAATGAATGTTGGTTGTAGTAGCTTGTTGAAATACATCGTGCTATACTGATTTAAACATGAATATGACGTGCCCTTTGCTAGTGCTACCTCTGTAAAAAAAATGTCATTCAATTCGCTTTCATCGTGGTTGAATTGATATGGGGAATCGAATTGCACACATACATGGCCTCTATCTGCAAAGTATTGGGCTGATAATCTCGTAGTTTGGTTAAAATATGCTTCCCACATAATGGTATGTTGTTGCAAAAATTGGTAGAGATCGGATGATTAGGTTAGTCGTAATTTGATTTAAGCTTTGAACATTTGGGTGGCTGCCATTACGTATCCATGAAGATAGCGGCAATATAAAACATGACACTTGAGGTGCCCTTTGCTAGTTCTCCCTCTGTACCAAATTACGTTCAATTCGGTTTCACAGTGTTCGATATGATAGGGGAGGACAGAGAATCAGAGTACACACACACACACACACACACACAGACACACAGACAGATACACAATTTTTGGCCCTGTGTAGATCTCATAAGTCTACTTACATTTTTTGCATGATTAATACACAAGAAGTTAAAGCTTAAAGCCATCTTACGGCGTTTATGTGAATACTTGACCTAAATTAGATGCCAGTGCATTCCAATGTGTATAAACATTTACTGTACCATATTTCACTGCGCGCAGATGGTTAAATCGCGAGAAATGTCTATTAAAATATTGTAAGAGAATGGTGAGTTTGGAACATGGCATAACCAGGGGTTATATACACATGTGGAGAAAATAACTGATGCAATGCGGAAGAAACGGATTGCGTTTCATGGGAACATTGCACGGATTACATCAATACGATTAACCTATCGCAATTTAATTTTTCTCCAAGAGAAAAATAAAAAAAGGGTGTCTGGTACAGTGAGAAAAATAACTGCACGAGATAGGGATCTCAAATGAAGATATCCAGGAGCATGACCAGCTTAAGAGAAAACTCTTCGTAGAATTACGGTTTTCTCACATTTGTGCATCCTCAAATACCATCTGACTGTGCCGGGATTCGATCCTGCAACCTTGGGTACAGCTGGTAAGAATTTTACCGCTGCGCCACGTGGCTAGTTGGTTGGTTCCTCAGTCATGTAGCCCCGTGTACTCTGTGTGTGTGTAGAATATGTCTGATAACGGGTATTAATTGTGATGACTGTATTAGTGTTGTGCCCGTTTAGACCGGAGTCCGCACGACCACATATGCATTTTACCAATAATCAGTCAGCACGAGAATCAAAATATCCCGGAGCGCCAGATGGGTTAAAGCAAATCGCAAAAACGACATCAAATTTATCAAAATGCTTTGCTGATTTTTGGCTCAATGCAACAATAAGGATAGAAGGAGATTTAATTGGGTGAAACACATCTGGTAAAATTATCTCAGTTTATTTAAAGTTAAAATCTGACTGCAAGAATAATGCTCAAAGCAGCATCATCCACGTGTGGCGATCCACACTCTTATTCGCACACAATATACAGAAATCTTCCAAACACATTTGACAATCTTTTTGAAAACACAAGTCCGATTGTTAGTCCTGTGGACTGTGTTCCAAAATTATTAACATTTTAACTCCAGTGCAAAATGAATTGTCCATACTGGAAATAACGTCGATCACTGTTTGACTATTTACATGATATTAACACTCGTAGAATAAATGTTTATAGAATTTCTTAGACTTTCATTTGTTTTCCAGTTTTCCAAAATATATCGTTGAAACTATTATCATCATCATCTAAGCAACACAAATTATTAACACATATTAACAACATCTGAAAAGTATTTGACCATTGAGCATAGCATCGAAGAACTGTGCGAAGCACAACAACAATTAATTGTTCTTCTGACATTAAACATTCGAGAAGTGACTCGATTATGAACTTCAAGTTCCAAACAAAACATATGATTTCTGAATCATCAACTTGATCAATAAATGGTTGAACCATTCAACTATTAGATTTTCCACTTGGAATTATTATGAGAAAAATATTTATATTTATGGCCATTTCCAGCAACTTTCACAACTTGCAATTCTTCGACAGAATGCGGAAATAAGAATTGTAGTCTTATAATGAATTCATTTAGTTCATGGCACTAGGATTGAAAATATCCTTCAAATTATTCGTGGTTAAAGAATTATTTTAAATTGGCAGTGGCCCATTCTACTATTTGTGTAAGAACACAATATTATAACAACAACAACAACGGCAAAGGTCTTCCTCTGAAGAAGAATAAACTACTATCATGACAAATCCGGGTTCTAGCAAAATCAAATTCTAAATGGAATTCGTAAACAAGGTTGAAATAAGAACTGATGGTTTCAAAGAAATAACCTTCGGGTTATTCATACGACGAAATGTGTGGCTCCAATACTCCTACTATAAACCTGAGCCATCGAACCTGCTATTTGATTGATGCTCGAAAAAACCTTCATTCCTGCGACTTAACATGCGCACCTGGGAATGGCATTACAACTATTCCACACACATAAATTTTCTTCCCCAAAATTTATACAATAAATCAAGCCTCTGCTTGTTATCAACACTGGAAGATTAATAAACTAACAAGTTTATTTTATTTTACCATTCAGTTCAATCCGTGAATTTACCATACTTATGAAAAGCTTCATTTCACTTTCGAAGTGTATTTACGTCATGATTTTATATAAATACAACAATATCCTATTTGATACAAATATCAATTGCTTCCCGTTTCATGCCTCTCCGTGTTATATGAAACATATACTTTGCTCATAGCAAATATCAACTGTTCAACCAGAACTGAAATGTAGGTTGAATGCGGGCTTGCGCTAACCACTCTCCTTCGTAAAATCTCCTGTTCCAAACTAGAAATGTTTCAACTACTTCATAGGCTCTTTCTCAATACATATGATTATTATAAAATATAATATCCAAGAATTATTTAGAAAAATTATGAAAATTATTATTATTATTATTAGTGGATTATTATTATTATTATTATTTCAAATATGTTGAATTATCATCTCATTATGTGAGAATCCACATGTTCGAACCTTCGAATATGGAAAAAATATCCATTCCTCAACAAAAATAAATTTAACTTTTACAGTTACATCGGCTGATTACCGTGATTTCCCAAAAATATGAAAAATTCAAATAAATGCTCAAAATGCTCGGTCATCGATCCTAAACTGTTCTGAGTGCTGAAAATGCTCAGAATAAATCTAACTAGTCTTGCGTAAATCATTACAAGCTTTAAATATGACGAAAAAAATGTGTTGGTCATCTGCAGAAAAATAGTTTGTTCCAATTAGCTAGGCATAATATAATTCAAATGTGGCTTACATTTCTTGATGGTCTTGAAGTGTCGTAAACCTGGTCTATACCAGATTTATCCGTAGACATGCCCTAGTGGACAAGCACGTATAATCCTTGTATCGGCCGCCATTGTAGACCCACAAATCGTCTAGTCAGACATAGTGGTAGTATTCTTTCGACGTTTGAATAAACTGTGGTTCCATTTTAATATGGGCTTCTAACAAAGCCATAACAGTTTGTTTGAAAAGGGTCAGATCTAAGCGATCTCTTCTTAAATGTGTCAGTTGTAACCTAACTCACTGTAATCTCGTCAGTACAAGAAAAACGTTGACAGTCTAAGCAGTTAACGGCTGTTCTGAAGATCGTTCCCTGGGCATGGTTTATTAAAATCACCATCTGCCATGCGCTAGACAACCTGCAGTTTCCCTTGCGTAGACTAATGAACGCCACCGTTATAGACTATTCTTCAATGTACTGACGGATCGAAGTGGTTAAATAGTTACAAAATATGAAAACTGACTTCAAATGGATTTAAACATCCAAGTATTAATTTACTATTGGACTGTGACAACATACTATTTTCTAGACCAAGTCTAGCATATGTCCTTTAGGAAATATAAATATTTCCACCAATGTCTGTAGAAATACAATCACCTCAGTGATTCTCCTCACCAGAAACTTACTAAGTTCCAACTCGTTTGCGCAGCACTTCTCGTGACTATCACGATTTGAAAAGTACTTCTTCGTAGACGTGGCAACCATGTGCCTTGGCTCAGCGTAGACGCAACTTGTTCGCCAAGTGCTTGTGATGAAGTGAGCTAACTAAGCCTGCCCCAGCTTGCTTTTATACAAAAACGGTCAGGGTCACGCGTCATCGCCTGATATCTAGAAATCCTCATATCTCTTGAATCCCTGGTCCGATTTACTTGATACTAATTGCATTCTCTTTCATTTGGCCGTGCCAGTAATCTGATCCCAGTCTCAAGTCTCTGCTCCATAGTTAACTATTTAATCAATAAATAGTCTCCACCTCTGCTGTGACTCGCTACGTCATTTACCATCCAACTATCGGTAATTTCCTTCGAAAGGCTTCGAGAAGCAATGTAGCGCGATATTCAAATATCTGAACTTTCAAACGCTGCTACAGCCTTTCCCTTGATATCTAGGTGTCTGAAACTTGGAATACCCATTCCTAGATTTGGGCACAGTGTGTGTTATCTGTAATTCAGATAAGGACAGCAGACGATCAATTTCAAGTAGTTCCTACTTTTTCTACCAAATGCTACCGTCAACGACACTTAGGTGTGAAATTGGCTTCTAGTTGCCACCACAATCGGCACCTGGCAGTGAACGTTGGCACTCATAGAGTGTTAATCAAATCTAACCTACAAATTTAGCTTCACATAATTGTAGTTTCCGTAACGTAGCGGTCAGCATGGTTAGCTGCCGCCCCAGAGGTCCTGGGTTCGATTCCCGGCTCTGCCACAAAATTTTAAAAGTGGTATGAGGACTGGAACGGGGTCTACTCAGCCTCGGGTGGCCCAAATGAGTATAGGGGTTTCGATTCCCACCTCAGCCATCCTCGAAGTGGTTTTCCGTGGTTTCCCACTTCGTCTTCGGGCAAATGCCGGGATGGTCCCTACTGTAAGGCCACGGCCGCCTCCTTCCCACTTCCTTGCCTAACCGTCCCACTCTTCCCATCCCTTCATCAGGCCCCCTGTTCGCTTTGCAGGTGAGGCCGCCTGGGCGTAGTGCTGGTCACACACCCCAGTTGCATCCCTGACTTAGAATCTCAAGCTCCAGGACACTGCCTTCATTGGCGGTAGAGGTAGGATCCCTCGCTTAGTCCGTGGGAAAAGCCAACCCTGGAGGGTAAAATGATAGCAAAATTGTAGTTAGTGGAAGGTTCTTTTACATGCCATAAATCTATTACATGGGCCCGTCTGCTTTGCTTCCCCTCCAAAGGAAGGTATACTGAGGGATTTTTAACGCTCTTAAAATTTCTGACGACTTCGGCCAGGTTTGAACCCACGATCTTGTGCAAAGACGCTCAGCGTGCTACCAACTACACAACTTAAGCGTGGGGCACGCAGCTACTGTCAACCAAAATATTATGTGCACTCGAGTTTGAAGGTTGTTTGTGAGGTAACCAATAGATCTACACAAAATCCAATAACATCATCATTTTCGTCGTTCTATTTTACGTTAGTTCATGTAGGTTTGACATTTTTAATTTATATTTTAATATTTTTTATCGCAATTGAAACACAAAAAGTGCCCGTTTTTAAGCGTGCTTCAACCATGCGTCACATTTGAGAATTATTATCTCACAAACCCGTCATCAGATCGAGTCCAAATTGCAACACAATATACATTGGAATGTTGTATAACTGGTTTATTAATTTCAAAATGTTGTGTGTTCAAAAACGGAAGTTGTTTTTATTTTTGTAAGGTAACTTTTTCTCGGGGCCATTGGAAAATGTAGTACTTGGTTGCGTTGTAATCCATCTACATTAAAAAGTATTGCTGTATGACTGTGAAATACGTAAATTAATTCACTTATTTTATATCGGTTTGTATTTGTACGGGGAATTAAGACATAGTTCACCAGCTAGCCGCTCCGGGAAATGCTGTAGGCTACAGCGTTGCTGATATGCAGCCCATCACTTACGAGCGAGGCGCGCCATGACGCATGATGGAGCCCATCTTGGCAACGCTGTACAGCATTCAACGGAGCGGCTAACTGGTGAACCATGTCTTAATTCCCCGTACAAATACAAACCGATATAAAATAAGTGAATTAATTTACGTATTTCACAATCATACAGCATACCTTTTTGATGTATAAGGATTACACCGCGACCAAGGACTACATTTTCAAACCACCCCGAGCCGAGAAAATGTTACCTTACAAAAATGATAACATCTTCCGTTCTTGGACACACAAAATTTTGAAATTAATCAATCAGTTATGCAACATTCCAATGTATATTGTGTTGAAATTTGGGTTCAATCTGTTGACGGGTTTGTGAGATAAAAATTCTTAAATGTGACGCATTGTTGAAACAGGCTTAAAAACGGGCACTTTTTGTGTTCCAATTGCGATAAAAAAATATTAAAATATAAATTTTAAATTCCAAACCTACATGAACTAACGTAAAATGGAACGACGAAAATGATGGTGTTATTGGATTTTATGTAGGTCTATTGGTTACTTCACAAACAACCTTCAAACTCGAGTACACATTATATTTTGGTCGACAGTAGTTCAAAGCCATTTCAATGTGAGTGTGTAGCAGACTATAGCTAATGTACAATATGAACAGGTCACTTGGTATTCACACTCACATTACACATACATACGCACTACATGACAAAGCACATGAGATAAAAGGTCGTGACTGTTTGTGTATCCATTGTTCCTCCAAATTGGCTGTAAAACAGGAGAAGATTTGCCACCAGGCCAGTCATGTGGAATTCTATTGTCCTAGTCCTTCTGGAACAAATGGACAGCCTCCATCATTATCCGTTGTGTTTTTCATATTGAAAATAATAAATGCGAGTTGAAAAACTGCAGAGAATGGATGCTATGGGATTATTCTCCGTGAAGCTATTGTCAAATATAACCGGAGGAACTTATAGTTCAGATGAGTGTGAATTTTAGAATACGGTGAGTGTATATGCACGGTAGAATGCAATTGTATACAATTTATTATTGCTTAAGCTGAGAATAACTCCATTGTAAGCCGTACGTTTTTGTAGACTCTGGATACAATTTGGTGTCGTTTTTTTTCGTTCTCAGTGGAGAAATTAACACATAATGAACTCAAGAGCAAACGACTAAAAAGAACGTACAATAACAGCGGCAATAAGGAAGAAATAGCAAGCAAATTGGAATGACATATATAAAGTAGGCGAGGATGTATATAAATACATTGAATAAAATAAAAATTAAATATTTAAAATATCTTACCAATAGCAGAAGAAATGAAACATCAAACAGCGAATGCATATCTCAGTATACAAAGACTACCTCAAATGACATGGATCAAAAAAACAGTTTCTAGCCCCAATCTTAAAACACAAAAAAATCCCTTAAGTGCCGCCGAGGAATATATCAATAAGAGCAATCTGCAAATAAAACTTGAACCACTCTGTATGCCAGTCAACCCCATTGAATATGTACAAGTGACTACGGATCTTACTTTGCTAGAAGAGGTCTGCAAGAAAGACTCTTCACCACATGATCTAAAACAACTGGTCCTCTGTACAATAGAAGAAAGATATCCATCTAATCAATGGCTAAACATATTTACAGATGGCTCACAAGACAAAGAAAATAGAACTGGAGCCGGAATACATTCATCTCCCTTCTCACTCTACTTCCCAGTAGGCCAAAACAAAACATACTTTGATGCTGAGATAAGAGCAATTTCACATGCACTCCATCAGTTATTAGGCAGAAACATTGATTATCAAAAATGTGTTATCATTACAGATTCAAACGCAGCCAACCAAGCCGTCTCGTCAAATTATAAGCCTAAGAATAAAGAACTGAAATACATTTTTTGTATGATAAAAACCCTTCAGACTCCACAAACAGATCTCATTTCAGTGGATCCCTTCTCATGTTGGAATAGCAGGTAATGAAAAGGCAGACAGATTAGCAAAAAAAGGTACCACACTACAACAACCTGTCAGTCAGACTGATTTTATGTCAGCAAAAGGGATCTTGAAAAATACTATCAAAAACAGGAATGAAGAAATGGCAAAGAAAACAGCAGAAACCAAATTATGGAAAGACATTGATGCTAAATGGGATCAATATAAATTAACACCAAGAAGAGAAGCTGTAGCCTTCTTCAGACTTAACACTGTCCATGACTGCCTTGCAGCTCATCTGAAACGAATCAACATCTTGAGATCTGAAGAATGCACACTTTGTCATGAACCTGGAAGTAAAATGGATAAGGGGCACCTGCTACGTTGCAACAAACTTGATGTGACTGCTAGAACTTGAGGAAACCTCACACAACTCTATTGGAACGCAAGAAAGCTGATGGATTGGAATCCGGGCTAGCCACAGGAAACAACAACAACATATTTAAAATATGAACATATTAAAAAATAATAAAAATAAAAAAATAAAAAATATAGAAATAAAAAAAAAATATAATAATAAGAATAGAAGCTAGTGGTTCTACTGTATATGCAGCCGAAGCCCTATCTTTAATGCCAACAAAGGACTCCTTGAAGAACTGGAGAAAAAAGAGCGCAAAATTGTGAGAGGAATCTTGGGATCAAAGTAAAGAAATGGAATCCATCAAAAGAGATCCAACGTGGAAGTCTACAGGAAAATAGAGAAAATTACTGACAAAATCTGATTTTACGGTCACCTCACGAAAAAGTGACAGAAGAAAGTTAACTAAAGAGATCTTTCACTTTTTTAAATTCAAAACCCAAAGTCACAATTACCTGGTTTAGAAACACCAAAGAAGGCCTGCAAATGCTACATATCTCAGCTGAAGACGCCCTTAACAGAGATATTTTCCGGAAGAAAATATTGACGAACGGGCTAAACCGAGACGAGCAACCGAAGAGAAGACACGGTGCCCCTTGGACAGAGGAGGGTAAGCAGCCCCACTCACAAAGAATGGGGGAAATCTGGGCTCTGAAGAAGGCCAAGTTCAGTGTCAAATGCAACAAGACTTAACGTGGTCCTTGATGGCCTTAACAAATTATGTATATCTGTATGCCGGAGGTAAAGGGAAATATGTACAGTACATTTATTAAAGAAAAGTTAAAAAAGATATAACGAAATTTACCTTACAAAATTGAGTGTTGTAATTTCAAAGTCAATAATCCAAAGAACAAAACAGGCAATGATATATTAACTTGAACACTGCTCCCTAGGAAACATAAAACAAACATCAAATGCCTCTCCTGTAAAGTTTCAATTTTGTTACGTAGTGCCCTCTACCTCCGGTATACAGATACATAATCTAAAAGAAATAATAATGCGAAATACAGGTTGTTTAAAAATAGTGTCCGATATTTTAGGAGGTGAAAGTATGCATCAAAATAAAAATAAAATATCTAATAGAGATGGGTGGTAGAGTGCACAATTTCTGAGATCTGAACACTTGTTCACGGGAGGTGTTCAGTTTAATGTCCATTCACTGCAATGCATTCCTCTGCCTTGAAAGTAGGTCAGACACCACAGTCCGTAACCAGAGATCAGAGTAACGTACACATAAACTACACAACTGACCTTGCTTGACTGAGCGCCAAGACAATGACTCTGATCACATTCACAACCAGGCATTCCTTTTATTTATTCCTTGTGCTGTATCAGTATTCCATGCCAGGGATGTCAGCTATGACCGTCTCGTAGTCTCACCTTCACCCAACCCCCAAGGAGGTAGTGAGGTGAGCCTGCCGAGTAGAGTATATGCCAGTATTTAATATTGGCATCTATTCAGTATAGGTATCTCCACTGATACTCAATAACCAAACAGTTATTCAGGCTTGGGACCGGCTCAGAGTTGAGCTGTATTGCTCTCCTTGTGACTCGGTTTATCTCGTAGTCTGCATCTCCTATAAACATGTGTTATGATCCCAGAAAGTAGGTGATGTAGGACCCATGTTTATCAGACATTTTATTCATGTTTGGATCCATACTTTCACCTATTAAAATATCGGACAGCTTTTTCTAAACACCCTTTATAGGTTAAGATCAAACAGAGAGCTATATTTAAAAATTGAAAAACTATCTGACGTAATGTGGAAGAGAAGACTACAGTATTTTGGGCACAGTTACAGAATGGACAAGAATAGACCAACTAAACAGATTTTTAACTTACTGAACAGTTGCACATCCAAACCCATATGGTTCGTCAAAATTGAAAAAGATACAGTAGAAATCAGAACACTCTTTCCAGAAGTTACTCAAATGTAAAGATTTCAGGACAGAAATAAATTAACAGCTAGTAGAAATTAGACTCAAGAAGGGAAGAATCGCACTCTAGAAGGATAAAAAAAAATTGGAAGCTATGGAAATCGAATATAATGAAAAGTAGCCAAAGTTGATTCATAATACCAAAGAGACCCCTTCTAATATTCCTCTCACAGACACTACCATACGAAAGGTACCTGCAGTTAAGTACTTAAGATAATGGATTTCTGCGAATCAGAGCATACATTAACAAACATGTTGCAATGTTTAAATGATACAGCTACAGAATACGAAATGAAAATCAATTTTAAGAAGATCAAGATTCTAGGGATAAGTAACCATCAACACCAACCAAATGTAACCATAAATAAAGAACCAATACAACAGGTCAGTCGATTTAAATACCTTGGTCAAATCTTCACAGAAGACCTACGATGTGAAGTTGAAATCAGGAGCCGTATAGCTAAGCAGGCATTCCGTGAATAGCATTCTCTAATTTGTCAACGCTCGATGTCCCTCAGCCTTAGAAAACAACTGGTTAAGACCTACATATGGCCAGTTGCAATGTACTGCAGTGAGACCTGGGCAATGAAAAGAGGTGACATTAAACGACTAGAAGAGTTTGAGATGTGGTGTTGGCGCCAAATAGAAAAGATCAGCTGGGTAGAGAAAATGACCAACATAACAGTGCTGGACCGAATAAAGGAAAAACGACACATGATCCGTCAGATCAATAAAAGGAGATCCACCTGGCTTGGCCACAGGTTACGACATGGTGGCCTGATGATCGACATACTTGTTGTTGTTTGAGTCTTCAGTATTTTGACTGGTTTGATGCAGCCCTCAATGCCTCCCTATCCTGAGCTAATCGTTTCATCTCTACATAGCTACCACACCCTACATCCGAGGCAATCTGTTTAACATATTCTAACCTTGGTCTACCCCTACAGTTCTTGTCCTCGACCCTTCCTTCCATAACTAAGCTTGCTATTCCCGGGTGTCTTAGTATGTGTCCTACCAACCTATCTCTTCTCATCATTAGCAGTCGCCAGAAACATCTCTCCTCTCCCACTCGTCTTAATACCTCTTTGTTTGTAACCCTATCTACCCATCTGATCTTCATCATTCTCCTGTAACACCACATTTCAAACGCTTCAATTCTCCTCTTTTCTGCTGCACCAATAGTTCAACTTTCACTTCCATAGAGCGCCACGCTCCAGCCAAAGTCCTTCAAAAATGGCTTCCTAACACCTAAATCTATATTCGATGTCAACAGATTCCTTTTCTGTAGAAATGCTTTCCTTGCCTGAGCTAACCTACTTTTTATATCCTCTTTGCTTCGTCCATCACTGGTTATTTTGCTTCCTAAGTAACAGAAGTCTCCTACTTCCTTTAGTTTCTCACCTGCCGATTTGATGTCCATAGAGGTTTGTGATTTATTTCGGCTGCATTCCAGTATTAGCCTACTTTCGATTTTTGCAAAAAATGAAAGTAGACTTATGAGATCAACACAGGGCGAAAAAAAGTGTGTCTGTCTGTGTGTGTGTATGTGTGTGTGTGAGTCTGTGTGTGTGTGTGTCTGTGTGTCTGTGTGTGTGTGAGTGTGTGTACTCTGAATGTCTGTCCCCCCCTATCAATTCGAACACGGTGAATGCGAATTGAACGAAATTTGGTACAAAGGTAGCACTAGCAAAGGACACCTCAGTGTCATGTTTTATATCGCCGCCATCTTGACGGAAACGTAATGGCGGCCACACAAATGTTCAAAGCTTAAATCAAATTACGACCAACCTAATCATCCGATCTCTACCAAATTTTGCAACAACATACCTTTATGGGGGGAGCATCCTTTGACCAAACCAATAGGTCATCAGTGTAATAGTTTGCGGATGGCGGCCATCTTTGTGTGAAAATCGATTCCCCCTATTAATTCGAACACGGTGCAATCGAATGGAACGAAATTTGGTACAGAGGTAGTACTAACAAAAGGCACCTCAGTGTCATGTTTTATATCGCCGCCATCTTGACGGAAACGTAATGGCGGCCACACAAATGTTCAAAGCTTAAATCAAATTACGACCAACCTAATCATCCGATCTCTACCAAATTTTGCAACAACATACCTTTATGGGGGGAGCATCCTTTGACCAAACCAATAGGTCATCAGCGTAATAGTTTGCGGATGGCGGCCATCTTTGTGTGAAAATCGATTCCCCCTATTAATTCGAACACGGTGCAACCGAATGGAACGAAATTTGGTACAGAGGTAGTACTAACAAAAGGCACCTCAGTGTCATGTTTTATATCGCCGCCATCTTGACGGAAACGTAATGGCGGCCACACAAATGTTCAAAGCTTAAATCAAATTACGATTAACCTAATCATCCGATCTCTACCAAATTTTGCAACTACATACCATTATGGAGGGAGCATCCTTTGACCAATCTAATAGGTCATTCACCTGATAGTTTGCGAGTGGCGGCCATCTATATGTCAAAATTGATTCCCCCTATTAATTCGAACACGGTGGAACCGAATGGAACGAAATTTGGTACTGAGGTAGTGTAACATTTTTAATGAGTTATTTAAACGTGGTGATGACTATTGTGGTTCAATAAAACAAACATGATATGAATAAATAATATACACTGTGGTGTGACCTTACCTGTGATAGTGTAATATAATAAGTTGTTGAGCGCCAGATTCCTATTTAAGATAGTGAATCGAAATTTATTGATTTAACCTCGGCTATCAGCAGTAGAGTCGAGAACCACTTACCCGGGCCGTAGTGAGACAAAGTCATCTAACCAATCCAGTATTTAATCAAGGAGTATGATTGCCTTAAAGTACCAACTACAATGAAAGAAATAGGCATTACGTTGAAGAGAATGAATTTATTAAATGCAAAAACAAAATATTAATAAAACAGAATAGTGATAGTCACACAATTGAATTTAAAATTACTCAATGCGGCAATTAATTATTTAAAAGAAAATGAATATTAAAATGAATTGAAAGTTAAATGAAGTTAAATTATAATAGAGACGATAGTTTTATTGAATTGTTGGCTCACCCAGTCGAAGATTCGTCATATTTAAGAAATGATCGATGATCTCGATGTTACGTCGCTTATGTTTAAAAAAATGATGTGATATCTCATTTACTAAGAAATATCCTCATTAAGTACGTTGCCATCTGTAGAAAGACTCTTGATCAGGGATATAACCCATTATGTATTGATATAGATGTCGGCAAGACATCATTCAGTGTCGACTCTCGGTGCTCAGTCCATTAGGACCCAGAAAGCAAGGTTACAACTTCCTTACTTCATTGAGAGCTGTAGATCAATGCGTCTTTTGTCGGAGTCGCAGGTACTAATGACTTCGTTGTCACGTGGTCTTCGACGGTCTCCCCCTCCAGTAAGCTTCCCTTTCTTCAGTGTTCATTCTCTCACGAGGGCTAATTGCACCACAATTTGTAATCTTTAGACGCGTACGTACCGTAGAAAATGGCGTGTTGGTTACACCATAGTGGGTTTCTAAGCATCTCAGGAAAATGACGCAGTTTGCCGTGGTGAAATTCTTACTACGTCGTTCAGTTTGTGACGCACAGGGTTAGTCCATATCGCCAGTCTTGTTGCAATATATAATACTTCGTCTCTTTACAAGTAATTGTTAATAAAAATCTAATTGAATATAATAATCAAAACCGCTTACAATTATCTGATATAAAAATCATCTCATGGATGTACTAGTTAATAATAATAATAATAACATGATAATAAATGAATAACCCTATAAATATAACCGCTATGGGATCGAATCGTTACAATCGCCCCTGATATAAATAATTTAAAATAAATTGTAACATTATTTATATCACTACACATCCTACACAAATGAATACAAATTTAAATATTAATACCCCCATAACGACAACATACAAATAATACCCTTCAACAATACATAAAGATATACAAGAACATACTCTTTTCACTTTACATATTTGTACTATCATTTCTCATTCTTCCAAATGTTCATAATGTTCATTCTTCTTTATATATGTTGTAAAAAATATATACATAAATGTATTCTTCACAAAAAATCATATTTTAACTTTCATTCATCTCATTCTTCCAAATGTTCATAATGTTCATTTTTTTATATGCTGTAAAAAAAATACATATAAAATGCCCTTCACTTTTATTTTTGACATATATGTCAACGCTGCACTCGTTTATATTTCGGTGATCGTATGCATGACATACAATTTTGGCTTCATCTCTTTTGAACGTAGTTTTTGTATATCAGTCTGGCGTAGAAGTACATTGTTGTAATACCAGCTGATTAACCCATAATAACTATTACAGCACACGATAATAGGATGCAAACAATACAATATTCCTTTCGTCTTTATAAAGGGATTACTCAAATGCAGTAAAATTTCAATAATTGAAGAAAAAAATAACTTAGCAAGATACCTAAGGCAATTCCAATTTCAGTGCATATGTCATACATGTAAATATTTCCCCAAATACATAATGACATCGAAATACCTCAAAGCAGTTATTAAACAGTTCATTTAAATATCCAAGTTACTACTCACCTGCCTTCGTGGCTTAATTCTTTCTTAGGCCACGGCCGCCTCCTTCCAAATTAATACTTCCTAAGTCTCCACGACTTCTTAACTTCTCATAAAACCATAATTCCTCTTTACTACTTCTCGAAAACAATAACTTGAATTTTCAAAATCACCAATAAACATAAAATCTGACTTCTCGTTCACTTTATAAAATTTAACTTAGCGTCAAGATATAACTTTACCGTAACGTCATTCCTTACTTACCATAACAAAATGATTAAGACTTGGACAAAATACTACTCAATACCTGAATTACGTATATTACTAAACTATTTCACAAAAACACATGACAAACTCCTCGGAATAAATATTTCGTTCCACAAAATATTAATGCTCTTATACTTTGAACTTAGTCTAATTATGATTTGACTTTTTGCTGAATACCTAAAAACCCCCCTTAGTTTTCTCTCAAAACTCTTAATTAAGTACCGTGTCCTCCAAACACCACTTCCTACTTGTTCTGACCGCCTGGACTATAGCTCACTCTTGCTATACCAGAATCTCTCAAAACTCATCGTGACATCACACGTCACATACAAAAAAAACCTCCCCTATTCGTGGTATAATCCCACATCTTCTTACTGTTACAGGTCACCTCTTACTGACCAATAACACATTAAATTTCAGCTAAAAAATCTTACATGCTTCGACTAATTCCTTGGAATAATAACATCACACTTAGCTTTCCTAACTATTGTCTTCCTAAAATAATGACAGTGTTCCAGTTGATAGTTAATAACACCGACACTCCTAATTCGCAAATATTCTCCCATAATCACTTCATAAAGCAAGTTCTGAGTTCTAACACAGTTCAGATACTTTCTTCTCTATCAAATTAAATGCGTAACTTACACTTGCCTTTAATTGTAACTTCATTATTACCCCTTAGGTATACACTTATCTTACCAACTTATTCTTCCTTCAAAATATTAACTTATCTTTACTAACTCCGTATGACATAAATAAAACTTTAATTTCCTGTCTACTAAAAAAAAAGATTTATCTTTAAATCCTCAAACGTCGAATTATAACAAATTCCTTTCAATATTAGTAAATATTATGTCAACCTTTTAATTATAATTATTATCTTTACTTTAACCTGTGTGTAGGACAACAATCTACCACATCATTAATTCGTTATTAATCATCAGTAACTTTTTACTACAAAGTGGTTTAGCTCAATAACAAGCCTTGTAATATCTTTAAAACCTGCGTAACTGTAACTCAAACTTGGACCATATTACCTTTGTAATCTCTTATTACCTTGTGTGCATACATCCATATATACTTAAAAAAAAAACTCCCAACATTAACTTCACGTAGTCCCGTAGACACCATAAAAAATCTCATTGCTCAACGGAATATACCTTGCTGACCTACTTCATCCTCCAAAAACTTCCTCCAACCTACTTCATTTGGCATCTTACCAAAAACTTAAAACCACTTTGCTTAACGGCATTACCTTCGTTGGCCTACTTCTTCAAACTCACGTCCATTTACGTGAAAATACACACATACACACACACATATCTGTCACCAAGTAAGTTACCAGATGTCCTAATTAGTTACTACTTCCTCATTTCAACCCGATATTGGTTAATTCATACAACGCATTACCATTAACAATTCTAAACCACTTATAAATTTCTCAACATATATCCGCTGATAACCTCGCTGTCCTCAACTGAAACTTCTTTATTAAATCAATACTTAATTCTTCAACTCACTAGTTTTATTACCACTGTATCATCTGATCTTCACTCACTTTTGAATTAAATCTTTATTACCATTATATTCTTAATTATGGTTGCCATAATAATTATTACTTTCTTTCGATTACTTACCTATGTAATAACCTTCCTACTTTTAAAATTTAATTCTTACTTCATCCAACTTACCTGCAGTTTAAGGACCTACATTCAACTTACCTGCATTGCTCAATAGCACGACAACCTCTGTCTTCTAAATTAAATAATTTTAGTCAATCTAAATCAATAAGCGTAGGCACTACGCGCCCCTTACCATCCTAACTTCACGACTGAATTAAAATTACACACAGCAGGTTCCTTATCTACCTCTGTTAAATCCTATTAAACTTCTCTATTTAATATTTAAGTCATACGGAACAGTAACTATCGGTAATATAAATTTACATCACTACTTTCTCTGGCATATCACAGTTCTTACCATCTACTATTCTGATATTGGCTCCTGCCATTATAATCCTGCTGATTATTATCATAATAATTATTTTCAGGATTATTCTGTAATATGGGCATATCGTATGAATCTTCGAGTGCATCGAATCTGCTTAACAATCCCTCTAATTCCTGAATTGTGGTGATCATTTGTATACAAGCAGCCACGTTTACCTTGGGTGGGAAATGCCTGAGGAGAAGCCTTACCACATCCCCATCTTGATTCATCCCGTCAAGATGTTTACATATGAGTACATACTCTAGAAAGTAATCAGTCATATTACTCCCTTCCCCAGATTGATACCTGCCAGAATTAATAATCTGTCTCATTTGTGATTGGATATCCTCATTCCAATATTTTTCAATAAATTTACTTTTGAAATCTTCAAAATTTATCAAGGTATGTTTGTATACTAAAAACCATCCCTTAGTATCTCCTATAAAAGCCTGGTCCAATAGCTCTACTACCATCTTCCATTCAATTTGACCATCCTTTAGCCTTTCTTTAAATCTATCCTCCACCTGATTTATGAACTGCATAGGACACCCCTGTTTGTTTGAAAACTTAGGCAGTTCAGTCTCTCTCATACTACTTAAATACTTCATTCTATCCTTATTTCCTTCCTCCCTTATCTGCTTCTTTAATCTCGCCTCCATTTCTTGAAAATTACTCTCTTTATCCATTAATTCATTTCTCAATACCTTAATCTTATCCCCAAAATCTTCTCTCATCTGCCTAGTTTCCGCTTCTATCAATTTGCTAAAACCTTTACCTAAAATTTCCTCGGACTCAGATCTACTTTCATCTAAAATCTCCTGAAAGGCTGTCTTTACTGATTCTACTTTCTTATTAACTTCTATCTCAACTTCCTTAATTTGATTTTCTACTGCTTCTAATTGTTTATCTATTTTTTCAACCATATCTTTAGCCTTATTCTCTACCACTTCCTTAATTTCACCTCTGATCTCCTGTTTTACCCCCTGAATACTTTCCTGTAGCATATCATACTTCTTACTCAATCCTTCATTTACCTTAACCACACTGTCTAGCTTTTTATTATTTTCTTCCAGCTTTTGGTTGATCGTTTTACTATTTCTATGCAATTGTTCAAACTTCTCATTAAATTCCTTCCTACTTTCCTGATTTTGTCTACCCATCTCTTCTCTTATTTCCTGACTATTCTTATCAAGCTTCAAATTCAACTCCTGACAATTCTTTTCTAATTTCTCAAATTTAACATTGAACTCCTGACTATGCTTATTTAATTTTTCACTCATATCTTGATTTAGCCTACCCATCTCTTCTCTCATCTCCTTACTATTTTTATTCATATCTTTATCTAATTTCTCAAATTTACCATTGAATTCCAAATAATTTCTTTTATTCTCTTCACTATTTTTATTCATATCTTTATCTAATTTCTCAAATTTATCATTGAATTCCTTCCTACTTTCTAAATTATCTTTCTTATTCTCTTCCATATTTTGATTTAGCCTACCAATATTTTCTTTCATCTCCCTACTATTTTTATTCATCTCCTGACTATTTTTATTCATCTCCCTCAAGATATCAGCTAATGAAATTTCATGGACCTCTAAGGACTTCTGTTTCTCCTGACTACCACTAGTCTCAGGATGTACCTCTGTATTCGTCTCGAGATTTTCCTCTGAATTCATGTCAGGGTTAACCTCAGGATTATTTTCAGGATTACTCTCAGGATTATTCTCAAGATTTACCTCCGACATCTTGGTATTATTCTCTACGCTCTCAACATCGCTACCGCTATCAACCTCCTTATAATTAACTTTCTTGACTGCATCCCTACTTCTCAACTGCCTCTGTTCCTCCTCCGACATCTCGAAGTACACCGTATAACAATTGCCCTTCCAAAATTTCACTTCACTTCACTGTCCCCCAAAAGCACTGACAATTTGCACTGAAATTATACACTCCTCTCCTAAATACCAAATGGTTTTCGTGTCCTACTTTGTGGCGCCAAATGTAACATTTTTAATGTAAGTTGAACGTGGTGATGACTATTGTGGTTCAATAAAACAAACATGATATGAATAAATAATATACACTGTGGTGTGACCTTACCTGTGATAGTGTAATATAATAAGTTGTTGAGCGCCAGATTCCTATTTAAGATAGTGAATCGAAATTTATTGATTTAACCTCGGCTATCAGCAGTAGAGTCGAGAACCACTTACCCGGGCCGTAGTGAGACAAAGTCATCTAACCAATCCAGTATTTAATCAAGGAGTATGATTGCCTTAAAGTACCAACTACAATGAAAGAAATAGGCATTACGTTGAAGAGAATGAATTTATTAAATGCAAAAACAAAATATTAATAAAACAGAATAGTGATAGTCACACAATTGAATTTAAAATTACTCAATGCGGCAATTAATTATTTAAAAGAAAATGAATATTAAAATGAATTGAAAGTTAAATGAAGTTAAATTATAATAGAGACGATAGTTTTATTGAATTGTTGGCTCACCCAGTCGAAGATTCGTCATATTTAAGAAATGATCGATGATCTCGATGTTACGTCGCTTATGTTTAAAAAAATGATGTGATATCTCATTTACTATGAAATATCCTCATTAAGTACGTTGCCATCTGTAGAAAGACTCTTGATCAGGGATATAACCCATTATGTATTGATATAGATGTCGGCAAGACATCATTCAGTGTCGACTCTCGGTGCTCAGTCCATTAGGACCCAGAAAGCAAGGTTACAACTTCCTTACTTCATTGAGAGCTGTAGATCAATGCGTCTTTTGTCGGAGTCGCAGGTACTAATGACTTCGTTGTCACGTGGTCTTCGACGGTCTCCCCCTCCAGTAAGCTTCCCTTTCTTCAGTGTTCATTCTCTCACGAGGGCTAATTGCACCACAATTTGTAATCTTTAGACGCGTACGTACCGTAGAAAATGGCGTGTTGGTTACACCATAGTGGGTTTCTAAGCATCTCAGGAAAATGACGCAGTTTGCCGTGGTGAAATTCTTACTACGTCGTTCAGTTTGTGACGCACAGGGTTAGTCCATATCGCCAGTCTTGTTGCAATATATAATACTTCGTCTCTTTACAAGTAATTGTTAATAAAAATCTAATTGAATATAATAATCAAAACCGCTTACAATTATCTGATATAAAAATCATCTCATGGATGTACTAGTTAATAATAATAATAATAACATGATAATAAATGAATAACCCTATAAATATAACCGCTATGGGATCGAATCGTTACAGTAGTACTAGCAAAGGGCACCTCAGTGTCATGTTTTATATCGCCGCCATCTTGACTGAAACGTAATGGCGGCCACACGAATGTTCAAAGCTTAAATCAATTTACGATTAACCTAATCATCCGATCTCTACCAAATTTTGCAACTACATACCTTTATGGAGGGAGCATCCTTTGACCAATCTAATAGGTCATTCGCCTAATAGTTTGCGGATGGCGGCCATCTTTGTGTCAGAATTGATTCCCCCTATTAATTCAAACACGCTGAAACCGAATGGAACGAAATTAGGTACAGAGATAGCACTAGCAAAGAGCATCTCAGTGTCATGATTAATATCGCCACCATATTGACAGAAACGTAATGGCGGCCACACGAATGTTTAAAGCTTAAATCAATTTACGACTAACATAACCATCCGAACTCTACCAAACTTTGCAACAACATACCTTTATGGAGGGAGCATCCTTTGACCAATCTAATAGGTCATTAGCCAAATAGTTTGCGGATGGCGGCCATCTTTATGTCAAAATTGATTCCCCCTATTATTTCGAACACGGTGGAACCGAATGAACGAAATTTGGTACAGAGGTAGCACTAGCAAAGGGCACCTCAGTGTCATGTTTTATATCACTGCTATCTTGATGGAAACGTAATCGCGGCCACCCAAATGTTAAAAGCTAAAATGTAATTACGACCAACCTAATAATCTAGTCTCTACCTAATTTTGCAACACCATATCTTTATGTGGGAAACATATTCTGACCAAACTGCAAGAACATCAGCCCAATAGTGTGCAGATGGTGGCCAAGTATGTGTGCAAATCGATTCCCCCTATCAATTCAAACACGGTGAAACCGAATTGAACGAAATTTGGTACAGAGGTAGCACTAGCAAAGGGCACCTCATATTCATGTTTAATATCCCTATAGCACGTTGTATTTCAACAAGCTCCTACAACCAACATTCAATCATACTCCTTGAAAAGGACAAAGAGTTATAACAATACCCATGCATTTAGGAGAAAGTAGGCTATATGTTCTTTACTGAACATCTTGTTTTTGTTTTACATTTATTAATTTTCATCATGAATTCATTTCTCAAGACGGAGTCCATACCATTCAAAAACTCATTCAAATCCGCAGGCGTGTCGGCCAAGATGACTATGTCATCGGCAAATCTCAGAGTTGAAATTATTTCTCCTTGAATCTTCACTCCCACTTTAAATTTTTCTCCAATTTCCTTCATTGCTTGTTCAATGTAAAGATTGAAAGTATGGGTGATAAGTTGCAGCCTTGCCTTACAACTTTCTGAATACCAGCTTCTCTCTCATGTCCTTCACCTCGAATGACTGCTGTCTGGTTTCTGTAGATTGCATATCACCCTCCTATCCCTGTATTTTATTCCAATCGATTTCAAAATATCAAACAATTTAGTTCAATCAACGTTATCAAAAGCCTTTTCTAAGTCTTCAAATGCCATGAACGTTCTCTTATCTTTCCTTATTCTACCTTCCAAAATCAGCGTAAGACTTAGTAGAGCTTCCCTTGTTCCTACATTTCTCCTGAAACCAAACTGGTCTTCACCCAACTCTATTTCTATCTGGCTTTCCATCCTCTTGTAAATTATTCTAGACAGGATCTTTGAAGCATGAGCAATCAAGCTGATTGTACGGTAATCTTCAAATCTGTCAGCTCCCACTTTCTTTGGTATAGGGATGATAACATTCTTGTTGAAATCAGGGCGTACCCCACCTGTCTCATAAATCCTACACACCAAGTGAAATAACCTGACCAGACCTTTATCTCCTATGCGACTCAATCGGTATATTGTCTATGCCTGGTGCTTTGTTCCTGCTTAAGTCCTCCAATGCTCTGTCAAATTCTGATCTCAATATTAAATCTCCTTTTGCATCCTCATCAATTTCCTCGTCCCTTTCCATTACATGATTCTCAATCTCCTTTCCCTTATACAAACACTCTATGTAAGCTTTCCATCTCTCAACCTTTTCTTCCCTTCCTTTCGACATACTAGAAGGCAAAATACCTGGGAAACGTCCTCGCGGGAGGCCACTGAACACTTTCATGAGATCCTTCGTAAGTAGCTCTGGCCTACGAAGTTATGAAGTGGTCAAAAGGACAGCACAAGACCGAACAACGTGGAAAAGACTCATTGTAGGGGCAGACCAGACGCTTGACTGAAAAACATGATGATGATTATGAGAGCGATAACCTAGCCATAGATGCCAGATGTAATAGCATCTGGTACTATTTGTATCATGTTTGAAAGGGTTTATCATTCCTGTCGTAGTATCTATACTTCTAAGTGCCTCTCCAAGAACCTCTAACTCAGACACTATAACTCGGTCGTCATCAAGCCATCTGTTCTGTACGCTTCTGAGTGCCTTGTAATGACCAGAAAGGGTCCACTCAGAAAACTGGAGTTAAAAGAGAGGAAGATCCTGAGGAGGATATTAGGTCCAATTAGAGAGGAAGGAGGCATTTACAGAATCCGTCATAATGATGAATTGTATGAACACCAGGAGGACATCATCACGTCTATAAGGAAAAGACGCCTGACCATTTCCGGACACTTGGCACGACTGTGTTCTGAAAGACTCACCAACAGGCTATTCACAGTAACAGGAAGAGGCAAGGCTTCTATGGACAAATCGATTGCGTCAGTTAAGTCAGAAATGGAACAACTACTCGTGACCGTCTGATGTTCCGTCAGGTCATCCCACAGGGCTTTTTCCCAATGTCCCCCCCCCCCCTCCCCCCTCCCCCAGTAAGAAGCCGACTCATAGTCAGAAAATGAGGGACTATTGGAAGAGGAAGAAAGCAACAATATTACCTAAGAGTAGGTAAGAGCCCCGTGGTCCTACGTAGGCCTAAACGATAAAGAAAGAAATATCTCAAAAATGGGTTATTCGAAACAAGAAGAACAGTCTAAAATTAATCATGAGTAATATTGATGAAACGGACTTATCAGGAGCCTTATCAGGATGCTGAAGGATAACTTGACGAATTCAGAAAAGGACGATACAATGTATGAGGCCATATTATTCTCAGAATGAACAATGATAGGTCACTACAAGAATTCTCAATCTTGCTCTCTCAATGAAAGTCAAGAACAACTTACTGTCTTAGCGAAATAGAAAGAGACCTTCAAGAATTTGGCATTACAGAGGCAATTATACAAGATTGACTCCAGTTTAAAACAGTAATAAACAAGCATCATTTTGTTGAATACTAGGACTAATAAATCACTAGCTTGCTGGGCCCGAGGTTGCAGGTTCGTATCCTGGCGCAGTCAGCTGGCATTTGAGGGTGCGCAAATGCGAGGGAGCCGTGTCCGTAGATTTACTGGCACGTTAAAGATCCCCTTCGGGGCAAAATTCCGGCACCCCGGCGTCTCTAAAAGCCAGTGTAGTTAAAAGGGACGTAAAACCAATAACATTATTATTATTATTATTATTAATAAATCACTAATAACGAAGGGTGGTATCCTCATCTTGACGTGATGTGGAGGCTTGAGAGATCAAATGATCCTGCGAGCTATGCCGGCGGGAGCGTTAGCTCCTGGTAGGGCCACCCATGCCCGACAGGTCAAAGGTGATGCGCCAGACCAAGAGGGATACCCTGGTCCTCCAGGTTGGGGGTTGGGTGTAGGGTTAACAACCCTACCCTGTAAAAAATTTCAATGTTACGGATACCTTACCAGTGCCTCGGAATGCTGATTACCCAATGACGAACCGGCAAAGGAAACGGTTAATGAGAAGGAAAGCGGATATTATGTTAGCGACATGGAATGTGAAAACCCTAAGGAGACCTGGGAAATTGAGAGAGATTAGAGAAGAAATGGGAAAGTCAAAAAGGTGTTTACACAAAGATCGGATGGAAGAAGGAGAAGAGGAAAACCCAAGAGACGGTGGATAGATGACGTGGAAGACGACCTTAGGAGTCTGGAAATCAGGAATTGGAGAAGTAAGGCGGAAGATAGATATGAATGGAGACTGGTGATAAAGGAGGCCAAGGTTCTTCAGGGACAGGTGGAGTTACTCTCAAATATAATATCCGCAATGAACATGTGCGAGGCAGTTTCAAAGTAGCGCCTATAACAGAGATGAAACCAGGCTAAGGTGGTATGGACATGTTATGCGAAGACCGGAGAATCATATAGTGAAGAAGTGCCTTTCCATGACTACGCAAAAGAGAGGGAGCGGCAGACCTCAAACAACATGGATGACGAATGTCCAGAGGGACATGAGAGTATCTGCTGATAATGCTTTACAACGAAATGACTGGTGCCTCAGGATTAAGAAGGCTGACCCCGCGTAACGGGAAAAGGCGACAAAGGAAAAGACTAGGACTAACAAATCAGGGACTAAAGAACAGAGATAACCACGAAAGAGGAACCACAAACACATCATCGCTCGCCTAGATGTTTCTGCCCACTGGCTACCTGTGTAATAGCCTTACTGACACACCCTGTATATATATATATATATATTTAATGCCAGGCACGTGTCGTCCCCTATGGTGAGCAGACAATGGTGGCTCTATGACACGGGCGAACACTAACTGAAACCTTTGCTGTGTCCTGCAGCTCCAATAGAGGTCGGAAATGAACTGGAACAGCAGCAACCCGCATATTACACTTGTCCAGCTTCATTAGTAACAGTGCTCTGTGATTAGCACATTCACTAGAGTCGGAATAAAACAACTTTTGGTATATTTTAACATTAAAACAGACCAAAGGTGATCTCATAGTCCAAGCGTATTTTCATTTTATGAAAAGATAGGCTTGTAAGATCACCTTTTGTCCGTGTGTGTGTTTATGTGTGTGTGTGTCCGTGTGTGTGTGTGTGTCCCCTAGTAACTTCTAAACGGCTGGAGCGATTTCAATGAAACTCAGCAAGTTCATAACACTATTTTGTTCGACCTTGACCGTGCCCTTCAAATTTTACTACGACTCACAAATCCAACATGGCGGCTGTGCAAAATATTTAACCAGCATTCAATATCTCCGAAACTATTACTGATATCACCCTGGAATTTAGTACCGTCTTAAAAGGGCACAACTACAAGTTCACCTATGGGACGTTTGAAAACCTGTTATCTACAAAACTAACATGGCGACCAAGAAAATTTGAAACATTTAAATAGACTTTTCTCGCAATATAGCCATCCGAACGCAGTGAAACAACAAATGTTTATACAGGTTGTAATGCACTGACATTAATTTCATTCAATTGTTTACATAACCTCAAAATGGCGGCTGTGCGAAAATTCAAAATTAAATTTTTATTTCCTGTGTTCTAATCAGGCGATCAAAATCAACGATTGAGTAATGAACGTACACAATAATCCTCATGTATTGGTACATAACACTATGGCATACATACATTAAAATCCAACATGGCGAGCATCCGAAATATTTAGACGGTTCTCAAGATCTTTTAATCTATGACAGCAACCAAACTGAAATTTTGTATGTTGATAAAAGCTATTAACATAATTTCACCTATGGGACTTTCAAAAACCTGGTGAGCACAAATTGAACATGGCGGTGACGCGAAATATAATGGACGTTTCTCGTGATTTAAATATCAGAGCGCAGTGAACCTTGGTACGGTAAATGCTTAGACAAATTTTAATCCACTGGTATCAAATTTATTTCGATTGTTTTCATGACCACAAGATGGCAGCTGTGCGAAATTTTAAAATGTCGCTTTTAGCCTATTTTCATTTATGAAACAAGATGTTCAGTAAAGAACATATAACCTACTTTCTCCTAAATGCATAGGTACTGTTATAACTCTTTGTCCTTTTCAAGGAGTATAACTGAATGTTGATTGTAGTAGCTTGTTGAAATACAACGTGTTATACGGATATTAAACATGATTATGAAGTGCCCTTTGCTAGTGCTACCTCTAAACAAATCATTCAATTTGGTTTCACCGTGTTTGAATTGATATGGTGAATCGATTTGCACACATACATGGCCGCTTTCTGCAAACTATTGGGCTGATGACCTTGTAGTTCAGTCAAAAGATGCTTCCCACAAAAATGTACGTTGATGCAAAATTTGGTAGACATCAAATAATTTGGTTGGTCGTAATTTGATTTATGCTTTCAACATTTGGGTGGCCGCCATTATGTTTCCGTCAAGATGGTGGCGATATAAAACGTGACACAGAGGTGCCCTTTGCTGGTATTACCTCTGTAACAAATTTCGTTCAATTCGGTTACACTGTTTTCAAATTGATAGACGGGAGGGGGGGGGGGGGCAGACATTCAGAGTACACACACTCACACACACACACACACACACACACGAAGACAGACACACAATATTTCGCCCTGAGGTGATCTGATAAGTTACCTTCTTCTTTTTCCAATAAGTAGGCTAAAAATAGGCTTATGAGATCACCTTTTTTCCGTGTGTCTGTCTGTGTGCGTGTGCGTGTGTGTGTGTGTGATATGGTGTGCCCCCCCCCCTAATAACTTCTAAACGGCTGGAGCGATGTAAGTTCATAGCACTATTCCGGATGACCCCGACCTTGCCCTTAAAATTTTGTTACGTCTCACCAATCCAACATGGCAGCTGTGCGAAATATTTCACCAGCATTGAATATCTCCGATACTATTACCGATATCACACTGCCATTTTTACGGTGATAAAGGGAGCTACTAGAAGTTCACTTATGTGACTTTCGAAAACCTGGTTCCTACAAAACCAACATGGCGGCCAAGCGAAGTTGCGACTTTTAAATATATGTTTTTCCTCCGACTTACCGTTCCAAAGTTACAGTCTACCGAAGTGTGAAAATTATCCGACACAGGTCCTGGTATAAACTATGCCCACCCCTCTCTCCGCAGTAACAATAGTAGCCTTGACTACGCAGCGTTGCATTTGCTGCGTTATAACTTTGGAATGGTAAGTCGGAGGAAACGTTTAAATAAATGTTGCAGACAATTTTTAGAGGAACAAATTTCTGATTCACTCTTTTGTGGAATACAAATTTTTCTAGGACAAAAAGTGAAAAAACACTTTCTTGGAAACTTTGGCGCCTCCTAGCTTCTGCATATCAAAACGTATGACATGATCTCAATGAGCCAAATTGTAGGAGACAATGTCCTCTACATTTCTTGTTTAAAAAATCTTTTCTTTAAAATACGTAGAATCAGAGAAAAAGGCTTTTCATATATTTTTTTTTTTTAGTTTTCTGACAACAAGGTACGGTACTACAAATTATTCCGAAATTTAGAGTTAACCTTTTTTTGTGTTTTTCTAACGATTTACAAAAAGCCAACCTTAGCACGGTTTTTGGAACAAAACCATTCCAGCTGTACAGTACTGAGCCCGCTGAGCTTAGGCTCATGTGATATTTTTCATTGCAACGCATTTTGATAATGGGATGCATCATCCTAGAACGCACCCACAGACCAGCCATGCGGCTGACATACTTTCGAGATATTAATGGTTGCACTTTTGACTTTGGAGAAATGCGTTACATTAGCCTACTTTCGATTTTTGCAAAAAGTGAAAGTAGACTTATGAGATCACTACAGGGCCAAAAAATGTGTGTCTGTGTGTGTGAGTCTGTGTGTGAGTCTGTGTGTGTGAGAGTGTGTGTACTCAGAATGTCTGTCCCCCCCTATCAATTCAAACACGGTGAAACCGAATTGAACCAAATTTGGTACAGAGGTAGAACTAGTAAAGGGCACCTCAGTGTCATGTTTTATATCGCCGCCATCCTAACAGAAACGTAATGGCGGCCACCCAAATGTTCAAAGCCTAAATCAAATTAAGACTAACCTAATCATCCGCTATCTACCAAATTTTGCAGCTACATATAGTCGTATGGCGAGTGTTTTTTGACAAAACTAAAAGGTCATCAGTCCAATAGGTTTCAGAAGGTGGCCATGGATGTGTGCAAATCGATTACCCTCATCAATTCAAACACGGTGAAACCGAATTGAACGAACTTTGGTGCAGGGGTAGCACTAGGAAAGGGCACCTCAGGGACATGTTTTATATCGCCGCCGTCTTGACGAAAACGTAATGGCGGCCACCCAAATGTTAAAAGCTTAAATGAAATTACGACTGACCGAATCATCCGATATCTACCAAATTTTGCAGCTTCATATAGTCTTATGGTGAACGTTTTTGACCAAACTACGAGGTCATCATTCCAATAGCTTTCGGTTGGCGGCCATGTATGTGTGCTAATCGATTACCTTTATCAATTCAAACACGGTGAAACCGAATTGAACGAAATTTGGTACAGAGGTAGCACTAGCAATGGGCACTCCAGTGCCATGTTTTATATCGCAGCCATCCTGACAAAAACGCAATGACAGCCACCCAAATGTTAAAGTCTTGAATCAAATTTCGACCAATCGAATCATCTGATCTCTACCAAATTTTACCTTTATGTATAAAACAAGATGTTCAGTAAAGAACATATAGCCTACTTTCTCCTAATTGCATGGGTATTGTTATAATTCTTTGTCCTTTTCAAGGAGTATGATTGAATGTTGGTTGTAGTAGCTTGTTGAAATACAACGTGCAATAGGGATATTAAACATGAATATGAGGTGCCCTTTGCTAGTGCTACCTCTGTACCAAATTTCGTTCAATTCGGTTTCACCGTGTTTGAATTGATAGGGGGAATCGATTTGAACACATACTTGGCCACCATCTGCAAACTATTGGGCTGATGTTCTTGCAGTTTGGTCAGAATGTTTCCCACATAAAGATATGGTGTTGCAAAATTTGGAAGAGACTAGATTATTAGGTTCGTCGTAATTACATTTTAGCTTTTAACATTTGGGTGGCCGCGATTACGTTTCCGTCAAGATGGCGGTGATATAAAACATGACACTGAGGTGCCCTTTGCTAGTGCTACCTCTGTACCAAATTTAGTTCATTCGGTTCCACCGTGTTCGAATTAATAGGGGGAATCAATTTTGACATAAAGATGGCCGCCATCCGCAAACTATTAGGCTAATGACCTATTAGATTGGTCAAAGGATGCTCCCTCCATAAAGGTATGTTGTTGCAAAGTTTGGTAGAGATCGGATGGTTATGTTAGTCGTAATTTGATTTAAGCATTAAGCATTTGTGTGGCCGCCATTACGTTTCTGTCAATATGGCGGCGATATTAATCATGACACTGAGATGCCCTTTGCTAGTGATATCTCTGTACCAAATTTCGTTCCATTCGGTTTCACCGTGTTTGAATTAATAGGGGGAATCGATTCTGACACAAAGATGGCCACCATACGCAAACTATTAGGCGAAAGACCTATTAGATTGGTCAAAGGATGCTCCCTCCATAAAGGTATGTAGTTGCAAAATTTGGTAGAGATCGGATGATTAGGTTAATCGTAATTTGATTTAAGCTTTGAACATTCGTGTGGCCGCCATTACGTTTCAGTCAAGATGGCGGCGATATAAAACATGACACTGAGGTGCCCTTTGCTAGTGCTACCTCTGTACCAAATTTCGTTCCATTCGGTTCCACCGTGTTCGAATTAATAGGGGGAATCAATTTTAACATAAAGATGGCCGCCATCCGCAAACTATTAGGCTAATAACCTATTAGATTGGTCAAAGGATGCTCCCTCCATAAAGGTATGTTGTTGCAATGTTTGGTAGAGATCGGATGGTTATGTTAGTCGTAATTTAACTTAAGCTTTGAACATTTGTGTGGCCGCCATTACGTTTCTGTCAATATGGCGGCGATATAAAACATGACACTGAGATGCCCTTTGCTAGTGCTCCCTCCGTACCAAATTTCGTTCCATTCGGTTTCACCGTGTTTGAATTAATAGGGGGAATTGATTTTCACACAAAGATGGCCGCCATCCGCAAACTATTAGGCTAATGACCTATTCATTTGGTCAAAGGATGCTTCCTTTATAAGGGGTATGTTGTTGCAAAATTTGGTAGAGATCGGATGATTAGGTTAATCGTAATTTGATTTAAGCTTTGAACATTTGTGTGGCCCCCATTACGTTTCCGTAAAGATGGCGGCGATATAAAACATGACACTGAGGTGCCTTTTGTTAGTACCACCTCTGTACTAAATTTCATTCCATTCGGTTGCACCGTGTTCGAATTAATAGGGGGAATAGATTTTCACACAAAGATGGCCGCCATCCGCAAACTATTAGGCTAATGACCTATTAGTTTGGTCAAAGGATGCTCCCCCATAAAGGTATGTTGTTGCAAAATTTGGTAGAGAACGGATGATTAGGTTAGTCGTAATTTGATTTAAGCTTTGAACATTTGTGTGGCCGCCATTACGTTTCCGTCAAGATGGCGGCGATATAAAACATGACACTGAGGTGCCTTTTGTTAGTACTACCTCTGTACCAAATTTCGTTCCATTCGGTTGCACCGTGTTCGAATTAATAGGGGGAATCGATTTTCACACAAAGATGGCCGCCATCCGCAAACTATTACGCTGATGACCTATTGGTTTGGTCAAAGGATGCTCCCCCCATAAAGGTATGTTGTTGCAAAATTTGGTAGAGATCGGATGATTAGGTTAGTCGTAATTTGATTTAAGCTTTGAACATTTGTGTGGCCGCCATTACGTTTCCGTCAAGATGGCGGCGGTATAAAACATGACACTGAGGTGTCCTTTGCTAGTGCTACCTTTGTACCAAATTTCGTTCAATTCGCATTCACCGTGTTCGAATTGATAGGGGGGGACAGACATTCAGATTACACACACTCACACACACACAGACACACACACACACACAGACTCACACACACACATACACACACACACAGACTCACACACACACATACACACACACAGACAGACACACTTTTTTCGCCCTGTGTTGATCTCATAAGTCTACTTTCATTTTTTGCAAAAATCGAAAGTAGGCTAAAAATGTTTTGACCAAACCACAAGGTCATCAGCCCAATCATGTGCGGATGGCGGCCATGTATGTGTGCAAATCGATTTACCCTATCTTTTCAAACACGGTGAAACTGAATTGAACGAAATTTGGTACATAGGTAGCACTTGTAAAGGGCACCTCAGTGTCATGTTTTATATCGCCGCCATCTGGACGGAAACGTAATGGTGGCCACCCAAATGTAAAAAACTAAAATCCAATTACGACCAACATTATCATCTGATCTCTACCACATTTTGCAACATCATACCTTTAAGTGAGAAGCCTTTTTGACCAAGCTACAAGGTCATCAGTCCAATAGTTTGCATATGGCGGCCATGTATGTGTACAAATTAATTCCCCATATCAATTCAAACACGGTGAAACCGAATTGAAGGATTTTTTTTTACAGAGGTAGCACTAGCAAAGGGCACCTCATATTCATGTTTAATATCCGTATAGCACGTTATATTTCAACAAGCTACTACAACCAACATTCAATTATACTCCTTGAAAAGGACAAAGCGTTATAACAATACCCATGCTTTTAGGAGAAAGTAGGCTATATGTTATTTACTGAACATCTTGTTTTTATCTGAGTCCTTATTAACATATCTCAACTTTCTATAAGGCTCAGATCATCATGTTTCGTCATTCTGTATCATCAAAACATTCTGGAGAATATTATTTATTTTTGTCGGTAAGGTATTATCATCGCAAACACGCGAACCGGAAGGAATCAGTCGCTACACGACTAAGGTATTTGCTAGATCAAACAACGAGGGACAGAGCTCGTGGCACTCAAGTATGGTTTTTTTTTGTCCTTGTAGGACGCTTTATTAAGTCCGTCTTGGAAAGACGATGGGAACTGTCGGCCTGTAGGCGAATAAATTTATCAAGTTGCATCGTGCATTAATTAGCACCAGTTTGTGATATTATCGAGTGATAATTAAAACCAGTGAAGGCTTGTGCATTAATTACTTCAAATTCAACGAAATCTGTGAATATTTCAGTAAAGTGGAACACCACATTTTTAGCCACGTGCTTGTGGAAAAATTCATGTCTTTGTGTGAAACTAAATATATCAGTAACAGTGATCTGATATTTATTGAAGTGCATTATTTCAACATTAATAATTGTAAATGTTGTTATGACCGCAAGAGCGAGTGAATTCTTTGTGGATCACATCGATGCCACGAGATCCAATAGTCATAGAATCTGTGAAGTGAAAGCAGATAAGTGCATGGGCAATTTTATTATAATCTGCGCCCTGTAGCTTCTGTGAGCTTTTTACCACAATTAAAACTAGCTTCAGTGAAAGCAGTGTAACGAAATTCATTATTTGCAAGTGGTTATTTTCTGCAAAAATGCTTCATCTTATTGACCACGTGTTTGACGCATTTCACCGTTTATCATCAATTAGAATGATAAGATAGAGACCCCATGATGTGAGGGAGCCGTTCTTTGGAACTACAGCATGAGAGAAGATCCAGGAATACCGCATGAGTAGTAGATGAACGTGCCAAACCGAGGAATATGACCGCTACCATGATGGGAAGGAGTATGACGACATCACGACGTCAACGACGAGGACGAATTAAGACCCTGGTCATGGATAAGGCCTATGAGGGAGGCCTAGTTTGGACAACCCTTGTCCAGAAGCCAGAGGATGATTTATATCATTCAATTCGTTGGGATGAGCGAGATGTAGACGTCCTAATCTTGTGAGTCTGTCTGTTCTTTTCCATGTACGGTTCTTTTGTGGTAGCTTAGATTAGAGTAGATTGTAGAATCAACCGAACTTCTTGACGAGCCATTAGTTAGGGTTTATAATGTTAGCCTAATTTTTGTCATTCACTTTCAGTGATTGTGAGACACCCGGTGATTGAACTCTGTTCAATCAGGAGCATTCGGGTGGACATCGCTAAGATGTCGAGTCTATTCACTACTAAACGTGACTGTACAAGACGAATGGACGTCATGGTCAGTGTTATTTTTATAACACCCCTTTTATTTAAATGTTTGTCACGCCACTGATTTCGTTAGATAAGTTCGTATCCGTTGGTAGTCAACAGAAACTATCAGTTATGTAAATTTACTATTATATTTCATTAAGATGAGCTTTGAAGCCATCCTGTTCAAGTATAGAACATAGCCAGGGAAGTAATATTTCAATGCAGTTTAGCATCGAACCCTGTACTCATCGTATCATTAGCAAACGCAGCGAATGTGAGTTTTTGCGCCTTTTATCATGTTTATTTGTGTCAGGTGATTAGACACATGTTTTTTTTTTGTTATTAAATACAGAGCAGTTATGAAGTGACATATCTGCAGATTGCAAAGACATTCAGTGCGAGTGTCATAACTATCTTTTACTTTTCTTTGATTTGGAAGAGATGCTGCGTCTTTGTGTATATTTTTAGGGCGTGCATTTAAGCTTTATGTTTGTTATATTTGAATATTATACTGGGATTAATAACAAGGCCAGTTCTCTAATGGACTTTCTTTGGAGAGAACTGCCTACATTCAGTCAATTGTGTTGTTACAACCGTCCGAGAGGTGACTGGAAGTTAAGAGCCTAGCTCACTGTCACGGACAGGTGATGTAGAGTTCCCAGCATGCAACAAGAGCACACTCAGATGTGAGACAGATTTTATCAGACCTTTGGCAAATTCTTGAGGCATTATTTACTGTTAGCTTTCGTATTTCATTTGTAGGTCAAGGTCTAGGCAGCCATTTTGTGACAATCACATATTTTCTGTTATGATGAGTTATTTGGCATACGCCACACGCTTGATTCGCTACCACAGCAAATACTTTCTGACACTGTTTGAGAGTCTAATTACATCTTATGTTGAGGTTTATTGTTATGGAGAGGCTAGTTGCAGACGCCCTTGTTAGAGGCTATTCATGTCTTAGTGCGTGTAATGCACTGTGTCCAGACTTCGTTCTGTAGACTAGGTATTTATGGGAGGTAACTGATGTGTTTGCCAGGAAACCCAAGGTTATTTAAGTGAGTCGCGAGCCACTAATAACTTGTGTTATTGTTTGTCCGAGCGTTTGGAGCTCGATGAAGGTGTTTCCTAATTTTAAGTCGATGTGACAGCAGAGATTTGATCTCGCTCGAGACGCTACTGCTGATCCCAAGGTATTTAGGAATGTCAGCACTACCACCATAAACCAACGATAAATTAAACCGACATATTAATAATCAAGCGCATAATTATTATAAACAAACTAATAACTAATTGTTTATTGCTTCTAAACTTGATCCATTTGCATTTTGGACCTGCTGATCGACGCCTTGCTGATGTTTACATTTCCTGATGGAAATAATCTAGGACAGATGACACTATTTTTGATCGACGGAGTGTTGCTCAACCTTTAGTTCGTAGCTGGTGGAGCTTGACCCTCATGTGAAATAAGTCGTAGTTTTAACTACGCAGCCGCCAATCTAAATGACACACACTTAGATGACACTGGTTTACAAAGAGTAATCCAAGGAGCAGGCAGGAATATTACAGAATATGGTCTTGTGTTTTGTTCATTATTATACTGTATAAATCCCATTGTTTACCTTCCTGTGCTGATGAGCACTTAGTTCATAAGAGTGTATTTAATTTTTTATGGCTTGTCATGTAGCTTTTTTGTAATTGTTTTGTCTTATGGACGTCATCGCCGTAAATTTTGTATTAATTGCTAGGACTTAGCTAAATTGATTAGCGTTAAATATAAATGAGGAAATGGTATCATCGTAACTTAGATTTGTTCTTGCCACCCTGTCAAATGTAAATTCCGTTATTAGCTTGATCTTTGTAACTTGACTTAGGGTTTCATGCCGTACAATTTTCCTAGCGTTGCTGTTGTTGCTTATCATTGTAAATTAGATCTTTCGCGAGGGTTTACTGTAATTTAAAGGTAGGGTCCTGTTCTTTATTTATTAGTTTGCGGATTAGCCGATAAAAACCCTCCGAACTAGGATAGGTGCTTGCATATTTTAAAATAAATATTTTTACAAGTTTTACCTACGTCTGGATGTTTCTTTTCTCAGTCTAGCTTCTTAAGGTGCACTTTCTTGGGCCGATTATGTACTTTAGCCACCATGTTACCACGGATCCCCTGGATCATGGTTCTCGTGCCGCTATGGCCAATAAGAAATTCACCTGTCCCCTAGGCACATGGGTCCGGCAGGTGAGGTGTTTAGGATGTCATTTCGGTTGTTGGCAACCCTGACAGCTCCTCTGACGGGCACAGTACTATCTACCGCAAATAGAAACATAATTATGAAGAGAATTCAAAAAGCACGGCAAACTGCATCGGGGACGATCTCTGACGTGATATTTAGAACCTTAATCAAATTATTTGTAAAGATATCCATTTAATTTTATTTTAATATTGTATAAACGCTGAAGAATGATACTAGGATCCATACGGGAAGAGGGAGGCAGCAACAGAATTCAGCACAATGATGAGCTTTACAGCCATCAAGAATACGTTATATTATGACTTGTATAAGAAAAAGGCGTCTGGCCTTCTATGGACACTTGACCCGCATGATCCCTTGCCGATTCACCAGTAAGATCTTCACGGTGGCAGGAAGAGGGAATTCCTCTAGGACCAAGTGAATATCTACGGTCAGGACGAATTTAGATCACCTAGGGATCCCACTTAAGTCCATACAGGACTGCCAACAATCCCGGCAAGCCATCCGACAGGGAGTTTTTCCTGCATCACTGACAGCTAGGAAGAACACCGGGGTCAGCAGAATGGATGGAGGAAAGAAAGCTGACTCATAGTCAGATGATGAAAAATTACTGGTCCTCAGTAGGCCCAAACGATGAAGAGAAAGAAGAAACAACAATGCCGAAACATCCCACTAATATGTGAATAGAATTTATATGGTGGAGCATTATAATTAATTATTTATATAGAATATAACAAGAGAACTCTGAATAAGATGCTTCTTACTTTTCTATGACGTTGAAAACCAAGAAACACAATTTCTGTCACTGCTGTATAATTTACTTATGTAACCAGCGGCTTCGGTGACGTAGTTGGTAACATGCACAACTGCTGTGCCCAAGGTAGCGGGTTCAAACCCGGCCGAAGTCGTCGGATTTTTAAGAGCATTAAAATCCTTCAGTATGCCTTCCTTCGGATGGGAAGTAAAGCCGGCGGTCCCATGTCATAGATTTATGGCATGTAAAATATCCTTCCACAGACTAAACTTGTGTGAAGCTAAATTTGTAGGTTAGATTTCGTTGGAACGCTCTATAGAAGTTCCAACGACCACCCCTGGGTATCATTGACATCTGGTAGTGAATGTTGGAACTACTTGAAACTAAACGGAATTTGTAGCTCACCCTAGGGGTGTCCGCTAGAACCAGTTACAGCCTCTGGTGAGCCGAACATGGCATCGGACACTCCCGGCACTAACAGCCATACGATAAATAAATAAATAAGTAAATAAATAAATAAATAAATAAATAAATAAATAAATAAATAAATAAATAAATAAATAAATAAATAAATACTTATGTGACAACAATTAATTGATTAAACAGTTCTTTAATAGTACATTATGCAACGAGCCTATAATGGCAATAATTAAGACACGAGTATGTTTATAAAACGAGTGTATGCGAGTTTAATAATTTCCATACGAATGTCTTAATTACCATTATAGGCGAGTTGAATACGACTGTTTATGTTCGACGATAATTATTATAACTATTTTATGTTCGAACATAAATATTCATAAATATCTGTCGAGATTTCGCCAGAGCACATGAAACGCAGAGAATGCCTTGTATTTGACCAAGGCCTCCTCGATTACCCTACTATGACATTAAGCCAGGCAGTGAAATTTAAATTAAAAGCCGTGGAACTCAGCGCATCTAATTATGTAATTGGTCAAACAACTGTTTCTTGAGCTCTGATTGGTGGGAGAAATTGTTTTATAGTGAAAAATAGTGTTATAATGAGCCTAATTATAGTACAGTTTTCTGACATATAATAGTCAGGGTCGAACATAATAGTACATTATGCAACAAGCCTATAATGGCAATAATTAAGACACGAGTATGTTTATAAAACGAGCGTATGCGAGTTTTATAATTTCCATACGAGTGTCTTAATTACCAATATAGGTGAGTTGCATACGACTGTTAGATGATAATTATTATAACTATTTTATGTTCGAAGATAAATATTCATAAATATCTGTCGAGATTTCGCCAGTTTTATGTACTGAACAGAGCGCATGGGACGTACAGAATGCCTTGTATTTGACCATGACGACCTCGATTACCCTAATATGACACTAGGCCAGACAGTGAAATTTAAATTAGAAGGCCATGGAACACAGCGCATCTAATTATCTAATTGGTCAAACAACTGTTTCTTGAGCTCTGATTGGTGGGAGAAACTGTTTTATAATGAAAGATAGTGTTATAATGAGCCTCATTATAGTACAGTTTTCTGACATATAATAGTCAGGGTCGAATATAAAATGTGCTCCGTAACACATTCCCATTAGGTGAACGCAACTCCTCGTCATGCAAGAATACTGCACGGCTAATTTTCCTGTAGAGTGGGTTGCATCGTAAGGGACTTTCCATACAATGCTAACACGTCGTAATGGTTCACACTAAAACCACACGCTTTTAGTGCCAGAGCTGTACTGCTGTAGTATGTACAGCATGGATAAAAACAACTAGCTCTGCATTATTGACCACCTGGAGTAGTAAATGTATTTATATTACAAGTCCAGCCACAGAAGGAGATGAAAGAAAATAAGTATGTGGAATGAACTGGTAGTTATGAAAAGAAAAAACAAGTAGTTCCGTGAAGAACTATACAGCCTATTTTCATATATCCTACTTATGTTAATCGCCTCTTTCAACGTACAAAATTTCAGTTTGATTGCTGTAATAAATTCTTAGATATTGAGATCCGACTAAATATTGCGGATGGTCGCCATGTTGGATTGTTTTATGTATAGGCCATAGAGTCATGTACCATTAAAGGAAAATTATTGCGTAGGTTCATTATTCAAACTTTCACTTCGATCGCATGATTACGACACAAGAAATGAAAACTTAATTTTAAAATTCGCACAGCCGCCATCTTAAGGTTATGTAAACAATAGAACTAATTTAGATACCAGTGCATTACAATGTGTATAAAAATTTCTTGTACCAAGTTTAATATTGCGTTTGGATTATTAAATCGCGAGAAACGTCTATTTAAAAGTCGCAACTTCGCTTGTCCGCCATATTGGTTTCGTAGTTACCAGGTTTTCAAAAGTCACATAGGAGACCTTCTAGTAGTTCCCTTTATCACCGTTAAATATTCCAGGGTGATATCCGTAATGGTTTCGGGGATATTGAATGCTGGTGAAATATTTCGCACAGCCGCTATATTGGATTAGTGAGACGTAACAAAATTCGAAGGGCACGGTCTGGGTCGACCGGAATAGTGCTATGAAATTACCGAGTTGCATTGAAATCGCTCTAGGCGTTTAGAAGTTATTAGGGGGGGGGGACACACACCATCTCACACACACCATCACACAGATAGACACACGGACAAAAGGTGATCTCATAAACCTATTTTTTATATTATTTATAAATGAAAATAGGCTAGAAATGAAATAATTGGGTGCTTTTGTGAACAAATTAAATAAAATTATGATAGTTATGATAATATGAACATTAATATAACTATAAATTGTAATAATGATAGTCGATGTTTCGATCCCTAACAATAAGAATCGCCAGTCAAAACACATAGGCTAGAAAAGATCAGTCAATACAGCGAGTTGTTCGGCCCTATCATAAGGCAATGGCATGTAGACCGGGTAAAGAACATATCTGTCATTGTCTAAGTACGGCCTTGATCCAAAGTATCTCGTCCCAAGAACTTGTTTTTGTTTGCGCCTTCAGTCTTTTGACAGGTTTGATGCAGCTTTCCATGCCTCTCTGTTCTGAGCTAATCGTTTCATCTCTATATAGCTACCACACGTTACATCCGAGGCAATCTGTTGAACATTTTCTAACCTTGGTATACCCCTACAGTTCTTGTCCTCGACTCCTCCTTCCATAAATAACTTTGCTATTCCTGGGTGTCTTACTATATGTCCTACCAACCTATCTCTTCACTTCATTAGCAGTTGCCAGAAACATCTCTCCTCTCCCACATGTCTTAATACCTCTTCATGTGATACTCTATCTACCCATCTGATCTTCATCATTCTCCTTTAACACCACATTTCAAACGCTTCAATTCTCCGGTTTTCTGCTGCACCAACAGACCAAGTTTCACTTCCATAGGGCGCCACGCTCCAGACAAAGGCTTTCTGAAATGACTTCCAAATACCTAAATTTACAGTATATTCGATGTCAACATATTCCTTTTTTGTAGAAATGCTTTCCTTGTCAGAGCCAACCTACTTTATCCATCCTCTTTTGATTCGTCCATCACTGGTTATTTTGCTTCCAAAGTAACAGAATTATCTTATTTCCTCTTGCTTTTCACCTGCCAAATCAATGTCCATAGGGATTTCTGTTTTATTTTGGCTGCATTCCATTTTCTTTACATGTATTAATTTTCATCCTGAATTATTTCCTCTATCTGGATACTCAACTGTACAAACAAATGGAGAACGCAGTATTTCACTCAACAATCCGAATCATCTGGAAGTTAATGGGTGGCGATTCCGACTTTCCAGCTTGAATGTGGCTGTTTCAGTAACTATACATCGGTTTCCTTGTGATAGCTCTTAACCTTAAATAACTTTTGTTGGGCGCCACTCATTACTATAATGAGAAATTGTAGAATACACGAGACAGTATTCCCGGGTAGCAGGACAATAAGCTTGTTTTTATAGCAATTCACTTTACCCTCCCCTTTCCTATAATCAGATGACTTCAAAATAACGGTAAAAAATAATCTCAGCACAATGTGATTGCAAGATAACTTTATAATCTTATATATAAAAGTGAAAGTCTGTATGTGGGTATGTATGTATGTATGTGGGTCTGTTCCGTATACAAATCTACACCGTTCCGCCAATCTCAACCAAATTTTGCATACATATAGTTTAGGATCCAGAAGGAACCGCTGGCTACATGAATTTTCGATAGTCTTTCTCATTCTTCTGATTTCGGCCCTTTTGCACTCAAGCACAGGCTAATCAAATCATAAAATATACTCATGATGGAATGGCAAGCCAGATAGTTTCCATGGCAACATTGCTAAAGTCGAGAAACGGCCGACCGGATGCCAGTTCTGCTCTGCACTACCGGTATAGAAAAAGAGGATATTTACTTGAAATCCCGTTAGTTACTCAACTACTCACACAGCACTGTCAACCGAGTTTAGCATAACAAAGACTTGACTCTATCATCTACTATCATCTACTCACTCACTCACTCATTCATTCATCACGAAATCTCAGAAACCACCGACGGATTGGAATGAAATTTGGTATGCAGCTTCCCAAAGGGCCGCAAATGCCCACTAAGAGAGGATTTTTGGATATTCAGGTTATAAAGGGGTGTTAAGGGGGTAGACCTGCATTTCATTGAATTGCAATATCTCCCGATTGGTTTCATTGGGGGATGTGATACTCGGCAGGTAAACTCATCCTTAAAAATAAGAAGACAAGAGTCTGAGGGTTTTTGGATGTGGTGTATATCATGAGGTGAAAGGGGTGAAAAGTGGGGATTGAAAGATTCCTAACGGAGCGTGTATCTCTTAAACGACATAGGTGAGGAGTTTGAAACTCAGCGGAAAACAATCAGCATACATAATACGTAAATATGTGTTTTACCGTTTTTTCATAAATCCAATTTAAGGAGCCCATGGGAGGGGTGAAATTCTGGGGGGGGGGGGGGACAGGAAGAAAGTGTCCTAACTGATTGACTGACTCACTCACTCATCAAACTCAGGGGGAAGAAACTGCTTTAAAGTAAGTAAATAGCTGTTCGACAGTTTTTTTATTAAATCAAATTTAAGGGGTTCATGGGGAGGGGTGAAATTCTGAAAAAAGAAAATTGAAAGATAATGTCCTGACTCACTCACTCACACACTCATCATCGCCCAGCCAAAATTATTGAAGTTAGTAACATGACAGTTTGGGGATATGTTCATTGTATGTCAAAACCGTCTACTAAGGGAGGATTTTCGGATATTCAGGTTCTGAAGGGGTCTTAAGGGGGTTAAACCTGCATTCCATTGAATAACAATATCTCCCGATTGGTTTCATTGGGGGATATGATACACGACATATACACCCATCATTAAAAAGGAAGAAGACACGTCTCTGAGGGGTTTTCGATGTGGTGTATATTATGAGGTGAAAGGGGTGAAAAGTAAGAATTGAAAGATTCCTAACGGAGCATGTATCTCTTAAACGACATAGGCGAGGAGTTTGAAACTCAGCGGAAAAAATCAGCATATAAAATAGGTAAAAATGTGTTTGGCCGTTTTTTCATAAATCCAATTTAAGGGGCCCATGGGGAGGGGTGAAATTCTGGGTGGGTGGGAGGAAACAGGAAATAAAGTGTCCTAACTGATTGACTGACTGACTCACTCATCAAACTCGGGGGGGGGGGGGGAACTGCTTTAAAGTAAGTTAATAGCTGTTCGACAGTTTTTTTGATCAATCATATTGAAGGGGTTCATCGGGAGGGATGAAATTCTGAATGAAAAAAATGAAAGAAAATGTCCTGACTCATTCACTCATGATCGCCCAGTCAAAAATATTGAAGTTGGAACCATGGCATTCTGGGGATATGTTCGTTGTATCTCAAAACCGTACACTAAGGTGGATTTTCTGATATTCAGGCTCTAAAGGGGTCTTAAGGGGGTTAAACCTGCATTTCATTGAATAACAATATCTCACGAGTGGTTTCATTTGTGGATGTGATACTCGGCATATAAACTAATCATTAAAAATAAGCAGACATGTGTCTAAGGGTTTTTCGATGTGGTGTATTATTATGAGGTGAAAGGGGTGAAAATTGGGGGTTGAAGGATTCCTAATGGAGCGTGTAGGCCTATCTCTTAAACGACATAGGTGAGAAATTTGAAACTCAGCGAAAAAAAATCAGCTAAAAAATTAAGTAAATCGGTGTTCGACCGTTTTTTCATAAATTAATTTAAGGGGCCAATGGGGTGGGGTGAAATTCTGGGGGGAAAAAGGAGAGAAAGTGTCCTAACTGACTGACTAACTCACTCGCTCATCAAACTCAGGGGAAAAAGACAGCTAAAAAAATAAGTTAATAGGTGTTCAAGCGTTTTTTCATCAATCCAATTTAAGGGGCCCATGGGGAGGGGTGAAATTCTGGTAAAAATAATTGAAGGAAAATGTCCTGTCTGACTCACTCACTCATCACGCCCAGCGAAAACTATTAATGTTGGAAAAATGAAATTTTGGGAATATGTTCGCTGTATGTCAAAACGTCAACTAAGGAATGATTTTTCTTTATTCGGGTTTTAAAGAGATGTTAAGGGGATAAACGTGCATTTCATTGAATAACGATATCTCATGAGTTGTTTCTTTGGGGATGTGATATTCGGTATATAAACTAATCATTAAAAATAATCAGACATATATCTAAAGGTTTATCGATGTCGTGTATATTTGAGGTGAAAGGGGTGAAAATTGGGGATTGAGGGATTCTTAACGGAGCGTGTATCTCTTAAACGACATAGGCGAGAAGTTTGAAATTCGGCGGGATAAAACAGCTTAAAATACAAGTAAATATGTGTCCGACCGTTTTTTCATAAATACAATTTAAGGGGCCCTTGGAGAGGAGTGAAATTCTGGGGGGATAAAACAGGAAAGAAAGTGTCCTAACTGATTGACTCACTTACTCACTCATCAAACTCAGGGGGAAATCAGCTTTAAATAAGTAAATAGGTGTTCGACCGTTTGTTTCATAAATCCAATTTAAGGGGTTCATGGGGAGTGGTGAAATTATCAAATATAAATGAAAGAAAATGTCCTGACTGACTCACTCACTCATCATCGCCCAGCCAAAATTATTGAAGTTGGAAACATGAAATTTTGGGGATATGTTCGTTTTATGTCGAAAACGTCCACTAAGGTAAGAGTTTTGAATATTCAGGTTCTTAATAGGTGTTAAGGGGGTAAACGTGCATTTCATTGAATAACAATATCTCACGAGTGGTTTCATTTGGGGATTGATACTTGGCATATGTACTAATCATTAAAAATAAGCTGACACATGTCTAATGGTTTTTCGATATAGTGTATATTATGAGGTGAAAGGGATGAAAAGTGGGGGTTGAAAGATTCTTAACGGAGCGTGTATCTCTTAAACGACATAGGCGAGGAGTTTGAAACTCGGAGGAAATCAATCAGCTCAAAATAAATAAATAAATAAATAAAATAAATAATAATAATGTTATTGGTTTTACGTCCCTTTTAACTACACTGGCTTTTAGAGACGCCGGGGTGCCGGAATTTTGCCCCGAAGGGGATCTTCAACGTGCCAGTAAATCTACTGACACGGCTCCCTCGCATTTGCGCACCCTCAAATGCCAGCTGGCTGCGCCAGGTTTCGAACCTGCAACCTTGGGCTCAGCAAGCGAGAACGTAATAAAATAAATAGGTGTTCGACCGTCTTTTCATAAAACCAATTTAAGGGGCCTATGGGGAGGGGTGAAATTCTGGAAGAAAAACGTCCACTTTTTGGATGTTCACTCTCATCGACCAACCAAAACTATTAATGTTAGAAGAATGATATTTTGAGGATATGTTTGTCGTGAGTCGAAAACATCTACTAAGGAGGGATTTTTGGATATTCAGGTTCTAAAGGGGTGTTAACGGGGTTAAACCTGCAATTCATTGAATAACAATATGACACGACTATAACGCGAGCGAAGCGAGACTAAAATTGAGATAGTGTGTGTCTGTATATTACTCAATCACGCAAGTACCACTGGTCCGATTTACATGAATTTTACATGGGAGTAGCAGATCTACCTGGTTAACATACAGGTTACTTTTGATTTCAATACTTTGCACTAATTAAAGATGGCGACCATTTTAGTGACGTCACTCTACCCTTTGGTTTTAAACGTTCATATTTCCATTTCAAATAAAAAGAGAACGCTAAGAAATAGCAAACTTTTGATGGCATGTACGAGGTTAAAAATTGCATTTTCTCTCCGAAATGTATCTCCAACCGTTAGCGAGTAAAACCTAAATGTGTGCTATAAAACACGGTCAAGGCAGAGCGGTGTAGTTGGACAAAATGTTCCATCCTTAATCTCCCTCTGCGCAGCACCTCGCTTATCCCCTGTTTTAACTGTCACCTTCACATTTTAATTTATTTACGACCCGTAGCGAAGCACGGGTACTTCAGCTAGTGCTTTATAAATTGAACTACTCTTACTTATCGGAAAGCGCCGTACATTACTGTCTATCATAGTGAACCTTGTCTTACTTGTACTTTGGGCATTATATTCCTATATGTGCTCTTTATTTCCATCCACATACGTATTTTTGCGGGTGCCTTTCTATATAACTAAGTTTACAAAAACTTTTCCGTAATGTAACAGAATGTGAATCCTTCCTGGGGTTTAATTTTATTCACGACTATATAAAGCAGCTGATTGTATTTTTCTCAATATGCATCAAATCAATGCCGAACAATCAACTAATGAACTTTTCTCAGAGCATCAATCTCTCATCTCACTGCCACCTAGATCTGTATTGGTTTCAATCCCATTACAAGTTCTGCATTCTGCCGTGTCGCTTCTAGTCCATTTTATAACATATGACACAAGGCCACTAGACAACCGCCAAGTGCTACATCCACACTATATATCTGGGCACTTTCCGATTATAAAAACATAAACTATATACATATACAATAATAATCCCTGACTACGGTCAGATCATGGGTCCTAGACCAGACAATCATCTCAAGTATGAACAGTCTTCTAATGAACTCTTCCACCGCAAGGCACCATTCGGATACGGTGGGGTGCCGCGTAGAAGAGTCAGGTGAGTCGGAGCGCCTGGAAACCCGAAAGTCCAAATACAAACTCAAAATTAACAAACATGGGGAATTTTCATTCTTTGAAACATTAAACATAAATTCGTTAATTAAAATTGGAAAACTATAGCATTTAACCGATATATTGGACCAACAAAAGATCTTAATAACAGCACTTCAAGAACTTAGAAACACAGATCAAGACCCCATTGAATCTGGAGGATACCGTCTCTACAAGGGACCTCCAGGACCACGAGTTATGAAAAATGTCCCCCAATTTGGTATGGGATTTTTAGTACATACCAGTATTATTGATTCAGTGGAAGACTTTTCGTTGAACTCATCAAGGTTAGCAACTTTAACAATTAGGACAGGAAACAAAATATACACTTTGATAAACGTTCATGCCCCAACTAATGACAAGAATGTCAAAAAATTTAGAGATGAAACGGACAATTTTTGGGAAGAACTTGCCTTACTAATATCAAACATTCCAGACACTCATGTTAAAATCTTGCTTGGGGATTTTAATGCAAAAATTGGTCAAGAAAGAAAATTTCGTTCAATAGTAGGTAACTGGCCAGCTCACAAATTCACTAACAAGAATGGTCAAAGATTAATCCCCCTTTGTGAAGAACATGGCCTACGTCTCGAAACTACTAGATTTAAGCGAAGACCACACAAACTTATGACCTGGAAATGCCCTAATAGTGCACTAGGGGAATTCCAGATAGTCCATGTGTCAATGGATAAAAAGTTCTACAAAGAAATATATAACGTGAAGGTACTACGTCGGGTCGATGTTGACTCTGATCATTATATATCCAAGATAAAGATCAAGTTAACTCCACGACGTAAACAAAAATCGTCAAACTCGACCATGCAAAGGAAATATGACCCTAGTTATTTAATAAATAATGTGTCCTATAAGGACAAGTCTAAAACTCTCTTAAGTGACAAGCTAGAAACGATGGTTGACACACTGAAAACCGTTGCTGTCGAAATTTCTCCTATTAGGAAAAGGAAAAAGCATGCATGGTGGAATGCGGAATGTGATGCTGCAATTCGGAAAAGTCACACAACATGGCTCAATGATCAGCAAAAGAGGACCACACAATCGCGAAAAGAATTAACCATTTTTCGAAGGGAAACTGCCAAAGAAATTAGGAGAATTAAAAGAGAAAATCAAAAAAGTCCATACAAATTATTGATGATTCCTTTAAGCAACACAAAACAAGGGACTATTACAGGACATTTCGTCAATATCATTCTAAATACAGCCCTCCTACACTATTAATGAAAGATAAATCAGGTAAACTAGCTCACAATGATACTGATAATGGTAAAATTCTAGCAGATTATTTTAGAGAACTACTAAATGCTGATGAACCTAAGGAATATCTTGATTTTGAGCCTAATCCAAAAAATAAAACAAATTTACAGAACATTATTCCTCCTGACATGACTGAAGTACGTGCAACGATTAATTGGCTCAAAAATTATAGAGCAGCAGGAGAGAATTCATTGGTAGCAGAACTATGGAAATATGCAAATGAACAAACCATCTCCAACCTCCATAAACGCCTCATCGATGTATGGAATTCGGATCAAATACCAGAGGAATGGAGAATGGCTGTAATCCACCCAATTCATAAAAAGGGTGATAGATCAGACCCGAACAACTACCGTGGGACTTCTTTGCTTGATGTAACATACAAGATTCTATCTAGAATTATCTTGACAAGAATTCAACAACAACTCGATCAAGAACTAGGAGAATATCAAGGAGGGTTCCGACCAGGTCGCAGCTGTCCGGATCAGATCATCAGTGTTAAATGGATAATGAAATATCATAGAATGAGACAAAAGGATTTGGTCATTACTTTTGTGGATTTTAAGAAAGCTTATGACAGTATCCATCGAGGGTCATTACTTAACATCCTTAGGGAATTTGGGTTACATCAAAAGCTTATCAACCTCATCGGCGTTACTTTGAAAGATACTAAATCAAAGGTTACATTTCGAGGCGCCTTGTCTGAACCATTTGATATCCGGACTGGACTTCGTCAGGGAGATGGTCTATCACCGTTATTATTTAATTGTGTTCTTGAAAAGATCATGCGTGAGTGGAACAAAACTTGTCCTCCAAATGTAAAGATTGGTACTAATATAAAACTGAATTGCTTGGCCTTTGCGGATGACCTTGCACTGCTTGCAACCAGTAGAGATGAGGCTAAACACCAAATTGAAGAACTTGGGTCTATTGCAGCAAAAGTAGGACTTCAAATTTCATTTGAAAAGACTGAAATAATGGCATCCTTTGATGTGGAAACACAAGCTATTACATTGATCAACAATAAAGAAATTAAAGTTGTACATAAATTTAAATATTTCGGGGAGATTATAACATGGAATTTGAATGAGAAAGCGTCAATCGAAAATAGAACAAGAAAGTTAAGACAAGCGCAATATATTACTTGGTCTAGTTACAAAAAAAATTCACTCTCCATAAATGCCAAATTACGACATTACGAATCAGTTATTAAACCGGATGCAATATATGCTTGTGAAACACTTTTCAAGTTAAACACTCGATCAGTTACTGACACATTACAGAAGATTGATAGAAGAATTCTCAGAACTATAATTAATAAAAAAACATCAGGTGGATGGTCAATGGCGTCTATTACCAAATGAAGTGGTTTATAAAGAAACTGAGTCTATAGTCGATACTATGCGAAACAGGCGAATTTCTTTTTTTTGTCATCTCTCACGCCTGCCGGATACCAGACAATTAAAAGTATTATTTAATTATTTTTTCAAAAGTAAAACAAAGAACTCTTGGTTTATGGAAATTCAAAATGATCTGGATGAACTCGGCTTGACAATGTCCCAAATTGCTAACAAAGATGAGAAGAATATCTTGAAAAACAAGAATATCCGACTTCCCTTAAAAACCTTTACCCGCTAAACTTACACCATAAGCGATGCAGAGAGAGCGGCAAGGTCGACTAGAATGAAAATGTTTTGGGAAAAGAAGAAAAATAAGAAGCTGAATCTTTAATATTGTTTTTGAGATATGTATATACTTGTTTTGGTTAAGTTCTCCATTGAGGGCGTAACATATGTAAATAAATAAAACAATCATAAACAGTGATGAGAAGTATCTGTGCATATCTATGATCTGTCACACCCTGAAGCCCGTATAGTTATATTGTGATGTACCAGCAATGTGTTATATGAACTGTATAAAATAATAATAATAATAATAATAATAATATTAACTAGCGGGCCCATGCGGGAAATCGATGTGACTACAGATTAATACGGGGAAAGTAATAGTGTTCATTATCGTTTGCAGCATATGCTTGTAGTGCATTAGTGACATACAGGGTGCAAGCAAAGAAATATCGACCTTCCTGATAACACTCGTTAGTTGGGTGGCAGCAAATGATATTGGACGGGGCTGCGGAATCTCCTGGCATATGTACAGCCTGTTCCGATTAAACACGGAACTGTAAAATGGGTTGCCTACCCACCCACAATCGGATAAAAAAATCTGCTCGCAGCGCGCTAGCGACGGGACTGAGTTCGATTCATTGATTGCCGCCTTCTTATGCAGCATTGCAATCATACTAATATATAACAAATAGTACCGTGAAGAACTATACAGCCTATTTTCATACATCCTGCTTATGTTAACTGCCACTATCAACATAATTTCAGTTTGATTGCTGTAATAGATTCGTAGATATTGAGAACCGACTAAATATTTCGGATGGTCGCCATGTTGGATTTTATATATGTAGGTCCTAGAGTTATGTACTGTTACATGAAGATTATTGTGTACGTGTAGCATTTAAACTTCAATCGCATGCTTTGGACACAAGAAGTAACAATGACATTTTAAAATTCGCACAGCTGCCATCTTGTGGTTACGGAAACAATTGAAATAAATCAGATGCCAGTGGATTAACATTCATATAAGGATTTACTGTACCAAGTTTCACTGCACTCGGATGGTTAAATTGCGAGAAACGTCCATGTGAATATTTATACTTCGCGTCGCCGCCATGTTGGATTTGTGATCACCAGGTTATTTAAAGTCCTATAGGTGAACTTAAGTTCATAGCCCCTATGAACATTAAAAAATTCAGTTTGATTGCTATAATAGATTCGTAGATATTCAGAGCCGTCTAAATATTTTGGATGGTCGCCATGTTGGATTGTTAAATGTATAGGCCATAGAGTCATGTACCATTAAAGGAAAATTATTGCGTAGGTTCATTATTCAAACTTTCACTTCGATCGCATGATTACGACACAAGAAACAAAAACTTAATTTTAAAATTCGCACAGCCGCCATCATGAGGTTATGTAAACAATTGAACGAAATTGTAAACCAGTGCATTACAATGTGTATAAACATTTCCTGCACCAGGTTTCATTGCGTTTGGAACATTAAATCGCGAGAAAGGTCTATTTAAAATTTTCAAATTCGCTTATCCGCCATGTTCGTCTTGTAGTTAACCGGTTTTTAAAAGTCCTATAGATGAACTTCCAGTAGTGCCCTTTATCTCCATACAAAATTTCAGGGTGATATCGCTAATAGTTTCAGAGTTATAGAATGCCGGTGAAATATTTCGCACACCCGCCATCTTGTAGTTATGTAAACAATTGAACGAAGTTAGATGTCGGTGCATTAAAATGTGTATGGACATATACTCTACCGAGTTTCATTGCGTTTGGTTGGTGAAATCTCGAGAAACGTCTATTTAAATGTCGCAAATTCGCTTGGCCGCCATGTTGGTTTTGTAGTTACCAGGTTTTCATACGTCACATAGGTGAACTTCTAGTAGTTCCCTTTATCACCGTAATAAATTCCAGGGTGATATCGGGAATAGTTTCCGAGATATTGAATGCTGGTGAAATATTTCGCACAGCCGCCATGTTGGATTGGTGAGACGTAACAAAATTTGAAGGGCACGGTCGGGGTCGCCCGGAATAGTGCTATGAACTTACCGAGTTTTATTGAAATCGCTCCAGCCGTTTAAAAGTTATTAGGGACACACATACACACACACACAAACCTCACACACACACACACACACACACACACACACACACGCACACACACACGGACAAAAGGTGATCTCATAAGCCTATTTTTTTCAAAATTGAAAATAGGCTAAAAATGAGATGGTGTGTGTCTGTCTTTCTATCTGTCTGTCTGTCTGTCTGTCTGTGTTACTCAATAACGCAAGAACCACTGGTCCGATTGAAATGAAATTTTGCATGGATGTAGCTGATTTACCATGTTTACATATAGGATACTTTTAATTTTGTTATTTTGCACTATTAAAAATGGCGACCATTTTAGTGACGTCACTACACCCTTTGGTTTCAAAATTTCATATTTTCATATCAAATAAAATGAGAACACTAAGAAATAGCAAACTTTTGATGGCACACATGAGCTTCAAGATTTAATTTCCTATCCGAATGGTCCTTATCACTTTTCGTGTATCTCCAACGGTTAGCGAGTAAAACCCACATATGTGACGTCACTACACACTTTGCTTTCAAAATTTCATAATTCCATTTCAAATAAAAAGAGAACGCTAAGAAATATCAAACTTTTGATGTATACTCAAGATTAAGCATTTAATTTGCTATCCAAAAGGTCCTTATCACTTTTCGTGTATCTCCAACGGTTAGCGAGTAAAACCTAAATTTGTGCAATAAAACACGGTCAACACCGAGCGGTGCAGTATATCTCTACATACATAAAAATTAAAGTTTGTATGTTATCTTCGCAATTTCTACGGAAATTTGAGTTATTTACGCGTTTAAGACTGTTTTATTATGGATGCGCGCGAAAATAATTTTTTGGTCTGTCTGTCTGTTTGTTTGTCTGTGGACAAATTTGTTCCCTTATAACTCGAGAACGGCTGGGTGTATCAACGTAAAATTTGATACAGATATCCATTAGAGGCACGACACTAATCATTGATGCAACCCTTCTCCGTACCTCTCATAAAAGAGCCCCCTTAAAATACATGCTGAAATAGGAGTAGAAGGACGAGACAAAGATCATTTTCAGCCCCTCAATGTGAGAGACAAAACTTGGGGGTCCTAAAGGGTCCCCGAAATCCACATTTTAAGGCCCTAAAACCAACCGTTTTTGAGATATTCCCAGAAAACTAATTTCATTTAATAAACTAATGAACGAATTCAAGCCGGTAACCATGGCAACAGATTCTCAGAGGTCCATCTATTGCTGTAAGACGCAATGCAATTCCATTAATTACATTGGTGTGAAAGTTTGCAAGCGGCTAGAAAGAAATTAAGCTGTAAAATTCATCAATACGCATAATGCGCTTAAGGGGGTCAAGGGGTACACTAGAATTTTTTCACGCGATTTACACTGCGGGTGTGATACGGCAGGTCTATTATATTCCTATCCCTATATTATATTATTATTAGTAGTATTATATTATGGCGTACAACGAGGAGACAAAGCCCCTCGGGGCCAGAAACAAAACTTGGGGGCTTCGAAAACTACATTATAAGGCTCTAAAACCAACAGTATCTGAAATATTCCCAGAAAACTGATTTAATTTAATTTAACAAACTAATGAAGGAATGGAAATCGGTAACCATGATAACATTATCTCAAGGGGTGGCATCCAACTTTCCATCTATTTCTGTAAGAAGCAATGTCACTCCATTTACACCTTGCCTCGGTGGGTGAGTGGATAGCGTATCGGTCTACTAACCTCAAGATTGCAGGTTCACTCCTGGCCGTGGTAAGTGATTTTTGAAAGGCGGCATAAATACGACTCGCATGTCATACGATGTTGGCATGTCAAAGAACCCATTTGAATTCAGTAGGCCGTGTTCATAATGGCAAAATTAATCTCAGAAGTTTCCGCCAACACAAAGTTCCTCATTTTTCTACTAGAAAGTGCTATAGTGTTCAAGGAGCTTAGATATCTACCCTCCTTGACATTTATAGTGATTCAAGGAACAACGAAATTTCGACATGCAAGCTACCCTCTGGGTGTCAAATTACGAAGCTTTCACCCGGCACCCGAGGCCATACGATATTATTATTATTATTAGGCTACTCCATTTATTACATTTCTGTGAAAGTTTGCAAATGGCTATAAGGTTATCACGGAACCAACGTAGACTGTATAATTTGTCAATGCAATTAAGAGGGTCAAGGGGTAACCTAGAATTTTTTCATGCAATTTCACGTGCGACATATAGTACAGAAAGTCTATTATATCTCCAACCAGCAACATTATTTTCAAAAATTCCTGAATTGAATCAGCATTTTTTGCGGCTTTTAGGAATTTGGGCCATTAGAGGCTAAAGAACCTGAATTTTCATGCACCACAAGCCTTTATAATTTATGAGAGAGGTCTTCCTGTGAATGGGGACGTAACACAATGTAGAGGGTCATTTTTATGTGAGGTGTATTGCGTTCCGACTACAAGGCTTTCAAATCTATTTCACGTCAGGAAGTACACGTTAGGTGAATTTAGTTTGAGAGCACATTTTAACTATTTTTTTTGTCGACATACGGGTTCATCGTAAGGATGATTTTGTTTGATACTGTATGGTAGATATACCCATATTTGGTTATCTGGGTGATATGTTGTAGACAATAGAATTGTCTGTCTGTCTTTCTGTGTATCTTTATGTACGCCTATAAATCGTGTTCGGATGCTTGGTGCATCGTAAAATTAGGTATGGTAAACACGAGTCAGTACACCAATCATTTATAAAACTCCTCACCGTACTTTTCATACAGTAGAAGGGTGGATATAGGGAAAAACTTCTCAAAATACATGCTAAAATAGGCGAGATATAAAAATTATCCTAGAAGGACGATCAAAGCATACGTTGCACTTCTCATTGTGAGGCACAAAATTCGCGAGTCTATAGGGGTCTCCGAAAATCACATTTTAAGGCCCTTAAATTAACAGTGTGTGTGATATTCCAGAAAACTAACTTCGTTCTGATAAACTTATGAAGGAATGACAAACCGCTAACCATTACAACAGTAGCTCAATTGATAATGTCTGGTGTTAATATATAACACCGTTCGAAGAACGGGTACTTCTGCTAGTATATAATATATTGCTCTTTCAAAATATATTTACACAGGCTTCTGTTTCATAACTAGTTATTTTATGCTTCTGTTAATGGATTTTGCAGAGCATTTCTATGAAATGAAATTTTTATTATACAACATAGTTTATTACAAGAATATATAATTTTGTGTTGCATTTTAATTACAACACAATGTATTGCTTTTTAACCTTATACCACAAAACGAGAAATGATGTGTTACAAAATTGTAATCAGTCTTCGACGTGACATATTTTGAAAGAGCAAAATAATTTACAATGCTGCATAAGAAGGCGACAATCAGTGATATCGAACTCAGCCCCATCGCTAGTGCGCTACGAGCTGATTTCAAGCCGATTGCGGGTGAATAGGTCCCACATTTTAAAGTTCCGTGTTGGATCGGAACAGGCTGTAAATATGTTGACACTTTTATGGTACATATAAATCGTAGCCCTGATCACAACTAATGCACGTAATCTTTTCCACTGGCCATGCTGAACAGGATCAATTTTCCTTAATCCTTGAAATTTGAGATTGTGTTATTACGCTTCTTGGGTGAAAAAATATCCTGGATCCTTTGGGAAACAGGTATCCGAATTATTTTGCAGAAAATCAACCAAAAATTAATTATGCATTTCGATAATAAATTATAACTGTACTGTAGTTACTTTCAAAATGCGTTCTATTATTTTGGAGGGAGCAATCCATTTCCTAATTTCTTATCACACATTTGGGAATACCCTGTATTAGTAATAGCCTATATCAGCTAACTGTTTAATGGGAAGTTCCCCTGATACATTTATCAAATATCTGTGACACGACAGATTGGGTGGATCATTATGTCGGGACTTAGTTTGTTTAAATGCCAAAAAAGGTTAATAAATGGATATTTCATTGAATCGTGACATTAGCGAAAGCTCCGGTCTTTGGCTTGTCAAATCCCCGCTGATGGCCATTGTTTTTGTGGACAGTGATATGATAAATGACACCAGCCTACAGCGATTTAAAAAGATTTGAAAAGTGTACATAGAAATATGTTGATATTTTACCAACATTCAAAAGTCAATATGACACTGTGTTTGAAAACTGATACAATTTGCCGTTTGGACATCTGAAAGCAGGTAAAATCTGTGGCAAAAATGACTAGAACCCTCTAAGGACACTAGGTTAAGACAATGGCTTATTTTACACAAATAAATGAGCAAATATTAAAACAAATTTCTTTTATTTCCGTTTGGTCAATGTTTGTTGATTTTACACTAATCAAAGATCTAACCTTTCTAAGCCACCTGATAACAATAATGAAAGGGGGCTCACGTCCAGAGACTATTCGCACTTCTGCAATGGCACTGTGCTTTTCTACTGCTGAATTTGCTTCCCCAGCTTGGTACAGGTCATCTCATGCCATACAGGTAGATAGATACAGCTCTGAACGAAACCTGCAGGTTGATAACAGGTTGCTTAAAACCTACCCCCAACAGATAAACTCTACTACCTGGCTGGAATAGCACCACCATGTGTACGCAGAGAGGTGGCTGCAACAGGGAGAGGCTGAGAGTGGAAGAGAACAGCGCCCACCCACTGCATGGATATAATCAAGACCAACTACAATACTCAGACCTTAATGTAGAAGAAACATGGCGGTGACGGTTGCCCTACCAATAGCTAAGATCATGTCATCGGGCTTGTCACAGTTCGTGTAAATTATTATTTTTACTCACCTAAGAGCATAAAAAGATATCACAAGATGAGACTAGGATCCGAAGAAATATGCATCAATAATTTAGACTTACCTGAATTAATTTATCTATATAGTTCTGGCCTCGAATTATAGGTTTCTTCTTCACCCAAGGGGCAGCTACAATAGTCTCACTGTTTCTGTGGTCGAATAAGAAGCTTTTTGGCGAGTTATCACGATTTGTATTTAAGTTCAGTTATTATAGATTAATATTATTAGCATAAAATCAAACAGATTCTGAAGTAGGAGAGAAGAAAGTACCCGGTTACTGAAGTGCTGTCCCAGCACATGCAGAGTATTTGTGTACACAATCGGAATGAGAATAGTTGCCTGAAATAATCGAACCAACGCTATAGAGATACGATTCAATTAAGACATCTCGTGGAATTGTCTAAAATCTCGGGTTAAACATCACACCGAATTAGTTGATAAATATGCAAAGAAGTCGTCGTGCGGATATCTGAACATAATTATGGAGATTACCACACACAAAGGACGCGATATGTTACCATCTAACCTATTAAACACTCGCTGTTACCGTTTGGAATAGTTGTACGCTGGAAATAGTTGATTTAGTAAAGTAATGTAGGTAGGAAAGCAGCATCTCCCTCTTACGGAATTATCGCGGCACACCATCTCGTAATATAAGTACATAATTGGCAAGTTACTCACAACACTTCATTACACACATCATAATAAACAAGTAGTTCCGTGAAGAACTATACAGCCTATTTTCATATATCCTGCTCATGTTAATTGCCTCTATCAACATACAAAATTTCAGTTTAATTGCTGTAACAGATCCGTAGATATTGAGAACCATCTAAATATTTCAGATGGTCGCCAGGTTGGATTTTTATTTTTGTACTATTACATTAAGATTATTGTGTACGTGTGGTATTCAAACTTCAATCGCATGATTAGAACACAAGAAGTAAAAACGAGATGTTAAAATTACGCACAGTAGCCATCTTGTGATTATGCAAACAATTGAAATAAATTAGATGCCAGTGGATCAACATTTGTATAAGCATTTAACGTGCAATGTTTCACGGCACTCGGATAGTT